>BTHU01000015.1:25297322-27697322 GCA_036184795.1 Tokudaia tokunoshimensis
ATCTATTTTCATTATCCCTTATCCATCTATCCACTCACCCCATCCATCATCAATCCATTATCCAGCCATCCATTAATCATCCACCCACCATACATTCATCCACTACCCATCCTTCATCCATCCACCTTTCTGTATTTCATCCATCCATTCATCCTCTATCCATTCATCATCTATCATTATCGCTTATCCATCCATCTATCCATCCACCTATCCATGGTCAATCCATTATCCATCCATTTATTATCCATCTTTTTATTTATCCATCATCTATCCATTCATCCTTTATCCCTCCCTCCACCATCATCTATCCATTTATCTATCAATCAATCAATTGTCTATTCTTTTATGCACAATATGCATTTATTTATGAATATGGTATGTTAGGAAAGGTACTGGGTATTAGAGACTTAAAGGATTGTAAGACTCAGGGCCCTAAAAAAGTTCCAAGTCCATTGGAAAACCTGGACATATAAATGAATATTTACAGTCAATTTTGCAAATGGCAATTCTATAACTATGTTTGGAGTGATTTAAAAACAAAGACAAAGAAACACCCAGTTCCAACTGGGGGCTTTATTGAAGGCCTCTGAGAACTGATTTTCAAGTCCTTGTAGGACCTTCCATGTGATTATTAAGAAGAAAACCACTAACTTCTGCTGTGTTTAGGAAACAATCAGAGCTAGAAAGAAGCATCTGGAGCAGACCTTTTCCAGGACCTAGAACATCATGCTCCTGAACGTACCTTACTAGTTCTTTGATTTTTCAGAGTATACGTGCCCATTATGTAGAGTTCGGAAGAGAAACCGAAATGCTATAAAGAACAAATGATCATGGCTTGGAGCCGTCCTCAGTACTGTTCTCCTGCAACAAACTTATTGAATAAAAAGCAGCAATGGGACTGGTAAAGTGAGTAGCTTCCCACTCTGCCTCTCTTTCTTGGGGGGGATGGGGGTGGGCACTTACCCATGTTGTTCAGAGTCCTGGTAAATGTGATTTTTAATAGTTGTGCAACAGTCAACAATGCATGTTTGTATGGCCTGTAATTTATTAAGGCCACCTTCTGTCATTGGAGATTTTATTATTTCCATTTATTACAATAATAAATAATGCTATAATAAACATATTTACACATAAATCGACTTGTGTTCCTGATGATTTCCTTAGGGTAGTTATCTAGAGTTGGAATTAATAGGTCAAAAGATATAAAAATTTTAAGACTATTGATGCATATTGTCTTTGTGTTTTCACAGGGGGAGGATATTGGCATAATAAAATACACAAATGGTACTGGACAACAGGGGGTTTTTACAATGATTTTATGTTTTTAATATTTTCCACCTTGATAGAAAAGAGCATCTCATTGCTAGGATAGTTTGAATTTACTAATTACAATGTCCACTTAATGTATGGTTTGTGTAGCTTCTAGGGATGGGCTCGGAGAACACACACACACACACACACACACACACACACACACACACAAACACACACACTCGCACACGCACACATACAAGCACTTGCACACACACAGATTGCCTATATCTTTTTCCTAGTTTCTTACATTGTTTTAATATTTTCATCGTTGATTTATTGTTTTGCTGACAGATAAAATAAAAATGTAAAAGAAAACTCTCCTCTGATGTATCCTACATTTCTTAAGGTTTCTGATCTCATTTACTCTACTACTCTCAGGATCTCTTGAGTGATCCTACGGCAATGAGCACCTCAGGGCTACTGGGTGTTGAAGTCTAAGTCATTCCCAAGAGAACATGCATAAAAAGCTATGGAAAAGAAATGAGTTCTTAAGATTTGTTCTTTTCTTTTCCTTCTATAATGTGTCTGTGTGTGGAGTGTGTGCATGTGTGTGTGCAGTCACATAAGTCTGGGTACATGTATGTGTGCGTGCATGTGGAAGCCTAACGTTGGCAGTGTCTTTCTTAAGTACTCTCCATCCTGTTCCTAAAGTCAGGGTCTTTCAAGCAAACCTAGAGTTCACCTGTTCAGGCAATCTACTCTAAGGATCTCATCTCTGCCTTCCAGGCTGGAGTTAATTGGCTATAGGCTGCTGTGCTGCTCTGGAGATCTAAACTTTGGCCCTCATGACTACATCCTAAGTATTTTAGCTACCGAGCAATCCCCTTAGCTCTCATTAGTTGTATATTGTAGCATGTCAACAAAATGTTTGTGTTCTTGCCAAGAGGACAGGCCTCCTTCCTTGAGCTCTAGATGACAAAAAAGGAATGTTTTGATTGGATGTCACTACTGTCAATCATGTGAAGTATAATGTAGGGTTTGACTTCTTTAGGCAGACAAAGGAAGTAGTTCAAGTCCTGTAAGAGCATGCCTGCTTCTAAATTAGTATGTATGGAGAGAGAGAGAGAGAGAGAGAGAGAGAGAGAGAGAGAGAGAGAGAGAGAGAGAGAGAGAGAAAGAGAGAGAGAGAGAGAGAACGCAATCATGTGTCTTCTGTTTGGTTCAGGTCTCCGAAACATTTCAAGGAAAATTTGATATCTAAGGATTTTTAAAAATATTATCTAGAGTAGAAAATAAAGGGACTTTGTTGTAATAAAGTCAGATATCCAGGCCTTTCATTCAACAGCTTTAAAGAAGACGTAGTAATTAAATTGGGACCAAACAGGAGAAAAGACTATCGACTTTTACACAATATTTAAATCCTTTGGTTTTGATTCTAGTAATATATTTTTATTAACTGCATCATTAAATGTTAAACAAGAGGGTTTTTGGAAATAGCTGTATAATATTCTGAAATGTTCCTATTTTTCCTGTAAGGGTTTTTTTTTTTTAAGTGCTTTTTTTTAAACAAATAAAGTTTAGAGTAACTTGTAGAGCACCAACCTTCCTCCCTCCAAACTATCTGATAAGGTTAGAAATGCAAGGATAAATTAGGATTTTTTATTCATAGGTTTGATGAACTGATGTTTTAGATCATAGGTGTTTGATGAACTGATGTTTTAGATTAACATGGTTGGTGTTGAACAAACGTGACCCTCCAAATGTCCCATGATACCCTACAGAAATAAGAAACTGTATGAGCCCTCTCCCAAGTGGGACAGGTGAACATTCATCTTTGACACAGGTCTGAGAAACAGTGGCTACACCACAGGCCTGCAGGAAGATTGCATATAGGACTATTTTCTGCTATGTGGGGTTTCTTGTCCAGGTTCAAACAGAGGGATGAAAATAACATCTCTCGAGTTTGATGGACAGGAACACATGTAAAAATTACCAAACGAACTGCAGACAAACTGGGGTGAAATATTCTCCTTGGGACGCCACTCACCCCCGTGTGGCGAGGTCTTTCTGACAGAGATGCTTGGCTGCATAGCCAGGCTGATTCTGAAATCCTTCGATCACGGATGAGCACACGGTCACCACGTGGTGCTGACCTGTGGCCCAGCCAGCTAGGGTCAACTGGCTTCTCACGTGCATCTGTTGTCATGGTTCTCTCTACTTTAAACTTGTGGAAAGTACGTTTTTGCTGAGAAACCGGGTCTTTAGGAGTCATGTCAGGGAGTCTTGATTTTCGTTCTTTGGCTTTTCCTAACTTCTGTCTTCACCGTCCCTGTAGTTCTTGGGAAGGCTTAATAATGCATTGTTATCCAGAGAAATGTCACAAAGAGACACAAATGTCTCTTTCTTTTCTTTTTTTCTGTCTGTAGAATGGGATAAATTGTCTGCTTAGTTCTTGGTGTGTTTTGATAATAAAATAGAAATTACGTATACGGAAGTGGCCAACAAATACGGGATATGATATCGCAATATTAAGTTTGAGCAAGCGTAGCTTTCTTTTGTAATTTGATTGCTTTGGGTGAAATAAGGCTAAGGTCCCCTGAAAGCAGGCTCTTTGTCCCAAATGGCTATTGTCCTGTAGTGAATGAAATTCTGAACTTGGTGACTTGTGGCCAATCTTGCATTTCCTTCCTGCCAGGGCAAGGGTTAGTACCTGAGAGCACGCGTGTATTCTTTCGTGTCACCACAAGGTGGTGCTGGTGTATCCAGTAAGACGCTTCACCCATCCAAAAAAAAAAAAAAAGAGAGCGAGAGAGAGAAAGAAAAAAAACCCTCCCCATTTATTTCAACCTTAATTTATGATCAGGATTTACAACTCGTTGTTATAACGTTGTCTTTTCTAAGCTATCAATTCTCTGTTTCGTTTTTAAAAATTCTCTTCCTGTAAAATTACTCTTTTCTTTTTTCTGAGGATTAAGTTTGCTTTGTGACAAATCCGCATCTTCACTGCGGAGTAATTGACTCCGTGTCTGGCGGGGAGGGGGCAAGAAAGGAGCCGCTCAGTTCTGCCTTTTCTTTACTGGTTTCTCCCAGGTCCCACCCTTGGACTTATTGGCGGCCCAGCGCTGTCAGGGTCGGTTTTAGATATGTTTTAATGAACGGTCAAATGGGAGGGGATTTTCTCTATTGCTAATACAATGTTTTAGGCTCCTCCGTGTGTAAGTATGCTCAAGCTACAGGACCTTTTTGAGCCTCCGTTTATCATCTGTAATGTGATAATAATGGTCAAAGCAGTCTCTGGATTGCTACCAAAGTAAAGGCAATGATAATTATTTTTTTTTCCTCATCTGTAAAATAGAAAGATAATAGCTGCTTCAGGACTGTGGGCTAAGCAAACAAGAGAAAACACACAGAATTTGTAGCATAGTCTGAATGCTCAGTGAATGCGAGTAATTATTGTCATTGTCACCCAGGAGGTCTTAGAGTGTGCGTGGGGCTGGGGCCAGGCTGAGGAACTTGGCTCTGTAGGATGACAGAGAGCAACTTCCTAGAGATTAAGAACAGATGATACAAAGAGGAAGGAGAAGAAACAGAGTTGAAGCAGGTGAGAAAGCTTGATGACACCTGTGACCCTGGGCCTGCATTGGTGTGGTGGGCTTTGTCTCTGTCTCCACTTCACTCTGTGGAAGAATAAACTGTCCATATTTACACTAGCCACCTCAGTATGTGAGTTCTACAACAGCATTTGAATGGAAGGCAGGGAATCCAGGCAGAGTTGTCAAGGGGTTTCAGCAGGCTAGAGCCAGCCACTCAGAAGCCAGGGGACAGCAGACACACAGACTTGGAAGCAAAATCCCTTGTTAGTGGTGGCCATTTTCTGATTTGATGATTGCTTAAAATTTTGATAGTAACTTTTTTTTTTTACTTTGTGTCAGACTTGCTTCTTAGAAAGATTTAAATGAATGTACAAGATGTGGCTGATAATATCTCAGTTCTGGATGTTAGATTAAAACAGAGATTATCAGGAATTTAATTGTGGGTATGCACATGTGTGTGTGCATTTTGTCCGTGTGTGTGTGTGTGTGTGTGTGTGTGTGGTGTACATGTGCATTAAATGAAAGAACTCATGATCTGAGAATGCTGGGTTGGACAAAATATATTGGCTTATCAATTTTAGCTATGAAAGTAAGAAGTAAAGACATAATTACTCTCTGTCTCTGCTCTCTCGATCACACACACACACACACACACACACACACACACATTTCTCTCTCTCTTTTTCTCTCTCTCTTCACACCCTAGTTCCAGTTTAAAATATAGGACAATTATTTGTCCCAGTGGAGTTGAAAATGGAACAAACATTAAAAATATGGGTCATTCCTAGCTGTGTTTGGGATACCTAGTAATTTTGCCCTTGAGGGGACATGAACATTATTTTCTAGGGCAGTGATAAGCCGGGTCTTTCTTTAAGAACCCTAATGGGGAAAAAAAGTTGTGTAAGCATGAATAAATATAAGACATGGGGGTTGGGGTAGAGCGGATAACAGGAAGGGAGAGGAAGCAGGAGGCAGAGAGTAGGGGAGGCAGGGAAAATAATGTTTTTATATTGTTAGAAGTGAAGCCATTCCACATACCATACACATTACATACTCAACATATATCATTTGTATGCCTGGGTGTATGGTAGATGTGAGCTGAGAAGCTAGGGGTGAGGTTCCTGCAGCTGAGATGGCAGGCTTGTTTCTGGATGACTCTGGAACCAATTTCAGTTCCCTTAATTCTCAACTGGGGTTAGTGGCATTCATCTTTGTACAGTTGTGGCTACATCAGCAAGATACAGTGTGTGTGTGTGTGTGTGTGTGTGTGTGTGTGTGTGTGTGACCAGAGCCTGGGCAGGATGACAGTCTTCTGAATTATAAGGATGCATTCTATGTAAAATGCGCTTGATTAGGTCAATCAAGTTGGAGGTGCATGCCTGCTTCATTCTTCTGGAGATCATTGCCTCAAACCCTTTTCTGTTTAAGCAGTCTCTGGAATGCTACCAAAGTAAAGGCAATGATAATTATTTTTTTCCTCATCTGTAAAATAGAAAGATAATAGCTGCTTCAGGACTGTGGGCTAAGCAAACAAGAGAAAACACACAGAATTTGTAGCATAGTCTGAATGCTCAGTGAATGCGAGTAATTATTGTCATTGTCACCCAGGAGGTCTTAGAGTGTGCGTGGGGCTGGGGCCAGGCTGAGGAACTTGGCTCTGTAGGGTAGCTTTGTGGTGGTGTTCTTTGCGGACTCTCCTTGAGGGAATTTGAAGGGCGGGTTGAGCATCCACAGGGTCTCCATGTGCAGCAGGCCTCCAAAGACTGGATCCTCAGTCTCCTCTCAGCTAACTTTGAAGACAAAAACCAACACTACATGGGATAAAGGTAGAGTGGGGAATGTTTGTTACCTACCTGAACTCAGGGTGTACTGTGCTTGAAGCTTCCCTGGAGTTAGTTACTGAACCTAATAAGAGATTGAAATGAACAGGCTTTGTTGTAAACACTTTGAAATTGTTTTCGGTGAAGCAGGCTCTATGTTTTTAAAAATCAGTGTGTACCATGTTGATGTATGGTGACCCTGAACCATTTTTCTCTGTCACATTCAAAAGATCTGTGATTTATTCAGTCTTCTCCAGGAATCATATGTGTTTCTAATGTGTTATCTCTCCCTGATTTTGCCATCCAAAGAGAGCAACATCGAGGTACTCATGCAAACTAGCCCTGGAGTTCTAGTTTGACTGGATTTTTCTACATGTTTTCTTTCTTTTAAAATACTAATTGGTGATTATTACCATGGGAATGAATAGCAGTGGCTAACTTTGGTTGTTGTGTTAGAGCTATTTAATTTTAAAGATTTATGTTAATTTTAATTGTGTGTGTGAGTGTGTGTGTGTGTGTGTGTGAGTGTGTGTGTTGGTACATGCACATGAGTTCACGTGCCTTTAGAGGGTGGAGGCATCGGATTCCCAGGAGCTGGAGTTACAGGTGGTTGTGAGTTGCCTGATGTGGGTGCTAAGAACTGAACTTGGGTCTTATGTAAGATCAGTCAGCTCTCTTACCCTTTGAGACAGTTTTCCCTCGTTATCTTAGAACTTGGAAGCACCACCTGCCTTATGCCATGCCAACCTTGAAGCCCTTTGTGAATTTGAAGTACTGGTTGAGGCTGAATATCCCTGTCTGAAATGTTTTGGTCCAGAAGTGATTTGGTTTAGAATTTGAAGGGTGGGGAATATTTTCATATACATAATGAGATAACTTGTGTATGGATACCAAGTCTAGGTATGAAATTTATTTAGATTACACATAAACACACACACACACACACACAATTCTGTAGGCTATTTTATATAGTTTTGTGCATAGTAACAAAGTGTCATAGCATGCAATTTTCTCTGTGTGGCATCCTTTCGCTGCTCAAATCTTGGATTTGAAAATGTTTAGGTTTCGAGTTTTTAAATGCGTTCAACTTGTATTTCCATCTGAGAAACAAATAAGCAGGTTTGGAAACATCAAAAACTACTCAAGACTTTATTTTACCAGTTGGCGGATCTTGTTCCGCTGTGTGTCCTTTACTTGATTTTTATGTAAAGAAAAAAAATCTTGTTGTACACGTAGTTAATTACATATGTGCTATAGTCTTTTTTATATGAAAAATGAACTACAAATAGACATGAATCTAGGCATACACATATGTGGTGTAGTGTCCAATTGCATATTCTGTGGCGATCAAGGAGCCTGTGTATTACTCTTCCTTTATGAATGCCATTAGCCACACGTGGTTACGGAACAGCTAAAATGTGGCTGGTGTGACATGGGGACTTAGTTTTTATTCATTAATTTGCACGCTGAAGTGGCATATACCCAGGATCAGGAGGGACAGAACTGTCTAGTAGGGTGTCTTAGTTAGGGTTTTACTGCTGTGGACAGACACCGTGACCAATGCAAGTTTTATACAAGACAACATTTGATTGGGGCTGGCTTACAGGTTCAGAGGTTCAGTCCATTGTCATCAAGGCAGAAGAATGGCAGCATCCAGGCAGGCATGGTGCAGGAGGAGCTGAGGGTTCTGCTTCTTTATCCAAAGGAAGCCAGGAACAGATTAGGAATCCTCAGGCATCTAGGAGGAAGACAACCAAGCCCATCCCCACAGTGACACACCTCCTCCAACAAGAACACACCTTCTAATGTATCACTCACTGGGACGAGCATATACAGACCATCACATAGGGTTAAGATGACTCTTGAGTTCAGGACTTGGCAGAGGGACCAGAGAGTAAGTAATACAAAGGAGAGTCTTGAGAATCCTGAAAATTTACTCTGAGGTGACTGTATGGCATGAAATTGGGGGTTCTTAAGCATGGAGCCCTTAACTCCATTTCTCTGTCTCAGTCCTAACGTGCACATTATAGATTCACTATGTGGGCAAACCCCAGGCTCTTTGGGGTCTTTTCCCTGTTGAATTATTCTTATGCAGCTGCACAGTCATGTGGATGACTCTGGTTATGTGTTCTGCTTTCTAATGGCCCACTTTCAAAGCGTGGAGCTCATCAGGGAGTTATCCACATAGGTAATTGGTTTCATTGGTCCTGCTTAGAAAGAACACGAAGTTTCCTGATCTTCTCCTCCCTCCCAGTCCTGTAGCCAGTGGCCCTTACAGCAGGAGAGACAGGCAGGAGTTCACTGTAGAGCTGTAGCTCAGAACCAGGCTGAGCCAGTCATTAGCTGCCTGTGCCTTAGTAAGCACATAGGTGCTCTGTACCTGCCTTTCCTCATCTGCAAAATGGACATGGTGATACTAGAACATCCACCAATGCTCTACAAAGTGGAAATGACTAGTTGTCTCTCCAGAACCACAATTTTGAAGAATCGTGTATGACAAAACTTGAACCCACCTGTGTTTAAGCTTACTTTAGGTAGGAGAGTGGTTGTTCCCCGTGTAATGGTCACTCTGTAGCAATTTACCGAGCAGAGCACTGAGACATAGGCTCACAAACACGCCTCTCTAGTTTATTTGCTTTTTATAACACAAGCGGGTCTGAGTTGGGCATGAGATAGCAGATACTGTCTGAGAGAGAAGAGATGTAAGAACTCGTGTCAATGGCACCGACTCATGGAGTTCAGTCTCTCCTGCGGGTGCCCGGGAGGGTTCTCCTGGCATGGTGGAAGCCTCAAGGTTGAGAGGTGACAGGAGGTGGAGGGAAAGTGCAGACTCTGTTTGAAGTTACTCCGCTCCCATGTGCTGGGTGCGTGGAACAGAGCTGAGAAGCGGAGCGGGATGAGACCGGAAACGCCTCTGCTTGTTAATACATGTCTCTTCCGTGGCAGCTTTGAAGGGGAGGCCGCCTAACACGTGACTTTACTCCAATTCAGTGAATTTTACAAGACCACAGGGGGACTTGTTCCCGTTTGAACAAGCTGAAAGTGTCTTAGAGCTGACAGCATAATGAGCATTTTTTTTCTTTGTTTAATATTTTTGATCCAGATCGGAGAGTGGTGGTTTCTGTCATTTCTGTCCAATATTATCTGTCTCTGTAGTTCAGCTTTGCATTTTGGCTTACTAGAAGGCTTAATTTCTTTTATAAGTAATAAAGTCAAACAGAAGCAATTATTTAAAATTGTTATTAATGATTTTCTAAAATCATGCACTGAATACATGATTTTTCTGGTTTACTAGTTTATTTTAATCTGACTTTAAAAAGAACAATGAAATTACATCTATTATTTTATTATTTAACTTTGTGTGTGTGTATGTGTGTAGGTGTCCATGTGCCATCATGTGCACATAGAAGTCAGAGGACAGCTAGCAACACTTGCTTTTCTCCTTCCGCCATGTGGAGCCTGGGGAATCAAATTTAGGCTGTCAGGCTTGGCAGCAAGCCCCTTTACTAGCTAAGCCATCTTGCTGACCCCTCACTGGTGACTTTAGCAAAATCTTTCTTTTCCACTTCTGTCTAGTTGTCTTTATTTTTTTTTAATATTTTTTTTATATTCTAAGTTTTTTTATTTACATTCCAAATCATTTCCCCTTTCCCGTTTCCTCCCTCCCTGAAAGTCCCATAAGCCCCCTTCCCTCCCTCTTTTCCCCATTCAACCCCCTCTCGCTTCTCTGTCCTGGCATTCCCCTACATCCAGTCTTTCCAGGAACAGGGGTCTCTCCTTCCATCTTCTTGGAAATCTATTGATATGCGAATTGTATCTTGGGTATTCCGAGATTCTGGGTTAATATCCCCTTATCAGTGACTGCATACCATGTGTGTTCTTTTGTGATTGGGTTACCTCACTAAGGATGATATTTTCAAGTTCTGACCTTTTGCCTAGGAATTTCGTGAGTTCATTGTTTTTAATTGCAGAGTAGTATTCTGTTGTGTAAATATACCACATCTTCTGAATCCATTCCTCCATTGAGGGACATCTGAGTTCTTTCCAGCTTCTGGCTATTATAAATAAGGCTGCTATGAACATAGTGGAGCATTTGTCCTTTTTGCATGCAGGGGAAGCTCTAGTTGTCTTTATATTCTTGGCATGTGAGTGGTGTTTGGCCTTCCACAACTAGACAATAAAAAGCGAGTGAGGAAGAATTTGGCAGGTGAGGATGAGTGTGGTTGGGAGTTGGGGAGATAAGAAGAACCCAGATAAACCCATCCGGGATACCATTTGTGACAGGTAGGGAAGTAAATGCATAGAATAACGTTTTTGTTCTGGCCATGACTGACTGGTTTTCAGGAACGTATTTTCTACTATTGCTATCCGATCCTATACTTTACTAGTTTGGGAGTATGTGCCTATGCAGCTGAGGCTCAGAGATCTTAGGTGATTGTCCTAAGGTCAGCCAACTGCTTCTGGATCCTGTTCACATTTTAAACCATAGCCTTCCTCTGTCTTTTAAACTTGGGAACTTTAGATCAGACCTTCTTCTTATTTTCTGCCAGCAAGGTGGGGTTGATTGTGGCGGCGGGACAGCAGTGTTGTTATGAACCAGAGGTTTCCACTGTCCCCTTCTCAGTCTGTGTGTCTCTATGTTGAAATTCTAATCTCCAGTGATGCGGTACCTTTGAGAGTCAGGTGGACTGTGTGGGCGGAACCCTGATGATGGGGTTGTGGACATTAGGAAACATGCCCCGGGGAGCTCTCCATCACCCCTTTTCTTTCAAGTAAAGCTCCATGGAGAATCTGAAGCCTGCACCAGGAAAATGGTTCTCACCAGGACCTGGCACGCCTGCTCTCCAATCTCAGATGCCCCAGCCCCCAGGGCTGTGCGAACTACATCTAGCCCAGTACTCCACTGTAGATCCCAGTTGACTCAATATTCTTTGTTCATATTCTGCACATTAAGTCACATGCCTCACGTCGGTTCTACAGGGCAGAGGTGACTAAGACGTTTGACAGATAAGGACATGGAAGTTAGGATGTATTTTTTAGAACTCAGTGAGCTCTCCGTGCCCCCTGGATGCCAGGGCACACATACACACTTGCCTGGCAGTGGGACTGGTGCCTGTTTAAGGTCAGCAGGCCAGAAGACAGACAGACAATGACTGCCTGGGCCTGGTAGTCCTCAGGAGCCCCCTGTGGGGTCATGCCTGCCCTCTCCCTTCCTGCTGCTGTGTGCTGCCTCTGTGGCTTACCAGCAAGGCAGAGAGAGACCTCCTGGGGCTCTGCTGGCAGCCTCCTGCCTCCTATCACTCTCAGGTCAGGGTTTCATCTGGGCCTTCCTTTCCCCTGGTTCCTTTTCTCTTTGATTTTCTTTTCTTGCTGCTTAGATCAGTAGCTTGAAGGCTCCTGGTGTGCTATAGTGCTCCACAGACATAACGTGTGTTTGTGTGTGTGTGTGGGGGGGGGGGGAGTGGGGGCAGGGAGGGGTGAGAAAAAAAGGAAACTATGATTGTCCCATCAAACCTCTAGACTAGTCATATAACTATATATACTACACTTATATTTTATGCACATAAAGTTTAGTTTATAAATTAGATACAGTAAGAGATTAACAGTAACAGTAATAAAATTGGACAATTATAAGATTATCCACATAAAACTCATTTGAAACAGAGGAGCTATTTATTTCTAGCATTTCCCATTTACTATTTTGGGATTGTTGTTGACCATGTGTAAATAAGTCCATGAACAATGAAGCTGGTTAAGAAGGGACTAGTGTGACCCAGAGATGGGACTCTGGACTTCCTGGCTGTGTGGTAAGAGCTCATCTTCCCTTTCCCATTTCAGTCTCTCCTGTCAGAACAGAGCTAGGACTGGTGGTTGCTGCATTTCTTCTTGAAATTCACACGTCGGGCTCCATACACAACTCACACAATACGAGGGCTCCTCTCTCCAGCTTCTAGAGAAGGCAGATGCTTCTTCTGTTACTCAGAACACATGGGACTCGGGGTTGTTAGGAGTAAGTAACACAGGCGCTCTGTTTATATTTTCTAATAGAAAGGAAAGATTGACTGTTCTTCACAATCTTGACAAACTGAAGGAACACTGGACTTACTCAGGTTGCCACCTGAGCCCAGCTGGGACCCAGCATAAGTGTGGTGTGCCAGTGCCCAAAGCAACAACTAAATGAGAAACACAACCACTTCTGCAAGCTCAGACCTGGTTAGGAAGAAAGTAAAGATGGGAGATAGGCCCAGCTCTATGGGGAAATTTATTATTATTTTTTTATAAGCTCTGAAGAACAGAATACCTTTTTCATTTAGAAGTCAGTGAAAACAAAAAACTGAACAATAAATCCTTTGGGGGTTATAAATGTATAAGTTTGGCATCACAACTCCATGTAAATGGCCACAGTATCTCCTCCGGGTTTCAGTCTTGATTTGTATTTTCATCATTCACTTTCTCTTTCATGTTCTTTTTTTTCCCTTCTGAAAGAAAGGTGGTAGACCTTCTTTTTCTTTCAAGCCTTTGCTGTATAGGGTTTTACAATTTTCTGCCATAAATTTGAATTTAACAGTTTATCTCCTTACAGTTCCTTCCTGGGATTGGTTAAGTCCAGGTTTGCTCTGACCACAAGCACCTGCTCCTGGAACTAGAACCAAAGTCAGTGTTCTACTGAAAAGGGAGGGGGCCTGCCGCTGCAGCCCTAGCATCTTCCAGTGGAGTCTTGTGCATCACTCCTCTTAAACTCAGGGATGGGATAGCTCCTTTCTCTACATTTACTATTGGTTTCTGAAGAACTTCAAAGGCCTAACAGAGGCTGAAGGAGAGCGTAACAACTGGAGCTTATCTGGCCTTCATCACTGGAGGTTAGAATGCCAACATATACACTTGGGGGAAGAGACACAGTAGAAACAACCAGTCCACCAGAGCACCACTGTTCTGTCAATAATCAATACCACCTTGGTGGCAGAGCATGAGTTAGAATTTAGTGGGTGCTTTACCACCTGCCTGGGAGAAACCTCAGGGGGAAATTTCTTTGAAGGAGGGGGAGCTAGATAGATTCCTTGATGGACAGACAGGGAGAGGGGCCCTGACTGGATAAAAAACAATAATCAAATAACTGGCTTTTCTCTCACCCTCATGACTGGAGACAAAAGGAGATTTAAAACACGGGCCTGGGATGGCAGGTTTTATTTTCCCTGCCAGAAGGGTCCCCTGATGGTGAATCGGTCTGGTCTGACAAGTTCAAGGCCAGACCAGGACTTGTTTACCCCCAATTTGTAGGCATGTCATCCCTGTCTTTGTTCAAACTGACCAACCCTCAGTTGAAGGATGAAGTCTACTCAAAGGCCTTTAAAACCCCTCCGTCCTCATGTAGAGAGTAGGCTGTGGTTCCCTGATCTCTCTCTGCTCTGCTAAGGGTCTTTCTCTCTGTGTGCTCTCTCTCTCTCTGTGTGTGTGTGTGTGTATGTGTGTGTTTCCTCACCCCAATAGATGCCCTTTTAAAACAGTTGTTGCTGTCTTCTGTGTCTAAGATTTCCCCCACTGCTAATTGTGGGACTCCACATGCTCCCTCCCTTTTAAATTCTCTAACTGGTAGAGGAAAGGAACCTGATCAAGACCCCTAGGTGGTGACATCTTCATCCTGCATGTGGTTTCTAAAGCTATTACAGGCTGCTTTCTATATGGCTCATATATACCGTGAAATGCTAGGGTTGCTCTCATTGTCCACATACACCAGAGCCTAGTGAAGCATTCAGGGCAGGGAAAGAGATGGGCAGCCTTCTCGAGATGACTTGAGAACCCAGGGTGGGTATTCCTTATCTATCTATCTATCTATCTATCTATCTATCTATCTATCTATCTATCTATCTATCTATCATCTATCCACCTATTTATCTTTCATCAATCTATGTCTATCTATCTCTGTTTTTATTTATCTATCATCTATCATATCTATTTATCTATTATCTACCTATCATATCTATCAGTCAATCATCAGTCTATTTATCCATCTATCATCTATCTATCTATTATTTATCTGTCTGTCTGTTTGTCTGTCTATCTGCTGTGCTTAAAGTCAAACTCGGAACTTCATGCATTCTAGAGAAGCACTCTAGCTACAGCTGTGGCCAGCACTTCTCTCCCCCTCACCCATCCCCTTTCTCTGCTTGTTTAAGACAGAATTACCTAGGCTGGCTTTTGAACTTACTCTATGGCCCACTCAGGCCTTGAAGTTGCAATCCCCCTGCCTAACCTCCCCAAGCATCTGGTATTACAGGTTTGTGCTACTATCTCCATCTGGGATAATCATAACTTTGCCTTCTAATGTCTAACATAGCGATGCCTTTCATAATATTAGGATATCTTAAATTGCCTATCATTAAATAACTTGGGCTTTCAGACATGTGTGTTACCCATGGCTTATGGCTTCGTGGTACCCACAACACATGGCTGCATAGCTTATGGATATCTCTGTTGGTCCATATGAGAAGCAAGGCCATAATACTTTTCAGTGGGTACTAAACAGCAGGAATCAGGTACTTTAAAGAGGGGAGATAAAATTCTTAAAGACAACAGTACTTTGAGGGCCTCAAAGTCACGACAAAGCGGGAAATTGCAAATAAACATTTGAATAAATCAAGATTTTTTGGGGCAAATGATTTTCTCTCTGGTTGAAATAGGATAAAGGAAAAACATGTATGAATCTCTCAGTATGGACCTATTCCTGCTTATAAATGCCAGCTTTCAGTATCTGTTGAGTCCTGTTAGGATTGTTATGTGAAATTGTTCCCAGTCGGCAGAAGTGCTTAAACACCTGCCCCTTCAGCTGCTAGCGCTGTCTCTGTGTTGTGGAACCTGCCTGATGCATCTAGGTAATGAAAGGTGGGCCTTCCGGTTCCCAGCTGTGTCTTCTGCTTCCTGGTCCTGGCCCAATGAGGGGCTCTTTGCCATGCGTTCTCACCTCCTTGCCCTCTGCACTGTGATGAACAGAGATCCTCCTGGAACCATGAGCCAGTGTCTTTCCTTCTGTAAGTTGCCCTGCCAGGTGTTTCTCCAGATCAATGACCTAAGTAACTAACCCTTCACCATACACATTTGGTTGTGAAACACTGGCTGCTTTCCCTTCCATCTTTCAAGTATGTTCTAGTGGTTTCCACACTTTCTTGCACATGAGAATCACTTGGGGGGGGTGGTGGCAAAAAAATCAAACCATGCAGGGTGTACCTGATGTCAGTTGAAATCTCTAGGGGGAGGGGTGTGAGGCAGCCTTAGCATTGGTTGTTTTGTCAAGCTTTGCAGGTGATTCTAGTGTGCAGCCAAGTTTGAGAAGCAATGTTATAGGCCAGTGGGTTTTCAACTTGAGCCGTGAATCAGCATCACCTGGAGAGCTTGTAAAAACACAAAGGTTGGGTTCCACTGCCATGACTTCCTGTAAGTGACTGAGTAAGAGGATCGAGGATTTGTATTTCTGACATGTTCCCAGTTGATTGATGCCAGAGGTCTGGTCTGGGGGGCTACAGCCTGAGCTCCGTTGTTCTCAAATTTCAGGTGTGTTGATACTATCAAAACACTTCGAAAGGAAAGGAATGATTCAGTCATTACGGATACATTTGCATCATTTTGGAAAACTCAGGTGATACACCACCGGGGCTTGGAAAAAAAATACCCACAATCATGTTCTTTTGTTCTTATAACTATTTCAAAGTGACTGAAAATGCATTTTGTTCCAGGTAGACTTAGCCCAGGGCTTGGATAGTCAGCCACAGTCCATTCCTTACAGGTCAGAAGTGGGCAGTAAATGCAAATGAAGGCAACTCTGGGTCCACTGCTTCTAACTTAACACAGGCGCAAGCAGGTGGCTCATCCCTTCTTCATCGTTTCCGGTTAGAGCAGGGGGAGGGGTGGAGGAGTGGAGAGGTTGCAGGGGTGTGATGAGAACCTGTTCTTTAGGGAGACCACAGCTTTTACTTTATTGAGTTTATGACAGTTCCCGGTTTGGGCCGCTTCTTGTTTTGGCTTAGTGCGGTTATTTTTCCTTTTCTATTATAAATATTATCTGCACAACTCTCTTAGCTCTCCCAGTCCCATTTAAGTGTCATTAGGTTTCCCATTAGCAGCTACTGTTGATGGTTTCCTGCAGAGGCCTCAGCATGAGCCTCCTTGCTCTGAATTTGATCTGGGGAAGAGCAAGAGAAAAGGAAGAAGTGTGGACTCTACTAATGTCTGTCTCCCAACTTGAAAACAGAAACATTCTTCTGAAACCCAAGTCGTTCTTCTCTGGGAAGCTGGCAGCAGGTGAAACAATTTGTGCATCTATTCCCACAGCCCCCAAACGGCAACTCCCATTTAATTTCTTTGCTGCTTTTTTTTGCATTTTTAAAATAAAATAAAAAACAAAACAAAACCTCCAGCTGTTCAAGTCGTCTTGTGCATCCCCTCCCCCCCCACCCCTCCCCTACACCTCCCACCCAGCCTTCTGCTGGTTGCTACTATTTGATAGCTTTTGTGTTTCTTTCTGCCTAAATCTCTGATTAGTTAAGCGGCCTCAGGTGTCAAGTGCATGACGCCCCTCAGCAAGGTTAAGTGAGTTTCAGAGACAAGGGCACGTTTCTTTTATTCAAGGTCGCCCTTTCTAAAGAAAAACAACCACCTTTTGTACTACACCCTTACCATGTGTTATTTATTAAACACTATACTTAACAACACATATAATCAGTAAAAAATTTAAGCAAACAGGAAATCTAAATACAGTTAGAACTCTTGCTTGTTGAGTACTTATAATGATTAGTGTTGGCCCATTAAAAAAATCTGCATTTTTTTAAGGGTTGTGGCTCAGTCAGTATGAAGATTGGGGTTCAGGCCCCCCAGCATCCATGTTAAGAGCAGTGCATACTTATATCCTTGTGCTGGGGAGGCAGGAGGATCGCTGGAACTTACTGAGCAGCAAGAGACTGTTTAGAAATAAAAGATGGAACATGGTTAAGGTAAACACTCAGTGGTGTTGACTTCTGACTTCCATACACATTTGCACGTCTGTGCTCATACACACACCATATGCATGATGTGCGTATGTATATGTATGTTCACACATATATTCAAATAAATGATGCTGTCACTTAGAATTTGTGATATTAGAAGTCCCTTTCAATTTGTGCACATTAGTGGGCTGCTGTTACTCTCAGTCCTTCTTTACCAAGAAAATGATCAGGCTTAACCTGTCCTTAATTACCTAACTGATGTCAGTTGGAAGACAAATTTGTAAGCAGTATTTCCTGAGATGCCCACCTCTCCTCTCTTGCCTCTTGGACAAAAAGAAAAAAAGAAAGTGCCTAATTACCCCACTGGCTCCATTTCCTGGCGCCGCACATCACCATGATTGTGCTTTTCTGATTAGGAGAAAATTTGCTTTCTCTGACTGCTGCTTAGATTTAGCTCTCTGCCCTTTCCAGCCGAATAAGAGAGTCCTAATTTACACTGAATACATACGTTTAGTCATTACCACTAAATGTTACAGAGTCTCGTTGAGAAGCTCCTGGAATGCACTTGTCTGGCTTAACTCAGCTGCTCCTGGGCTTCAGCTACGTTTGAGTCAGCGTAGATCAAAGCCTACCCTACAATGGCCTCAGGGAGAAATGGGGGTGGATCTCCCCCCCACCCCCCAGGTTGGGGAGCATGTTCTCTAGCCTCTGGGTCCTATCTACTTGTGCAGAGTGGAGGAATCCCAGGCAGTGTCTGGACTTTGACAATAAGATACAGCCATGGTCAAAACGTGCCATGGCTTGACAAGTTGCTCCCCTGCTCAGGAAAGTGGTCCAAAAGCCCAGTGGAAAGCAAAGGAGCACAACAGACATTCTTCATCCTGGCTTCTATTTGTCACGCTCACTAGAATGATGGAGACGGCTCATTCCAGTTTTCACACGGGGCAGCGTCTGGGGTTGAGAGCATACTTCCCACAAGTGACATCTCTCCTCCAGAATCCATTGCTTTTCACTCACGCTGTTAATGTCAACTGCATTGATTGTTGTAATTATATACACGTGTTAAGCATTATATAAATGGAGATTTGGTTAACTGGTTGCTAACAAATTTTTAAATTAGAGATGGGCAAAGTACCTTCAAAAGCTTTTAAAGAATGTATGTCTAGCAGATTTCCAAATTTAGGTTTTTTACTTTTCCTCAAAGGAAATAAGACTGCATTGGAAATGTGGTTGGGACATGAAAGGTGACAAAGGAAGCACATCTGTGGACTCCTGGTGGAAGAAAGGGCCTCAATGATGTATAAGTGGGCATTTGCAGGTATAAGCTCAAATAGAATGTGAAGAAACTCCAACTTCCAGGCTCTATTGTCCTCAAGTGAGCTGGGTGTGCCTGCTCTTTGAGAATCTCTGGAGGTGTCCCTGAAACTCCATTCTTCATCCTGTGGACTTTGCCAGTGCTTAGGGCTTGGGGGAATCACATGCTCAAGGCCACCTCTGGTGTCAAGGATTGCTCTCTTTCGGTTTTGGGGAACAGTACTCATTTTGCATTTCTTCTTTGTTCCGAGTCTCTTAGCGTGAAATGTGCAGCTCAGGTTTCCTTAGTTTCATTATTTAGAAGTGTCTGAGGCAGAGCATTTACCTGTGTAGTATACTTGACTGATGTGGGGAGAGGGAAGAGCAAGATCAAGGTTTTACACTGTAGGGACCAAAAAACATTTTGTAATTTGATATCCAGATATCCATGTTCTTTAAAGGCTCCGGCTCTTGGCAACAGGAAGAGGATTTGGCCGTGAATCTCACACAGTGCCAGGGTCACAAACCATCTGCTTACTTTCTCCTAATTCCAGTCATTTTTGTCTCTCCTTCTGTATTCTGTCTCTTTTTGCCAGTTCTGTTTATGGAGGAAGAGGAACTTTCAGCTCAGCCTTTGCTATTTCATTTCCTGGGAACTCTTGCTTTTGGGTGGGTCCGCCCTCCCTGCTGATCTCTATCTAGGTAGCAGCACAGATGTAGGGATACACAGGCAAGTATGTATGTGTCAGTGCACACATGCACACCCTGCCCCCCACATGCTGATCACATCCTAAGTACTAGAATATCCTTGACAGAAAAAGTAGGCAAATGGTAGTAACTTTTCTCAGCCATAAGGCAAAACTATGTTTGTTTTAGGCAAACTAGAAATTTGCCATTTTTCAAGTGATTTTTGTTAGCCAGAGATAATTTTCTCCTTCAGGGGAATTCTGGTGTTAGCTAATAAAACTTCTTCTTCTTCTTCTTCTTTTTTTTTTCTCACTCCATTACATATACTTCCAAATTTGGTAAACTCAGCCAATTCTTTGCCTCATTAGGGGAGTGTGTCATTAACTGAAATGCAGTGTGCTATTTCCCCAGTTGCCATGAAAAATCTTTACTCTCTCTGAGCTCAATTTTCCTGTCTATGAAATGGAGAGCATTCTCTTTGGCATAGGCACTTGAGTAAAAGGGCAACTGACTTGTAGAAATGCAGGGTTCATTGTGACCACAGTTTGTTTTGAGGTGGTTGATTAAGAAGCAGGGAATGATATGGAGTTACAGCAGCTCCAATCTGTCTTTGGGACTGGAGTCTGGGAGCATCCTATTTGATGCCCTTTCTCTCTTGTTCCCTGACTCTAAACCTTGTTCTTTGAAATAATCCACCAGTAATCCTGGATCCTGACCTTCAGCCTCCTTATTATTTCTGTCTTGGACCTCTACTTGGGCAAATTCATCCAATCACCCCAAATTGTATGTCATTGAGCTAGGTTATTGTGATGCTGATAAATGAGAACTAAATTGAAGCCATCAGTCTCATTTTCCTTTCTCACCTTATTTCCAGATGTGGAAGTTAATGGGCTTGGATTGGCTGCTAACACGGAGTCTCATCAAAGACCATTTTCCCTAAGGGCATTAGCTGCAATTTATTGATTGGGTGGAGGCCTGAGGCACTTTGGGTGCAGAATAGTATTATGGTCTAAGGAAATCGGTTGGAGCTGAAATCCAAGTCTGCCACCAAATTGGACAGGAACACTGTGACTTTAGATTCAAAAGCCAGGTAGATTGATAAGCTGGGCACTTTTCAAAAGTCTCACCTTGTTAGAAAGAGGTAGGTAACTCTTTCTTTCCTTGGAAAGTAGATATTCAGGCCCTATTTTCTGTGTCCTGAGGTCTGTGTTCTTCAGCTGTCAGGGAAGGCTATATATACTTGAGTTGACTGTACCTGCTCTCTCTGGTTCCTCTGCCATTCTGAGTCTGCTCCAGGATTCGCATCTGTTTTACTCATCCAAAGGCTGCTCTTTTAAAGATCACCAGTGTCCTCCGCATGACTAAAGACCAATGTCAGGTCTCACCTCTTGTGACTATGGTTCAACCTCACCATGGCATGGCCTCTGTCTTCCAACTCTGAAGAGGTTTCTTCACTACGTTTCCAAAACATTATTCTTTTCCAGTTCCTTCACATGATGGGGGTTGCTCTGCCTCTGTCAATAGACCTTATGCATCCTGATCTTGATGTCTGAATACAAGCCTCCCACAGTTTAATTGGCACGTGCTTTACAGAGTCCAGTTCAATTCACACGCACCCCACGTTGCAGACTTAAATACTCGTTATCAGCTGAAGGAATCCCTCAAATGTCTATTTCTGGCTTGAAAATCTCTCATGTGTATGAGGTACACATAACTGTGTGCTTACTTAATTCCCTGTTTGAGTTTACAATAGATGTGTTGAAAAATTAGCATTGCTTTTGTGTTTGGAGAATCTGGCCACGTCTCAGCATTCGTTCTAGCTGCATGCTCCCAGCCCCTATCCTCGTCTACCTGCTCCACTGCAGTGCCTTTCCTGGACATCTATGTTGGTTCTGGAGCCTACAAGGTCACTTTCAATGGCAGCCAGGCTGTATAGCTTTTCAAAACCAAAGTCAGGCTGTGTGACTCTTCTGCTTGAAATCTTAAATGGATCCATATATCACTCAGAGTCACAGCGTGAATCCTCACTAAGTTCTATAAAGCTCTTCACAAGTGTTTCTGAGCTAATATCCTAATAGTCTCCTTTCTGGCTCACACTGGCTTCCAGACATATTTTTTTTGGTTCAGAGATTTGCTCATGGCTGCCTTCTGCATGGAGGAGCTTTCTTTAGGCATGCGCATGGGTAGTTTTCTCACATCCACACTCAGATGTCACCTCAGTAAGTTATTACAGTGACCATATTTTAAATCAAGAAGTTCACTACTCAGAGCCTCCCATCCCCCACTCCCTTCCTGCTGTATAGCATAGCAGGGCTTTCTTGGATCCACCAGTGATATAAATAACAACACAGAGGCTTATTAATTTTTTTTGGCTTATTAATATTTTAAAGCTTAGGCTTTAGCCAGGTTCTGATTATTCTATCCTGACTAATCCTCACCTAACGTCCTGCCATGTGGCCAAGTCTACATCTCTGCTCCACTCTGGTCCGTCTGCCCACCTCTGAGTCCACTGGCAAATCTCTTGCCTCTCCTTTCTTCTCCCAGAGGCCCCCTCTCTGCCCAGAAGATCTGCCCTCCACTTTCTGCCAAGCTATTGGCTGTCAGATCTTAATTACAGACAATTAGATGCAATTTTAGATTGCCATAGGCAGGTAAGGAAGAATGAATATTTACAAAATATGAGAATGATGATAGGCTATTAGTCTGTGCTGGTATAGAATTAACAATTGAGTATACAGAGATGCACCTTCATACAGTGTGGCCCTACAATACAGAACTAATTATAAGTGAAACAGTTCAAAAATGCTTTTATGGATCAAGTTATTTGAGCAAGTATCTTGCTAAAAAAATCAGGCTACATTTTTCTAGAAAGTAGTAATATCTTCCACTTCTACTGATTTATAGCAAGTAAATCAGACCTAAGATTTCTTATAAAATATATTTAATAAGATATATTTCAACAATATAAATATTATTGAAATTTTGTCTGATATATAATGTTTCATACTTATTTCTGTTTGAGGGACTGCCTTCTTTCCTGTTTCAAAATGTTTTGCAGTGTTGTGGGTAGAGCTCAGGGCTTTGTGCATGCTAGCTAAATAGCACTAAGCCACATCTCCAGCTCCAATAGTTGATCTTTTGTTACTGTATTTGTAAAGTCTTGAACAGTTGGTGAAGGAAGCATTGGGTCTTATCTCTGTGTTTTAATAAAAACTTTGTTTTGCCTCAGTATGTTTTAGGGAATTTTTATTTTTAATATTATAAACATAAAATGGTCTCCCTTTTTATAAAACAATTTACTTTTTAAATTTCTGTGTGTGTGTGTGTGTGTGTGTGTGTGTGTATGTGTGTGTGTATGTGTGTTACATGTGTGTAGGTACCCAAGAAGGTTAAGAGAGAGCTTGAGATCCCTGAGATTTGGAGTTACAGGTGGTTGTGAGCTGGTTCCTGTGGGTGCTAAGGCCTGAACTCAGGTTCTCCGGAAGAGCAGTAAGTGCTCCTAACTGCTGAGCTGACTCTACTCTCAGATGTGGTCTCTTTTAAGTAGGCAGATATAGAGAAATTGAGTTCTCACTATTTGAGAGTCACAGACTGTGGCAGTTAAGTTCTGAAGAGTCTCATCTACCACAATCAGAACCCGGACAGCCAAGTCAAGAGGAACTTGAAATAAGGGACACACTCAAGTGGCATTTGCCCCTCATTATTCCAGGGAAGGAAACACCTTGGGGCCCATACTGTCCTGACTCTGTTTTCCTATAGACAAAGGTCACCAGCTTCTTCCGTTTAGAACAACATCCTAAACCACTTCACCACCTATTAAGAAGTAATAAATTATTTAAATATAGCTTAGCCTGCTTTCAATTATGACACATTTAAAATACAGTTGAAACATAAGTGAATTATTCATTTACCAAAGAGCAGACTTGTACTGAAATAGTTCAGAATAAAACACAGCATATGCAGCGATCTAATTGTCACCTACTTGCATTCTAACAGCCATATGTACTCTCCGGTTCACTTTCCATATTTCAGTCCTCGGGCAAAGAGGTCTCAAACACCATCTGAGAACTCTGAGGTCTTTGATTAGATCCATGTCTACTCTCAAGTCAACTGTAGATGTTTCCATGTCTGGAAATTTTGAGAGAGAAACTTTGTATGTTTGAACAGAAAACACTTTTGAAGATATATATATGTATTTTTTTTGGTTAAGGGTAAACCTAATTATTTAAAATTTGCAAAATAAAAATTAAGAGTTTTAAGAATCTCTCTCTCTGTTTCTCATGGGCTCTCTTTCTAGCCTTCTGTTTGGAATATGGCTTTGGAGGTTTCATTTATTTAGCTAATGATAGACAAAATATGAATCCTGCAAACAGTCAAGACTGAGAAGCTCTGAAATTGTAGCTATCACCCTCATCTAAGAAGCCTCTAGAAATCCAAAACTGGGCACAATGCAGAGATCAGCAGATTATGGCTAGGTCAACCCCATGGATACATCTACATCACAGTTCCTGAGTCTATGGGTTATAGAACATCACAGAACAGGGGTGGAAAGATTGTAAGAACCAGAGGACCATAAAGTCAGCTGTGAAGCAGTCTCTCCTAGAAATGGTTGCATAAACAAGATTGGAACAATGGCAATATCAATGAACATGCTGATATGGGATATATATATATATATATATATATATATATATATATACATACACACACACACACACACACACACACATGCACAATGCATCCTAATAATAAAAGAGACTATTAACTTAAAATTGGGGAGTATGTGGGAGAGATTAAAGGGAGGACAGCAAGGAAGGGATAGAGGGAAGAAAAGGAGAGGGGAAGTTATGTTATTCTATTTCATTTAAAAACATTTTTTAAAAATTGGAAAGCTTTGGATGAAACACTCTTTCCCTTCATCTGTGGAATCATGGAGTCTTAAGCTTGGAAAAAATGTTAATGTCTTGGTATAGTGTAGGCCTGCATCCACTCCACCACAGGGTGAGACTGCTTGGGGAGGCAGAAGAGAAGTTTGACAGCACTAATCCCGTGCCACCACAGGAGTGGGTGCTGGGCTATAGGGAAGCATGGAGTCACTGCTCCGGAGTGGGAAAGTGAAATCTTAGGTGTGGGAAAGCCAGAGCTGGTTGGGGATTCCCCTGGCCTGTGACAAGGTCAGGGCTCTGGGGTTCTCAGACTCTTGGACATCCAGGCACCTGGGAAGCAAAGCTTATTGGCTAAGCCTTCCAGGCCTCTAGGTACCTCATTAGCATGGAGAACTCTGTTTTGGGCCTGTGTGACCATAGGACATGTTTCTTTTATATGAGAAGCGTGGCACATGTTCCAAGTTAGGAGTCAGGTAGGGAGCTGGGAGTTACCTAAACCTCAGGTATGTGCCTACCTAGTCTCTGGGTCTTGACCTACTCTACCTTATCATATTTCTGGACGTGGTTTATTTTCTACAGTACAGTAGTTTGCCAACTCCAGTTACAGGTTAGAATCATCTGGAGAACTTTAAAACACACTGATATCCTGGACAGCTGATATCAACAATTGCCTTAGTTACCATTCTATTGCTGTGAAGAGACACCATGATGATTTATAAAAGAAAGCATTTAATTGAGAGCTTACAGTTCAGAAGTCCATGAACTTACAGTTCAGATGAGTCCATGACCATCATGGCACAAAGCTTGGCATTAGGCAGGCAGGCATAGCACTAAAGTATTAGCTGAGAACTTATATCCAACCCTACATTGAAGGAAGAGAGAGTGACATGCCTCCTCCAACAAGGTCACACCTCTCAATCCTTCCTAAATAGTTCCACTAGAAACTAGAAACCACCAACTAGAACACCAAGCATTCAATATATATGAGTCTATTTTTTTTTCCTCAGGGAGTGGGAACGCATTTAAACCAACACAACTGGCATCAACTTTCTTGGGATTGTATCTAGAAATCTATACTGACAAAAAGCCAAGCACTCCTAGTGACTTTACTGTGTAGCCTAGGCACAGGGCTATAATCTATATAAATTTGCTCCAGATTTGCCTGGGGCTTGCTGGGCACTACCACAAAAGGAGTTCTCCCTCTCTGTAGTGCCCACCCTTTCTAAAAGAGCTCTATAGAAGTTTCTGCCTCACAGCCACACAAAAGCTATTTCTTTATACTTATATCCTGTTGTTCCTAATTATTTGACACCACAAAATCCAAATCTAATCTTTTCACATGAAAGTTTTCTTCAAAAATTTGAAGGCAATTTTCAGTCATTCATTTTTTTTTCTAACTAAATATTTATTGTCTATTCTGGGTGCAGTCCTGTGCTAGAAACCCAAAGCAAGTTAAAGAAGATTGTTGCAGTTAATAGGTTCACAGTTTAGAAAAGAAGATGGAAAAACAAATGATATTCACACAGCTCAGCAATGTATTGTTAACCTTCTGCCTCATCTTAACTCTCCCAGTAAAATGTACTGCTGTTTTAGACAGAATAGTAACTTTCTCCATCTGGCATTATTTTGAGACTTTTTGTCAAATTTTAAACTTACTTCATGTTATCTACATCCCCAATAAGGTGTGGGTCTTAGCATGAGCTACAAGTGTCAGATATGGTCTGAATGGACTGAGTCAGCCACTGACTTCCTTCTATGTTTAGGTGACACAGAAGTGCTGGTATGTCACAGAATTAATGACAATTGAGCCATCTAGATTTTTTGTCTTCAGGAATTCTAGTATTAAACAACTTTATTATTTGGGTAAAACAAACAAACAAACAAAAAGAATGAAAAGCAAGGAGGATATAAGAATCCATGGTCAGATCATCTAACTTTCCTGTCCGTAGTCTAACTTCTCTCTGAGTTTAGTAATGGGTTCTTGAAGTTAGGTGTGAATGTTTTGAGGAAAATGGGTGGGCTCATCCAAAGATGGGTGCTTTTGCCAAAAGAAAAGAGCTTAAAAGGGAGATGGTGATGGGCAGAACAAAAGGTTGGTAAAAGTTTTCTGGAGTCAGGTTCAAATGTTTTTATGTCATGTTTGTTGTTTTTCTTTCTATTTATCTATCTATCTATCTATCTATCTATCTATCTATCTATCTATCTATCTATCCATCTATCTATCTATTTTTTTAATCAGTGTTTGATGTGGCTAATATTGTGACCACTTCTGAATGCATAGTATATACTTGTTCATGTTCTCCATCTTTTTTTGCTTTTTGTTTTGTAAGCTAGATAGTAGACATCATAGATGGTAGAGTTCATATGTTGATTTCCAGTATTACCTTATGCCTTTATAGGAACTGCAGTCACTCTTTTATCTCCATCCAGCTAAAGTACCAGCAGTATTGAGAATGCCAAGATCTGAGTGGAAATGGAAATAAAATTAGGGTTAGGGTTAGGGTTTTAATCTATCTGCTACTGGACACAGTAACTTATTCAAGATGTGGGGATTGCATTTACAGTATATTCTTGACTGACATCTAACAATTGACTTTTATCTGATCACTTTCCTTTCTTGACTCATTCTTCATGACAGTTACAGATGATTAACTCTTGAAGGGGTGTATTTATGATGATATTAGTTGTCTTATAGTTTGGATTTTGTTGCTGTGAAGAGACACTATGACCAAAGTAACTCTTATAAAGGCAAACATTTAATTGGGGCTAGCTTACAGTTTCAGAGGTTTAGTCCATTATCATTATGGTGGGAAGCATAGCATTGTGCAGGCAAATGTGATGCTGGAGGAGCCAAGAGTTCTACATTTGATCTGAAGGCTGCTGTGTAGAGACTGTCTTCTGCAAGCAGCCAGGAGGAGACTCTCTCTTCTTCACTGGGTGGAGCTTGAGCATGAGAAGCACTTAAAACCTGCTTACACAGTGACACATGTCCTCTAACAAGGCCACACCTACTCCAGCAAGGGCATACCTCCTAATAGTGCCATTTCCCATGGGCCAAACATATTCAAACCACCACATTTACAGTATTGTTGCCAGCTTTATCTTTGTTGTGATATTTGGCTTCATTGAGAGTTTGGCTGTAAGATCCTTCCCTTATGCTTTTTTTTTTCCTTATTATGCCACCTTGGTGGAATTTTTTGTCTTTCAAGTTCATCCTTCTCCCATTTATTCCTCTCACTTCATCACCATGGGGATATCTCAAGACTCAGTATTCTGTTCTCTGATGTTACTATTTTTTTCATTTAGATGCCTATATCTACATTATTATAAACTCCAAGTCATTATTTTCAGGGATGGAGTATGCATCCATGATCAATTATCTATTAACGTCTATTTTTTAAAATCAAGTATTTCATTTTCCCCTTCACTGGTTCTTCTATTTCTTCAGAAATCATTGAATTCTTCCGGCTATTCCCCCCCCCCCCAATGTGGTGTGTGTGTGTGTGTGTGTGTGTGTGTGTATTCTCCTCCTCCCCACTAGCAAATACAAGTGTCTGTATCTCAGACAATGTGCTAGATATTCAGTAGTCTATGGACCAAAATATATGGTCTCTACCCAAGCAGTGTTAGCAGTAAGAATGTTTATCAGTTACTTTTTGTTACTGTGATAATACACCATGACCAAAAACGACTTATGGAATGGAGAGTTTGTTTTGTCTTATAGCTCCAGAGGAAGAGTACATAATGATGGGGAGGCACAGCAGCAAGCAACTGGAGCAAGAAGTACCACATCTTTAACAGGGGACAGAGAGAGGACCTGGAAGTTGAGTGAGGTTATAAACACCCGCAACCCACCCCTAAAATTGTACTTCCCCTAGTAAGGCTTCACTTCCTAAATGATCCATATCTCTGGTGCCAGCTGGGGACCAAATGCTAAACTACATGAGCTGACAAGGAACGTTTCTCACTTAAACCACTATAGTATGTAATCACAAAAGTGTAGCTTACTACATGTACAGCAAGAGCAACCAAAGATGAGTGGCCAGGAGCCTGAGAACTCATAAATAGCATCCCACCAGACTGAAGGCTTCATAGCAGAAGTGATGTTTGAACAAGGATTTGATGTGTGATGAGTCAGGGCTTGGCAAGAGCAGTTCAACACAGAAAAGAAAAATCAAAACATAAAGTAGAAACCAACCATCCCAAACCAAACAAACACAAATAAACAAAGGCCCACCCACCCCCATAGCTAGAAGACTTGGAATAGCTGTGGCTATGGGAGAAAGCTTCGAGTCAAAGCAATAAAGGCAACAACACGAATAGTAAAGGTAAAGAGGACTGTCAAGAGTGGACCCAGGGACGGAGGTCTGGATGCTGTTGCAGAGGAGGATATGGGGACAACATTTTTTGTAGAGGAAGCATATGGTTCTGAAGGTGGAGGGAAGATGCTGGCTTTGGAATATGAATCAAGATCTCAGTATTTCTGGTTATGCTTCATATCCAACTCATCAAGACATGCAAAAGAATTTTCCTGTACAATGCTTGCACACACCCTTACTCCATTCTTGGTTTTGTCAATTGATTCTACAGTTGTAGTTTCCTGCTTAAATTGTGGCCCTTCTTAGTGTTTGCTTATGGTAAGAACTGCTATTCCTCTTTCCTCAACACTCCACCTTAGTCAGGGCTCAAGGGTTCAGTGCCTTGTTTCCATTATAAGAACCCAATCACAAAAGAACACACATGGTATGCACTTACTGATAAGTGGATATTAGCCCAGAAGCTTGGAATACCCAAGACACAATTCACAGACCAAACGAAGCTCAAGCAGAGGATGGCCATCAAAGGGAGGAGAGGCCTTGTTCCTGAGAAGGCTGGATGCCCCAGTATAGAGGAATGCCAGGACAGGGAAGAGGGAGTGGGTGGGTTGGTGAGTAACGGGAGGGGGGGATGGGATAGGGTATTTTTGGAGGGGAAACCAGGAAAGGGGATAACATTAGAAATGTAAGTTAAGAAAAATATAATAATAATAATAATAATAATAATAATAAAAATCTAGCTCAGACCTATTGAAACTGACTTGCACTATAAAATACAGCATGAATTTCTGTGTTAAACAAGACCATAGTGCTAAACACAAATAATCCCTATCACCTTGCATTTTTTGAAAATTTCCAGATTCCTAGGCTCATTACCCAGATGTTTTAAACCAGTACTGTATGGGTGGAACTACTCGTATTACTCAGCCTTGTGCCATTATCACAAATATCTGAGGCCCCCAAAGGCTTCTTTGGATTCACAACTTTGTACGTCCATTGCTTTGGACTTGTGGTATGACAGCACATTGTGGACAGACAAGTGTTGAAGTATATTGCAGAGTTAATATCAGGAAGCAAATGAGGGAAATGGCTGTGGTCCAGCTATCCCTGTTGAAGGCATGCCAGCAGTGAACTTAGGAACCATTCTTGAGGCTCTGGCTCTTGAAAGTGCCATAACTTCTCAGTAGTGTTATCCTGAGAACCAAGACCTTGGACATATGGGCCTTTGTGGGCATGCTTAAGATCTAAACTGTAGCAACTAGGATCTGTGGTTTTTAGGGACCAGGCATCATTTACCTTGGCTCCCTTTGTTCTGAATTGCTTTGTAGCATTTGTGGAATTCCTCCCTTCCCTGTGTTATCTTCCCATCCTCCTTCCTCCCTTAACTAAAGCAACCTTTCACACTTCATCCTCACTTGACTTGAAACCTTCTGTTTTGTGATGTTTCTTCCCACTGGGATTGGCTGATATCTTGGTGTATAGCCACCTGTGAAAGGACATGGCATGCCACCGAGGGCCGCTCTTGCATTGCATGGCTGAGTGACAGGGAGAATGTCTTCAGATTATAAAGCAAACCCTGCGTTTGCAAAGATGAGTCACTGGATAAAGCAGGAGAGGAACGCTCACAGGAAGGCAATAGACTATTTGAGAATGCGGCCCCGTTTCAAATACCTACCAATTAGATTAGCTCCCTTTTGGTCTTTAGATTTAAAAAAAAAAAAAACCTCAAATAAACATGACTGTGGTGCATCTGTTTTAATGTTTCTAATCTTCTGACTACTAGACCAAAAAATTAATATCTTCCTTCTTCAGTTAGAGTTAAAACTTAGATACCAGTGGAAGGGGAGAAATAAAGAAGAAAGGCAGTTTAGCTCTGTGTAGGAGCCAAACCCCTGTGTATATGTGCATTCACATATCTATGTGATTAGCATCAATTTAATATTTCTATGGAACCGTAGTAATAGATAATGTTAGATATGGGAAAATATCAAAATTGGATCCCTGACCTAATATACTTTATAGGCATAACTGTGTTATCAGCTACCCGTGAGCAAAAGAAATAACACGAAGGTAAGTTTACTTGGTGTCCAAATACAGATTTATTACTTGTTAATATTCCCCAATGTCTATTCTTAGAATCACACGTCTTTTCAAATGTCCTTTTAATTTCATCTGTTGCCAGCCTACTGACAGGCAATCACTGAGCGAGGGCAGGTAGTAAAAGAACGTATTTACATTCTCTAATTGAGTCACCCCGGAATCTGAATGGAGAGGAACACAGAAGAATTATACATTTAAATTGGAGAAAGAGGGAGGGGATGGAGGGAGGAGAGAGAGAGAGAGGAGAGAGAGAGAGAGAGAGAGAGAGAGAGAGAGAGAGAGAGAGAGAGAATGTGTATGTATTAAAATGAGAGAGGAGATAGTTCTCTGAGGGAGAGGGAGTCTGGGTTGCTTCCACTCATAGCAGCGAGGATAAATCATCACAGAAGATTAAAAAATGTAAAAATGCTTTTCTCATTCGCCTCGCTTCCTCATGGTGTCTTTGAGTGTGCTTGGCAGCAGTGGGCCATGTCAGGCCACCTGTGCAGTTAGCAGATTGCTATGGTATTTAAAGGGCTCCTTTATTAATCTCCTCAAGCAGCCTTTTGGGAAATTGGGTGCTTGCTTTGGAATGTCTTCTTGACGTTCACATTTTTTTGAAGCATCCCTGTGTTTTGTTTAGTTTGGTTAATGTGTGTTTTATTTATCGTCCAAACAGACTGGAGAATTCTTGGAGGAAAAAACCCTTCTTCTTTACTTTAGTTTACATTCAGAAAAACTTGTGCAAAAATAGACAGGGTCATTTGGAATGTAAATAAATAAAATAATTTCATAAAAAAATAGGGTCTGTGGGTTTTGCAGTCCCAGTGTTGATCTAGCGGTGAGTAATTAATATGGACACATTGCGAATCCTGACTTGAAGTTATACAACATGGTATTACTCAAGAAATAAAATTTATTGTATAGTCAGGTGACTGATTGAATAAATGCCTTTCCAGAGGCAGTTTAGTATAGGTCGTGTTAAGTCCAAATACAACAGAAATAAATGAGCTCTGAATTAAGAGATACTTAGTTTTCATCCTGAGTCCCTCAACTGCTGGGTGGTTTGGACAATTAGTCAATGTTTTTGAAATTTAACTTGCCAATCTATACAATAGTTAGAGGAATGTCTGCTATGTAGATACATAGATAACATATACACATATGTTCTCTATAAGACATATGTAATTCTCTGTATAAATATGTACGTATCCATATGTACAAAATATATATACATATGTCATCTAGCAGTTTTTGATAAATATAGACTATCGATAATTACTCATAGTCCTATGTATTTTAATCCAACTTCAGTTATTTTAGTATCATAAACTGGAAAACCAGAATATGGACACAGGCCTAGAACTTGAATCTACTAGCGGTGAGGAACAAACTCCTTAGTCAGATGTATGGCTTCTGGCTTGTGCCTGTACGGCATAGGAATAAAACTGTTGTCATAAACATTACTAGAATGAATTGGTTAAGTTTTGGAAAGCAGAGAGCATTGGCTGAGAATTACTGATTCTGTGTCATGTGTTGTGAAGGAAATGCATTTTGTTCTGTATTAGCTTTGGCCTGTGGTCAAACAGCCAAAGAGACAGAATGCACAGTGGGATCCTGATGCGAACCTCTGCATGCTCCACATAGGGACAACTGAGAGAGCATCTCTGTTCTGGCTGGTCCAGATTTCTCTCTGAGGTTCTTTGATCTTCCCACCATATGGTACCTTCTTTTCTGCTGCAATAAATTACTTATCAAGCCTGAAGCCCTTCCTGAAGAATTCATCAAATTTATCCTTTGTTACTAGCATCGCCTACTTCTGACTGCTTCGTTTTCTTTGTGTGTGTGTCTTTTCTCTTTCCATGCATTTGTTAAATGAATTAGCACATTTCCAATGTTTGTTCACAGCTAATGAGGTATTGGTATTTTGATGGCAGAAATGAAAAAGTGAGACCCATGGGTGAGAATTTTATTGAACTTCAACGTATTTTAGTTTGCAAGATGTATTGTAATTCACACAGTCATAATCTTCTTGGCAAAACAAACTGATACTTGTCCACACAGTCTCTGATAGTACTATGAAAATACAACACTGCTAAGGAACGTTCCTTACACACATTAGCTATATCCTGAAGGATTCAAATTTGCTTAGTAGTGAAAAGAAAATCATCCTATTAACCACAAAAACATTTTGAATCTATTGCAAATTATTGGAAATTCAAACCCAAAATGTAAATTCCTCTAAATTAATTGGATTAAATTGTCACAGTCAAAGTCATTTTGGTAGAAAATTATAGAAGCTTACCCAAAATGCACTGGAGCTGACAGGAGGAGTTCATTACGAAGGATACATAGGCATCTAGGAGTTACCATGGACAGCAACATAGATGACTTGAAGCTAGCACCCAATCGGAACCTAGGCATAGATTCATTGTGAGCTTTATACTTTCTACTTCATTGTTTTCTCTCTGCAGTTTTGGTAGATGACTGGAGATGACTGCTTCCATGGCTTAAAAGAAGATCTCAGTCTACTCTGTGTTCTTCAAGTCTAGGAGCCTAGAAGAAGGAATATGTTTTCCTTGAGAAAGCAGAAGACACGTGGCTGCCTGGAGATCTGGATTAGGTTACGATGGGATAAGATAGGGAGAAGACTATGTCAATGAGGACAATTTGTTTGATGGATGCTGTCTATTACACATTTGTTCTTAGGTGAATCTTTTGCAGTGCCATTGCCCAAAGCCAGTTTAATGTGGGCATAAACAACTGTCTTGTTTTATGATGCATGCCTCCTGTTAAAAGGCTGAATCTATATACATATTTACAGCAAATTGAGAGCATCATGAAACTCTCCCTAACCCTATTTTTTTTAATCTGTACTCACTAATAAAATATGTAGAGGTTGCCTATATTTGATTTCATCCTTATTTTGCTTTCTTTCAGGAGAATAGATTGGTGTGTCCATGATTGCATGCCCACATTTGTGGGTTTCTTCCCTTGGTTATCCATATAGATTATCCATATATAATTATCCATATATAATCCATATAGATCAATTCTCTCATTGGTCCCTTTCTCTTTTCATCTTTATTTTCTCTTTTGTTTCACTTCATCCTCTATTTAATTCTTACCTATTCTTCCTCTCTTTTCATTTTCTTCCAAGGAATGAAAAGATGTGTGTGTGTGTGTGTGTGTGTGTGTGTGTGTGTTTTATAGCAAGAGGAAGAGAGGAAAAATTGAGCAATGACAAGTTTGAAAGTAGCAAAAGTATTTTAGTAACTCACTGTGTTGGGAGGATACATATTGATGTATAATTTATACACAGATGCAAATAGCCATGTAAATTGGGTGCGTATTTTAGCTCTTAGAAAATGACTTCCCACACGTTGCTGTGCTGTGCTTTCTGATGCATTGATTGGCTTCAAGTTACTAGGGGGCAGAATCAAGGCCATCTACTATAATTCAACATGAAATGTGCAGCTTTTATAGTCACATCAAACAATCAATGGATGCAAAAGCAATGGAAGCATAGAGAACAAGAAAAGGAAGAAAAGAACAGATAAGATGAAGGAAAGAGAGCTGAATAAACAGTGGAGGTTGAGCCCGGTGCATGGAGGTTAGTCTAGAGTCCCTTCAGCCGGTTTGATGGACCATTTTTAGCACAGCATCCTTATATAATTTAAAAGACATCTTTTTGCATTACACAGGACCTTCCTTCATTGGGCGAGCCACATCTGTGGAAGGCAAGCTTGAGTGTCCTTCCTATGCAGTCTTCCTGAGGGGTGAGAGGGAAGTCAAGAAGCAAATCTAAGCTTTGCAAAGACCCTTTGTCACCTCAGGTCTTCCCCATGAGTACTGACCATGTGACAGAAGCTGTGTGGGTCAAGAGTTTACTTTGGGGTGTGATTGTGTGCAAACTTTGAAACAGTTAGACTTGATGGGAGACTATTCAGAATACATTAGAGCAGGTCTTGCCTCTAGGTGAAGGTGGTTTTGGAGAATATATGCCTAAGGTGGCCTTGGAGTGGGGAAAGCCAAGGGTACCTATTTTGTTGTTGCACTAGCTACTGTTAGGTTAGCACACTGCAACAGCTAGGGGATCTCCTGTAACTACTTCACCCTAGGGTGAGAAGAAGACTGTTTACAGGCCACAGGTGCTTTGGGGCTAGGCAGGGACTAGTAAGAGACAGAGATGGAATTTGTTTCTGCTTTGTCTGTCCACAAAGCTGTGTCTTTGTGTTCTATGGTCTGCCTTGTGGCCTCTATTACTGCTCTTGCTTTCCCTAGGGCTAAGGCTGAAAACCAAGTTCTTAGCATGCCTCCCTACCATGGCAAACCTAACTCCTCATCAGCTTTGGAGAAAGGACATCATTGCAGCAAATGCTAAGATATATGAGTTACCATAGGAGAAGAGAAAGCCCCTTCAAAGCTGGTCTCAGATTCTCTGAAATAGAAACGGTGACAAGGAGTCTAACAAGAATTTTGTTCTGTTTCATGCTGTGAGCTCAGATTTGGAGACATGGAAGATGAAATATTCAAAACCCAGGGACTTTGAAATCTTAAAAAACAGTAGGATAGAGTGAAGTAAGCTGCAGTACACAAATTTCAACAGCCCATGAAAACCCACTATGTTCCATCTCCACCAGGGACTAAAGGGAGCTTGAGACAGCATCTATTTTTTCTGGAAACCCGTTAGAGGACTGCCTACAGTACAGAGGCAAGTCAATGACTTAGGAATATATAACAAGAACTCGGAAGTTGAAAGAAAGTGTAGACAGATTCCTGAGAAACCACTTTAGGTACAGTAACATAAGGAGACAGGAAGCAACTCTTTATAAATACACATACATGGAAAGCCATGAAGAGAACACGGAGTTGGTGCGCTGCGCATGAATGAAATAGGGTTCTCCTTCATCTTGGCGTTCTGAGGGAGGGTGTGATGAAAGACATGTACAGGCTTGAGGCTAGGCAGCAAGCCACTTGCAGTTCTTAAGGGTACAATAGTCTTCATCACCCTTTTTCCTAAACTCACGGCTGCTTCTTCCTGGAATGCCATTTTCAATTATGCTCCCTACAGAGTAGCTCTTCTGCCTGGAGACCAATTTATATGTCACACTCTCATGGACACCCTCACTCATCTGTAGCTACCATGTCCTGGCGAAGCAGAGTGAATCATCCAACAACTTTATTAAGTATTTAAAACCAATTTTGTATTTATTTGATAATTTCATACACACAAATGTGATACATTTTGAACATATTCATACTCCTCCATTCATTCCCTTCTCTTAGCCCTCTCTCATTCTCTATGGAATCCCCTCTTTCTCAACATCTCCCACTCATGCTTTCATGTCATTCTTTATCTCTCTACCTATATCCTCTATATCTACAATGATATCTGTATCTACAACCATATCTCTATCTCTCATCTATCTATCTGTCTGTCTGCCTGTCTGTTTGCTTGTCTGTCTATCTATCTCCTGGTAGTCTTCATAATACTTACATATTGTTTTGTGAGTGCTTGCATGCATGTGCGTGTGTCTTTCTGTTCCCTGTTAGAGACTAGGACTCCTTGAAGGCAAGCAGTGTGTCTTAATCAGGTTTTTAGTCTTTAGTACTAGAAGCATGCCTACATTATAACAGTAAGTATACATGCACATATAGAATGAATAGTCTTTATATTTTTTGCCTTAACATTTTCAGATTTTTGAGAACAGTTTCTCACTCATCATCACCCAACCTTCATTTACATATAGGGGAGTCATGGGGGGGTCATTAGTCCCTTGTGTAGACTGTATTTTGATGTCTAATATCTATTCTAAAGTAATCAACTGAAGCTGTGGCTGAAAGGTATTAATACTGACACTGAGATGAAGTTGCTTCTTTTTATGTGACCCATATCCGAAGCTTCAGATACACAAAATGAACGTTGGGAATTGTTTTAATTTTTCATTATAGGGTTGTTTTATCTGGCAAACTCTGTTGGTACCTTTGAAATATGAGACAGATTACAGAACACTGATTTCCAAATAGCTTTATCAGCAATGTATCTATTATTTGCATTTTACAACAGGCCTATATGGGAGCAGAATGAATGATAAGTTAATTAAGAACTGGGAAAATAAAATCTTAATCAATTGACCTAACAATAAAATGTTTGTCAGACTAATGCTATGGCCGGGTAAGTGGGAGAGAGAGAGAAAGAGAGGTAGAGGTCAAAACAGATAGGCTTGTGTGGTGATGGAGAGGGAGGGGTACAAGTGAGGAAGGAAGAGTGAGGAACTGGAGAATGGGAAGTGGGTGCCAGGATGGAGGGGTGTTGGCAGCAGGGAGGACATCCAGAGACAAAGAATATTAAAGCCATTGCACTTCAGAACAAACAGTGGCAAGTTAGGTGTGCAGAGGCCCAGTTACTGCCAGACACTGCCAGCCAAAGGCTTCAAGTTCATGTAATCGAAGCCAGAAAGGGCCTGGTAGGCAGCAGATGACAAAGGTGACCTCGGTGTTACCCCAAATCTGTCCTACTGGATATCACATGTATAAAGTGACCGTTCGGAGGTGACAAATTAATAGGGAACATCAATGATTGTGCCTTTGTGCTTTTATTTCTTTAAGACTTCAGCAAATAGTCTTTTTAATTGCCCCAAGGAACTAAGTGCTGTGTGCATCACAATAGGAAGCACATGGGCAAGCTTTTCAAGAGTTCCCAGCCTAAGAGTAATATAGAAATCACTACATAAAGACCAAAACATGCTTGTCAAGAACTCACTAATCTCTTTACATATGTTATTTAATACTTGTTCTATAGCTAGCTTATTATTAATTATAATAAAAGTGTTCAGACCGCACAGGCAGGCCACCCACCTATTCTAGGCAGGAAATCTCTTTTTTTTTTATTAGTAAAATAGACCTTAGTTTTAGGAGCACTTTTAGGATTATAGAAAAATTGAGCAGGAAGTATGAAATATTTTTCTTTAACCTCTTAGGAAGTGTTCTTTAAGAAAATCTGATATTTAGTCATTCAGATGTTATAACTACCTTAAAGTACACTTATTTGATTCTTTATTACCTTATTCTATTACTATAATTAATTTTGAGATGAGGTCTCCCTATATAGCTCAGGCTGTACTGAAGATTATAATCCTCCTGCCTCAGCCTTCCAAGCACTAGGATCACAGGTAAGTAACAGCACACCTGAATCTGCTTCTTGCATTTTTAAAAGTGCTAGACTGTACGGGTTGATTTCCTAAGAGAAAATTGAACTATTTGTTCTCCTTGTATTTTCTTAGGGTCTTTCTTCCCTCTTTTTATTGCCTCAACTTTTTGTACTAAAATTTTTCCTTTACATTTATGTTTTATTATAAATTGACAACTTTGTATGCTTTGACTGTATGTTTATTACAAAATTAAGTCTCCAAGCAACATCTTTCCCAGAAGCAGGAGCTGATAAGATGCTGTGGAGAGGGTGGTACTTACTGTCTTGTTCCCCATGGCTGGCTCAGACCAAGCTCTGTGATACGGAAACACAAAATTATCCACTATGACATGAAGTTTAGCACCTGGCCATAGAGAAGGAAATGGTATTGGTGACTAACTACCCCATCCACGAAGGTCTACTGGATCATTGCTCAACAACCTTTTATTCTCTTCATGTCTTCTCTGTCTTATTCACTAAATTCTTATGTCTTGTAGTATATTTTGTATCATTTTTCAATTTTATTGCATCAGCTTTTAGTATATTTGTGGGTGCATGTGTGCAGTGTGTGAGGTATGTGTGTGGGGATCTTCACCTGTGTGCTCATGGTTGGTGGCCAGAGGTCAACACTGGTGCCTTCCTAGCTCATTCTCCACCTTACTTTTTTTTTTTTGTCAAGGATGACCTTGAACTTCTCTCTCTCTCTCTCTCTCTCTCTCTTAGATTTATTTATACACTGTAGCTGTCTTCAGACCCTCCAGAAGAGGGTGTCAGATCTCGTTACCGATAGTTGTGAGCCACCATGTGGTTGCTGGGATTTGAACTCAGGACCTTCGGAAGAGTAGTCAGTGTTCTTAACCGCTGAGCCACCTCTCCAACCCCTCCACCTTACTTTTGGAGACAGGGTTTTTCACTGGGCCTGTATTTCAGAAATTTTACTCTGAAAATTCTTGTCTCAAACTTTGGAAGACTTTGTTTATATATACATACACGTGTGCAGACATTCTCTCTGTCTCTGTCTCTGTCTCTCTCTCTTCACACACACATTGTCTCTGGTTTCTTCATTTGCTTCTGGCCTTTTATTGAATAAATACTGTATTTCTTGACTCTAGCACCTATGTCACTTAACTTTCTTCTCTACATTTTCAATGTCTTGGTCCATTTGCTTTGACTTTTGAATCAGCATGTCTTGTTTTAGGAAATTTAAGCTTTGTTTAATTTTTTTAGAGTGCATTGATTAGATTATTAAAGCATTGATATGTAGTCCCCGCAGTTCCCATTCATGTTAATTCAGTTACCTTGTTAGCTCTCTCTCTCTCTCTCTCTCTCTGCTTGTCTAGTGAGTCCTGGCAGTAGGATTTTTTTTGGCTGTTCAGGTGTGTATCTAGAAGAAATGGTGTGTGGGGCTGTTGTCCTTGAGGAGAAACAGGCATTGTATCTGCTTCAGCTGCCACAGGGTTGAAATTGGTCTGCTCCAGGGGAGAGAGATCTGATAAACAGCTCTGTCCTTCCTTCTGGCCCTCCTCCTGCTCCTTCTCCTCTCCCTTCTCTTCTTCCTCCTCTTTCTCTTCATGTCTTTCCTTCCCTTCACATTTCCTTCAAGCATCTGAAGCACACAATGGGAATACTCAAAGTGTTCTCAGTGTACCACCCAGAGAACTGCTGGCATCCAAACAGTTGTCTGTTTTCCTTTGAGAGTTGCTATAAAGCTTTACCCCAGCAGACAAAGCTTCTGCCCTTTGTGTTCTGTGCACCAGGAAAGAGTCAACATTTCTTTGGCTCTGACTAGACTTCTCCAGTTGCCTCACAGCCTGTTTTCCTAGGACCACAACTGTGTGATCTTCCCACTGTCCTTCCTACCTTCCTCTGTCTTCCAGAATTTTCTAAAATTTGCTGTTGTCCTGACTACCATGATGTCACCACTCTGAGTCCTTTAAGCACTATGCTTCAGTGATTTCCTTAGGAACTCAGTTGCAAAAGGAGCTAGGCTTATTAGTCCCCAACAAGAGGAGTTAGAGGTCTTCTGTAGTCTTTGGATAGGGTCTCAAACTTCTCATCTAGTCAGTGATGACCTTGAGCTCCTGATTCTCCTAATTATACTTCCTAAGTGGAGTCTGGAACTACAGGTGCATACCACCACACCCACGGTTACGCTATGCTGAGTGTCGAACCCACGGCTTCAAGCTGAGTTGGCAAGCACTCTGCCTACTGATCTGCATCCACAAAGCCTAGAAATGTCCTTTACTAAAAAGCACTCTACTGATGGAAACCATAATGGAAATCCTCTGTGCTAATTCCTGCCCATATTTGACTACACATTATGTGACTTAGGAGAGGCAATGCATGGTGGTAAATTTGAGCTGGAGCCAAATGCGTGAGAAGAGGGAAGCTTAATTTTTAGTGGATCTATAACTAGTGGTACAGGAGCCCTGACACCCCTGTCACTGACAACTTCCTCAACTTGCTAGAAAATATGCTCACTATTATGTCGACCGATTGACTGGTGCTCGCCTGGGAATACGTGAGAATCTGAGGGCTAAGGCTTCCTCACAGAGCTGTGTTAGCTCAAGGGTGTGAGGGGAAAGCATTCTCTATGAGGTCATTTGCAAATGGCCTTTTCCTTCTGAATCACAGCAACTCATTCTCTCTGAAAGAATTCAGCTAGATGATAGACGGCAGGGATACTCTGGATTCAAGGAAATTTCCACCCAGTAAACACTATTTCCAGTCTTTCTGAAAACCTTTTGATTACCAACTTGTGCTTGGAGCCATCTCTGAAAAAAAAAATCCAATTTGGTATATTTTATGGATTTTATTATAGTGCTGTTTATTTTCCATCCTAGATAGCTAAAGCCAGTGTTAAATAATGCAAGCTTTGTAGCTCTGAAGCGCCAATACAGACTGGGTCTGTGTGCTCCTCTTGCAGAGAATCAGAGGTTGGGGTGGGGGGAGGAGGCAGCTGAAAGAGCAGCTCCCAGTCTCCCTCTGTGCTGAGGGGAAAGGCCAGTGTGGGCACTAGAAAGAGCCACCCAGGGAGTCAGGACACCTGGGGCGACTGACTCAGCAATGAAGCAGGAGTTGGCATGTGTCTCTGGGTGAGTTCTGAAGCCCTCTAGACCTCTGTTTTCTCTTTCATAAAATGTTTAGGGTTTACTACCAATTCAGGCAACTTTATGCTAGATGATCTCCGAGGTTTATTTTGGATTTTCTCAGTCTTTTTCAGGAAGACTGCTTTCAGCAACACAAGTACTTCTGTAAGCAAAAGAAATACATGGAATGCAGAATTAGTTTATTAGTTAGTCTATTGGGGGATGATGTTCCCCACATCACAGGGTCATTCAGCCTGAGAAGGAAAGAAGTGTCCTTAAAAGATAAATGGTTTAAATGAGGCATTGTTGTTATTTGGAATAACACTTTTATGAAGACTCTTATTTGCAGCCATTGAGAGGGACTTAAAAACTCTCTCCTGCATTTTGTGTGTCTCTAATGGGTTAGTGGATGGTCTCCTTTCAGTTTAAAATATATGTGGACAAAAAAAAGAATGCTTGTAAAATATGCAAATTAGAGGAGGGGAGAGAGTGGGGGAAGAGAGGAGAGACACATAATAAACAGCACATTTCTTTTTAAAATGCTTCATGTTTGATGAAAAAAGAAGAATCAAAATGAGGCATTACACAACTCCACTTGTATGCACTAAAGTATTTATACCCAAATAATAACACATGGTATATAAGACACATGTAAACACAGTATTAAGGCAGTGCACGAAGAAGAAGGAGGAGGAGGAGGAGGAGGAGGAGAAAAAGAAGAAGAAGAAGAAGAAGAAGAAGAAGAAGAAGAAGAAGAAGAAGAAGAAGAAGAAAGGTAAAGGACATGGAACTTTTCAGACTGATGAACAAAGGTCTTGAACAGGATGAGATGTCAGTTTGTAGCCTGAAGATACCTTAGAAGGAAAGCCAGTTGGGCATAGTTCAGAGAGAACAAGTGGGATTTGTTTTGGTTTTTTTGTGTGAGTCAATATGGCCTAAGTATTGGTCATATTAGTTACAAAATATCTTGGGATCATAGTATTTTAAATCTAGGGATTTAGTATTTTAATATTTCAAAATCTGAGACAGGATCTCAGACAGTCTAGAGTAGACAGGAAAGATGGTGGTCTAAAGATGTGTGCTGTTCTCTAGGGAGGGGAGAAACCAGCTGTTTCATCACCACAATGTCCCCAGGGTGACATTAGCTTGGTGGTCTTGCCTCTGCCTTACATTGGGATAGAACTATCTGAACAGCTGTTTTCAAACTTTAATGAGCACACAAATCATTAGGGAACTTGTCTTTAATGGCATCATCCCCAGGAGATGGTAATCTTGGGGTCTGAGCTGAAATTAGGAGTTGTTGCAGTTTAAACCAGGACCCAGATGATTCATATGCAGGTGGCGACTCCAGATGAGTTTTGAAAATAGTTGTAGAAGGCTGGACACTGTAGGCAGATTGGAGTTTTAAAAAGGGTTTGTATCTTGACCTCTGTCGATCTTCTAAGCTTGAGCTCCTGAGATTCTCAACAGATGCCTCTGGCTCTTCTCTTGTCTTTCTAGATCTCTGTGGGTCTTGGCAATTGACATCCATAGTTGCCTTGACTGTGACTGATAGTAGCTGTCTCTTATCATAGACAGCTGGCAAGGGTTCCAGATCAACCAGTGAGTGACATTGTTTCTGGAGATAAAATGTCGATTTAGAAAGACATAAACATTTAGCACAGTGTTCTTGCTTTTGGGCTACTAATGATTGTTTAATAGACTTTAGACTGTGTGCATGCATATACAGGTGTCAGAGGTCAGAGGGCAACCCCAGATGACAATCAGTTCCTCGGGCACTGTCCACCTTGTGTTTTGAATCAGGGTCTCTCAAGTTCTCTGAGTCTGAGGCTCACTGATTTGTCAAGGTACAGTGTCAGGAATCCTCCCATCTCTGCCTCCCCAGTGCTAATTGCAAGAATGCGTCACCGTCCTATGTCTTTTCACTTCGAATGCTGCGGAATGAGCTTCATGCTTGCATGGCAACCACTCTACCCACTGAGCGATCTTCCCCGTCCCCTGTTTTAGATGTTTAGTAACACAATTTGCACCAGTGATCCTCGGTACAAAATGTCTTGTTTTTTTCTTCACATTCAGAACATTTTGATTAGGCTGGCTCTAGATATGCAATCAATTTCCTGAAAGTCCACACTTTTCCTTTGCTTCTTAGTCATTTCTTTCTAACTGGCGTACACAGGAGCCCGATGGAAAGCCACGTGAACAGGTTCTTATTTTCAAGTGTCAAGCAGAGTCCCCACTCTGGGTGATCACCTAGATGTCCTCAAAGAGTAGTTCGCAGGCACTTTGATGTTCAAATGTCTCTGTTTCAATCCTGGCAGGGTTCATGTAATTGTTGATATATGGTGGGGTGTCAGTGTTTACCCACTTTATGTGGGTTCCAGGGATTGAACTCAGGTCATCAACCTTGCACATAAGGGCTTTTACCCTGCTAGACTTCTTGCTGGCCTGAGAACCACAGTTCTTAAACATATTATTTCTCAAGTCTCAACCTAGAGTCTTTGGCTTTCTGGATATGGGACTCAGGAATCTTCATCCAACAATCTTTCTAGTCATTCCTTCTGTTCATTTGGGTTTGGAGACTTTTGATTTCAACAAAAATCTTAGGTTTGGGACCAGCTCTTTTTGCTTGTAATTCCTATTTTATGGCTCATTAGCCGACAACTTCCTCTGATGGGCAAGTGCACTGACCTCTCTAAGCTGTTTTTACCTCTGCAAATTGGGGGTGAGAGAGGTTTGACTTCCCAGCCCTACTGTGGAGTGGAATCATTTCTCACTTTTGTTCAAGGCAGACTACTGGGGTTTGGATCTGACTTCCTCTGATGGAGAATGACTCGTCAAGGACACAGTCTGATCCTCTGCTTCTCAAACTGCAATGTGCAGAGCAAAGGAGGCTCCCAGTGATGATTGTGGTAAAGTGTAGATCTGGTTTAACCGGTCCTGGGAAGGTTCTGAGATTCACCATTTCTCAAAAGCTGCAGGTGACATTAAGTACAAACATGTGGGAGCTACAGGGTCAGGGCAAACTCAAAACGTGGGGCCCCTTCTTCCAAAGTGAGATGGGAGGACCATCTACGGTAACCTTTTTCCTTCTCCACAGTCATACCTACAGTCTTCAAGGTGTATCTTCTTGTTTAATGTTATGGCAAATAAAGAAAGAAGTTTTGGGCTACGTACAAAGTTGTCATTTGTTATCATATAATGTCACTTTCAAAGGGAAATACAAGGTCAGTGAACTCAGGCGCATCTGTATGCATTTCATTCATACCAGAGTGGCAAAAGAAAACTAAGTCAACAGCTTTGATTTCTTGATACATAAGCGACAATACCCTCTACCCATAGGTTCAGTAATTTGAAGGAGCAAGGAAGCGTTGGAAGGAAAATGAGCTGCAGGCCGTTATCCCACTTTTCCTTTTGTGGAAGTCATTTTTAGCTCTAAGTGGCTGCTTAGAGAGAGATGGATGCAAGGTCATCTTAGAAGTTTGTTTTCCTGGATTGCTCTCTTTTTCTTCTGTGTTCAGCAAAAGTTCTGGGGATTCTAGCAGCACTCTTATCTTGTTTTGCTTCGACTCTCCCTGAACTTCATACCAACTGCCTCACTCTGTGTTTATAAGCAACAATATTCTAGATCTGGATGATGCTCTTATGGCTCCTTCTGTACATATTTCATGTCCCTTTGGACTTCATAATTAAGAATTTCAAAGACCACAGAGCAGTAAATCAAGCATAGCTACCCCAAGCAAAGGACCTCTGAGACGTTATGAACTACACTTCCAAGAAGTCAGTCATAGCCATCCCTGGAGTAACAAGGATTTGGTTTCTTTAGGGTCGCTATCAAATGAGGATCATGGAAATATTAGCTACCTTTCAGGCAGACTTTGACATGTAACTGGACTCAACAAATATTTATTACCTTTATTTTAATGTTTTCCTACTGAAGAAATAGCAGCCTAGTAGAAGATTCTTTGGGATGCCCAAGTAAAACTGACTGCATGGATGGATGAACCAAAGGAATGACCTAGGGCTAGGCTGAACTTGGTCTGCAGTCCAAGGAAGAGCATTGCCAACTCCTTGAGGCTAAGTGTAGCCAAGACCCAGGAACTCGGTGTGAATCCTGGGGCCCAGAGAGAGGCCCAGCTTCACAGTCCCTGAGTGGGAGGATGGCAGTATTTGCTCATGCTTGTCCCTTGTATTCCTCCTGTTTTTGTTCTCTGAGCTAATTCCTGTTTGAAGAGCTGATATTTAATTCAACAGCCCCCCGCGGAGCCTTGTGCCTGTGATAGAAGTTTCTAAAAAATCTCTCAGTCAACAAAATGATAACAGCTGGTCTTTGAAACTCTGGGAGCTCTAGACTCAGGAGGTGCACGGGGAGGGAGAACTAAGGGAGCCAGGGATTGGGGCTGGGGAATGCACTATTTGTTAAGGATAATGAGGCAAAAATGTGACAGAGGTTTTTATTACAAATAATAGACAGAAGTCTTCAAACAACAGCAGAGAGTCATTAAAAAAAGAAACAGAGTTAAATAATTGTCTAATTAGCAGGCACCAAGAAAGCAAAATTTATTCCATTAGAACTTCTTAAGGGAGAGTCAATAAATTCACAGCTGGGTGTTTGTTTCCTTAGTAAAGCAGAGAGAATGTTGGTTGTGCTCCTGCCAACTTGTTCTTTGATCCCTTTGTCAAGCTTGCTTTCTGCTCAACTCAGAAGGTGAGCTCTGCCTCAGAGACTCACAAGGCTCAGTGGCTTTCCTCAACCACATCATTAAGCTCTGGAACAAATGGTTAGTCTTCCAGAAGAGATGGACTGTGGGGACTGTACTATTAACAGCACGACCAGTTTGTATGTACCTCACATAGAGGTGTGTGTACACATGCTAGTCCATTGAATGCTTGACGCCATTCAGTAGGGGAAGCCAAGCGATGGAAAGGAGTGAGTACCTGGGACCCTGGGTAGCAACTAAATGTTGAGAACTGAAACATGTTTGCCTGTAAGAGAGATCACTCTGAAGCCATGTGACCTTCCATCTGGAAACTCTGGACCAGGAATATGTTGCTGCAAGTAATTATTGTTTGGTTAAGGAACTTCCTGAAAAATCTATTTATCTGAAATGTATATGTATTCATATACATTTCAGATAAATAGATTTTATATATTAATATAAATATTAATTATAAATTAATATAATTATAAAGAATTGTATTTATAAATATTATATTTATAATAATTATAAATTAATATATTATAAATTATTATAAATAGAAGGGTCATATATATATTATATATATATGTATATATATATATATATATATATATATAATATATATATAAAATATATATATGCAACTGACCCTTGTTTAGAGTCAATAGCCTCGTTCCAAAGAAGTGGTTACATCAGATCCAGAAAGCCAGTGTTAGTCCTTCATGGAAACATTTTCTATTGTATCTTTCAGTCTTAAACTATTATGTCGGTAACTGGCCCAATTGGAGTCAGCTTGTTGAGGTGGACTATCTAACCGCCTTAAACCAGACCTCCCATCCTCACAAATCACTCTCTCTCCTAGAAAATTGGACTGTATTCAAAGAACAAATATCCCTTACCTCAGGAAGCAATGGATTCGTCTTTGATGGATTTATCGGCAATTAGCAATCAATACTGCTTCAAACCCTGGCTGTCTTGGAAAGGCCAAAGCTATTTGATCGTGGCCAATATTTCTTCAGCCTTATGAACCCATCTTTCCTGATCTGTAAAATGAGTCAAACACAGAACTTTCTTATAAATCTTAGGTAGATGAACAGGTACTTAAACTGGGTACCTTATATACTTGACACAGCAAGATTTCACCAGATACTGGAAGACGTTGTTGGTTAACGTACAGAAACTTCCAGTCACCAGATGTGTAAGTCCTGGCATCTCATGTACCATATGATAACTATGATTAGCGATGGTATATTGTTTAGTGAAATTTGAGAGGAAAGCAGTAGTTTACCAGTTTTCTTTTTAAATTGGTCCCACTCAACATGTAAATTATATGTGCACAACCAGACACACAAGGCAGGGACTATGAGTAGTTATGGATGGGTGCATAAATTTGTTGCAGTAGGGATTACATAATGTTTACATCTATTTAATAATCACATTGTATACAGTGAATAATTATAATTTTTCAATTAAATATAGAGGCAGATAAATAAATGACTTTGAATCTGTTAAATGGGCCAATTAGTTCACATGTTCATTTATTCCGATGCAACAAAGCTTTCCTTAGAACAGGACTGCTTCAGGAAATGATAAATCCCATGCTTGTTATAACAATGACATTTCATCCCTTCCTACAGTCTCTTCCATTAGAGAAAACTAATCTAGACAATTCGAGGCCAAAATGATTAATGTTGTCACTAAGCTGTTATTTTGTTGCCATGCAAAGTATACAAACCAGTTATAACATGCATGTGCTACTTTCAGACATGATTAAATGCAGAAAAAAACTAACTTAAAGAATCTGCAGTTTTCTTCTCAAGTATTCGGAGGATTTGGGAGTATCTTTGTTTGTTTCTTTTAGGGGCCAGGTCATGTCAGCTGGAAGTGAGCATTGATGAACCTAACATTACTTCACACAAGAGTTCCTAGCAGATTTAGTTATGGAATTGTTTGCAGAGTCATGGGGAGTGTTTGCTGCAGGCTAGAGACAATGATGTTTACTTTAAAAGAAGCTTGAGAGAGGGAGCTACCTCAGAGGCCTTCTGTGTGGCTCTGCTGGTAGGAAGGGTGCTACCAGCATCATGTCTTCTTTTATAGATGACCTTTGCTGTCTCTGATCTCTGGTCTCTCAAAGACTCACCTTATGGCTTCTGAGAGTGGAGAGTAATTCAGACCAGTTAGTGCTTATCTTCTGTGCCTTCCCTAAGTGATGTCTGGAGGCCAGTATCATCAGGAGAATTATTCCCAGCTTCCAATAGGATGAGAACAGGAACTGAGTGTGGTTACAATTTTAAAGCAATTTGATGTAGATACGAGATTCTAGCTGTGATCAATGAGTCACTGATGAGGGTACAGACCAGCTTGGTAGTTATGATCTGCTCATTGGGAGTTGTAGATTGTGGTAGAACTCTGTCCTCCAGACATGACATAGCCACTGTCAACTTAAAACCAGGACAGCTCTGATTACATACACAGGACCAACCAGATCTGACTTAATTAACATTCCTTCATAGAAGGAAGTTATGGAAGAGTCATTAGACTTTCACCAAGACTCATTTCTCCCATCCCCACCCTAGATACAGATAAATCCCCCATGACACATCAGCCGGTGGCTTGGGGTCTACAGCAGGGATAGAGCAGTGGTTCTCAATGCTGCAACCTTTTAATACAGTTCCTCATGTTGTAATGAACCCAACCATGAAGTTATTTTCATCGTTACTTCATAACTAATATTGTTGCTGTTATAAATCATAATGTAAATATCTGTGTTTTCTGAGGTCTTAGGTGAAGAAGCATTCAAACCCCCGAAGAGGTCTCAACCCAAAGATTAAGAACTACTGGACTAGCGTATATGAAAGGTATGAGGCTGATCGGGGAAGATGAGGGATGGCTCTAGTAATGTAGCTTTTGTAAATCATGATGGAGTGCGGATTTTCAATGATGAAGCGTCCAAAGGGTCATCCATGCTTTTGTAAACAAACCTTCACCTACTCTCCTATAAAGCTCCTCAATAAACTCATGATTCACCCAGACATATCAGGATGGAATTGTTTCTTTGCTTGGATGATGTTCTAACTGTGGTAAATGGGTGTTTATGTGCATGGTTCAGCTGACACTCTTATCCTGGAATTCACTCTGTAGACCAGGCTGGCCTCAAACTCAGAAATCCGCCTGCCTCTGCCTCCCAAGTGCTGGGATTAAAGGCATGTGCCACCACTGCCTGGTTGAATGTTTTGAATAAGCATAAACTTTTCAGAAATTGTTGTGCAGACTTGTTTCCTTTTTATCTCACAGAATCTCTATTTCTTTTCATCCCTCCCTGTTACTCCCTTTGGAAGTTACTACTGATCTTTTGAGACTCTCCTTGGGTTGTGTAGTATGATAACTAAGACCCAGATTTATTGGATTCACACTTACTAATTGAGTACCTCTGGAAACTGAAGTTTCCTACAGAGCAGAAAAAGGATAACACCTACCCACTTTGAGAGACATCTCCACTGGTCACGTTTCCCAGGTTTCCTGCCTTCAAAAACTGAGCCCATTTCCCCAGGCTGGGCAGTCATATTTCCCGACCTTCCATTTAGTGTTTGGTCCACATCCAAGTAGACTTTGGATTCATTGAACACAAACATGTTTTATTCTTTGATTCTATTTTGTTACTTACTAACATATTGGCTGAGCTAAATGTTAATCAGAATGCTCACTGAAGTACAGGTTCCTTGGTCTTTATAGAATCAGAAATTGAGAAAGTTGCAGGTCATTTGTTTCTTTAACAGCTCCTCAGAGATTCTTGGGCTTAGCAAACCACTGACTCTCAGTGCATCCATTTTGGGTTATTACAACATCTCTGATTCTTTATGTTCTATAATCATATGTGCCCTTTAGATTATCATCTAGTGTCCAATGTCAATGCCCAGTTTCAAGCCTTGTCATTGCTTGGCTACATCTTGCAGTACTATTACATGGAAGATAGACCTTAAGAACAGTCCTGGAAAACACCTGCTTCTTAGTAATTAAGTTTTATGGAATCTCTCCACTGTATATGTAGGAAGGGCTTGTGTCTTCTAGAACAAACAGTAAAGGGGATAGGCCATATGTGATTACATGTGTGTGTGTGGTTGCATGAATCTCTCCCTTCCTCCTTACCTCCCTCCCTCCTTCCCTGCCAATCACTCCTGTGCTGATTTGAGGAGGAACATGTCCAAGTTAGGAAGACACATGTGTGAAAGAACCATGGGAAACCTCAGGACTTGGGTGTGACCTCAGGCAGCAGATGTTAAGAACTGGACTCCCCCAGTTCTACCTCAAGAAACTGAATTGGGCCAACGGCTTAGGGGATCTTGGAAACAATTCACCAGCTGAGACTCAGATAAAGTCATGTTCCATGATGACAATGACTCTTTGATAACTAACTCATGAAGCCTTAAGCAAAGAAATGTCCACATTCTTGACCTAAAGGCACTGAGATAATATGTGTGTGCCTTTTGTGCTATTAGGTTTGTAATAATTTATTCCATAGAAATGAATATGAATTCTAATTGATCTTGATTTTTTTCCTTTCTTGCTGTCTTTGCCACTCCCACCTGCTATAAGCAATTCTATGTACTTAGGCTTAGAATTCCTTCCTAAAATGTAAAATTGAGTCACCAACTTCATATTGCTCTCATTGCCCAACCTTTGTTTAACTTCTCATCACTCTCAGAGAAAATGCCTTATTTCAGAGTGGCCTTTCCTATTTGTTTTTCCAAGTCCCTCTTGTCCTATATTATGGTCTCAGAAAGCATTTTCATTTACTTTGCTTTTCACATCCCAGACCATTGACTATCCCTCAACCTAGAATACGTTTTTTCCTTCATTCTTCCCTTTCAAGATTCATTCTGTATCTTTCTTACACCCTCTTGGTTCTTTCCCTGTAGAGCAGGATTCCTGTTGTGGAGCCTCTGGAGACATTCCCTGTTCTCCAGGTTTACATTAGTCTCTCTCCATCAGACCATATTTTCTACTTCAGCATCTGGAACACTCTCAGGACAAAATGACAAGCTTCTTGAGCTTCTAACAGCATTGTATCCTTGACCTCTTAGCCTTCTAAGCTTGGTGGTTTTGGCATCTAGTTTCCAGTGTTGATATAAAGATCAGAGTATATGACTCAGGACATTCTGATGAGGTATAGCATAAGGTGAATCTTTCTAGACCCCTATCCACAGACTGTTTCTACTGGCAGTTAGCTTCTAAACAGTGAATAGCTGGTGCCGTCACCAATTCAAATTTCTGGAAATCATGATAGATATTTGGCTCCTTCTCATGTTAGGTTCCTAACAATCTCATCTTAGGTATGCTTCAGATGTCTCCATAGACCTCTCCTCAGTTTTAAGAAATTCTGGTCTTTCAAAGTATTTTCAAACATGTTTGTATAATTGGATAAATGCCAGACAAATATCACAAAGTAATTTTATATTGAGGTCAGAGAAAGGGCAGAATGGTATTCTCTGTCAATAATCTCCATGGAATGAGTCCAAGGTAGTCTATAAATAGGGCCCCATATCAATCTAAGGAAATGGACGCAGGGGCAAGGTACCAGAAGTCGCTGGAGTAATACATGAATTCTGACCTTTCCCCTTTCCTATTGAGGCAGCTACAATATTAATATATTTTCCATTCATTGGTTTTCTTTGGTGCTTATGATTTAGAATGGAGGGATTAAAAAAGCTTGTTAACAGCACTTCCAATTATTTTTGCAGGTGTGTTGTTTAACTGCAAGGTTTTGTTTTGTTTTTGTTTGTTTTTTGTTTTTTTTGCCATCAAATGCTTTGATTTCTTCATGTGAGGAGGAGCTGCTTTAGTGATCACATTTCTCACTTTTTTTGTATTTATTTCTTATTTTACATTTTCTTTGTAGGATTTATTATAGGAGTAAAGATTATGTGTCTGATGTTTGTTATCCAGCTAGACTGTAAGTTCCAGAACACAGTGGTGTGTGGTTTGCTCCTTCTGTTATTAGTTATTACTGATAAAAAATACATTATTTATTCATTAGATGTTCTTCTGTGTTGGGGATTAATTCAAATGCTTTGTCTTAATTCAGCTCCCAAAAGCTGTGCTTCTAGATGCTGAGGGTCCCTGCCCCCAGCTGACTTTGATTGGTAATAAAGAATTGCTGTACAACCAATGGGCTGAGCAGGGAGACAGAGGCAGGACCATTAGATTGCTAGGGACAGACAGAGGAGAATAGGTGAATCACTGTGACTTAGGAACAGAGAGATCAGATGTAAGAGCTGCAGGAGAGAAATCATGTAGCAATGCAGATGTACAGAGAAAGTCACCCTATGGGAGGGAGTGCTACCTGAAAGGTAACAGGGCAACAAAGATGAAATATTGATTTAGAAGGTGCTTACTCAGGAATACTGGAGGGGAGTGTGTGCTAACTGTCAGGAGGTTTGGAAGTGCCCAGCCATTGCGCAAGTTAAGCATGTCAAAATTAGCTGATGCGTATGTGTGTGTGTGTGTGTGTGTGTGTTTCAAGAATCCAGAGAGCTCTGTTGGGTGGCTAGAAGCTTGATCAATCACCTGCTGGGAGGGAGCTCAAAGTGAGTTAATAATTCACCTCTACACTTCTTCTTTTACCAACCCCACGTGGGATTTGGAAGAGAAATGAGGAAAACTGGCAAATTGTTCATGTGACTTTTGTGTTACCATCCTTAGACTTCGATTCTGTAGAACAGAGATACTTCAGTCGACTTCAGTCCTCATCACCGTGGTTGATAAGTACCTGTTTCATTAGAGCAGAATGACTCAACACAGGTGAGAGGTTAACTTGAAATTATAGGGAAGAAAATCACTCACGATGTGTTATGGAATTTGATGAGCAGACGAAGAGAAATGTGATTACAACCAACCATTTGCTTTCCCTTTTGTTACAACTCTCCAGCCTCCTTTTCATATTTCTCTCCTCATTTCTTAAGGTATTAGGTCAGCTTATCCTAGAGAAACCAGGGAGGCCTAAAACGCTTGCCCTGTTTTCCTGCGGCGAAGGACTGCTCCTTAACTTACATTAGTCCCTTTTTAACCCTGTGAGAAAATACTCAATGACAACAACTTCGGAGGAGAGAACTTTATTTTGGTCCCTGGCTCATTGATTTCAACTCGTGATTTGGTACAGACCCGGAGAAGAAAGATCTTCCTGGTGACAGGAATGTGCAAGCAAAACAGTGTACATCATGGTAGCCAGGAAGGACAGAGAGGGGACAGGAAGGACCTGGGCAAGATATACCCTTCATATGTGTTTATATATATATTGAGATTATAACTTAATTACAATATTTTCCTCCCCTAGCTTCCCTCCAAACCCTCTCATATACCCTTCCCTGTTCAGCTTCAAATTCATGACCTTTTCACTAATTGGTATTGCATGCATATATACATATATGTTCTTAAATACAGCATGCTTAGTCTTTATAATGCTGCCTGTATGTATGTTTTTAGGACTTACCATTTGACACTCAAAAACCAATTGGTGTGCTCTTCCCTGGAGAAGGCAACCTCTCCCATGCCCAGCTTTCCTTAGTTGCTTACAGTTCTTTGTGTAGGGTTGAGGTCTCATGGGCTTTTCTGTGTCTCCTTTGGCATGTTCTTTGGTGTCATCCAAATGTTTAGCTCACATTTCAGAAGCTATGTTGGTGAAACTTTATGGGAATAGCTCCTGATATTACTCAGAGACACAATCTCATAGAAAATTCCCTGATCAATCCCCTGGCTCTTACAATCATTCCACTTCCTCTTCTACAATGTTCCCTTGTCCACAATGTTCCCTCTTTCATGACGTTCACTGAGCCTTAAGTACAAGAGTGTTTGGTAGATGTAGCCAACTTCTAGATTAGACTTCACAACTATGCATTTGGATTGGTTGTGGTTTTCTGCATTGATCTCTGTACATTGCAAGGTGAAGTTTCCTTGATGATGGGTGAAGATCACATTTATCTGTGGGACATGTCTATGAGGACATGCGATAATCATGACTTCACTAACACTGAGTAGGTAGTTAGGCTTCTAGTATCAGGCATGGTTTCCCTCTTATTGAGCAGGTCTTATGTCCAATTAGCTTTGGTTACCACCGAGGTATGTGTGCCATTACTATGCCTTTAGGGTTATTGTGTCATGGTAGTCATTGTTAATATGGTTTATAGGTATCATAGCTGGGTAGGGCTATTGGTTGCCTTCCTCCTTTAGAAGCTGTCATAGTGTCTCCTAGTAACATGAAAGCACATCCTCAGGGAGGGAGTTTTTGGGTCAGTTCCAGCTAAGCTCTGGGTCCTGGTTCTGCCCGCGCATGGTGTCTTCAGCAACAGAGATTTACCTTCCACCTCTATAGGGAAACCAAGAACAATAGCAATAGGTTTTATGTTTTAGGAGTTTCTTAGACAGCACTGGCCAATAGATCAAAAGAGAGCTTCTCCTGTCTGGTATAGGGATTTTGTTAGATGGTCTTCTGCTGTTATAGTGAACATTGTCAGCCAGATGGAAAAAGATCATTAAAACTATATACGTATATTTATACATGGAATTATATGTATTATAGATTTTTGGTAAGTAATTAATAGTTAATGAATCTCTGTGGCCATTCAAACAGTCTTCCTATTATTTTACTCACATCCTCCCTTCTTCTGCATTTGTTCTCCTTCTTCCCTAAAGAGCCCCATCCCCATTTCATTTGTGTCCTGCTATTTTTACCTTTCACCTTCTTTTGTATTTACCTCCCTTACTCTCCGTAACTATACCTCATTCTTCTATTTCTCCTGTCAGATCACTTTTACCCTGTTATTCTCCTTTCTATTAGTCCCCACCCCTGCCCCGACCTGGCAATGGTCCTATTTCACTTTTCTGGTTTCTGTAGTTACTGTGAGTTAGGCACTTACATCTGAGGACTTGGAGCTAGGAGCCTCCAATATGAGAGAATATGCCACATTTATCTTCCTGGGTCTGGGTTACCTCACTCAATATTATCTTTTCTAGTTCCTTCTATTTAACAGTAAAGTTAGTGATTTAATTTTTCTTTACAAATGAATAATATTCCATAGTGCATATGTACCAAAATTTCATTAGCCATTATCTATTATCCAAGCTAAGTGAAGGACGTTTAGCTTGGTTCCATTTTCTAGCTATAGTGAATAGATCAGAAATGAACATGGCTGAGCAAATGTCTGTGGAGTGGGATGCTGAATTCTTAGGGCGTGTGCCAAGGGAACAGCTGACAACAAATACTGGAGAGGATGTGAAGAAGTGGGAACCCTCATTCACCACTGGTGGGATTGCAACCTAGTGCGGCCACTATGGAAATTAGAGAATTTTCAGAAAGCTAAAAGTAAATTTGTCATATAACCCATCAATAGTGTCTCTTTAGTGACACAATTCCACCATTTAGGCTCTACCCATTAATAGCTTATTCAGTATGAACTCTAACTCATTGATGGACTTAGGGCATCATGACTCAATCAGCTGCCAATAGTGCCACCAGGTGGCAGCCAATCCTTCAACACATGAGGCATTTGGGGGAAAACTTCATAGTCAAGCTATTACAGTATCTTGTAGGTACCGGGAAAGTGACATTAGATGTAGGTGAGAGTTTTCTTCTTACAATGACTCTGGGATCCTAGAAGTTACACTATGAAGTCAACAACAACAACAACAACAACAAAAGGCAAAATGAGGTTAAAATATTTAAAGCTTATTTAATATGTTTAGTAATTACTAAGTTCCTATTGGCCCTCCATTGATTCAACCAAATAGAAAACACTGAAAAAAAAGTTTCTTGAACATTTTAAATAATGAAATGCTCAATCTTTAACCTTTCTATTATTTCTAAGCAACATAATATAAGAATTATCAGTGCAGACATAATGTAGTGTTAGGTAATGTAAATAAGATGATTTATAATATGCAGGGGGATGATCATATAACATGGGCAAATACTCCAATACTTTACATCAGGGACTCAATCATCAAAGGCCTTTGCTATCTGTGCTGAACTCTGGAACCAATCTGCTGTAGATGTCAAGGAACAACTGTGTGTGTATGTGCATGCCAGACAGTGCTCTATTCTATTCACTATCCTATTCTATTCACTATTTACAGTTCTCAATTTATTTAAGATAGTCCATAGGTAAAAGAAAAATATACATAAGGACAGATACATAATGGGCTTTGGTTGCTCTTAAACTTGTTGTGTAGACCTTGTTGGTCTTGAACTCATAGCAATTTATCTGCTTCTGCCTCCCCAGTGCTGTGATTAAAGCATACTCCACCTACTGACCCTGCCCTTCACCCACACTGGGAGGAGTCCTACCACCCCACTCCACACCTAGTATGGGCACAATAGAGCTGACCCTGGTGGTGGGAGGTGGGGGTGTATGGGCAACTCAAAGTGTAGCAGAAATCTGAGGCCTTGAACCAGACCAATAACTCATGGCGATGAATATTTGCAAGAAAAGCTGTTTGGGCAAAAGGGTATACCTTGTGACATATCAGAGCTTCCAAGGTGAGTTTTTATTTTTGTTTTCATTTAGGGTGGAGGTTACAAGGGTGTAGGGTAGATATAAAGGTACAGGGAGCGTGGGATTGAGTGCATTGTGTGAAATTCACAAAGAAGCAATAAAAAGTTAAAAAAATGTTCTACCATGTCTGGTCTATAACTCATTTCCTTTTCCTCATATTTTCCTCCTGTTCTCTTCCTTCTACTCTGAGCCAAATTAGACAGCTATAGGTAGAATAATTGTTCTCCTTTAGAAATCTCTTGTTCCTTGTGATATTGCTCAAAGTACAGTTTATTATGTACCTGGGGCTCAAGCATCCTCCCTCCTGCTGTCTCTGGTGGATTGCAGCCACATTACAAATTATAGATACTTTATATGCACCTCTCCTCCTAGGAATATAGAGGGTAATCTCAGCCATTGAAATTATGTAGAAGGTGGTATTTTGTAATTTTTTGTATGTTTATATATGTGAGAATATGTGTTCTGGTTTACATGTGCAAGGGTATATAAGGTCAGAGCTAAACCTTGACTGTCCTGCTTTCGAGACCTTCTTATTTTGTGAAACAAGATCTCTTACTAGGACCTGGGATTTATCAGGGTCTCTCACTGGGACCTGGAGTTTAAGATGGCTGTCCAGCAAGTCCCAGGATTACCTGTCTCCAGCACCCCAGTTCTGGGATTACACGTGTGCGATGATGCAGGCAGTTTGTGTAGGTCGTGGAGATCAGACCTATGTTCTCACACTTGCATGGCAAGCACACTAGTTACCATCTATTTCCCCAGACCAGGTTTTGTCATTTTTGATTTTAAAGACTATTTTTGTTCTAGTTTTAAGACAGAAAAGAGAACTGCCCTTTCTAAGTGAGAGCCACACATAAGAGTCTTTCTATTTCTTTACAGCCAGCTTCTGCTGGACATTTCTCAGCTTTTGCTACCAGTTCAGGATGCTCATTTGGGACTATTTATGATAGTCTGATTATTGTTTTGAGCTTGTCATCCTCTCTCTCTCTCTCTCCCCCTCCCTCCCTCTCTGTGTATATGTGTGTGTGTGTTTTGTCACTCTGTAAATCAGGTCCTATGCCACATAAATATATTCTCCAAGTCTCCTACACTGCTAGTTAAAACCAATGCTGGGCTTGTTTCCCTTTTTGCCTGTGTTTAGAATAAAGCGTTAATGTATATTAGGGAAGTAAATAGCAAATATATAGAATAAAGCAAAGAGGTATATTAGGTAAGTAGAGAAAGTCAGATCACAGTTGTCAAAGTACCTACCTAGAGCTTTGTCTGTCTGATAAGGCCTGGCTTTGCAGAAAGTTCATAAGTGTTCTCTTATATTGTCACAAGGGATTGAAGAGACCAGCCAGTGGTAAAGAGCACTTGCTACTCTTCCAGAGGACCCAAATTCACTTCCTAGCATCTACCTGAGGCTGCTTACAAGTACCTGTAACTCCTAACTTCAGCATCAAGGGATTCAGTGCCCTTTGCGGTCATTTGAAGTCATTGTACCTGCACTCATGTACACAAACCTATACTCACACAATACACACAATTTAAATATATATATATATATATATATATTGAAAAAAATGGTCATTAGCAAATGATCTTCATAGTCTTGAGAAATGCATGTACAAAGGCTTTGACTTCCCAGTGAAAAGGAAGGTGATTTTTGGGCGTGCCGTTTGTGGAGGCTTTATGAAAGCATGCGTATGTGGGCTCTTTTCTCTAAAGTTATATCATTTCTCAACTACTTTTCTACTTACATGCAAATAACTCTAGCCTCCTCTAGTTGGTATTATGGGACATGCACCCATCATGAAGGTGCTACTCATAACAAAGTGCTAACGCTTATCCAATCAAACATCCAATCATGACATCAGAATAGAGGAAACACCTTTAATGAGGAGTAGACTGAAATGCACTAGGAGTAATGTACTTTTCCTCTATTAGGTCACTGACAGATTAGCTAGAGAAATATGTGAGTTAGGATACAGAAAACCTAGACAACATAATTAAGACAGTAGCTCTCACCTCTATCCTTGCTTCCATCTGTGCATCAGACTAGCCTGTAAATGGAAAAGCCACCTTCATAACAAATGGAACATTTCCAAAAGTGCAATTATATTAGATGTAAAGAATGGTTCCAGACACTTTCAAAATCACAGGCAGCATTCTCAAAAGCCAACATCAGGACGGTAATACCAAACTGGAAAATAAACATTTCTGCCACCTATAGTCTTTTAACCTATATTTGAATTAAAAGTGAAGTCAGAACTGGAACTGGAGAACATTTAGAAAAGTAATAGAATATCACATATAAGACTATGAGGGATATAATTAAAGTTATGTTTTCTAGGTAAAAGTGGGACTTTGAATATTCATTGTAACAAGAAAGAAGAGAATGGTGGACACACATCCCCTATGAAATGGAAACAAGACTCTACAGTCTCCTAGGTAAAAAATAGGAGGAGTGTATATGGAGAGATAAATTCAGCAGTTGATGAAGTTATAAATAGGAAATTGAAGGAGCTAATGAACCCAAGAACTATTATAAACAAGCATATTAAAGTAAATAACTAACCTACCACAGATATGCAATAAAACCACTTGCAATCAAGCAGGTTCACTCTGCTGACTGTCAGGGTTTTGTTTTATCCTTCCCATGCTTGGCACTGGCTTTCTCTCAAATAGAAGTTCCCATTTCCTCCAGGAGTGATGGCACTGGCTGTCTCTCTACCTCAGGGGTGGCACTGTGAGCCTCAATTGCTGCAGCACCAGAGACGTGTCTACACTCTCCTTTTACTCATTTCTGGTCCTTGATATTGACAGTGACATAGCAGGGAGGCTCTGGATGGGGGCTTTGCTGCCTGAATGTGAGTTACACTTTTGTTGCTAACTTTGGGGCACTTGTATAGTTTCTTCTGCATCCGAGGAGAGTGGATTAGTATCCACAGGCTCTTCTGGGATGATTCTGTGAATGCTTTGTCTTTTGATGACGATGTTCTCTATTTTTTTGTAACTTCAGCATTACCAATTACTGCTTGAACTTGACTCCTCTATATCCTAGAAGAGTGTCAAGTTGTCAGACAGAGGGTACAGTGACCTCAGATTTCATGGACAATTTGCTTAAAGTGTCAGCAGTGAACTTTTCCTTAATAATGTATATGAAAATATTTTTTATTTGGGTTCACAGTGTTCACTGATAGTGAATATACTAGGAACTGAGCCAACCTTCCCTTTTCCAAGCCAGGCCAAGTAGGATCATTTTCCCTTATTAAATCCTAATTTATTTTATGCACTGTCACCCAAGTTCAAAAGAACCAGAATCGTTCAAAATGGCCATCCATTCTCTACTGCGTGGGGGTCATATATTTAAAAAAAAAAGAATTAAACATTTTATGTATTAGGGTTTGTCTGGAGTTATTTGGTTCTGTGATTAAAAGTGTTCAAATAAACAGCTATAAGTATGTTCTATTCTCCCATCTGTGAAAAGGTGATGTCACTCATGGACCAGGTAAGTTTTACAAATCTTGATCTACAAAGGAATCAGTTCTTTACGAGAATAGCATAGAAGGCAACACACAGCAGCTCCTTCCTCCCAGATCATATGATTTCTTGGATCCTTATAAGTCTGTCTGGCGGGGCAACCGGAACCCATGTTCTGTTATTAGGACTGATACTCATCATTTTCCATTGAGCACAGATCGGGACCAAGAGAGAATGCTACCTCCAATCTGCAAAGCATCACCATCACCTTCTGTGAGTCCTTAATGAGTGCTCATAAAAAAAGAAAGAAAGAAAGAAAGAAAGAAAGAGGAATTCAATACGCAGTTGGAGAGTGAGACAGTAGATACAGGATAGATGAAAATTCACTCACACAAGAAAGGAAATTATAAAATTCATTCAAACTTATGTTCTAAAGCACTTCTTTCCTGATCGTTCTGACTGAGAGTGTCAGGGAGTGAGTAATGATCCAGGCCATGGAGCAAGGTGGGGACATTACATTTCTCTTTCTCTTTTATTGCTTATGTAAGTGCAGTCATATAGCTCCTTACTGAGAATGGTCATGTGAGAGAAGACTCTTCCAGATCAGTAACGTCTCTGAGATTGTTGCTATTGATTTTTCCTCAGGAGTGACACAATTTAAGTGACTCTTGACAGGAATTTTCTTCTTGGTGATAGCTGACTTCTGATTGCCTGGACATCTCTCAGCCTCTGACAGGAGGAAAAAGTGCCTGTAAAGGAGAGCTCAGAGGCTATCCTGTTCCCGTGCAGACTTTCTGTGAAGAGAGGCCTTATTTTGACTCCACAAGAGCTTGGGGGAGGAACAAGTATGAAAAGAAGACAGGCATTATTGCTTGATTCTGTTAACTTTTCAAGTTTGGTAATTTCTGATATGTCCATACCAGGAGATGACATTACCATCCTATCACCATTGCCAACCTTCAGGATGAGCCTGGATATTCCCCAAGATGGGTATAGATGGATATTCTCCAAGATGTGTAGATGGACATTCTCCAAGATGTGTAGATGGACATTCCCCAAGATTTGTAGACGAACATTCCCCAAGATATGTAGATGGATATTCTCCAAGATGTATAGATGGACATTCCCCAAGATGTGTAAACAGACAGCTCAAATGATTTTAGTCTCTTAAGAGTTTGCCTTCAGCTCACTAAACATAGTGGCCAGTTAATCTTGCTGCATTCTACTCATTATTACCCAAGTTTAGTGATACCCATGTTTAAAAAGTAAACGTGATGATACTGATTCAAATGTCTACGTGTTTTGCAAAGTGGGATGTGCAGATTGCCAGGCTGGTGACTAACTCAGAAGCCAGAGAAACTTCTTGGTTAGAATAGAAAGAAAAAAGGGATAAAATTATGAGGAAAGTTGGAAAACATCTTTGCTTTCCTTATTTTTTAGCCAGAAACGTAAAGATATTTCTTCTTAGCATCTATTTCTAAAGAGAATCCGACCAAAAATGATACAACAGAGCTCAGAGGTAGATAAAGAAACAGAAATGTAGAAAGAAGAAAACATATGCGACTATATGCAAAGTGATTGAATACTAAGTTGAGTTGTGATTGAGAGCCAACACTAGCATGACAGTTATGAGGATAATAATCGAGGTTTCCGTGACTTTGGGCAAACTGGCTTTCATAAGTTGTGTCTAGTTTTAGTGACAGCTTTATAATCAACAATAACAGAAAAGAGAACTGATTTGGGATGACCCACAGGTCATAGCTCCATAGGTGATGGAGCCATGATTTAAATTCAGAACTTCAAATGTAAAGCACAAAGAGACCGCATTAGGCCTGTGAAGGTTACATCCAGCCTACTTCCCTCTGTGCTCTTTCTGCTTCCTGGTGTGCTGTGCTGTGAGCAGTCTCTGCTACGTGTCTTTTGCCTCATACTGGGCTGCCCTGCTCTGCCTTTCCCTGGCAAAGTATCCTAAAATCCTCTACAACCATTTGTTAAGTCATTTTCCCTCTCTTATGCTTGCTTTTGTCACATATTGTTGTTAAAGGAACAGAAATATAATAATTTACTAGGAGATTCAGTTACTCTATGCTACAATGGCAGACATGACCACCCCTCCACCCCCTCCCACCAGTGATCTTTGGAACATAGGCCTGAGCATCTGGAAACTGACCCTGGCACTGGGTACCTGATGCCTCCAGCCAGGTGACACCATGGACTCGTTCTCTGTGAGCAACTAGGATTATGTTAAATAGGTGTCTGAGGCTCTTGGTGGTGACATTTTTTCTTTTCGACAAAAATATCCATAAATGGTAAGTATATTTGTAGCCATAAGAGTCTCTGCTCTGTAATAACCGTGTTAATGCTCTCATAAAAAGATATGGGGCAAGAGCAAAGTGACAGAAAGGCTGATTAGCATTTTATGACAGAATTAAGCTGCATGACAAATAACTCACTGACTTTATAGCCCAGCAAATTCTATTTTCAAATGCCAGAGGTTCTGAGGTATTTTTGTTCGTCTATTTGTTTTTTTATATTTAACCATGAAGGTGCCCAGAACAATTTGTAGAGAAATGGAAGGCAATTGCAATAGTAAATATCATGGCTAGCACTAATGTTTATTAATACCCTGGTCAACTTACTCAAAACTTTCGGTAAATTTATTCTTTTTTTGCTACTGAATTTCAATCACACATGGTTTATAGAGTTAGAGGGAAAGGTCACCAAGGTCCTGACTATGGGAGTATTTTACAATGAATTCAGTTTTGCCATTAGTTGTCCTCAAGTTATAGAGAATGCTTATCGAGGCTTTTAATTCTTTGAGTGTAAAAGGGGAAATGGCCTTCGTTTTATTTAAGATAATAGACTATTGTGAACTCCCTTTCTGCTTACAGTTTTGTTATGGGTGAAGAGGGAAGACACCTTGGGTGATTCAGCAAAATCAGTTATCATTTCTGAGAACTGATTCAATAGCTGTTTATCTCTCCCACACATATAAGAATCCCGCAAGTGGCCTTAACTGCTGGTGGTAGATAAGGATTATTAATTCACAAATACTTAGAGAAGAGTATAATATTAATATATCAAAACTATCAACATTAAAAGGGATGGAAAACCCGCTTATGATTTTGTGATTTGATCATCTTCATGAACATTTATAATATATAACACTACATATTTAGATAATAATGGTACAAAACTTACATCTCCATTGTAATCAGTCAATACTTTAGACAACTGCTGGGCACTCACCTGCATCTAGCACCAAGACGGGTAGCTGGAGATGCAAGAATTCAATCCATCTGGGAAATCAAGATGATCTACTGAAACAAAGAGCAATGCAGGCCTACACAAGAAAGTGCTATAGGGTGTAGATGAAAGTGATCATGATCATGAACATGGTTGTATATGAAATTTTGATTACTGCATTCCAATTGCTGATAAATATGGCTGGATTGAGAGTCTAGAGATGTTTGTGTGAAAATGGATTGAAAATCAGAAGACATTAGCCTTATTGGTACTTTAAATAAGCTATTTAACATACCTACTTATCATCTATCTATGTATTTATGTATCATCTATGTATTTATCAACCATGTATCTACTTATCAATCATCTTTCTACCATTATCTATCTATCTATCTATCTATCTATCTATCTATCTATCTATCTATCTATCATCTATCTTCTATAATTTATCTATCTACTTACCTATTATCTATCTATTTACCTATTATCTATCTATCTATCTATCTATCTATCTATCTATCTATCTATCTATCTATTTTCCATATTAAAGAAAGAAGGTGTGATCAACTGATTTTCAAAGATCTTTCCTCTTCTGCAATTTAAGGTCTTAGATTTTGATTACTACCATCCACTGGGAGGATCTTAGTTTTTTTCTGCAAAGTCTAGAAGGTGGAGACACTTGTAAAGCACTTCTCTTGTTAAAAGGTGTATCTTAGTCTGGCATGAAATTATGATCAAGTGTTCTAAGGTGTTGCAGAACTTGGGCTGGATAACCATGGGACTGGAATAAGTCTTGACTGTAGGGTATATAATAGTGATGAATATGAAGACATCATCCCAGGGGAGTGTTAAAATGGAATGGTGTAACTTCAGGTAGACTGTACTCCAGAGTAGGCCTCATATGCAATAATGGTTCACCAATACAAATTAGACTCAGTGGCAGGGGAAGACTGAGAGAGAGGGGGAAATTAAGTACAAAGTTGGTAGGGAGGTGGAGGTGGATCTGGAAGGAGTTGGGAGAGGGTGAGGAATATAATCAAAATATGTTGTATGAAATTCTCAAAAAGTTAATACAATAGTTAGAACAGAAACAAAGTATTTTCTTCAAAATATCTTCTATATTTGACTTATTTTTCATGCTACCATTTTGAAATCAATGAACATATGGCAATATGTTCCACAATAAAAAATTAAGAGGGTCTTGGAGTCTGGTCAATCAAAGTCCTGGTTTTCAGGGGGCTAGACAGAGTTGGAACTTGAATGAAGGGCAAATGGCAGGAATCAGAGATAATGGAACTGAGCAGACGGTCAGAAGGCAGAATATGAAGAGAATGAGGAAACCTCAAGATGATCTGGGCTCAGGAAGTAACTCCAGGGAAAGGAAGAACATTTTCATTTGAAGGCCAGCTGGCTCGGACTGTACAAGGCTGGTGCTGTGGCATGTGTCTCTTTTCATGGACTTGGGTTTTGCATTTAAAAGTGGGTCTGAATGCAGAAGAATGCAAATTGACCCATTCTTATCTCCTTGCACTAAGCTCAATTCCAAGTGGATCAGGGACCTCCACATAAAACCAGACACACTGAAACTAATAGAAAGGAAACTAGGGAAGAACCTTGAACATATGGGCACAGGGGAGAATTTCCTGAACAGAAATCCAATAGTTTATACTCTAAGATCAAGAATAGACAAATGGGACCTCATTAAATTACAAAGTTTTTGCAAGGCAAAAGACACTGTCAAAAAGACAAAGCAGCAACCAACTAACTGGGAAATGATCTTTACCAACCCTACATCCGACAGAGGGCTAATATCCAATATATACAAAGAACTCAAGAAGTTAAACTCCAGAGAGGCAGGTAACCCTATTAAAAAATGGGGTACAGAGCTAAACAAAGAGTTCTCACCTGAAGAATATCTAATGGCTGAGAAGCACCTAAAGGGATGTTCATCATCCTTAGTCATTAGGGAAATGCAAATCAAAACAACCCTGAGATTCCATCTCACACCAGTCAGAATGGCTAAGATCAAAAACACAGGAGACAGCAGTTGTTGGCGAGGATGTGGAGAAAGAGGAACACTCCTCCACTGCTGGTGGAATTGCAAGCTGGTACAACCACTCTGGAAAGCAGTCTGGCGGTTCCTCAGAAAACTGGGCATGACACTCCCGGAGGATCCGGCTATACCACTCCTGGGCATATACCCAGAGGCTTCCCCTGCATGCAATAAGGACACATGCTCCGCTATGTTCATAGCAGCCTTATTTATAATAGCCAGAAGCTGGAAAGAACCCAGATATCCCTCAACGGAGGAATGGATTCAGAAGATGTGGTATATCTACACAATGGAATACTACTCTGCAATTAAAAACAATGAATTCACAAAATTCCTAGGCAAATGGTCAGAACTTGAAAATATCATCCTTAGTGAGGTAGCCCAATCACAAAGAACACACATGGTATGCAGTCACTGATAAGGGGATATTAACCCAGAATCTCGGAATACCCTAGACACAATTCGCATATCAATAGATTTCTAAGAAGATGGAAGGAGAGACCCCTGGTCCTGGAAAGACTGGATGTAGGGGAACGCCAGGACAGAGAAATGAGAGGGGGTTGAATGGAGAAAAGAGGGAGGGAAGGGGGCTTATGGGACTTTCGGGGAGGGAGGAAATGGGAAAGGGGAAATGATTTGGAATGTAAATAAAAAAAAATAAAAGTTAAAGGTAAAAAAAAAAAGTGGGTCTGAGAGTTTAGTGTTTTCCTACATTACTGTTTTCCATGAGCAAAGGCAGCTCTTTGCAGGAGGAGTTGGCTAGGGCAAAGGAGTACTGTCTCTAGTTATGAAGATTTCTCAGTTCCTTACTTGAAGTTGTCTTCATCAAGTCTCTGCATTTGTTACTAGTGGAGTGACTTTCTATACTGTGTGATCTCTTACCTTGCTACTCTACTTCATGGAGACCCCAACAGCTATCTTTGCCAGAACTTAAAATTTTAACACTTTCTACAACATGACTTAAGCTTACTCTCTCTATTCTAGTGATTATTTAGCTTGTTATAGCTATTGTATCAAAATCTATGAATCTATTTCAAGTAAGTTTCTAGAATATGTGGGTCTCAATGGCATAAACATACACCCCATTCCTTCTTCCTTCTCTCTGTTTTCCAGAAAGTACTCTTTTTCTTCAGCATCAGCAATTTGCCTTAAAGTAAATGCTGAATCCTTATTTCGAACACTTCTTCCATTTGTCTTTGTGGCACTTCTCTTTGGCTTCTATACAGTAGTCTCCAGTGTTGTGGATATGACATAAGTGTTCATACATGGTTTCCCCAAACTTCCCAGGTTCCAGCCTTCTGCAGTAGTACTATCTCCGTGACCCTTCATTAGTCCATTTATTTCTCTCCGTTTCTTCTCTGAATGGGGATGGTAATAATCAGATATGGTTGAGCAATTAAGTGAGTTAACGTCGGCCAGCTGCTTAGCATAGTGCCTGGTGGATCATAAATTCGAGCTGTGAGAACTCTTATTTATTGTTAAGCTTAGAACTGAACTACTCCCTTGGAACTGTTAATGTCTGGTGTCAGGTGGCTATTTCTCAGTCAAATTGTGATCCATGCTGATCCCCAGACCATTTTTTTCTCAGGTGTTCTTGTAGAGAGCCAATTCTTCTTCATCTTGCATATGGAGAGGGTTTAATTCGGTTTTGCTTTCCGATGTACCACTATCTCTGAGTTAATATGAAGACTTTGTTAGATTCAAAAGGATAGTTCCCTTCATTACCTTAGAAAATAGCAATGGCTGATGTTCTATGTTATCTTTGGGTAAAGGATAAGAGAAAAAATTCCGATATAAATGGTACTATGCTGTTGGTTATAGGCATATTGGAACTTCTTACCTTTCCCTGAAGAACTTGGGGAGAAGAGGCAGAGCCTGGTGGTGGAGCAATTTTATTTGTGAGAGCAAATTCTAACAGTGGAGAGACTTGGGGCAGAGCTGTTAGGCAGACTTCCAAACATACCACACTGCTGATTCCAACAGCTAAGGGGCTTCCTTTAACCTGGCACAGGGTTGGGTCTATAGTGGTGCTGAGTGTTAATTGCTTCTGAGATGCCCTCAGATCATCCTATATGGAACAACATTCATATCAATATGAATATCAATATCAATAACTCCACAGATGCTCAAACACAGTACACATTCCAGATGTCCTTCAATCAGGTTTAAAAGGAGAAATGGTCATTTGCTTTTTCCAGACAGTCCATTTTCTTATGGATCAGAAACAAAGGAGCAGTGGCCTCTTGGCTAGAGCGCCACGCTGAGATTTTGTTTTAGTCAAATTCATCCTAGCCACTCATTTCTACCTGTCATTCACTGGTGCCATCAGCAAGGTTCTTATTCCCAGTGAATGTTTGTGCTTTGTAATATTTTCTTAGGATATTTCAATTTATACGTAGTTTGCATTTTTTCATGTTCAATCTCTTTTTTTTTCTTTTTATTTTTTTAAGGGCTTTGGGTCTTCTTTTCAAGGTTTTCACCATGTGTAATATTTTCCCACTCATATAATCAGTCTCACTGCTTCTTGTCCTGTTCCCAGCTCAAGAGGCTGTGAGCACAATGGCAGGATCTGAGAAGGCACTTGGAAAATACTTCTTAATTTATAGAGTAATTAGCTGGTGGTATTATTAATTTATTTCCACAGCGAAGACATATAAATTTTCACATAAAGTGTAAGAAGGCAACACTGTGAGGGTGTTCCCATCTGCCTTCACCCATTAAGATTCATAGTGTATTCATCTCTTTTGCCAAAGTCATAACACCTGTTTCTCCTTCCTAGGGCTAGGAAGGGTGAAGACTTTGAGACTCATGGGAAGAAAGGGTAGCAGAGAATGAGAACCTGCACACAAGAGATGATAGGAGAGAACCAGGCTCTGCCCTTCCAAATGGAAAAGATTATTCTAACTGACTGGCCCTGACTGCTGGGAAAATAGGAAAAGAATGGGTCCTTCAGTCAATCTGCTTGGGCAGGCGTATCAATCCATCGCCCATCAGCCACAGGATCTTGGAAGAGCATCTGTTTGTTTTCCTTTCTTCTCTTTTCCAATTGCTGACTTTTCATCAATTTATACATAGTTCATTCATAAGCATATTGTATTTTGAAAATATGAAATACCCGAGAGACCAAAAAAAGACCCACAGGCATGTCACCCATGGCCCAATTTTAATACTGGGTATTTTTATTTATAAAAGGATCTGTCCTCCTGCCTGCTAGCATTTCCTCTCCTGAAGTTGATGTTTACTATTTTCGCAAAGTTTAAACAAACAAACAAACTAACAAAGAAACCATATACTGTTGTTCTGTAAGACTTTAAGCGCCATGTAAATAAAATATGGTAAAAATTTCCTGGAACTTGACATTGCTGCCCAACCTTGTTCTGAATTCATCCTTGTGCATGTAGCTGTCATTCATCGCACTGGGCACAGAACTCCTTAATGAGTCACTGAGTGTTCTTCATGACGTTTCCTGTTTAGTCTTTCTGGCAATACAGTATAAGCTATATTTTTGAAACACATACACACACGTTTATGTTTTGACAAAGGTCTTTCCAAAATGATTATACCGATTTGTGCTTCTACCAGATGCATAGGAAGATTGCCACCATTCTGGGCCAGTTGATGGTTGAACATTAAGATTTTTCCAGTTGGGTAGGTGTGAACTGAAATGTCATTTTGACTCTCATTTCTCTTGGTGTCATGAGTTCCGCCATCTATTCTTTCATTCAGATGCCTTTTGGTTTGACTTTCTGTGAATCATCTCTTTCTAGAAAGAACACTGCTGTAATCTCTCTTTCTTGTTCATTTTGTAGTTTTGAGACAGGGTCTTATGTGGTTGGTCTAGGCTAGACTCGAACTTCCTATATAGATAAAGATGACCTTGAACTCCTGATTCCTTCTTTCTCTCAAGGTTGGAGATTACCAAAACTCAGCACCATGCCTGGCATCTCCCTGTTTTTAAAAACTTCCATGTGTGACTCACATAGGTGAATTGTCATTAATGAGGTAACTGACTTCAGTCCCCTTGTCTTTGTGCTTTTTACTGAACCTGTTTTTCCTGTTTTTTCCTCTTTCTACAGCCTTATGTGGATTGTTATTTTTATTCTGCTTTCCGTTCCACTATTTGAAATTCATGCCTTCTGCTTTCATCTCTTAAAGGTTACCCTTAACATTTGAGCATGTGTGTTTGGCTGTGCTCTCTAAAGTCCTCCTGTCTTCTCCTGAACTGTGCACAAAGCTTTAGAATCTTTTTAATCCCCTCTTTTTCTATTTTAATATGTAAAAATTGTCTGGTTTTGGGTCACTGGGTTATCATGGTTTTTATTGATTTTACAGTTAATGTTGACCTAGACTAGCTGTGCTTAGAACAATCTTCCTTGGTCTTCATATTCTGAATGTCTCAGCCTTTTCTTTTCAGTTGGGAATTTTTCCTAAGGTACATTCTCTCCTCTGCAGTGAGTGTTGCTGGTGGACCCTTTTCACTCTGACTCTGATTCTGCAACTTTAAAAACATTTCCTTTACTCCTTTATAAAATTGTTGCTGTAGAAAAATCTACAGTGCGTGACATTCTTTTCCTTTAGAAATGGTCTGGGTTGTTTCTCTTGATGCTTTTAAAAGCTTCACCTCTGTAGTGTTTGGTGTTTCAAATGGGTTTTTGGTATGAATTTGTTTTTACTTCTCTGACCATAAAGCATCATTCTTTTCTGAGTTGTGGTTTTCTTCAGTACAGGGAAGACCTCTGCTGTTTACAGCCACCATGCTGGGTAGATGTTGAACTTTCTCCTGCTGTCTTCCTTGCTGTCCAGTACTTCAATTTTGGATCTTTGTAGCTCTAAAAGCTTAATTATCAATTATTTCTTCACAAATACTTTCATCTTCATAGCTCTCTCTTTGATTATGTTTAATCTTTAACTCATTCTCTGAGCTTATTCATTTTTTTTTTATTTTCTAAAGATTAGCTTATACTGAGACGTTGAAAAGAGGTAGATAGTGCTGTAGCTAATGCATGGAAAAGCACATTCAGGTTCCACAAATAAAAACCTTATGTCTCTTCTGGAGTTTGTGTCACTTGATTCATTAAATCTGTTCATTGATGTGCTGTCATTTATGCTGTTTGTTTCCCTTGATAACTTTCTGTTGTTTTCACAACTAACTACTTAAAAGGTTTGTTTTGTGGCTTCTTTGATGGTTCTAGCATTAAAATGCTTTAAGATCTGATTCTCCTGCTTGCTCTACATCCTGACTCCTGTTTGCTATACTGAAGAGACTGTCCTTCATTATTTTATTATTCTGGATTATAAATTTTGGCTTTTCTATTCAAATCCTGAATAGCCAGGGTTGAAAACACTACTACCTAAACAGTTTTCTTTCCAAGTACTTCAGGAATGCTAACATGACTGGAAGGACTTCTATAATTTCTAGAGCCCAATAATGGTCAGTTCCTACTCCACAGGCTCACAAAGACAATTACTGGTTATGAGTTCTCAAAGACAATTATGGTTATGGTTACATCTACTCCTGCTAAGACAATGACAATGTTCCTCTGTTGTCTCCCTTTTTGAGTAGGTTTGCTCTTTCACAAATTCTGGTTTATGGGAGGTGATTTCTAGAAATAAGACCATAAACATTCCATGCTTAGGTTGAAGATTTATTTATCCCTCTGTCAGTTATCTATTTATTAGGTTTACTAAATTTTGTCAGATAGTTTTTGAAAATTATTATACCAAAAAAAAGAAAATTATTATACCAAATTTCTTCTATCAATTATATAAAAATATTATTGTTCTATAGTTGGAGATAGAATTTTAAGGGTTTCCAACTATGAAACAGGATGATACTATTTGTTTGACTTAAATTTCCCTATACACTACTAAGTTCGATCTCTTCCCTTCCCTTCCCTTCCCTTCCCTTCCCTTCCCTTCCCTTCCCTTCCCTTCCCTTCCCTTTCCTTCCTGTTCTTCACTTGATTGCTAGGTCTCGTCTGGACATAAACCCCAAGGAATCTGGGCTACAGAAATGCAGGATTTTCTTGCTCCCCACACTTACTCTTGTGGATTTAGAATCCTGTTAGTTTTGAATTATTGGAGGTGTCTCTCAGTTTAATATATGCTCAGCTCTTAAGCATATGTTGATATTATTTTAGCCCATATTTCTCTGTGACTTTGGGTGGGAAGAATTACTTGATTTTCTGATTCTCCAAACAGAACTCTCCCAACAATTTCCCTGGGTCTTCCCTTTTTATTTTAAAGCATCAGCAATAGTACATGGTTTGTAGCTTCTTTTAAGGATCAGAAATAATATATGCAAAGTATCTCTTTATGTCTGGCAATGTCTAGCACATGTAGATATTTGACAAAATAGTTGTTACTAATTTTATCTTTGCTAACACATGAATAAAACATGAAAATTAAACCATGAAAAGTGTTTTGGATTTTATTTATTATGATTAATAATGCACTCTCAGAAATATTCTGTGGAATCAGAATTTGCACTAAGGTTCAAATCTTCATTAGATTTTCCAAAAACTTGTTAATGGCCTCTTGTGGGCTTAGATTACCATTCAATTCTATAGGTCCTTGATATGAGAGAGGGTGCTGAAGAGCAATTATAGAAGAGAAAATCTTCAGTGACTCTAGAGGGACCACATCCAAAGATATTTCCTAAGCACGTCTCAAAGCCACTCATACCTCTTTGTTTTTCTCTGTTTTCTTTTTAGGCTGGTAACACACCATCTACAATTCCCCAGTGCTTTGCTTGCTGCATGTCCCATTTGCCCAGCAATCCTACTGAGAGTCACCCTTACCAATGGGAGCACAGTCTCACACGGGCTCAAATTATTTCTGTATGAAGGAAACGTTTGTGTACATAGATGTTCTTTCTAAACATTGGCCTGTTCTTTTTAGACTGTACATGTTCTCTTTCCTATGCAGACTTGTTAATTTCATAATATTAGAGGCTTATAAGCAAACATTAGAACTCTGATCTTCAGTAAACGGCCTGTTTACAATAGCATCTTGAAATGGGTGGCAAACAGGGAGGGAACAGAAAGAGATTATGAGGCTCTATATATCTGGATTGCTTTATTATAGTTCCCAATTACAATAGAAAATATACATCCAGTTTTCAAATCAATACCTTTCTGGGGAAGCAGTATGGTATGTAATAGTTTCCTATAGTGTTGGGCAGTAGCAGCAAACTACAATTCCCAGCAGGCAAGTGGTCTCAAGAAATGATCAAGTCTCTACATTGTACTGAGCTCTATGCTGTGATATGAGGTAGGTTGGAACATTCAGTTTGAGTACAACCTGAGGCCTTTTCACTGCTGGGTCTATTTGGAGTGCAGCCTCATCGTAACTGGGGACTGTCTATGTTATCTTTCACTCATGAAGTTTATCACACTGACAATATCTTCTTTGTTTCACAAAAGAGACCTTTAATCATTCCTTCTACCCTGATTTTTCAGATCTACTATTTCTTCATAGTCTCTGGATTATAAAGTATTGCCAGATATTCAGGTATCTGAAATAAAATTCTCTTGTTTTCAACCTTTATTAAAAACAATATTTTTCATAGGAGACAAAACTTGTTGAGTCATGTACTTCAGATTAAACTCAGATAATTCCTATGTGTGTGACTTTTTGTGCCATCATGAACATTAGACAAAAATTGAGATGATTCCAATAAAGCAATTGTATTTCTCTGTAAGCAGGTAGGTGATATTTTCTATGACTATTAAATTATTTAGCTGATTCTGATACTTTGGATACTTTTTTCTTTTTTTTTTTAAATGAATTGGCTATTTTATTTATTTGCATTTCAAATGTTGTCCCCCTTCCTAGTTCCCCCTCTGCAAGCCCCTATCCCATCCTCCTCCCCTTTGTCTCTAAGAGGGTGCTCCCCCACCCACCCACTCCTGCCTTAAACCTCTAGTATCCCCTTGTTCTGGGGCAACAAACCTCTACAGGACCAAGGGCCTCCACTCCCATTTATGTCAGATAAGGCAATCCTCTGTTACATGTGTAGCTGGAGTCCTAGACCCATCCATGTATATTCTTTGGTTGGTGGTTTAGTCCCTGGGAGCTCTGGAGGGTGGGTGTGGGGTGGGTGTCTGGTTTCTGGAAGAGGATGCAAGACACAGGTTAAGAAAATTATCCAGTTATCAACCTGTGTCTTGCATCCTCTTCCAGACCACCCCCACAGGCCAGCATCTCACCTAAGAGGGCTCCATGTAATAGTGAAAGTTAACAGAAATATAAAATGACCAACCATGCCTGCAGCTGTGGGTTGTGTCAATTTCAGTTGCATCATGAGTTTAAGGACTGATTCTGACTCCTTGGCTTAGAAAAGAAGCACAAAATAAAAGATTTGAATTCCTCACAATCAAATCACTACCTATTTTAGACAATAAGGAATTGTAAACATTTTGCTCTTGAATTTGCTTTGGTTACCTTGTCCCAGTGGTGACACAGAGTATTGTTAGAGTCCACAAAAGCCCCAATGCCCACTGTTGTTGGCTTCGTGAAGACTGACATGGCCTCTCACTCACAGCTGATATAGCTAAAGGGAATATTTTAAAAGACAGCAGTATTGACTATGGGTCTTCATATTGAGGTGAGGATCAGAATGCACTAAGTTTCCTCACTGCTGAGGCTGTGGTTTAAATCACATGGACTGACAATTTGAAAGAAAATTATGAGATTCATTTATAAAATCTTTGTTCTAACACTTTCTTCTTGTCTAGCATCTAGGAAGCTTTCCTGTGTGCCAATGCCTACCAGATTAAAAAAATAAAATCTTTTAAATTTATTCATTTTATTTTATGTGTATGGGGATTTTGCCTGAATATATGTATGTGTACCAAATGCATGCCTGGTGTTTACAGGTAAGAAGACATATAACCCCCTAGAACTGGAGTTATGGATAGTTGTGGGTCACCATGTTGGTATAGAGAATTGAACACTAAGCATACTTAATCTCTGAATATCCAATATCCTGCCTACCCGATTATTTCATTATTTCCAGGCCTCCCTCTTTCCCCTCGGGCTTCTCCTGTGTCAAATTCCTGACACCAGTCCTTTAATTACTGTTTTAAACACACATACACACACACACACACACACACACACACACACACACACACACACACACAGAGAGAGAGAGAGAGAGAGAGAGAGAGAGAGAGTTTAGATTTTTATATATATATTTTTTTATTGAATATAATCTTCATTTACATTTCAAGTGGTAAAACCTTGCCCAATTCCCCCCTCCCCAAAACCCCCGAACCCCTCCTCCCACGCCCTGCCTCCAAGTATATGCCCCTCCACCTGACCCACTCCCCCCCCCAATTTCCCCTTGTTGGGGCATCTACTTAGCCTTCACCTGACCAAGGACCACTCCTCCCACTGATGCCTGACAAGGCATTCCTCTGCCACATTTTTAACTGGAACCATGTGTACCCCTTGGTTGCTGGTTTAGTCCCTGGGAGTCCTAGAGCGTCTAGGTGGTCAACATCGTTGTTCTTCCCGTGGGGCTGTAAACCCCTTTAGCTCCTCTGGACCACCCTCCAATTCCTCCTTTGGGGAACCCCACTCCCAGACCAATGGTTGGCTGCTAGCATCTGCCTCTGTATGTATAAGGCTCTGGCAGGGCCCCTCCCAAGACAACCATGGCATGCTCCTTTTAATATGCATATCTTGTAGTCCATAGTAATGTTGGGGTTTGGTGACTGTTTATAGGGTGAATCCCCAGATAGGGCAGTCTCTGGGTGGCCTTTACTTCAGTTCCTGCTCCACACTTTGCCTCCATTATTGCTCCTGTAAGTGTATTGTTCCCTTTCTCAGAGGAACCCAAGCACCCACACTTCAGTCCTCTACCTTCTTGAGCTTCCTGTGGTCTGTGAATTGTAACTTGTTTATTTTGAACTTTTGGGCTAACATCCACTTATCAGTGAGTGCAAACCATGTGCGTTCTTTTGTGATTGGGTCACCTCGCTCAGGATGACACTTTCTAGTTCCATCCATTTGCCTAAGACTTTCATGAATTCATTGTTTTTAATAACTGGATAATACTCCATTGTGTATATATACCACAGTTTCTGTATTCATTCCTCAGTTGAAGGACATCTGGGTTCTTTCCAGCTTCTGGCTATTATGAATAAGGCAGCTATGAACATCTTCTGGGTATATACCCAGGAGTGGTATAGCTGGGTCCTCAGGTATTACTATGTCTAATTTTCTGAGGAATTGCCAAACTGATTTCCAGAGTGGTTTTACCAGCTTGCAATCCCACCAACAATGGAGAAGTGTTCCTCTTTCCCCATATCCTCTCTAGCATCTGCTGTCCCCTGAGTTTTTTATCTTAGCCATTCTGATCGGTGTGAGATGGAATCTCAGTGTTGTTTTGATTTGCATTTCCCTGATAAATAAGGATGCTGAACATTTCTTTAGGTGCTTTAGAGCCATTTGAGTTTCCTCACTTGAGAATTCCCTGTTTAGCTCTGTACCCCATTTTTTAAATAGGGTTATTTGACTCTCTTGAGCCTAACTTCTTGAGTTCTTTGTATACCTTGGATATTAGCCCTCTATCAGATGTAGGATTGGTAAAGATATTTTCCCAATTTGTTGGTTGCCTTTTTGTCCTACTGACTGTGTCCTTTGCCTTAGGAAGCTTTGCAGCTTCATGAGGTCCCATTTGTCGATTCTTGTTCTTAGGACATAAACCATTGGTGTACTGTTCAGGAACTTTTCCTCTATGCCCATGTGTCAAGATTCTTCCCCACTTTCTCCTCTATAAGCTTCAATGTGTCTGATTTTATGTGTAGGTCCTTGATCCACTTGGACTTGAGCTTTGTACTAGGAGATAAGAATGGATCGATTTGCATTTTTCTGCATGCTGACCTCCAGTTGATCCAGCACCATTTGGTAAAAATGCTGTCTTTTTTCCACTGGATGTTTTTAGCTCCTTTGTCAAATATCAAGTGACCATATGTGTGTGGGTTCATGTCTGGGTCTTCAATTCTATTCCATTGATCTTCCTGCCTGTCACCATACCAATACCAAACAGTTTTTTATCATTATTGCTCTGTAGTAGAGCTTGAGGTCAGGGATGGTGATTCCCCCAGGAGATCTTTTGTTGTGGAGAATAGTTTTTGCTATCTTGGGTTTCTTGTTATTCCAGATGAATTTGAGAATAGCTCTTTCTAGATCTATGAAGAATTGATTTGGGATTTTGATGGGAATTACATTGAATCTGTAGATTGCTTTCGGCAAGATGGCCATTTTTACTATATTGATCCTGCCAATCCATGAACATGGGAGATCTTTCCATCTTCTGAGATTTTTCTATGATTTCTTTCTTCAGAGGCTTTAAGTTTTTGTCATAGAGATCTTTCACTTGCTTTGTTAGGGTCATACCAAGGTATGAAATATTATTTGGGACTATTGTGAAGTGTGTCATTTCCCTAATTTCTTTCTCAGCTTATTCATTCTTTGAGTAGAGGAAGGCTACTGATTTGCTTGAGTTAATTTTATATCCAGCCACTTTGCTGAAGTTGTTTATCAGCTTTAGGAGTTCTGTGATGGAAGTTTTGGGGTCGCTTAAGTATACGATCATATCATCTGCAAACAGTGATATTTTGACTTCTTCTTTTCCAATTTGTATACCTTTGAGCTTTTTTTTTTTTTTTGTTGTTGTCTGAGTGCTCTGGCTAGAACTTCAAGTACTATGTTGAATAGATAGGGAGAGAGTGGGCAGCCTTGTCTGGTCCCCGATTTTAGCGGGATTGCTTCAAGTTTCTCTCCATTTAGTTTGATGTTAGCTACTGGTTTGCAGTACATTGCTTTCACTATGTTTAGGTATGGGCCTTGGATTCCCGCTCTTTCCAAGACTTTTATCATAAAGGGATAAGTCCTGAGGAAATAGAAGCAGTCATTAATAGTCTCCCATCAAAAAAGAGCCCAGGGCCAGATGGATTTAGCGGGACATTCTATCAGATCTTCAAAGAAGAGCTAATACTGATACTCTTCAAACTATTCCATGAAATAGAAACTCAAGGAACACTACCCAACTCATTCTATGAAGCCACAATAATGCTTATACCTAAATCAAACAAAGACCAAACAAGGAAGGAGAACTTCAGATCAATTTCTCTCATGAACATTGATGCAAAAATATTCAACAAAATTCTGGCCAACCAAATTCAAGAATGCATCAAAACTATAATTCACCACGATCAGGTAGGCTTCATCCCAGGGATGCAGGGATGGTTCGATATACGGAAATCCATCAACATAATTCACTATATAAAAAAAACACATGGTCATTTCATTAGATGCGGAAAAAGCTTTTGACAAAATCCAGCATCAGTTTATGATAAAAGTCTTGGTGAGTTTAGTTTTGACAGTTTAGGATTGGATAACCTGTTAGGTAGCTTAACTCCCAGGAGAAGACTAACTCTCTGAGAAGCCATTAATTGCTTGGAGCTCTTCATATAGGGGTGGTGTCTTGTAAGATTTTCTGCATCCACATTGGCATTTCAACTGATGCTGTCATTGTGTTGGACTTGTTTAGGCAGCCGTTTTATGGAGATTTCTTGGGAAACTCTTCCATGTCATATACAGAAGAAACAATTTCTCAGATGTCCTGGCCTCTGGCTTTTACTCATTTTAGATGCTCTCTTCCCAGTGTTCCCTGAGCCTTAGGTTGTCTTGCATATGTATCAGCTGAGGTTGGGCACAATTACCTCACCGGTCATAGATAGGTGCTAAAACTTCTTTTAATCTCTCAGTCTCTGACTGTCTCTGTCTCTCCTCCCTGAATGTATCTATATTTCAGTAAACATAAATTAATATTTCTCTATGATTTTCAACAGTCTTTAGTGCTTTATCCCCCCTTTCCTTCGCTTTCCCGCCTCCTTTTGCATTGCTGGTTCCTCCACAATTAAAATTTCTGTTTCTCACCTCGCCCCCTCATAGCATCTCTGTCCTGCTGTCCTGCTATCCCCCTCTCTAGAGCTCCTTCCCCCATCCTTAGCCGTTGTCCCTTTTTGCTTTCCTGGATTCTGTGTTTACACAAAAATCATCTCCAAGTAAATCAAAGAATTTAATGTGACACACAGAAACCGCTAGGAGGAAACATAAGCAGCACCATCCAAACCATGGGTCTAGGAAAGGGCTGTCTGGGAAGGCTCTGTTCTCTCAGGAATTGAGGCCAAGCTTTGATATACATATATATAAAGATATTGAATATACATATATATAAACATGTGAATATATAATACTATATATTAAATGTATTATATATGAATATATATTTAGTATATAGTAACTACAGAAATATTTGTTCAGCCATGTTTGTTGCTGTTTTATTTGGAAATGTAAACAACCTAAATGACCTTCAACTGCTGAATGAATAATGAAAAGGTTGCACATACAGACAATGGAATACTGTTCAGTTATAAAGAAAAATAAAACCATGACATTTGCAGGTAAACAGATGGAACTAAAAAATATACTGAGTGAGGTCACCCAGACCCGGCAAGACAAATTCCACATGTTCTCTCCTTTCTATGGGTTGAATCTTCAAATGTCAATATAACCTACCTAGTTCTTTTTTCCCCCCCATGGAATTTGAAAAAAAAACAACACTTATTCATATTGGGGCGCTTAAAGAGAACATAGGCTGTAGAGAGTCATTATTGGCTACCTAACACCCAATATCAGACTAGGAAGCAGTACTCTCTGAGTTCAGTTCCTGAATGTTTGTCTTCTCTGGGTTATGGTGAACTAGCTAATAGGGTGAGAACATCACCATTTTTGCAGAATTGTTAGGGTTCAATGAGTACATGCATATAAAGTGCTTAGAAGCCTGGATATAACAGGAACTTAGAAGTTAGCTTACTTTTAATTGCTATTACTTATGTTTATTCCTATTGGTTCTGTATCAGAAGATACCCTGTTCTCTAATTAGGAGATACACTTTCTAAGTCCGCACTTACGTTGGGCAAAATCCTATCTTCTAATTCTTTCCTCATTTCAAACTTCTTGCTTCCATTTGGCATTGAAATTGGTGTGTGTGTGTGTGTGTGTGTGTGTGTGTGTGTGTGTGTGTGTGTGCAGGTATGCTGATTTAGAAAGGACAATATAAAAACATACTCTTATTCCCACTTTTTGGTCAAAATATGTTCAACATGAAAGTTGTCATGTTAACCATTTATTTTTATTTTCAATGGATGAAACAAAAACAAATACATCATTTTATGTATTGATGACCTCATACCTATAGCCATCTTAACAAGTTTAAGGCTCTCGTTCAGTGGAATTAAATGATTCATGTTGTGCATCTCTGCCACTTCACGTCCCACAAAACTGAGTACGCAGCAACTTCACTCTTCATCCTCTGGGCCCCTGAAACATCACAGTTAGACCTCTTATCTCTATGGTTTTGGCTCTTCTTCTTATTTCCTGTAAAATGGAGTTGTGCAGAATTTGTTATTTTGGTGTCTGGCTTATTTCAGTTAGCAGAATGTCCTCAAGGTTCATCTATGGTGCACCATATGTCAGCATTTCTTTGCTTGTCAAGACTGAATAATACCTTAGTGTGTTAGACAGAGAAACATTTATCTCAAAAACAGAAATTCCTTCAAGCTTGCCTGAAAAAGAAAAAAAGGAGATATTTACTTTGAATTTGACAGAACAAGCATTTGTGGATAGGAAACAGGGTGCAAGAATGCTGAATCTGAACTGTGTATAATATATCACCAAGGCTCCAAACTCAGCCTCTTATATAACCTGGACTCTTGCTGTCTTGTAGTTTCAATATTCCATAGAGGGGTTGAAAATCTATGTGCTAGGAGTCACTCTGGGGTACTTCTTGAGTCTGGCACTTGGTAGTTCAAGAAGCTGTGTCTGGGGAATGGCAAGCAGTCTGCAGTTTTAAGTAGGGAATGTGCCCTGAAGTGAGTCTCCAGATGAGCCAGGTATTATTGGCATGACTGCTGTCACTGTTAATCTGCTGTGTGTCAGGCATTCACTTTCCACAGCTGTTAAGATTAAAGAAAGACATTGGGATAAAATTCTCAACAATACAGTTGCTTAAGCAAGACCTGAAAAAAAGCAGCAGCTGACATACCAATGTAGATGGCAGAAATCTCTTAGGGGCCCTAGCCCTACACAAATTGCTGCAAAGCAATTCCTGGATGCTGAGAGACAGAGAATCAGTCCTCTCCAGGGATGAGACACCTGATAGATTCTCCAGTCCCAATCTGTTAGAGATACACACACACTCACACATAAAACACTGAATGTGATATATATATATATATATATATATATATATATATATATATATACACACACACACACAATCAGTAATAACTCAAGACTAAGAGGCCATGGATTTGAGAGAGCAAAAGTGTCCCGGAAGGTTAAAGAAAGGAGTACAAGGAGAAAATGATATAAATAAAGTACTCTTGCATAAAATTCTCAATAACAAAACAGATTTATTTTAAAAAATGTCATACTCCAACACATACAGCCACTTTCAGATTGCTTTGGGACAGCTGCTTTTTTCTTTCTTAATATATGTTTTCTATCATCTGTCAATAAAGGTCTCAATCTAGGCCCTTTCTAGTTCAACCCCATAATCAGTGGATGAAATAACTAACTAGTGGTCTTGATGTTTCTTTCCCATCTTGTTCAGCTTCCTAGGGTTGGTTCCATTGCTGGGTTGCCCATTAAATTTCTTCCTTTTACTGGTGTGAATAATTAATTGCCAGGATCATTAAGACTCCTAGCAACGAAGAAGTTCTGTCCCACATCTCCTGCGGTGCAGTGTGTACTTCCTGGGCAGATGAAGAAATAACAGTGTATGAGAAATCTGTTCTCAATTAGCACGGCCAACTGGACTTTCTCAGGAGGATACACGGCGTCCCCCTCTAAGAACAAGGACTCTGCTCTTCCACACCAAAGAGAACCATCTGATGTGCTCAATATTTAATAAACGAACTGAGGTACTAATGAGATGGGGATGTTGTACACAGACAGCTTTCTCTTGGGGGATTAGTGGGGCAAGCATCCTCCTGTGCCTGCATAAACTATGCCATTATGATTTAACCAGAGGACCCACCTCTTCCAGTAGTGTGAGTGTGCAGGGGAATCCATAGCTCATTTTTCACCTGTCTGGTGTCGCTCAACATTTGCTCACATCTCCACTCTCAGTTCTAGAGTCCGGGCATGAAAGATACAGCAGGAACCATTAACCTTGCCCTGTGGTTGTTAACCTGTCTGTGCGAAGCTGGAAATTCCCTCTCGATGGGGAGTTTTCCCCTATGTGGTGAAAGATATCGTAAGGGTCAATGAGCACAGGAAAGTGGGGCTATTACAAAACTTTAAAACTGTAGGGGTGGTCTGCAGATAGGAACAACATGGGTCACAGACAAACAATTCAGAAATTAGAATTTAAAGGACTTTGACTCACTCAGGTGATGTGGATGAGCCTGTCTGCACCTCGGTTACGGTCACCTCGTTTCCTTCCCACAGTAAGCACTGTGAGTTTCCTGGACCTATTACTTGACACTTTACTCAGGAAGATGGGTAGACATGCTGATTCTCAATCGTGACGCTGAGAAGAGAGGAAGAAGTGTCTTAGGGTTCTCTAGCTGTGATGAAACACTGTGAGAAGCTTAAAGAGGGAGGAAAGGACTGATTTCAGCTTATGACTCTCAAGTCATACTCCATAACAGAGGGAAATCAGGGCAGGAACTCAAAACAGGAGCCTGGAGGCAGGAACTGAAGCAGAAGCCATGGAGGAGTAGCTCTTACTGGCTTGCTTCTCATAACTCAGGGCCACCTCCCCAGGGGTGGCACCACACACAGTGAGATGGACCCTCCTATGTTAACTACTAATCGCGCAGCAGCGGCAGCAGCTCTTTCCAATTGTTCTTTGTTATGGTCCCTCTCAGTGTTCTTTCTCTCCTCTCTCACTCTGTCCGGTTCTCTGTCTCTATATTCTTTTGTTTTAATAATTCAAAACAAATTTATTTTACATTTAAACTCAGTATCAAAACTAAGTTACCCCACAGTAAACAATTAGGCTCACCAATATTCACAAATACTTTGTTTCACATACCTTATGTTTTAGATCACATTTATTTATTTACTTGTTTTTAAATTTATTTTTACTTATTCACTTTACATCTTGTTCACTGCCCCCTCCTGGTCACCCCCTCATATAATCCTTCCCCCAACCTCTCTTCCCTTCTCCTCAGACAGGGTGGGGCTCCCGGTTATCCTCCCACACTGGTACATCGAATCTCTGCAAGGCTAGGTGCATCCTCTCCCACTGGGCCAGACAAGGCAGCCTGGCTAAAAGAACATAGCCCACGGTCAGATTAAGCTTTTGGGATAGCCCCAACTCTAGTTGTTTGGTAACCACATGGAGACCAAGCTACACATCTGCTAAATGTGTGCAGGGAGGCCTAGGTCCAGCCCATGTATGTTCTTTGGTTGGTAGTTCAGTCTTTGATAGCCCCAAGGGTCCAAGTTAGTTGATTCTGTTGGTCTTTCTGTGGAGTTCCTATCCGATTGGGGGCTGTAGTCCTTACTCCTGTCCTTCCATAAGAGTCCCCAAGATTCCCATCCACTGTTTGGCTGTGGGTGTCTGCATCTATCTGAGTCAGCTGCTGGGTGGAGCCTCTCAGAGGACAGCCGTGCTAGACTCCCGTCTGCAAGCATAAGAGTATCATTAACAGTGTCAGTGATTGGTGCATGCCCATAGGATGCCTCTCACGTTGGGTAACCTTTGACTCAACCATCAAAAAATCAGGTCAGATTTTACTACTGTGACTGATACAACTAGTAGAAAACCAAGAGCTATGTTAGAGAGGATTACATTGAAAAGCTCTGTGTCTTAACATAAGGAGTAAGGAGTGTGGGGGAAAAAAAGCATATTTCCTAAGTGAGTTTTAGTATCACCTTTCTATGACTGACAGTTTCTTTCTAGGTTTTGATGATTTTTATATGAGATGTTTGCACCATTAATAGGAGTGGTCATGAGAAAGATTTATATGCACAGTTGGGGTGGGTGCTGACGGAGAGTGGAAGTACAGGCGTAGTAGAGAGTAAAGGTTGTTTATAAGACTAGGAATTACTTAAGATAATAAACCTCCCTCCACTATTGAAAGTTTGGGACTGAAAGGGAATAATAAAAGAGTAATCAAAAATGTGCTAAAATGAATTTGATGCAAATGAGATGCATGAAGTGCCCTGGATGTGTTGGAAGAGGATGTCAGATAATTGGAAAGCATACTTTCTGGCCTACGCGTGGCCAATGCCAATCTCTTCAAGAATTCTCCGGAGCCTCTCATTGCAGAACCATTTTAAGCTGAACAGAGCCTTTTTTTTTCTCTCTCTCTCTCTGTTCCTGTCAGAGACTTGTGAAAACCTATCTATTTTGGTGTTTGTTCTATTGGGGAATGGGCAAGTTCTGGAGACGAATCAGGAATGAGGCTTGGCAAGCAAGCAAACCATTCTCACCCAGGGTTTGGCCGAGCTATCTTATTCTAGCAATTGCCTGGTCGGAGAGAGGGCGTGGAGGTTTAGTGGGAATACGGAAACTGCCTCACAAAGACCAACTGCAAGCCGTCCTGCTCATTCTCTTTCCCGACCTTGGCCTAGCGGGTCGAGAAAATGAGTTTCTTCACAAGAGACAGCTGAGTGTAGAGAAAGCCGAATGCTCAGTGAGGCTCCTCTCAGACCTATTTTTCTCCAGTTGCTCTCCGGCGCGACCCCAGCCATCTTAGAGGAGAAGAGCAGCTGGTGGGACTGGTCACCCTTCTAAGCCACTGTAGGTAGAGCGCAGGCTCAATCTACAGAGAAGCACACCACACTTTCTTTTCCTTCCTCTTGTCCTGAAGCTGATTGGTTAGTTGAGTCTGCGGCTTTTCTTGAGGCCCTTCCATCTTTCTGTCTGTGAACACATGCCACCGAGGCAAGATCATCTGTCTCTCGAAGTATAAAAAAAAAAGAGAGAGAAGTTTAGCTGTACAGAGAGGGTCAGAGTAGGAGATTTAACTGGGTCTTGAGCTATGCCACAAGAAACAGCTCTGCTTTGTACAGAGGACTGTGACGTTGCCTCACTGGACTCTGGCAACATCTATGCTTCTCACTCTGCTGCTCCCTGGGCTCCTCTCAACCCTCCCAAGGGCTGCTGGGTACAGGTGCTTGGCAAGGCAGCATGTAGCACAGCCTTCCTGTTCTTCATGGACGCCTGGCAAAAATCACAGTCCGACTCTTACCACCAAAGGACGGCAATGTTGCCAAATTTTTTCTCTCCAAAGGATTAAGTTGGCCTAATCTGCAACCAGGGAAATTGAAATATGATTGGGTTTTAGATATGGTAATCTGCTGTGCTCATGTTTATCTGGGTAGTGATAATCAGCCAGAATGGTGAGGCTGTGGGGAGGGATTTCCGAAGGAACAAAAAAGGATTTAAGACTCAAAGGAAGGCTACAGGGCGGCTGTAGACCATGACAAAGGCAAGCCAGGCTTAGGGAGAGCTTATTGTAGAATCGTAATCTATTTGTACAGATAAATAGAAGGTGGATTTTATCTTAGATAAGAGAATATTCCTTTCTCGTGACCAAAGGATTTGAGCCCTAAATCAGAGACCAGAAGAAAGAACAAACAAAGCTGAAATACTGGAGGAGAGATGTTTGGGTGACTATTTCTTAAGCCAAGATCCTCTGTCATCAAAATGAAAATGCTCTTCCTCTTAAGTAAAATTTGTTAACATGCACAGTGGGGAAGTGCATGTGTGTCTAAAGCTGTACATCAGTTTCCTGGGTTTAGGAGAGTGAACTCAAGTTCATGGCGCTTGTCAGGGAAAATGTTTGGTGACATTGTAACCCCAAGTGGTGGGAAGAACATTCCAGCCATTCATGGATTTGAGTTGCGACTGTATCAATAATCACTAACACTGTAGGTGTGCTTTGGACCCTTTTGGGAATCGGTTCCAAATGAAGAGCAAGTCACATGACAGCAGCGGTACTTTACTTTGAACTTTCTATACTCCCCCAATTTTAGCTAGAGACTTAGTTGTTTTTGTCACAGGACTCCTACATAGTCTCTTGTGTTTATTGTCAATTCAGCAGCATCTGCGTCCCTTCTAAACACTGAGCAAGTTAAAGTAAATATGCCCCAGGTCACTGGCTCTAAGGTCCCTCCACACTACTATGGTCCTCTAAGCCATAGTAATTTCAACCTAAACCATAGTAATTTCAACCAAACCTCATTCTTTAAACCAACCAAAAGCCCAATTTAGGAGTGAAACATCTCTCAGCCAGTCAGACGCAGTCAAGCATCAGCCAATCACGGCAAGCAGATCAGATCCTGTCCAAATGAGGGCGGTCTCAAGCTGTAATCCTACCACACTCATTTTTTGTTCTTTATTTCCGCGCAGTTTACCCTTTGTTCTCATCGTATTGCTCAGCTGTCTGAATCTCTTTTTGGTTCTAGGTGCCACCCGAGGCACTAATCAACTTTTGATGAAAGTTTGTTAACTCGGGTTATGAACAGGCTTTCTCAGAACAAAAGCAATTATTTGCTCATCTACTGTTTCATTTTAAAATAATTTTATCCTTAATTTTATGGGGATTGGTGTTTTGCCTGCATGTATGTCTGTGTGAGGATGTCAAGATATTGGAGTTACAAACAAGTGGAGACTGCCATGTGGATGCCAGGAATTGAACCCAGGTCCTCTGGAAGAGTAGTCAGTGCTCTTAACCACTGAGCCATCTCTCTAGTCCCTGTTCACCTACTCTTGACTGCATCATCTTTATTTTTTAGAACTAGATTCTCTCTTCATCAGGTTATGTGCTAGGTTTGGCCAATGAGAGGTATTTTTATAAGATCTAGAAGCCATAAAGGAAACAGAAGTCATGAATTTCTGAGGCTGTGGTTAACAGCTGTGGGGCTTTTGCATATGATGGGCACAGGACTTCTTCAGTTTCTGGATGTCCCCCTGCAAACCACCTTCTTGGATGCTGTGAGCACCTATAATCATTAGGCATAGATTCCTTGTGATTCCTGCACTGATGGATTTTCTGACAGCAATTCCCAGCTTTTGTGACCTCTGCATGGGCATTTCTTCCTAATGCGATACCTGTGAGATCATTGGAAGTTTCTTATGGTCATTTGACTAATGAAGCTAAACGGGGTCCTTTGAGTTATAGATAATTATGCATAGTGTTCTGGAATTGGACAGGAATGGCCTGCTGGGGTGGCTCTAGACTATGGTAGGAAAGCAGAAATCACCCATGGGAAGAACTCAAGTGATAAGAAAAGGTAGAGCTAGGCATTGGAGAGTGACAAAATCCCTGTCTGGATGGCGATGAGATTGTTACGGTTAAGGCTTAAGGACAGGGAGGATTCTGTACATAGATCTTTTGGAGTAAGTGTAGACCTATGGGACTGCTCATCACATGGTATTATTATCTTTAGAGTGGTCTGCCAGTGACTACATGGAAAAGATCAGTGGTTCTCAACCCGTGGGTCACAACCCTTTTGTGGGGGATTGAATGACCTTTCATGGGGGTTACCTGAGACTACCAAAACCGTAGATATTTATATTATGATTCATAAAGGCAGCAAAATCACAGTTATGAAGTAGCAACAAAAAAATTTGTGGTTGGAGGTCATCACAACATGAGAGACTGTATTAAAGGGTCACAACATTAGGAGGGTTGAGAACCACTGGACTAGACAACCTTTCTGTGAGTGGCTTTCGTCTTTCTTCCAGAATCATCCCACTACATGTGGCCATATGAACAGGGGTAGATGGTATTTATAAGTTCAACAGGATGTCTCCCTCACCAAGACTGATCTGGCTGCTACTGTGTGAAGTGCCCAACATGTCAGCATGTCAACAGCAGAGACCAAAGCTGAGCTCCCAATATGGCAACATTGCCCGGGAGGACCAGCCAGCCACCTGGTGGCAAGTTGATTACATTGGACTCTTTCCATCATTGAGGGGGCAGCATTCTTTCTCTTCCTGGAATAGATGCAAACCGTAGATGTGGGTCTGCCTTCCCTGTCAGCAGCGCCTCTTCCAGCACCACCATCTGTGGACTTATTGAATGTATTATTCACTGTCTTGATATCACATAAAATACTTTTTTTTCTGACCAAGGAATTTTATTTTGTAGTTTTTTTATAAAAAAAAAGATGAAAAGAAAAGAAAGTTAAGGAAGATGTGTCCCCCCCCACCCCAATAGTCACTAGTCTTATTTTGTGCTTCACTTATACAGAATGGAGATACAGTAAAGACACAAAACCAGCAGTCCATATATGATATTATTTCTACAAGAATAGAAGAGTAGAGAAAGAAACTTTTTTCCGCTTACCTTACCAACCCTATGATTAGGAGTCTCTTAGTTTAGAGGTCTCGGTTTCTGATTCAAGAGCCTTTTCTCTCACTAAAGGATCCCACATTAGTTCTTTTTATTAGGTATCCACCAGAGATGATTACTTGAACATGGGTTCAGGATCCTAAATGCAGTCCTGGGCCTTTCTCAGGGTGAGCTTTTAAGCACAAAGAACACATCCTGGGTTGATGCGCCTCAGTTATCAAGAACAGTTAGCCAGAAGTGGAACTACGGAAGGCCAAGAGCGAGGTTAGTACATTTAGAGACTTTCCCAGAACTGTGGCCTTTGATGGATTAGGTCTTTGTTCTCCTTCTGGCAGCAGTTGTTGCTTGTGTGATGGGTTTTAAGGCTTGAAAGGCAGTTCCAACATCGAGTCACTTGTGCTAATGTGTGAAGGCCTACTAAGTTCTGGGGCCTGTTATATTCTTACTCTAAGTTGATACAATAATATGGCAATTTAGGGGTATCTAGTACCACTAAACCAGGAGACAAATTAGAGGTTTACTAAATCATTACTGACCAGAGATTATCAGGAAGTGGAAATGCAGTTGATAACATGTAAGAGAGGCAAGGTGGAGCGTGTCTGGGACTGGACTCTTCTGGTGAGCATCATGTATTCAGCGGTAGAATGGAGTGGGAGTCTGCACCAGGAAATGACACAAGAACTCTCATTCCCTGTGCCTCTGCTAGGGTGATAACTGCTTCTTCTATTCTTCAATCCATGAAATTCCAGTAAGGGAAGAAAAGTTAAGCCATGTTCTTTGGCTGCAGCTACCGGCAGGCATATAGGGTTTAGCCCTTGACTCAGGCATCCTACTGGAAATGGTGGCCATGGCAAGGTTGTGGCAGCAGACAGCTTGAGTCTGTTTTCCCAAAGCACAGCAATGGCCTCCTTCACCTCCACCCTCCCAACCCTGATGAGAATTGCTTCTAATTCACTCATGTGATATGAGAGCCCTCCCTGTTTATAACACTGTGAGTGGCCTTTGTTTCACTGCCCAGACACTGCTGTCCCCATCCAAGGCTACCCTTCCTCTCCCTGCAAGAACCCCCCCGCCCCCATACAAAGCAGAGATTAGGCAAAACAAGGCTATTTTCAGACTAGTTTCACTAAATGAGAGCGTCACTAAGGAGTCTTAAAGAAACCTTTTAGAAATGGTCAAAAGTGAGGATGCGAAGATAACTCAGTGAGTAAAACTGATTGCTGCACCAACCTGGGGACAAGTTTGGTCTCAGATTCTGCTGTGGGAGGAGAGAAAGGACTCCAGAAGGTTGTCCTCCAATCTCTGCGTGTGTGTCCACACTCTTCTTCACATACACGATAATAATAAATTAGAAATTAAGTAATGTCTGAAATTTGAGGTAGCCGCCAGTTTTAGAGTATTGTCCACCTTCAGGTCCATGGCTCTGTCAGCCATCTTGGTTTCAGGAGAGGAATCCTGATTGTTTAAGAACACCCACCATTAGTGAGAATGGATGAACTATGAAGCGGTTCAATTGTGTTCTTTTAGACCCCTCCCTCTCAACACCCATCAATACCTTTTTTCCCATTAATAACACACAAATTTATTTTAAAAATGATCCTAATATATATACAATTTTCTCATTATTTTTTTTTACTGTGCATAAATACCTATTCCAAAGAGCTTATCTGTAAAATCACTTGACTTAAAAAGTTTTTTTTTTTTTATCATTCTTAGATGGTCAAGATCCACTTCCTTCTTGTGGAGAATATCTTGCTGTTTTCCCTCCATCCATCCCTGAGTGTGACAGGGGAACTGTCATGCAAAAACAGACTGGGAGACTGGGACTGTATTGCATTTTCTTGATTCTTGCTGACTATAAACTCTCCAATAAGTCATTTCTTTTTTCTTTCAAGACCCAGTCACTCCTGTTATTTTTATTTTTTTCCTTTTGTAACTAGGAATCCAAACCCAGGGCCTCATTTATATTAGACAAATATTCTATCTCTACGTTCATCTCCAGCTCAATTTTCTGTACAATAATAATAAAATAGTCCTCAGCAGTATTAATGTGGAATAAAATACATAAACATCAGGTAGCATGAGTGAAGGCAGCTAATCCCAGAAAGAATTCTGACTTGCACAAATAATATATTTTCTTTCCCCACCATAAGCTTAGCTTTACCACAACGCCATAAAGTAAGAATGTATCTTGAGGAAAGCTCACTTTTCTCTGGCAGAGTTATTCTTTACTTTTTATATATTTGTTTTTATTTTATATGTATGGGTATTTTGCCAGCATCTGTCTGCATACCGTGTGCATGCAGTGCCCTCAGAAGCCAGAAGAGGGCGTCAGATTCCCTGGAGTTACTTGAGTCATCTCCTCCAGGCTCCCAATTCCACATCCATTCCCATTGTGTCAAGGTTATTTTACTGTTATCCCTAGCGAGGATAGAGGGATATTTTGTCCTAAGAATAAGGAAAGCATGTCAATAAAACCAAAGGCAGAGAGGCAGCTAAGATGTTAACTAGGGCTTTGAAATAGGAATGGGACATTTTGATTCTCTGGAAGCTTCTATTGTTTCTCTATGAGTCTTGTTTTCCCAAGCCACGTGGTCCACATGGCTTATTACAGCTTTGCAGTTTACAGGTTACTATTACAGGTTAGTTTAACTAACCTGAGTCTCTAACTCTCACCCCATGTCCAAATTCCGAGATAGAAAAATCTGGCGAATTCCTGGGTTAAATATGTAGAGATTTCCTTAAGTGAGTGCTTAGCAGTAAAGGAAGCTAGACTAACTACAGGCCTGGTCCCTGGGTCTGCAGGAATGCCTGGAAAGACCAGACCAGGTTTTGGGTACCACATTTTCAATGGTCCCAATTCCTGATGTTGGATGTGCCAAAGTCTGTATTATAATTTTGTATCTTCATCCATCTATTTATAGATTTGCTGGAAGCTGTCCTGGACATGGTGTACCATTGTGAAATGGATGTATATAAACCTTGCCTCATGAGGCTTGTGGTTACCTTCTCTCTTGTTTAATTAAACTTCCCAGTCTTTTCATGTCACAGATATTTTCATTTCCATTTTGTAAGGAGGCAGAGACCAGATTTTCTGGCACAAGACCAGGACCCTTTCCATGTCACCATAGATGGCAGGAATAAGTCTGATATTTTATGTATTAACTTATGATATACCAATTATAAATCATTTGAATTGCTATAATCACACCATAGGTTCTCCCAGGCAATCCTTCTCCAAATGATCTCAGTTACTATGTCTGAAACTAATTAAATTGTGCTTTAAAAGAGTGTCCCATAATTGGGCTGGGCCTTTTCCCCAGTTAGTTTAAATTAGTGAGGTCACTATTAATACAACCAACTCTATTAATAAATGCATGATCACTTCCTGTCTATCTATCACATCCAACAGGCTCTAAGCTAAAATCAGATTTTAATATTTTATAGATGGGACAGGATTTTAGTTTCTAATTACTCATTTGCCAAGCTCTTGTTCCAGTGTAAAGATGGTTTGGGTTCTTGTAGTAGTGCTGAGCTGTCAAGAGCGGAGAGAGAAGTAAGAGTAATGGCAGCCCGGAGGGCCACATGTAATCTGGCTGTATACGTGTACCGCCCATGCTATTCTTTATGGATGCCTCCCAAATTATCTCATTGGCCCCTCACTATCTCCAATGAAAGATCACCACTCTCATTCTTCAGATGAAGAAACTGTGGTTCACAGAGGCTATGATGCTTCTCATTGTCAAGAGGCCATAACTTGTACTCAGCTCGTTTTCCACACAAAACCCCTGCTCTCCCCTCTGCCCAATCCTGGATCCAAGATATGTGATGAGGTGTTGATGGATGAAATTTTGGCATCCCAATCAGGAATCTGTGAAGTGCTCCCTTCCCAGACAGAGTTGTTCCTATTGTATATCTCATTATTCCTTGGCTGTCCTTCCCTTTGTTGGAGAATTGACTAATTTACACAGTGGGATGCTGAAGTTTGCTTAGAACCTACACTGAACTACCTGGAAACTACCAGCTGAGGACCCATGGATTAGAATTGGGCCTATGTCCTCCATCTCTTCTCTCGGTCCCCCATGAAGTTTATTCGTTTGCATATACATAACCAAGGGAATTAGAGAGTTGCTTATGGGATGGACTTACTCAGATTAATTTTGATTTTTTTAGGACTTTTAGAAGGTTTGCTTGTTTGTCTTTTTGGTGTTTTGTTTTTGTTTTTGTTTTAATCCAATCTCTTACCTTTAATTGTTTACTGTGTTTTAGGATACAGTTAGGAGGAGTTGGAATAAAGGTCACTATCTGTATCCTGTGTCCATGTGCCTACCAGATGGGGGCTTTATAATCTGAGGGGGGAGGAAATGAATGTTGGGAAATACAGGTAGCCTTTCAGTATAAAAGCTGAGAGGAGAAAGCCCTGTGAAATATGTGCAGCATGTGAAGATAGGAACCATTCACAAGGCCACCTGCATAGCCGTAAGGTACACACATTGTGTGCCCAACGTGTGCTTGGGTGGACATTTTAGAGATTACCTTTTGGTATGGAGGGGAGGTAGAGACTAGAAGATCATGTTCCCTTGAATATGTACTTCTTGATTTGAACTCTTTCTCTTTCACTACTTTGTATTTTCTCTCCAACGACTTCCAAATGTTCTTAAATTATTTTTTAAAAACTACAATTAAAACAAATCTGTTTATCTCCAAAGTTTGTTGGTTCATTATGGATTCTGAGAATAGTTTTCTGATTTATTTCCTCTTGTCTGGGCTTCTTCTGCCCTGCTGGTGGAATTTGAATCTAATCTTTGTGATCAATTATAATTAATTAGGCTGTATTCTTCCCCAGTAATGGTGGCGATAGAACATTTATGGTGATCTGTGTGTTTCTCCCACTTTAAGCTGTAAGCAGAGATCTGTTTGCTAGATTGCTGTTAATTAATCATTTAATTTGTCAAAACATCACAATGGGCTTAAAATACGTTTTGATAGTACCACTGCTGTCTGCTACTTGTGAATTTCTCCTGGCACTGAGGGGCGGTGGTGGTGATGAGAAAGATAAGGTCTCTTTACGAAGATGCTGATGTGGGCATGGGAATCTGTGCGACTAGTTGTTGTGCACGCAGTTCTGAGACTATATGTTTATTTTTAGGATGTATATGCATGTGAGCATAAATGATAACTCATGAGGACAAATGTACCATGTGTATTTTATTTCGGATGGATGCAAACTGGCAAGTTGCAAAATGGTGGTTTTCTTCAAAGCCCGCACTATATTCATAGACAATACAATGACTTCACATTAGCCACTGGTCAGTCTTCTTCCCAAACAAGTTTGTAATGATAGCACTAAAAACAACCCACAACCTTCCATTTAAAGTAAGTCTTTCCTCACCAAAAGCTATTCCTGGAGTTCAGGGATAAGAAGTAAACCCCATGACAAGCACTGAGAAGATGTAAGGTAGAGGAAGGGGGCCTGGTCTTGCCTACCTCTCAAACTGGATTGCTGGTCGGCAGAGCCATGGCTGCAGGTGGATTGTTTTCACAGTTTCTTAAAAGAGAAAATGGCTGCTCCTAAGTTCTGGGGCAGGGGAGAGGGCCCTATATCCCTGTTGGCTTTGAGCAAGTTTCTCTGGGCAGTGAATTGTTTTCTCAGATGCTCAGATATCCTGCTGTCTCAAAGCCAGAAAAGGTTGTTGCTCACTCTATTTTGTTTCATTTAAACCTTGCTTAGCATTTCAATTTCAGTCTTATGTCTATCTGTAATGAAGAACGTAAGACACTGTTTCTAATCTGAAGGCCCTTATCCATTTCCAAGGGAGGATGGAGAAATCATTAGAAGCCCTTCCCCATTTAGAGAAGAAATGCAGATAGAGGACTCAGCTGTTTGCTCCCATTTTTACTCCTCTAATATTTTCATAACTCCTATTTGCTCAAGATTTCCAATATACAGGAAAGTTGAGACATATGCAGTCAGTACTGCATGTTCCATCTGGAAAAGCAACACGTCAGCGTAACTAAGGGTCATTCTGGTAGTTAGATCACATTGATTCAAATCATAGTTCCTCTACCGCCCTGCCGTGTGGCTACAGACTTGTTTCCTAACCTCTGTATCACATTTGCATCTTCTGAAAGTAGAGATAATGATTGTGGCTTCACCTGTATGCTGCATGAATTAAATCATTCATGCATATAAAGGTCTAGAGTGCTACCTCAAATACAGTGAGCTGCATGTGTTGTCTATGTAGGGATGCTTATTCAACAAATGCAGGAAGCACTTCTGTTCCCAGCAGCAGGCAGCAGGTGGCATGGATGAGGTAGGGAGCACTGGTGTGGAGAAGACTCTTCACCACCTTGGTCTCCCTATCTATGGAGTGAGGAGTGAGGCTAGGGCTCTGGCAACAAGGAATAGGTGATGGAGAAGTGGGAATGGTGCATGGAGAGACTGACACCTGGAAACCAACGCCTGATGGTTTCATGAATTGTTGTTAGGATGACTTGGAGGCAGGTGCCTGTTATTTCTACCACCATGGTTGTCCAGAGTCTTCTAACAACACTCCAGGCTCCTCCCAGTTCCAAATACCAGAGCCTGGTTGTCTCTTTATTTCCCATGATGTGAGTCTTTCCAATCTTCCTCTTTCACCCTTCCCGCTGTTCTTGGTATGTGGCATTTGGGACCCTTGTTTCACTTTTTCTTTTAAAATAGGAAAACAAAACCTAAACAAATTAGGAGTGCCAAAAGATATATGGGTTATAAAGCCATAGCTCCTGGACTCTTACTGTAGATATAGTCTCTTTTAGGCAACAACTTTATTGATATAAATTATAAAATGTAAACCACATTATTTTTTTTTGTGGTTCTGGGTGGTTAGGCAAATACTCTATTACTGAGCTTCTTTTCTAGTAAAATAGTCGTTTTAATGAGTATTATGTTTTAATATATTCAGAGAATTATATGAATGTATCTGTATTAAATTTTAAAGTATATCACTCTGAAGCAAATTCTGTAACCAATGAAATTTAGTATCTCTGCACCCGCTTCCAAGCCCCTGATAATACCTAATCTGTTTCTTGTTTGTTTGGAATTCTCCATTCTGAATACTTCGTATAAATGAACTCATATAATCTGTAGCCTTTTTTTGACTGGCTTATTTTTCACTTAGCGCAATGCTCTCAGGCTTCACTGATATTATAGCCTATGATTCAGAACAACAGAGTTAAATGACCCCCTTAGGTGTCAAGAATTCTTCCCACTTTTTGGCTATTATACACAGTGCTATTATGGCTGTATTTGTATAAGCATTACAGGAATAGTTTAAGTCTCTTCTAAAATATTTCTAGCCACAGTCACCAATCACAATGTAAGCCCACATTTTTGAGGTTTTTGAAGAACCTTTAGAATGTGATGTCTCGGTGTCTTCTGAGTCTTCTGAGTTGATTCTGATGCTTTTATGAAGTAGTTCTGGACAGTTTCATTTTATACACAAGAAATCTGAAGTATGGGTTTAAGTAACTTATCCTCATTCATAGAGTAATATGCATTTCCAGTAGAAGTTTTTTTTTGTCTCAGTTCTATAGAGAATTTGAGAATAGACAAAGACAAAGGTTTGTGGCCAGAACATATGATTCATAACCTCCTCCCACACCCCATTCAAATCCTACCATCCCCACTTCTGGTTGTCAGATTTTCAGAAAGCTAGTTAATGTCCAGATGCATCATTCTCTTCTGTGAAATGGAGATGATAGTAGTACCTAGCCCAATGGCTTATCAGGAGACTAAGTAAGATAATGTATATAAAATGCTGACTAGGTACCTGGCATATAGGAAGTGCTAAGGGCACTGTTTAATTGCTGTGTTCTTTATGCCTTATATGTTGCTGTCTTGGTTAAGGAATCTTTCCTTATCCTGAAGCTACAATTCTCTCTCTGACAACTTCTAATTTGCTAGTTAACTTGTTCTACTTAGTAGAGTTTTAAAAGTCTTTTTGACTGTTTTTTAAACTTGATTTCCCTACTTATGATTTGAAGTTTCTATTCTGTTTTTAATACTCAACAAATATAAATGATGTATGCTCTATACTTAAATTGTATCTCAAGTGTTTGGTATGTTTGTAGGGAGAACATTGCTTGATTTTGTTGCTCTTTAGACAAGGAACATTTTTTCCCCTTAATCTTTTTGTATTGGTTTTAACAGAGATTTTAAGTTTTTCCTTGTAACTTTCTCAGTGCTAAACTATTTAGGTTTGGGTCAAATCACATTCCTCTGGATAGAATAGGTGTCTACTGACCAGGGTCTTTCTTGTCAACATACTGTTTATGAATAGTTTTGTAGAAAACATGTGTTATGAGTTAGATATGTTTTCTTCTCCAGAAATTTCTATGCGAGAGGCATGGTCCTCCAAAGGGTCAAGGCTGGTAGAAGGAGATTAGATTATAGTGTGCTAACCTCAGCAGTGTCTACTGCCTTTTCCAGGAAGTGTGTCAAGTGTCCTATGAGGGGACTAGTTCCATTGATTTATGACAGCTATCTTGGCTCTCTGTAATATGACTTTCTTTCCTACCCATGGTCCTTTCTACATGTGACCTGCTCTCCTTAGAATTTTCTGTCACATTATAACCTCATCCACCTGGGAACTGTGGGAACTAGGTCATTAGAACCACACCTTATGGACTTTTCATCCAGCAGAGTCTTGAGTCAGATATACATAAAATTACCTGGTGTCAAATGTTACTATGGCAGAGAAATGTGTGCTAAGTCAGCATAAATATTTACCCCATACGCTTGAAGGCTGTCATATTATTCATCCTTGGGTCTTGGGTCTCTATTTAGTGCTACAGCCTAGTTGGTGGTGATTCTTGCTACCTCCTTTGCTTGTGTGGCAGGGTCATTTCTTATTTTCCCCTTTTCTCTTGGAGGGGGAATTCTGATGAGCGGAGGCAGAGATTTCGCTTGTTTTCCACACTCAGAACTCATGCAACCCATGTTTAATGGGCTTTGGGTTTTAGGGTCCAAGGAAAGTCTTTTGGAGCAGGGTCTGGTCCACATTGTGTACTTTTTTCCCACAATTCTTCATCTCAGATCAGCTTTGGACTGTGTAGTTTCCTTTCATGCCAGTTCAGCCTTGGATTTGAAGCTCATTTCTGTGTATTTTCAGCCGGTTCTTAGTTGCTTCTATCAGAAGTATTATTCGTGTTCGTCAGGTTGTGCTATTGACCAACATGGATAATCTTCCATTCTTTCTCATATCCGTATGCCCACTCTTTCCCCTCTTCTCATTTCCTTTCTTCCCTCCCCTCCCTCCCTTCTTCTCTTGGTTTGCTTGTAATGCTCCAGCAAAGCCAGCGTCATCTCAGAAAGAGGAGGTAGGCAGAATAAAGGTCTTCTAAGGAGGTGTGGGATTTACTCATTCTAGGACCAGCCTTTTTATTTATTGAATCATGTAAATAATACTGTGGCTCCTCATAGCAAACTGCAGCTCCGTATTCATTATTACATCTACTGTGAACTGGGGAATTATCATAAGCTAAAATATACAAACTTCCCTTCTGGGTATTTATAAAATAAATCACATTTATAAGAATGCAAACTGTCTAAGTGAAGCCTGCCTTATCCGTAAGCTTTCTGATTATGTTTGGCCTCACTCCTGTGGGCCTGTCTTTCATCTATCTAATCTTTGAATATTCCAAAGTTTCTTAGGCATTTCTGAAGTCTGTTTTCGTGGGATTATTATAAACCTGCTGTTTAAAAATCTCGTTTTATTCTCAAATCTCTAAATTGACTCCTATGCGAGGAACTTTTTCTCTTTTGAGGATCGGGGTGGGGGTGGTGATCATAAGAGTTAGTCTAGTCTGGATAGCAGGTATCAAATTATTATTTTAAAAGCTGTGTGGTTATTATAGGTTGCTCTTAGAAGTGGTATCTTGGTAGAGTTGAGATTTTTCTCATCCAGAAATGTGGGCGGATCAATCTTTCAAAAACCATTCGTATGAATTTAGCCTAGAGCTAGCTAGCCTGTGATATTCATAAGTCATTCATTTACCAAACACAATATCCTCTGTGTGTCAGAGCCCGAGACTCTCTCATAGAGACTTGAAATGTAATTATGAAATACACATTCCTGACCTCTGGAAGTAGCTAGTTTAATAGTAGTGGCATGTAGGCCTCCCTAGTGCTTGGTGTTCAAAGAGAGATAACGTGTCATTCCACCCCCCCACCCCCCCTTCACTCTCCATGTACCCGGAGGCATAGCCGGTTTAATGAGTTTGCAATATTTATAAAGTTGTGATCTTCCCTAGTGCAGAGTAGTTTTGCCTTTTGAAAATCAAGACCTGGAGGTACACTGTGATATTTATTCAATATCTCTTTTAAATGTGATGCACAGTTCGTGGCGATTTCTGTTAGTATCTCTTGTTCTATCTTGTTATCAAAATCTCCAATTTCGGTTTCTTTATTCTTTTGTAGTCCACATCCTCTCTCCACCCCACCCCTTACCAAGGCACCTTGCTTATTCAATCCCATCTCTCCTCCTTTTGTGCTTACACCTGTCCTGGAAATCACAACTATTTTCCTGGTTGCTCTTCTATATCATCTGCTAAACTTCTCTATCATTTGCTATTTTATAGAGCATGGATTCTGGCATCTAAGATGCATCTTCCTGCCTGCCCTGGGTAGTTGAAGTCATCCAGCATGAAGTAGGTTAAGTTTTCTTCTGTTCATGTGGCAGAGACCTGGTGGTGCAGATATCAAATAGCTTTACATTTTTGCCATACAACATGTATATTGCTGGAAAGGGACACCGCCTAAAACAGCTCCAAGTAGTTTTTGGTAGGGGTGGGATATAAATGTAAAGCCATTCTTTTCTGTACTTAACCATGGAATTCTTCTATGTCTTTTATTTTCAGATTTTTAATTGGTTATTTTATTTATTTACATTTCAAATGTTATCCTCCTTCCCAGTTTCCCCCCATAAGCTCCCTATCCTCTCTTCCCTTCCCCCTGCCTCTATGAGGGTGCTCCCCCACCCTCCCACCCACTCCTGCCTCAGTGGCCTAGCATTCCCCTATCCTGGGTCATCAAGTCTCCACAGGACCAAGGGGCTCCCCTCCCAGTGATGCCAAATAAGGCACTCCTCTACTACATATCCAGCTGGAGCCATGGGTAACTCCAGTGTACTCTTTGGTTGGTGGTTTAATCCCTGGGGGCTTTGGGAGTTCAGGTTAGAGTCTCCAGAATTATGCTAGATCTGAAGAGAGAAAAGGAAGGGTGAATGGTTGGCTCCCCAGTATCCCCTGGAAGACCTTGGTCACTGCTGACACTGTAGGACCCTGGAGGACTCTCAGAGATTTACTTCATCTTGGCTGTAGTCCTTGTTATATCCTCTCCATGTGCACAAAGTCAGACAGTTTTTGCGTTATGCCACTAGTCAAGTGATGCCAAACCTTCCCATTATCCCTTAGATTTGAGGATTTTGATGAGAGCTAGGCTTTAATCCTTATAATAATCATATGATTGAGATCACATAAGAACTAATTTTCCTGCTTCTCCCCTCTCCATATCCTCCTCCCCATCCCAGGCATGCCACTAACTCATAGTTCTTGAGTCTCAGGATCCCAAGTAGCTAGAATTATAGACATGTATCACCTTGTGAGTCTCACATGGGCATTTCTCAAAACTTTGGAAAAAAAGTAGTAGACATTTTTAGAAAAACTACTGAGCTATATTTATAAGTGCAGGAACCATTCATTCGTATCTCAGCTCATAGCTTGCACTAAAATGAGTTACATCAGCAACTTTTTATGTAAAACAAACAAAAAAGAAGCTTAAAACAAGTAGAGGAAACACTTAACATCTGTACTACAAAACATATTTAGAATTATAATTAGGAGGTAGAGAGGAGGATTCCAAGTTCATGACTGCCCTGGCCTACCTAGAAAGACTGAGGCCAGCCTGGGATACTGTCATTCCATTTTCTGATTCTTCCCTTAGGGTGTTTAGGCACTGCTGTAGGTCAGGTGGGCAAGGATGGAGCCAATGTGTTGGTCAGCAAGATCCTAGTTCACCAGTGAATGCTCTTGTGTGTGTGTGTGTGTGTGTGTGTGTGTGTGTGTGTGTTTTCTTCTCTGAAGATTTCAGTGTTACATTCTTTTAGATAACATTCAATGAAACAGTTTTTTTAGATGCTATTCAATGAAACAGCTTGTGTGCATTCACTTTATTCAGGGTGAATCCAGGGCTATATATATGAACCTTAGAGAATGGGAAGGAATTCTTCCAAGGACAAAGTTTCATTGGCTGAAGCTTAAGGTTCTCGAGATACTTCATTTGCAAGGGGAGGCATTCTAGGAAGATGAACTTGTAATTTCGCCAAGGACTATGTGACATTCCTCAGGTAGAAGATTGGGGGCCAGGATCCCCAGATTAGGTCGAGAAGAGGAAGCCCCACTAAGAAAAGAGAGTTCTTCATTTTGTGCCAAGCTCAGGAAGGCTGTCTGGACATGGTAGACTACAACCTCAGTAGCAAGGTACAGCAGGATGCATAGCAAGACTTTATCTCAAGAAATATAAAATAATGGCTAAGATAAAACGGCTTAGTGGGCGTAGTGCTTGCTACATTAGTGGGAAAACCTGAGTTTGAGTCCCAAGAATCTATGCAAGGCTAATGCTACAGCTTGTGTCTGTAATCCCAGCACTTGTATGGTGACAGGGTGGAGGGGGCAGAGACAGGATAAGTCTCTGAAGTTCCTGAGCCAGATATCCTGACATACACAGATGCAACAAGAAAAGAGAGAGTCTGTTTCAAAACAAGGATGAAGGAGATGACTGACACCTGAAGATGTCATCTGGCCTGAACTCACAGGAACACACACATGTGCACATACAAACACAAACCCCAACTAAACAACTTCCAAACTTCCACACATAGTAAATTTAACTAGGCATAAAGAAAAATAATCACATACAAAATGCATAATAAAGAACAATAAAAGGATCATTTTACCATATTCATAATCATTCTTTTGAGTTTTGCATCTGGAATTTTATCTAAACCATTTTAGCCAGAGAGTCATAAGTATGGAGTTGACAAGTTTTGGAAGGACAAGTTGTGTTGATATGGAGGAAAGGGAGGAATAATGGGGAGGGAATTTTAAGTGAGGAGAAGATGCGGGGTAGGATGGAGGAGCAGGTAGAGAAAGGGTTAACTAATAGTAAGAATACTGACCAACCCATATGGAAATCTACTATTTTATATTTTATAAGCTCCATGTGTATACAAATATGTATTGTAATTTGAATGAGAAATGCCCCACATAGACTCATGTATTTAAACACTTGACTCCAGTTGATGGCACTATTTGGGGGATATTATGGAAGTTATAGAACCTCTAGCAGGTGGAGTTTTGTTGAACAAAGTATGTCATTTGATGTTGGCCTTGAGACATGGTATCCTCGCCCCACTTCCTGTTCTCACTCAGTTTCCTCTGTGCAGTTGAGGTGGTTCTACTGATCTTCTTCCTTATCCTGCCTCGAAGCTGTGCCTTCCTTTATGATGCACTCTCCATTTCTCTGGAATTGTAAGGCAATGGAAGTCTTCCTTAAGTTGCCTTTGGGCAAATTTGTCAGTTGAAAGAGGCTGACTGAGTGGATTATAAAACCTGGTTCATGTACAAGCTTTTTGTAAAAAAAATTACTTCAAATACTATGACACAAATAGATTAAAAAAACCAAAGTGTAGAAATATATATTGCACACATTTTATCATAGGAGTGACATATCACATCAGACAAAGAAAGGTTTTAACAAATTATTTATTTTTAAATTTTATGCTTTCTTATTTGCATTAACTATACAATCCAGATAAATTTCCTATGTATTTCATTTTATTTCTTTTTTGATTGAAAATAGATTCTTCTTATAAAATACATCCTTTCCATTTCTCCCAGCTATCCCCTACCTACTCTCCTCCAGATCCATTCCCTCTGTATTTCCTTTTCAGAAAAGAGAAGATTCCCCAAGAGACAACAGTGAAATAGGACAAACAAGATACAAGAAGACCAGGCAAAAGCCTTCATATCGAGGGCAGACAAGGCAACCCAATAGGAGAAACAATGTCCCAGGAACAGGGAAAAGAACTAGAGATACACCCAACTCCACTATTAGAAGTCCCACAGAAACACCAAGCTAACAGCCATAACATGTATGTAGAGGATGTGGTGTAGAATCCATGCAGGTCCTCTGCTTGCTGCTTCAGTCTCTGTGAGCCCGTGTGAGCCCTGCTTTGTTGACTCAGTGGTCCATATTCTCCTGGTGTCCTCCATCTTATTAACTCTTTTGAAACTGAGCTATAATTACATCATTTCCACTTTCCCTATTTTTTCCTTTAACACTTCCCATGCTGTACACCCTGCTCTCTCTCAGATTAATAGTGTCTGGCAGCTTTTTCTTTAATATATATATATATATATATATATATATATATATATATATATATATATATCTCCCAATTGGTTATCCAATACTAAGTGGTCAGAGCTGAAACTATATACAAACAAGAAACTTTAGAGGGACTGAACTGAACAGATTGTATTTATATATTTAGAAAAATCTCTCTTCATATCAATCAATCAGTCATCAATCTTTCTATTTAATATCAAGTTTTAAAGAACATAAAATTATCAAGGACAGAGAGCAGCATTATATAACATTCCATCTAGCAAGAAGAGACAACACCACAAAATGTGTCTGCATCAACCACAGAGCTAAAAAGTCTGTTCAGACAAATAAGACCTGAAATGCAGACAAGTTGATGAATGTGGCTGAAAATTGCTCACTGTGCTGACAACAGAAGGTAGATAATTACATGGTAAAATCAGAAAAGATACGTAATAACTCAGTTGGACCATGAACCGAGAGATCTAGTGGACAGTTCTAGAACACATTGTCCTACAACAGGGTATGCTTTTCCTCACTACCTATGGAAGCAAACCAAGAGAGATCACATTATCCTGCACCATAAAATGAATCTCAGTATAACTTCAGGAACTTGAGTCATGATGATTTGATCAAAATGGTATCAAAATAGATACCACTAAGTGGAAAGGAACTGAAATTGCCTAAGAGTTAGAGACCTGGCACAACACTTCTAAGTAAACCAACACTTGGTAAACAACAAGGCCAGTGAGAATTCAAAAGACATGTGAGAACTTCCTGGAAATCAAGAGCGTTAGGTGTAAGATTTAAACACAGCTAAGACAGTGCTGAGAGAGAAATTTTACTCTTAAATTCTTAGATTAGAAAGAAACATCTTAAATCAGTACCCAAGTTCCCACTTCAAGAACCTAGACAAAGAAAAACAAATTAAGGAGAAAGAAGGAAATATAAAGAAATCAGCAAAACTGAGAAGGCAAAAGCAATTAGATGCAAACAAAAAGTTAAATTTGTTGTTGTTGTTAAGAACAACATTGGTGTCTTAGTCACTGTTCTATTGCTGCAAAGAGATGCCATGGCAAATCTTATAAAAGAAAGCATTTAATTGGTACTGGCTTACATTCAGAAGTGTAGTCCATTATCTTTATGGCAGGAAGCATGGCAGCATGCAGGCAGACATGGTGCTGGAGAGGTAGCTGAAGTTCTACATCTGGTTCCGGAGGGGTGGGGGAGGGAGGGAGGGAGGAAGAGATGGAGGGAGGGAGGGAGAGAGAGAGAGAGAGAGAGAGAGAGAGAGAGAGAGAGAGAGAGAGAGAGAGAGAGAGGGAGAGAGATCTGGCTTGAGCATTTGATACTCCAAAGCCTAGAGACTTCCTCCAGCAAGGCCACACCCCCTAATCCTCACCAAGTAATGCCACTGCCTAACAAGCAAGCGTTCAAATCTTTGAGCCTATGGGAACCATTGCTATTTAAACTATCATAATTGGCAAACTTCTAAAATGATGAAAAGTGGACTGGCAGAGGGACCCCCGCACTGGGCAGGAGCCTACCAGCTTCTCTTCTGTGACCTCTGTTCTGGTAGACTGCACTGAAGAGACAGGTACCCAGGTTCTCCCCAATATAACATCGCTCGGGACACGGCCTGTTGGGGCTTCCGTCTGCTCCCAAGAACGGGACAGCGCAGTCGTTGTCTGGGCGCCAGATCTGCTGTAGGCCATCCCCTCTGCAGGGTGACCTGCGCCACCGAGAGAGTGCAGAGTGCACTCCGCCATCTTTGCTCCAGTGGCCAGGTAGTTGGGACTGCCAGGCTTGGAGACAGATAGGCATAATATCGCTTGGGTCTCGGGCGGCTTGTGTGTACGCTGCTCCCAAGAGCTGGGCAAATCTGCAGTAACCAGCGCACCAGCTCTGCTGTGGGACTTCTGCCTTGCAGAGGGACGCCCCCTCCCCCCACTCTGGGAGAGATCACACACCCCTGCACAGAGCAGGAGCCTACCAGCCTCCCTTTGGCGACCTCTGCTCCGGGAATCCATTACGCTGAGCCTTTGATTGTGCAGGGACTCCCCAATAGGGCTCCAAAGTCACTCAGGAGCAGGGCAGGCCCCAGAAATCGGTGGCAGGGGAATCCTGGTAATCCAGGGGGGCCAGAAATAGCTTTGCAGGCTCACAGGAGGTCCAACCAACAGCCAGTGACAGCAGGACCAACTAACATCAGAGGTAACCAGATGGCAAAAGGCAAAGGTAGGAACGTTACTAACAGAAATCAAAGTAATATGGCACCATCCGAACCCAACTCTCCAACAGCAGCAAGTCCTGGATACCCCACCACACCCGAAAGACAAGATCTGGATTTAAAATCACTTCTCATGATCCTATTAGAGGATCACAAGAAGGACACAAATAAATCTAATAAAGAATTACAGGAGACCATGAATCAACGGTTAGAAGCCCTTACAAAGGAAACACAAATATCGCTTAGAGAAATGCAGGAGAACATGGATCAAAAGATGGAGGCCCACAAGGAGACAACACAAAAATCGCTTAAAGAAATGAATCAACGGGTAGATGCACTTTCAAAGGAATCACAAAAATTGCATAAAGAAATGCAGAAGAATAATGGTAAACAGACGGATGCTCATAGGGAGGCAACACAAAAAGTGCTTAAAGAAATGAATCAACGGATAGATGCCCTTACAAAGGAAACACGAGAACTGCTTAAAGAAATGCAGGAGACGATGGATCAACAGATGGAATCCCATGAGAAGGAAACACAAAAATCGCTCAGAGAAATGCAGGAGAACTTGGGTCAACAGGCAGAAATCCTGAAATGCAAAAATACCTTAAAGAAATACAGGAAAATACAAACAAACAAATGAAGGATCTTAGCAAATCCATCCAGGATCTAAAAAAGGAAGTAGAAACAACTAAGAAATCACAAAGAGAGACAACTTTGGAGATAGAAAACCTTGGGAAGAAATCAGGAGTTGATGCAAACATAAACAATAGAATACAAGAGATGGAAGAAGGAATCTCAGGTGCTGAAGATACCATAGAAAGCATCGACTCAACAGTCAAAGAAAATGCAAAATGCAAAAAACGTGTAACCCAAAACATCCAGGAAATCCAGGACACAATGAGAAGACCAAACCTAAGGATTATAGGTGTAGATGAGAGTGAAGATTTGCAACTTAAAGGGCCAGTAAACATCTTCAACAAAATTATGGAGGAAAACTTCCCTAACCTAAAGAGAGAGATGCCGATGAACGTACAAGAAGCCTACAGAACTCCAAACAGACTGGACCAGAACAGAAATACCTCCCGTCACATAATAATCAAAACACCAAATGTACTAAACAAAGAAAGAATATTAAAAGCAGTAAGAGAAAAGGGCCAAGTAACATACAAAGGAAGACCTATCCGAATCACATCAGACTTCTCACCAGAGACTATGAAAGCCAGAAGATCCTGGGCAGATCTCATGCAGACACTAAGAGAGCACAAATGCCCGCCTAGACTACTATACCCAGCAAAACTCTCAATCACCATAGATGGAGAGACCAAGATATTCCATGATAAAACCAAATTTTCACAATATCTTTCCACAAATCCAGCCCTACAAAGGATAATAGGTGGAAACCGCCAATACAGGGAGAGAAACAACACCCTGGAAAAAATGAGATAGTAACCTTCTTGCTTCAAACCCAAAGGTAGATAACCACTCAAACATAAAGATAGCATCAAGAATGGCAGGTGGCAATAATCACTATGCCTTAATCTCTCTTAATATCAATGGTCTCAATTCCCCAATAAAAAGACATAGACTAGCAGACTGGATACGTAAACAGGACCCAGCATTTTGCTGCATGCAGGAAACGCACCTCAGTGTCAAAGACAAACACTACCTCAGAGTAAAAGGCTGGAAAGCAATTTTACAAGCAAATGGCCCCAAGAAACGAAGTGGAGTAGCCATCCTAATATCAGATAAAATTGATTTTCAACCTAAAGTCATCAAAAAAGACACAGAAGGACACTACATACTGATCAAGGGAAAAAATCCCCCAACAAGAATTCTCAATTCTGAATATCTATGCTCCAAATGCAAGGGCACCCTCATTCATAAAAGAAACTTTACTAAAGCTCAAAGCACACATCGCACCTCACACAATAATAGTGGGTGACTTCAACACCCCACTCTCTGAAATGGATCGTTCAGGAAAGCAGAAACTAAACAGGGACACAGTGAATCTAATTGAAGCCTTGGACCAAATGGAACTAACAGATATATATAGAAGATTTCATCCTAGAGCTAAAGAATACACCTTCTTCTCAGCACCTCATGGTACCTTCTCCAAAATCGACCATATAATTGGTCACAAATCAGACCTCAATAGATATAAGAAGATAGAACTAATCCCATGCCTCCTATCAGATCACTACAGAATAAGGGTAGTCTTCAATGGCAACAAAAACAAAAGAAAACCCACGTACACATGGAGGCTGAACAATGCTCTACTCAATGATAACTTGGTCAAAGTGGAAATAAAGAAAGAAATCAAAGACTTTTTGAAAGTTAATGAAAATGAAGGCACAACATACCCTAATTTATGGGACACAATGAAAGCAGTGCTAAGAGGAAAATCCATAGCCCTGAGTGCCGCCAAAAAGAAACGGGAACAAAAAGAAGCAAATACACCCAAGAGGAGTAGAAGGCAGGAAATCATCAAACTCAGGGCTGAAATCAATCAAGTGGAAACAAATAAAACCATACAAAGAATCAACAAAATGAGGAGTTGGTTCTTTGAGAAAATCAACAAGATAGATAAACCCTTAGCCAGACTAACCAGAGGGCACAGAGACAGTATCCAAATTAATAAAATCAGAAACGAAAAGGGAGAGATAACAACAGAAACTGAGAAAATTCAAAAAATCATCAGATCCTACTACAAAAACCTGTATTCAACACAACTAGAAAATCTCGAGGAAATGGACAATTTCCTTGACAGATATCAAATACCAAAATTAAATCAGGATCAAATAGACCATCTAAACCATCGTATAACCCCTGAAGAAATAGAAGTTGTCATTGGAAGTCTTCCAACCAAAAAAAGCACAGGTCCAGATGGTTTTAGTGCAGAATTCTATCAGACCTTCAAAGAAGACCTAACACCAATACTCTTCAAACTGTTCCACAAAATAGAAACAGAAGGAACACTACCCAACTCGTTCTATGAAGCCACAATTACACTAATACCAAAAGCACACAAATATCCGACAAAGAAAGAGAATCTCAGGCCAATCTCTCTTATGAATATTGATGCAAAAATACTCAATAAAATTCTTGCCAACCGAATCCAAGAACACATCAAAACGATCATTCACTACGATCAAGTAGGCTTCATCCCAGGGATGCAGGGATGGGTCTATATAAGGAAATCCATCAATGTAATCCACTATATAAACAATCTCAAAGAAAAAAACCACATGGTCATCTCATTAGATGCTGAGAAAGCATTTGACAAAATTCAGCATCCTTTCATGCTAAAGGTCTTGGAAAGATCAGGAATTCGAGGCCCATATCTAAACATAGTAAAAGCAATTTACAGCAAACCGGTAGCCAGCATCAATCTAAATGGAGAGAAACTTGAAGCAATCCCACTAAAATCAGGGACTAGACAAGGCTGCCCTCTCTCTCCATATCTTTTCAATATAGTACTTGAAGTTTTAGCAAGAGCAATTAGACAACAAAAAGAGGTCAATGGGATACAAATTGGAAAGGAAGAAGTCAAACTATCACTAATTGCAGACGATATGATAGTATACTTAAGCGACCCAAAGAACTCCACCAGAGAACTCCTACAGCTGATAAACGACTTCAGCAAAGTGGCCGGATATAAAATCAACACAAGCAAGTCAGTAGCCTTCCTATACTCAAAGGATAAGCAGGCTGAGAAAGAAGTAAGAGAAATGATACCTTTCATGATAGCCACAAACCATATAAAGTATCTTGGCGTGACTCTAACCAAACAAGTGAAAGATCTGTATGACAAGAACTTCAAGTCTCTGAAGAAAGAAATTGAAGAAGACCTCAGAAGATGGAAAAATCTGCCATGCTCATGGATTGGCAGGATTAATATAGTAAAAATGACCATCTTACCAAAAGTAATATACAGATTCAATGCAATCCCCATCAAAATCCCAACTCAATTCTTCATAGAGTTAGAAAGAGCAATTCAAAAATTCATCTGGAATAACAGAAAACCCAGAATTGCTAAAACTATTCTCAAGAGTAAAAGAACCTCTTCGGGAATCAGTATCCCGGACCTCAAGCTGTACTACAGAGCAATAGTGTTAAAAACCGCATTGTATTGGTACAGTGACAGGCATGTAGATCAATGGAACAGAATTGAAGACCCAGAAATGAATCCATACACCTATGGTCACTTGATTTTTGACAAAGGAGCTAAAACCATCCAGTGGAAAAAAGATAGCCTTTTCAACAAATGGTGGTGGCTCAACTGGAGGTCAACATGCAGAAGAATGCAAATTGACCCATTTTTATCTCCTTGCGCTAAGCTCAATTCCAAGTGGATCAAGGACCTCCACATAAAACCAGACACACTGAAACTAATAGAAAGGAAACTAGGGAAGAACCTTGAACATATGGGCACAGGGGAGAATTTCCTGAACAGAATTCCAATAGCTTATGCTCTAAGATCAAGAATAGACAAATGGGACCTCATTAAATTACAAAGTTTTTGCGAGGCAAAAGACACTGTCAAAACAACAAAGGGGCAACCAACTAACTGGGAAATGATCTTTACCAACCTTACATCCGACAGAGGGCTAATATCCATTATATACAAAGAACTCAAGAAGTTAGACTCCAGAGAGGCAAGTAACCCTATTAAAAATGGGGTACAGAGCTACACAAAGAGTTCTCACCTGAAGAATATCTAATGGCTGAGAAGCACCTAAAGAGATGTTCATCATCCTTAGTCATTAGGGAAATGCAAATCAAAACAACCCTGAGATTCCATCTCACACCAATCAGAATGGCTAAGATCAAAAACACAGGAGACAGCAGTTGTTGGCAAGGATTTGGAGAAAGAGGAACACTCCTCCACTGCTGGTGGAATTGTAAGCTGGTACAACCACTCTGGAAAGCAGTCTGGCGGTTCCTCAGAAAACTGGGCATGACACTCCCGGCGGATCCGGCTATACCACTCCTGGGCATATACCCAGAGGCTTTACCTGCATGCAATAAGGACACATGCTCCACTATGTTCATAGCAGCCTTATTTATAATAGCCAGAAGCTGGAAAGAACCCAGATGTCCCTCAACGGAGGAATGGATTCAGAAGATGTGGCATATTTACACAATGGAATACTACTCTGCAATTAAAAACAATGAATTCACGAAATTCCTAGGCAAATGGTCAGAACTTGAAAATATCATCCTTAGTGAGGTAACCCAATCACAAAAGAACACACATGGTATGCAGTCACTGATAAGGGGATATTAACCCAGAATCTCGGAATACCCTAGACACAATTCGCATATCAATAGATTTCTAAGAAGATGGAAGGAGAGACCCCTGGTCCTGGAAAGACTGGATGTAGGGGAATGCCAGGACAGAGAAATGAGAGGAGGTTGAATGGGGAAAAGAGGGAGGGAAGGGGGCTTATGGGACTTTCGGGGAGGGAGGAAACGGGAATGGGGAAATGATTTGGAATGTAAATAAAAAAAACTTAGAAAATAAAATTTAAAAAAAAATAAAATGATGAAAAGTGAAAAAGAGAAAGGTACAAATACATTAGCAACACCAGGAAAGAAACAGAAAAACATCACCACAGGTGCCAGAGACATCAAAAAAATTAAGGGCTGCTTACACACAGTTGAGTTTGACAACTCAAATTCAGTTGGCCAGTTCCTTGACCAATGCAGGGTATAACCCACTCAAGAAAAAAATATAGAAGGTGAACGATCTCTCAACTACCAACAGAGTTGAGTACACAATTTAAGAATTCTTAAAAGACTATGTAGTTTTACTAGGGAATCCTCCTATTCTGAAATAACACTAATGTTGTACCACCTACCCTAACTCAGCCAGAAAACAAAATGAGAAGAAATTAATTATTTTATGATTGTGCATTACCCTGGTACCCAAACTAGTAGAAAAACACTTTAAAAAACCTTCCCAAACTGTAGCCTGATACCTCTGATAAATAAAGATGCAAAGATATTTAAGCAAAATCAGAATGCAGAATTCCCTGATAAATAAAAGGAGCCACCGTAGTTGGATTCATTCCAGAGATGCAAGTGTTATTTAATAATCAAAATTCAATCAATATAATCTCTCACAGGTAAAAAGGAAAATCTATATGACCTTATCAACCACTGCAGAAAAATATGGACAAAATTCAAGTCTTATTAATAATATTTCAAAATCTGTCAAATAGCAACCAAAGGAAAAACTTGGAGAACAAAAAGCCAAGGCACTGATTTGAAAAGAATACTTGCAAATATCAAATCAAATAAAGGAATATTATCTGGAGTATATAAAGGCCTTTTAAATCTTAACATTAAAAGGAACTTAAAAAGTAGACAACAATTCCTAAGCAAATATTCTTCTGAAGATTGTACACAGTTAGTAAATAAGTGCATAGGGAAAGATGTTCAACTTTATTAGTCACCATGGAAATTAAAATTAAACCACAATGGTATCTCTCTCTCTCTCTCTCTCTCTCTCTCTCTCTATATATATATATATATATATATATATATATATATGCTTTAAGAAGTGGCAACCCTAAATGTTGGAAAGGATATTAAGAAACTGATATCTGAGAAAATTGTTGGTGTGAAATAAAACATCCAGCCATTCTAGACAAAACCATTTAACAATCTTCTATAAAACAAGGAACCACCATATAACTTCTCCACCGGAATCATAGGTATTTACTTAAGACTTATGTTCATGGTTTATAGCTGCTTCCGGTCACCATCCACCAGGGAGCCAGGTGGCTCCACAGCCTTCTGTGCATAGCCTGTCAAGAGAGAGTGATCTCCCAGAAGTACTTTCACTTCTGGGCACCAAGGTATGATCCCCACTTTCTCTCCAATAACTGTATAGAGGGGAACGGTTAGAAGCAAACAGGGCATACAGTAGAGCAGCTGGGATTGGAGCCTTCTGACTGGCTCCTGCACCCAGGAACTGAGTGGCTCTGCACCAGGGGAGTTGAGTGGCTCCACAGCCATTTGCACATAAATCCCTCCAGAAGAGAGTTGGTCTCCCAGGAGTGCTGACACATACTTACAGGTCCACAGGAGGGACAACCTCCAGCCACAGACTGCAAGACCAACTAACACCAGAAATAACCAGATGGCAAAAGGCAAGCACAAGAACGCTACCAACAAAAACCAAGGCTACCTGGCAACATCAGAGCCCAGTTCTCCCACCACAGCAAGTCCTGGATACCCCAACACACTGGAAGAGCAAGAGTTGGATTTAAAATCGCATCTCATGATGCTGATAGAGGACTTTAAGAAGAACATAAATAACTCCCTTAAAGAAATACTGGAGAACACAAGTAAACAGGGCGAAGCCCTTAAAGAATTACAGGAAAACACAACCAAACAGGTGAAGGAACTGAACAAAACCATCCAGGATCTAAAAATGGAAGTTGAAACAATAAAGAAATAACAAATGGAGACAACACTGGAGATAGAAAACCTAGGAAAGAAATCAGGAGTCATAGATGTAAGCATCAATAACAGAATACGAGGAATAGAAGAGAGAATCTCAGGTACAGAAGATACCATAGAAAACATTGATACAACAGTCAAAGAAAATGCAAAACGCAGAAGACTCCTGACCCAAAACATCCAGGAAATCCAGGACACAATGAGAAGACCAAACCCAAGGATAAGAGAGATAGAAGAGAGTGAAGACTCCCAACTTAAAGGGCCAGTAACTATCTTCAACAAAATCATAGAAGAAAACTTCCCCAAAGAAAGAGATAACCATGGACATACAAGAAGCCTACAGAACTCCAAATAGATTGGACCAAAAAAGAAACTCCTCCTGTCACATAATAATCAAAACACCAAATGCACAAAACAAAGAAAGAATACTAAAAGAAGTAAGGGAAAAAGGACAAGTAACATATAAAGGCAGACCTAACAGAATTATAGCAGACTTCTCACCAGAGACTATGAAAGCTAGAAGATCCTGGGCAGGTGTCATACAGACCTTAAGAGAACACAAATGCCAGCCCAGACTACTTTACACAGCAAACTCTCAATTATCATAGATGGAGAAAACAAGATATTCCACACCAAAACAAAATTTACACAATATCTTTCCACAAACCTAGTCCTTCAAAGGATAATAAATGGAAAACTCCAACACAAGGAGGGAAACTATACCCTGGAAAAAGCAAGAAAGCAATCTTCCATTAACAAACCAATAAGAAGACAGCCACAAAAACATGACTCCACCTTTAACAACAGTAATACCAGGAAGCAACAATCATTTTCCTTAATATCAATGGACTCAATTCCCCAATAAAAAGACATAGGCTAACAGACTAGATATGTAAATAGGACCCAGCATTTTTTTATTAGATACATTCTTTATTTACATTTCAAATGTTGTCCCCTTTCCTGGTCCTCCCCCACTCCAAGAAAATTCCATAAGCTATCTCCTCTCCCCCTGTTCCCCAATCAACCCTCTCCCACTGGTATTCCTGTCCTGGTATTCCCCTACACTATGGCATCGAGCCTTTCCAGAACCAAAAGCCTCTCCTCCCTTTGATGTCCAACAAGGCCATCCTCTGTTGCCTATGCATCTGGAGCCATGAGGAGCTCTATGTGTACTCTTCGGTTGATGGTTTTGACCCTGGGAGTTCTGGGAATGCTGGGTGGCTCATATTGTTGTTCCTCCTGTGGCTGGCGTTGCAAATCCCTTCAGCTTCTTGAGGACTCACCATTTTGCTGCATATGAGAAACCCACCTCAGTGGCAAAGACAGACACTACCTCAAAGTAAGAGGCTAGAAAACAAATTTCCAAGCAAATGGTCCCAAGAAACAAGCTGGAATAACTATTCTAATATTGGATAAAATTAACTTTCAACCTAAAGTAATCAAAAAAGATAAGGAAGGACACTTCATACTCATCAAAGGAAAAATATACCAAGAAGAACTCTCAATCCTGAATATCTATACTCCAAATTCAAGGGCACCCACATTCATAAAAGAATCTTTATTAAAGGTCAAAACACACATTGCACCTCATACAATAATAGTGGGAGACTTCAACACCCCACTTTCATCAATGGACAGAACATGGAAACAGAAACTAAACAGAGAAACAGTGAAACTAACAGAAACTGTGAACCAAATGGATTTAACACATGTCTATAGGACATTTTATCCTAAGACAAAAGAATATACCTTCTTCTCAGCACCTCATGGTACCACCTCCAAAACTGACCATACAATCAGTCACAAAATAGGCCTCAACAGATACAAGAAGATTAAAATAATCCCATGCATCCTGTCAGATCATTATGGATTAAGGCTGATCTTCACTTGATCTTAGCCAAAAGGCCGAGAAGCGATTCAGGGTTTCCTGATTTCCAGGGTATAGTTTCCCTCCTTGTGTTGATCTTCAATAACATCAAAAACAATAGAAAGCCCACATATACATAGAAGCTGAACAATACTCTACTCAATGATAACTTGGTCAAGGAAGAAATAAAGAAAGAAATAAAGAAAGAAATAAATAAATAAAGAAAGAAAGAAAGAAAGAAAGAAGAAAGAAAGAAAGAAAGAAAGAAAGAAGAAAGAAAGAAAGAAAGAAAGAAAGAAAGAAAGAAAGAAAGAAATTAAAGACTTTTTAGAATTTAATGAAAATGAAACCATAACATACCCAAACCTATGGGACACAATGAAAGCGGTCCTAAGAGGAAAAATCATAGCTCTGAGTGCCTCCAAAAAGAAACTTAAGGGAGCTTATACTTGCAGCTTGACAGCACATCTGAAACTCTAGAACAAAAAGAAGCAAATATGCCCAAGAGGAGTAGAAGACAGGAAATAATCAAACTCAGGGCTGAAATCGACCAAGTACAAACAAAAAGAACTATATAAAAAATCAATCAAACCAGGAGTTGGTTCTTTGAAAAAATCAACAAGATAGATAAACCCTTAGGCAGACTAACCAGGGGGGACACAGAGACAGTATCCAAATTAACAAAATCAGAAATGAAAAGGGAGACATAACAACAAAAACTGAGGAAATCCAAAGAATTATCAGATCCTGTTACAAAATCCTTTATTCAACAAAAATTAGAAAATCTGGATGAAATGGACAATTTCCTAGACAGATACCAGGTACCAAAGTTAAATCAGGATCAGGTAAAGATCTAAACAGCCCAATAACCCCTAATGAATTAGAAACAGTCATCAATAGTCTTCCAGCCAAGAAAAGCCCAGGAGCAGATGGGTTTAATGCAGAGTTCTCTCAGACCTTCAAAGAAGACCTAATATCAGTACTCTCCACACTATTCCACAAAATAGAAACAGAAGGAACACTACCTAATTCCTTCTATGTAGCCACAATTACTCTAATACCTAAGCCACACAAAGACCATACAAAGAAGGAGAACTTCAGACCAATTTCCCTCTTGAATATCAATGCAAAAATGCTCAATAAAATTCTTGCAAACTGAATCCAAGAACACATCAAAATGATCATTCATCATAATCACGTAGGCTTCATCCCAGGTATGCAGGGATGGTTCAATATAAGGAAATTTATTAACATAATCCACTACATAAACAAACTCAGAAAAACGAATGAACAAACAAACAAAAAACCCCCCAAACCAAAACCACATGATCATCTCTTTAGATGCTGAAAAAGCATCTGACAAAATCTAACACCCCTTCATGATAAAAGTTTTGGAAAGATCAGGAATTAAAGGCCCATACAAAAATATAGTAAAAGCAATATACAGTAAACTAGTAGCCAACATCAAACAAAAAGATGTCAAAGGGATACAAATTGGAAAGGAAGAAGTCAAAATATCATTATTTGCAGATGATATGATAGTATATTTAAGTGGCCCCCAAAATTCCACCAGAGAACTCCTAAACCTGATAAGCAACTTCAGCAATGTGGCTGGATATGAAATCAATTCAAACAAATCAGTGGCCTTCCTCTACTCAAAAGATAAACAGGCTGAGAAAGAAATTAGAGAAACAACTCCCTTCACAATAGTCACAAATAATATAAAATACCTTGGTGTGACTCTAACTAAACAAATCAAAGATCTGTATGACAAGAACTTCAAGTATCTCAAGAATAAAATTGAAGAAGACCTCAGAAGATGGAAAGCTCTCCCATGCTCATGGATTGGCAGGATTAATATAGTAAAAATGGCCATCTTGCCAAAAGCAATATACAGATTCAATGCAATCCCATCAAAATTCCAACTCAATTCTACATAGAGGTAGAAAGAGCAATTTGAAAATTCATCTGGAATGACAAAAAACACAGGATTGCCTAAACTATTCCCAACAATAAAAGAACTTCTGGCAGAATAACCATTCTAGACATCAAGCTGTACTACAGAGCAATTATGATAAAAACTGCATGGTATTGGTACAGTGACAGGCAGGTAGATCAATGGAATAGAATTGAAGACTCAGAAATGAGCCCACACACCTATGGTCATTTGATCTTTGACAAAAGAGCTAAAACCATCAGGTGGAAAAAAGACAGCATTTTCAACAAATGGTGCTGGTTCAACTGGCAGTTAGCATGTAGAAGAATGCAAATCAACCCATTCTTATCCTCTTGTACAAAGGTCAAGTCTAAGTGGATCAAGGACCTCCACATAAAACCAGATACACCGAAACTTGTAGAAAAGAAAGTGGGGGAAGACCCTTGAGCACATGGGCACAGGGGAAAGTTTCCTGAACAGAACACCAATAGCTTATGCTCTAAGATCAAGAATTGACAAATGGGACCTCATAAAATTGCAAAGCTTGCCCTCCGCCATCTTTGCTCCAGTGACTGGGAGGTTGGGACGGCCAGGTTCTGAGACAGACAGGCATAATGTCGCTTGGGTCTCGGGCGGCTTGTGTGTGTGCGGCTCCCAGGTGCGGGGCTGATCTGCAGTGACCAGCGCGCCAGCTCTACTGTGGGACTTCTGCCTGGCAGAGGGACCCCGCACTGGGCGGGAGCCTATCAGCTTTCCTTCCGCGACCTCTGTTCCCGCAGACTGCGCTGAAGAGACAGGTACCCCAAGCTCCCTATCCCCAATATAACATCACTTGGGACACGGCCTGTTGGGGCTTCCGTCTGTGCCCGAGAACGGGTCAGCGCTGTGGTCGTCTGGGTGCCAGATCGGCGGGCCATCGTGTCTACAGGGTGAGCGGCACCACGGAGAGTGCCCTCCGCCATCTTTGCTCCAGTGACTGGGAGGTTGGGACAGCCAGGTTCTGAGACAGACAGGCATAATATCGCTTGGGTCTCGGGCGGATTGTGTGTATGCGGCTCCCAAGTGCCGGGCTGATCTGCAGTAACCAGCACGCCAGCTCTGCTGTGGGACTTCTGCCTGGCAGAGGGACGCCCCCTCCCCCCCCAGGAGAGATCACACACCCCTGCACAGGGCAGGAGCCTACCAGCCTCCCTTTGGCGACCTCTGCTCCAGGAATCCACTAGGTTGAGCCTTTAGATGTGCAAGGCCTCCCCAATATAAGATCACTTGGGGCAAGGCACATTAGGGCTCCAAAGTCACTCAGGAGCAGGCAGGCCCCAGAAATCGGTGCCAGGGGAATCCTGGTAATCCAGGGGGGGCAGAAATAGCTTTGCAGGCTCACAGGAGGTCCAACCAACAGCCAGTGGCAGCAGGACCAACTAACACCAGAGGTATCCAGATGGCAAAAGGCAAACGTAGGAATGTTACTAACAGAAATCAAAGTAATGTGGGACCATCCGAACCCAACTCTCCAACAGCAGCAAGTCCTGGATACACCACCACACCCGAAAGACAAGATCTGGATTTAAAATCACTTCTCATGATCCTATTAGAGGATCACAAGAAGGACACAAATAAATCTCATAAAGAGTTACAGGAGACCATGAGTCAACGGTTAGAAGCCCTTACAAAGGAAACACAAAAATCGCTTAGAGAAATGCGGGAGAACATGGATCAAAAGATGGAGGCGCACAAGGAGACAACACAAAAATCGCTTAACGAGATGAATCAACGGGTAGATGCACTCACAAAGGAATCACAAAATTTGCATAAAGAAATGCAGAAGAATATGGGTCAACAGATGGATGCCCATAAGGAGGCAACACAAAAATTGCTTAAAGAAATGAATCAACGGTTAGATGCCCTTACAAAGGAAACACGAGAACTGCTTAAAGAAATGCAGGAGACGATGGATCAACAGATGGAATCCCATGAGGAGGAAACACAAAAATCGCTCAGAGAAATGCAGGAGAACGTGGGTCATCAGGAAGAAATTCTGAAAGAGGTAATGCAAAAATACATTAAAGAAATACAGGAAAATACAAACAAACAAGTGAAGGATCTCAGCAAATCCATCCAGGAACTAATAAAAGGAAGTAGAAACAACTAAGAAATCACAAAGGGAGACAACTTTGGAGATAGAAAACCTTGGGAAGAAATCAGGAGTCATAGATGCAAACATCAACAATAGAATACAAGAGATGGAAGAAAGAATCTCAGGTGCTGAAGATTCCATAGAAAGCATCGACTCAACAGTCAAAGAAAATGCAAAATGCAAAAAACGTGTAACCCAAAACATCCAGGAAATCCAGGACACAATGAGAAGATCAAATCTAAGGATTATAGGTGTAGATGAGAGTGAAGATTTGCAACTTAAAGGGCCAGTAAACATCTTCAACAAAATTATGGAGGAAAACTTCCCTAACTTAAAGAGAGAGATGCCGATGAATGTACAAGAAGCCTACAGAACTCCAAACATACTGGACCAGAACAGAAATACCTCCCGTCACATAATAATCAAAACACCGAATGTTCTAAACAAAGAAAGAATATTAAAAGCAGTAAGAGAAAAGGGCCAAGTAACATACAAAGGAAGACCTATCCGAATCACATCAGACTTCTCACCAGAGACTATGAAAGCCAGAAGATCCTGGGCAGATCTCATGCAGACACTAAGAGAGCACAAATGCCCGCCTAGACTACTATACCCAGCAAAACTCTCAATCACCATAGATGGAGAGACCAAGATATTCCATGATAAAACCAAATTTTCACAATATCTTTCCACAAATCCAGCCCTGCAACGGATAATAGGTGGAAACCTCCAATACAGGGAGAGAAACAACACCCTGGAAAAAATGAGATAATAACCTTCTTGAATCCAACCCAAAAGTAGATAACCACTCAAACATAAAGATAGCGTCAAGAATGGCAGATGGCAATAATCACTATGCCTTAATCTCTCTTAATATCAATGGTCTCAATTCCCCAATAAAAAGACATAGACTAGCAGACTGGATACGTAAACAGGACCCAGCATTTTGCTGCATGCAGGAAACGCACCTCAGTGTCAAAGACAAACACTACCTCAGGGTAAAAGGCTGGAAAACAATTTTACAAGCAAATGGCCCCAAGAAACGAAGTGGAGTAGCCATCCTAATATCGGATAAAATTGATTTTCAACCTAAAGTCATCAAAAAAGACACAGAAGGACACTACATACTGATCAAGGGAAAAATCCACCAACAAGAACTCTCAATTCTGAATATCTATGCTCCAAATGCAAGGGCACCCTCATTCGTAAAAGAAACTTTACTAAAACTCAAAGCACACATCGCACCGCACACAATAATAGTGGATGACTTCAACACCCCGCTCTCTGAAATGGATCGTTCAGGAAAGCAGAAACTAAACAGGGACACAGTGAATCTAATTGAAGCCTTGGACCAATTGGAACTAACTGATATATATAGAACATTTCATCCTAGAGCTAAAGAATACACTTTCTTCTCAGCTCCTCATGGTACCTTCTCCAAAATTGACCATATAATTGGTCACAAATCAGACCTCAACAGATACAAGAAGATAGAAATAATCCCATGCCTCCTATCAGATCACTATGGAATAAGGGTGGTCTTCAATGGCAACAAAAACAAAAGAAAACCCACGTACACATGGAGGCTGAACAATGCTCTACTCAATGATAACTTGGTCAAGGTGGAAATAAAGAAAGAAATCAAAGACTTTTTGAAAGTTAATGAAAATGAAGGCACAACATATCCTAATTTATGGGACACAATGAAAACAGTGCTAAGAGGAAAATTCATAGCCCTGAGTGCCGCCAAAAAGAAACGGGATACAGCATACACTAACAGCTTAATGGCACACCTGAAAGCCCTGGAACAAAAAGAAGCAAATACACCAAAGAGGAGTAGAAGGCAGGAAATCATCAAACTCAGGGCTGAAATCAATCAAGTAGAAACAAATAAAACCATACAAAGAATCAACAAAACGAGGAGTTGGTTCTTTGAGAAAATTAACAAGATAGATAAGCCCTTAGCCAGACTAACCAGAGAGCACAGAAATAGTATCCAAATTAATAAAATCAGAAACGAAAAGGGAGAGATAACAACAGAAACTGAGGAAATTCAAAAAATCATCAGATCCTACTACAAAAACCTGTATTCAACACAACTAGAAAATCTCGAGGAAATGGACAATTTCCTTGACAGATACCAAGTACCAAAATTAAATCAGGATCAAATAGACCATCTAAACCGTCCTATAACCCCTGAAGAAATAGAAGTTGTCATTGGAAGTCTTCCAACCAAAAAAAGCACAGGTCCAGATGGTTTTAGTGCAGAATTCTATCAGACCTTCAAAGAAGACCTAACACCAATACTCTTCAAACTGTTCCACAAAATAGAAACAGAAGGAACCCTACCCAACTCGTTCTATGAAGCCACAATTACACTAATACCAAAAGCACACAAATATCCGACAAAGAAAGAGAATCTCAGGCCCATCTCTCTTATGAATATCGATGCAAAAATACTCAATAAAATTCTTGCCAACCCAATCCATGAACACATCAAAACGATCATTCACTACGATCAAGTAGGCTTCATCCCAGGGATGCAGGGATGGGTCTATATAAGGAAATCCATCAATGTAATCCACTACATAAACAATCTCAAAGAAAAAAACCACATGGTCATCTCATTAGATGCTGAGAAAGCATTTGACCAAATTCAGCATCCTTTCATGCTAAAGGTCTTGGAAAGATCAGGAATTCAAGGCCCATATCTAAACATAGTAAAAGCAATTTACAGCAAACCGGTAGCCAGCATCAATCTAAATGGAGAGAAACTTGAAGCAATCCCACTAAAATCAGGGACTAGACAAGGCTGCCCTCTCTCTCCATATCTTTTCAATATAGTACTTGAAGTTCTAGCTAGAGCAATTAGACAACAAAAAGAGGTCAAAGGGATACAAATTGGAAAGGAAGAAGTCAAACTATCACTATTTGCAGACGATATGATAGTATACATAAGCGACCCAAAGAACTCCACCAGAGAACTCCTACAGCTGATAAACGACTTCAGGTCGGACGGTGGTGGCGCACGCCTTTAATCCCAGCACTTGTGAGGCAGAGGCAGGAGGATTTCTGAGTTCGAGGCCAGCCTGGTCTGCAAAGTGAGTTCCAGGACAGCCAGGGCTACACAGAGAAACCCTGTCTCGAAAAACCAAAAAAAAAAAAAAGAAAAAAAAAAGAAAAAGAAAACAGTGAAACGACTTCAGCAAAGTGGCCGGATATAAAATCAACTCAAGCAAGTCAGAAGCCTTCCTATACTCAAAGGATAAGCAGGCTGAGAAAGAAGTAAGAGAAATAAAACCCTTCACGATAGCCACAAACCATATTAAGTATCTTGGCGTGACTCTAACCAAACAAGTGAAAGATCTGTATGACAAGAACTTCAAGTCTCTGAAGAAAGAAATTGAAGAAGACCTCAGAAGATGGAAAAATCTGCCATGCTCATGGATTGGCAGGATTAATATAGTAAAAATGAGCATCTTACCAAAAGTAATACACAGATTCAATGCAATCCCCATCAAAATCCCAACTCAATTCTTCATAGAGTTAGAAAGAGCAATTCAAAAATTCATCTGGAATAACAGAAAACCCAGAATAGCTAAAACTATTCTCAAGAGTAAAAGAACCTCTGGGGGAATCAGTATCCCGGACCTCAAGCTGTACTACAGAGCAATAGTGTTAAAAACTGCATGGTATTGGTACAGTAACAGACATGTAGATCAATGGAACAGAATTGAAGACCCAGAAATGAATCCACACTCCTATGGTCACTTGATCTTTGACAAAGGAGCTAAAACCATCCAGTGGAAAAAAGATAGCCTTTTCAACAAATGGTGCTGGCTCAGCTGGAGGTCAACATGCAGAAGAATGCAAATTGACCCATCCTTATCTCCTTGCACTAAGCTCAATTCTAAGTGGATCAAAGATCTCCACATAAAACCAGACACACTGAAACTAATAGAAGGGAAACTAGGGAAGAACCTTGAACATATGGGCACAGGGGAGAATTTCCTGAACAGAACTCCAACAGCTTATGCTCTAAGATCAAGAATAGACAAATGGGACCTCATTAAATTACAAAGTTTTTGCAAGGCAAAAGACACTGTCAAAAAGACAAAGCGGCAACCAACTAACTGGGAAATGATCTTTACCAACCTTACATCTGACAGAGGGCTAATATCCAAGATATACAAAGAACTCAAGAAGTTAAACTCCAGAGAGGCAGGTAACCCTATTAAAAAATGGGGTACAGAGCTACACAAAGAGTTCTCACCTGAAGAATATCTAATGGCTGAGAAGCACCTAAAGAGATGTTCATCATCCTTAGTCATTAGGGAAATGCAAATCAAAACAACCCTGAGATTCCATCTCACACCAGTCAGGATGGCTAAGATCAAAAACACTGGAGACAGCAGTTGTTGGCGAGGATGTGGAGAAAGAGGAACACTCCTCCACTGCTGGTGGAATTGCAGGCTGGTACAACCACTCTGGAAAGCAGTCTGGCGGTTCCTCAGAAAACTGGGCATGACACTCCCGGAAGATCCGGCTATACCACTCCTGGGCATATACCCAGAGGCTTTACCTGCATGCAATAAGGACACATGCTCCACTATGTTCATAGCAGCCTTATTTATAATAGCCAGAAACTGGAAAGAACACAGATGTCCCTCAATGGAGGAATGGATTCAGAAGATGTGGTATATCTATACAATGGAATACTACTCTGCAATTAAAAACAATGAATTCACGAAATTCCTAGGCAAATGGTCAGAACTTGAAAATATCATCCTTAGTGAGGTAACCCAATCACAAAAGAACACACATGGTATGCAGTCACTGATAAGGGGATATTGACCCAGAATCTCGGAATACCCTAGACACAATCCGCATATCAATAGATTTCTAAAAAGATGGAAGGAGAGATCCCTGGTCCTGGAAAGACTGGATGTAGGGGAACGCCAGGACAGAGTAACGAGAGGGGGTTGAATGGAGAAAAGAGGGAGGGAAGGGGGCTTATGGGACTTTCGGGGAGGGAGGAAATGGGAAAGGGGAAGTGATTTGGAATGTAAATTAAAAAAATAAAATAAAAAAAAATTGCAAAGCTTAAGGTAAAGGACACTGTCAATAGGACAAAATGGCAACCAACAGAATGGGAAAAGATCCTTACCAACCCTATACCCCATAGAGGACTAATATCCAATATGTCTAAAGAACTCAAGAAGTTGGACTCCAGAGAACCAAATTACCCTATTACAAAATGGGATACAGAGCTAAACAAAGAATTTTCAACTGAGGAATATCAAATGATCGAGAAACACCTAAAGAAATGTTCAACATCCAATATCCTTAGTCATTAGGGAAATGCAAATCAAAAAAAAACCCCCTGAGATTCCACCTCACACCAATCAGAATGACTAAGATCAAAAACTCAGGTGGCAGCAGGTGCTGGTGAGGATATGGAGAAAGAGGAACACTCCTCCATTGCTGGTGGGATTGCAAACTGGTAAAACCATTCTGGAAATCAGTTTGTTGGGACACAATATTGCTGGAGGACCCAGCTATACCACTCCTGGGCACATACCCAGAAGATGCTCCAATATGTAATAAGGACACATGCTCCACTGTGTTCATAGCGCTTTATTTTTAATAGCCAGAAGCTGGAAAGAACCCAGATTTCCCTCAACAGAGGAATGGATACAGAAAATGTGGTACATTTATACAATGGAGTACTACTCAGCTATTAAAAACAATGAGTCCATGAAATTCATAGGCAAATGGATGGAACTAGAAAATATCATCCTCAGTGAGGTAACCCAATCACAAAAGAACATACATGGTATGTACTCCCAGATAAGTGGATATTAGCCCAGGAGCTTGGAATATCCAAGATATAATTCACAGACCACATGAAGCTTAAGAAGGAATGCCAAAGTGTGGATTATTTGGTCCTTCTTAGATAGGGTACAAAATATCCATGGGAGGAAATACAGAGACAAAGTGTGGTGCAGAGACTGAAGGAAAGACCATCCAGAAACTTCCCCGCCTGGAGATCCATCCCATAAACAGTTACCAAATCCAGACATTATTGTGGTTGCCTGCAAGTGCTTGCTGACAGGAGCCTGATGTAGCTGTTTCCAGAGAGGCTCTGTCAGTGCCTGACAAATATTCTCAAATACAATACTGACAAATACAAATACTGGCATGCTCTCAGCCAACCATTGAACTGAGCACAGGGTCCCCAATGGAGGAGCAAGAGAAAGGACCCACAGAGCTGAAGGGGTTTGCAGTGCCATAGGAAGAGCAACAATATGAACCAACCAGTACCCCCCAAATTCCCAGGAACTTAACCACCAACCAATGAGTACACTCGGAGGCACCCGTGTCTCCAGCCACATGGGTAGCAGAGGATGGCCTGGTTGGACATCAATGAGAAGAGAGGCTCTTGGACCCATGAAGGCTCATTGCACCAGGGTAGGGAAATGCCAGGTCAGGGAAATGGGAGTGGGTAGGTTAGTGAACAGGGGGAGGGGGGATGGGATAGCAGGTTTTTGGAGGGGAAATGAGGGAAGGGGATAGTATTTGAAATGTAAACAAAGAAAATATCTAATAAAAATGTAAAAAAACACAAAAAAAATAAGAAAAAAAAAGAATTATGTTCACTAGAATTTGTACATTGACGGCCAGGGCATCTGTATTTACTAGTAGCTCCAAACTAGAAAATAAAAAAATCTAGATGCATATCAGTGTTAGTGTTGTCTCAGTTTGCTTTATGTTGCTGTGATAAATACCATGATGAAAAACTAACTTGGGAAAGAAAGGGTTTCTTTCACCTTACAACTCTCAGGTCCTAATCCTTCACTGAGGGAACTGAGGGGAGGAGCCTAAGCAGAGCGGCTCCCTGGCTTTGTACCCAGTGCTGTGCTCAGTTTGCTGTTTCATATAACCAAGGACCGCCTTCCCAGGTGTGGGCTGGCCGGGCGCACAGTGGTCTGGGCCCTTCCCTACCAATTATTAATAAACTAAGTGTCTCACAGATCTGTCTACCAGTCAATCTGATGGAGGTATCTTTTCAGCTGAGGTTCCCTTTCCCAATGTGATCCTAGCTTGTTTCAAGGTGACAAAAGTACTCACACCCTCAAGCAACAACAATAACAATAACAACAACAGACCAGCACATGTGTGTGTATACATTATGCTACATTGGTGTCATGCAATATTGTTGAGTGCAATATTGTTTGTTGAGCAAACAGAAAACAACTATCAAGGCATTCAACACTTAGGTGCGTCTCCAAGAGCTTGAAAAGCCCATCTCAAAATGTTCTATGCTGAATGATTCACATATTCTGTAGTGACAACATTAGAGAAATAGAGAGAAAAGTAATGGCTTTTTGGGGATAATAAGAGAGTACGTGGGGGTAGTAAGGGAAGGGAAGTGGTTGAGACTCTCAGTATACAAGGAGGATCCTTGTGGTGATGGAGATGTTCACTATCTCAATTCTTAGCATCAAAATCCTGGCTGAAATACTGCAGTACAATTCTGCAAGCTATTGTGACTGGGGCCATTGAGCAAAACACATGGGGTCTTTGTGTCATTTCTTACTCCTGCATGTAAATCTATAATTATCACTTAATAAAGTTTTTAATAAAAAAGCAAATATTCTCCTTTCATTAGTGTACTACTTATGAAAGAAAAACTTGAAGCAATCTAAATGTCCAGAAATGAGAGATGCTCAAATAAATTAAATTATATTCATAACAGAACATTATAAAACTTTTAAAATAATTTTAACTAAATGTTTTAAGCGATATTGCAGAATATTCCTGCAATAAATTGAAGAAAACAGTTCACAAAGTTCTTTATACATTATGATCTCAATTATGTTTAAAAATTACAGTAACAAAATTAGAAGCTCTAATACTACTGTGTGAACAGAAAAACAGAGCAGTGTAATAAAGCAGGGTACGCAGAGGCAATCCCCCTACATAAGGATGCCTAGGAGGCAGGTCAAGGACACACGGCTAAGTACGTGTGCCTGGTACTTTGAAAACAGATAAATTGCATTCAGACCACTTAACATATTATGAGAACATACATATAGACCTGCACAAGCTGGGCTCAGACAAAACCCTAGCATGGAGAAGTGCTGTAACACAAAGTCCTATCCCTGGCTGAAGAGCTGTTGGCAGCTGAAAGATGCTGAGAGACAGGAATCTGTTTTCTTCAAGGACGTGGCTGGCCAGTAGTAGGTCAACCATACTCCAATGAATCCAAGAATGCATGGGCAGTGCAGATTGGACTTAATGTCTTTTTAAAACAATGTTCTTTTTTTGTCGTTTGCTTAGTTTTGAAATTGCATTCTAACCACAACATTTCTTCTTTCCTTTTTCTCCCTCCAAACCCTTCCACAAAAAATCTCCTCCTTCAAATTCATGGCCTCTTTTTCATCAACTGTTATTGGATGCAAATATCTACACACACACACACACACACACACACACACACACACACACACACTAAACATGAAGCATCAACTCAATAGATTATATTTAGGGGTGTGTGGATCTATATATCCTCTCTCTCTCTCTCTCTCTCTCTCTCTCTCTCTCTCTCTCTCTCTATCAATCTACCCATACATATACACATACACACACACACACACACACACACACACACACACTAAAGATAGACTTCAGATGGATTAAAGGTGAGTATGGCTGATTTGGGTAATTAATCCCAGTAGTCATGTGATGCTGAGCCCACCCCCCTCTTTTATTTAAAAGAAAATCCAGGTGCATGGGAAGGGTTAGAATTGATTGAAGGATGAGATTACCTGGAATGTCTAGCTGGACAACTCCAGGGGCACTGACTAACTTCAGTTGGTGAGTTGAATGGGCAAGACCTGCCCTCAGCATTTTTGGACCCTGTTCAATCTGCTTGACACCCAGATGGAATGATAGGCAGAGGAAAGACGAACTCTTCCCTATCCTACCAAAGCATCCTTTTCTCTTCACCCCTTCAATGTTAGGACCCCAGTTTCTCTAGATTCTGAATGCCGAGACTATTGATAGAGGCAAGTGCAGGTACTCAAACCTTCTCTGCCTTCTGAGGTCTTTGGACAGAGACTTTGGGCACTGCCAGGCTCCTTGATCCTCCAGTCACCAGGTGTATAGAAAGCCTGTTCAGCTTTCTATAATCAAAGTAATGGATTCTGATAGTAAATCTCCTTCTCCCTCTCTCTCTCTCTCTTACTCCTTTCCTTTCTCCCCTTCCTCCTTCCATCTCCTTCTGTTTCCTCTTCCTCCTCTCTCTAGCTAGTAAATATCTCCTCCTCTCTCTCCCTCTCTTTCTAGCTCTCTTGTTCCCTTTCTCTCTCCCCATCTTTCTATCAACCTCTTCTATATAACCAAAACATTCAAGTTTTAGAAATCCAAAATATAGAGCTATTAGAATAAAATATGGTCAACTTTCTTTTCAATCTTGGGAAAAGAAAAATTTCTACCTGTCTCAAAATATAAAGGCAAGAAAGCAAAAGAGTTCTACACCTTGTTATATAGAGATTTGTGAGACTATGTCACAAAGAGCAGCAGATGAGGCAGAAAGACAGCTGTTACACTTGGGGAGACCTTCAGAATACATGACATGGATGAAAGCCGATGTTCCCAATATATAAAATCTTTTGAGACTTGAGAAATGAAGGGGTAAAGTGACAGAAAAATGAGGAAATGACATGAACTGACAAGCCACCAGCAACGTCTACATGCCTCTCAGTCACGTACAAATGCTGAAACTAGCTGATGGAGGGATGCAGAACAGTGGTGATGAACACCATCCCTTACACAACTGGCTAGTGCATGCTAGAAAGTATGAAATGGCACCTTGTTTTGTCAAGACTGAGCAACAGGCATCTTCAGACACTGGGCAGTGGGATGTATGCTGCATAGTATAGCTTTGTGTTGTTGCCTAAGCTTTTTAAAAAAACTTCCAATGCAACAAAACCTTTGTGTGCAAGACACAGCTGGGTCTCAATCCATCACCTATTTCATCTTGGAGAACAAATGTAAGCAGGGAGCTGTGCTGTGAGTGGTAAAGCTATCTTTTTCTGATCTAGGAGTCTTGATCCTTTACCACCATAAAATTTCAATATCTGCAGGCCCAGTATGTTTCACGATTAAATAAATCATGATGCATCTATCAGGAATGGTCAGGTGTGCGGGATCTTTACTTTATTTACAAGTTTTACAAGTTAGCCTATCCTAATTCTGTGGAGGCCAGCAGAAGATAAGAGACTTGGGTAAGAGCAACAACAGTTTATCACTTAGTGCAGTTGTATCAAGTTTGTTACCATTTCTTTGAATTTCTTTTTTCCAGAGGGCAAATCAAAAGATGATGGGTAATGCTACCAAGGCAGGACCCTGAGCGTACAGAACTTAGATGCTTGATATCAGATGATAGTCATGCCTGCCTTGGAAGTGAAGAAAACACCCTTCCTGTTTCCAAAGCTGCAGCCTATAAAATCATAATCACAGATCGTCTGGACCAAAGGGCATTTGGTTCATTTCTAAAAAACTATGAAGAGTTCTAGAAATACATGTATAGTGGAATATTATGCAGCCGTTGAAAAAGGACATCTTTATTAATTGATCTGGGGCAATCTCCAAAATCTACTGCTAAGTGAACATAAGAAAGTGCATAAAACAAGATACCAGAATTAAACTTGAGATACACAGAGAAACAGTAACGTATAAGTCAGTTTACTATTCTTTTCTTTGTGTCTCTTCAGCCTCCCCAGTGCTGGGGTTAAAGGCATGTGCCATCATGCATAACCTACTTATTACTCTTTGCCTAAGGAGGAAGAGAACATGGAGACACACAGATACTTAAATACAATTTAAACATCCTGACAAAAGAGGAAGGAGGTAGAAACTGGTTAGAGAAGGGGCCTAGTGGTTAAAGGGGTCGAAAGAGCCCCCTGAGAGGAGGGAGGAAGCAGAGATGTAGATGGTGTGACATTTTCCCGAGTATAATTTTTGCATTGCTTTGGTGCACTGCATTAATATCTCACAATTCTGCTTCTCCTTCCCCTATATAAGGAAGGCCAACTGGAATGTGGATGATATTTTAAAAACAGACACTGTCAAAACCAGTTGTATCGCCAATTGACATCTTAACCATGATGAATGGTATGGGGAAAGTAAGCAAGCTGAAAAAGAATTGTTTTTGAATGGATAGCACTAGACTAAAAACCATATCAACAACAACAACAACAACAAAAGTCAAATACTTTAGTTAGTAAATGTTTCTTGTGGTTGTGTATAAATGGGGATAGAATATAAATGGGGATAGAAAGATATATATATATATATGTATATATATATATTCATGTGTTTGCATAGATATCGTGCACACATATATTCCAAATAGTGTCCACAGTGAGAGTATGAGAATAGCCAACCCTTGCCTTACAAACCTTCTCAGACATGACTAAGCTCATCAATATCATCCTAGTTTTTCCATATAAGAGACTGGAGTTGAGTAGGGAGCCTGATGGGCAGGGAAAACTCCAGAAGAACCTAGTGGAACCAGAAGTCCAGTGTGGTGGACACATCTGGAAGGCACAGGTGCTGACCTGAAGGAACTCTGGTAAAGGCTGGGGTACATTGAAAATAAAATGACCATTATGCAAATGTCATAGGAATCTACTGAGGGATTCTGCCATCAGAGCAGTTGGCATTAGGCTAAATCTGAAGTGTCTCACTAGGGTGCCTTCCAGTTGTGAAGGTGGGGATAGGAAGAAATTCAGCAGATAGGGCTTAAAGTAGTCAAGATTGACCCCAGCATTCACAAGAGCCATCAATACCACATACCCCTCCGATGGAGCCAGACCATGCTACATATTACTTCTATGCACACCTCCCTCGGATAATTATGCGGTGCTAGTGAGAAAAGAGCAGGTGCCTTAGTTACTTTTCTATAAGGGGTGGGAAGGGTGTGGAATGTGGTGTTTTGAGTCAGGATGGCCTCCTGGGCTCATGTTTGAATACTTGGTTCTCAGTTGAAGGAAGTAACTTTCTACTATCTTGCCTCCTTTTTTTTTTTAAGCCCAAGGTATTGCAAGATAAGATGTATAAAAAGAATATCAGATTAAAAACAAATTTTTCCTTGGGTAAAGCTATTAAATATGGGCTTTGTTAAAGTATTTAGGTCTTCCAAATTTTATTTTGAGCATTACAATTTATTGTTCAGAAACATGAATATTTTTAAATATACTGAAAAGTAGAAACTACACAGACAACGCATGCCATTCTAATTCAATTCTGTTCACATTTTGTCATATTTTCTTCAGTGGTTTCCTTTTAGTATAAAATGTTATTCAGACACTAGACTTTCTTTCTCACCTTGATCTTGTCAAGTTCCTGTGTCTCCTTTTTAGAGAAGTCTGATGTACTTTGCACTCATATTTTGACACTTTCAGTATACATATCTGTCATACAAACATTGTATATACATATATGCATACATAAACATGTACTTCACCACATTCAATGCTTTAAATTGCTTACCTTGTTTTCAAAAATATAGAAATGATAGTAAAATCATTCTTTTACATTTTTCAAAATTAAGCATCATGCTTCTGGGGTAACATCTGTGTTCTGTTCATATTCAACCATTATAACACATACATTCGATTTTTTCTATTGCGAGAGATGAACTTGATTCCTTTCTCTTTTACTCCCCCTTTGCTACTATAAACAATCTTTCGATGATGTCACAGGGGAAACTTCTTGTGAGCATGTGTGTGCTTCTATACTAAACTAGGTGGGAAGGAACGTCTGTGTAGCAGGCGTATGCAGCTTCAACATTATTCTTCGTTGCCAAAGTTCTCTCTAAAACGGTTAAACCCATTTGTACTCCCACGAGCAGAGTATGATTTCTGATTTCCCATTCCCCCACATCCTTGCTAACATCAGACATTTTTAAAATTTGCCAATCTGACGAGTGTGAAGTGATATTTCATTTTTGTTTTAATTTGCATTTTTCTGCTTAGTAATGAGGCTGAACATCTTTCTATCTAATTCTTGGTCATTCGCATTCCCTATTTTGAAAATGTCTTTATTGTAACCAGCTAACTCCCTGTGATAACTTTACTTGTACCAATCTCTGAAAGCTGCAGTGCTTGGTCAAGCTGATGGAGATGGGTTCAGTGTTGGATTGCTGTCCTCAGCTTTAGCTATCCATTCAGCAAATGCTAATTCAGATGCTAAAAGGTCTGGAATTCACTCCATATGAACAATAATTGTGGCAATACAGAATATTTCTCTACAAGTGTCTGAGGAGGGATGTGACAGATATTTAAAAACACATTGACAAGCTCACAGGAGGCAGAGGGTGTCTCTGTGTGTATATTATTCCAGGGGAGCCAAGGCCAGTACTAGAAGTTTCTATGACGAATACTTGAACCTGAAGCCAAGGAGACTTAATTTCTAACAATTATATCTTTTCTGGTATGGAAATGCTTGCTGGTTTCTGATGCTCTCAGGCTGATCTCTGCAGGATCATGTATTAGGAAGGTAGTCTGGGAGGATCCAGTTTCTAATCCAGCTCACACTTCTACACTCCTATATATAGAAGACAACTCATAGGACCAAGTCCTGGGAAATCCACAAGTTAGTCATCTAATGCTCATCCCCATAGTTGCTCAGTTACGACAATGCTTGGCGTAGCGGTGACTCAGCCTTTAATCTTTCTAAAATTCTTCAGCCAAAGAAAGAAGGGCTAACTTGCCTAAACCAAAGTGAGGCCCATCTCTGAACTGACATTGGATTTGCATAAGGGCATATGAACCTCTTCCCACACCACTTCAGCTCCATGAGGCGCTCTGCTGGGGTCCTAGGATTCCTGGAGCTGGATAATATATGTACACAGTGATAGCATTTTATCTTTTCTACCAAGGGATATGAAACCCAGGAGATAAATGGTAGATAGAAAACCCTTTAGGGAATGTTATATCATTAAGCAGATTGGAATAGAGTTGCTTTTGAGGAACTAAAGGCACTTCATAAATGGATTTGGGGTACAGCATGAATAATTTTAGTTAGTAGGAGAGTTTTCTGATAGATTCCAAAGGCCCTTCATGAATGTTAATAGAAATTGGAGAATATTTTCAGATCTTTGGAGAGAGGCTGACAGTATGTGCAAGTGATGGCTTTGCTGCTATTCTCTGGAAACCCACTCTTTGCTTGGGGCACCAAAAGTCCCACCAACATTTTACATAGTTTTACTATTTGTATTTCTTTTGGTTCTAATGCTTGCAGATTCTTCCTCCTAGGTGGCCATATTTTATGTCTGTGTGTAGTATATGTGCCTATGTGTGTTTACATGCATGTGAGTCCACATGTGTGCTGGCATGTGGCATATCCATGTGGAGGCCCAAGGTTGACACTGAGAATCTTCCTTCATTATTGTTCACTATTCATAGAGATGTAGTCCACCATCTGAGTTCACTTTTACAGCTAGATTCTGTAGACAGCTAGTTCCAGTGATCTTGTCTCTACTGTTTGAACTGGAATTGCAGATGGGCCACTATGCTCTTGTGGCATTTACCTGGTATAGTAGTCAGGGTTCTCTAGATTCATGAAACTTGTGGAATGTCTCTGTATATTAAGGGAATTTGTTGTGATGACTTACAGTCTGTAGTCCAAGTAACCCAACAGTGGGAAGCTGTGAACAGGAAGTCCAAGAATCTAGTAGTTGCCCAGTCCCACAAGACTGGTTGTTTCAGCAGGTCTTCTGTAGAAGTAAATTCCAACAGATGTGTTGGCAAATACATGGAAGCAGGTGAAGAAGAGTGAATCTTCCTTCTTCCAATGTCCTTATGTAGGTCTGGCCTACAGCAGAAGGTGTGGCCCAAATTAAAGGTGTGTCCCACCACAGACCTGGGTCTGGGACTTGTTTTGTCCCAGGCTGACCTTAAACTCAGCGATCTCCTTGCCTCAGTCTCCTGGGATGACTACCTTGCCTGGGCCTAAGCTTTTTACGGCCACTATGCCTCAAGATCTCCATGCTAAGATCCAGGTCAAAAACTTGTGCCTTCTAGTCTCAAGATCTGGATCACAGGTGAGCCCTCCAATTCTGGATTATAGTTCATTCCAGATATAGTCAAGTTGACAACCAGGAATAGCCATTATACCTGGGTTCTGGGAAATCCAAGCTCTAGTCCTCACATTTATATGGCAAGCACTTAGCTATTGAGCCATTTCTCAGTCCCCTGTTTAGGGTTTTAAACAAAGGGGCAAGTTTAAGATATGGACTGTTCTTAGCTTATTATTGTTATTATGATTAGGTTTGGGATTTTTCTTTTTTCCAAAGAGTCTCAGTCTGAAGTCTAAATTACCTTGTGGTATTGACTGTGAAGTTACTGATAGAATCTCTTATGTGCCCCAATCCTGCTGTGCTATTGGACCATGTATTTCACCGTTTTCTTTTCTGGACTAGTTGGGGGTTTTCTAAGTTGTCATTTATCTGTTAGTTTCTTTCATGCTCTGGGCACTGGCAAGGATACTGGGGTCCTTATATCAAATTCTTTAAACAAATTGCTATCATTTTTTCAATATTTATTTTTATTTACATGTATAGGTGTTTTGCTTGCATGTATGTCTGTGCACCATGTACATAGTGGGTGCCCTCAGAGGCCAGAAGAAGGCACCAGAACCCTGGAACTGGAGCTAGAGATAGTTGTAAGTCACCATTGGGGTGCTGGGAATGTAATCTAAGTCCTCTGGAAGAGCAACCAGTGCTCTTGCCTACTGGGCCAATCCTCTAATCCCTACCTCAGAGATTTTATAGCTGTTGCTTACTTATTCTATTTATTTATTTTTTCATCTTGGAAAGAAGAAAAGCAACATTATGCAAACTGGTTGTTACTACTCTGCAACTGCGATCCTTGCTCTTGCTCTTTCTTTTATTGCAAAAACCCACAAATTCCTGAAGGCAGGAACTCCTTCCCAGCCTTCCAGGCAGGCCCAAATGAATTGGATGCTGGTCTGAGCATGGTTTCAGCTCCTGAAGCAAACACCTGCTCCTCAGAGCCTCCTTAAAATGGGAGACAGAAAGGGATTTGCAGACTTATTATTCTGGGTTCAGGACACACAACAGTTGAAGGGAGATACCCAGGGAAGAGAGAAAAAGTCAGAACCGGCTGGTTAGAAACGTAGATGATCAGGAATGCCAACACCAGGAGGCTTGAGAAATTAAAGGATTGAGTGGGGGGGGGGAGTTGGAAATTTATGTAAATACAGAGAATAAAAAGACGGCTTTGAGAAAAAGATTAACATAATTATGATTCCAAGAGAGTAAGATTTTGGCTAGATCATTAATTTGGATTCTCTGGCGGCAGTAAGTGAAGAAGCTGGGGGTGGGGATGTTGCTGAATAAATGTGCTTGTAGTTGGCTGAAATGCATGGACTGGCTCTGCAGTACTCTGCATTCTTTCTCCTTCCTGTAGGCTCCCCTCTGTGTGGCCTTCAGTATGAGCTCCAAAGGATCTAATGTGTGCAGGGTGCCGAGATGTGAGCGTTTGGCTACCTCTCACTGAAAACCCCAGGAGATCATCTCCCATTTATAACAATTCCAAATGTTTGAAGAACACAGTTTGTAATCGGTGCAGTGTACAGAAAAGAGACCAAGGAGCCAGGCAGTCGGAGAGGTCACTGCACAGGAAAGCAGTAAGCCCTGCAATCAGCAGCAACCCTGTCCAGGATAGGGCTGCAGTCTGGATTTCTGAGCTGGTTGTTTCCTGTTCTGCTGGTATATGCTAGACCAGAGTCTCATTTATCACTATCTTGGTTTTAGAACATGACAAATTTAAAATGCCTTGCCTTTTGGATGATGCCTGATAAGACTAAGAAGAACTATGAAAAGGGAGTTGCTATCCAACAGTCTTCTTCCAAGAAGGTCAATAGAGTGTCAAAAAAGAAGGAATCACAATGGATCCAGGCCAGTGATCCTTAACAGAGGTCTTGGACATTTGATGGAGAATAATTTTCCTCTGGTAACTATAACAACCCTAGCACCCTGGTTTTCACATTTCACATCTCACATCTCACATTTCACATTTCTGTATGTCTCTGGACTATCATTGTACCTGGTTAATGAATGACCTTAGTGGTTAGAAGGTTTGCCCAGGGTCATATCATGCAAGAGTATGGCAGCCATCAGTGAAACTATGCTCCAGGACCAGTACAGACCTGTGCCCATCACTTCTACCATTTCACTGATAGAGTCAGATCTCTGAGACTGGGCTTTGAATTTCCAACAACATTCACCAGTGACAAGCAGTTCTAGGAAGTGTGGCCTCTGTGGTTGTTTAGAAACTTTAGTCTATCTGGATAAAGACATGTTGAAAAGAAATAGGGGCAGGTTGGGGAAAAGTGAATGTAGAGGAACTTGCCTAGATAATATAACCCGAGAAAGAGAGGCTCAGACAGTGCTGGGGTTGGTGACTGTAGTTAGCTATAAGCAGCTTTCATAAGTGCTATAATCCAGCTAGGAGGGCATGTGACTGTAAAAGAGGCATGTCCAATCTATGGCCCATGGACCTCATCCTTCCCAGAAGAGCTATGCATGCAGCCCAACACCTTTGTAGATAACAGCATCATATTGCAATGTCAAATGTTGGACATCCCTGCTATAAAACATTGAGACTGGCTGTGGGTATGTGTGTGTGGGGCTGTGAATCAGTGTCCAGACTTGGGCTTGTAGTCACACCTCACAGAATTCTAACTATAAATTCAGGTATGGGTCAATGCCTTTCGCAGCCACCTGTGCAATCCAAATTTATGTCTAGCTTCTCAAAGCTAGGAGTAAGACTCTATTCGACAAATCTCTTCCTGACCTTAGACACTTAGAATAGTACTGGTTGACATTTAGCCATCTCATGAGACTGAGTCCTGCCCCCTCTAATTCTAAATTCTCTGAAACTCTGCTTCCTCCTGTATCTGATGAGATGACTGAAGGCTTATGGGACGGAATGAATGAGGGTTTACAATGCAGTTGACACCTGTTAGGTACCCAGGGCATTCATTTCCTTCCTCCTGACCTCACCAGGCTTACGTTTCTTGAGTAATTCCTTTGCCATTCCAACATTCCCAAGGCTTTTCTGCCCTCCCAAATCTTCAGCAAGTTTTCCTGGGATTCTTTAAATGCATATGAAGAACCAGTCTGTGCTACATTTCATATTCAAGGGCACTCAGAGAATCTCCATTTATCTTTGGGCTTCCTGGTTTTCCCCTTGCCACTGAGTCTACAAGATAGATATTTCACAGAGTGCTGGAGTCCACTGAAGTCCCTTAAAGCCCCACAACTGAATGAAATAATCAGCCAGTTCTGTCTTCCCAGGCGAATTACTCAGACTGTTTGGGATAAACTCCTCATGTTTGAGACAGAGCCTGGAGCATTCTCTATGCATCTTCATCCTGTATGAAACTCATATTTCCTTATGGGGAAGGGGTGGGGGTGGGGGTGGGGGGCTGAAGGAATCTGTTAAGTCTTTGGGTAAGTTTCCTGTAGGCGCTTGGGTTTTAGATGTACCCCTGTGCTGGTAAGATGGGCCACTGATGAGCGTCTGTGTTGTGACAGAATGATTATGCATGTTGTGAATAAACACACTTGTGTACGCATGTGCGCTGTCACAGCAATGAATAGCATCCAATAAATACCGGGTTAAGAGCATGCCGCCGTTTTCCTAACAGCTGGCACAGCTGAAAACCTCGCCTGCCCTATTAACACTCCACTTATCTGGAATCTACTCAGTGAGCAGAAACAACTTCATAAATTCTCGCAATTTGCATTCTGCCTTAGCAATGCTCGTTACACTGACGTTGACCTTATCCCTCCCATTCTTCAGCTGATGTTCCTTCAACTTGATGGTCCTCCCTCAGGATGCTCCGCCCACCCCCAGTCCTGCCGGCTGGCTCTGTGACCTTTACCTCTGTAGTCAATGTCGCAGGCAGAGCCAATGATAAAGCCTGTTGCTGCTACCAGGGCTGACAAAGGATCATGGCAATATCTTTCTCTTCACGCCCACCCTCTTCATTCTGGAGAAAAGTGACATTTCCAACGTCCTTTCTCCTGGGTGTTTGTCACCTTTTCTTTCTGTGGCAGATAAAAATGGAGGGGTCCAAACCCTGTTCCAAATGGGAGGGAAGGACACGGGCAGGCAGCAGTTTGGTTGTCCAAGTCAATATTTGAACCTCTTCTCAGTGTCTTTCAGAGATTAGTCAGTTGTCTTCGAGATTTGTGTCTGTTCCCTATTTAGTTACTCGAATATAAGCCCCAATCGCGCTGCCTTTTAGCCCTCCCCCTCTCTCTCCCTCTCCCTCCCCGCCTCTCTCCCCTTCACCCTGCTTCTTTTATTCTATACTTGTTTTTTTTTTTTTCCAGATGCTTCATGAGCCACAGGTCACAACTCAAAGCATTTAGTTATCTGTATCTTCAGGTCAGGTGTCTTTCCATTGGTTGTGTGTGTGCTGGGGAAGGGGAGTGGGGTGGTGTCCACCTCTCTCCTCCACATACTAGACTCTTCCAACAACACATTATCCTCATTATCTCTAATTGAAAATGAGGAGGGGGGCGGTGCTTCTCCCTGTTGACACAGGTCCCTTTCAACCTGTCTCCCTGCCAGGCTCCAGGATGCTGAACCCCTGTGGACTAGGCAGGCCTGCTCTTGATACAGCTGGGAGCTTCCTAGCTACAGCATCATTAAAAGTCAAATCACACATTGGTTCTTTTTTTTTTTTTTTCCTTTCCTGGCTTGAGGAAAACAAAACAAACAGAGGTGGGATAGGGGAGGGAGGAGAGGCAGAAGTGGATTGCTTAATGGAGACACTCAATCTGAATATTTAATATGCTGATTTTATTGAATAAAAGGTGAAAAAGTGGTTCTTGTTTGTTGCTTGCCTGTCAAACCACGGCAAGCCAGCGTTCTTTTCCCTGACTGGAGCTTTTTATTACTGTACAGGTTCCAGAGTGTAATTATGGCCTATATCTGAGCTGCATTACATACACAATTGAAATTCTTCAGCTCAACTCTTTATTTATGACCAGAGGAACTAGTCATTCAAGTTCCTTGAAGGCGTTTCCTGGCAGTGTCTCTTATCACCTGGCCCTACCTTAGGATGGACAGTCCAGGGGATGTGCCCGCATCCAAGTGCCAAGTCTGGTGGCTTACATGAACTTCCCAGACACATCTAATTCATACTGTTGAAGGTAGATGCTTGGCTAAAGGAATTCCAAGGTCCTAAATATTTCTCAATGCTTGTCATGTTTTCAGAGCATTCTTGGGAAGGTTTTTTTTTTTTTTTTTTTTTTACTTTTTTTATTTTAGATATTATCATCTTATGACTGATTTGGAATCGTTTCAGAAAGTCGCTTCCTGTAGGTACAGCCCACTTGTCTAGCAGTTCTTTTTTTTTTTAGTATTATTATTATTTTCTATACTTTTTATTTACATTCCAAATGATTTCTCCTTTCCCGTTTCCTCCCTCCCTGAAAGTCCCATAAGCCCCCTTCCCTCCCTCTGTTCCCCATTCAACCCCATCTCGCTTCTCTGTCCTGGTGTTCCCCTACATCCAGTCTTTCCAGGACCAGGGTCTCTCTTTCCATCTTCTTGGAAATCTATTGATATGGAAATTGCGTCTTGGGTATTCCAAGATTCTGGGTTAATATCCCCTTATCAGTGACTGCATACCATGTGTGTTCTTTTGTGATTGGGTTACCTCACTAAGGATGATATTTTCCAGTTCTGATCATTTGCCTAGGAATTTCGTGAATTCATTGTTTTTAATTGCAGAGTGGTATTCCATTGTGTAAATATACCACATCTTCTGAATCCACTCCTCCGTTGAGGGACATCTGTGTTCTTTCCAGCTTCTGGCTATTATAAATAAGGCTGCTATGAACATAGTGGAGCATGTGTCCTTATTGCATGCAGGGGAAGCCCAAGAGCCCGCAGCTGAAGAGAATTCATGCCAGTATATATGTGCTGAGGACATTGCTGTGAGGGGAACGTGGCAGGGCTTTAGGGCACAGAGATGGGGAAGGATCAAAAGCATTCTGAAGTTCTTCCTTCCCCTACAAGACAGGATCTCATAGCTAATGACGAAACCCATAACTCTTGAGAAATGTAGCTAGCATGCCAGGTGGGGAGGAAGGCATAGTGGAGAAAAATGTTCAGCATTGCTCACGTGTGGTCTCTACCTGCATTATAGAAAGATAGAAGTGAAACACAAGAACGCGATAGTCAAGTTAATAGTGAAGATCATTTTATCTGTTGATGGTGGCTGTAACTATAAAGCTGTAAAACATGAAGCTTGGAGTCTGCACCTTATGAAACTGATGGAGACTGCTTAAAGAAAGTCACGTGACCTGAGACTTAAGTGGAGAGAGATCGTCATAGGGTCTCAGGGAAAGATCTTTCTGGACAGAGGAAAAATTAAGAACACGGGTTCTGAGGTTGGATTGTGGGATGGGTGTGTGCTGGATCCACAGTGAAGGCAATAGAGGGAGCAAAGAGAGGGTGAGAGCGGCGGAGAATGAGGACTGGGAGGCGGCTGGGACAGACTCGATCATTCTCTGTAGGCTGGGAGATGGTTTGGGAGCTTTATTTTCATTCTAGTATTATGTCATCGGTTGTCACCTGATAGAACTGCCCTTAGAAGCCTGCTTTCCCTGAGCTTAGTGGTCTAAGGGATGGAGCAGAGCAGGGGCAGGGAACGAACTGCCTTGGGTTTTTCACTTCCACAAGGCACATGGATATCCATACTTACTCTCCGCCATCTTTTTGACCTCTCGGTTCCTGTCTAGCTTTGAGGCTGACTTTCTAACCTTTCATTGATTCTGGGGACCTTAAAATTACTTCAAACAAATGCGTGTTCAGGTTAAGTAAACAAGGTTTTATATCAGATAGGAGACTCATGCCGAGGGAGGGAAGGAGATGCTCAGCTGAGTTGCAGCTTTCTCTTTCTCAGAAGGCCTGACAAAGCTTGTCAACATGTAGATTTTACTCGGATGCACTCCACAGCTCCTGCACAGTGACAAAATGTCCCAGGTTCTGGTTTTGTCACTTTCATAGCATTTCTTTTGGTACTTAATGCTTCATTTTTTTTTGTCTTTGTTACTTTGATCTCTGCTGTAAAATTAGAAAGACTAAATCAAGAATTTATATATTTTAAAACTCAAGTTTCAATGTTGGGTACATTTAGAGATCAAGAGAGCAAACAGTCAACATTTGCTTTTAATCCTGAGACATTAATCCAAGTTGTCACAGGTGAGGGGGGCTCTTTCTCCAAGCTTGTCTCACCTAATACAGATGAACTGTTACACTGGGTATTTGAGAGACTCTTGAGATCTCCAGTTAAAGGGGACTGTGTAGGGGCTAGAGAGAATGAGAAACTTTCAGGTATCCTTTCCCCTGTGCTATTTCTAAACAACTTTGGTGGAGGCTTTATTCCTTCTCTAGATGTCAAGACTCAAACACCGATGACTGTTTATAATAATTTTTCATCTATTTTTATTTGTTGTAAAAAACGTGTCCAGATGGCGCCAGAACAATGTTTTGTTACTGTGGCCAAAATGCTCACTATTTAATTGTGCAGAATTAGTTATTGCCCTTTTCCTACCTCCAGATACCTCATTTTTTCTTGGAATTTATCAGATATTTCTTTCCCAATTTTTTTATTTTTTAAGTCGACAATAAACATCTCAAAACATAACTATTTTAAAATAAATTGACTCCTTTAGGCAGACTTTTAAGTACTTCTTGAGGAGGGGATGCTGTTCTTTTGAAATAAGGTTTCTAATAGTCTGGCCTTGAACTCTCCACGCAGTAGAAATGATCTAGATCTTCCCACCTCTGCCTCCTTAGTCCTGGGATTATATGTGCATGCCACTATGTCTGGTATTAAGTGCATTTTTAAAATTTGAGTATTTTAATCTGACATTTTTATCAATACTCTTGTTAACTTCTCCCTTTACCGTGTTGCCAAAAACTATGGAGCATGTTGTACAAAGAAAATGATCTGTGAAATATTTTGTGTTTCAAAATCTTCTCTGCTAGAAACTATGTGGCTTTTATTAAGTTCATTATAAGAGGCAAGAGAAAAGGTGTATATAATTATCCATGGGAGTGGGCCTACCATGAAGGTCATGGCATTATTGAAGATTTTTACCATAATTTAGGAATAAGTACGATCTTTCATGTCATTTCATACTCCTGTAGCATCTTCATTATCAGGGTAGAATGCTTTATTTATTGTTAAACCAAAGGAGATGAACTTGTTCAAAACTCTAAAGACATAGAAATGATATCTTGATCAGCAGGAAATCAGACTATATTAGTGGGTAGGGATAGACAGGAGCTATCTGTGGCAGTGGGGTTTCATAAGTGACATTGGAACTGGTTAAGTAAAGAAGTTTTAGCATAGGGGAGGTTCTCATCTTGGGACAGGGAACAATTTCCAAAGGAAGTTGTTGTAAATGAGACTTCAAGGAAAATAAATATCTAGTCAAGCAGAAACACAGCATAAGTTTTCTAAGCATAAAATCTGCAGGTAAATGTATAGTATGTTTAGAACTGTTAGCTTGAGTAATACAAGAGATATTTATTTATTTTTAAGTAATTAATTAGTTAATTAACATTCTTGATATGGTCCTTTCTTAATGGAGAGAGCTAAGGTACTGAATGATTAATGGTTCCTTAAAGCTACCTTGAACCAGTTGCTTCCTAGTGTGTTGTCAAACCAAAGGAGAGTATAGGATGTGGTCAAAGAGTGAGCAGAGTGAAAGTAATTATTTTTGTTTTAAAGGAATAATGAGAAAAGCTTCCAAGTGGGAAGAGTTGTGTCAAGAGAGGGACATGCTGTCTTGTTTAGAGGTCTTTTGTGGTGAGACCTAGACAGAGGCTGATGTTATCTTTATTTTATTTGTTTTTTATTAATTTTTGAAAATTAATTATTTTATTTATTTATATCCCATATGTTGACCCCCTCTGGGTCCCCCCTGCCAGAGTTCTTCAGCCCATTCCCAATGCCCTTTGCCTCTGAGAGGTAACTCCTCCAGGCACTCCCTTTCTCTGTCATCAAGTCTCTACAGGATCAGGCACATCGTCTTCCAGTGTTATCTTTACTGAGAATGATCATTCTTTAAGCACAACTCCATCTGGACACTGGGGGACTCACAGAGCCTTTGCTTGACCTATATCCTAACAGGGGAGGCAATCTTTAACTGATTGTGCATGCAGGGGAACAGTCACATTTGTCTACTCTATCTTAACTCATTTTACTAATTGTGGAGGCTATTGATCCAGACACTTCCCTTTCTTCTTCTTGAGTTATGTGAGTAGCTTACAATTACCATGGGTTCTTGTCCTTTCCTCCTTGAGGACAACAACTCATGTCCCACTATGAAGGAGATGATGATGGGACTTCCATACAGGATGATCACTAGAGAAGAAACAGTAAGAAATCTACATTTCATACGATGTTCTATCATCCCTAAGACTTTCATCATCAAGGGAAATGTAAATTTCTCACTATTTCTTCCCTGTTGATCTCCCTGGATGCCAGTATTGACATCTTATTGTTCTCCATTAAGAACTATGCTCTTGGCAAAATTACAGGATGATGGGATAAAGAAATGTTCACGGACAGAGCCAAGAATGGAAGAGGAGTGGGGTGTCTAAGTTGTACAATAACTATAGAATAGCTGCTCAGGAGAAATGTGATGACTCTAGTAATTTTAATTATGAAGGCTCCAACAGCAGCATGCATACCGCTGCCTACCCACACCTTCAGGACCCCAAAATCTGGTGTTACAAAGTTTTCAAGTAAAATGGAAGCCAGCAGAGAGCAACTTAAAGTACCTCTGTAAAATGATAATGGACATGGTGAAGAGCTTGACCTCAGCTTTGGAATGGAGCAGTGACTTTTCTGGGTACCAAAGTCAGAATTGCTGTGGTGTGGGAGGAGATAAAGCCTGTGGCAGGGAGATCCTGGAGGGTCGCTTGTTTAGCCCATTTACATGTTGGAGTGTAGTACAACCCAATTTAAGCTTATCCCTGATTAGCTTACAAGTAAATGAGACTCAAACAATGGTTATTTTATTTTATTTGGCTTTGACAATTACTGGGGTGTTGCCTGTGCCCTGAATTGCCCACTGTCCGACCCTACTTGCCCTTGGGGGTTGGAGATGAGGTGTTTGGAATCAATGGCACAGACTCCGACTCCGGGCGCAGGTGAGAACTCTACAGCAAGTGCCTATGAATGCTGCTGCAAGTTCCTTTAATAATCGACGGAGGCACCCCTTTATACTCTCTACCTACATCCCACTGGTCCCAAGCAAGTGTCTCTTTCAAGCAGCAGTTCCTGATTGGCTGGCATTGTCTGCATCAGCAATCCTTGATCTCTCAGGCAGTCTTCAATTAGGTCCTTCTGCAGGAGTTGCCTTTGTGGCCGGGTTTATGCAGAGGTGGTCGCTACCATTTCTTCCTCCTACACTGGGAGTAACCCCTAATCTACTCTTCTAAGTGCTGGCCTAGCTCCCTCTCCAGTGGTGTACCCCAGACACTCAATGTTTCTCTTGGCCATGTGCTCATGGTCTAGCTCCTCTCATGGTGGCTTCCTCTTTCTTCTCTTGTTCTTCCTCCTTCTCCACTTGGTCTCTCCTCTCTCCTTCCTCTTCTCCACCTCCAACCAGGTAACTCAAACCCCACCTACCTCTAACCCCTCCAGTAACTGGTTTTAGTCAATTTTATTTAACCAATAGTTTTAAGTCAAGGAACAAGGTTTGCCCAACAAAAGCTAGTCAACGCAATAAATCACTTGTAGGCCTAGACCTTCGGATATAGAAGTCAGCATTACAATACATAGCAACAGACCAAACCTCAACACTGGAGTCATTGTTACTGGTATGGTGGTCATTCCTGCCCAGTGGGAAGTCCAAATAGGACCCCGTTACAGGAATTTTCTTGTAATGGTACATCAGGGCAGAGAGGGTCTGTGATTGGACAAGGAAAAAGGGGGCGGAGCTAGGAGTTGCAGAGGGAAAGGCAGATGCTCAGAGAGGGTTCCTGCAGGAGGAGATGAATCATGACTTGTGACGTTTTTCTGTGTGTTTCATAAGGTTAGAAATATTGGGATAAGGCTTTTACTGTATTGGCATCTTGTAATTGTGATTATAATATACATAAAACTAATTGGTTAACTAATTAAGCATTAAGAGTCATGTTTCTACCTGATAATGGAATGGGGGCTGGAAGAGGGCAGGCTGGCAGATCGAGGAGTTTAGGGTCACACGGCATGGGACCCCACCAAGACATAGTATTATAAACCATCAGTGTTGTTAGTACGGAACAGTTACCCGGCACAGGAGACCTGAGGGCCCGGTGTGAGCTCTGCGGTCCGCTGGTTGCTTGCTTTGCCACTATGGCGGGCGCAGGAACGTGTCGGGTTCATTTTAAATATTTCCCGCCACAGGACCCTATAAAGAAACCCAAGCTATCTGTGGGAAGTGTAATGGGCAGGGTTTCACACCAACTTTATCACCAAGGCCATTGAAGGAGAATAGTCTGAAGAATGTGGAAAAAGCCATGGAATAGCTAAGCAAACAGTACCAGTGCCACAATTGAATCTATGAGGTCAAGGGACTAGGACCTGTGTTAGGCTGGAGTCCATGGAGCAATTATCATCAACGACCATCAGTGACCTTTCTACTGGTGTTGGGACCATCATGTTAGCATCAGATTTCCTGGACTGTCATCGAGAGAAGAAAGGATACCCGGAACCAATCTTAACCCCATTGTAATACCAGAATCTATCTTCCAAATAGTCTGCTCTAGGAGACTGGTGAGGAGTCTTTTTAAATACACAACTTAAAAGTAGATTAATAAATCTACTCTCCGCCGCAGAGATCCAGACCCCAATAGTTCTTCTTCTCACTTCAACGCTACCATTCACAATTGTCTGAGCTGCCAAATGGTGGGATAGTTGACCATTTTCAGTTTTCATGAAAACCTTGCTTTCACTGGTCAGGGGAGAGGGCTCAGTTTCTTACTCTCATTGCCTCTAACCCTGTCCTCCGTTCCTGAAGCTTTCTAATGCATCAGTCATCACGGCAAAGGTGACCTCTGCTTCCATGTCATTGAGTGAGCTTTCTCGGGAGGTGTAGCTATGTACACAAAGCAGGTGCATCTGTGAAGTCGCAGAGGAATTTTCCAAGGTAGTTAAAAGGAAGAAGCTCATCTTTGCTTAGGATATCAATCTCTAATATCTTATATTTTATTCAAAATTTCAAAATATTTTAAAAGCGATTTTATACTTATGTTCTATATTTGCATAACTTCTACATCTCCCCCTTCCCCTCCAACTTCCTTTATTTCTTTTTTTTTATTAGATATTTTCTTTATTTACATTTCAAATGTTATCCCCTTTCCTGGTTTCCCCTCCCCCTGCTCATTAATCCACCCACTCCTGCTTCCTGGTCCTGGTATTCCCCTATACTGGGGCATTGAGCCTTCTCACGACCAAGGGTCTCTCCTCCCTTTGATATCCAACAAGACAATCCTCTGCTACATATGCAGCTGGAGCCATGTGTCCCTCCATATATACTCTTTGGTTGGTGATTTCCTTTATTTCTTTAAAAATTGCTTATTATTCATGTGTTTGTATATGCTGTATGTGTGGGCCATGCATGCATCACAGCTCACGTGTGGAGATCAATTCTTTTTTTGCACCTTTATGTAGGTTCCAGGAGAAGGGCACATGCTTCACTCACAGAGCCATCTCACCTGCTCAGGAAGCACTTATTTATTAAACTCAATTTTCTATTACAAGTTGAAGTAGGGAGAAGAGGAGGGGTTGAGGAAGGTGCGCCTACCTTGCTTGGGGCCACATACCATTCATAATCACAAAGCTCAGATCATCAACTGATGGATGCCCCACCTTAAAATGTCCTTCATTTATACACAAATCAAAATCTACCTCTATCTATCTATCTATCTGTCTGTCTGTCTGTCTGTCTGTCCGTCCATCCGTCCATCTGTCTATATCTACCATCTATCTATCTATCTATCTATCTATCTATCTATCTATCTAATATCTGTCTGTCTGTCTATCACCCATCTCTATCTATTATCTGTCTGTCTGTCTGTCTGTCTGTCTGACTATATCTATCTATCTATCTATCTATCTATCTATCTATCTATCTATGTATGTCTATCCATCTGTCTATCATCTGTCTGTCTATATCTGTCTGTCTGTCTGTCTCTCTCTCTCTCTATCTATCTATCTATCTATCTATCTATCTATCTATCTATCTATCTATGTCCATCCATCTGTCTATCATCTGTCTGTTTGTCTATCTATCTATTTACCTATCTATCTATCTATCTATCTATCTATCTATCTATCTATCTATCTATCTATGTCCATCCATCTATCATCTGTTTGTCTGTCTGTCTGTCTGACTGACTATATCTATCTATCTATCTATCTATCTATCTATCTATCTATCTATGTCTATCCATCTGTCTATCATCTGTCTGTCTATATCTGTCTGTCTATCTATCTATCTATCTCCATCCATCTGTCTATCGTCTGTCTGTCTGTCCGTCCATCCGTCTGTCCGTTCGTCCATCCGTCTGTCTATATCTATCATCCATCCATCTATCTATCTATCTATCTATCTATCTATCTATCTATCTATCTATCTATTTATCTAATATCTGTCTGTCTATCACCCATCTCTCTCTATTATCTATGTTTGTCTGTCTGTCTGTCTGTCTGACTCTATCTATCTATGTCTATCCATCTGTCTATCATCTGTCTGTCTGTCTATATCTGTCTGTCTGTCTATCTATCTATCTATCTATCTATCTATCTATCTATCTATCTATGTCCATCCATCTGTCTATCTTCTGTCTGTCTGTCTGTCTGTCTGTCTGTCCGTCTATATCTATCTATCTATAGAAGTATCAGTTAGCTGATCAACTTGAACATTTGTATTAACAGGAGGTATTGAGGTTATTTTCTGGTAGGCTTACTATGTTACTACAACTTATCTGTATATATAAAATTTTTTAAGCAAAAAAAATTTATATTTTAATCAAGGTTGTAGAGAGTCAAAACACAATTTTATAGAATTAACTGTTTATTTCAACTGTCTCCTTTCACTTGCCTCTTGGAGATCTAGGAACAGTCCTAGAGTTAAAATGCCTCTAATTTCATATCCTACCATCTTTTCTCCCAGCACAGAATATCCCTCTCCTTGTTAAGATTCTCAAGGAGTTATTTTTCCTTTGATAACAGACATACTCCACCTCCGTTGACACTTTCCCCTGCTGTTCTCTCTTGTTCATGTACAGGCTGCAGCAGGCGGTCCTGGTTTTCTCTTGCTATGATGATTTCTAATTGTCATGTACACTGTATTCAGATTTACGTAACTCTTCATTGTAAGCAAACTAACTTTTTAGAGAAGGGCTTATTGATCAACCAACATTAACATTAACAGTAAAAGAACATTTATATACCACTGAGGATAGTACTGACAGTGGTAGAAAGAATTTTTTTGTTCTCTTTTGGACTCAGATTATTATTATTTTTATGGTGTTCTTCATAAATATGATCAGTTGTCATATACCTGGTTGTGTGTATTTCTCCATAAAGGGATTTTTTCAGCTGCAGCCAAGTTTATCATTGTGTTTGTCAAAAGGAATATTTTCTAAATAGACTCCACATAACTATATGAATAATTTAAAAGCAGAGCTTTACCAACTGGTAGTGAAGAGAGATGTCAGGGATTGCAAGTGTGTGAAGGAAGGAATTTTCTGCTACCTCCCTGAAGATGGAGGTTCCCATGTTTCAGGGACTTGTGGGAAGTTTGGAGAAGCTGAGAACAGGTCCTGGATGACAGCCAGTAATGAGATGAAAATCCTCATCTTGTAATATCCAGGAACTGAATTCTGCCAACAATCTGAATAAGTGGGTTCTTTGGAGTTTTCCATCAGCCCAGTCTGGCAGACATCTTGATGTTAGATTGTGAGAACCTGAACATTCATTTAAGTCCTATTACCTCCCTATTTCTTACCTACATAATGGTCTGACAATGAATGGAAGGAAGTTTGTAGGAATTTGTATTGCTGTGATAAGAAACTAATAAAATGAATATTAGATTGTAGTGAGAAATTTGGTTTCTTAAAAAACCCAGTTATGCTATGTGAATGTTTCGTTTTAATTCCCAGTGTGGGATAAGAGGCTGCTTCTCAGCAGGTGACTATGATTTGTCTTATGCACTAGGAGGGTTTCAATTTTTGCCTAGCTGCAGTTAGTTTATGTTTGGAATTCTGGGAACTTTTCAGAGGGTATAAATGTCAGAGGGGTGGGGGATGCTCCAAGGAGGCTGCTGCTGGTTCCTGTTGTCATGGTTTGTCAAGTGATCATGAGGTGAGAGGAAAAGCAAAGAGATGAGAGGAAGTTGCAGATATTCTGATGACTAAGATTGGACTTGACCCAAGGAACTCAATGTCCCTAATCAGCAGGGAGTAGTCTAAAGACACTTAAACCCCCCTTTCCCCTCTAACTTTCTTTTCCTCCTACCTAGTGTTGTGGGTGGGTGGGTTGGACAGGATTAGAGAAGAATAAGGGCTGAAAGGCTGGTAGATAAGAACCCAGTAAAGTAGCCAAAACAATCATTTCAATGTTAGATTATTTTTTGAGCATTGGCATGGGGCAGGGTCTCAGTTTTCTCCTTAAAATTTTTATGACTGTGGAGAAGTTTCTTAACTTCTCTGCATCTCTTCATTTATAGACAGAAATAGAAATGGAAACACATGCACTTTACAGAAGGAGTGAGGAGATCAGCTAGGAATATGTGGGAAGCACATACTGAAGACAAGTGTGTACTAAATATTGTAGCATTTGCTACCTTATTTCTATTGTCAAAACATCTACCCCAGCATGCATCACATAGTAGGTTCTTGTTCCATGCAGGGGCATGTCAGTTTTCCTTTGTCTCCCCATTGGTGTTGGGCTGTTCCCAGTCCTACTAACCGCTTCCTTTCCCCCTATCTCTTACACTTTGTGCATATTGATTTTGAGACTGGAAGGGAAACATTTATCATTCTTAATTGCAATAAAATCATTACAATGGTGTTAAACATTCAAATAGAAATTAAGTTCCACTGCATAATGCAAAGACGACTATTAATCTGTGCCCGTAGTCAAGCCCAGGAAGAGTGATGTGAAGAGAATGGTTGTGATGTGTTAATACTGTCATGAAGCTGGGGAAGAATCTTCGATCTGCGCGAAACGGTGATACTTTACAGGCAAATCTTTTTTGTTTCAAAACGGAGAATCAGCGGATACATTCCCTCAGCAAGAAGGCAAAGTAGAAAAATAATCTTAAAAAAATAAAGACGACATTTAATTCCCAAGTTTATCAACACTGCCTGTGGAAGATAAAGTCTCAGTGGTGATATGTAAAGATTTATCTTCATCCTCAGACAAATTACCAAAGGAGCTGATTAGTGCACATCTTCTGGGCTCCTCTGTTTCTGAACAACTAGGATCTCAGCCCTTGAACCTGGCAGGCAAGACTCTCAACCAGGGTCAGGTGGGGGGTTTTCAGGGCAGGAGTACAAGCTAATTTGTAGATCCTCTTTTAGTAAGAAGATGGAAATGCAAATTCAGATTTTAGGGAGAAAAAGGAGAGCTTATTCTCAAGGGAACTAAAGTCAATTATATCTTTCTAAAAGATAATAAATATCAAAACCATTACAGAACCCAGAAAGATGGGTTATTGTTGCTATTAATCCCTTGCTTGCCTTAACACTACGCTGTTTTCCCCCTAGATATTCAATAGCATGTTCTTTGATCATCACCTTGTGGCAACTGTTTAGTAATATAACTTCCAGAGAAAATGCAGGTTTTCATTCAGAATGGTTGACAGAAACTTGCCTAAGTGTTTCAGACAGAATGAGCTGATGAAGAGCCTTGCATGGAAAGCCACATTTGTGTTGGATGTGACAAGGTGTTTCTAGGAAGGCATGTCACTCCTCAAGAACAAAACTTGGAGAATGCAGTTCTCTGCCTTTCTCTTGGTGTCCCTTCCAAAGTGGCACTGCAGCATCTGGCTTTCTTGACCAGGTCCTCAGTGTTCTTTCTCCTTGCCTTACATCACTACTTCCTTTCTGAGTTTCAGAGAAGCATCTCCCTTGGATCTTCCTTGCAGTCAGTGGTGGTGTGCAGTTGCTCCTTAAGACAATTCATGATCAATTTTTGCTATAGGTCCAGTGGATATGACATACCTCAAGAGACCACAAGGGTGACAGGCAGGCTCACACAGAGCTACTGACACAGCTCCTCCATTCTCTCTTCCCTGGAGTGAACATATTTATTCAACATATCCTTGTGATCCTTGTGATAGTAAAACTGAAAACTGGAGCAAGCCAAAGTGATATCCTTATCGTATCTATTCTTTTAGGATGACAGTTCTTTTAAATTACTATGGAAACAAAGGCTTTATTATGGTGTTGTTTGGGTGTGTATATGTAATACATATATGTACATATCTGAGTATGTGCATGCTAATGCACACACTGGAGTCTAGACGAGGACTGTGGTTATCCCCTTCTGTTACCCTCTATCTTATTACCTTAGGACGTGATCTCCTACTGTCCTTTGCCTAGACTGGTGGCCAGTAAGCTTCAGAGAGCCCCCTGTCTTTACTATGCTATGCTGGTGCTGGGGTTATATGCACGTGTCCATGACTATCTTCTTATATGGGTGCCAGGAATCCAAACTCAGGTTCTTATGGTTGGACATCAAGCACACTTCCCATGGAGCCAATGTTTTACCCTCAAGATATAGTGTTTGAAGGAAAAAAAGTGTTTACCATAAGATAGTATCCAGGCTAATTTTTCTGTTATTAAAAGAAGAGCCAGGTAGTTGTATGTGGATACCAATTAGCAAGATAAAGGAAAGCCATCATACAAATGTCCTGAGGTTGGAAGGTTTTGAGTTATGTTAAAAGATTCTTATTAGATAGTAAGCATGTGATTGCAACTATGTCTTTTAATCCTATATATTTCTAGAACTATGAAGATAGATCCCAAGCATTTCTGCATGCTCTGTGCCTATCATAGTACCTACCCTGTGCTTCTTAAATCCTCGCTTAACTGACTTAAACCTCATTTGCTAAATGAAGGAAAGTAAAGCCCATGTCAGAGTCTCTGGCATAAATTTTTGATCTTTTATTGATTTCTAGATACAGACATCTTCACAACTTCCTGTCTGACATTTTTAGAGATAATAGCGTATAACAATTGTCATGTTTTTCTCTCTTAGTTGTGCATAAAATAATAGTGTGTCATAAGCAAATGGTGTGTTATATTCAGTGAAATGTGGTGGATATCTTCATGTGACTTAAGCCTTCATCGTTTGATGAAGTGGGCAATTTTTATAATTTTTAATATTTATTCGCTTTTCAAGTTTTAGTTTGCTACTATTGGCACATCTCACTCAGGATTTATGGAAGTGGAGAAAGTTACAGGAAACTAACTCCACTTTTTATCCACTTTCAAGTGTGATGTAAACCTCATGTACTTCTTTCCACTGTGGAGAACTTCTACCTTCCTCTCTGAGGCATTCTTTCCCCTCTGTTCATTTTTTTCAGTGGTTTCTGGGAAGGATTCCATTCATATGGTAGGATTCTGCTCCCAGAACAACTTACTGGTTTTGATTGTATTTGAATCAAGCTTGTTTCTTTCAAGTGAATTTAGCTTTGTGACGGTAACGTAGTGATGTGTTAGTTACTGTTTTGAGTGCCTGACTTCTAAGGCACAAAAATTGTAAACTTGGTGCCCACATCTCCCCATGGAAACTGAGAAGTGAAGCAAGACTCCCCATGGCTAAACAGAACAGAGGTACACTTGAAGGGATGAAAGAGATACACACATGACGACACTGGAGTCCTGTCTGCGTTTCTGCCTGTGCTCTCTGTGGCTAGAATAAAGAGGATAATTGCTTTGTTTTATACTGCAAGGGTGATGACTGCTACCTCAGTAACAAAACAAAGGTTAACAGAAAAGTATGAAAATGTATTTGATCATAGGTTTACACAGTACAGGGACTTTCAGACCAAAGACATGAAGATTCAGTGAAGTATCTTTTTATGCTTGTGTTTGATGGAGCATGGGCAGCCAAGTATCAACTGCTGGGTAGCATTATCATTGCCATATTGACTCAGAGCAGCTGTGATCACCCCCGTGAGATTCTGGTAATACTGAGCCCATTAACTCTCTTATGGAGGGAAATGTGGAGGGTCAGGAGGCTTATGAAATCCACAGGACTCTAGAGACCTCTCCTGAGGTTGTATAAATGGTCAACAATCCCTGGGAGGAAACGAGCATTTGATATTTTAATTGACAGCAAGGTGTGCAGGGAACATCAATGATAATAAGGCTTTGGGAAATGGCCATCCATGCTGGGGTAGGGGTTTTACCGAGTTACTCACACTTCTATTAGTAACCTCAGTAAACTCATTGGTTCACCAAGATAGATGTGGTCTCATCTTGGGTCTGCTGGTGCCTTTTCTATATAGGGTGATGAGAAATATGTTCCTCAGGAAAATGAGGTGGACATAAAGCTAATAGATAAGTAGAGGTGTATAGCAGAGGCTTACAAGTTTTTGTTTGTTTGTTGGGCTCTTTTCTGTTTAGCATTATTTTTTTTTCTGGGTAAGGTACAAGATCCCTCTAGAAATTGCATTCTTATAATCAAGCTCGGTAAGTTGAAGAATTTCTTTATTGATAGATCCTACACAGAAATGGAGACTCAACTTAAAGAGAGAAGGTTCTAGTTTCTATTACCAGTCTTGGGGAAGAACAGTTCCAGTGTCTGTATATTGTCACAGAAGCTGAATGAGGGCAGAAAGGCATCAGAAGGTCAGAGACAAACTGCTTCAAAGGATGGTGCTAGGGCTTTCATTTAGAGTACTGGTTCTTAACCTTCTTAATTCTTCAACCCTTTAATACATATTGTAGTGACCCTCAACCATAAAACTATTCTGTTGCTACTTCATAAATGAAATTTTGCTATTGTAGTGAATAATGTAAATATCTGATATGTAAGATATCTGATACGAAACCTCAAAGGGGTCATGACCCACAACTTAAGAGCCACTGATTTAGAGCATCATTTCAGTGTCTCACAAGTAAAGGTAAAATTCTCCATTGTATTGATTACATATTCCTGGTACCTGTGAACAACATTATATGCAAATAAAACCAAAATAGCATCATTCTAGGCAGCATTTCTAGAAAGGAAACTGTCTCCAGTGGCAGGAGATTACCATCTTGACAGACTCTATTCCAGTGTTGGGAGACAATGAATATTCTAAGATTCTACTCAGGTTGAGATGAAATAGCTTCATGTGGATCTCATCGGTGGTTTGTATTGCCACTCACAGTCCAAATAGAAGTCTACTCTTGTCTCCTGCTTGGCAATCCCTCAGCTTTCGACACTATTCTTTAAAACTCTTTTTAAATATTTATTTTTAAGTTGTTTTATGTATGTGTCTGCATATGGATAAATTCACATGAGTGTAGGCACCCATGGATTCCAGAAGAAGGTGTTGGATACCCTGGAGCTGGAGTTACAGTGCTTACAAGCTATTCCACATGGGTGCTAGGGCTTCCATAAGAGCATTGTGTGCTTTTAAATGCTGATACGTTTCTTACATTCCTTAATAGAACTTCTTTATCAAGGGTGGTATTCTGGGCTTATCAAATATGACCACTTCATTTGTAATTGTAGAAGAGATGGTTAAAACAACAAAGAAAACAATAGTAAAATCCAGTCGATGTTCTAACTTTAGTAGAACATCTCATGCCAGGCATTGTGATACCTACCTTGTATTTATTGAATTCTCACAACTACCTTATGATATAAAATTCATTGACAATGATGTTGAGGCAAAGGAAGAGTCATCATTATCATTCAGCTAGTCGGCAGTGCAGCTGCATTTGAATTTAAGACCCACGACATCCTAATTAAGGGGCATAAAATTTCTGAGGCCTGCTTTGGTAAAAGATAAAAATATGAGAGGACTCAGTAGTTGTTCATTGAAATTCTATGACTGAAAAGTGATCTCAACAAAAATGGTACATTATGAAGTAAATTTACCCCCACAGAATCACCCATTTTCCTGGGGGAAAATATCCTCAAGATGTGCCAGAATCTGCTAGTTCCAGAATAGACCCCATCTGTTGTCCTGGGTCCTCTGGATGAGATTTTTATGGAAGACACCCTTCTCATTCCTGTGAGACATCACTGAACAGAATTTTTAGATTTGTTAATCACCATCAAGATGCTAAATGTTGAGCAAACCAGCTCTGAGGAAGCAGATACTCAGTTAAGAATACGGACACACATATGTTTGCATTTTTAAAAAAGTTCTGCTGTTCTTTCTCTCTAAAATGAACATGTTGACAAAGTGTAGTGAGGGCAAGAGAAGTAGAGGACATCAAAAGGGAAATGCTTTTAGAGTCACTTAAAAAGATGGTTTTCTTACGTCACTCTGGGTTTTAGGAATAGTTACTGTTTGGGGATGTTCACATTCTAGGTCAGATTCCTAGAAACACACCTATAGATGAGAGTCATGTCAAATAGTTTGTTATCACAGAAATTCCAGCAGAAGACTGAAGAGAAGAGAAGAAAGCATTGAGCACAGGGGCACAATTTAGCTTCAGAGCTTGTCATACAGGCAAAGGAACTGGGCAAATGTATAGGACTGGGTTTTTGCCTAGAAACTCCTCCATGGAGTCTTGAATTGCTAGTCCTCCATGTTTAGACCAAACCAACTTTGGCAGTATCCAAAAGATGGTTTCTTGAAGACAGACTGTGGGTGCTGACCATCAGAAGGGTAGCACATAGATGGGCTGCAGAGAAGAGGCATCTGTAAGGGTTTAGGTGCAGGGACCACATTCACAGACATTTATTGCACATCACTGATGTGACAACTCCTTAGCTCAACATGGGTTCAGTTTAGGGAAAAGGAAATGATGTCTCTATTTGGAAAGGGAAAGCATAATTTTGGAGGGATGGGGGAGATCAAGTAACTGCATGAACTTACAGACTTGTAAGTGGCAGATTAAGAATCTGACTTTGGGTTTCTCTGATGCCAACCCCATGCCCTATCCTCTGCATTACAGTTTCTCTCTATAGGCATTTTCACTACAGATACAGTGTAGTGAGTCTCTTGCAGGATTTACAGGAGGCAGGGAAAAAATGATCAGGTAGGTACAAATGAAACTCTAGGTCATCCCAATTTTATTATGACTGGAGCTGGACCAGGACTTCTAGAATCTGGCTCAGATCATTTTATATTAGCCATATTTAAGCACAGCACGATTTTGGGAAAAGATATTCAGGTAATAATTAACTTAGTCCCAAGTGCATGACAATTTAAGATATATTTACATTGAAACTCTTTACAAAGTATATATATATATATATATATACATATATGTATGTATATATATATATATATATATATATATATGATTTTTTTTAACTTAGAAATAATACTCAAAATACGGGTCTCTGGAGAAAGACTGAGGTAAACACAATGCCTGTGGGAGTCAGAGTTGGCCTGGCCCTAGGATAAAATAGAAATCACCTAGGATGTTGTAAATCACAAGTCACGTCATTCATAAGAATGGTTTTAAGGTCTTAAAGCAATGATCAAGATTAAGGGGAAAAATATCTGGGATAAATAAATTCTTGGTGATATAGGCAGAGCCTGTCTTATCAGACAGCAAAGGTCACCAGGCTGTAAAATGACATCATTCTTGGCATTCCAGGATGCACAGCTGTGTTTCTCCTCATTCTGTTGAAGAGGTAAGTTGTGTGTTTAACTTGTTTGGCTTCTCCAGTGATTATCTGTATGCAAAAGGACTTTTTGTCCTCTACACTATGGTGCCAAACAATGACTACATTTCAGATCAACCAGCATCGCGTTGAGCACCTATTGTCCAGTACTTGGTTTGGAATTGTCTTAGTTTTATGGTTTCTATTGTTGTGATAAAACACCATGGCCAAAAAGCAAGTTAGGCGGGGAGGGTTTATTTGGTTTATACTTCCATATTGTCATCTGTCAGCATAGGAAGTCAGGACAGAAATTTCAACAGGGTAGCAACCTGGAGGCAGGGGCTGATGGAGAGACCATGGAGGGGTAGTACTTACTGGCTTGTTCCCTGTGGCTTACCCTGCCTACTGTCTTATAGTATCCAGAACTACCAGCTCAGGGATTGTGCCACCTACAATAGGCTGGGCCCTCCTTTCAGATAATTCTAGTATGTGTGTCAAGTTGACATCACATTAGTCAGCACAGGCATCATAGATGCAAAGATGACTCAGATTTACTCCTGCCCATGAAAGATTTTTGTAATATAACTAAATGACATAACACAACATAAAGACACAATAAATTAAAAAAAAAGTTTTCTATTAATGTAACGGAAAAAGAAGTAATCCTGCTAACAGGAAAGAAGAAAGGCTTTCAGGAGAGATTGTCATCTTGAGTCAAGATTTAGATTTAGAAATAGTCAAACTTCTGTTTTTACCACCCTCCTAGAAGCAATATATAATAGGTACATGAAGGGAGAAAACATTCAATAATGGGTGGTCACGCCTCTTTGTATAGATTTTAATCTATCAGATTCTGGACTCTCTCAAATTCACACTTTAACTCATCACTGGCAGACACTCAGTGTGGTAGTCTGAATGAGAATGGCTCCTATAGGTCATATAGTTGAATGACTGGCTCCCAGTTGTGGAACTGTTTGGGAGGGATTAGGAGGTGTGGCCTTTTTAAAGGAGGTGTGCCACTGGGGGTGGGCTTTAAAGTGTCAAAGAATCCATGTTATTCCCACTTAGCTCTCTGCCTGGGCTTGTGGATCAAGATGTGAGCCCTCAGGTACTGCTCCAGCCCCTTAAGTGTCTGGCTACTGCCGTGCTCCCTGCTGTAATGGTTACAGACTCTAATCCCCTGGAATGGTGAGCCCCCAAATTAAATACTATTTTTAAAAATAAGTTGCTTTGTTGTTTTGTCTTAGAAATAGAGAAGTAATTGAGATAGACAACAAGTATTTTTCCCCAGCTCCAATCATAGATATACCTGTTTATTCCTATGCATAATGGTGACCTTTCTGATGAGAACTTCTAGGAATGGTGCGAACAAGACCAGGAACAAATCAGTAGGTGACTAAGATGACTCGGGCCATGATCAGGGCCAGTGGTTTTGCAGAAATTAAAGAGTGAGTGACGCTGGGATGGAGCAAAAGAATAAATGAAAGAAGCAGTTAGTAAGGAGGAAGAGATGGGTAGAGACCATAGGCATCTTGTCTCCTTGACACTGGCATTCGGTGGCCCTCAGACCGCACACCAACTTATTGGTTCCTCTGCTCAATTACCAGTCAGCCAACTCTCTTACTCAGACTTTATGTAAGCAACACCTATTAAAAAAAGACAATCTGTTATCATAGTGAATAGAATAACTTAAAACTGCATAGTGTATAGTGTTCAGGGTTTGTTCTCTGGGACACTGAGAACTGAGAACAGGTCTGAGGTCTCTGGAATTTCTAGGAATCTTTCTAACAGTGATTTCAGTGGCTGAAGAGAAAGCTTTGCTGGTTAGCAGGGAAGGTTAAAAAAAATCAAAGGAAAGGAACATTAAAAAAAAATCTATTATATCTTTCTCTTGCCTCCAGGCAATATCTTCTGAAATGACATGATAAATGTTGTTTGGGGGGATTTTAACTTGAAGTCGTTTGCTGGAAACCATGTCTGAGGGTTGATGCTTCCTCTCTGTGGTAGGTAAACAGACCCACTAACTCTCACCTTCACAGTCAGAGGAGGAGGCTCATGACACATGTGTTTCCAAGAAGATACAGCACAATTTATAGGGCGTGCTCTTCATTATTTTTGCTAAGCCAATTAAAGCTCACGTCAAGGAAAAATAATTATAAATTCCAGACTGATGCTTTGGGCATCAAGCCTATGAATTCTGTTCTGAAGTGAATGAAGCACTAGGGTTTAGGAGGCCTTTCCTTTATTAAAGGTGCTGTATAGGGGTGCTGGAAGATACAGCTTCTGGTGGGAAACAGGAACTACTTAGAATTCATGCCTCATTCACGCACTTGCTTGAACATGATGTTGGTTTTTAGCTTAGGCACCCAAGAAGAGAATCAATTAATTAGATTATTGTTCCTCCTCATTAAAGACCTTAGGCTTAAATATCATAAACATACCAGAACCATTAAAATTTAAGACATGCGCACGGAAGAGGAGAGCTGTACACTATAAATCATCAAAGGCCAGTAACGACTGTATCTAGATAACTGTTTATCACAGCACCTGGAGCTTTTGTGTTTATTACTGAGATGCTTGCCATTATGAAGCCAGAATTATTCCATTCACTATCCACACACATATCCAAGCACAGTGTGATAGATGCTAAGATTCATTTTCAAGGTCATACATTTGGACAGAGCTCACTCCCAGGCTGTTGATATGACTTCCTGAAGCAATCCCAGTGAGTGACACGTGTCACCTTAGAGAAGAAGATGGCAGGTGACTCTCTCTTTTTTTTTAACCTCCAACATTACTCTTAGCAGTGTACCAGATGGAACATTTTCCTCCTAACCTGCTATGTAGAGCAACATGATGGTTGGCTTGCAATGGACATGCGGTGTGGAATCTTGCTCTAAATGTGGATTAATTTGTTATCACAGCACAGCTCAGCCTAGCTTTCAATGCAGATAAAGCAAAGCAAGGAAAGGGTAATAGAGATTTTTCCAAAGCTCCACAGAAAATAGATCTTTTTGTCTCACTGTCTCTGTCTCTCTGTCTCTGTCTCTCTTTTTCTCTCCTCTCTTCTTTTCTCTCTCCCGGTCCTCTTTTGTTCTCTGCTATTTTTTTCTTTTGCTTTTTCCTTTTTTTTTGTTTATAGTCACATCAGGAGACTTGCTATTGATCACACAGGACAGTAATATATCACATGCACTGTGACAACTTCCACTTTATATTTTAAGTAGAGCCCTTTCCACTTCGTCCTATAGCGTGGGTAGTTGTGGCTTACAGACTTTCTCCTCATCGGTTTTTGTTTTGTTTCCTTGTCTCCAAAGGCACTGTCTGGCCTCAACTGTATCTTTTTCACCCCAGAAATAGCGTCCCACTGTATATGTTCAGCACTGCAGTTTCCTTCCTCACCTATCTGTGTTTTGCCACATAAAGCCGTAGTATCAGGGCTGGAAGATTTGTCCTTTCTTTTGAATTGGGAGAAAGATTTCTAAGTTTGACTGCTGAAGACTTTTCACTGGTCTGAGACCTGAGCTCCTGGCTGGTGCCTGAGTGTCCTCACTCAGCTTTATCTTCTTAGCACTAGTACTATTGACCCATTTGGTGTTGATTTTGAGACAAGGTCTCTCCATGTGGCCAGTGCTGACCTGGACCACCCGATCTACTTGCCTCAGCCTCCCAAGGGCTCGTGTGACATCTGACTATTTAACCTTTTCCCTCTCACTATCTTTGAAGTTACACTTACATACTTTAACAACTTACAGAATAGAAATATTTCTTAAGTAATTGAAAGGAAACACAATCACTTAGCAAATATAGAGCAGTTACTACTACCTTCCACATTTTTCTTGCCACAGTTTTGGCTTTCATCCAAGTTTAAAATTAATTGAGATTGTATAAAATGAGTGTACCATTTCTTCTCAGATATCATCTCAGAGGGGGGTGATGCGTGAAGGGATTTTCAAAGATCAGAAACCAATTCTTTTCTTTCATTGCACAACTGTGTTCAGGACTAGGGTCCGACAAGTGACAGAGAGAGAATCTTCACAAAACAGACTTTTGATTAAGTGTTGAAATGTGCTGCATTGAGAATATTAATATTCACTGAAAAAAAAACGGTACTTGGGAAAACATCAAAAGCAGGCATAAGCTTCAGGTTTTAATACTGATTAGAGGCATCTGTTTCCCAGGTGTGAGGTGTTTATCTCTGGAAAGTGAGAGATAGCAAAGTGAAGAAGCAGCTTGCAATGGCACAGAGGACCCAGCAAATGACAGAATGGATTCGGGAAGCAGAACAAAATAAGGAGATAAAACAGGACGTTGTGGTGGCAGTGAGGATCTTGGAGAAGAATGCAAACTGGCTTCTGTGTGCAGGCTGCAAATGTTACAGGTGGGTTTGCAGTGTTGTCTGATATTTTTTTTGTTGTTGTTCAAATTCTCTTGTTTTCCTTTTCTTCCCTCCCCCACTTTTTTTTTCATCCAGAGATGCATAATGATCATTCCTTTGAAAAATGTACTTTTCTCTGCTATTTATGAACCCCGGGAGGGCTGATGAATCTATGCACTTATCTGTGCATTGCTAAAGCTATCTCTTCATTATTCATACTCAGCACTCTCAAGGAATCTGGAGAGCAGGAAGCACCAATCTCAGGCTTTCCTTCCCTGAAGCTGAAGCAAACAGAAGCAGTGATGTCTCCCATTCAGCAACGCAGCAACGCCTGATTTGGAAAAGTGCTCAAGCATAAACATATTTCTCCAGGATTGTGTGAAGGCTTTGGGGTGTAGTGTGACTGGGAACAAGACAATGGCGATCACAGGTAGCCAGGGCTCTACAGTCCCCAGTCTGTCTGTTCCTAGATGTATACTTTAGTCTCTCCCCCCACCCCCCCTTTTTTTAAATATGCAAGACAAGGCTTTACTAAGCTTACATTCAAGGTTTCAACCACACCAGTGATATTATTACAAAACTCATGATTCCATTCAACTCAATTCGCTAAAGATTTTTTGGTATTAACTATGTGTCGGGCAGCAGAGATAAGACAAATACGAGATAATCATGTTTTCAAATAGTTCACAGTGGGAGAAGCACAATAAGAGATAAATGTCCCAGATATTGTGTTACTATGGAAGAGCAGCTGATTAGTCCTAACCATGAGGGTTAGGGAAGATCTGTCAACAAACAGGACACTGGAACACAGTGTTAATGAAGACTTTTCATATTGTTCTCCTGTTTCTTAGTCTTCCAGGCTCTGATGCCTCTTCTCCATTATACTGAAACCCTAGCTTTAATCCTCGAAAAGAGCCTTCAAGTCATCGACAGAAACAGTTACAATTTCTCTCTTTGTCTCCCACCTCTCTTTCTTTTTCTCTTTCTCTTTTAGAGTCATTGTCCTCTTGGATACAGATCAGAGAGCTTTCTATGAGCTCTGGCTCATAGGAACCTCTCATCTTCTCTCATGTCTCTCTTTCTTCCTTAGAAGGTCTCTTACATGAGCCTTCTCTATTTTTCCTAAAAGGAAAAATACGTATGTTTATGTGTGTGTGTGTGTGTGTGTCTGCCATGTGTGATATGATGTGTGTTGATGATGATGATGTATATGTGTGAGAGTGAGAGAGACAGAGACAGACAGACAGAAACAGACAGACATACTTGACAAATGCAGAGGTTTGATGAAGGCATTGGATACCCTTCAACTAGAACTAGCCCTTGGTTCTAAAAAGACCCCACTAAATCCCATTAGATACCTTTGTAAGTGGGACACTTTCCTGCTATCATCCTTTTAAGTATATAGTTCAGTCTTTTTAAGTGCAAGTTTTAGCCATCTGTTTCTGTTGTTTTGAGGGTTGAATTTTTTTTGTTAATCTTGTGCTGTGTAGCTCTAATAATCTATTCTTTGATGTCTCCTATCTCTCTTATGATGAATCATAAGTTGTGAGTACTGAGAACTAAGCTGGGGTCCTCTGGAAGAGCAGCAAACACTTTTAATGTCTGAGCAATCTTTCCCATTCTTAGGTACTTATTCTTTAATACTTGGTTAAGCAGAGCAATTCAACTTTTTTTCTCTCTTTTGCTTTCTGCCTATGCCTGGGTACTCTGACTTTCTTTACCAAAAGCACATATTAAGTTCTGGTTAATGTTTTCCCAAATTATATTGTGGTATTAAAATACAATGTGGGATGGTTAACCAGATAGCTATTTTCCCTCTCATATTAAAATGTTACAGTTAATGTCTGACATAATGCTTCTTTTTTTTAAGCCTACACAAACCTTGATTATTTCCTTAACATTGCTTTATTGACTGTGACCCTTACCTTCAGGGCCATTCTATGGTTCAATATAGCATATGGACAGCTGCATTCCAAGATAAAATGGACCATGAGTGAGAATCAGCTTTCTCAAAAGGAAGTTTTGTGGAAGTAGAAATTGGTTTTTATAACCCATCCATCAGAAGCTTACTTCATGATTACGTGATCTCACCTAGCTGCAAAGGAAGCTGGGAGTAGAGCTTTTACACTGGTCACATGTGCATCTTAAACAAAGATCTATTAGTACAGATGAAGGAAAGAATGAACACCAAGAGACAATCAGACACCTCTTTTCTGTGGTACAATGGGAAAATGCTAAGGTTCTTTGACATTTTTATCTTTTCTATTCTAATTTCTTGTAGATTCTTCAGCATTTATATAATTTATTTTTCTTGAAGGACAGACAGCAAAAGTAGGCTCATCATTCTAAAAAGGCCTCACCAATGACTTTTAAATATTCTTGCAAGTAGGATAATTTTCTATTATCATCCCTGGGAATTTAGTCCAGTTTTAAGGTCACAAATGATCCATATCTTTTAGGTATTTTTAGAGTTGAATTTTTTTCCCGTTGTTATTTTTGTGTTGCATAACTCTTATAATGTATTCTTTAATGTCTCCTATATTCTGTTTTTAAATTTAATTTTGTACTATTTTCCTTCAAGCATTTTTATAATGAGATCATTAAATCTAACCAGGAGCTAAATTGTATGGGGCTTAGCTGAGTAAGGGCTGTAACAGCATTAATAAGGCCACTCTGTGAGAGCCTGCTGGATATATTTGATATTTGCTCAGACACAATCATTCAATCATTCTCTTATTCAGGAGATGAGTTTTGAAAGCCTTTTTGTTTTTTGTTTTTTTAAACTGAGCACAATACCCAGAAGGATCTGGAAATTAATATATCAATGGGGGAATGGTTCTCCACCGTGAAGAGCCCACATTCTAGTGGGAGAGACAAAACATAGAATATGAACTTAATTATTTACCTCTTGTGGTGATTTGAATAAGAATGGGTCCCATATACTCATGTATTTGAATGCTTGGCCCATTGGGAGTGGCACTATTAGGAGGTGTGGCCTCGTTGGAGGAAGTGTGGCACTGTGGAGATGGCCTTTGACGTCTCTTATGCTCAAGCTAGGCCTAATGTGGCAGTCTACTCTTACTGCTCTCTGATCAAAAGCACCATGTCTGCCTGCACACCACCATGTTTCCCGCCATAATGATAATAGATTCTGAAAGTAAAGCCAATCCTAACTAAATGTTTTTCTTTGTAGGAGTCGCTATAGTCATGGTGTCTCTTCTCACCAATAAAACCCTAACTAAGACACCCTATTTACTAGAACCTAAACAGCCACAGGTTTCTGAGGGTGTGGTCATGGAGGTAGAGGCTACATTAAAGAAGATGTTGGGCTAGGACCTTCTGATGAGATTACAGGGAAACTGCTTTGAGACTACTGAGAACATGACCAAGGGCAGTCTGGTTAGAGGAAGGACCAAATTTGGCACAATGGATAACAAGGATGCTGTGCTGGGAAGGGTTGAAGACTGTTGGATTCCAGAATGAAAACATGTTCTCACAAGCTTGAGAGTGACAATTTGAGCATCATATCATGTGGAGTTTGCATTTGACTATGTGTTATTTTTGAGAGGCATGCTAAAAGCCATGCCCTGCTGATGTGAGAAGTGGAAAAATATACCAAATAGACCCATTCACCCTCACTATCCTCCTATGCCTCAGTTTATCGCATATATAAGTCACTCACCCTCATCTACTCAGTTATCTTCCTGACTCCAGGTAGCCATCTTTCCATTATTTAATAATCTACAAACAGCAATTCTGCCACTCATGGCCACAAGCAAATTTCGTTCTTTCCCAAGGTAAGCTATCACATTTAGTGAAGTATTGTTCTATTTCTTACTTTTTAAAGATATGTAAAACTATGCATAGAACCTATTTGGTTCCTATCTTTTTAAACTGTAGAACTGATGAATCTTTTGAGTGCCTCTCCACTAGACTCATTCTTCCCATAAGCCTCATGGTATTTTATTGCATGATTTTTCATAGGACGATGAATTTTTAGGAAGGTATATGCTATATTAAAGCAAAACAGCACCAGGGGAGGTTTAAGTAGGTAAGAACCAGGTTTTATGTATGATTTTATATACCATGTAAAAGAAACATACATATGTATTTCCTAGCCCTAATGAGAGGCCTCAGAGCATTTTAAACAGGGAAGTTAACTTGGCCTGACCTGGTGGTGATATGGTTGACAGTTAAAGCCATAGCCCAATGCAGCAATAGTAGTGGGGAGATAGCTGTAATGCTCAGGTCAGAGGCTGTGCTGATTTAGACAGGTGGGAAACACTGCAGTTGATATGAGACATTTGAAGCTCTGTTAAGGCTTGTCAAGGTACTTGTCTTACCTTCCTTGTGGCTAACATGAGTTCCTAACAGCTAGATTCTCACTGGTTTGAACTCCTCCACTCTCTGGTTAATATGGTCCCATTTAAAGCAAGACTCTCTCCGCCTGTAAGGAAATCAAGGCTATAACATCATTTCCCTTCTTCGGTACAGCTGTGAAGTACAACACCCCTCCCAAGAAATGAGAACACCCTTGAAGGTATCGTTCACAATCAAAAATGCTAATTTATTTTCATTAATTTCTATTTCTTTCTTTTTAAGATACACTTAGGATTAATAAAATAAATTGCAAGATACAATGGCTTGAATCCTGGGATGCTTAAGGAATTAATGGAAACAAAACCCTCTGAAAACTCTGAGAGGCTTGTTAAGGGGCCCATGATACCAGATGCCATAAACCAGGCAACATAATGTTCAGCTCTTGAAGTACAAGCATAATAGGAGGATTAATTTTCAAAGTCTTCAAGGGATTATGGGGTAGTGAGGAGAAATCAGAATGACTCTTAAAAGACCTAATCTTGTCAAACTAATCTAACTTTTTTTTTCTACAACAGCATGAAAGTTATAGTGTGGCGCAGTTCATATTGTGCCTTTGATGAGACATTTGAATGACATTTTCCTCAATGGTTCGGGCAATGTGATTGTGAACATTTTCTCCCTTGGGGGTACCTGGATCCGGGGAGACCAAGCCTCACAGAGCCACTAATGAGTGCAATCACTGAGCAGCAGAGGCTGGCCCTGGATGAATGAAGAGTCAAGTATTCACAAGGAGGCTGGGCCTGGACACTGATAGCTGCGGAATGTCATTAACCTAATGAGGTAAGGGATACAGGGTGTGATTGGGTCCTGGGGCATATCAGGTCACTCCACTGACTTTGCTGGGTTTGAAAGGATACCCATGGTGTTAGGTTGCTGATAAGAAGACAAAGGCTGAAGACCGGGTACTCCTTCGTTTTATCTGTTAACTTCTCTGTAGAAAATCAGACACAGAAAAGACATTGGAAGCTGGGATGAACTCAACAGACTTCTCAGATTCTGTTCATCCATTCGACTGCTATCACAAAATACCCGGAGCTAGGTCCTATTGGGAATAACCAATCTGCTATCTGTGGTTCTAGAAGTTCAGAAGTTCAAGATCGAAACTCTGGCAGAGCCAATTCCTGATGAGGATACTTTCGATGTGTCCTGACATGGCTGAAGGCTAAGGCAGATGACTGAGGCCTCTATTAGAAGGTCACCAGTTCTGTTCAGGAGGAACCCCCAGACCTACCCCCCTCATAGGCCCCACCTTCTAATACCATCACCTTGGCAATAACTTTCAGCTTAAGAATTTTAGGGAACACAAATCAATCAGATTTGAGTATAGAGTGATTCCCCCAATGCAGTAAAATTAATTACCCACTAACAAAAGCAGGCAGGAAACCAAACTACCTAAATGAGTAAGAGTCACTTCTAATTAAATTAACAATATCTAATTACTTACAGATAACGGAAGAACAAAAGACTTAGCTTTTTGGACTCCAAAGTGGATAACAGTGGAAGTGGGGAGGTAGTATTCTCTATATTTCTTAGGTTCATCTTTTTTACACTTTGTCTAAATGTGTATTATGACTACGATGCTTTATAATGTACAAGATAGGCATTTTATTCACTGAAAATAAACACTGGAAACTAGAGAGATGGCTCTGTGGTTAGGAGCACTTAAGTCCTGAGTTCTGCTCTCAGCATGTGCATGGTGGCTTACAACCATTCACAACTGCAGGTCCAGAGGATCTGACACCTCCTGACCTCTGTGTGCACCAGGCATTCATGTGGGATGAAAATGCCTATGCAGGAAAAAAAACTCATGCACAAAACAAATCTAAAAATTATTAACATTAGGGAAAGTAAAAAAGTCATAATGACTACAATTTGTTAAAAAGTTCCTTTATATGGGATCTTATGTTACATGTGTTTTATTTTACCCATCATAAAAAATAAAATATAATCTTTAGCTTTTTCATTAAAGGTCATGAAAACTGAGGCTTAGAGAGGGTTACCAACATCTCCACTGTCCCCAAGTTAGGAATCAACTATTGCTGTCAATTGTGCAAACACTCTAGGAAAAACTGAGAGGGCCTCCTTGCTGAATGCTGAGGACCATCTTGAAAGTGACTCTTGAGAGTCTTCTGGGAACCAGATGCTTTCAATGTCTAATTTCTTCTTTTTTCCTGAGGGTAGAGATAGCTTATAGCAGATATGATATTTTCAAATGCTTTAAATAATGTATGGTCATTTTAGTGCCAGTATTTTGAGGGAAGTCGGGAGCTGTCTGGTCTCAGAATTTGACTAAACTGAAAATTTATGAAAATAATTTTTGAGGACAGTTCCCCAGGTGATCTTCCAAATTTCCACTTTCCCCAGTGCTGGCATTTAGCTATATGAGTAACTGGAATGTGTTGGGACCAATATTCTGAGATGGGAGGGACTGGAGACAAGAGGCCCTACCCTGCTCCATCCTCCCTAGAAACAGGATGTCATTGAATGCTTTCACCCAGAAAATTGTGTCTTCCCTAGGGATGAAGCCCAGGATGACTTTCTGGGACTCATCAGTTGCCAGTCAAAACTGTCCTGGGTAGTTTTCCATACCTTTGGGGGGACTAACAGATATTGAGTCCTGAGCTCCTGTTGCTTTTTTCATGAGTATTTTAAAGCCAGCAGTCTACTTCTTGGAATTAATCCTTGAGGATGGTGTCTCATTAGACTCTAGGCAAGCTGGTAACAAGTCTACAGTGAGCCTGCTTCCCACAGCCCTGTAGCCCATGTGTATGATCATACACAGGCCAGTCACAGTAACTAACTGTATACTTCATCACCTGCTCTGTCCATCCATCCACCAGGGCAAGCCCTCACTGGGCCATCTTCTGAAAGTGTTGGAAAGAAGCACAGAATCAGACTGAAACAGATCTTTCTCTCTCTCTCTCTCAATTCAAAACTACCTATTTCACCTTGTTTTGTCAATCGGATTTTTTTTTTGACAGTAATCTAAACACTTTTTCAGATAGCTCTCATGGAGGTATTTTTTTTTTAATTCTTAAGTTGTTTTGAATTTTGAATTTTGTAATCATAAAAATTATTTTAAATAAGATTATTTTTTAATTTAAAGTGCATGAGCATCAACTATTAACTATCAATGTGGCCACTGTGATTTTATTTCCTATAGTCCTGTCTGTAGACATAGGGAGATGATTTGAACAAAATTTTCCAAACACAGGAGCACTTGTGTTGCTATTTTCTTTCATTTTGCCCTTGTTAAGTGGTTACAGGAACAAAAAGATCTGGATGCATTCTCTTTTGAGCAGCAGAGCTGTTTGAACTAGGGTACAGCTAATGTCAAAGCCCATGTTCTTAGCCATTATTCTCCCCTGCCTCCCAGGGTGATCTCTGTTCTGTAGACTCCTAAGATTTTAGATTTTAAAACTGAGAGTTACAGATTTTACTTACTGCATAGAACTAGAAACAAACATTAAAAATTACGTGAATGCCTATACTTATAAAAATTTATAATCATATTTATATGTATGCCCACGTGCATCTAGTTGAATGTAGAGAGTTTCTGTTCTTTTGCCCCTTGTTAAGATAATCTCTCTCTCTCTCTCTCTCTCTCTCTCTCTCTCTGTATGTGTGTGTACATGTGTGTGTGTGTTTTCACGTGCATGAATTAATTAGTAAACTCTTTGATTCGAAAAACTTCACACAATTTTTTTTTCACATTAAAGTACAGTAAGAAGAGTTTGTTTAATGAACCAGAGATTTGTTCAAAATCAACACTATTTTTCTTGCACTTCTTGCACTTCTAACTATCCTTGATATAAAGGAAAGAGAATCTGTCTTTGTGAAATCCCTAGATTTAGGTTTTCATCTGGCTATGCTGCTAACTAGCTAGGTGATTTTAGTGGAATCATTTTATCTTTGAGAGTAGTATTACAATGCCTTGAAGGTGACTTTGATCTCTAAGCATCCATAGATTTGTGAAAATAATTACCTCCATTATATAAAGATGGTTCTTTCTTTAAAGGAGCCCATCACAATAGGAGCATACTGAGGGTTAGAGATGCTGCCACAAAGGAGAACACCACACAGACAACTTTGAAATGTCTGTATGTGAAGGAAGTAATGTGTTTTTGTTTCTTATGGTTGGGCTCAGAGGTTCTTAGGGGGAGTCTTTGAACTGCGTGATTTCTAAAGGCAACGGTCTATGTCAGTAAGGAGAGGTAGTGGAAGAAGAGAGACATAGTGTGTGGATTTTAAGATGGCTTGTGACTGTAATTAGAAAAGCCATGGGTACAGTTATTTTCATTTTCACCTACAAGATTGTATTTTGAGTATCAGGACACACCTATTGTATATTGCACACAGGCACATGTGTGTATACACACACACAGACATGGGACCAAAAATTTATATCATGACATATAGATAATACTGATGAATTAAGCCTACCTTCCTTGGGCTTGAAAGTCATCTTATCATAAAGACAAACTAGGCTCATTTCTTTTTGTGATCGAATCTCCATTTCTCAAAGACTGGGCTTTGCCCCACCTATCACTTTACAAATGGTTCTGTACGTTCTGTTCCAGGAAATTGCAACTCTACCTTTGTTTCAAAAGGTTATTATAACCACCTGCTTTTATGACCATCTTGCTATGCTCTGCTTCTGTAGCCTGGCCTATTTGCCTGCTAAATCTCCCTTTGGAAACCCTCTACCCCTGAGCTACAAAAACCTTATCTTCACCATGTCCAATGCTGGCATCGTGAACCCTGTCTTAGGGGGAGGTAGCCCATGTACATGAATAAAAAATCTTCAATTAATTGTGTGCTTTAATTAATTAGGCCATGACGGATGGTTTTTCTCCACACGTCTTTGGGATTAAGAACACACGTTCTAGCCATAGTAAAAGTCCAAAGACTAGAGAATATTGATTGCCCTGCTTAAAGACATTAAATCAAGAAAGGATTCTGTCTTTGCCATTTGGGGGGAGGGCATCCATGAATTTGATGAAGCATCCCATACTGGCAATTACAATTTGTTTTATTCGTTCCATGAGGCCAACTGTTTGATTCATCCTGATGAGCCTTCTAGGATGCACTCAGAATGTCCAAAACAATATCTGGTCAGTCTACAACCTAGTCAAATTGACATAAAAATACCCTACCACATATATTTCATTTTGAAATAACTAACAGTTCTTTGTGGCTTTGTGAAGAAATAACCTATGAGTTAGTAATAAGCATGATTCCAAACTAGAGCAAATGACCTGGCTTGTATGTCACCTGTGATTAATACATCTTTATTTAAGAGCAAATGAACAAATGAATAAGCAAAATTCAAAGAAGCTGTCTGACATGGGCTAGTTTGGGATGGGTAAGTGTGGGAGTGGGTAAAGGTAGATTTTTTTTTCTTTCCCAGTAATTGGGTTTCATTATCATCTTAAGGGAGAAAAAAACCTATCAAAACCATTCCATTTACTGTTGCTTACTTGAATAGATGTGACATTCTAAAGTTGATATTCCCTAATAGCTGTGATTAACATATCTAAATACTTCTCCAGTGACTTCTGAAGCCTCTTTCTCTCCTTTGAAGTTCTATTCTAATTTAGACTGGTAGTTTTGAGAAGCCAGGGTGATAGTTTTATTCTTATTCTTGCTGATTGAAACATCTTTTCATAAATGGATATTCCAAGGATAGGAGTATAGTCTCCCCCAAGGATAAGAATCAATTTCAAATTCCTATCACTAAGAAAATACAATTTGAAGTACAATTTATGGTCTAAAAAAAATCCTGATAGTCCCATTAGGACAGAGTACTGAGATCTCCTCTTCTGCATCAATTGAGCTAAAATTGCTTTGGCATGACCAAGCTTTTCCTTAGGTGCCCTGCAGAGGAAGACTGCAGAACAGCCCAGAGCTTTGTCACCAGCCCTCAATTAAAAAAGTTTGAATTAATAAAGCTGCCTTAATTGGTTTTACAGAAGGAGCATTGTGACCTCATCTCATCTGATCTCTCTGATCTTGGGGTTAAATTTCCAAAGAGGACAGACAGCAACTTGCAAGTTCCTATTTTCTTAATAACAAACCATGTTCATTATTATAACATGCCGTGCCCCAGTCACAACTTTATCCACCAATCTAGAGTATGTTCTGGAGCTGGTTAAATTAACTTAGCTATCAAAATGCTAAGCTTGATAGCTCATTTATCTTTCTGTCTCACAACTCCACATTACAAGGCAGTGATGATTGATCTTGCATCTTCCAGGTACCATATAGTATAAAAACTAAGAGAAGATTAATTAAAAGCTGTCTTACCCAGACAGGTTTTAAAATAAGTTTTAGATTTACACTATATATCAGCTGAAGCAGAAAAAGAATCTAGGACCAGCAGCTCTGTAATGCCAATTGGATTTTATGTAGAATATGTATGCAGTGGTCCTGATCACCATTATTATTCTTTCACAAGTCTTGAATACCAAAAAGAGGCAGAAAGACCCCAAGACAAATGTCCTTTAGTTGCTAAATTTCCAATACGCATAACATAGAGAAATAGCAACACATTACTGCAGGAATATCACACACACACACACACACACACACACACACACACACATACACACACACAGAGACAGACAGACAGACAGACAGACAGACAGACAGACAGAGACAGAGACGTGGATAGGGACAGGGACAGGGACAGAGACCGAGTCTTCATCATATACAGGTTAGTTCCATGCATTCTTTCATAGAATTTGGAAGTCCGAGAGAGTATACACAAATACACAAAAAAAATGATGTTGAAATGTATGTTTGGAAAAGGGAGAAAACCTCTAATTCTGTATATATACACCTACAGATTTATCTATCTATATACTATATATGCATATATACATATCTATCTATCTATCTATCTATCTATCTATCTATCTATCTATCTATCTATCTCATATTGAAAGAGATGTTAATTGAGAGGCCAAGAATCTTAAAAAAAAAAAAAGAATTGAAACAGCCAATGAGGGGATAGCTGAATCACATGACTGATTTATCTATATTTACAGAATATTTACAATATTCTGATGTTTACAACTTAAAGGCATTAAATATATCTGTGTTGTTAGACAAAGGAGTACGGTAATGATTGTTTTGGAAAATGAACGGATACCAGAAGTGATTTTTATTAGGAATGAAGACTTGGAGACTGTGGAGCCATCCATGATCTGGCCCTGAGGTGGGAAATATTAAAAAGGAGGAGTATGATAGATCCTTAAAGAGAAAGAGAAGCCTCCCTTTAAAACTTGGAAAGGCTTCATTACAACAGATAGTCTCCATAGGAAAGATGATGGGTAGGCCCAGAGAAGATTTTTCGAAAAATCATTTGAAGAAAGGAACATAATTGATTTCTTTTCATGGGGTGGTCGGACATTTGTCGCTACATGATTGGGTCTGAGATAGTCTATGTGACGAGGAGCCAAAACCACTCTCTGCCCCAGAGATAGCTGCAGGGTTGTTGCTGGTAGGAGCAAGATGTGGCCTGGTTTCTTCAGTGCATTCTGTCCACCTAACATGACAGGTATCTTAAAGGGGCAGGCTCATGAACTAACACACATCCACTATTACAGATGAAGAAACCAGCATCTAAAAGTGTTAAGTCTCCAGGCTAACGACAACTGGCTAGTAATCAGCAGAGTCTGACTTTTCATAACAGCTGGTTTAGCTGGTGGAAGGCCACCATGCCACTGTACTACTACTCCCTGCAGAGCAGTTAAATATATCTTCCTATATACATAGTGCATTTTTTTTGGAGGCAGAAAAACTGAGTGCAGGCTGCTCAGCCTTCACTTTTGTTTATATATTGTTTTTATTGTGAGTCATGCCACCTCTCCAGGTGAGTGTCTCTCCGTAGCCATTCAGAGGGTTCTTTGATGGTCTTACTGCATGGAATCCTCTTTTCAAATACACATTTTAATATTTTCTTAACAATAAAATCACCAGACCTTATTTTTTCCTACATTTGAAACAAATGATTGAGCTGTCCTTGCAAAGCTTTTACTTTGCAGTCCTAAAGATAGTTATTGATTAACTGTAAAGGAAACCCCATTATACATTCATCTCTCTAGTTTGTAGTCATAGGGCAGTCATCGTAAATCATGAGTGATTAGATTTCTAATAGCTGTAGGTTTTAATTTTTTTCCAAAAAAAGAACGTTTTCTTTGGTTTTTACCCAAAAGGAAGGGAAAGGCATATGAAATATATTGACCCCATAATGAGTCATGAGCAATGTTGCCTACCATCTCATTAATGCCACATAACTAACTCAATCTATCATCTTGTACCAAGTGTCTTCTGAATGCTGGTATTCTGATAGGAATGTTCACACACATGAAAAATTCTAAACACAGTTCTTCTGAAGTCTAGCCTTTCTAGGATGGTAATATGATCACATACATACATAACACAAAGAGTAAATGACCATGCAGTGACATGTCTCATGGGGACTAATTTTCTTTAAAACATTGGACATTTCTTTCCCATCTAAATCTCAGGTTAGAATCTGGAGAAATTTCCGTGAGTGACGACAACTTTTTGTGTTCTTTCAGGTAAGATTTCTCCTCAAGGACAGTGTTTGCCAATGGCCACGATGGCCTAAGGTTTGAGAGAGAATCGGGGAGTGTTCTCTAATGTCAAAAAATGGTCTGTAAGATCTCTGTCGTGACAGAAGGACATGGAAGTTTACATAGATGTCCTCAATATAATATTAATCAAGACGTAGGGATCCTGCAGATGTGATTAAAGTCTCAAGTCAGTAGACCTTGAGGTGAGGATTACTTGTCTTTACAGCCCACTGATGTGGGACTTTTGACAGCAGAGTGTTTATTTTGGCTAGCAAGAAAGGAAAGAAGAGAGAAATAAATGGAAGAAAGATTAGAAGCATTTTTGATGGGTAGAAGATGGATGAAACTGCACCATAAAGGAATCGAGAGGGCTGTAGAATGAATGGCTTCCATTGACAACCATGAAAGAAATATGTGGTTAGTATGATGTTTCTGTGGACATGGATTCTACCATCAATATGTATGTTCATTTTCTGTTACTGAAAAAAGATACTGAGATATTAACCTGTATAAAAAATAAATGTTGATTTTGACTTACAGTGTTATTAGAAGTTCTACTCTATGATCAGGAAGATCCATTGCTTTTCAAGATTGTGGAACAAAGCACACTGGACAGGAGTATGCGGAATCATTCGTGGACATGGAAGATAAAGAAAGAACAAAAGAAAGAAAGAACAGGCAGACAGGCAGACAGACAGACAGACAGACAGACAGACAGACAGACAGACAGACAGACAGACAGAAAGAAAGAAAGAAAGAAAGAAAGAAAGAAAGAAAGAAAGAAAGAAAGAAGAAAAATAGAATGGACCATGGTCTCAGAATCCACTTGAAGGGTATGAACATAAAGACCTAAAAGACTCATTAGATATCCCTAACATGCTCTACCAATAGTGTCATGCACGACAGGGGAATCATGGACAGTCCTTTGTAGCACTCTTATCTGAATCATAGCAACATAAGCAGATCATGAGACAGATTTTCCTAGATATCCAGATAAGAACACATGCCAGTTAATACTTTGAGACTGATTTACTGAAAAGAAAACACACTGGGACCCTCAAAAGCATGAACGAAGAGACTTTTCTTCTCTGAACGTAGGAACTATTTATTCTTTAATGAACAGGATAATTGAAGCTTGATTTTATGTGTTACTCAACATGCCATAAAGGAGAGATACTGTATTTTGAGAGTCTCACAACCCTAGAGAACTAAAATGGAGAAACTGATATCTTAGTTTTCTCAATGTGACTTGAAACATGAGCCCCAAGATAGTCTTTCAAATATTTTCCCATAGAATAGGTGAGTCTTCTTCTAGCTCCCTGATAGTTCTCCCAACCTTTTAATCTCCATGTTGACCTGGTCCTGGTTGTGGTGGTTCAGGCTACTCTTTCTGAACTTGTGTCTCAATTAGTCTCCCGATTAGTAGAGATGACAGTGGGATGTTGAAAAAAAGAAGCACTGTTTCTTGATCCTCACATTTGGCAGGTATTAGTAGACTCTATTTTGACAACTGAGGAAGAATATTTCAGGAATTTTTTTGTTCACCGTCTTCCCAGGAAATTCCCCAATTAATGATTCTCAAATTGTGTTTCTTGGAACTTGTTCAAGATATCAAATCTTGAGACTCCACCCTAGAACTCCTACATTAGAAATCAGGACCCAGGAAGATGCTTCCAAGGTATGAGACCTGCTGCCCCCAAGAGACTAGGGTGATTCTTGGTACCTTCTGGAATTTCAAAGTGAATTTTCAGTTTGAGAAGATGATGAAATATCAGTACAGAATTGATGAGGGATTATGAATAATCCAGCTCCAGGTGATTCAAATGCTATCATAGCTGAAGTGACACCTAAATTTTGCATGTATATCGAAAGTTTTGTAAAATAAATCACCATGCAAAAGTATCTGAAGGATGCTTTTCGTTTTTCTCTCTTAAAGGAAACTGGATTTTTTTAAAGGAAAAAAAAATAGGTGGCAGATTCTTTTGTAAAGGGGAAACTCTGATTTGTCTGTTTTGTAAGCAGAATTTTATGTATTGAATTTTCTTAGGGGGAAGCAGATTGTATCTGGTGGTTTTACGCATTGGAAATGCTTCTGAAGTATTTGATTAGCTGATACGGAAGTCAAATATTCTAGGTTCTGGAAACTGAGAAAATTGCCATTTTTACAATAAATGCTTTAAAAATAGAATTTAATACTTTTTCTATAATTTAATTTCAAAGGCTTCCCCCTATCCCCACTTTGAGGATGCTGCCAGGAAGGGAGGACACTATTAGGACATGGCAGTGCCTTGGGTTGTCTCACTCACCAACTCTGTGACCTTTGGCAAGATCCTCTCTGTTGCAGATTAAGCACAGGTTTTGTTGTCACCATGCTAAAGGTAGGCATGAAAATCTTTGGAAAGCTAGATGAATCACAACTTGCTTGCAGTGGGCCTGAGCAGAGATTCAGCTTGTTTTGATGGAGCCACAGTTTTAGCTTATGGGCAGTTTTAGTAGAGAAAATGGGCTTGTTACTGTGGTTTGTGGCGTGCCTATGGAAACATGACAGGAAGCTAAGCCACAAAATGGTTTAAGAAGCAAGAGACTGTACCACCTGGGGATTCATTCCATATACAGTCAGTCACCAAACCCTGACACTATCGTAGATGCCAAGAAATGCTTGCTGAAACGAGCTTGATATGGCTGTCTCCTGAGAGTCCCTGCCAGAATAGGCAGATGCTCACAGCCAACCATTGGATTGAGCATGGTGTCCCCAATGGAGGAGCTAGAGAAAGGACTAAAGGATCTGAAGGGGTTTCCAACCTCATAGGAAGAACAACAATATCAACCAACCAGATCCCACAGAGCTCCTAGGGACTAAGCCATCAACCAAGGAGTACACATGGCTCTAGCTTCTTATGTAGCAGAGGATCGCCTTGTCAGGCATCAAAGGGAGGAGAGGTTCTTGTTCCTATGAAGGCTGGATAGATGCCCCATTGTAGGGGAATAGAGGGCAGGGAAGTGTGAGTGAGTGGGTGGAGGAACACCTTCATAGAAGTAGGGGGAGGGAGGATGGGATAGGGGCTACCCGGGGCGAGGGGAAACTGGAAAGGGGGATAACATTTGAAGTGTAAATAAAGAATATATCCAATTAAAAAAGAAAGAAGCAACTTACCAAGACAACCCTGGGGTCAAGAAAGAGAATGTGCCTTCTTTCTGTAGAAGGGCATGCAGTACAGAGAAGAGGTCCATTGGAATACTTTGTTTTCCATCAACAAAATGCATGAACACAGTAGATTTTCTAACAGTATTGCAAAATTAAAGATTTGCACTCTTAAAACATATATGCAGTTGTTCAACAAATAGATACTACATAATGATTACTTTCTAGTCCTTGGAAGCTGAAACAGGAAGATCTGAAACAGCCTAGATTTCTGGCAAGAACCTGTTTCGAACCAAGATAGAATTGCGTATGCCAACTCCTCCAAACATACATAAAAGTTAACTGATTATAGAGAATGTTTCCCATGCACAGTAACATGAAAGTAAGTGACTGTGGTCTAACTTTGATTCGACTTAAATTCGACTCCAGAAGGTTACTCCTCAGGATTGAGATGCTAAAGAGCAGAAGAAAAGGGGCAGAGAGGAATGTTGCCACCTGGCAGGAATGAATATTTACTAAAGAGACATTTGTACCCTGCTATTTGGCTATCAGAGAGTTGAAAGAATGAATTAGAATTTGTTCAGGAATGTCCTCATGGGAAGGAAAAGTCCAAAGCCTTGGGGATCAGGGATGGAGAAATGACTCAGTGGTTAAGGACACTGGTTGCTCTTCCAGAGATCTCCAGTTCAATTCCCAGCGACCACATGGTGGTTCACAACCATCTATAATGTGATCTGATGCCCTTTTCTGACATGCAGGTATACATGCAGACATAGTGCTCATAGACATAAAAATAAATAAATCTAAAACTGAAGCCTTGGGGGCCATCAAAGGGGGAGCTTGTCTCCTGAAGGAAGATTTACAACTTGTCAAATGACTTTGGAAGAGAGGGTTGGAGCTGAGCCTTTGATGGAAAAGACTGACCTAGGATGACTGTTTAGTTCTCTTGCCTTCAATTTACACCATACCCTCATGTCAGGACCCTCAAGGTGGACTTGAAGTTGGGATGGAGCTCAACTCTTACTGGATCTCTTTGTAACACTTCCCAAGGTCTGCACATTGATTAAACCTCTCCTTTCTGGTTTTCACTATTCTTTTTATTTATTTACATTCTGCTGTCTCCTAGTCACACCCTCTCACAATCCTACCCTTATTCCCCTCCCCTTCTCTGAGCAGGTTGGGAACTCCCTAGGTATCACCCTACCCTGGCACATTAAGTCTATGCGAGTCTAGGCCTATCCTTTCCCACTGAGGCCAGACCAGGCGCCCAGCTAGAAGAACATATTTCACATACAGGTCACAGCTTTTGAGATAGCCCTTCTTCCCCCATCCCCCCTCTCCAGTTTTTCGAGACCCATATGAAGACGGAGCTGCACATCTGCTACACATGTTCAGCGGTATGTTCTTTGGTCAATGGTTCCCTCTCTGAGAGCCCCAAGAATCCAGGTTAGTTGACCTGGTTTTCACTATTAAAATAAGTATTTCGATCGAGAGAATCTAATATATTAAAATTACCAGAATTTTTAGGCCTTATAATATAAACGTTTACCTCCGTGGCTGCTTATCTTTTTCTATCTCTTAGGGCAATGGAATGCGCATGCGCAGAAAGGCTTTGTAACTGCTTATTCTCACCAGGTGCTTACCTCGATATGGGAATTATTCTAAGCACTTCCCATTTACTAACTTATTTACTTGTTTTTTGCTAGCTTTGCTTTATTTGTTATTTTTAATTGACCAAAAAATGGTAACTGTTTAGGTCATGTAACATGCTTTGAAATATGACTACACTGTAGTCGGCATAATTTGCAAACATTATCTTTCCTACTATTTGTGAGCATCATCCATCTAATCATCAGGAGACTTGGTCTCTGCAGGTTCAAGTACTACCCATGAGGCAGTTCACTGTGGTAGGTTAGTTTTTCAGAGCTGGTGATGAGCTACTGGGCTAGGCTCCGCTCTTGAGAGCATAGTTACTCTCTGGAGTTCAGCGCGATCCTCTCTGTGACTTGACTTGGTAGGATATCCCCTCTTAGTGAGCCAGGACACCTCCAGCTGAATCTGTTTTCTGAAGCCTGGCTCAGACCGGATCTTTCCCACTGTACTTCCCACCTACAAAAAGGGAGAGTTTGGGCAAGAGAGAAGTGCAAGAAAGCGGGGGAATTGTCACGCAGCCCCTTTTATAGTGGGCCGTCTACCTGGCTGTTGCCAAGTAACTGTGGGGCAGTGCAAACCTAGCTGTAGCCAGGTGACTGTGAGGGTGGAATCCAGCCAGAACACTAGGGGCCCGGAGGGGTGGGTATGTGACTGATGGCCACAGGATTATGTTCAACAATGAAGTTCATGCATAACATCTCCCCAAGGTATCTCTCTTACCTGACTTTTCCCTTTGTCTTGTATCATTCCTTTTGGTAAATTCCTAAATTTCTCACCCTAAATCCTTGTGTAAATCAGACCCTGATCCAAGGCTTATGGACCAATACAGGGAATCCATGATATATATGCACAAACATATTAATATATACACACGTATTAATATATGTACATATTAATATACACATATATGTTAATGTAAGTATATGCACACACATACATTAAAATACATATTAATGGAAAGTGGAAACAATCCAGGAGCACAATTCAAATTGTGTTCTATTGAATGCATTCTTCCTGTGGGGATTCTCTGACAGACAGGAAGCTGCTGCCTTTTGTAAAACCCTGCAAGGGAGGTGTTCAGGAAATCACAGGCAGGAAGCTATCTATGAACAAATTGCATCCAAACTTCCAATCTCCTTTGTTTGCTCAGGTCATTCAGGATATCATTATCACATTAATGGGATTTTCATCTTTCTGTTTGCAGGTCCTGTCGTATGCACATTGTAATCTGCTTTGAAAGACAGTGGGGGAGAAATGCCCTCATTTTCATCTTTTTCTGAATGCACAGCTTGGGTGTGGATTTGATCCAATGAATTTATTGACTATCAAGAAAGACAAACCCTCTGTCTTCTCTTTCTCTCCTGCCCCTGCGTTCCTAATCTCAATTTCTTTAATTCTGATTTTGGTCACTGGCTGTAACTCATTTTTTTCTCCAGTGTGAGTTTAGGACAGTCTGCCTTGAAGGTTCCTGTTGTTACTGCAGTGTAGGAAGTAGGAGCTAAACTCCAGAGGCTGTTTGGGGATAACTCAGGCAAGAAAATAAAGTCTTTAATTTTAACTGCATTTGAGTGTGTGTCTTCCCATTCCATCAAAGTAGTTAAATTGAGTGGAAGGGTAGTCCTGGGCTCATGACAACAGAACTTAATTCTCCATTTGATTTTACCCTGCAAGAACGGGCTCTCTGGCAAGGCAATTCAAGGATGGCAGTTTCATACAAAAAATGGTATATTTTAAACAGTAAACAAATATTAATTTCCAGACCCCAAGATGAGTTAAGTGAGACACAAATCATTTAGGGCTGAGTCTGGAGCCCATTTTCCAAGCCATTGCAAGTGTTTCTTTATGGGGATTCTGTGAGCATGTGTGTGTATTAGGGGAATTTTATCTTGTGCTAGCAGTGATAAGGAGCAGTTAGAGCAAGAGGTGATCAAAGGTCCTGATCAGATACGGAGTCTGTGGTCTTAGAGTCACTGCTCATCTGATAGATCTTAGAGAACATCTCTTTGCTTTTATGTATGTCACGAAACCCAAGAATTCCCCCTGCAACTTTACTGGGTTTCCTTCCTCCTATAAGTAATTACTCTTTATTTCAGTGACAGAATCATTTTAATTTTGAATGTTTTCATCTTTATATAGACCTTGGCAAAGATTAATCTGTCCAGAATATTCTGGGGACTTGGCTCTGGTGTTTCAGGACTGTAAATGGGATGCAGCAAGCAGGCAGCTCATTTTTCTACCTTCTAGGTTTATCTGAATACAAAACTTATTTAAGGTTGTATGTGCTTGAGTGTGCGTGCGCCTTTTTGCCATCTCAGGCTTTGTTGAAGACAAAAAGAGCTGTTCAGAGTTGCATTTTATCCACCAATAGGCTCCCAGGCTTTGCTGGGCTCAGCCTTCTGATGACCTGAGGAAAACGGAACAATGTGTCTCCCCTCTCTCCTGTCCCTTAGTCTCTTCCTTATCCCCACCCTGACCTTTCTTAGTTATTCCTCTCTTTTGTGTTCTTTTATTTGAAAAAAAACAGATGTTTTTTGAGAATGCATGTCTCATCTGTTTTAGGTTAATAAGTCTCTGTGGTCCCCAGCTCCTGGCCAGTTTTTCAGTCACCTTTCCTCTCAAAAAGAGAGAGGTGGACTTAGTTCTCTGGTCCAGAGCAAACTGAACAGATTTGAGGTTTCCCTGAAATCAGCTCTTGTGACCTCTTTGATAAGCAAATAAACCTACTGCTATTACAGTGAACTCAGGTGTGTGTGTTGGAGTGTGTCTGTGTGTGTTTGCAAGATTGTGTATGTATATATATTGAGGGAATAGGAAGGAGGTAAGGGAAGCAACAAGAGGTCCATACCATCTGCAGAGTAGTATAGAGAAGCAAGTCCTTGGGGGGATGTAACTGACCCTTGTCTAATGTATTTATTTTGTTCTTGGGTTAAATGGTGAAGAGAAAGCACCCAGACTCTTCTCTGTATGTCCAGAGCTTTTGATTTTCATCTACTTTCTTCTAAGCAAGGTACTGATATGTTTTATTTAAGAGCAGAGACTGGGACTTTTGCTAGGGCTGTGGTTTATGTGCTTTTGAAGATGCTAGTGGCAGATAGCCCAAGAGAAGGCCATCCTTGGACATTACACTTAATGGCTTACCTCCTTCTTAAAGGTGACCCATTTCTATGGGAAGATCACTTTCTTTCCTCCTGCTCACCTCTGTCTTTTTCATATGTACACATGTTTTCACTCTGTAGAATTTGAAGTCCTTATTGAGGTCTGAAAATAGAGAATATAGAATTTCATTTCAATGATGAAGATACTGAATAAAGAACTTGCTTACAGAATATAAACTTAAGGGCATTGAAGAAATTCAAAACAACCATAAGGACCTTATGTTCTCATTCAAAATGTAGACACTTAATCCAACAAGGTTAATCACAGCAACAGCAATGCCAACAGTAGTAATGATCGCTGACAGTAAGGGAATGCCCACATTGTTAGGCATTGTGCAAAGTGTGACACTTTTTACCTGATTTTCCCACTACCCCCATGTGGTTGGGTTATTATTTGTTGTTCCAATTTTAGAGATAACAGAGGCTTAGAAATATATCATCCCCATATGTAATGATGTAGTAAGACAAGCTTTAATGAAATTCTTCAGTTCAAACTATGTTATACTAGGACCATCTTGTAGCAGCTAATGAGAGCAATTTGTAAATTATTGTCCCTCATCAACTTAGTGTTTAGTGATAACAAGTTACTTATGTGAAGTCAGCTAAGACAAGAGTATTTGCATCATAGAAATTTGCAAAGACTGCATGTCAAGGCTTGGTTTTCATCACCAGTGAATACATTTGTTAAGCATTTATCATCACACCAACATGTTCAACCACCCTGTCTGTCTGTCTATGTATCTATCTACGTATCTATCTAACTGAGTTGAATGTCTTCTGTGTCCTAGACTATTCTTGAACTTTCTCTGTGTCAAGAATGACCTTGAACTTCTGATCTTCCTGCTTCCACCTCTACCGCCTGAATTCTGGGATTATAAGTATGTATCACCATGCCAGACTTATGCAATGCTGAGGATTGTACACATGCTTTTGTGAATGGTAGATGAGCACTCTACCAAGCCAGATATTTTTCAACGCCATGGGTTTCCTAGAAAATCTGTACTATTTAGCCACCACAGGAAAGCTAGACTGGATTGGAGACCCCACACCCCAGCTCAGAATTTTACATCCCTGGTGCCATTTAGCTTTTAGTGTAATCTTCAGACTATCAGCTATCACTTAGACGAGGACATTTGGGTTAGCAATAGTAACCTAGTAATCCTGTGTAAACTAGTAAGAGGACATAGAGTACTGAGTGTATCTGCCCATCCTATAGCACGAAGTGTGTCCTGGGGAAGGGGAAAGCATACTAGAGATCAATCCCAAGCATGTTTCTGTTTGTAGACCAGCCGTTTCCTGTTTGAAAGTGACGTCAACACCCTGAGTAATTAGTATTCTTATTTCAAGCAAGTATCACTGGGCATGGTGTTTGGAGCTCCCATTTGTCATGTCCAGAAGAAAAACATCTGTCAGTGTGAAATGGGTCAGTTATCAAATCAACATGGGAGGGGCTGAAAGAGCATCTGATGATAAGAATGATGAAGAGGGATTCTCTGAAAGAAGTGGGTCAAAATGAGTCTCTTCTTAGTGCATTGACTTGGGAGGGGGAGGCTACAAAATAAGGATGAAAGGTTAGCTTTGAGGACATAATCTAGCTTCTGTTCACCTTCAAATATTTGGTACTTCATCCTCTGCTTGGAGTTCAGTAAGAGCTCAAAGAAGGGGCTACAGAAAATAGGTCAGTCAGTCAAGTGCTTGACATTCAAGCAGAAGGATCTAAGTTTGATCTCCAGTATCTTCAGGACACTTTCCTTAAACAAAACAAAGCAAAGCAAAGCAAAGCAAAGCAAAACAAAACAAAACAAAAACCAAACATATGTAGTAGAGTGAACTTGGAGTACCAGGACTGGAAAGACAGAGACAGAAACATCTCTGGGGCTCAGTGGCCAGCTAGCCTAGACTGATGATTGGACAGCTCCAGGTTAGTGAGGCTCAGCAGTCAGCTAGTCTAGACTGATGATTGGGCAGCTCCAGGTTAGTGAGGCTCAGTGGCCAGCTAGTCTAGACTGATGATTGGACAGCTCCAGGTTAGTGAGGCTCAGCAGTCAGCTAGTCTAGACTGATGATTGGGCAGCTCCAGGTTAGTGAGGCTCAGCAGTCAGCTAGTCTAGACTGATGATTGGACAGCTCCAGGTTAGTGAGGCTCAGCAGTCAGCTAGTCTAGACTGATGATTGGACAGCTCCAGGTTAGTGAGGCTCAGCAGTCAGCCAGTCTAGACTGATGATTGGACAGCTCCAGGTTAGTGAGGCTCAGCGGTCAGCTAGTCTAGACTGACTGGACAGCTCCAGGTTAGTGAGGCTCAGCGGTCAGCTAGTCTAGACTGACTGGACAGCTCCAGGTTAGTGATGCTCAGCGGTCAGCTAGTCTAGACTGACTGGACAGCTCCAGGTTAGTGAGGCTCAGCGGTCAGCTAGTCTAGACTGATTGGACAGCTCCAGGCTAGTGAGGCTCAGCGGTCAGCTAGTCTAGACTGATTGGACAGCTCCGGGTTAGTGAGGCTCAGCGGTCAGCTAGTCTAGACTGATTGGACAGCTCCGGGTTAGTGAGGCTCAGCGGTCAGCTAGTCTAGACTGATTGGACAGCTCCGGGTTAGTGAGGCTCAGCGGTCAGCTAGTCTAGACTGATTGGACAGTTCTAGGTTAGTGAGGCTCAGCAGTCAGCTAGTCTAGACTGATTGGACAGCTCCAGGTTAGTGAGGCTCAGCGGTCAGCTAGTCTAGACTGATTGGACAGCTCTAGGCCAGTGAGGCTCAGCGGTCAGCTAGTCTAGACTGATTGGACAGCTCCAGGTTAGTGAGGCTCAGCGGTCAGCTAGTCTAGACTGATTGGACAGCTCTAGGTTAGTGAGGCTCAGCGGTCAGCTAGTCTAGACTGATTGGACAGCTCCAAGTTAGTGAGGCTCAGCGGTCAGCTAGTCTAGACTGATTGGACAGCTCCAGGTTAGAGAGGCTCAGCAGTCAGCTAGTCTAGACTGATTGGACAGCTCCAGGTTAGTGAGGCTCAGCGGTCAGCTAGTCTAGACTGATTGGACTGCTCCAGGTTAGTGAGGCTCAGCGGTCAGCTAGTCTAGACTGATTGGACAGCTCCAGGTTAGTGAGGCTCAGCAGTCAGCTAGTCTAGACTGATTGGACAGCTCTAGGCTAGTGAGAGACTCTATCTCTAGTATAAGGTGGACAGTAATTGAAGGAAACACATCAAGTTTGGCTTTTGACCTTTATAGGCACATGAACATACATCTCTATCCCCTCCCCACAAAAAAAGAGCTGAAAGAGACAGGTTGCCTCTTGTGGCAATGGATATCTATCAAAAAATTAAGAAAAAATAAAAGTTTATCATTCTGAGAAAACAGAAGGCTGGGAACCACTTCATAAACAAAATCATACTGGATCAAGGAGATCTGCATCAGAAGGATTATGATGCTATTCCCAACATCCAGATAATCCTGTCAGTCAGAAGTACAGTTCAACACAAAATTTACCATTTCAAAATCCCTCACATCTTGCTGTAGCCCCTTTACAAGGTTATGACTAAAAGTAGAGCCATCTGAAATAATCATTTATCAAATTACATGCAAGGAGAAGAAATCATGTCTAAATTGAGGAAAATGACCAGTTTTTTTTTAAATATTCAATCTTTGAAAAATAGCTTTTAAAATAAGTGCCATGCAACACTCACTGTTTTCTTTTCTGGTTAATGAGGAGCAAAATGGACCCTCAGGAACAGCAGCCCTAGAGTTCAAATGATCAATGCATTTGGAAAAATTTCTTACCCTGCATATTGAACTTTAAATCTCAGGAGGGCGGATTTTTATTGTGCTGTTAGAATGTTACTACCTAAAGGGCTTGCTTGTTCTAGGAAGGATTGTTAAAATCAAGACTAATTACAATACAAATCTAGTCCAAATTTTCCAAAATTTCAGAAGGAATGGTGGTTTAGTCTGAAGGTTTGAACTTAATTCTACCCTTTTCAGTGTCTGAATTTATCATTTACGCATTGCCTTTGAAATATCACTAATATAATAGATTTCAGCTTAATCTTGCAAGAGCTAATTATTGGCACCAAGATTTACTCACGGCACATCTCGCCCTTAACTTGCTTGTAGCATAACCTTTTCTGCTTAAGCAGCTCCTCTGGTGACATTATCACCGTCTCACTGTGTTCATTCTTATACGGGATTGCAGCCGGCTAGGAACTGGTGGAGGTAGGAACGTCTGCTTGACTTGCTTTGTGCTAATGTAGAGCAATCAATTGCTCTGGTTTTCCCAGCTTCCCTTCCCCTTCCTTTCTCTTCCTACCTTTCCCTTGCCAGGTGTGAGGCAGATGGTCACATGGTATCAGATAAACCAGGGCCTCTTAAGGCAGCTGGTGCTTTCCTTGTCTAACCTGTGCTTTTGCATTTTCCTTGCCATGGAGGTGATGAAGATCTTTGTGGTGGTGATGCTGGCAATTGACTCTACCCTGTTTTTTCCTTTAGGTCAGTTCACTCTACCCCCAGAATACACTGTGATGGCCATGTAAGTGGCTAAAATACTGAAATATTTTTGTGCCAGTTGAGAAATAGCTATTGCTCAGAAGAACTCCATAATAGACAATGACTTCTTTCTCCATCTACCATCCTGGCTTCTCGTACCTCAACCTGATGCAACCCAGATATTCTTCCCCATGGCCAGTGTGATCGATTCCTGACATAAGTATGGGCTTTGGAATTTATTCTGCGATTTTACAAAAAACAAAACAAAATACCTTTATACTTTGTTTCTCTTATGTGTGCTGAATCTAATCCTGTTTTTTAAGTAGAAGAGTAGTCAAAATAATAGCTGTTGATGTTATATAACCACTCCTTTCTCTATTCACCCTGACAGGCTACTCCATCAGTTATGGAACATGGGGACTTTATTGGAATCCTTTGGCCTCAGTGTTCAATTGTAAGATGAAGAGTAAACATTAACCTTGTGGGCTTCTGCAGATGTTCACGTGTACTTCTGCACCAGTAGTGTCCCTGACAAGTTAACTTAGTGTTTATTAATTATGACTGTGTTTTCTTTTTCTGTTGATTTCAAGGTTGGAAGACCATTGCACCTTACTTAATCCTATCCAGTTGTCCAGTTATTTGGGTCCAAATGTCAATAGTAAGTAGTCCTGCTTCTTCTGAGCTCTGCTTCATGTCTTTTTGGTAGAGTTATTCCAGTATCTGATACAATTCAGATTTATTTTAAGTTTATTTGGAATCTTTGCAGCAATTCACAAACCTTGCACTGCTTAGCTGGGTCTTAGAGTCGATCTACAACTTTATTTCTACACACCCAGTCACCCTTCCTAGTGTTCATTCATTTCCTTCCTTCTGAATGTCTTTCTCTTGATTTTAATTTTCTACTTTAAGGCTTGCATCTATTCTCCTTGCCTCTGAACACTGCAAGTAGCTACACTCAATTTGTCTTGTTTCTTGGCTATTAATAAAATTTAGGGTTTCCTGTCTCTGTTTGTAGGACTCAATTTCACCATTGTTTCTTGGGAGCCTTTTCTTTACAGTTGGATTTTACATGACGCAGAGGCACAGGCTGGAATTCAGACAGTGACAGGGAGAGTCACGAAGGGCTTTTAAAGGCCAAGCATTTCTTGAGAGATTACAAGGAGTGTGGGCTTTTCAAAATATGAAAGCAAGTGAAAGAAAGATTTTTAAATCAATAATAAAACTGAGAATGTTTGCTTTATAAATTGCTTTATCTTCACATCTGATGCTTATGCAAGGTATTTAGGCTAGATTTATTTATTAATTTTTTAAATGTATCACATTAACAAAAATTTCAAATGTCATAGTCAAAACAAAGATGGGCAGATGGTCTGTTGATATATTAAATGGCTCATAGAAATAAATGCAGTATTTCAGAAGGATATGCTCTTGGGGGTTTACCTGTTATGAGTATTAGAATTGTAATGACATCTGACAGGGGAGGTCACCTATTTCACTAACATATCTGAAATAATGACAATATCAGTAGTAGGTTGGAAATGGTTGCTTACACAAGCATAGCCTCATAAAGTTTCCTAAAGTGTTAATTTGAGCACGAATCTCTCCATAAACTCTACTAGTGTGTCTAGTTGCTTTACTAAGGTCAATTTCTCTTTGAACTGAAGGAACCTATGGTCATGAGTGAGGAAGATGTCTTGGCCTGGATCTTTTTCTTCTTGTGCCCTGGTTCACAGTTGTCACTGTTTTAGTTAGGATGCCCTCCATCACAAGTACCAGTCACCTGATTCAAACCCATCTGCTTCTTGTCACTGAACATTTTCTAGGAACCCGCTTTCCACATGGCTTGATTAAGAACTCATATGGAGTCCGGAGACCCTGAGATGCCCATGTTCTGTTCTGGCCTCCCTTTCCCAAGCCTAGTGTATATCTAAGACCACCTGTCACTCTGTAGTAGTTCTTTAGGTCATCTTCAAAGGGAATGAACTTAGAAGTATTCCTTAAATGTTTCTGAATGATTGCCATTGGAGAATTGATTGATTAATTGATGAATATGATACAGGCCTGGCGAGCATCCTGTGCTGATCCCAGTGTCCAGTTGATTGAGGATGGGACTAGGTGGGACTGTAGGCAGAGTCACCAAAAGTACTGTTAGGATGGGAAAGGTGTATGCTCAAATAAAGGGAATTTTTATTTATTGCCATTTGGAAGGCATACGTGCTGCCAGGATATCTTTTAGCTACTGACTCATGATTTTATTCCACTTCTGTTCTGTCTCAGAATGGACGATTATTTGGCTTGGTAATTTCTCTCTCACTGTAGAAAATTTTTAGTGACTTATGATCACTTGAAATTTAGACTCTAAGTGTAACTCTGAGCAAACTATGCTTCTGTGTTCTCAATTTGATATTAATGCACATTGTTCACCATTAGACACGAAGGAATTAGAATGCAAGATGTGTAGGCAGCTTTGTATCCCGTGATGGTTAATCTTCACTGTCAACAAGATTAGACTTGGAATCACCTAGTAGATACACCTTTGGGTGGGTCTGTGAAGGCATTTCCAGAAAGTGTCAACTGAGGGTGATAGGACAGTTTCCTCCATTGGGGACCACCTTCCAACAGACATCCTAGTTATACAGAGGTCCGAGGAAAATCAGCATCACTCGTCTGTTTGCTTTAGCTTATTGCTGGTGAGTGTGTCTATCTCTGTTGCCCATGCTGCCATTCTCCACTGACATCAGAATCCCATTTCATGTTCTCCAAAAATGGACTGATTGCATTTAGTGCCTCTCTAGGAAACTTTCAGACCTTCAGCAATGTATTGCGACAACTGAGGCATCCAGCTTTGTGGACTGAGGGTCTAGCGGGTTTTGGGCATCTGCAGCATGCAGACAGTCATTCTCGGACTACCTATCCAAGGTAAGCCATTCTAGCAAATCCCCCTTTATAATATGGAAACATTCCATCAGTTCAAATCCCCCTAGAGAACTCTGCTGAATATACTATAGTACTCAGCATGTGTTCACACAGCGGTGGCTTCTCTTGAGGTATTCCAGTAAAGGTCATGCCTCTTGCCACCCTGGAATTGTGCCACTGTAGCATCATCTCTGAAAAGCCTCTGGATGTGGGGGAAGGGTCAGTTTTCTACAGAGCCTTCATCTTTGAGGGAGAACTACTTTAAAAAGCTCGTACTTTAAGTGGAGGTCATCGACTCTGTGTTATTCCTGTGTCTCAGACAATAGATGTTTCTCTTTCTGGCAGCTCCTCTGGGAATTTCCTATTTAACTTGCTCATACCCATTAACTGTGAGCTACTATCAGCTGACTTTCATGTCCATTGCTGGAAAGAATGGCTCTTTAGTGACACTGATAGCTTTTCCAGACTCGAGGGCAGGAAGAAAGTGAGACTTTGCACTTCTGAACCTATGTCTGTAAACACCACCATTTATATATTGCATGCCAATTTTACTGTTTAATATCATTTTCTTTCCATGTAACAATCAGAAAGCAATAAAAGACTGCAGAAAGAAGCTAGTGGGTTTTATCCAAAGGCTAGAAATAAATTATGTTTCCTTGAATTTTCATCGTGTAGACCTCCTGATTGGAAAATCCAGAATGAGTCACAAAGCAGCCAGCTCTGGTCTTGTCTTGTCTTGTCTTTTCTTTTCCCTTCCCTTCCCTTCCCTTCCCTTCCCTTCCCTTCCCTTCCCTTCCCTTCCCTTCCCTTCCCTTCTCCTCTCCTCTTCTCTCTTCTCTTATCTTCTTTTCCTTTTTAATACTCTTACATTTATTTCTCTTATGTACTTTCATTTTCTTTTTGATGTGTATATGGTGTATATATGCGAACATGCTTATGTGTTTGTGTTCACATGGAGGCCAGAAGGTGATATTGGATGTCTGTTTCTATCATTCTCCACTTTACTTCTTTTGGGATAGTCTCATTAAACCTGAGCCTTGTTGGTCTAGCCAAACTGGCTTGCCAGTCTCTCCCTACGCTCACCACAACTCTCCTGTCTCTCCCTCTCCAGATGTGGAGGGTGCAGATGTGAATCAACATGCTTGATTCTTACATGGATGCTGGGAATCCAACTTAGATATCCAGCTTGTTCAATGGGCACTTTATCAACTGAATTTATTTCCCCAGTCCTGTGTTTGTTTGTTTTTTTTTTAAATAAAGTTTTCTGTGAAGAACAGGATGGCTTAGAACACTCCAATGTCTGGCATCAGCCTCAGGAGTACTTGAAAGTCTGTGATCTATTTGTTTCTAATGTAAGAATCTCTCCTCTTCCTTTTCCTCCTCCTATCCCTCTTCCCCTTCCTCTTTCTTTTGAAATCTATGGTAAATGAGGCACCCCTCCACTCTGGGGCTTACTGTAGTTATTCTTATTCTTATTCTTATTCTTATTATTACCGGAGGTAGTTGTAACAGTGGATTTGTAACTTAGTATACAAAATTCTGGATTCTATAGTGATATTTTAGTTCATGTGTGATACTATGCTTTGCCCTTACTTCTTGGTGACTGGTGCTTTTACCTGCCCACAGCACACCCCAGCTCACCTGATACTCAGGCACCAGTGTGCTTGTCCCTAATTAATTGTTATTAATAACGTTATAAAGTAACAGAGATGGTCACATGTGTTAAACCTAATGAGGAAAGTCGTTGGGAGCCCAGCACAAAATGCTAGCATCCACAGAGCTCCAGACAAACCAAGAAGGATAAGCTAGCTACTTTCTCCTTCAAATAGGAAAGAGGAAAACCTGTTCTTCCACCCATAAAGTTGGGAATTGGAGGTGATTAATTGCCTGGTGATCTGTGTTATCTGTTGGGCCAGGTCACATCAAACTCCTACAACCAGGACCAGAGGTGGCTAGTAATCTAAATGACCCTTACAGCCAGGGGTTTCCCAGGCTTACACAACCAGGACTGGAGTTACTTAATAGTCTAAATGACCCTACATTATCTGTATAGCCAGAGGCTCCCCCAACTTCCTACTACCTGGACAAAGGTAGCTATTATCCCAAATTACCTCTGTACTATCTGTATAACCTAGACCACAAGGTCAGACTCTTTTTTAGTCCCTTAAGCTAGTACAGGTAGCTTGTCTCTAGAACCCTTCTTTCTTGGAAAAAGTGACATGTACCCCGGGTTGAGTTTCAATGTAATTATGCTTCTTTGTGCACGAGGGAATGTACAACACCAGGAATATCTGCCCCCCCAATTATACTATGTTTAAAATGTGGAGAAGAAGCTGCCTGAGATCCGCTGCCCAAGTCTGATCCACACTGATGAAGTCAAATTCTACAGAGTTTTTATTTTCATGTCTTCCGCAGTTTGCTTTCCTGCCTGGACATTTGCAGGATGAAACCCCAGAGACGTTCAATGCTTTTATTAATGATAAACAAAATGGACCCAAATAATACTTCCACAATCCCAGTGTAGGAACACTGCCATAATATTGTTAACAGAAAATTCGAGGCACTGGTTTACAGTTGGGTTGCCAGGTGATACTGCGGAAGTCAGGGTCTTTTCTTTTGGGTTCTTGGCCTCATTATTAGAAGAATTTAAGACTGGACTCAATGGAAGCTCAAGGACAATTTTTCTAGCATTTAAGAGAAAATCTCGAAGGCAGGCAAGCTGTATCAGCAGCTGCCTGGAGGAGGAGAATGAAGAAGAGACAGAAGAGAGGCCATGCCATTTGAGTTAAGCCAGCCCTGGAGGTAGGCCAGTCACAGAGTAGACAAACAAAGACACGCTGGGGAGCGGAGCCAGACAAAGGCAAGCAAGCCCAAAGCACCAGAGAAAACATGCTTAGAAAAGAGATATAAAGAGGAAAAGTGAGCATTACATGTTTCTGGGACAGAAAAGCAGGCTGACTTATCATGTTGCTGGCTCTAAAAGCTACTGCACAAGACAGGAATTCTGGGAAGGAAAAGTACATTATCTCATTAAGGAGACAATTACTCCACCTTTGTCTTTAACATGGCTTGGGGTGAACCCACCTTCCTAGGGGTATTCTTGCATTCCTGAAACTGACTCAACCCAACTGGAATATTAGATCTGTTTCTTTGTTGCTGTAATTAAGCACTACAAAGAGGAGACCACTGAGGCATTCTGGAAAGGAAAAGTAGACCAAAGATTTTATTCTTTTGTCTAGAAGGAAATAGGTTTTCCTTGACGGGGACTTTACTGATGCTGTATCAGCATCAAGGTTGGGGTCTCCCAAGGCTTGGGATTATAACAGAAGGTCTCTATTACCAGTCCTGATGGCATCACGCCTAGTTCTGTCTGCATCTACAATAGGATCTCCACTTCCGAACAGGAAATGTATCAGACAATTCACCAGGAGGCCCCAGAGAAGGACCATGTGCTGGTTAGTTTTTGTCACAAAGTAGAGTCACTGGGAAAAAGCAAACCTCAATTTAGAAATTGCCTCCATTAGATAGGCCTGTGAACATGTCTATGAGGAATTATTTTGGTTAATCATTGATGTGGGAAGGTTCAGTCCAAGGCAGAAAATAGCTAAATTTTCTGGTCAGATGGCCCTGGGTTGGATAAGCAGGCTTGAGAAAGCTATGAAAGGCAAGCCATAAAGCAACACTCTTTCATGACCTCTGCTTAATTTTTTGCCTCAGGTTCCGGCTCTGACTCCCACCAAGTGTTCTACCATGACTAAAAGACTAAGATTAAATAAGCCTCTTCCTCACCAAGTCACTTTTGTTCGAACACAGTAACAGAGAAGCAAACCAGGATAGCCCACTTACTACTTCTGTACTCTGTACCTATGATGCATGCTCTCTGTACTGACCACCATCCTGTCTCTAAACTCTGTGTATTGTTCCTGCCTCACACCATATATATATATATATATATATATATCGCTTAGTTTATATACATTGCCAGGATTGATAATCACACATATGAAATGTTATTTTATTTCATAAGTATCTTTATTTTTTTCCATAGTCAATACAGAACATCTACTATAAGTTGAGTAGTGATATTGGCTTTTTCAATGGTCTTGTTAGATGGTGGAATTTGTCTTACTTCTAATTATACACACATACACACACACATGCATTTATCACAGCCTTTCCACTTTTATAAATAAAAAGGCAGTTAATATGTCCTTTTCTATATTTTGTTAGATTCCAGCAGTAGAATTTCTGGGTCAAAGAGCATAAATACACTATGGTTGTTAGTATATATTGTCACATTGATTTCGAGAATGTTTCTGTAAACGAACACTTCTGTGGATGCTTTATAAACTATTAATTTCACTGGTATTTATTTTTTACCACTCAGGAAAAGTGTAAGGACAGCATTGTGGCATACATCTGTAATGCCCTACCCCTTGGGAGGTTGATGCAAGAGGGATTTCCAGTCCAAGCTCAGTCAGGGATACAAAGCAAGTACTTTGCCCTTCTAGTCTACATAGTAAAGCTCTACTTCAGAAGCCAGAAACCAAACCCAAAGAAAAAGGCTAAAGGGAGAGAAAAACATTGTGTTTTGTGCAGTGTGGATCAAGCCGCATCTTGTGGATCACTGGGCAAGACTGGGAATGTTTGCATGGTGTGTTATCAGCCTGTATGTGAATTAATATGTTGGGTTTGTAAACCGTGGTCTTGGGGTGACCTGGCCTTTCATGCTCTGGTTTGTGTCCTTTCCTGGGTCGCAGGCTAATAGAACAGTGACATTGTTGTATCCACTTCCAGAATGGTGCTAATGATCTCCTTCCCTTCTGCTTTAGACAGTGGCTGTGCTGGAGCCAGGACACCAGCATGCAGGAACTGCCAGCAGGGACAAAACCCACAGTGGCAGGAAATTACCCTAAAAGAGTGAAAATTGAGAAACCACCCATAGTACAGCTCGTTTCCAGGATACGGTAGTACCTTCACGCCTAAGCAATTATTCTCTTAGAATCAATTTGGTGGTTCTTAAAAGAATAGATTTTTAACTTGAAAGGGGTTCAAGGGGAAAAGATAAAAGCTTGGAAAACATTTAATTTTGGTTTATAAAGCAGTCATTCTTCACCGTTGAACAGAAAACGTCATTCTTTGACACTTTTCCTTGGTTTTCTCTGTTTTGTACCAAAACAAATAGTCTCCTTTTAGGCTACACATCTTTGTGCTCAGATGGATGCAGATACCGGTGGAAGAAAAGGGCTAATGCTCTTTTATTCAATTACAGGGAAGAGAATACATAGTGGCTTCCAGGCTACTTAATGGTGCAGATGTCTGGTGCCAGTGTGGTGGCTGTGCCACAGGGAGGGGAGTGTCATGGAGGTTGGTAAATGACGCTGCTTCAGTGATTGAGAGATGGGTGTCTACAGCCAGCTGCTTCCAGGCCAGAAGTGCAGAGCTCTTCCTCCCCAGGCTTTCCTCTTTTTTTTATTATGTTTTCTTAAGTAACACAAGAAAGTTTAATATGTGTATGTAATATGTATATGTATGTGAGTGATTTGTGTATGTATGATCTTTACATAGTACAAAGTTTTCACCTACCTGACATATCATTTAGTATGACTTACAAGAGACTTGGTGAGCATATCATACATAGGGCATACAGCCTTGTCATTCACAGCACATCTGTAATGTGGTAGGTCAAGAAGTCAATAGTACAAATAGACATGAGCTTTAAGTAGACTGTAAAATAATGCTCAATTCATTTTAGCAACTAATTAGAGGTGTTCTAATTTGGTTTTCTATTGCTATGATAGAACAACTCAGGGAGGAAGGGGTTTATTTGGCTTTCAGGTTGGAGTAGACCATTCATGGAAGCCAAAGTAGGAACTGCAGAAAGGAGTTTGAAGCAGAGACCACATAAGAATGAGATTATCTGGCTTCTCCGGCAATCACATTTGGGCACCTTTCTTATATAGTCTAAGGGCACCTGCCTACGGATAGTAAAGCCAATAAAAAGGACTTATGTCTTAATATAGAGATACTTTTATTTTATTCATTTTTCTTCTATTCATAATAGCTATAGATTGAAACAGCCCTAGATGCCCATCAACTGATAATGAAACTGTGGTACATTTACACAATAGAGTATTACTGAGCTGTTACAGAGTATGAAACTATGTAATTTGTAGGAAGATGGTTAGAGTAAGAAACAATCATCCTTAGTGAGTTAGCCCAGACCCCAAAAGGCAAACATTGCATAGTTTCTCTTATATGTGGATATTAGATTTTACAGATTTCTATAGATGTGTGTTTCGAGCAGAATAATACTGAGGTTAGGTAATAAGTGACCAGGAAGGATGAGAAGATCTCCTAAATAAGCAGAAATAAAAAATAGTATTATAAAGAGATAAAGAGGAAACTAGGATGATTAAATAGAGAGGGTGGGATGGGAAGGTTAGATAAAGGAGGTAATAGGGGAGGGACAACTAATACTAAAATCTTTTGAAAAGTCAAATGGAAATCTATTGCAGTAGGAGCTCTCTCTTTCTCTTATATATCATATCATACATCATATCATATATCATATATATGAATGTATGTGTCTATGTATTTACATATATATGAAATTTAATATTTATGGAATTATGTATATTTAATATAGTCAGTATATATATATGTATGGAATATATATGAAATACACACACATGCGCATGCACACACACACACATTTATGGAATTTCAATGAAGTTACTTTATGTATAATGAGGGACACAATGCTCAAGGACACAGGACCTAAGTAAGACATCCAGTTCTAGTAATGTGTTACATCCCTATTGAGTACTTCCGTCCAAACAGGTTCCTAGACTGACCTATAAAACATCATAGGCTATGGCCAAGGCTATTCGTTACCGTTCACAACTTGGCAATAAGATCCCATTGTTGAAGAGACCACTTTTGTCACTGAACATGGGGAATCAAGCAAGTAGAAGCCTCACTCCTATCAAGTAGCATTCACAGTGTTAGAAAGCACTCTGTGGGCTACGGGAGAAAAGTAATCATCACTATCACCCGGGTTCAAACCCTGAGACCTACCACTTTTTAAAAAAAAAATCTTTCTACCATTTAAACTCAGATAGAACTGGCCACTCAGTCGTCTCTCTTTCAGTTACCCTCTTTTTGGTCTAGGGAATAAGTCTCAGGTTGACTAAAGAAACTGGAAAGCATTGTAAAATTTATAGTATTTATTTTTTTAAAATTTAATTTATTCTATGTTCTTTTTCAGCACATGAAGAGTATGTTAAAAATGGAAACATTTTTCCTTTCATTTGGAAGAGTAAAAGCTCGTGCTTGGCTGGAAAATGGCATCTAATGGAGAAGGATGATAATTGGTGCTGAATGGTAAACTCCAAGGCCAGACACTACTCCTTTCTGTTCTGTGACTCTGCATCCTTGGCACAGGACAGAGGTATTCAACACCTGCTTCCTAAAGGTTAGCTTTCCCTTTAGTCCCTACAGCTTCCCCCATGCCAAGAAGTGGCCTGCTGTTAATATATTCAGCAAGCCTGATTTGATCATATATAAATATTCAGAAATTCTCCAATTCAAATCCTTATGAATCTCTGATGAGGTAAATATTGTTTGGGGAATTTCTACCCCACCTTAGATCATTTAGTTCCCCAATAAAAGACACAAAACCCTTATACTTATAATAAGCCTTAAAGCATTAGAGCTGGGTAGATATCAACCTCCTATGCTATTTTAAGTACTTCCTTGTCAATAACACCAAGCTATCACTTGCCATGTTCTGCCTGGGCCACTCATACTCCAACAGGCTGACCCTTATGGCCATGCACTCAGAATCCACCTACTCCAAGGTGCCTTCTTCCTCCTCTCTCTTCCCTCCCTTCTTGGTCTCTGCGTTAGACCCCAAGCCAGAGAACTAAAGCCCCAGACCTCTAGGCAGGAGACAAAAGCCTGGACTACCTCTCTTCTGCTCAGCTACAGGCATTTTTATTTAACCAATAGTTTTATATTAAGGAGCAAGGGTTGCACAACAAACACTGATATAAGTGAGAATTCCCTGGTCTTGAGGCAACTAGACTTTAGAATACGGAATTTAGCATTACAATACATAGCAACAGACTAAACTTCAACAGATGTCAGGGTGAAGAGTGCTGGAGTCCTGCTCCTCTAAACTTTCCCTCTGTGAACATCAGAAATGAGCTACAAGAGTCTTAAGCTGTCAAAACATCAGGTACAGCTAATAAGACAGTGATGGGTAAGGGTTCCAGTAGCAGGGTACAAACATTCTTAATACTTCCCATAGGAAAGACCAGTGGAGAATGAACTAGCGAAAATGTGTGAGAACCAGCCCTCGACCTCAGGTTTTGAACGAGAAATAATCCAGGTAGGTTTAAAAATCTGATCGCAACATTATAAAAGATGACATCTATTCATCTGTTTATTCATGGACTGCATTGTGTCTGTTCCACATTCATTGGCTATGCCAAGGGGCCTGGCAGATGGTGGTGGTGGTAGGGGGGAGACCTGACGAGTGAGAAGCAATCAGAGCCTTTCTTTATTCAGCTAACTGGCCTTGAATGTTTCCAGCCACTGGCTCTTCTGTGTTCTCAGAGTGGCCATGCATTTTAAGACAGCTCCCTGCGACCTTCTTATTAAATGCTAACTTGAATATACTGGTCTTATTTCTGCCACGTGAAAAGCCACAGGAAAATTGCAGTTCTTTTCCGTATTATGTCCTAAAAAGCACCACTTGGCATTCCAGTTTGTCTTTAAAATCTTAGCATAAATTTCTTTCTCTGTGAGACTCTGGAGAATGCTTTCTTTTCCTGTGTTGGTGTAAGCTTGCACTCCTGAAATTATGTGTTAGGACATTTCGAGGAAATATTAAACAGGAACTCTATAGTATGCAGTGTGCCTCCTTAGAAAATCCTGAGGCAGTTGAGTCACAAGGTAAGACTCCTTAATGACTGCCTTGCTTAGTGTTTATGTCAGCTTGATAATAAATAAAGTCACCCGAGACAAGGAAAATTCTGCTGAGAAACTGCCTCTATAAGGCTGACCTGCGGCCAAACCTGTAGAACATTTTCTTAATTAATGATTGATGTAGGATGACCTTGCCCACTGTGGGTGGCGCCATAGCTGGATAAGTGGTTCAGGCCTGGATAGGTGGTCTTGGACGGTAAACAGAAAGCAAGCTGAGCAAGGCGTGAGTCAATATCATTCCTGCATGACTTCTGCTTCAGTTCCTGCCTCGAGGTTCCTGCCTTGAGTTCCTGACCTGACTTTCCTTACTGACTGATGGTGATATCGAAATGTAAGAGGAGATAAACCCTTTCTTCTCTGAGTTGGTTTTGGTCACAGCATTTTATGACAGCAGTTTAAACTCTAACTAGAGTCTAGAGATTAGAGACTTGTCTTTATCGAGTATTTACCATGTGTTTTAGTGTTTCACTGTTTAGTTATTATATCTATGTATTGTTGATATTATGTAAATATTATTACCGTTTGTTTAATTTATATAATTATATTATTATTAAGTAAATATAAGTGTGAAAAAATATAATATATGCCTATTTGTATCATCTACCATATTGCAATGTTTGATTCTCTTTTGATGTCCTTTAGTTCTTACCTCTGTACAGGGTGCACAACAGGATCTTTATAAATAACCGTCCAATAAGTGAGAAGAAATAGATGGAATAGATTTGCTATTGTCAGAGACAAGATTAAAGTTTGTATTATTCTGAAAGGTATGACGTTTATTCCATGCTTTCAGGGAAGTTTTAGGGCCAGTGGATTAGTTGTCTATACTACTACTACTACTACTACTCCACACACACACACACACACACGTTTATTTAGAAATTTCCTCCAAGGAGAGAAGCTTGTTAAGACCCAGGATGCTAAGAGGTAGTTGAAACATTTAATCCAGCAGGAAGGTCATTCAGCTCAGGAAGTAAACAACCCAAATGTTTTAGGAAAACTCTGAAACTGATCAGCTACATTAGGTCCCATCTTCTTCAAGTCTGTGTAAGTTATAGGACTGCTGAGAGACACTCTGAGCTGCTAAGAGACAACTGAGCTACCCAGAATGATATAGACAAACTGATCTGCCCAGAAAGTTCTCAGACCAGACCAGCTCCCTGGAAGAAACAGAGACTAGTGTAGATGCCTGGAAGAGCTCAGACCAACTGGACCATCTGGAGAAGACACTCTCCAACCTGTTGAGAAGCCTTTGGGTTTTCCAGCTATCATGATCAATGCTGGAGATGGCTTTGGAGATGCAGCTGTCTTCAATCATTCTGCCCTTGTAAGCAACTTGGCTCCTACAGTTCTATATGTAACTCCAATAAAAGTCAGTGATTCACCAAGTTGTACTTTGAATGGTATCCCTAATTTGGTCTGTCATTTGTTCCTTATTTGGGTTAGCAAGACATCTGTCTCAGGAATACTGTTACACAATACTTTATATATGTGTATGTGTATAGGTTTCCTAAAGCGCTCTTATCCTAGTTGGAGAAATGAAAGTCACTCAAAATCTGCCCCCTCTATTTTATCCAAGTAGCATGTGCAGGAGGGACAAAGTAGACTGGTTAATCAGATCAACCAGAAGGTCTTTCTTAGACCCTCGTTGTCATCTGTTGCTCCAAAGCATGTCAGTGAAGTAACAGGGAGATCTCTGACTTCTGAGACTCATTTTGAGTGGTTTCAGACAGTAATACCGAATGGTGTTGTATTCCTGAAGCCTTAAGTGGCTGTTTTGTATTCAGTCTGCATACAACCAGTGAGAGTTCCCAACAGAGAAGGGAATTAACTGTTTGGTGTGTTTTAATAACTGAGTGAGCAAAGATCACGTGAATCGATTATCAATTTGGCTAACTTTCTTGTGGGGCTTGTGTGGAAGAATTAAATGCAAACAGACTGTGTGTTTACCAAGGAGGAATACACCTTGAGGTGAATATTAGCATTCTCAAATGTGACTCTTGTAACACACTGGGTTCTTTGCCCACCCTCTCCTTGCTATGTTACCGCTATAAATTGGAAACAGAATCACTGAAAAAAATATGATCAGATACAGTGCTAACACACTGAGAACCCACTTTTCTAAGTAGGTTTGTGACTTGTTTTTGACCTTGAGACCAGCAGCATCCTTCTATTAATCCATCAGCAACTACCAAAGCCTCTAGCTTCAAGGAGACTTCAAGATGACACCAAGTTTGTTCTAATGCTGGACGTAGCAGTTATGCCGGGTAGCTTCACTTATTCAATGCCTGTTGGTTGATTTTTGCAAACTTGACACAAACCTAGACACATCTGAGAAGAAGAATTCTTAACTGAGAAAATTCCCCCATAAGACCGGCTTGTAGGAAAGTCCATTGACCATTTTCTGAATTAATGTTTGATGCCCACTAAGTGTTCCACCCTGGGCTGGTGTTCTTGGGTGTTATGAGAAAGCAGACTGAGTAGGCCATGAGGAGCCACGCAGTAAGCAACACTCCTTCACGGCTTCTGCATCAGCTCCTGCTTCTAGGTTCTTGCCTTCAGTCTCTGGATAATGGACATCCCTGGATAATAGACTATAGAATGTAAGCTGAAATAAACCTTTTTCTCCCTAAGTTGCTTTAGTTATAGTGTTTTATAACAGCAAAAGAAGCCCTAACTAAGACATCATATAACTCGGAGAAGAGTGGCATATTCATGGTATCCAAAATATCTATGCAATAGCTGTTTCGTTTTAAATGTTTATATTAGCATATATTTATTATACAAAGTGATGACTTCAGAATGATGTGCTAATTCAAGATTATCATATATTTTCAGGGCAATCTTCCCCATTGCCCTCTCCTGTCCTGTATACCTCCTGCTAGTTGTCTCCTTCCCAGATTGCCTCTCTTCTTTCAATTCCTAGTCCCCATTCTCAACAAGTAGTTATTCCTTTTTCATTCCATTCTAATAAAATATTTTATTAAATCTCTATGAATTTTGTAATTCACACAATACACTTTGATCACATCGATCTCCAGTTTTCCCCTTAACTACTCCCAGATGCACCACTCCACTATCCTTCCTCTTCCCAATTTGGTCTCTTTCTTAATAACGACAGAGAGTCTCACTTGTGTTGTTCATATACCCATGGGTATTAGCCCTCCCTCCCCCCACTAGAGCTCAGTTGATCCACCAGAGTCTATATCCATAACAAAAACTGAATCTGCCTTCTTAGAAGCCATCATCTGTCAATAGCTCCTCATTTCGGGGTGGAGGTTCTTGAGCCTTTTCCTCTCCTACGTAAGAACTGTTCCTTAGAGTTTTAAAACTATTGCACATTGATCACACACACACACACACACACACACACACACACACACACACACCCCTATGCTTTGGGCATCACTTAGCACTGCTTTGGGATTGATCTGACAGGGATGACTAGGGAATGAAGAAAGGACAGACACATGTACAATAAAGCTGCGATTGGGTGGGTGTTCTTGTTCAGGTGGAGATTCATCTGTTACATAACTAGGAAACTCAGTGTGTTTATTTTCTGCATCTGAATAAAGGAGGCTGGGTTATTGTGGACAGCTGAATAAGGAGGCAGGTTAGGAGGTCTCTGGCTCACAGTGATCTTAGGCAGGAGTCATCCTGAGTGAGGGAGTTGTGACTGATGATATTTGTACACAGTGATTAGCCACTTGTAAACAGTCACGCTTGGATCAGAGGAAGACTTTGCCATGCCTCTGAGCCTCGCCTGCGGAGGGCTTTGTCACTTCCATGGGTCTGAGGAAGTTTTTTCTTTGGCATGACTGTGCCTACATCAACAACACATATTCTACTACATGACTTCATTTTGCTCCTTACACATTCACTTTGGACTTCATCCACTACTCCTCCCCTTACCATAGCACCCCCCCCTTGCTTCACATTGAGACAGGAACTTCTCTATCTCATGCTGGCCATGAACGGGGTGTGTAAATGAGGATGACCTTGACCTGATCCTCTTACCTCAACTTCCAAGTGCTGAGACTGTAGGTGTCCACTCCCTCACCTGATTTGTGCAGGGCTGGTTATCAATCCCAGGACTTCCTACATGCTAGACAAGTGCTCTCTCTACCAGCAGACCCACATTCCCAGCTCTCTGTTTGTATTAGTCAGACTTTACTCTAGGGGTGCTCTGTGGGTGTTAAAGTTCTGTGATTATCAAACAAGAAAGGGATGTGGGAAGACTATAATAATGTTCCTTTTACACAAAGGAGTGTTGAGCATCACAGGTATTATTTTGTATATTATTTTAGAATTCCAGAACGTGTAGCTGCGTCACATAGTTCTAGGAAGAAAAGCTGGAAGGCCTATTTTTATGTTCCTATTTTGGTTTATCCTCTCCAGAGGGAAGTTATTTGACCCTGATCCTTAAGCCAATCTATTTCTGGAAAATGGATACTATATGTAATGGTGATGATGATGATGATGATGATGATACTTTACATTTTGAGATAGGTAGGTAACTGTTGACCTCTCAGCCCTTTTGTTGCTCCTCTCCCTTTCTATTTGTTTTTGATTTTTGCTTTGGCTCCAGGGTTTGACACTATTAGCCAGATAGGATCTGCCTAGTCCTTATTAATATGTAGAGAATTGTGGAGAACATCCTTACTTTAAAAAACGTGTTTACCTTAATAAGGTTACTGGTTGCCATGGATTAGACAATTAAAGGTCTATCTCTCTGACCCCCAGGGCCAGACTGTCTAAGGTATTTGCAAGGAAATATGACAAGAAAGATTATGGAATCTGTGTGTTTGCAGTCCTGCTGAAAATGCTGATTACCAGTCTGCACAGGTTTATGCTGGGCCACTTGGAAAGAGTGCAGCTTTCAGAGTCACGAAGGCTTTTGAGCACCTTTCCTTTCTGCTTATACTTGGTCTTTCTTGAGCAATTCCTTTTCTGTATATATCTGTCGCCCCACACAGCTTCCTACAATACGATGGATATTTCCAAAATTCCAACATTCCTTCTAAAGGTGGTAACCCCAGAGTTTCTTTCTCTAGCTCCTTCAAAGAGACCTGCCAGGCCTTTCATTGAGCACTTTGTTAAAGAATCGGCTCTCCCCTTCCCACTTGGCAGGCTGATTCTCTTTTCATAAATGATTGCACTAAATCTTTGAAGACAAAGCCATTCCTGTACTGTTATGTAAGGTATACTTATAGCTCCTTCAAAAGGTCCCCAATTTAACAGACTTGTGTGAATTCACATGCTTTGTGTAGTATGTCTCTTTACCAGATGACTATCATGTTATATGTTGAAAGCGTGTGGAACTATGGGTGAGACTAACTATAGTTTGAACAGTATTTTGTTTTTGAGCCTTGACATGTTTGATAGCTGTGCATCCAGGTCAAGCCACACACCTGTTTGGAGTCCTACCTATTAAGTCATTTTCCTAAGATCTATCTTACATGGTTACTATAAAATTGGAAGTCATTCACATGAAACACGTAATGTAATGACTAGGATTAAGAAGCTCAGTGAAGTTTGCTGTTGTTAGTGATCCGGCTCTCCTCTACACAATGTTGCAATTCCTCCCCTTTTTTATACACTGTCATATTTTCAGGAATGTTATGTATTATGAGGTAAAAGCCCTGCTCCCTCCCTCCCTCCCTCCCTTCCTTCTCTTCTGAACTTCTCTTTTTTCCTCTTCCTGTTCTAATCTGTCTTCTGTTGTTTCATTCCCAATGTATAATGCTTCTGTTAATTGGCCCCCGTCGGGCTTAGTGGCTTCCTTTGCAGTACACTCCTTTGGTTTTTATAGATTAGGACTCTGTAAGAGAATATCAGACACTGTGCATGCCCAGCCATCCTCTCAGTCCCACCGACTTTGATTGACAGTTTACATGTCAGAGCTTCATAGTGTAGGGGTTAAGGCAGGGGAAGTCAGGCCTGGGATTTTTAGGGGTGTTGACAATAGGCTGTTGACAAGATCAGATCTTGAGCCTCTTGCACTCTCCTGCTTCTGGTTTCTTTGCCTTGGGGGAGGGGAAAGCAACCAGGGAGTCAAGGCAATAGATGGAGCAGGGTAGGTGTGTAAAGAGTGAGAGCCCAGGCACTGCTGAGTCCTGTTGCTAGGCAACAGCATGCAGGGAGCAGACGCATGCATATGCCTGCTAGCATCCTGTTGTCTTAGCAACAGAACATTTGGATGGAGGGCTGGGGAGGAGGGGAACTGGGTTCAAAATATTCAAAGTTCTCAGGTTCCTAGAGAACCTCTTACTCCGAACCTCATCTGTTCATTTTCTTAATCTCGTATTCACCAAGACTGTTTTTTTTATAAGCTTTCTTCTTTTTTCTTTAGTTCGCTACCCAACGTTTGTATGATGTTTCCCTCAGAGCTCCATATTATCCCAGTCACATTGCGACTCATTAGAGCCCATCCACCTCTGAGTCTGCTGGTGCTTCACACGGCAGGGCCTATTCTTTGGAATTTTAAAAATGATCCCTTGCTCCAAGTGCATCCCTGTGGGACTGAAATTAAATGCTCACTTGTGTGGAAATTTAAATTCCAGTGTTCTGGTATGTGAAACGATGCTGAGTCCTTATCATCAGGGCCAGGGCTGTCACTTCTGAGCTTTTTGGGCAGTTCCAAAGACTGCAGGGAAGGGAGTGGGTCAAGATGGCTTCCTCTTTCCCACCGCACCCTGCCATGACCAGGATGAATACATTTTGTCCTGTTTGTTTACTGGTCCTGCAAACTTCAGTGTTCTCCCTTCCAATGCTGGAGTCTTTCCTTCTTCATTCTGAGATCTTCATGCCTGCCATAGATTTTGGAGGATAATAGTTAAATTCATTTGAATAGCCTGAGAAGTCATACAGTGTCAAAATCTTTGAAACTAGATAGATACTTTATACTAGCTACTGGTCTTTTCATACCTAGCTCAAAGCTCGTGCTCTTTCATCAATAGACTATCATTTTTTAAAAAATGTATACTTTATGTGCTAAGCACACACACATGTAGGTGTGTGTATGTGTGTGTGTGTGTGTGTGTGTGTGTGTGTGTGTGTGTGTGATTGGCTGTATGTTCACCATATATGTGTGGTGTTGAAGTAGGTCAGAAGAGCACATTTCATTTCCCTGGAGCTGTTGTTACAGGCTATTGTGAGCTTTCCCACTTGGACTGTGGGAAACAACCAACGGGGGGTCCTCTGCAAAAATAGGAAGTGCTCTTAACTGCTGAGCCATCTCCCAGTTTGTTGGTTAGACTGACTGGTTGCTGAGCCCACTTTCTATCTCTGACCCCCTGTGCTGATAACTATGTCCCTGATGTTTTTCCCACCATCTTTACCCCCTGTCCAACTTCTTATGATGAAAATCTCGTGCTATTTTTTAACACCTGTAGTCTCCAAGGGTCTTGAGACTTACCTCTATTTTGTACTGCTATACCAAGTATCTGATACTGATACTGACACTGATACTGATGTGATACTGATGCTGATGATGCTGATGCTGACGCTGACGCTGACGCTGATACTGATACTAGGTAATTTAAAGAGCGACTACTGGTTAAGAACTTCAAAATTAGCATCTGTCAATGGCCTTCTTGCTCAGGTTTACAGAACAAGAGTAAGCAGGCCTACCCTTTATCTCACCTTCACAGAGCAACACTAATCCATTCAAGAAGGCAGAATCCTCACCTAAATAAATAAGTGCAAACAGGGTCTACTTCCCAGTGCTGTTGCACTGGGGATTACCTTTCCAAACGGTGAGTTTTGAGGTCATGTTTAAATTCCAGCGCTCTGTAGTGCTCAGCCCATGGTCTGCATTCCTGCCTTCAGCCTATGCTGCTGATGGCTTCAGTGTCTCCTTTCTCACAAGTACTTCACAGTTTGTTTCCCTGCTACACTGTGCCTGTATCAATATAAGTAATTCATCTCAATGAAAACCTTAAATCCGTATCAAAATAAATTTTGTACCAAAGTAAAAAATTATAACTTTTAACTTTTTATCAATTATAAAGTTTTTTTTTTACCAATTAAGATTATGGCTACACTATCAATTGTATCACAGGACCTCGTTGAGACCAGAAGCTTCTCATATCCCTGTGACTCTAAGGATTCACGGTACCCTCCTAAGGAAGTGCTTACTTTTAAGTCTTGCTTTACTTCTGCAGCTGATCTGCCTATTTGTGGGGAGAGTCTGGTAGGGCCAGAGTCATTCTCAATCTTGTATTAAATTACCCATTTACCTACGGTTCATTTATATAACCTTTGATGTGAACCTCACTCTCTCTAAGAACAGAACGAAGCTTTTTTTCTGTACTGCGATGATGGTGGGATAAGAAATATCCCTGACAAGCTTCAGCATTTGAATATTTGGTGCCCAGGTGGTGGCACTGTTTAGGAAGGTGGCCTTCCTGGAGTAAATATGTCACAGGGGTGGGGTGGCCTTTGAGAGCTTAAAGCCTTGCTTCATGCTTGTAGTTTAAGATGTGAGACCTCAAATGATTTTGAATGTAAATAAAAATAAAAATACAAAAAAAAAAGATGTGAGACCTCAGCTTCCTGTCCCCGTACAAGCTTGCTGCTATTGTCACACCCTGCCCTTGTTTTGCCACCATGGCCTCCCGTCCCTCTGGAACTGGAAGCCAAAATAAATTCTCCCATTAGGCAGCTTTTGGCCATGGTGTTTTATCATGGTAACAGAAATGGAGCTAATGTAGTGATCTAATTGAGAACTTAATTATTTACTGCCTAAGCCATTTAATTTTTTTCACTGCAAACATATATACTATTAAACATAAAAAGAGAACACATTTAAAAAACCTTGCTCAATATCTAGTGCAAGGCTAAGCTCATAGTATCCAATTAAGAAATCCTTTTTGAATTAAGTTGAATTAAATTAATCTTTGCCTGTGAGATGGAACTTCCTTTCGTTAAGCCTTTGAATTTCTTCCAGTGTGTAAATTGCCAGCTTTTGGCTCAGTATCATAATAAAGTGTTGAGGATCCTGAAAAGCAGAGGGGACTCCTTCTCTTTACATGTACATTGTTTACTGCATACTAGTTTGGCATTTTGATTCGGCATGCCATACATTCGTGTGTATCTTCCTGTTTTTAATTTTTGTTTATGCATATGTGTGTCTATCTGCAGGAGTATATGCCGTGTGTGTATGCCATATGTGTATGGGAGCACACAGAGGCTAGAAGAGGGCATCAGGTCCTTGGAGCAGGAGTTATAGGTGGTTGTAAGCTGCCTACCGTGTCTTAAAAATGGAGCTTAAATCCTCTAGAAAAACAGCAAGTGCTCTTAACCACTGATACATGTCTCCAGACCCAGTGTGTACCTTATCTTTGCAATGGAGGCTTGGTGACATCTTCATTTACTGCCACAGGTTTCTGAGTGTCAGGATAAGACAACATGGCCCTATCATTTATAGTCTTGGAAAGGCAGGAATGTAGTTACTTCATAAGGAAAATTTCCATCTAGACATTTTGAAAAGTATATAAATCATAATCAAAGCAATCACAGAAAGGTATGCTTGCGCCATGCACTAACTGGATAATAACTGAAGACCCTAAGGAAGGGAAACACAAGCATTCACTCTACTAGACGTGCCTTTTGCTCTGCCTCACCTCTGGCACATCCTCTCTGCCTCCGAGTCCCTCATTCGGGTGGAGTAGATTCTCATTATGTTGATAATCTTAATTCTTCCTCCCAAGACTGTGACCAAGTAGCAATGGTCATGACTGCAAGCACACTTTAGCTTGAATGCAGTTTGTATGTTGCATTTGACTAGGTCCCTCAATGATGATATGAATGGGGCCGTCAGAGTTGATGTGGAGTGGAACCATGAGTTCGTTCTTGGCAAAAGTTACTGTGTTGTTGGTTTGGGAGGAGTTGAGGGAGGGAGGTTTTCTTCTTCTAAAATAGTGAGAAGCTTAAAGCTTTATCTGGAGAACTCTATCTGCAAATGAGTGCTTGAAAGAAGTAGAACGAACAGCTGCTGCTGTAGCTGGCCACGCACTGACTCTATTGAATTATAACAAGGCTTTTCTTCTCTGGGTCTTCAGGTTCATACAAAGGTGGTTCTTTCAAAGAATTGGAGCCAGAGTGCTGAATCTGTCCTGATACAAAAGGTCTGCTGAGCGGGTTCAAGGGGATGTGTGGTTCAAGGCTGGTGCCTTTGCTAGTGCCTGCAAATCACATTTTCATTGAAGGAAATGCCCCGGATAGCCATGGGTTTCTTGTCCCTCAAATGGAGAAAATATAAGCTTATGGATATCGTCCATACAATCTCACTTCTGGGATTGAAATGTGATTTAAAAAATGATTTCCATGGCTCTTCTCAGTAGTGGTTATAAAGCAGACCAGGGCTGTATCTTTGTTTTCCAGGATGCTGAGAACTCTTGAGTTACAAGGAGGAACAGGAGACCAATGTCACAGTACTCCAGAGAGACTGCCAGACAGATGGAGAGTCACTTTATCTCACTAACTTGGATGCTGTGTGCTGCAAAGCAAGCGGAGAGAGGAGGCCCCCTCTCAGGGGGTGGCAGAGTGTCTCTGGAGTGACAAGAGTGCTGCCCAAAGTCCCTGTCTCACTCACTTCTAGTTCCACAGGTCTCTGGAAACCAAGACAATTTCTCCAGTGCCCACCTCCACCATAGTGCCTAGGCAACAGCTGGCTTCATAGCTCCAGTGTAAATACCTGTGACTTGAAGGGCTGGGGAGATGCATAGATCTTTCAAATTCAATTTCTACATTCAGCCTCATGTGGTATTCTTCTGATGTGCATATGGCACTGAACGACTGCTACCGTGATCACCCATTATAAAGTGGCCCTCTTAGAAGTGCCTTCATGGACGTGTGGACCAGTGATAAGTTATGACTTATTCTTTGTCCTTTGTGCAGCCCCCTGGAAAGACCGCTAGCCTACTTCTTGCCAAGGGCTGATTGTAGTTGCAGTGTGTGCTGCTGGTCACTGTCTGTCATGCAGAAAAACTCCAGATTCTTGCATGGGAAACTTCCCAGTTCATTCACCAGCCCTCAATAATTTCCCTCAGTGATTCATCATCAGAAAGTTTCATTACTTGTTCCCCCCCCCCCAACTTTCTGAGACTGGTAAATAGCATGTCATTCCAGCAAAAGGCGGAGGGGGTGGCAGCCCATCTGGACCCTCGAGTTTGATTTCATATTTATGAAACAGCTTAAATGTCACTTTGAGTGAAAAACGACACTTTCCCCAGCTTCTCACATTAGTGCCTGTGGCTGCCACTGAGTGTTTCTTTCTTTGCCTCCCCCTCCCCTTTTCATCAAAGACAGCTTGTGGTTCTCTACTAGATTCCCCTATGACAGGAATAGAAAGGGGAGGGTGGATGGAGGGATGGGTGGATGGATGGATGGATGGATGGGTGGATGGGTGGATGGGTGGATGGGTGGATGGGTGGATGGGTGGATGGGTGGATGGGTGGATGGGTGGATGGGTGGATGGATGGGCAGATGGACAAGACCACAATCAGATATCCTCATCAAGTCCCAGAAAGAGGTGAATTGAAGACAATGAAACATCAGGCAAGCTGGAGCGATTCTGACTTCTAGGGAGGTTTTTGATTCGTGCTGAGCATTTTGAGAAAAACTTCTATTATTTTAGGTTGAACATTTATAAAATAAAGCTTTAGAAAACTAAGCTATCTATAATTCACTCTAACATAAATACCACTCTAACAGCCTTGTGGTCATTTGGATATATTTTTTTCTAGCCTATTCTTTAAGGCTATATAGTTTTTTAAAGTTCAAAATGAAATGTGCACATGCATTGGTAAAATATTCACTCAGACACAAAGAACTCTGTGGAAAAGGTGAGTTCATAAGTGAATGTCTTAGAGGTAGTTTCTAAATGTGCCCTGGGAGTTTTGGATAATTAATGACTCATTAATGACACTTATTCCTTGCTATAAAATGGAAAAGTTTTCAACATAAATGAGATTGCAATGAGATATTTAGATCTTCTTGTCCAAGTATACAACTCTTATACAGGGGCTTTCATGTTCCCTGAACACATTTACCACATGGGAATAGGAGGGAGCTCAACTCTCCCAACTGTGTAAACCCAGTAGGTCTTGAATTCTACCAGGACACATGTCAGTCTATCTGTCTTTAGCCATTCATTTTGGGGAGCCCCCAATAGAGACTTTTGTCTTTTCTGGTACACTCTGATATTAACCTTGATCTCCAACTTCATTGGTTTGAGGATCACCTATGGGATTGGAAAGCTCTTTTGTGTCTGAGGGGAATTCCAGATATGAGTACATTAAGAGGACTTGATCAAAGGACTAGTTTGATCCACTGATGAATTAAAATTTTAATAGATTTTTGGGTGAGTGTAAACTGAGGAAGATGGAGCATAGGTGGATGAAACCAATCATTAATGATGTGTCCTTGAAGACCATTTATTACAAAGATCTGTTTTGTTATTTCTTGGTGCTCTGCCTGATGTTCACCTCAGTGAGACTTGTTCTATCATGCCTTTTTCACAATTGACTGAAGTAGTTAAAAATCATTAGGAAAAGAAATCTTCCTTCCGATTGTTCTGTCAGGTATTTGTGTCCAGTGCCAATGAATATAGTTCATGTATATTCCTGACAGCTTGAGAAATAATAAAAAGGATTCTAATGAGAGTAAAAGAGGGAAGCATAGGGGATAGAATAGCAACCTTGGACTCTACCTGGTTTGGGCACATACACTCTTCCAAACAATGTACATAGAAACACAGGACCCCTACTTGCGTGGGAATGCACACACATTGTTTTTCCTAAATAATAGAATAAGTTTTTCTTTGCCTTAACCATCAAATTTAGACAACTTATATTCAAACACATTATATTCCAAACTTATATTTCCAGCACATCTGGTTACGGCAGGAGGAGGAATGATCTGGCCTGAACTGTTGGGGGATACACATGCAATAAAGGAAAATGTTTGCAGCTTCAAAGTTAACTCTTAGGGAGAATCCTCTGTTTATGTGTATTCCTATGATTATGCTTATAAGTATGCATATGACATATATGATGAAAGTCAGATACAATATAGGAAGAGAAATATGCCATAGGAAAAAGGAGATGGAACAATCAATCAAAATAGAGAAATACTCTCTCACTATGAACCCCAGAAAACAAATTCTTCCTTTCCTTGAATATAAAGGAGAGTTCCAAACAATAACCAGGATCCTGAGTATCCTCATTTCTGGCTTCCTGGTACTCTGTCCAGAGCTGACAGGGTGCATTAAGAAGGTACCATCAAGGCATTCCCTTATGAGCTGACATGCCTCTTCTCATAGTTCTTTGGGTTTGATCTAATATTTTTAATTAATTAATTAATTATTTTTATGCACTCTATATTTTATTCCCCACCCCACCAACCCCCGTCCACTCTCAGACTGTTCCATATCCTATACCTCCCCCCGCCCCCAGTCTCCATGTGGATGTACCCAATCCTCACCCCTCCTGACCTCTAAACTCTCTAGGGCCTCCAGTCTCTTGATGGTTAGGTGCATCATCCCTGAATGAACACAGTCACGGCAGTCCTCTACTGTATGTGTGTTGGGGGCCTCATATCAGCTGGTGTATGCTGCCTGTTTGGTGGTCTGAGAGATCTGGGGGGTCCAGATTAACTGAGACTGCCTGTCCTCCTATAGGGTCACCCTCAGCTTCATTCAGCCTTCCCTAATTCAACAGCAGGGGTCAGCTGCTTCTGTCCATTGGTTGGGTGCAAATATCTACATCTGATTCTTTCAGCTGCTTACTGGGTCTTCCAGAGTGCAATCATGCTAGGTCCCTTTTTGTGAGCGCTCCATAGCCTCAGTAATAGTGTCGGGCCTTGGGGCCTCCCCTTGAGCTGGATCCCACTTTGAGCCTGTTACTGGACCTTCTTTTCCTCAGGCTCCTCTCCTTTTCCATCCCTGTAATTCTTTCGGACAGGAACAATTATGGGTCTGAGTTACTACTGTGGGATGGCCCCCCTCTCCCTCACTTGATGCCCTGTCTTCCTGCTGGAGGTGGGCTCTATAAGTTCCCTCTCCCAACTGTTGGGCATTTCATCTAAGGTCCCTCCTTTTCAGTCCTGTCAGTGTCTCTTCTCCCAGGTCTCTGGTGCACTATGGAGGGTCCCCACAACTTCCTGCCTCCTGAAGTTGCATGTTTCCATTCTTTCTGCTGGCCCACAAGGCTTCAGTCTTTTCCCTCCCCCAATGCTAGATCAGGTTCTCCTCTCCCCTGCCACTCCCTTGCCCATCCACTTTCCTTTCCGGTCCCTCCCTCCCTCCCTACTTGTGATTGCTTTCTCCTCCCTCCCAAGTGGGACTGCATCCCCACTTGGGCGCCTCAGCTTGTTGACCTTTTTGAGTTCTGTGGACTGTATCTTGGGTAATATGTACATTTTTTGGCTAAGATCCACTTATTAGTGAATACTGTATTATTGTTTTACTTTGAACAAAATTTCTTTGCAACCTTGAAAATCTGTGTGGGCACCCCCACCCCATTTTAAAAGTATTTTGAATAAGAAAGAGGCCCAGAACCTAGGAACACCTGACTGAGGCCCAGACCCTAATCACTGGTAATGGGGGATTTCATGAAGTTTTGAATAGAATAAAGAAGAGAGAGACCCACAAAATTAAGGAGCAAGACAAGAATGGAGGTGGCTTTGGGTCTAGAAACAGAGTTTGAGCTACAGGAAAAATGAAAGAAAGGACTTTCATGATCTCAGTCACAGAGAGTACTGCCTCACTGTCTCTTCAATGCAGTTTCCAGCAGTGCCCAGGAAGGTACTGGGGCATGCTTTCTGCAGAGATGCATTATGGGAAGTCAGAGCTCCCTGCAGACCTAGTGCAAGTGCACAAGTCAGAACAATGATGGTGAGGAGGAATAGAGACAAAGGGGTGGCAGACCCGGTGGGAACCACTGGCTCACAAATGGCTGATGGTACAGTGAGACTTTTTGGCTCTTAGTGGTCAAAACCAAAGTCTTCAGATAGGAAGAGCTGCTTCACCAGGTCCGTGCATAGAACCCCTTTGTCTTCCCAGGTCCATGTGGGGACCCCCCCCTTTATCCTCCCCAGAAAAGTACTGCTATCCTGCTGGGATGAAGCAAAACAAAACAGGCTTCATTCCAAGATTAGAAGTTTAAGAACTACTAATGCATACCCTCATTGTTTTATTTCACTGAAACAGAGTTTCCCTATGTAGCCCAGGCTGGTTTTGAACCTATAGATCTAATGTCACAAGAGTTTTGTACATACCTCTCTACCTGCTTATATTGACATACTATCACACATCTTTAGATTGGTGTTTAAGCATAGTGCAAGCCAAAAACAGTAACTAACTGAAAGAAAAACCTGATGTTTTATGTTTGTAATTTTTATTTGTTCTTTCAGGCTTTATTATGCCCTTTGACTTAGGCTTAGACATTACTGAAATGCTAACTTAATTTTCATATGTTATACTAAAGATACTAAAGTACTGTAACCAGTCTTAGCCATTAATTTTAATGGATATAACTTAAAGTTTTTATTTTATGAATGTCTTATTTTATTTCTCAAATGCAGGTCACTCAAATAGCTTCTAGTATTTCTATAATAAATTATTCCTTGGTGTATACCTCATAGCATGCGTTTGACTGCCTAAGTTTCCAGTTGTTTAGGGGGCTATATCCTCAGAAATGAAATAACTAGGTCAAAGATTGTGGATGTTGATGGCCTCTTGGTATATATGAGATAAAAAGACAAAAGGGAACAAAGCCCACAGAAACAAAAAAAAAACAACCAAACAACAACGAAAACCAAAAGGCTGTTGATTTTGCTGAGATCTTTCAATAAAGAGGATCAACACAGAAGATACAATCAACAGCAACCCTCTGTGGCAGTGTCTCTTTTTAGTTGAACAATGGTGGGGGCCCACAGCTTCTAGATAACAACAAAGGAGGGAAGCTGGCTCTTAGAATCCTCAAAGTGACAAATAAGAGAACATTTTTCACTTGGTCTCTTTGCTATGCCCAGGCTTGGAGAAAGGGCAAGAACAGGACAGGAAGTGTCCCTGGTTTCTAGGGCTCAAGGGAAAGCAGGGAACAGATGGTGGCAATGTTGATGGGACACAGAGGGCCTTGTACATCCGCTGTCCTGCATTGTCTCCCAGAGGACTCCTGTTTTCAAGAGGAAGCTGCACTGAGAAGAGCACTGGAAGACAGAGCAAATGAGTCACACCTGACCCTGAAGGAAGAGACTCAATCAGGGGCTGTTCTCAGAAGCAATTCAGAGAACTGCGTATTTTAATTGCAGGGATATTAATTGGCATCTCGTTCAAAGCATCATTAATTTTTCTGGATTTAAGAATAAAACTTGCAGGCAGATTTAGGAAATCAAGAAAAAATATTAAGGAAGAAAATAGAAATATAGCAATCCTTGTATCATTAATCACTGTTATTAAGAATTCTGATTCCTTTAAGATCTGATGCAACACTCACACACACAGACGCACATAGACACACACACACACACAAACACACACACAATAACCACCACTGGGCATATACCCAGAGGCTTCCCCTGCATGAAATAAGGACACACGCTCCACTATGTTCATAGCAGCCTTATTTATAATAGCCAGAAGCTGGAAAGAACCCAGATGTCCCTCAACAGAGGAATGGATTCAGAAGTTGTGGTATATTTACACAATGGAATACTACTCTGCACTTAAAAACAATGAATTCACGAAATTCTTAGGCAAGTGGTCAGAACTGGAAAATATCATCCTTCATGAGGTAACCCAATCACAAAAGAACACACATGATATGCAGTCACTGATAAGGGGATATTAACCCAGAATCTCGGAATACCCAAGACATAATTCACATATCAATAGATTTCCAAGAAGATGGAAGGAGAGACCCCTGGTCCTGGATGTAGGGGAATACCAGGACAGAGAAGCGAGAGGGGGTTGAATGGGGAACAGGGGGAGGGAAGAGGGGTTATGGGACTTTCAGGAAGGGAGGAAACGGGAAAGGGGAAATCATTTGGAATGTAAATAAAAAAAATATAGAAAAAAAACCAATCACCATCACTACCATCAAATGGAATGAAACTATATGTAGAGGTCTATGGTATTTATACCATATAGATACACTAAAATCTCTCTCTCTCTCTCTCTCTCTCTCTCTCTCTCTCTCTCTCTCTCTCTCTCTTCCTCTCTCTTTCTCTCCCCCCCATCTGTGTGTATGTGTGTGTGTATCTCTCTCTGTCTCTGTCTGTTTGTGTGTGTGTGTGTTTAGGTGTGTAGGTGTGTGTTGCTTCCACTCTTTCTTTCCTTTAAGGGGAAAGTTGTTGGGATGGCCTAAAACTCAGGATCCCAAGCTTCTTCAATCCCCTTCTATGTGTTGTAATTCGAGGCCTGTGCCATTATGGGCTATAGGTTAGGTTGCTTTTCCATTTAAAAAAAAGGTTTTGACCATTTTCTTCAGATTATATTCCTTGCTGCAATATAATTCCGGGTTAAAATAGAAATGGACGTTTAAAGTCTGGTCATACTGAGAGCAATAGTAGCGGGTTTTAGGATACTTCACCCCACATCACCAGCAGAGGATTTTATTCTGGTTTCATCTTTGATGAACATTTTATTTGAAAGTGATGCTGCCTCTTGCATCCATGCTGCCCATCTTTACCCAAGGCCTGATGCGAAAAATAACTTTTCTCATGATAAAATAGAAAAGAGCCCTCAAGGAAAATCAGAGTGGGTAGAAGAGCTAGCTAAGGTAACAATCTATACTTGAATAGGGTAGGAGAGAAGCCCCCCATGAAACAGAGAAACTTGACTTTGTCACACCTCACCTATTCAAAAGAATCAAGTAAACATCAAAATGGCAATTATTAATAGGTTGGTGCTGAGAGTGAGAAAGAACAAAAGAGAGAGTAAGATATAGATAGAAGTAGATAGATAGAGATAAAGCTAGATAGATAATTAGATAGGTAGGTAGATAATTAGATAGATAGATAGATAGATAGATAGATAGATAGATAGATAGATAGATAGATAGATAGATAGAAGATAGATAATATAACAACTTTGGTCTGGAAAAGGAAAGTTATCTTGCACCTATTTGGAAACTATGAGATAGAAAACACAAAAACATTGAGAAGTAATTTTCTTTGAATTTCGTATAAATCTGGAGTCTTATGGCTAACTTTCATTTTTATTCGGTCTAAATATTGGGAAATTCAACATCACCATTTCCGGTGACCATACAAGAGCATTTAGGTTTATTGTTACTGAGAGTTATGTCGTTTATTTCCATTGTGTAGTTTTTGTTTCTAAGTCTAACATTAAGGGGGAATGTTTTAAGGAGATAAAACAGTACCCATTTGTGTATGCGCGCACACACACACACACACACACACGTACACACATTCACACTACAGTTCAGAACAGTAGAACCAGGGTTACTAATACACAACAGGCTTTCTCAGTTTCCTTAACTCTTCTCAATATCTCCGGTTTCATCCCTAGACTTTGATTATAATGTTCACTTCGTATTTATGCAAGCCAATCTTATGATCCCGTGTCTCTTTGGACCATGTGGTTCTGTGTCTTCAGTCTAAATTTGCCTTCAACAAGCTTCTGGCTTCTTCTAACTTCCGGGAGGCCAGGATATTAAGTCCTTCAAAAGTAAGAAGTCAATTTGCTGATTGCTGGTCTTTCTGCCTTATGGTCAAGGCCTGGCAGCTGTTCAGTACAGGGATGGTGCAAAGTAATGTTTCCCACCCGGGGAAAGCACCCCCTCCTGCATCCCACTAATGACAGATTCATTTAAGTTAGTGGTTCTCAGTCTTGTTCAGTTGGCAAAACACCTGGAGGAAGTAGTTTACTGAAAAAGGACCTCATAAAATATTGACACACTTAATTCCATTTAAAAACTTAGATCACTTAACCAGCAAAAAAAATGACCACCTCACATGCTGCATATGAAACTGTGTCCATAATACCACAGAGCAGGGATCTCAGGATGACTTAAATTTTTCTGTTAATATTAATATACTTAATAGTTTGTCTTGTCATGTGTGGACTCCTCCATGGTAGTGGTTCTGAAAGACAAGAATTATTTTGACTTTCTCACTAATTCGAATTTAAACTGAGGACATCTTGTTTATAGCAATACTTTTTCATTTTGAATTCAGATAAAAGCAAATACCATCGTTTGAGTTTAGCATTAAACCACCACACTTTAGCATTACCTGAGAATTACTAATTTATTCTATGAACTGTTTCTTTCAAAATGAAAATGTCTGTTATGAGATTCATCTAAACCCTGGTGACATCTTCACGTGGACTGCTTCAATATCAAGATCAAGTGCTCCTTATTTGTTTAGTTTAAAATTGTTTTCAAACTTTCGGTTCTACTTGTAGATCCCTGAACTTTAAACATCCCAGGCCCCAATCTTTCATGCAACTTCACTTCCATCTTGGAGTCATTAATTTCCTCACTTTTAAAGTCTCTGTTCTTTTGTGCTTTATGTCAAGCATTGTAACTCTTACTAGCTTATGCCATCATAGGAATGTGGACAAAGGGAGATTCCACAGCCCCGATCTCCACCCTCACAGAGGAACCTGTGACTTGAGACTTGCTGTTTGATGTTGAACTGTCAACTATTTTACGTATGTGTCGGAAGGAGAAAGTGACCTATCTATAACAGTTGCTCATGTCCTTAGTGTGAATATTCTTAGTGCCTTGATTTCAGACAGTAACTGTGATGCCACCAGAGTACGTACAAGAAACAGCTCACAGTCTGTACTCACTCACCAATCGTGTTGGGATCACATTGCAAGTGGGCACTCCAGGTAAGATCAACTATACACTTAACTCTACATGGAGCAGAAGGTTGCCTTTCCCTCTAAGTCCTGCCCAGATTCTAAGCTTATGAGCAAAATAAATGTTCTCTTTTTCTCATTCTCTCTCTCTCTCTCTCTCTCTCTCTCTCTCTCTCTCTCTCTCTCTCTCTCTCTCTCTCCTTCTCTGGGCATGCACACGCTAATGTGTGTGCGTGTTTGAGTGCACATACCCATGGAGGCAAGAGGCATTGGCAACCAGTGCAGCTGGGGTTGCAGGCAGTTGTGTGCCTCCCTATAATTATGCCTGCTAGGAATTGAACTCAGGTCTACAGAAAGAGCAGCACATGCTCTTAAATGCTGAGCCATCTCTCTAGACTTCTTATTCCTTTATTTTTATTACAACAATATTCCTTTGGGCTGGGCATAGTTGCACATGCCTGTAATGTCAGCTCTTGTGAGGCAGAGACCGGGAGATCAGAAGTTCAGGGCTTGCCTCAGAGGCCAGCATGGGCTTCCAGAGACCCTGTCTTAAAAAGCAGAACAAAGCAAAAATACTTAGCTAAAGTAGCAAGAATATCTCTCTGAATTTTTTTGTAGTATGTTTGCTTGTTGTGGTCTAACGACTGTTGAGTGAATTAATGAACTAATGTTCACCATTGATGGCTCTCTGGGGAAAGATGCCCTCTGATCCTTTCCTGTGGCCTTCTGTGGCTTATCCAGTTCCAATCACCCAAGTGAGTGGAAAGTGGAGTTCCTACGAAGGGTTCATTTGTGGTTATGTTCAGTGTCATTGAGCCCACAACTGTCCAGTCCCTGAAGACTGCAAGTGTACTCCTTCACAGGAGCTCAGCTTCCTGGCAGACAACTTTCTGGACCAAACCACCTCCTGTAGACTCTGGGCTAGTATTTTGTCCAGGGCACTCTGTGGGATAAAAACATCCCAAAAGAATCCGTGTCAAAAACGGAAACTTAGAAAATCTCATTTCTGCTTTGTCTCTCATAGGTGTACATCCAGTAAAGGTACCAGTGCAGTGGCAAAAATAGCAGGGTTATTATGCTCAAATCTAATGCATTTAATGTAACAATAGATTACTCCATTGTCATGAAATGAAGGGAAGGTAGGAGGATCTAATTCTATCTCCAGATTCCTTAATAAGTACCTCATTGTCAGGGAAATCACTTACCCTGTTCAATCCAAATAAAAAGGAAGAACCTTTTATTGCACCTACGTTTGTGTGAGCATGTAGGGGCCAGAAGGACTTCCGGCTCTGACTCTGGGTTAAAGGGCACTCAGGGAGGAGGCCGGTGATAGACTGCAGCTTGCTCTGAGATGAAGTGCTTCTCTGTGTGGAGTCGGGGAGGTAGTGTTTTGGCGAGATGGAATTGACAAATGCTTCACTTTATCCACCTCCTGACACCCCCATGAACGTGTGATTTTGTGGCAGGCTTTGGAGATGAGATTTTCTACTGTATAGGCTTCTTGTCAGGATGAATGAAGACCCTGTTAGCGAGACCATATTCTCCGGTGGCCTGCAGGCGGCGCTTTTGCTCTAGCTTGAACCACCTGCAGGCTGAAGGCATTCGCTGCTGCCTGCTGCCCTGGCTGATAGCTGGCTCTGGGCATGGCAGAGTGCAGTCCTGTGAAATCTGTACTCAGGGACACCTAATCGAAGAGCCAGCCACAGCTACCCTTGTGCCAAATCAACAAATCCTCAGTATCTGCTAATCAGCCATTAATGTTCTATTGATAGACAGAGCCAAAACACACTCAGAGGGATGGGTCCATGGATTTAAACTGCTGCTCAAGTTTATAGCTTAAAAATTGTTCTTTCTTCTGCTTTAATTTTCCCTTGAAATTCCTAGAGTAAGTTGATCAGTTTAAGGAACTTAACAGTTATTAGAGACTAATGAGTTTGTTGAGGGTTTTTTCTTTTTTAGATTTATACAGATTTCATCATTTTGAAAGATAAAGATCATAATTAAAACACCCTTTTAATTCTATGGAATAGATCTTTTACTGTTCAAAATAGTAACTGCTATCATATATGATTATTTAAGAAATAAATATTTAAAAGTCCTCAAATCACTTTCTTAGTTTCATATTTTAAATGCTCAAGGGCTACATGTAAGTAATGGCGCCTGTGTTGCTGTGTTGTTGAGTGCAGCTGAGAGCTGTGGTTGCTATCACAGAGGATCTAGACATAAATGGTGAATTAGAAGAACAGGAGGAGAGGTTGAATATACAAGACTCAGAGTTTAGGCAGAGAGAGAGAATGAGAGAGAGAGAGAGAGACATATACAGAGACAGAGAGAGACACAAAGAAGCAGACACACTCAGAGAGGCAGAGACAGAGACAGACACACACAAAGAGACACAGAGAGACAGAAAAAAAGACAGATACACAACGAGAGACAGAGACAGAAAGAGACAGAGAGAGACACAGAGGCAGAGACACACTCAGAGAGTCAGAGACACACAGAGAGGCAGAAACACACAGAGAGGCAGAAACACAGAGAGAGACACATACACAGAGATAGACACAGAGAGACAGAACAAAGAGGCAGATACGCAGAGACAGAGAGACATAGAGAGAGACACAGAGAGACAGAACAAAGAGGCAGATACACAGAGACAGAGAGACATAGAGAGAGACACAGAGAGACAGAGACACAGAGAGACAGAGACACAGAGAGACAGAGACACACAGAGAGAGGTAGAGACAGAGAGACACACAGAGATAGTCACAGAGAGACAAAGAGAGAGAGATAGACAGATACACACACAGAGAATGAATCTCAGCTATATTTAGATTGCTTTTACATAAGCGTAGGGCTCTATGATTCTATACACAAAGATTTTTTACTGACCTTCCATATTTTTGCAACAACAAGCAAGAGAATCTGTGGATACTATCACCTTAGTACTTTCCATATTGTCAAGATGAAAATGAGCTGATACTTTATCTTGGTTCATAGATAACTGTTTGTCTATACCTAATCAATCAATGCCATCTCAGATTGTTGGTAAAGTAGGAGGCCTTCTGAGTGGTTACTTCAGATGATCAGTTTGACTTACACTCTCAGAGCTAATCCATCATGGTGCTATATGAGTATATTGGAAGGGTCAGGAAACCAGATGTGACTAGAGGATAGGGTTGAGAATAAGCTGAGCAGGACCAATGTCTGTGTCATATTGGAACAGCTAAAGACTTTAGAATGGATAGCCATTCTGTGTAGCAATTCTAACTGCCCTGTCCAAAGTTCTTCCTGCTAGTTAAACACTAGTTCTTCGATCACTGAATACATCTGCTGCCTTTTGATCTTCTGTTTGGTGTCTAGTGAGAAGTAGGGAATTGTTATGGTGTTGTAGTCTTCAAATTGTTTCTTTGAGCTCTGAAGTACTGCAAGCAGGTTTATGAGAATGAGGGCTGGGGTTGCTTTCGGTCTTAGCTTTTCTTTGTAGTTTTCTTTCACTGAAGTACTTATGACAGGTAAGGCCAATGGACCTGAACTGTCCAATGTTTACCTCCTTCCTCTTAGCATCCAACACACAGATTTATCACACTACCAATTTGCTTTTATCATTATTTAACTGGCACGATTAGGCACTGCATAATTGGTTCATGAAAGACTTCCCCCCTCCCCCCCGATGCTGTTACGCAAGGCAGGATACAGGCTTATTAATTTACAGCTGGAGAAAAACTTGGCCGGAGACCGTGAGTTCACACAGAAAAATGCTTGACAGTTCAGAAAGTTTCTTGGTGAATATAGAATCAGAGCTGGGCATGCTCAAGGGACGGTCCTGTCAAGTCATGGCAGCTTGATGAATCGTCTCTCTCTTCCCAAGAGATGCTTCTGTCCGAAGATCCGGAACATTCCCTGTCTGAGAGCCCTCATGCCTGCGTGAATCAGCAGAGAGGTAGACCCTGTCCAACATCTCACTGCTGGGCTGGTGCTTGCCAATGGAGTTTTGTGGTGACTCCAGTTTATCCCTTTAGCATCGTTTTGTAATAGACTATACTTGACAAGTTTACAGATCACTTTTAATTAATTATAGTTTAGGTTGGCTACTTCCTACTGACATTTAGGGAAGCATTAATAAACTCATTTCATAGCGGGTCTCCAAATCTACCTGGAGAATACATTTCTTCTGGGCAAGTCTATGTTTGTACCGACGGATCTTTCTTAATTTACCTCTTCACTCAGTCATTCAGTATTATTATTTTTGCTAGACACCAATGGAAGCGGTGGAATTATAAATATAAGTAAATCTCTTTCTGGTTTGGGAAAGTTCACACTCTGCTTCAAGGACAGAGGCAGAAGCTAATCGTCTCAGTCATAAGTCACAAACAGAGATAGACAAGTGGTTTGGGGCATGCAGGAATAGGTTGGGTGCTTGAAACTTCATTTGCTACGGAAGGTCTGCTGTGATCCATGCTTTTCTGTGGCTTTCCGTGTTGTGTATTTTGAGATTAATAACAATAGCAGCAACAACAGTGGTGTTAGCTAGAAACTTATGAGCACCAGTCAAAGTCATAGCATCATCTTTCAGCTACTAATATATGCTACCTAATTTAATCTTTTTTCATTCCTTTACATTTTCTATTGGTTCTATTGTACTTTGCATTTTTTAAAGCTTGGTTGTGGGATCATAGGCTTCCATATCAGTTTTGTGTTTCCTTCTTTTGGGTTAGCCCTCCCCTTCACCTTGACTTTCCCCATAGTTACATGCCCCTTCTTGCTCAAGTGTTTTGACCCTCCAATATTTCACCTTCATTTTGCCTATATATAATCTATGATTCCCTTTCTTCCAACATGTCTCTCCATCCCAAAAAGCTCCTGTCTGGTTTCCTGGTGATGTTATCACTCAGGTCTTGTTCCTGTATGCTGCAATAGTGATCTGCAAGGCTGGTACAGCAGTGGCACACTGTTATGGAGTAACTCACTACATTCCCATTGTGTCTGAGGCCTGCTCTGTAGGAGGGAAGGAAGTTCATGTCTTGTGCTATAAACCCCATCAAATGCACAGAGCTCTGGGGATCCTAGGCCCCAGGATAAAGCCTGCCATTGTTATTTTTCTAAGTGGTCATTTTATCAACTTATCTTCTAGATATGCTTATACCACAGAACTGGGCTGTATTTAGTCTTTGTCAGAGAAGCTCTCTCTGTGGTGGAGTTCAGTCACTGGAAAGTCACATAACTGTCAAGGTGATGAGAACAGAGACTGAGTGCTTAGCCCATAAGAGACATCTGCAGTAACCCTAACACCAGCAAGGCTCAAGGATCATTGGGGAAGCAGAGGAGGAGAGAATGTCAGAGGCAGGAGTTGGGGAGGAGAAATGTGACACTGTCTTCTGGACAATATAGCTAATATATTTGTGAACTTAAGGTGGTTTTGTGGTTTTGGTTACTGGCAAGAACTATATAGATCACTCAGTCAAAATTCCAGCATAGATAGGATAGAAAATCACGAGGCCACATCTTTTATGGAGATGCTATTGGCAACAGACATTCCTTTTTTTTTTTTTTTTTTTTTTGCTATGTAGAGGACCATCATCCAGTAGATGACTCATGCACAAATAGCAGTAACTGGACTTAGTGAGTCATAAAGAGAGATTGAGAGAGAGAGAGAGAGAGAGAGAGAGAGAGAGAGAGAGAGAGAGAGAGAGAGAGAGAGAGAGAGAGAGAGGAGAGAGAGAGAGAGAGAGAAGAGAGAGAGAGAGATTAAGAGAGAGGGGGAGAGAGAAGAGAGAGATTGAGAGAGAGAGAGAGATTGAGAGAGGGGGAGGAAAGTGTGACAGTGCTTGTGGAAGGATACACAGGATAGTTGAAAATATGGTCTTATTTTAATGTATGTCCATATGAAATTCCAAATATAAAGATAAATTTAAAAGTTATTAGTGTTTGCTCATTCTACATAGTGATGGGCTTCACAAAGACAGTTTCTTTCAAATACATCATGCATTTTAGCAGTATTCCCTCCCTTGCTTCTTCTTCTGTCCTCCACTAGTCTCCTTCCATTCCCCAGCATTCTGCTTTCAAGTCATACATTCATACTACACACATGCACACATGCACACACATCACAATACATGATACTATTTTACACATATGTATACACATACACACACCACACATACATACACACATATACTCACACAACACATATGCATACCCACAATGACACACACACACACACACCACCTATACACACACATACATGCATACACACACACACAAACCACACATACAGAGAGAGAAAGAGAAACAGAGCAAAAATACACAGAGAGAGAGAGAGAGAGAGAGAGGAGACAGTTGAGAGTATTTTTATGGATCTATATGCAGTGTTGGATTGGCAAAGGAGACAAAACAAGATGATATTTTTCTTTCAAACTATAGAACTCCTGAATGTACACTAGGACTGTGTGTCAATACAATTCTTGTGAACAACTCCTGGAAGAATTTTTTCAAAAATTCATTTCATGGAGGAGAAATGTAAGAGTGGTTAGGTACTTGTCCAAAGCCATCCAGGTAGATTTTTGGTAGGCTGATGGATCCTAAGTAGATTTTACTGTATCACATGTCATCCACCACTTTTTTAGCAATGAGATTGAAAATCTACAAAATGGAATTATGAGGCATTGGGGTACATGGATCTTCTGGAGGGTCTCTCCTTTTTGGGTTGAAAGGATAGGTCATCTAAACTGGAAACCTTGCATTTTGTGACCATGTGTGGGGAGGCAGGAACACTGAAATTATGTTGTGAATTTAGTTGTAAAAAAAAAATCTGAGGATACTAGGTAATCATATAGAAGTTCCAGACAATGACAATTTTAAGAGGCATACATATCGGATACACTTGCTGGTGGCTTAATGAATCCTGTAAGCATATATGAGTCCTTGGAAATACTGATTTTTTTTGGGGGGGGGCACATGGAAGCAGTTCTGGGAACAAATCGCCTACCACTTACACACTTGACCATCATTGCTCCCTGTTCCGGGCCTTGGCTGGACCACTTGTGCTCGCTTTTTCAATTTCCCCCAACCTAGTGATTCAACTCTGTCTCTGCAGCTAAGAGAATGCAATTGGCCTTCCTTTAAAGCAACTGAGATACACAGTGTGAAGAACTTTAATTGTATTTGAAGGACCTGACTTGGAAAAGCATTGTGGGTCTGTGAAGAACTTGCCAGAGGATGTCATAGTTCCTTTGAGCCTTTATTTTTTTCATCGGTAAACATTTGCTGACTTTTCTTATTTATTTCATAGTGTCCTGAATTGATGGTAATTCTTCACTGCTGCTTCCAAAGGTCATGCATTATGCCCCTTTCTCTATTTTCTATTTTCAAATGCCCTATGCTGTCCTCTAGTTCATTCTTTGATACTTGCTCATCTCCTACCACAGTGGGGGAAATGACACCTAGGTAAAGATTGCTCGCTACTACTGGTGATAAAATAGTCCACTATGTCCCGATAAGATTGGAAAGATACCAGAAGGCACATGACAATCTTTCCCCTTCTATTTTCCACCACAGGTCTTGAGGAATGGGGAGAGGGAGGGACTCCTATCTAAATATGAACAGTTAGGCATCACAGAGCAATGGCTCTGATCCTTACTGATACAGTACACACACTCCAACATATACACACAAGACTGGAAGGCACATATATGGGTTTCAGCATCCTCTGGGAAGATCAGTTCTCTGTACACACAGTCTAGCAGTGGGAAGCCACAGCATGCATTCTTATGGTTCCATCATGTTCTCAGATCTCCCACATGGAAAAATGCAGAGACAAAAAAATTTGGTCACATTACCCTCTTTCCATGCTGGATCACAACCCACTCGACAAATGCAGTATAGCAAGAGGAAGAGTGTTTGTCTTCTACCCACTCCTGCTAAGTAGGATCCAGACCTGTAGGAGGGAGGCAGGGAACATGTCTTTCTCCTTTTCTGAGCCTGAACTGATGTCAGCAAAGACAACAGGAAAGACATTTTTCAAAGAAATTTGTCTAACTTCAGGGCTCTGTGGGAGTTTATTGATCTCAACTCCTTACATTTGAGAGGCAGGTGAGTGGTTCAGACCAGGCTCTTTAGGCTGGTCATTATCAAATCTTGGCACTTCTGTGGTCTTTAGATGATTCTGCATCTTGGTTTTTTTTTTCTGTCTGTAAACTATGAGGATTTTGATAATTTTAGTTTCTTATAGAATCTAAGGTTTGGTTAACATACGGAACTCACTTAGAAGGCTGCCTGGCACATAGCAGGAGATATTATTGTTGCTTGTCTTTTATTTGAACTTTTCCCAATGACACGTACATATTGCATTCTTTATTATCATAACATCCTTGAGCTGTAGCAGTCACAGTCTGTGGGCTCCAGCCACATCTTCAAGCTCAAACAGCTAAAGAAAGGCTGACAGCCCTGCAGCAAGTGGCCAGTTCTTTTCAAGGAGTTTTCACTGTTGTCTGTCTCAACCACAAACTTGGAAAATAGAAACACACAAGTGAGAAGTATTTGTGAGCACCTCACTGTTTAGCTGAGAATGAAGACGTTAGATTACAAATCAGAGTCTTTGAAAGGACCTAGAACTTTATTAAGTCACTATGTACACACAAGAAACTATTAGACTAAGTTGTATTTCCAATAGGAATAATACAATTTTTAAACACTAAGCCAAGAAGTCTTTTTAAAAAAAATATTTTTGTATGTATATCCCATGGCGTTAGCCAGTTCTCTAGAGAAACAGAACCAGAAGAACTCATGTATATATTATAAAAGGAGATATATTCAATTGGCTTACACAATAGGATGGTGGTTGCCCAACAATAGCTAGCTTGTACCCTGGAGACTCAGAGAACACAGGAGTTGTTCAGTTTGAGAAGCTGGGTGCTGCCACAGACCAAATCCTGTGCTGAAGGCCTAGGAGTTCCGTGAAAGGTGTCTAGTATTAAGTCCTCTGTAAACGACCAAAGATGCTGAGCTCTGATGTCAGCAGACTTTGAAGACAGTCACGCATATGTTCACTAGGAGTTTTCTGGAGCTCTTAGGGTGTCTCCCTCTACCTTCCTTTCATACTGATCTGCCTGTGGGATGGTGCTTAACACATTCTGGGCCAGCTTTCTCTCTTTATTCCACATCACCATTCCACGCTGTAAACACTCCCTCATAAACACAGTCGCCTGTCTTAAACATTCTTGAATCTAGTTGCTAATAACTAAGATCAATCATCACCTTTATCCATTTCCATGAGGCAGATTCTAACAAAACCTTTATAGATTAAAAATGGAGATTCTTTGAACTCAGTGAGAAGCCATTCTCCTTTTTTTCCCCTAAAGCTACTCCTGGAGGAATATGCATTTTTACGTGACATTTTAATTTTGTTCAGAATGGAAATAGGTTTATTGGGTCCCCGAGGAAAATGTATACTTTTGTAAATAGAATTGCCTCATTATTGATTATGAAATATCAATGAAATAAATGGCATGGGGCTTTAGTCATCGAGATGTTAATTTGGGATCATAAATAAATTCATTCCAAAAGTGGCTGAAGACTGGGAACTTGAACACAGCAGGGCTGGATGTGGGGAAGGATGGGGATAATGCATTGGAAGGAAACAAACTTTGAGAAGGGAAGTCTCTGCAGATCTCTAGGGGACTAGAGTCTGAGTCTGACTGAAAGATTTCTTTGTTTCCTAATGGAAGACTAGAATTTGTGGATTGTCTCATTTTAATTTTTTGACAAGACAAAGAATACTCCACTCAGCCAACAAGATACTTTTCTTATTCTAAAATCAAGTAGAAACAATTTATTTTGTATGAGTAAGTATATGAGTGTTCTGCCTGAATATGTGTCTGTGTACCACACATGTGCCTGATACTTTCAGAGGGCAGTAGGGAAGGTCATATCCCTTGAGGCTGCAGTAACAGGTGTTTGTAAGCAACTGTGTGAGTTCTAGGAATTGAACCTATGTCCTCTAAAAGAAAAAAAAAACCAGCGCTTTAAATTGCTGAGATATTTCTCTAGTACTGATAAGCAAAAATGTAAAGACTGAGGATTTACAGTAAAAAGCTTTGGATAGTAAAATAAACAGGATCTTTAGTAACAGCTCTTATGAAAGGCACTGGCATCCTTGAAAACAAAAATCATTACAACTTTCTGTAGAGTCAGGAGGCAAAACATTGAATGCTAACTTAAAGTAATCCAATGCTATCCCTTCTGGAAATCTTCTGACTTTCCTCTATACCCGCCTTCCCTTCTTTCTTTTCAGATACCATAAGAACAAGAAAAACAATGTCACCATAGTTTCTGATAACAGCAAATCTTGAAGAGGGAAAGAAAACAAAACAAAAAGAACTGCATCTGTTGAGGTCTCCTGGCATAGTGCCAGCTGGGCAAAGTTGGATGGGGACATCGACAAGCAGAAGATGTGTTCCACCTGAACAGGGTAGTGACTCCTTAGCTTCAAAGTATAGAACATGCGCCTGCATCTGATCTCCTGCTTCTCCAAGCAAACAATGTAAAGTTTTATAGGTTGCACATGAGAGAAACCTGTTTATAAACATGGATGCTGTGCTTGTATAAAGAACCTATGTGACATGCACTAGATCACTTCTGTGTGACGTTAGTTACAGCAGCATTTCTCATGTCAGAAATCTTAGAAACACCTTAAATGTTTACTGTGGGGAACAAAAATGGAGACTAGAGAAACGAAAATAAGTCCTGCTGTGTAGATTTGATGACATATTTGCTAGTATAAAAAAAGAAACAGGAATAAGTAGATCTTGATGATTTAATGTGGTGAAATCTAAGACATTCTTATTTTGTTATTGCATTTGATTGACACATAGTTATATGTTTTCATGGAGTAATGTAATATTTTGATTTATGTATAAATTTTATGATGATCAAATTAAGGTCATTGACCTATTATCTTATGGTATCATTTGGTTGAGAACATTGATTTTATTTTGTTAGTTCTTTTTCTGGTTATTTTGAAATGTACAGCATAGTACTGTTAAAAAGATTACTCTCTGTCCTTCATAGGACCACAGGACATACTGCTTGTGTTCATCTTCAGTGCTAAACTTGTGAGCATGCTTCTTTCATTATCCTCAGACTCTATTCTCCTAAATCTACTCAGTGTCTATCAAACAGCTTTTTTTTATATATTTTATGTACAATAGAGGCCATATAGTAACTTGTTTTTTCTCTCCCTAGCTTATCAAGGAGAGCTGGCCACTGGGGTGCATGCTTGTAATCCCAGACCCCTGGAGGCTAAGACAAAAGGATTGCCATGATTCTGAGGTCAGCTTGAGCTAAATAGAAATACTCTTTCAGAAGCCTCAGAGCAGACCAATGATTCATTATAATGAACATCTGCAAGTAAAGATGTGTGGAAAAAAGAGTTTGCAGCTTCCAGGAGAAGATGTTTTCTATGCTTTGTTTTGTTTATTAATTTTTTTTTAATTTTGTTTTTTATTTCTTTTTTTGGGGAGAGGTTGCAAGAACAGTGGGTGGATACGAAGGGATGAGGAGAGGAGTGGGATTGGGGCTGCATGATATGAAACTCACAAAGAACCAGTAAAAGTTTTTAAAAAGCTGGAAACACTGTCTCTTTTTTTAATGTACTTTCTTTTTCTTTTTTTAATTAAGTATTTTCTTTATTTACATTTCAAATGTTAGCCCCTTTCATGGTTTCCTCTCCAACCCCCCCATCCCATTCCCCCACCCCCTGCTCACTAACCCACCCACTCCTGCTTCCCTGTCCTGGAATTCCTTTACATTGGGGCATCTAGCCTTCACAGGACCAAGGGCCTCTTCTCCCATTGATGACTAAAAAGGCCTTCCTCTGCTACATATGCAGTCCCTCCATGTGGACTCTGGTTGGTGGTTTAGTCCCTGGGAGCTCTGGGATACTGGTTGGTTCATATTGTTGTTCCTTCTATGGGGCTGCAAACCCCTTCACTTCCTTGGGTCCTTTCTCTAGATCCTCCATTGGGGACCCTGTGCTCAGTTCAATGGTTGGCTGAAAGCACCACTACCACCACCACCAAAAGACAATTTATAAAAAGAGGAAAACATTCAGAAGCCCTAGATCTGACAAGGAGTTAGTTCCTATCTATAATAGGACATATAAGTGGAACTAAAAATACTCAGTATCAGGAAACCAAATAGTCTCATTAAAAGTAGACTTTAGATATGAATGGATGTTTGTTAAAAGAAGACATACAAATGCCCAACAGAGAGAGGCTCAGAATCACTGATTGATAATCACAGGGATGTATATTAAGACCTCAATGAAATCCATCTCACCTCAGTTATCATCAGAAAGTCCAAAGATTATTCATGTCCTGAATGAATTCCTGCCCTCACTGCTTTTGAGAATGAACCATTACATGGAACTGTGAGTGAAATAAACTCTTTGCTCCTCAAGTTGCTTTTTTTTTTATTGTGTTTTATCACAGCATCAGTAACCTAACCAAAAAAAAAAAAAAAAAAAAAGAAATCAAGATTTTTGGGTTTAGGTATTGTAAGCAAAAGAGGCAAAAGAAATTGTTTATGGATGATTAGGCATCCTTTTGCTTGTGTGTGACTAGATATCCTTATACACACAATGCTATATCATTTACCACTATGCTTCAGATACCTTAGGACAGAAACTAGAGCTGAAGAAGTCTCAGGTGGGCTTACTCTTGCCTCTGTTGTTCAGTGTGTGAAACAAAGACTCTTCAGTGTGCCCTATAGTTGGAGTAGTGGTCCTTGTGCATCTTCATGGTCAGAGTAACACATGAACTCCAGCAACCGTCGAGACAAAGAAAGGAAGAAGAGTCTTGTGCAGACCACTCAGAGTCCCTGAGCCTGTTTTCTTCACATAAAGCTAGAATCCGATCATACTCATAATCTTTCCTCCTTTTATTTTCTTGAGTCTGTGAATACTCCTTGTTTTGAATACTCCTTGGAAAGTAGAACTCAGCATTTTGCCTAGTCCAGCTTAGTCGAGCTATGAGCAATACAAGACACCATTCTTGTTGGGCTCACAGATAGCCAAACAAAGAGATTACAGAGAATTGCAGTTTGGTGTGAGAGATGTTGAGAAGAGTTGGATGTAGGAGAGGATTCTTTTCTTTTGCATTTGTGCCAGGTTAAGAAGGTGAGGATGTGTGCAGGGCTCATAGTCTAGATCCTCCAGGGTCCCCAAGAATCTGAGTGGATTAGGGTTCACCAGGAGGCTGTCCTGCAGGGTTAAGCTACAGATAATTGACTTAACTCTTCCTGGCATACTTACTTTCTTCACTGATTTATTTTACCTGCTTGTACCTGGAGGACTTCACAGGTATGAGTACAGCATCTGGGACTGGGATCAAGAGAAGATTCAGATCATCATTTGACACATTCAAGCCTCAGGCTACATGTCTCTTTCCAGATTTCGGAAATTGACCTAAATTCTTGCTTATCAGGTAACTTGTTTGTATTCCAAAGTTTCAAACAAGCACATTAGACTTTTCATGAGTAGGGTTTAAACCTTTTTTGTTTACTGCTTATTCCTGGCAAGTCAGCTACAGGTTAGGTATCCAATAAATACTCATTGGTTGTTAAATAAATTATCCCAAGAAATTAACAGGATTGACAAGCTTATTAAAAGTTTAGGTTTAAAGGAAGACATGACGTGTGTCTGAGAGAGAGAGAGAGAGAAACAGAGAGATGGAGAGACAGATGGAGACATAGTTATACACAATATGGATAAAATAAAATAGGATGAATCAAAGTTTTCTACTACATATGACCTTTACTACCTAATGACTCATTGTGTTGGTGTATGAAGTGTTCACTGTATGAAGTGTTAGAAGCAGACATTTGGTGTTTACTGTGATTGGAATGGATTCTGACATGTCTTCGAGATGCACAGGTCAGGAGCTTATGTTTCTAGTCTCCTTTACTGCCAGAATTTAGGATCCAGTTCCATTAATCAGATAACCTTGTGAAAGATTTAAGTGGTGTTTGTTGGGTGTGTTTGTGCTGATGTCTTATCCTATAATGAACTAATGTTCTACTGATGTGCTGCTAGCCCCCTCCTGCTGGACTTAAAAACTGAGTTAAGCAGGTCGAGAAGCATCACAAAAGCAAGATTCTAGAACTGACAGACATGCTGGTTTGTATTTAAGAACGGAATTCAGCAGGTAGAAAAGCATCATAATAGCAAGATTCTAGAACTGACAGGCACGGAGGTCTGGATTTAAGAACTGAATTAAGCAGGCAGAGGAGCATTGTAATAAGATTGTAGAGCTGACAGACGTGGTGACCTCTTCTTGGTGGCCAACTGTGAGAGTCAGAAAAGCAGCTCCTTTGGGTCTTTTGCTTCAGCAGTGTGGCATTGGAATTAGCCCCAGGAACTAAGTCTCTTATCCAGTGTTCAGCAGCCTTTCCAAATAAAATAATTGTCTAAACCACTGAACACAATGCTTCCTTGGTTTATAAAGCTACTGTAACAAAATACTGCAAACAGTATAACTTAAAACAACACACGTTTCTCCTCACCCAGTTCAGGGGTTGGCTATTAAAAAATAAGATTCCATTAAGGCCATGCTCCATTTGACTGGCCTTGCAAGAATTCATTCTTTCTTCTTCTCAGTGTTTGGTACATCTAGACTTGACACTCTATCATTAAAGGTTTTGCTTCTGTTGTCACAGGGTGCTTTCCATTTGGGTGTCTTTGTGCTCACAAGGTGATCTTGTAAGTCACTGCATTTAAGGCCCATACTAGTCACTTACTGTGACTTCTTTCAAATTTTAACAACATCTTCAAGGCCCACTACCAAATAAAGTCTCATTCTGAGCTTCTGGCTGGATATGAGTTTTGAGGGGACAACATTTAAGACAGGCTATACATGATTTCACATTGATCACTTTAGTCCCAATGAGTTCTGATATCTGAAATGGAAACTTCTTGGTTCACATGGACTCTGAGGCACTTAATGTTTCTGAACTCATTGGGGGCGCCATAATAGTGAGATATTTGATCTCTTTTAATTAATTACTATTATAGACAACATGAAGTCTAAGTACAGGTAACCATGCAGAAAACCCTATGGATGCAAGAGCTTTTGCATATCTCTCTATGGCTGTTGTTTCCATGTGAGGAAAGCAGTGGCCTTCTGAGAGACTTGACAGCTGTTTATTCAGTGTGTTTGTGACTTTTCTTATCCTTCTTGGCCCTCTTTCTGGATGGTAAGAACAGCTTCTTTTCACAAACAATCAGTCCTTCACTTTTAATTTTATTCTTAATAAAAGAAACTTGGTGAAGAATTATCTTTAAATTAATTAATAAATCATTATGGAATTACTGAGGTAATTTGGACTAAGTGGTTTTGAGGAGGAAACATTTGGGAAATGCTAAGGTTTGGAAATTATATGTGTCCCTGACGGGGTTACATGCTGGTATCTCAGCTCCTAGTACATTAGCACTGAGATAATGGAATCTTTAAGAAGTGAAGGGATGGAATGTGGTTTGGCCTCTAGACTGACAGTCTTGGAGCAGGAAGCCAAGAGATCACATATTTTCCACAAACAGGAAACAGAGAATGAATAGAAAGTAGAATGAAGCTACAGGCTCTCAAAGCCTAACCTTAGTAATATACTTCCTCTACCAAACTCTACCTTATAAACATTACACAACTGTACTGCCAACTGGGAACCATGTCTTTAGATGTCTGAGGCAATGGGAGACATTTCCCATTCAAACCACCACATCTAATAAACATACATTACCTATTTTTTCCTCCTTCGGGTCTCTCAAGATTAACTGATATTTAATTAGCTCAATCAATCATCTAAGGAATTTGCACACACACACACACACACACACACACACACACACACACACACACACACACTGAATTGAATACCTTAAAAAAAGACCATTAAGAATCACAACTATCTATGAAAGGCTCAAATTAAGTTATACAATGTTGACACATAGAAACAAAATATGAATATTCTTGAAGAGAAATCTAATACTGCCTGGAGGGATGCACATTAATGCAGAAGTCACCCTAGGTAAGAATGATGTGGATCCAGGAAATGAGAGCCCATGTGTGTGAGTCTATGATTTGATTGACCACAGCAAAGATTATTAAGGACAATAGTCAGAAATAAGAAAGAAATGTCAGCTAGGTCACAACTTAAACATATTTTTATGTCAGGCATATTTTTAAGACTTGTTTAGAGAGGTAGGACTAGGGAAGATATGGTGGAAAATAATTTATTATAATAACCATACCTTATTACTGGGAGTTACTTTGTATACTACCAGAGGAGAAATGTGAACAGTAACCCAGCTACAAACCCTTTGGTTTACAACGGTGACGTGCCTGCAAGTTATGTATTGCAATAGTGGTATAAAAGTTGTGGAAATAACCAACCACTGTGTGGATAGATTTAATGCCCATTCAGTGAGGTGGAACCCATCCCTGACACTGCTCAGATAACCAATAACCTGAGACTAGATAGGCCATGGACCCAGTGGAAATAAAAATCAAATCTGCTAAAGAACATAACACTAAGATGACTCTTAATATTCTGATATATCCATAGGTCAGTGACTTGCTCAGCCATTATCAGAGAAGCCTCCTCCTGCAGTAGATGGGAACAAAAATAGAGCCTCAAAATTGGACAGAGTACAGAGAGTGAGAGACCTTGGAACACTCAGTCCTAAATGGGACATCTCTATCAAATCCCTCCCCCAGGGATCAAAGAACTATGCAGAAGAGGAAGTGGAAAGATTATACGAGTCAGTGGGGATGGAAGACACCAAGAAAACATGGCTGTATAGATACAGGAGGACTGACATACATATAAACTCGCAGAATCTGGGGCAGCATATTCAGGATCTGCGTATGTCAGATGGGACCCCAGTGCTTTGAGGGGAAGTGGACACAAGCCTCCATCCCTAATCTAGGAGCTGTCATCAAACTGACAATTGCTCACAAAGAAAAAAGTTAGTTTTCTTCAAAGGAGTTTCACTGGATATACAAACTACACTTAATTAACCCAAAAGCTCAAAACACCCAAGATAAATTCACAGACCACATGAAGTTCAAGAAGAAGGAAGACAAAAGTGTGGATGCTTCCATCCTTCTTAGAAGGGGTAACAAAATATTCATGGGAGCAAATACTGAGATGAAGTGTGGAGCAGAGACTGAAGGAAAGGCCATTCAGAGACTGCCCTACCTGGGGATCCATCCCATATACAATCACCAAACCCAGGTACTATTGTGGATGCCAAGAAGTGCTTGCTGACAGGAGCCTGATAAAGCAGCTTCCTGAGAGGCTCTGCCAGTACCTGACAAATACAGAAGTGGATGCTCACAACCAACCACTGGACTGAGCATGGGGTCCCCAATGGAGGAGTTAGAGAAAGGACTGAAGGAGATGAAGGGGAGTACAACCTCATAAGAAGAACAATATCAACCAACCAGAGCTCCCAGGGTCTAATCCACTAATCAAAGAATACACGTGGAGGGACCCATGGCCTCAGTGGTATATGTAGCAGAAGATGGCCTTGTCTGGCATCAATGGGAGAAGAGGCCCTTGGTCATGTGAAGGCTTGATGCCTCAGTGTAGGGGAACTTGAGGGCAAGGAGGCAGGATTTGGTGGGTAGGTGAGGGCACACCCTCACAGATGCATGAGGAAGGAGGATGGGATAGGGGGTTTCTGGTGGTGGTGGGAAATCTGGATAGGGGATAACATTTGAAATGTAAATAAATAAAATATCCAATTAAAAAAAGGGGGCAGGCCCCATGCCCTAGAGTAGATGGTCAAACAAAACAAACTCCAGTTTTGAAGGCGTTTCTGTCTCATAATGCTTTATTTGGGCATTTATTTTCCTACAGGTCTTTTGCAGTTTTACAGTTTCTGATTTTTGTGTTCAGGATTTCTCTGTGTACATGTGTGTCTTTTTACCTATATATGTGTTTCTTGTGCTTTTTATTGGCTCCTTTTGTCTGTTTTGTTCTTTTTAGATTTGTGTTTATTTTATCTTATTATGTTTTTAATATTATTGCTTAAGATACCATTTTTTTTCAATGAGAGAGCAATAAAGTGGATATGGTTTGCGGGGAGCTGGGGAAGATGTGGGACGAATTAGGAAAGGGGAAACCTTAATTAGAATATGTTGTATGAAAAATAATCTATTTTCAATAAAAAGAATTAGACCTTACAAAGTTATTTTAGGAGCTGGAGTATGTTGATTTTTTATTATTTATTTTATTTTATTTTTTTAATTTACATTCCAAATCATTTCCCCTTTCCCATTTCCTCCCTCCCCGAAAGTCCCATAAGCCCCCTTCCCTCCCTCTTTTCTCCATTCAACCCCCTCTCGTTACTCTGTCCTGGCGTTCCCCTACATCCAGTCTTTCCAGGACCAGGGCTCTCTCCTTCCATCTTCTTAGAAATCTATTGATATGCGGATTGTGTCTAGGGTATTCCGAGATTCTGGGTCAATATCCCCTTATCCGTGACTGCATACCATGTGTGTTCTTTTGTGATTGGGTTACCTCATTAAGGATGATATTTTCAAGATCTGACCATTTGCCTAGGAATTTCGTGAATTCATTGTTTTTAATTGCAGAGTAGTATTCCATTGTGTAGATATACCACATCTTCTGAATCCATTCCTCCGTTGAGGGACATCTGGGTTCTTTCCAGCTTCTGGCTATTATAAATAAGGCTGCTATGAACATAGTGGAGCAGGTGTCCTTATTGCATGCAGGTAAAGCCTCTGGGTATATGCCCAGGAGTGGTATAGCCGGATCCTCTGGGAGTGTCATGCCCAGTTTTCTGAGGAACCGCCAGACTGCTTTCCACAGAGTGGTTGTACCAGCTTGCAATTCCACCAGCAGTGGAGGAGTGTTCCTCTTTCTCCACATCCTCGCCAACAACTGCTGTCTCCTATTATTGTTTGACAAATCAACCCACAAGTTAGAGACTTCAGAAGACAAGCGATTTACATGCTCATGGCTTTGAGATTGCTGAGCTCAGCTGTGTGGCTCCTCTGCAGGACTTAGCTGGGATTTCTCACGGGGATGTGGTTATATTAAGAGTAGAAAAAACATGTTTGAATTAACTTAACTCACATACCTGATGTTTATCAGGGAGGGCTAAGAGGTTTCTGCCAATCTCTTTATGTCTCTTAACATCACCTTTTCTGTTTCCATAAAACTTGAATTTTAGTAGCAACCAAGCCAATCAGATCAGTCCAACTGTGTATCCAACTTCTATTTGCATCATGTTTTCTAACGTCCTTTTTTTTTGTCAAACCTAGAAGCCACTGCAAGAAGAGAGAGCACAGCACTTGGATACTAAGAAGGATGTCTCCTGGTGACATCATGGTGACAGTTTACTATACTGTGCTTTAGGAGCAGGCTTTTATCAGGAAGTAAAAGAGAACTGAAAAATTTGGAGGAGAGAGTGTCATAATTCTATTGGTAGTTAATGAAGACTAATTTGGCAGTAATGGTGTAAGATGATGTGGAGAGACAGTCCAGGCAGGAAGACTAATTAGAGGAAAGCACTGCAGATAGTCACAGCCAAAAGAAAAGAGGGATGGGTTTGTGCGTCAGTCCAGTTCTTATGTGCGTTTGGATCCATGCTCTCTCTTCCCTTGATTAGAAGGGAGCTGATTACTGCAGTCTGTGCTTCCCAGCCTCTGTATCAGCTGTCAGCTGGCCTCCTGCTGATGTGGCCATAGAAAAATCTCTGGTGGAAGGGTAGCAGCGAGGTGGAAGGAGCCTGTGTTGATCCTTCACTTTCTTTACCTCAGGTGAACCTTCTGGCAGCAGAGATAGCTTCTCTGTGGCTCCAGCATTGGTAATCTCATCCTCTTTCTCTATGGTAGAGTTGTAGCAACTTGGGGCGTGTTTCCCTGGGTTGTCTCACTTTCTCTTGTTTAGTTCATCAGTTTTTCTCTCATCCTGATTTCTGCAAAATTTCTGTGTTTAAGTCTTTTTTTTTTTGCAATAATTAGCTTCAATGTTTTAAGCATAAATGAATAAACTTAATTAAATAATTAAATTTAAATAAAATTTAATAATTAAATTGAAATAATTAGTTCTGTTTCTTAAACCTGGCTAATACTGAAGGCTAGAAAGAGTAGAAGAGGTGAAACCAAAGAGTCTTTCAGAGCTGGATAATCCTGGAAGGAGGGGGCTGCTCTCAGGGGATATTGCAGATGATGGTTTTCTGGTATGTGTGGCTGAGAGACTGAGAGTTTGAGTCACCCAGGAGGGAAATGACCTTCATGGAATAGAGAGCATGATAGTTCATTTTGATTTTCAGCTTAAGGGTATTTGTAAATTACCAAGAGATGTACTTCTGTGTGGATATATGGAGAGAGTTCCAGGAAGAATGAGTTAAAGAAGACCCTCCCCTATAAGGAATAGAAACTTACAGTGGGAAGCCCAGACATAAAGAGGTCTGAGAGCCAGGCATAGTGGCACATGCCTTTAATTCTAGCACTCGGGAGGCAGAGGCAGGTGGATCTTAAGGCCAGCCTGTTCTACATAGTGTTTCAGGACAGCCAGGGGTACATAGTGAGACTCCATCTCAAAACAAAGATTGTACAAACACACAAAAGCAAGTCTGAGGACAAAGCTCCTTGCTTGTCTGCCCTTGTTTCTTGCAGAATGCCTGTCTACTGTTAATGCTGGTTTTTTTTTGCTAACATAGTTTTGCTTCTTTGGGTTCTAATGTGAATTACCTATGACTTTCAGCCTTTAACAACAAACTGGAACTACTAAAGCATTGAGCTTCACAGACTGAACTACCAGTTTCAACCTCCAAAGTGTTCATATAGTATCTTTGGGGTACCCAACCCATGTAGACTGTAAGCCACTCTAGTACATTTACACACACACAAACACACACACACACACACACACACACACACACACACACACACACCCCTTCTATTATCTCTGCTCTATCCCTGTATAGAACCCTGCCTTGTACAAACATGAAAATTCAGTTTGCTACATCCTGAGTTTTTCCATGGGTGTGTTATTAGATGATGATGACAATCAGGCATCTGGGAGAGAAATCAGAGGCCAGATATTATCCCTAGTTTTTATATAGATAGAGGTAGCTGTAGAGCTTAGGGAAGCTGTTGGTGAATTTCCCTGGGGGAGATGTGAGTGAGGCATTGCTACCCCTAGATAGCAGAGCAAAGCTATGACTCCACTAAAATTTACTTTGGTGAACCAAAGGTTTATTAGACTTACTTACAAGAAGATGGAGAAGATTTACTTTCAGAAACACAGGTGGCTAAAAGCAGTCCCAGCACTGCAAAGTCTCACTCCAGCATGGATGACAACTTCCTCCCAGCTGCAGAGATGGAGTCCCCTTTAGTTAACCTACTTTCTGCATACTCCAGCATCTTCATGTACTTGAGGCAGAATTATACACAACTGACAAGAAGGTACACAAGGGAGTAGCTGAATTCTCAAGTGAGAGTTTAATGATCCACCCTACCCTTCCATTTATAAGGGACTGCAGATAGTCACAATGGCTGTCATGGTTAGAGGACAGCATTCTATAATAAAAGCTTGTTTGAGTGCCAGGAGAAGAACAAGAAGGAAAACAAAAGTTTAGGCATTATGTATACATGAGGAGAATGGGAGAAAATGTGCTAAGAAGAGTCCCAGGAGGAAGGAACAGATCCTCGAAACATCATTCCAAGTCAAGGCAAAAATCTGAGAAAGATGGGCATGTTTCAGTTTTCATCAAAATTATCATGAACTTATTAGTAACTTCAAGAAAAGAATATGTTATGCCAGTTCTGTAAATCATCACTCTGGCATGAGGCTTCTTTGGATACGATCAAGATGTCACAGAATGAGTTCCTTTTGGATGCTCTCAGGGAAAATCCGTTTCCTTGCTCCTCTGAGTTCTTGGCAGAATTTACTTCCTTGTGGTTGTTAAGACTGAGATTTCATTTCCTTGCTGGCTCTTGCCAGAAGGCTTTCCTCAGATTCTAGGGGCTGCCTGCATTCTTCAGTTCATGGCTTCTCATCTTCCAAGGCAGCAGCCACGTGTTGAGTTCTGTTGTGTCATGTTTTAAAACTGCCCTGTCTTCTTCCGTAACTCCACTTGGCTTTAAAGTGTCTACATGGCTAGATTTTCCTCCAGACTCTCCCTTATTCACAATCCATCTGCTCTTAGCTAGGAGATTCACATTCAAGATTAAGACTTAGGCATAATTTGGGGCTTCTTTTTCCTCCTCCCCCTCCCTCCCCTCCTCCTCCTCCTCCTCCTCCTCCTCCTCCTCCTCCTCCTCCTCCTCCTCCTCCTCCTCCTTCTTCTTCTTCTTCTTCTTCTTCTTCTTCTTCTTCTTCTTCTTCTTCTTCTTCACGCTAGACCATTATTTTTACAGAACAAAAAAGAATATGTTGAATAAAAATTGAGAAAAGAATTTAGAATTTGTTGATGTCCATATATGCTTCTGAGGATGAATATTTGTAAAAAGTAATGAGTTAGGATTTGTAGGTGGGGAGAATGTCTACATGCATTTGGGATACATGGTTCCATAAAGTGATGAACACAGGGGAGAATTTTTTAGGCTTAAATGAATATGTCGCAGATATATAAGAGATAGAATCATCCACGTAGCAGGCACAGACATAGAGTTGTTGTTATATAAGGTAATGTATAGAAAATAGTCATCACAGTGATGTGTAGGTGGTCTGAGTCCCAGTTTATAAAGTGTGGCCTTTTTATCTAGAAGTTTAGTGACAATTTAAGTCAATTTTCTATTTTTGTGATGAAACTTATGATTGATTCAGCTCATTATTCTTGAAGGTGCAAGACAATGATGGTGTGTTAGTTAGGTTTCTATTGTAATGAAGAGACACCATGACCAAGGTAACCCTTATAAAGGAGAGCATTTAATTGGGGCTGGTGTACAATTCAGAGGTTTCATCCATTGTCATGATGGCAGGGGCATCCTGGCTCACAGGAAGGCATGTTGATGGAGAGGTAGCTGAGAGTTCTACGTCCAAATTGACAGACAGCAGGAAGAGAGAGTGACACTGATCCTGGCTTGAACTTCAGAGACTCAAAAGCCAACCTCCTTTGATGCACTTCCTCTAACAAGGCCATACCTACACCAACAAGGCCACACCTCCAATAATGCCAGTACCTATGAGTCTGTGTGGACTGTTCAGATTCAAACCACCACAGGTGGCATCTCTGTTAAGAATGATATGATGCATGTATGCAGTGGTAGCAGTACCTGCAGAGGAAAAGAAACCATTGAGCCTGTCAGAAAGTCAGAGAGTTGATTTAGGAGTCAGGCTCTGGCTGTTGTAATAACTTGTTCTCTTGAGAACAAATAAACACAACCTCCAGGGGAAAGAGTGTAAATGAAGAAAGTGGAAACAGAAAGGCAGTCATTTGGAACCAGTAATCGTGCCGCTGGCTAGCCAAGCACCATGATCTAAGCAGAAATCTCTCTACCTACTGTAGGTGGTACCACTCAGGATGCTTCTGTCACTCAAGATGCTTCAGTCCTTGGTTTCAGCATCCTAGAGTCTTGTATATAGTCTGCTAAATGCACACATGTGAATAAATTAAATTTTAAGGCCAGACTTTAATGTGAACTTTTCTTCTTCAGTTAAGATGACTTTTAATATTGTTATTCAATTAAGATATTTTATGTGTAAAGGAGCAAAGTTCTGAAATTAAGTCGACTTGTGCATTTTCCATGTCTAAATTGTTGAGGACAAGAATTTTGAAGATGGCACCAAAAAGGCAACATCCAAAAAGACAAGACCTTAACTTATGTATGAAAACAATATAATTGAAGACCCATACAATCCATAGTATTATGGCATTGTGGGAAACATTCACAAATGGGTTGAGGCCCTTTCATGAATGAAGGAGAGAAAAAATAATACGACTGAAAAATTTATTCTGAGTTTAAATCTCCAAGAATATTAGTTCTAATGAAACCATTAATAGGCCCACAGCCATAATAAGGTAAAAGCCTTGGCCAGGCTTCTAATGCCTCAACTTAAATGGTCCCACTGTTACAAACCCACACTCAGTTTCTTTGTTATGCATTATCAAGAGGAGGAGGAGGAGGAGGAGGGAGAGGAGGAGGAGGAAGAGAAGAAGAAGAAGAAGAAGAAGAAGAAGAAGAAGAAGAAGAAGAAGAAGAAGAAGAAGAAGAGAAGAAGAAGAAGAAAGAAGATTACCTTGTGAGGTCTATTGGAGGAAAACAATTCACTTCTTGGAATCTCTGCTGTCTTAAATTTTATTTTCCTCCATGAAATTCTGCTGTATCAACCCATAGTGATTGTCTTTGTCTAAAAAGTAAAGAATTTAATAAATTCAATTTCCCTTCATAGAAAATGTATTAAGTGGAAACTTTTTATGCCTAACTTTCTCCTCAATCACAAAAGGCATTGTTCAACAGTTTTGTAATCCTATTTGAATTAAAGATAATTTAAGACCAAATGTCTATTTGGTTATATGCATATAATCAACTATATGTAGTTTACCTTTAGTTAGTAAGACTCTTAATCTGTCTTGTCTATTGTTTTCATTGAGGCCAAGATTTCATTTAAAGGAGCTAGGAAGGATATAGCACAGAATCAAATCATGCCTCTACGAGTTAGTATAGGCTATAAAACTAGAATGTATCTATAAGAGAGGGAAGAGGTTTTGAGGAAGTAATAGAAAATAATAGAACACACGAGAAGAATAGGACTCACAGAAGCAGAAGAAAGTGATAAGGGTGGCATATTTTGTGGTGGCCAGAGGCTCTAAAAAAATACAGTTTTCAATGTGATCCAGAGTTAGACACTTGGATCTAGCTATAGTATCTACTGACCAAGACCTACTGTGGGTGCTTTGAAGCTACAGGTAAGATTGAAGTTGGGGTTCCACTCACCCCCTTCAGGTATGAAGTACAACTGTCACACTGAGCAACATGAAGAAATACCAGGGCTATGTCAGTGGGCACCAAAGACTGGTAGGCTTTTAAACTGGAAAGCACCTAGGCCACAATTGTTATCAAATTAATAGTGTCTTTACAGCTAAGTTATAATCAAGCACCAGAGGGAAATGACTAGTGTTGGTGTGAAGGCCACTCAGATGACAGCATGCCTTCTGCCTTCACACTGGGAGAAAAATCTAGGCTTGCTGGCTAAGAGCTACAGTCACTATAAAGAAGTTGTCAGGGAGAAATAGGAACAACTGAGTTTGTACTACAGAGTTATTTTCTCAAAATTACATGTAGTCTTTAATTTCCTGTAAAATTTCCTTAATATCTCTTAAAATACTTCCCTCAAATGAATCTTTCTAAAATTCTGACCCCATTAAACACAAATCTTGCCCTGCTGATTTATTTTAATAAGGTCTTTAAAGACGAGGAAATCTTCATTCTATAGACCTTTATGATGGACTGGATTAAATAAAGTTTTATTTTATGGGCTGCTGTGTTGCCTTGTTTAATTGATTTATGCTCACTGTAGAGAGTTTTATATAACATAGTATACAGGTGTAACATTTATAATTGATGAAATACCACGGCTGTGACCATCCATATAAAGAAGTTGGGCACCAAGCCTTGGTTAAGAGTGGAAACCAATTTTATAAGATTGCTTTTATGGGAAACTAAGATTTAAGTTTCTTCTCTTAGGCTTACAGGATCAGATTCCGTAAACAACAAGGTAATCAGTGCAATAAAACTGCTGTGAAATCTGTCTCTGATGTTTTATAAGGGACAGAGCAAGATACAGATTTTTAAACATTTTCCTACTTATATTATTTTCTGGATTTATTTTAGATACGTAAAAAGGCAAATTAACTTTTTAAGGCCCCAGACTGTGTACTTGAGCCATTAATTCAGCAGCCAGAATTATCTGATCATCTATTATGAATTGTGTTTTGGGGGAAGGAAGAGCACACAGAGAGATGAAAGCATTCTATCTCTAACAAGGTAGAAATGGCTTGTTGTTATAATGCAAGAGATAATGTGGTCAGCATAAGAGAAATATAATTAGAGTCTAAAATTTAAGGAACTATACAATATCAGTTTTAATTGTCCTTTTAGATCAAATACTGTATACATTGGGCTTACAAATGGTTTAGGAAATAGAAATGAGTTGAGACATTCCAGGCTGAGAAAATAGCCTGAGGGAGAGGGAAGTAGGAGAGGGTTCAGTGAGTTTGAGGTTCAGTGAGGAGCCCCATTTGCTGGAACACAGAGTACCTAAGGATCAGTAAATGTAGTTAAAACAAGAAGTTGAGTAACTGGAGTCAAGGTATAGGAAAGTGAGGGAGGATACAGCATGTGACATGGATTTGTAGGAAAAGAAAGGCTGGTGGTAGGGAGAGAATCAGCATCCAGTCAGAGAGTCATGAATGGGAGGATTACAGAGAGAAGGGAGGTGGGAGATAACTCAAAAAGCTTGAACGAATGTGTCTTAGCCTGCTCCAGCCATCTGGGAAGTTTGTGTTGCAAATGGCAGGATGATAAGATTTTAGTCTTGGCGACAGCAGTATTCTACGTAGAACTCCAGGTAGATGGAATGGAGGCCTGTCTCTACTCTCAGGTAAGCATAAGGAGAAGGAATTTCCCCTTTCCCCACAAGCTCTTAGAAAACAGTGTTCACCATGGAGGTGCATGACTTGGAGGCACTGCCTCAAACTGCCCCGCTTAAATCTTAAAATGCCCTGGTTCCTACCAAGTCTGTATTCTTGATGCCTGCACTGAGTTTCAAGTACCTCAAAGGCCTCTCCAGTTTTGTGGGCAAGATGGCACAAAATCAATTCAGGGTCAAGTCCACTTTCTAAAATATGTACCAAGGAGGAAGATACACATTTTATGACCCCAAATATTCTCATTTCCTGCATTGACTCAAAGAGCAGTTCCTGGTAATTCATTTATTATTGAACCCACTGGTAGTGTGGGAAGTCCCTGCCAGGACTATGATGTCTTTGCCATAGCCTCCCTTCAGATGTCCTGAGTTAGTCTGCTTCATATGGAACATTTTGGGTGTTTGGCTTCAAGTACATGAAATCCGCCACACCAGTATTTCCTGCATTCTCATTGGTTGTCTTCACTTTTGAAGTATGTCACTCAAAGCCTAATAATGAAGACATAGAGTAAAGATCACAGGGTCGAGCGACTATTATTAATTTCTCCCCATTTTATTTTTATATTTATTTTTTTTACTTTCAAGTTCAAGTCTACTGGTCTCCTGGGGCTTAGATGTGAAACGTTTTCCCTCTGTACTTGTGTCTCGAGAGTGTTGGCAAGAGATAGTCTTATACCCGATTGAAATGAAGAACAGCTTTCAGCTGTCACTCCTGTCCCTGCTGGCTGACAGGGAATGAAACTCAGAGACAATTCTGAAACCAGCAAAAAGGGATGGAGGAAGACCTCAGAGGCAGCAGCCATTTCCTCAGGAAAACAGAGATCACTTTCTCAGCTGGATCTGGAAAGTCTATCCTAGGACCCATATTTACTTTTCTTGCTACCGATGCAGAAAAGTTTTGCATAAGAACTTGTAGTGGGAGAGGAGACAGCCAATGCTACTAATTAATGCTCTAGGGGGAATAACTGGAGTCTTTCTTTCTTCAAATGTGAGCAATCCTCAACTTATCCCTTTAGATTACTTAAATTGTGCAAAGTACCTACTATATAATATAAGTCATCCCTGTTCCAGGCAAAAGATCAAGGGACCATAGTGCAGAGTGAAGAATTTCAGTTGTATGACCAATCCTTTCATGGTGAAAGCTGTTAGACCCTCCAGTGAATTAAACAATGTCATGAAGAGTCTCCCGGAGTCTTTACCCAAGGGTTTGAGACCAATGCATAACCATTCTTATATTTACTTCCTAAATTCATGAAGACATACGAGGGTTGGAAAACTCTGGATTTTGGCTGCCAGCTGACTCATGTTGGTATTTGAAGACAGAGAAAGCAGAAGGGGATGAGTTTCCATTAACTTCTTCATGGACATGAGCCCAATGACCAGAAGACCTACTACTAGATCCTTTCTTTGAAAGTCTCCACCACCTCCTAACAATATTATGCTTGGGACAAAGATTTAGATCATGGGCATTTAGGAGGTCCAAGCTGTTACAAGAGCATAGCTAACCACCCTAGTTCTCATGTTACCCACAGTTGCTCTTGTGCTACAATGGCAGAGTGGAGAAGTTCAAAAAAAGAGAGATGCTGCATAGTTTTATGTCGACTTCTTACAAGCTAGTCATCTGACAGGAGGGAACCTCCACTAGAAAAATGTTGGCTGTAACCAAGTCTGTAAGTCATTTTCTTAGTTGGTGATAGATGGAAGAGGGCCCAACCTATTGTGGGTGGTGTCACCCCTGGGCTAGTGGTCTTGGGTTCTGTAAGAAAGCAGCATGAGCAAGCCAGAGGGAGCAAGCCAGTAAGCAACACCCCTCCATAACCTCTGCATCAGCTCCTGATTTCAGTTGTCCATCCTGTTTGAGTTCCTGTCGAGTCTTCTCTTGATGATGATCAGTGATATAGAAGTATCAATGAAATAAAAATCTGTCCTCCCCAAGTTGCTTTGGTCATGGTGTTTCATCACAGCAATAGCAACCCTAACTAATACAGATGCAGAGCCTGCAAGCACAATGGAGAGAGAGAGAGAGAGAGAGAGAGAGAGAGAGAGAGAGAGAGAGAGAGAGAGAGAGAGAGAGAGAGGCTGTCTATATCTGTAGCAGCAATTTGGAATGTATAATGATTCCCTTTCTTTCTTTATCCTTTTTTCCCCTCCCCTCCCCCTTTTTACTTTGTTAACACTCTACCAATAAACTAAATTTCCATCTCTGCCTAAAACTTTATAGCTTTCCAAGAACCTTTTATGCCTTTTATTTCATTTGACCTTTATACCAACCCTGGATGATAGGTACAGAAAATATTCCTTTTTTAAATTCTAAATTTTATTAAAACTATAGATCTTCAGAATAGGATGCCCAATGAGCCCCATAAACACAGCAAAAAAACCCACATATAAAACCAATCATTGCTTAGTAATAGATACATATGTGATAAAAGCAATAGAGATATAAAAATTCACAAAAATCAGGAAATTGATTATGTCTACAGAGGATGAAAGGTTTCACTGGTGCTATCAAATGCTTTTCCTTGGGTGCTGTGAAGGACAAATGCTATTTTTAAAATCATATATGTCCCTTTTGCATATGTGGAAGACATGACAATAAACAGAAAATTAAATCTATTTTTTTATTAGCTATGAGAGCACAAGCCATTTCTTTTTGAATTCACAAATCTTCTGGCTTCAATCTCTAACTCCTAAGATTACAGGCATAAGCCCGACACTCAGCTAATATCGCTGATAACAATCCTAATAGCATCCCTTCTCCTCCAGATTGTGACTCTGTAAAGTCAGGGCCATTTGGAGCCAATTGTCTACTCTAGTTTACTTCTTGGTAAGTGGCGGGTCACCAGCCAGAACTCTCATCCTGCATTCCAACAGCAATCTGGCCTGCTGGTTCTATCCATTCAGTTGTGTGAGACCAATGGGCCAGAAGATGCAGACCAGTCCTGGTCCATTTAACCCCGAAGGCTGTTCCATGGAAGGGAACAGATAGAAATGATGGCAACTTCTAGCACTGTAGACTTAAGTCCTCGGAGCCAGTGAAATATCACAGGGAGCCTTTCATGTATTTTTTATAATGTTCAATCTGAATTTCTGTCCAGTGCATGTAGATGCTCACCCCAGGTATTCTTGGACTATTTAACGGCACAATCATGCAGCCGTGAAGAATGGAGTCAGAGCAGGACTGTGGGGCTGGAACCAGCACAACGAGGTTCTTAGTCTTCCCCTAGATATTCAAAATAATTTGAACCCATTGGGTTCTGCCTTTTCTCCTTGGCAGCATTAGGAACATTCAGAATTTTGCACTTGATCTTTTGTTCCATAACAGTAGTAAGGTGTCTTCACATCTTCTGTTCCCTTAGTGTACTGTACAGGGCATGATCATGCTAAATGTCAGGAGGGGGGAGGCATGGCTAACTCAAGAGTCCTTCAGGTCTAACTCAGGCATCTATTCTTTTCTGCAATACCCTGCCACAGGCTCTGTGCTCCTCACCATGTTCCACAAAACATTATGCTCTTTGCTATAGAATAATGCAGGCTGACCCTGCTCAGTGTCCTCTCTTCTTGCTATATCCTTTTTCCTTCATTCATCTGCTCAGATCATTTCAGTATTAGAATGATTAATGGAAGTCATACTTTCATTGGACCCATGCTCTCCAGAAAATCTTTCTCCCCTTTCTCTTCAGGATCTCTCTTCTCCTGGACCACTACACCTACATGTATGACTCTTGACTCAGTATGGTCTCTTGAGTATAGAAGTCAAACCTGAGTTACTTCACTGTGACCATCATTTAGTATAGGACTGAGCCCAGCCTGGCACCTATACAAGGCAGCATCTTAGGGAAGTGACGTATCTCTAACAGGTCCTGGTTGGGATCTAGGCCCCTTGAGGGCACTGCTGAGTTCTTTTGTTTTCATTAGCTTACTGATCAGTAAAATGGTCTGCTGAGTCCAGAAAATGAGTTCTGAACTGCAGGGGGAGTTGCCTAGATAGTCCTTATTTCCCAACACCATAGAGAGTAGAGTGAGACAGTCTCTTACTATTGGAGACCTGGACTTGTAGATACAGATACCTGGACTATGTGAACAATAAATTACAGTGTGGCTTGTCCTTCATGGCCCAAGCCTAATGTCTCTTCTGCTATTCCCTTGTCACCCAGAAAACAGAGCCCAAATCAAGAGCTAAATACTGATCTTTTATTGGGGAGATTTAAAACCAAGAAGAGTAGAAAAGTGCAAATGTGGTTCATGACAAAGGAAGCAATCTCTGGTGATGCATTTCCTTGCTACCCACTGCCTGTTGACCAGTATTGCATAGGCACAGCAGGTATGTCTCCCAGCTGCTTGGGAAGTCTCCATACATAGACTCTTGGAAAGAAAGAATGCTTCACATCAATTCATTGAAAAGAGAGAAGGCAGAATTTCTCAGTCCTGAAATCTTCTATCCCCCATTTCCCAGTAGTGAAAAGTTTACTCTGGATATTTATGTTTCCTGGAAGTCTAGATTGCAGCAAATACATGGGATGTCTTACAGCAGAACATTCCATTTGAGTCTTGAGTCAGCTGGAAAGAAATACTGACTGTATTCTGAGAGGAAAGTGTAAGCAGCATGTTGGGTCCTGGTTCTTAGAGGTGTGCACTCTGATACTCCCAGAAGCTAGAGCATATTTGAGACTGACATTGCCTTCTGCTTATCTGCAGAAATAAGCAGAGTCTGGCAAAGGACACCAATTAGTACACTTTCCTTCCCTTTCCTGCACTGCTGTCTTCCTCTGTAAAGCTTCCAAGAACCCTTCTTCTCCACTGTCCTGCACAGTATCTAACCCTTGATCTGATTTCTACTGTATGTGAAGAACCAAGCCTCAGAGAAATAAACACATCTGCAATGCTCTCCAGCCACTAGTTGGTGAAGAATTAGTGATAAAGTAAAGATATTTAGAGGTCTTAAAAACTGAAGAGGCAATAATCCACCAGAATTAGAGGAACCAATCCGGCACCTCTTCCTTTATCTATACATTTTGCCAGGTAACTTTGTAACGTGTTTCTCAAGAGGTGAGTAGAGTTTTTACTTCCTAAACTTGGCCTTGGCCCTTTGATTTGACTTGTTTAACTGATATGTCTGCAGACTACCAGAGACTTGAAACTTGTATTTTAGGTCTAATGACTAGAGTAGAAAATAACCAGGACAGCCTCTCATGCCTGAGAAAGGAGTGGGGCAGAGTCACCTGCCTCTCCCTCAGTCTTGCAGCGTGAAGCATCATAGCTGCAGCCCGAAGAAGAACGTCCTCATCTGAGTCCACTCAGAAGAGATAGCAACTAACTGGTTGGCTTGTGGATATTGTGGTGAGTAAATGGAGTTCCATGTGAATGTGCATTGGTGACATGAACATGGGTATGTCAAGGATCTTAATGCCTCAGGCTTGTGGGAGTGGCAAAGCCTTCTCATGCCCAAGGGTAACAGGGCTCAGGGTAACAGCAAAGCCTTCCCCTGGCCCAAGCAGAGATATAGGCAGTATATACAGAAAGCGTCTATCACACATTATGCTTTCTATGTGACTGCAGCATATGTCCTGTCAGCTTATGTACAGCCAACTCCTACCCTGATCAGCTCACTCACATCCTTGTTCAGCTGTATGTAATATAGGTGCTGAGTTACCTGACTGCTTCCTCAAACATGGTAGGTGGGTCGTCCAACATTGTTTCTCTGTCCACTATCTTGTCAGGAATGTGAGGTTTAATAGCTCCAATTGCACATCTAGAAGAGCAGTTTCTAATGGACCCACACAACCTGAGAGATCCCTGCTGTGGCTGCCCATTTCTTAATGACATCTAGGACAAATTCACTCACTTGCCATCTTATTGTAGAGTGAGGGAACCCTCCCTGCTATATTCTATACCAGAGGCATAGTGAATGCTCAAACACATATCATTCTCAAGCAGATCTTTCTTTCTGATCTGGACATATTGAACAAGTGCTGTGTTTTTTTATTTAAAAGTCATGGTGGAGCCTTGCAAGCCAGAGATGCCAAGACCTCTCAGCCTGTGAATGTACTCTCTTTTAAAGCTTTCTTATTTCCGTTCCCTACATTTTGTTCCTCTTTGTTCCTGTTTACTTATTAATCCCACATATTAGAACTCTCTAAGACTTGAAATGGGTTTTTCTAGCCTGGCATGAACTCACACAGTACGTGTAACTTTTTAGAGAGTATCATGAAGGACAGAAAGACCAGGGACCCTACATAGAATGGAAGAGCAAATACTAGTTCCTCTTTCTCTCAGAAGCCCCTTGTTCCTCTCCTGGGATCCTCATTCATCAGCATCTTCTTCTCTTTAAAAAAATACATCAAGAAAGCAGGAGTGAACTCTAGAATGCCTTTGTAAACATTTCTTAATAGATTTCTAAGAAGATGGAAGGAGAGACCCCTGGTCCTGGAAAGACTGGATGTAGGGGAATGCCAGGACAGAGTAATGAGAGGGGGTTGAATGGAGAAAAGAGGGAGGGAAGGGGGCTTATGGGACTTTTGGGGAGGGAGGAAACGGGAAAGGGGAAATGATTTGGAATGTAAATTAAAAAAATAAAAAAAAAAGAAACAGTCTCATTTTGTTCTAGTCACAGGCTCTTGAAACCAAACCAAACAAAAATTTGTTTATGTCTTTACTTTTAGGGTCAAAGAATATTTGAATCTCAAGGTATCGAAATATTTTTAGGTACAAATTATTTGGAAATGACTTAGATAATTCATATACTGTGTATGGCATGTACAGCATTTCCTAGACTCATTGGAAGCTAAGAAACATTTTTAAAGCCAATTCCTTTGAGTAATAAAAGTAGATTCCTGGTAGTTTACAAGATTTTAACTGTGGAACTGGCTAGGCTTTGGTTATCTAAGGTAAAGTAAAATGGTTAATTATAAAGTTCTTTCTGCAGTTAAGTCCTGTTGAGACTTGAGCGAGCCTTTCTCCCCAGCCCAGGCTCTGACTCATGTAGTATGTGCTGGTCACCATGTAACTACCTTAGAATTTAGAACAGCAGTGATCTCTGGATATACATGATGGCCTCCCCTGCCTCTAAACTTTGGGAAAAATTCAAGCATTTTCAGCTATCTCCTCATTTATCCATGTTTTCTACTCTTGAAGATTAACCTCTGAAGCTCCAGTTCTTCTGGAAACAACTATTTTCCGATTGCTGACAGCCTGTAGAAACCAGGTTGCGGTGCCTGCTGCTCTTAAAACAGGCAGCAAATGCCTTGTTGGCCACCCTGGCACAGGTTCTGGCATTGCAAACAGGTACTATATATGGCACAAAATCCTCAACACATCAGACCTAGTTCTCTAATACTGTGACTGGAGGTAATTTCCACATAGTTGTACTCAACATGGATTAAACAAGAGTTTAAAGACAGAGGGAATGTTGAGAATAGTTAACTGCAATTTAGGCCAATGTTTCCCAAGGTGAATCTAGATAATGTTACAACCACAGGAGTTACATGATCAGTTTTTTTTTAATCTCACCCTTGGAGATTCTTGGTGTATGAGAACACATTATACTCTGAGAGGTTTTGCAGCAGTCATTCGTAACGGTTTAACACAATGTTTCCCAAATCTATTTGACTATAGAACTGTCTTCATGAAGAGTATCATTAACAACCTGTGATTAGAGGCACAGGGGAGAATAAATATGCACAGGTAAAGGTGGGCTACTCGAGGTCATAGTGTTTCCACGGAAAGGAAAGGAATGGACACATATTGGCAGGGAGAGGGGAAGTTGAGATCGCAAAAGTGATGCCAAGTTTTGACACATTCGAGTTTTGATGAGCATGTGAGTGACTGAATATGCTCCAAATTTCAGTCTTTTTAATATCTACTCTACTAGTCCAAATTAAAAATAACAAACCAGGGCCCAGACCCAATTTATTCTGAGGTTCATAATGTTGCTTGGACAGGAAAGACTCTCTGTGGAATATTTTAATTGGCTCAGCCAAATTTTCTATCTACTATATTTTATTCCATTTCCAATTTAGTAGTCTGACAGAACCATAGTAAGTCAAATATTATAATTAAAAAAGGAAGAGAGAATTGCCAGTTTCCCCCTCAGCTGGGACAGATATTAGATATTTTTTATACTTCAACTAAGATGGCTTTTATCAGCCACTCCCGGAGGCCTCTGGGTCATCCCTGTCTGGGGCGGATTTATATACTCAAACTTTGACTGTGCCTCTGTCTCTGCTATCACTTATCTTAGTTTTCATAAGATGATAGAGAAACTGGCAGAGTCCAGCATGCTCTGCCCCGTGCATATAGTCCTTTCTCTGCCTTGCAGAAGGTGGTCTAGCCATTCTTCTCTTCCTTCTATTGGCATCATTCCAGATTTCTTCACAGGCTGCTGCTCTACCCATGTAGGTGGTCCTACCTACTACTCCATTGAAAAGACAGTCACTCAGATAAAACCCCCTTATAGACCCAGTCTCTGCCTTCAAACATACTAACTTCATTTCCTCACATAGTAACTTCAGGTGTTGACTTGCTGTAGAGCCTTTCCCTGTGCTTCATTGAGTGTCACCTGAGCAGATTATTATATGTTCAATGTGTATTTCAATCACAACTCATGCTTGAACTATGTTGCCAGGACGGTAATACATATCAACAACCCACAGAGTGACTGATATAGAAAAGACACTTGAAAAATGGCAGCTATTCTTATATCCACTACTTTGTACTTAATAATAATAAGTTAACAACAAAATGGATTTTATTGGGACATAATTTACAGATAACAAAAATATAAATTTTACCTATAAGTTTTGATGAGATTTTATAAGTCATGTACCCTGTTTAAACTATACCTCAGCTGGAACATAAACTTTAATCCCTCCAGACAGTTCTTTCATGCCTGTTTGCAATCTTCTCTCTCTATTCACTGCTCTACAGAAATGCGGATCTATTGTCTATTGCTTGAGATTTCTTATGCGTCCTCTAGAAATTCATAGATCTGTAATGATTTACTCTGCACTCTCTGTCTCATTCCTTTTGCTTAAAATACTTAACAAATGTGTTTCAAAGCCAAGTTTGAGATATAGGCCTCACTATTTGGGAGGTTGAAGTAAGAGGATCACAAATTCAAAACCTATGTGGGCTATAGAGTGATTTCAAAACTAGCCTGTGAGACTTAGTGAGACTTTGTCTTAAAACAAAACAAAACAAGAAAACAAAAACAAAATAGAGTACTGTGGGTATGGTATAGTGGTGAACAGCATGCATACCACATGTGAAACACTAGGTTCAATTCACAGTGCCATCTATCTGTCTATCTGTCCATCCACCATCCATCCATCCATCCATCCATCCATCCATCCATCCATCCATCCATCCATCCATCCATCTATCTAATCTTGTCTATCTCTCATCTATCTATCTATCTATCTATCTATCTATCTATCTATCTATCTATCTATCATCTATCTATCTATCTATCTATCTATCTATCTATCTATCTATCTATCTATCTATCTATCTACTTATCTATCTATCTATCTACTTATCTATCTATCTATCTATCTATCTATCTATCTATCTATCTATCTATCTATCTATCTATCTATCTATCTATCTACTTATCTATCTATCTATCTATCTATCTATCTATCTATCTATCTATCTATCTATCTATCTATCTATCTATCTATCTATCTAATCCATCTGCCCATCCATCCATCCATCCATTTCAGTCTCTATTGTTGAGTAATACTCCATTGCATTATTATTCACAACTTCCCCCCTTATCCTTAATGTACATTTAGGATTCTTCAATTTTTTGGCAGTTGTCATTGAGACTGTTATCTCTATTCATCTACATGAATTTCATGAGCATATATATTATGTATTAATTCTTTTGGAGATAAACTTAACAAGAGAATTTTTTAAATCATTTGGTTGATATATGCCTAATTTTTAAGGAACCTGCCAAGGCAACTTGTAATTGTAATCTCCCCCACGTGATGCATGAAAGCTCTGTTTGTTCTTCAGGTGTACTAACTACCGAATTTTCAGCTGCGGATATTTCTATGACATCCCTGGATTGCTGACCTGCATTTCTGTGAACAATGCTTAATAATTTCCCTCTGTTTTTATAGTTTGTCTTGCTTTACTCTTTATTTATAATTCTTTGTGTAATATTTTGTAAGACACAGATTTACATTCATTACAAATATTTTCTTCCAGTCTGTGTCTCTTGTTTTCATTTTTTATTCTTCCAGCTTTACGAGGACATAATTGAAAAACAAAAACTGTATATATTTAGATGTATCACTTAGTCTTTTGGTAAAAAGCTCAAGGCTAGCTTTTTACGCTACTTAAAAATCCATTACCTCATATAGTTTTACTTTTTATTCATGTGTGGTTATGTGTGTTTATGTTTATGAACATGTGTGCACATACACTTGTGTGTGTGTGTGTGTGTGAGTGTGTGTGTGTGTGTATGTGCTCATGTGGAGGCCAGAGATTCACTTCCAGTGTCATTCTTTGACATCTGTCCTTTCTCTTTTGTTGAGGCAGAATCTCTTATTGGAGCTGGATCTTGCTAAGTAGTCAAGGCTGACTGGCCAGCGAACCCTAGGGATAAACAGGTCTCTGTCCCACAGTGCTAGGATTACAAATGCATACCAGCATACTCAGCTTTTTGCATGGGTGCTGGGAGAGAAACTTGAGTTCTCATGCTTGCATAACAAGCGTTTGTACTGAGTCATTTCAGTATTTCCTTTCTTCTTTCTGTGTTGACAGGACTCCAGTGCCAACCCCCTCGCGTGTTTCAGGTACCGTAGTAGCCTCATTTCCTACGTCATTTTCCATGTTTTCAACAACCCACATTCAGAGTAATCTAAAAACACTAGATAATTGCAGAAAACATTGGTTTTAAATGACTTAACCAGCTGAGTAATGGAATGGAATGTTGACCATCCTGTCTTGGCCTGCCTGGGCTATAAATTGTCTTTTTGTCCAGTGTTTTATTCTACACACACTCTCCAGTCCTTATTTCCTTAGTAACCTTCAAGTTTTCAGCATGTCTGTTGCAATGCTGTTATATTCCAAGGAGCATAGATTTAGAAATAATCTCCAAAGTTTGTCATATTGTGCTTTGTACATAAGGTTTGGTAAGATCCATGGTTATAGCTATCCACTAGCTTCTAGAATGCTTCCTTGGAGATAAGGGGATATGGCTGTCCACTGTAGTCACTATGGTATTGTTAATTACAGTCACTGCACTGTGTATTGCCTTTTCATTTTCTGTTAGTGCCTGCAAAAACAGAGGCTTTAAATTTTAGTGCAGTTCAAGCTTTTAAAAACAGCAGCATTAAGATAGCTTTTAAAATTACATTTCTTTGTGTGTGTGTGTCTCTATCTTTCTCTCTCTGTGTGTGTGTGTGTCTGTCTGTCTGTCTGTCTCTGTGTGTGTGTGTGTGTGTGTGTGTGTGTATGTATGTTTGTGCATTGTGCTTAAGCTATAATCTGTTTGAAGTTCAGGGGACAAGGATGTCAGTTCTCTCCTTCCACCATGTGGATCCTGGGCAATAAGCTAAGGTTGTCAGGCTTAGTGGCAAACACCTTTGTCTGCTGAGGTAGCACATTGGTCCCAAATTGTCTTTCTCATATTTTTAAAATGTTATTTTTGGACTAGCTTTCAGCTTTTATATTCTGCATAAGAATTTATTGCTTTAAATCCTACACTCTAACAGTTTGCTCTTGTGTGTGTATGCATGTGCTGTGTATACATGTATGTATATAGATGTGTGTGCATGTGTATGTGAGTGTGTGCCTACATGTGTGAGCATGTGTGTGCATGCATGTGTGTGAATGTGCATGTGCCTGTGCATATGCATGCCTGAGTGTGTGTAGAGGAACTTTATATACATTTATATAATTCCTTAGTTCTTTTTGATGCTAATGTATATAATCTGCTTCAGTTGATTTTATGTTTACTTGAAGTTAGGGATTGAATTGAGGTTTTTTTTTCCCTATATTTGTTCTATTTGTTTCTATATATTTCAACATCATTTGATGAAATATCTGGGTTTTCTTTTGGACACTTTTTTGAAATCATTTGAAGATGGAGATATTTACATATGTGATATATTGTGGACTCTATCCTATTACCCTCTGTACAGGTATGTGTTTATGCTGCTACTACTGTATGTTGATGGCAGTAATGCTATATAAGAGTGATTTGCATGGCATATAGTCTGCAATATTATTCTTTTGCAATATTGTTTTGTATATTATATGTCTTTATATTTCCATATATAATAAAATTTCTAATCAGCTTGCTTATTGTCTCAAAATACAGAAGAGGAAGTTGATTGGGATTGAATTTAAATGTATAAATCAAATAGAAAAGAGCAGAAAACTTGAGTTCTGTAGTTTATGAATGTGATGGCATTTTATACTCATCTGAACTTTTTGTTTTTCCAAAAAATATTTTGTGTTCAGAATCAGCATCTTTCATCTTTTACTAAATTTTGTTTTCCATGACTTCACACTGTATGCTGCTATTATAGTTTTAAAATGTTTCAATTTACAACTTCTCCTAGATCATAGACATGTGATTAATTTTTGAATATTGAACTTTTATCAAGTGACTATGTAAATTTTATTAGGAATAGGCAATTCTACATTTACTCTTCATGTATAAAATTATGCTGCCTAAAATAAAAATAGGTTAACTTCTCATTTTGAGTCACTTATGTCTTTATTTCTTTTAATTGGATTTTGTTGGTTCAGACTCTAGATGTTAGATGGAAATAGTTAGATCCCCACCCTATCCTCTATGTTTCGTATATATGTGGGCTAGAAACAGATATCTTTGGTTCATTCAATAAACGTTCTTCAAAAATATTGGAACAGATTGCTCACATTAATATTCCTGTTTCATTATTTCCATATTTAGTGTTACTTCCTTTCAATCTGAAGATGGTTCCTTAGCACTTTGTAAAGTATTGAAAGTCAAAAAACCCTTCTCTTTATCTTCATTCTTAGAAGAAAATGTATATAATTGAATGTCCACGAGCGCATGTTTGTTCATGAACAGGTATATATGCATGCAGAAATATATGCCTATTAAAGTCAGATGATGGTGCCAGCTGTTGCTTCTTTGTACATCTGGCCATTTTGTGTATAGAGACCATGTCTCTCACTAGCTTGGAACATATAAAGTCGGCTAGTCTAGCTGTCCTGTGAGCCCAGGGCCCCACTTTCCTCTGCCTGCCCATTATTGAGATTAAAGCATGTGTAATTGGGTCTTTATTTTGTATTGATTCTGGGGGTAGAGTTCAGGTCTTAATGACTGCAAGTTACTAACTGAGATGCCTCTCACACCCATTTCTTCTTTTTCATACAGGAAACACTTGGTGGTTGGGTACAGAATTCTGGACCCTCTCCTTTCTTGTGTTTTAAGAACATCATGTTTCAATGTACAGGCTTAGAGAAGTCTCAACTGGAAGCTGAGTGACTGGTACAGAAGCATGCTAAGGAGACTTCTCCTTCCAGTTGATCCCTCTGGCAAGGACTCTTGGGATCATCCCATCTGGCATACTCCATGCCACTTCTATTTACCATGGCAACCCTCAAATTCCAGACCCTTCTGTATTTGCAATTTCATGTAAGGTTCTTCAACCCAGACTGCTATATTCTGTTTGGGTTATTGTGTCTGCAGGTATAAGGAGGTGTGAGGGAAGATGGTACCCATGGTGTCAATATTATGGGCTTCTCTACTGTCCAATGCTTAGAAATTGGTTTTTAAAAAATATTTCCTATAGTTCTGTAGCATTGTACTGTTGGCATTCTAGAGCTATCTAATGCAGCTTACAGGAAAAGTTTTATGTTTCTGTAGACAACTTTAATGATGGTGTTCTAGAGTCACAGTCCACAAGAGCCCCATTTTTAATTTCTAAAAATATTTTTTAGAATGATGACAGTTCTTCAGTAGAGATAAAATTTCCAGGTTGGCAGTGGCTTGGTTAGTCAATATTCTATACTCAAGTATATGGTGTATTCAGCATTTGAGTGTTACTTGCAAATTTTTGAGAGAACCCAAGAGCAATGACAACAGATTCATATTAATAGGGGTCTATGGGACCCTACTGACCAAGTCCAAATGATAAAACCTGTTCCTCACATTGAGTTTTTGGTTTGTTAGGTTATGATACATAGAAGGAGCACTATTCTTCTGTGACAAGGTGTACTGTCTGGTTTTGTGTGTCAACTTGACACAAGTTGGAGTTATTACAGAGGAAGGAACTTCAGTTGGGGAAGTGCCTCCATGAGATCCAGCTGTGGGGCATTTTCTCAATTAGTGATCAAGGGGGGAGGCCCCTTGTGGGTGGTACTACCTTTGGGCTGGTATTCTTGGGTTCTGTAAAAGAGCAGGCTGAGCAAGCCAGGGGAGGCAAGCCAGTAAGAAACATCCCTCCATGGCCTCTGCATCAACTCCTGTATCCTGACCTGCTTGAGTTCCAGTTCTGACCTCCTTTGGTGATAAACAGAAATTTTGAACTCTAAGCTGAATAAACCCTTTCCTCCCCAACTTGCTTCTTGGTCATGATGTTTGTGCAGGAATAGAAACCCTGACTAAGACACCAGGTAACTCCTTTTAATCTCTCTCTTTCTCATCCCTCCCACCCTCCTTACCTAAGTTTTTCTGCATTTTATGAATATTCTGCAGTGATATATTTTCATATGGCATTTCAAAGACTTTCAGTGTTTACTATCCTTTCCCAGACATACTCCTCTACCCTGATCTGTCATCCCAGAGCCCGGCTAATCCTTGCTCCTTTATTCTTCTTTCCTACTTGTGTTCTATCTCTTCTTCCTTGAAAGCCACCCATGCAACATGTCTTCTTTTTATCTTCCTCACCTCTATGGGTATTCCAACTTTTAGATATGTATCTAAAGTTTAAAATTTAACATCCACATATGATAGAAACCATGGGATATTTATCTTGTGAGTCTGGGTTGCAACATTCTGAATGATCATTTCTAGATCCATCCATGTATCTAAAATTTTCTTTTTTATCTTAACTGAATAACATTTCATCGTATAAACGAACTACATTTTTATTATCTGTTCACCAGTTGGCAGACATATAACCTATCTCCATTTTTGGCTATTGTGAATATTGAAGCAATGAATATGGATAATCAATTATCTTTGTAGTAGGATAAAGAATGATTTGAGTATATGCCAGGAATACTATAACTGAAAAATGTTTGTTCTATTTCTAGTTTTTTAAGGAACACATACACTCATTTCCATAATGGCTTCAACAATCTGCATTTATACCAACAGTGAATAAGTCTTTCTTTTTCCATACATCAACACCAGCATCTTTTCATGCTACTGGAATAGAAAATAAATCATCAGTCTTTCCTAGCTGTGAACACCGTGAGTCACAGTAACCACTTGCCTGGAAAGATATGCCCACTAATCAATAATAACATGAGTATCATGGGAATAATTAACTACTTTCTGATTGAACCTAAGTCTCACTGCACAAGACAGACTCCTTGCCTGGTACCATTAGTGGGGATAAGTACCTATGCCTTTAGGTAGAACCTACTACTGTTCTGTTTTCAGCTGACTCCTAAAGTCTACTTGCTGTATCATTAGAGTATCTCTCAACCCTCATTAGAGAATGTTCTTTGTGTAGTAGATGGTGATTAACATAGAGGAAGACCCATAACTGGTCAAGGGGCAGAAAATGAGAGACTTAAGAATTCTCAGCTCTAAATGGAACATCTTTATCACCTCTCAAAGCTCAGATATAATTGAAGAAAAGGAGACAAAAAGATTGTGAGAGTTTGATGTACTGGGGGCACTACAAGGAAGCAGTGTTCTTGAGACACATCATGGCAGTTGCACAGAGATTGTAACTGGATTATACACAGATTGTGGCACAAACTCAAGATAGATAAAGTCAGATTATAAACAAGGGAAGTATGCATGAAGTCCCAGCCCTAGATGAGGAGCCGCTGGTGGTTGTTACTACTGTGAGAGGGAAAGTCAGTTTTCCTTAAGGGTATGCTCCCTATGTGTAGACATATCAGATTTTATGGACTTACAAAAGAGAGAACGCAATGTATGGGGGAGCAGGGGTTGGAAAGTGGCGTAAGATCTGGAAGGAGGAGGAAGGGTGATTATGATCAAAATATATTGCACGATATTATCAGGAAATATTTATATGTAAAATCAGACAGGTACTAAACTATTGGTTTCTTGAAATCAGCTAAGTTGACAGATGAGTGTCTTTAAAAGAAGCATTGAGGGTACATATACTATGAAATCACAAACATTCTATAAATCAATGATTTTTTTCTTTCTGTATCATAGATCTGATGATTAAACATTCTTTAGCACACCACTGGTTAATAGTGGTAGTACAAGTCAGGTATTAATTGCTCCACCATAGTGAGAAGATAAAATTCCATTTTTTCTTAATTCACTTATTTCTTAATTCCTTTTCAATTTGACTTTAATTGCCTCCAATCTACTTTTAAAAACCTATTTCATTCCTGAACTTTTCTGTATTATTTTCTTTTTTGATGCCTCTGATAACTTGACTCATATTTGCTGATCTTCCTGCTGACCTTGGCTACTGTAAGCATATATTAAAGTTGGTATTTTTTTTATCTTACTAATTGCTTCTTCTGTGTTACATTTAGTGATTTCCTTCTATTGCTGTATAACTGCAGACCCTTCTTGTCACTTCTCTTTCTGTTAGCTAGATGGTAGAAGAAGGGGTTCTACCATAGAATGAAATTTGAAATACACAGAAAAAAATATGTTGTCCTTTTCTGCCTACCTGCAAATACACATGCACACATGTGCTTGTGTATACACACACACACACACATTACACACATGTCATTTGTTCTTGTACACCCTTTTGTGATGATTCTTTGACATCACTCCAATTTTTCTTTGTTGTATTGTGCTTCTGTCCCCTGCAAATGATCATCACAATATTTCCTTCTCTGACCCGCCACTAGATGTACATCAAAATAACTGATTTAGAGAAGTCAATAAATAAGAAAAGGCAATGGGAATAAAAATCTGAAGTTATCTGTATACTCACCCATTGACTGTCCCTCTTACTTTGATGATTTGTATCTCATACAAATTCCAAAGTATGCTCTACATAGTACAGAATAGATTTTATGATGTGTAACTGTGTTCTGTTTCTCTATTCTTCTAATGTGTTAAAATTCACATTTTGCTTGAGCTATCTCTGATTACCTTCACTCCATAGAGCCACATTGTTTGCGAGTCACTAAAAAATTTCTAGTCGCTCCCAAAATAAGGCTTAGAGTTCTGGTATGCATTGTGCTCACTGCTATATTCTGTATCTTCAGTTGCATCAAACGTTAGTGAAAACAGGCTTAATTTCTCTACATTTCTTTGTTTGCTTCCCAGTGTCTAGGGAATCTTAGAAATTAAACAAGCCATAGTAATGGCTTGAATTCTAAATAGATTTAAATGTACATATTCTTTGCTGAAAACTCTATTTAATTTCTGTTCCTCTCCAAATCAACTCATCCTGTTTACTTGACACTGCAACTTCAAAAGGATTAATCACTTCTTATAGAAGAAATGAGTTTAATTAGTTAAATATCAATCCATGGATTTAGCAAAATGACTAATCCAATACATTTATCTTAACAAACAAGATAATTTGATGTGGTCTAGTTATTTTAGTGACTAGTTATTATAGTTGATCAAATGTTCTTCATCTTCTGTGATATGATTGGATGGTTGTCATTAACCTTCAAGTGCCCTTAGCAGACTCTTATTGCTTACTGTGGAGGCTGTAAGAGAACTGAAAAGATGCCGTAGGCTTATTTCTGTACTATAGGAAATTCCCCCTCTGTATCTCCTCTTTCTTTGATTCTTTCTTAGGTTGGCCTGGTTTTCTCCTGCTGGTTTACTCTCACGGAACTAGAATTCTCCCTCTCCATATGGCATGTTTTGTAGCATAATCAAGCACACTGGCTTTCTATTTCAAAGGCACTTACATGATACAAATAAGCCAAACAATTATGAGACACAGTCAATAAAACAGAATTACCACACATTTTAGGATGTAAGGATGACTAGTTAGTGGCTGGCTTTATTAGGAGACTTTAAAGAAAAGAAAACCACAGGAATTACGGCTCAAACAATTAAAAAAATGCTATCAACCTTAGATTAAAGTTTTGCTGCTAAAACGTCTCAAGAAGAAATCCAGGGAGAATCTTCTTGGGACTCTGAGAATAAAATGCAAATTTGTAGGACACAGGAAATAGTAACCAGGCAATAAATAATGTACAATCTTCACATCAGGAGAATCAAATACTTCTACTCATTGAATGAAACTCTAAGTCATGTGTTCCTTAATCCAAAAATGCAAAATCTGTGGTGGGGAGATGGCTCAGTAGGTAAAGGCTGCCAAACTTCATAATTTGAGTTAATCCTCAGGACCAACATGGTAGAAGGAGATACCCAACTCCAAGAAGTCTTTAGACTTTCCTACATGTGCCATGGTACATGCTTCAATGTCTGAGGTATTGAAAGGTCATGTTGCAATGTGGATTTTTTCAGATTTGATTTTTTTTTTCGTGTGAAAATTGTGTTGACAGTTCAACTCACCTGCATTTAGAATCACCTGGGAGAGACACATCTGGGTTTGTTTGCAAGGTTATTTTCAGACAGGCTTAACAAGGAGGGATTAAGCTCTGTGGGTATGTGTGTGTGTGTGTGTGTGTGTGTGTGTGTGTGTGCATGGCAGGCAAATCATAGCTTGTGTACATAAATAACAGTGCTGAACAAAACTGTTGCTTGCTTTAAAACTGAGCATTCTAAGTAGTCAGATAACTAGTAAAGATGTGAAGAGAGACTCACTGTTTTCATTATCAGGGAAGTACAAATTAAGAGCACAGTGAGGTATACTAAATGCCCAAACTATATGAGAACATTCACATCAAATTTATTAATAACATATAAAGTCAGAGATCATCAACTACCCTTCTATAATTGAAGAAGTAAAGAAACAATGGTATAGGATCAAAGCTTATCTGTACACAATATGGTGAGTCACAAGTGGAATCTTCCACAAAGGAGAGCATTCAATATTATACTTAGATGAAATTCTACACTTGGCAAGACTGATCTATGAAGCTGTTAAGTCAATTCAGATGGCTTCTAGGGAGAGATGTGCTTGTCTTCTATTTATCTGGTAAGGAATATTATGGAAATTTCTGGAAGATGGTTGTGTTTGTATCTTTATCCTATCTAAAATAGTGACTATGGACTGAGGATAACCCCTCCCACTTATTGTTTGTTTGTTTTTGTTGTTGTTGTTCTTAAAACATGAGGAAAGCGTGTGTGGTGCTACTGACATCTAGTGGGTACAGGGTATGGACACTGCTGAATATTTATAATGCCCGTGGTCATTTCTCACAACAGGCACAGCAACCACAGCAATGACAGCAGCAGCAGCAGCAGCAGCAACGACAACAACAACATTCAAGATAATAGCAGAGTAAAAATTAAAGACTCTGAGTCAAAGTTATACAGACACAGGCAAGTCCCAAATCTTACTACATTGCATGCAATAAGTAAAGTTTTGCCTTTCACTATGTGGCACTAAATACTGGTCCTAGTTAACCACATGCGTGCTGCACTAGATGGATGTGTAAGGAGTGTACAAATGTTTCCAACTTTTACCCCCAAAGCACTGAAGAATAACATTGGTTGATTTATTGATAGTGGGATGAATATATGCAATGGAATAAATACACTGAAATGTCAATTATACAGTCTCCACAGGGCATAGATATTCAGCACTCAATTCTTTCAAGATTTCTGTGAGTTTGAAATTTTTCATAATAAATTGCTGTTATGCGTTACTGCCTCCTTTAATTCACCCATCAAATTTAGCTTTATCAGCATTCCTGCCTGTTAATCCAAATATATTTTGAATTCAGTCATTTTTCTTCTGACAGCCATCAGCTCAGTCTAAGTTTCCAAGAATTCTCCCAACTAGAGCACAGCAGAGGTAGTCTGTTCTTGTTCTCTCGTCTTTCTCTCATGCTTTTTACACCTTTCCTTTTAAGCAGTCATTTTAAGCAGAGCTGGTGTCTAATGTTCCCAGATTAAACCCTCCTAAACTATAGCCCATTGTTTCCAAAGTTTAGTCCGGCTGTCTTAGCGTGTCTTAAGAGGGTCTACTGCATCCAACACTTGCCTGATTCTTGAATTCTTCTCTAATGTCACTTACTATGACACTCTATGTAGACACTCTGGCCAACATATTTCCTAAACACACTAAATTTTTCAGAATCTTCTTTTTGTGCCTGCATCCTCTTCATGGAATGTTCAAGATCAAAGTTCTTTTCTGCAGGTTTCAGTGAGCATGCTACCTCTCTCTCTCTCTCTCTCTCTCTGTCTGTCTGTCTGTCTTTCTGTCTGTCTAAAGCAACTTCTTTTCTTTCTGTTTCTTTCAAATAATTTATTTCAGTGATACTTATCTACATGGGCATGATGGTTAATTTTCCTTGCCACCTTCACTCTATTTAGAATCATCGATGAAGCACATCAATGTGTACACTTCTGAAGATCTTTCCAGAAAGAGTTAAATGAACAGGCAAGACCACCCTAAATATGGGTGGCATCATTTCTTGAATAATTGCTTGAATGGAAGAGAAAAGAGAAAGCCATTTGTTTTTGTTATGACTTCCTTCCCACAATGGCCTGAATTTCTGAAACAGCGAACAAGACAAACCTTTCCTCCTGAGTTCATTATGTTACATATTCTTCATGGTGACAAGAAAACTAATTAGTATAGTGTTCTATTTAGTCTTTAAACTGTAAGGAGGCAGAGACCTTATCTGTCTTGTTCACTTTTATTACACAAGGTCCCAAATAGTGTGTAGTATTCTAAATAAAATATTTTAATTGTACATTATTTGTAAGATGATAGACTTTTCATCTTCAATGTTAGAGGAGGGTCCATAGACTAGAATGAGATTTGAGAATCACATTATCTTACTGACACACAAAAATCCATTGAGATTAAGGCAGAAACAACAGTATGTGATGATATAGTTGGTGTCTAAGCCTTCATAATCCTAGACTCAATGAGCATTTCAATTTTTCCAACACTTGTTCTACAAAAGGATGATTCATAAACTATGCATCTTGGTTCCTAAATAAAGAAATCTATAGACATTAAAAGATATATAGTGGAGAGATATTAATTGACACATAAAAAGACTAATATATTTTCAAGGCAAATAGCAGTCAATATTATCCTCAAACTACTCAACACCTGAAAAATGTGGTTCAAGTCTTAACAATACTTTTCTAGATTGTTAATGAATCATTTTCCTTGCCTCAAACCCTGAGGAGAGGTAACCTTGGTCACTCTTGGATTGTAAGAGATTGGGTGTTTTGGGAGATACCCATGTATAGAAATGTGTTGAAGTAGGTAGGTGTAGTTAATAGGATAATCACTGAATGTTAACTGTCAATAGCCAGTGAAGTGTGCTAAGGACATTGTGAAATTGACCCAGCAGGAGTTCGTACTATATTCAGTATTTGTTATTATCATCAATTATAATAAGCCATACTGGAATATTCTGAAAGGTTTTAATTCCAGAGGGTTTCTGATCTGACTCCTATGATACAATGAAGGAACTGGATGCCCCACTCTGAAAGCAACAGGAAGAGAGTAAGCTGTTACCTGAGTGCTCTTAAGTTTCCCTTCCTTAGCTTTAATATCTAAATTACAATAATCAGAGGATCCCTCCTGTGTGACTGCAAGAATCCAATTCTGTGCCCAGTTATGTCTGAGGCTTGCTGAAGGAATAGTATATTAGTTTCCTGAGGCTGTCATAGCAAGGGACCACAAACTGTGTGGCTTAAAGCGATAGATTTATTGCTTTACAATTCTGGAGTCAGGATGTCCAAATTCAAGATGTCGTCCACGTTGGTTCCTTCTGAGTGCTGTGAGGCAATCTTTTGTTCATTCTTCTCTGCTAGGTAGGTTCTTAAGGGCCTCCTTAACTTATATATGACTCTCTCCCTGTGTCTCCACATCATTTTCCCTCTATGCTGTATATGTCCGTGTCCAGATTATTTCCTCTCTATGAGAACACCACTTGTATGTTACTTTTCTCATTGATGTGACTAAATGCCTTTCAAAGCAACGTAAAGGAGACAGAGCTTATTTTGTTGTATAGTTTGAGACTATACTCCATCATCATGGTGGGGAAACTGTGGTGTTAAGACTAGCTCTAGCTGTGATGGCAGAAATTAGGCAGGTGATCACATGGCACCTTCAGTTAGAAACCAGAGAGATGAATGTTGGAACTCAGCTTGTTTTCAGCTTTCTCCATTTTATTCAGTTAGAATACAGCCCCTGGCTGGTTACACCCACATTTAGGATGGGTTTTCCATCCATGTTACAGTTACATCCCTGAAAATGTAAGAACCGACAGAACTAGGAAAATGTGTCCTGGGTGAATCTAAATGCAGTCAGATTGACCACAACACTCATATTAAAGCAGGCTCACACTAATGACTTCATTTTAAGTATATCACCTGCAATTCCCTTATATGTAGAGAGGCCACATTCACAGGTATCAGAGCTTAGGAATTACACATTGATTTGAGCCACATGGTTTAATTCATAAAGCATCTCTTACTGAATCTGACTGCAGTTTCCTTGTGCCACCTTGTTTCTGGTTCTGTGACCAACTGCTTCCTGATAACCTTCTTTATACTCAGAATACAGTCATTTCAAAGGCAAAGCCTATTATTTAAATAGTCTTGACTAAATGAGAAGAACATAAGTAAAGTTCCAGGCAGAGAAGGGAAACTCGAAACTGAATATTAGGTAGATTGACTCTTCAAGTCTACCACTTACACACATTTACTGCATGTCCTGCTTAGTGTCACCTGTTAACTAGCTACAACCTAGAGTCTCCTTGAGAAGGGAGTCTCAACTGAGGAATTGTATATATAGACTGAGCAGTTTATTGGGGGATTGTCTTGATTGTTAATTGATGTAGGTGTACCCAGCCCACTGTGGGCAGCACCACTGCCTAGGAAGGAGGTCCTGGACTGTACAAGCAATCTAGATGAGCATGAGCCTGTGAGTGAGCCAGTAAGCAGCTTCCACCATAGCTTATATTTCAAGCTTCTGCCCTGACTTTTTTCAATGATGGTCTGTGATTCTGGAGGTGTATGCTGAAAAAACTTTGCGTTCTGCTAAGTTGCTTTTGGTCAGTTTCATTATAGCAATTAGAATTGGACTAGAACTTTGTGGTTATGGCTGTCTCTGATTAACCCTTGACCTACTGACCAATTGTGGCATCTGACCATATTTCTCCAGAGATTTTGATTCCCTCCCTCTAGTTGAAGACACTGATGGGAGGAAACAAAATCAATCAATATTAAACAAATAGTGTATGTATGCCTCTTTCTCTCTCAGTGGAAATACTGTGATGTCACAGAAAATATGGTTTCACAACAAGCTTGCAACTTTTGGGTCCAGGCTATCCAATGTAGGAATGAGTAGGTACAAAAAACCATCCTGCATAAAAAAGAATTTTATAGTGGCTGTTATAGTGGTGTTGTGAATGGCACTGTCATTTCTCAATAACCACAGCATTGAAAGGGTCAGTCTCCTCAAATATCTGGACTAAAACCTACCCTTTGAAATCATATGGTGGGCCAGGAATATGGCTCACTGGCAAAGCACTAGCCTAGCATGTGTGAAGCATTGGGTTCACATAAACGAGGTTGTTAACTTTTTACCATCCATTTAAAGTATTGTTCATTATATACCCATCTTTGTAAACAGTGTGGCTGCGATATAAATTATTAGAGAAAGAATTATTCAACCACAGGATGAGTTAGGCAGAGCGTTTATCTAATTGCACAGTGGATGCGGGTTGTTTCTGCATCGAATGAATTGCTCTCTCCATGAAAGCTAACAGACAGAAAAGCAGATGGCCAAATGGCATGGGGTCTATTTCAGTTGAGATGTTGGTAATGTCCATTATCCTAGCCCCTGTTAGAGCTGTGCTAAAATAAGTTGGCTTGAGGAGAGGCAAGTGCAGTCTACAGTCTTCTACTTATGCCACCCACATATGACTACATTACATTAAGTTCACCTTCCTATTGATACTTCAGGATGGTGCTTGATTGCACTCTCTTGATCATCACACAAGTGAGAATTCAGTTAATATCCAGCAGGGTTGAGGGGGTGTAAGAGAAGGCAGCACAGAGCAAATAATACTTATGTAAGGGCAGGAAGCAGAGATTTACTAATTTACGTATTTAAAGAACCAGCAAAACATGTCAATCTAGTCTTCTCCAGAGATTTTTATTTAGAAATGAAGATTTAATTATTATCTTAAAACTTGAAAGCTCTATTAACATGAAGCCTGTCTGCAGAGAGACAGAGCAACAATAGTCTAGATGCTGAAGTTCTCTACCCGCTTGAGAAAGAATGTATAATGCTCAGTTTTTTGCAGTCTACACTAGTCCCTACTGTGGTTTCAACATGCAGACACAGTTACTTCTTATCATCTGTTGAATCTTTAATATGTTTATCTTTTCTTCATGTGTATGAGTGTTCTGCTTGCATGTATGTTTGTGTACCACTTATATCCCTGGTGCCCAGAATAGCCAGAGGGTGGGCAACAGATCCATTAGAATTAGAGTTACAGATGGTTGTGCAGTGGCATGTGGGCGATGATGATCAAACCCGAGTCCTCTGGAAGTGGAGTCAGTGCTCTTAGGCATTGAACGACCTCTCCTGCCCTCTCATCTGTTAATTCGGATCTGAGATTTCTAAATTCTAAAGAAAGATTTCTTTCTCCCATGATAATTCGGGCTGGAAAGATAAAAGATTCGCTGTGATTAAAAGGTGAATTTTTATGTTATTAATTAGTATTATGTATATTGTTATCTGTTACAGACAAATAACTATTTCAGATTTCAAGATCTCTCTCTCATTCTCAGAAATAGGATTTATTGGCATGGGTAGGTAGATTCATCTAAAGGACATTCCGGTTGGAAGAAACTAAATGTGTATAGCTTTCCTTATACAAATGTATAATAAATTTAGGGAAGAATGTGTTGGTATCATGTTAATTCTTGGAACTGCAACATGGCTAGCGTATTGACCTATTGCCTTGGCTGAGGATAGAGGTGAATGGGCAGGGCTCATGGCAGGGTGTGGTCAGTCTGAAAGATGGCTTGAATGGCTTGTTAGGGACTCTATGATAACCTCAGTGATAAAACTGATAGGACTTGATGCTTGCTCTAAGGGAAAGCAGTTTTGGAAGGGGTTGTACAAATCAATGTACTTGAAGTCCTTGTTGTCTTTATCCCTTCAGAACTCCATCACTTTAGTACAGAGCAGTCAAGTTTCCATTCCATGCAATTGATTGCAGAAAAAGGCAAACCTGTAGCTAAAAACTTGAAGGTGAATTCAATTATGTTGGATTTCTATGTTTAATAGTTAACGCTCTTAGACTATTTTGGAGTCGAAGTGCTCACTAGATGGTTCTAGCATTCTATTCTTGATCCCCGTGGCTGTTGACATAATACTGGTTGATATGAGGAATGCTATCATGGGTAGAGCATGTGAAAGCTTAGCTAGATCCTGACCTGAGATCATACAGTCTCCCACTTAACTTCTAAGATTCCTAAGCTTGTAGCATATGCTAGCCATAAAGCAACATCTTTAGATCTACGTTATGCATTGTGGAAATGAAACCTATTCCTACTGGAAAAATAACTTTTCTGAGAGCTTATGAGCGAAAGGACCTCAGTGATGGTTCATAGGCTTAGCTTTGTTTATTTGGCAAACATTTTCCAACACTTTTATTTTATTTTATTTTATTTTTATTCAATGAATATTCAGAGTGTGTGGAAGGGATGTAATTATTACCATTATTTTATAGGTAGAGGATTTCAGGCTCAAAAATGCAATCATTTGTTCAGAGTTATGTGACAGCTAACTGCACATTTACCCTGGAATAGAAGTTCTGTGGATCTTAATTCATTTCTCTTCACATGTTCAGCATTCAGCATAGTCTGTCCCTTAAGACCGGGTATTGCTAAAGAAGCAGTTTTTGAAAAGCAATTTGAAAATATCAGTGAGAACATTTTAGCATTAAGTAACAGAAAATTCAGCATAAAATAACTTTAACCAAGGGGATATATGTTGATATAGAAATCTTGGATGATCTGGGATTCAACTGTGGCTCAGTGCATGCCAACAATGGTGAGGATTCCTTTTGTCCCAAGAATCTCCTTTTGTGGCCGCTCATTTCATTTTCAAGTTTCCCAAAGTGGTAACATAGTTGGCAATCACTTCAGCTCCTTTGAGACCATCAGACTAGAGAGAACCAATCTTCCTCCTACCTGAATTGTGCGGTTCAGGAACCTATCTACAGGAAGGCTTCGTGACCAGCCTCTGTGGTGTGCTGACGTGCTAATAGACTTCATTCTCAGAAATAGGAATGGGATTTCATACAGACTAAAAACAACCAGATAATAAAACAACAAATAAAAAAGCAAACTAAAAACTTATATGAAAACTAAAGACTAGCTCTACAAAGAGAGGTTGGGTTGAAACTACTGAAAAAAGGCAGAATGGGATGCAGGGTAGACAAAGAAACACGACTTTCATAAAGAGCCACTCAAATGTCTGGGTTTATTCTGTGGTTGCTTGAGGATGTAGAAGTGTTATTGAAAATAAATCCTGTTGTTCACTAAGATCTCCTTTCCCACTCTTTCTCATTTGAAACAGAGACACAGTTAAGGATGATATAGTCTGTTTTATTTCACCATACTTCTGCATGCCAAACCCTGCTCCCCTAAGCTGAATGCACTCATCCACTAGGACTGTTGTATTTTGTTGGGCATTACTTAGCTTTTGAGTTAGCTGTACCTCTCTTTCTGCCCTTTCTTTCCTCCATCTAGGTTTGTGCCCATGGTAACACATGAGAACTCCCCAGGCTTCTTTCTGGCTCAGTTCTTCTGAGCCCCCTCACACACTTTCTTGCCTTTGCGTGATCTCTATCTTCTCTATAGCATGTTCTGTATGACTTTGGCTCTCTGATGTGTTGTTGATGGCTGGTGATCAGATTTTGAAAGGCACATTTGGACGGGGACAAAGTTCTTGTGTCCCCAAATAAATAATGGAGACATATAGTCACAGAAGAAGCAAGCTGTCCATTAAGAGATAGTAGACATCCAGGGAGAAAGATCACAGGGTGGGAGATGAGTGGGTGATAAAGTGGTGAATATGGTCACATTTTATAGAGAGTCAGGATTTTTCTGATACCTTATCATGAACTCTTTAGTTCAGTTGCATAGGAGTAGCTTTCTCTTGCACGCTCTGCTACTTGTCATTCCACTTATAAATTCATGTGTCACAAACCTCTTCAGCATCTTAAGTATCCATAATGAGCCACAGGTCACCTTTTGATGCCATAGAGCTGTGGACCTGTGAGGGTTTCTAGCCTTCTCTTTTGCTGTGCTCTCTCTCTATATAGATAGCCCTCTCTTTCCCTCCCTCCTCCCCATCTCTCTCTCTACCTCTCTCACATACACACACACACACACACACACGTGTGTGTGTGTGTGTGTGTGTGTGTGTGTGTGTGTGTGTGTTAGTTAGGATTTCTTTCTATTGTTGTGATAGTATGACATAACCAAAAACAATCCAGGGAGGAAAGAGCTCTCAGGTCACATTTCATAATGAAGGGAAGTCAAGGCAGAAACTCGAGGACAGGGTCTCAGATGTAGAGACAGAAGCAGAGACCATGAAAGAGTGCTGCTTTACTGGTTTGTTTCTCATGATTTACTCAACCATCCTTCTTAAACAACGCAGAACTACTTTTATAGATGTAGCATGACCGACAGAGGGCTGGGATGTCCCATGCCAATCATTAGTCAAGAAGTGTTGTACAAGTTTGCCTATAGCACAATCTGGTGAGGACATTTTTTTTTCAACTGAGGCTGCCTTTTCACAAATAACTCCAGATTGTGTCAAGGTGAGACAAAGAGTAACTTGGATATACAGCTTTGTGTAAGGCTTCCCAGACTTTACCCTCTGCCCCAATCAACTCCACTTTCGTTACTTTTCTTGACTGTAGCTAAAGCTCCTTTACTCATTGAACTTTATGGTGTCTAAGATTGTGAACTGAAGTCATTTGGTCAGGTAACTTTACAGATTAAAAAAAATGACATACACATTGCATTTTATCGTGATTGTGTTCTATAAATTGATTTTAATTGACAGATAAAAGTACATGATTATAGTATGATGGTGTGATCTCTGAGTACATTGTAGCATCCACTGAGACCATTTGTACCAACTTAGTGTAATGCTTGATTTCCTTTTCAGGTTTTCTCTAACAGCACAGCTTAGTCTACTTGATATGTAACTAGTAACCATTTCACATTTGGTCTACAGTAGTGTGTGTGCACTCAAGTGCATGTATCTATACATACCTGTGTGTGGTGTGTTTGTTATGGGTATTTGAGCTTGAGTTACTTGTGAAGCAAGTGCTTTGTCCTGAGTCATCTCCCACACTCATTTACTCCCTTTTCTAATGTCAAAATGCAGGAAGGATACTACTTATTCAAAGCTAGCAAGGGGGAAGGTAATGGATATGAACTTCCTTGGGTTGACTTCCCCATTTAGTAGACAGTCCTTTGCAGAGGATTTACTGCTCACTGTCTATGTGACATCAGGAATGGAAAGAATGGGCTAGGGTGACTTGGAGATCTAGGGCCTAACTAATTGCTGTGCCTGTTCATTATGGTGGGAAGGTGCCCATATCAGAGAGTCTTCATTACGTCTTACGTTTTCCTTAAATAGGCTTACAAGGGAGATGGTGTTATCGCCTCACAGGAAAGCACCAGAGAAGGTAGGTGCTACTTCGTAAGCTATTATTAGACTATTGTGATCAACTTGTAGTAGTTCAGAATCACAGGGCAAATGAGATGTACATAGCTGGAATTCAAAACCAAAGATAGTTGTGCATCATTAGGACAAAAATGCTCTGTGAGAACAAGTTACAGTAATTAACTTATTTCACCTGGAAAACAGGAATACAGGAAATTCACAGTCCCAACAGGCTGCAAGACCATGAATGATAATTCTAGAAGATGGTGAATTAACAGTTATTTGTTATTCTCATTGTCCTCTCCAAGTTTCTTGCTTTATTTCTTCTCTGCAATAACTGGATGAAAGATAATAATGTGGTGACTTGAGAAAATGCAGGAGAGTAAGTTTGTTGGAAGCTGGCAACATTATTGCACTGTCTTACCGCTGTCTCCCTCCCTTTCCCCTCTCAAGAGAAAAACTCAGAAGGGAGTAAATATACCATCTGCAAGACTCTTTTCTCTTTTACAGCCATCCTGATGCCATCTGCCATAGCTTCAGTCCACCTGCATACTAGAAAACATTAATCGTCTTCTAGGACTGTGCAAGAAACACAGGCTCCTGAAAGACAAGAACAGAAGGAAGGAGACATTTTTACAGTGCCTTCAAGGTGCCTTGCCCTGGGCCACCCACCTGAGTCCTTCTGTGAATCTTTTGTCTGCTCAACCAAGCTTATTGTCTGAGCGGGGATATGGTTCTTGGATAAAGTGCAATCCTGTTGTTTGTTCCATTTGAGAAATCTGAAGCCTGCAGGGATTCAGAGAGGCAGTCCCCACACTTGAGAAGAGTTTAGAAGGTTTTGTAGTGAGTTGCCATAGGACTTATCTCTACTTCAGAACTGGAAGTTGGGATTTTTGTGGTTTTTTTTTTTTTATTCAAATCCTGGCATGTTCTCTAAATGTAATTATGGCTGGAGTTGGGTACCTGTTCTGATGTTAAGCCAATAGCCTAAGAAGTTCTAAAAGAGCACTGGCTAGTGTTTCTAGGTGATTATCTCACTGTTGACAGGAACTGGCTTCCCATCAGAAAGTTGTGACATCTGGGTGCACAAAGTTTTCTTTCTCTGGCTGCCTTTCATTAAATGCCATTGATGTTTTCAGTCATTGTGACAACTCCAAAGCCCCCCACTTATGCCCTCATAATCCTTAGAGGGCTCTGACACCCCCTGCTGAGAATTATTGATCCTGTCTCTCCTCTCCACCTTTTTCATTTCAGGAAGAGGGGTCAGCGTCAGCTTCAGCTTCCCGCTGTGGTGAAAAGATTTCGGTCTGTGTAGCTTCAACCTATGTTATCAGGGCCATAAAGAACCAGGAAGAGCCTGAGGTCATGAAAAATTGAGAGTGTATCTATCTGCAGAAACATTTCTTCAGGCTAGAACTCTCTCTCTCTTTCCGTCCTACACACACACACACACACACACACACACACACACACACACACGCACTAATTCTTAAGTCTGAATCTTAAGTTTACTGCCTTCTGTGTGAAGAAAGAGCACTTTAGAGGAAAAAGAAGGCTCAGTGCAAACAACCAGTCACCATCAGCTGTTCTAAAATATTAATGGCCACTGTGAGTAAGTAGGCTCTGGGTACCTACCGTCCTGACAAATTCAGTTTGCAATTGCATTATTGAACTTCAGTTGATAAGGCCTGCATCTAGCTTAGTCTGCTATTATTTGATACTTGTTTTACATATTCATTCCCTCATTTATCCTTCTGAGGATACAGTTTATGTGTTAATCCATAACTCAGGTGGGATTTTTCTTAATTAGTTTTATATACCCTGCATACTCTATGCATAGATTAATCAGCTCTACCATGCATCCATCAAACAGGGCATCATTAACCTTATTAGGGAAAGCATACGCTGTGTGCTGTCTTCTATGTCCCCTTCCTGAAACAACACTTTGGAAAAATGAATATAAAATCAGAACAGTAGGCCCTCATAAGTGTGTGTCCACACAGATGATAGGGTTTGCCATCAGTTACAGAGAGTTAAGCAACTTATCTTACTGAACTGAGTCAAGTCAAGCTGACGCAGATGACTTAACATTTAGGGTCATTTCTTAATTGGTACATCATCTAAGTGTGCTGCAATCAACAAACGTGGACTAACCATCATAATGGTGAGCCCAATAAACTATTTGGCTTTTCCATATAGAATTGCTGTGTTTATAATTCAACAGTATTTTAAATCAGTAACTACAAGCTCCTTTGTATATCCATTTGACTACTACTACTATGTTTGTTAAGAAGACAAAGTAAAAGAGACCAGGTACTATGAAAAGACAAACAAGCATAGGGGTCAGGGAGACAAGGTCACAAATGGTATCAGCTCTTGGGATAAGTCAGTTAATCTCTTTGAACTTTAGTTGCTCAGTTGTTGTGAGGGTTAATGACATAGACCTCCTTTATGGGGTCTAAGAGTCTGGGTACTGAGTAAATACCCATTGCATTATTCCAAAACAAGACTTAGGTTTTCTCCTTGAGAGTCTTATGTTCTTCATTGTAATCATGTAGAACAATGGGATCTAGGTGTACACATGATCATATTTTTATTTCACGTTCTTAAAAAATCTAAAATTTTATTTCAGCATTAAGACACTACATATTCACATTTTACATCCAGACTTTCACTTTTTTATTTGAAAATGAATTATAAGTGGCACATAGGCCAAACATGACCCCTCCATGGCCCTATTCAGAACATTATCTCACAATTGTTCCAAATGCTCTGGGACTGAGTCATCTAATGCAACTTACAGGAAAACAAGCACTGTGTTACTGTTGGTGACCTTAATGATGTGCAATTATTTAAGAATCTGCTGTTGACCACTTCCAGTTGAAAGTGCATAAGTGAACTAGGAATACACTATAGTCATATACACTGAAATTAGGTTAACACACACACTTTTCTGTGTGGACACAGAAGGGGAGTTCAATATCAAGATAATGTACCTCTGTACACAGACACACATACACACACACACACACACACACACACACACACACACACACACACCATTTCCCTCAGTTACATATGCATATTTAAGGTATATGTCAACAATGAAGGTTTAGAGCATATACTAAATATATGACATAAAATCGTGACTATTTGGTTATGATTTTAGTTCTCAACCATGCTGTTGGGATGTTACCCACATCATTTTATAATATTTTTAACAAAGCCAGAGGCTTGTACTCTGCTTTGATTTCTATTGCTCTGCTAAAACACTGTATTAAAAACATTAGGGGGAAAAAGACTTTATTGCAGTCTATATGTTGCAATCCATCATTGAGAGATGCCGTGGAAAGAACTGAAGTAGAGACCATAGAGGAATAATGCTTACTAGCTTGATTCCTCAGGCTTGCTAAGTCACCTTTCTTGTACAACTCAACTCCTTCTGCCCAGAGAAGGTGATTCCTGTGGTGGTCTGGGACTTCCGGCATCAATTATCAATCAAGATAATGCTCCATATGGGGGTGTTTAGCTCGGTCTGTGATTGTTTTTTGGTGGACACAATTTAGGAGACTAGTGCCACCAGTGTCTAACAGGTAGTGACTAAGATCGTTGATGAAGTGTTCTGTGATACACAGGACAAGCCTCATCCCCTAACACATACAGGAAGGAATTACCTTCCCCCAAATGTCAGTAAAAGTATGAAACTCTGCTGTAAAGGTTTGTTCAAGCAGAAGTCTGGTGAAAATTTCTGTTCATTTATTGGTGGTGTCAGTTCTCTTCCATGTTCATTTCTTCAATGTAGTCTTACCAAAGGAAGCAGTTTGGGCTTCCTTACAAAATAATGTCTAAATTCCAAGAATAGGGATTCCTGATGAGAATGTTGTGAAGAAGCCGAATCTCCTATATGACATAGGATCACATATGATGATTAGATGGTTTAGGCATCCAAGGCCATGATCTATTGTATGGAGTAGGTAATCAGAAACCTCTGTTCACATTCCCATAAGAGTAGGACCTTTACAGACTGGGTAATAATACAGGAAGTAAATGTTTCTCACAGTTTCTGGAGGGTAAAGATGAAGTGTTGGTCTCTGATGAGGGCCTTCTTACTGCTTCATCCCATGATCAAACATGAAAGGGGAAATGAGTGCATGAACCCATGACAGCAAGAAGGGGCTGCTTCCATCTCCATGACAAGTCTACTTTCATGATAATCAACTAATCCACTCTCATAGTGATGTATCATTCTCCTGATGAGGTGAGAGCCTTTGTAGGCCAGTCATCCTTTAACTGTCCTAATTTTTGACACATAAAGTGTTGGAGATTAAATTTCAAACTCATGAGAGTTAGAGGGCATGTTTAGATCCTACCATAGATAAGTAGTGTGGCACAGACCGTGTCATTCCAGGAAATGATATGTTGCAAAATAAATTTGCTGTGGTGGTTTAAATGAGAGTGGCCCCACACGTTCATGTTTTTGCGTGTTTAGTCCCCAGTTGGTGAACTATTTAGGAAGGATTTGGAGGTATGACCTTGTTGCAGGAGCTATGTCATTGGGGGTGAAAGTCCATGCCAACGACCCCTACCTTTGCCTGTTCCTCAGGATTTAAGTTCTTAGCTACTGCACCAGTCCCATGTCCATCCACTTCCCCCATGATGATCACTCTAAAACTTTAAGCAAATCGCCAATTAAATGCCTTCTTTTATAAGAATGTCCTTGATCTATTGTCTCTTCACAGCAAGGACAGTGACTAAGACAATTGTGAAAGGGACCATGTCTCATTCTTTGTATCCTGGCACTTCAGCAGGCAATAGAAGGCAGAGACTGCTCAATCTGTGCATTTTGGAATTGTATCAAATTAAGTAAACTTAATATGTGAAATATACGATAAACAATGATGAGATTTGGCATTTCAGAGAACAGTATTCCTCAGAGTACTTTTAAATACTCACTTGTTCTACTTCATTATAAAGTATGATTTAATTATGAAATCTTCAATGGTATATTTATTCATCTGGTTGTTCATTAATTCAGTATTCATTGAGCACATACTATAGGCAAGAGAGCACGCTAGTTGCTGGAATACAAAGATAGATCAGACATGGAATTGCCTTCAAGTTGCTCACAGTCTTGTGGGGAAGGTAAGTCCTATATATAAATCACTGTGATATAGGACAGAGCTCATTAGAGATACAAATCAAATTCCTTGCTGCTCGACAACAACATGTAGCCTTTTCAAACCGGAAAAAGAAGACTTTATTAAAGAGGCTCGATCGAATGAATACTAAATCTTTTTACTTCCTCACTCCATACTTCTATAATTGCAAGGAGAAATTGGCAGAATTTCATCCAATTTTATAATATTCAATCGAAGCAGTCACCTAAAACATGACTGGGGACCATCTGCTGTGCAGCTGTTGAGTCTGTCTGTCTCAGTCAGTCATTTACTGCTATGGGAAGGCACAAAGACAGAGTGAATGTTCTTGCTGTAACCCTAGAATATTTCAATTTGAGTAACAGAAAAGTTGGAAGGTCATAGTCACCCATAATCTGCCCTAGAAAAATATGCTTGTTTTAGAACTCTGTGGCAGTATTGTATACTTACCCACTTACCCAATGGAACTATGGGTATCCTTGGGAATACTACTGGGAACTTTTGTGCTTTGATGGTTCTCTGCCTTAAAATTCTCAAAGGCAGAATCTAGGTCTTCACATTCAGACAATATAAGTTGTTAAGTTTATCCCCTTTGAAACATTTATATATTTTAAATACCATAATAACTAATTGTACCTTAGAAAATGCTTGTGACATTTTATAACATTCTTTACAATGCAGAGAAAGAAATTTAGCAGAAAAGAAACCAATTAAGAAGCTGTGATATAATTAAGGAAAGATCTAGTGGCTTGGCTTGTAGCAGAAGGAATCACAGTAACTAACATTTTTGAATACTTGTCATGTGACAAGGGCTTTGTATAGTTTCATGAAAAATATCTAAATAAACACATACAGAAATATTAGAGGTAGAAACTATTATTTCCTATTTTACAGATAAGGAGATACAGGAATAATCGATAAAATTTCAATTTAAGTCTACCTAAGAATGCCTCTGCCATTCATGAATCAACTATATACATATTGTATCATTTAGGAAAATGAAAATTAATACACTCAAGTAGGAAGGATCTAGATGACCAAAAATTGAGTCCTCTAAGATACAACCTAGGTTAAAATTTGGGTTAAACCAAGTGGATAGATGAAAATAAAATTACATTAGTTCAAATTTGCTATCATCATTACCACCATCACAATAACTCAATAATGATGAGTTGAAAACATAGCAAGTTTAGCTTTGGACACATTGAATGAAAGTCCGATGCTTAGAGCACATTCATATAGAGATGGCCATTAGGAAATGAGATATTGTCTCAAAGATCACAGAAGAGCTTGATGAATAAGATAAGCATATGAGTGTCCTCAGCCTAGATCAGAAACACTGGGAGGGAAGGAGGATGTCTAGAATACAGGTAACTCCTAAAGAAAGAACAGTGATGCAACACAAAACATTTTCATTGGGATTTTCTTTACTGGATTCTGGGGCAGCAAACAAAAAGAACACAACCAGTGGCCAGAAGTTGCTCATAATCTAAATGTGGAGACATAACGGGGTTATGTGAAACAGCTTGAGAACAATTATCAAACAGAATGCAGAAGAGAGCAACATGGTTTTCAGAATGAGAAAACAAAGAACAGAATGGGAATAGGAGTAATTTGGAAGATATCCTGGAGTTTGGATCCAAGTGGGGTTTCTACCAGCATGCAATAGTGTGGAGAATCTGGGGACTATGTGAGGGCAGAGTGCATGGTGTGGGTAAAGCAATCTCTCTGAACCTCCGCTGTTCTGAAGGGCATTGGAGGAGAGAGAGATATACACAAAGTTCACTGCTCAGGCTATGATGCTGTTGTCTTTGCATTGAATGTAGGGACTAGAGTCTATAGGCTATGTATTGAAGATAGAGTAAAAACAAGTGAAAATCCACAAACATTGAGCTATTGGGAATCATACTTCTGATAAGTGAATTATGACTCGAGAGGCTGTAGAGAAGTGTCAGACCAATGATGTGACTAAGTAGTTAAGTGACAATTGTAAAGAATAGAATGACTTCAGCTCTACATACACCCCGCCATCCTTGTGTATATGTGTATCCTAGAGTGTCCTGTGGCCTGACCTTGCCAGAAGCTACCAGCTCAGAGAACTCTGGAGAATGTAGTTCATCCTACCTTAGAGGCTCATAATGTATATGGGCGTAGCAAGATGGGAATGATCAAAGAGGGTTTGAAGAACTCTGTCCGTTCACTTTAGTTCAGTGCTTCTCAGCATAGGTCAGAAACACATGGATGGATTACTAAATCAGAAGACTTTATATTTAGCTAAGAGTGGGTCTGTAGAATGAACATTGTTAATAGGTTTACAAGTGCTGTTGTAAGTTCAAATGACACATGTAAGATTCCATCCCAAATGCATATTCTATGGAGTAATTGAGGCTAATTACATGTTTTAAACCCTTGTTTTCCAATATAAGAGTATATTTTGTCTAGGAAAGGTATGCAAAGCTAAATTACTCAGGTCACTTGCAGAGAATGCTGTGGGAAGCAAAGAAATGGAGACCTTACATCTTCTGTGATGGTCTGGGAACTTTGGGATGCTTTGAGATTCACTACTTTATATCTGAAACTCAGAGACCACATTGGGTTTCAGTGAGAAAAAAATAGCAGAAAAGCAGATACAGCAAAGGACTAGTTGGGAAACGCTCTGGAATTGTGAAATGTGAAATGACAGGATGTCATTAAAATGACTGAACAGGAGCTTGACAGACAAAGACTGTGTTTGCAGTAGGGTGCATAATTGTCTCAAGTATGAGCCATAAGTGAGGAACTACATTCCATGGTAGTTTTTACTACAGTCTAGTGATCTACATCCTTAATAGGAAAGTAAGTGACTATGGGAACTAAGATGTAGGAAAACCCCACTATGATTATACCATCAAGTACTCTATTCATTTCCCCTAATACAAGATGGATTCATGCCTCTATTTCATCAGAGTCAATCAAGAGTGACATAGTTTCATTTTACTTTTAAAATTCTATTTTTTTAATTTTAAAAAAACATTCTATTTGTTTAAATCACAAATGAAAACCTCCACAACATCCTGTTTACCCATCCACAACTCCCCCATCCCATCCCTCTCTTCCCCCCCCGTTTGTCTCTTTGAGGGTGCTTACTCACCAACTCACCCACCCACTACCACCCTACCACTCCAGCATCCACCTATGCTGGGGCATCAACCTCCACAGGACCAAGGGCCTCCCCTCCCATTGATGCCAGACAAGGCTTAATCCCTCCACGTACACTACTTGGTTGGTGGTATAGTCCCTGGGAGCTCTGGGTGTTCCGACCAGCAGACATTGTTCTTCCTATGGGGTTGCAATCCCCTTCTGTTCCTCCAGTCCTTCTGCCAGCTCCCCCACCAGGGTCCCTGAGCACAGACTGGTAGTTGGCTGAGTGCATCTGCATCTGCATTGGTCAGGTGTTGGTTTTGTCCTATTGACAGTGTCCTTTTCCTAAACCCCAGAGGTAACCAGATGATGAGAGGCAAGTGCAAAAACATAAGCAACAGAAACCAATTCTACTTGGCAACATCAGAATCCCGTTCTCCCACCACAGCAAGCCCCGGATACCCCAACACACCTGAAAAGCAAGATTCAGATCTAAGTTTCTATTATTTTTATTTATGTACATATGTGTATCTGTTTGTCTGTCTGTACAACATGTACACGCAGATACCCTTGGGAGCCAGAAGAAGGCATCAGATTCCTGGAATTACAAGTGGTTTTGAGCCTCCTGATGGGGCTGCTAGGAACTGAACCTGGGGCCTCTGCAAAAGTTTGTAGTGCTGCTAATTACTGAACCACCTCTAGAGCCCTGAGAGTGACTCATCCCTTTTATTTTTGACCTTTGTAGGTTTTATTTCTGCTAACCTTGCCAATACCCATACAACACAGAATATTTGGAGGTCAGAAAAGTATAAAAACAAAATAAAACTGTCCTCAGGTATATTCTTTCAGACACGGATAATAATTCTCTTTGCTCTTTTCCATGCCTTTAAATTAATATATTTTATCTCATGGGAGGTTAGCCATCTTCGATTTTCTCTCCTGGGTGAGTAAGGCTGGTTCACTGCCTCTTGGGCATGGTGGCCTCCCGTGGCCCCATGTCTTCCTGTCACATCTGTGTCTCTTGGATGAGGGCAACCGTTTCTTTTCAGACAATTCATGACTGGTGACATCAGTGTCAGGCTGCCATCAGCTTGTTAGGCGGCTGCAGATTGATGTTTCCAGAGACATCCAGTGAGAATCGGAAGTGATAGAAAGATCAGGTGGCAAAGTTAACGGTCCAGAAAGATGAGATAGGACTCTAGTCAAGCCCTGGCTGACACATGTTATCTGATTGGCTGAATGGAATCTCTATGAGATAAGAAAAGAAATAGGAATGATAACAGAGTTAAAGGTAATGCTTATTTTTTGCTAGGAAATCTTAAGGATTTTTATATAAGCTTAAAGAAATTTAAAAACATACCAATGGAAAAAGGGGGATTTTGTTATTTATTCACTTTCTAAATGAAGACACTGTGGTTTGGGGCAGTGAAGATCTAGAGAGGGGAGGACAGGAAGATTGATTTTTAAAACAAAGTAACTTGGTCAAAGATGTCATGCTCTAGTGTAGGGTCCAGGCATTAGAACTCAACTCACTGTATTTCCTACTTCAAACCCACTGCCTTTCTGCACGGGTGTCACAGCCCTTTCTGAGACTGATAACAGCTTAGAAACTTCTCTGCCTGGCCTCTTGATTTTGGATTTACAATCTTTTCTGATCTCACTGTCTGCTGGCCCTGCCTGCTTTGACTCAGATTTAAATGTCAGTACTTCTGATCCTGCAGTCTGGTACCCTGACCCCTGAGTGTGTTAGCTCAGAGTAAGTCCTCCCCTGGGCATCAGTGGGAAGGCCTCAGAAGCCTTGCACCTGATATTGCTCAGCTAATGAGGATTTTGAAGGGCGATGATAACTTATTCTGAAGGCACTGCCTACGTGCTCAGCAGGATATGACAAGAGCGGTTTACCTCCAGTTCACTCACTCAGAATCCTCCCAGTACCATCTGGCTCCTCCACATTCTGCCTCCTTCTGGCTCCTTTCCCTGCATGTGCCCCTCTGCCTTCCACTTGCATGAAACAAGACACAAGGCTCTGCTTCCCTTCTTTTAGAGCACAGAGGACGTGAGGACCTCATTCTTTTGCAGCCCACAGCATTCACTGCACGTGGTGATGAACTGGTTATTTTTATATGTCCTAGACCAAATCTACTGTTACAGTAGGAAGCCAAGGTTAAACATCAATAATTTATCATCAGTTATTTCATATAAAGATAAATTTAAGATGGAATTGGAAGAATCCTATACATGCCCGTGAACTCACAATGCTTTCTTTTTCAACTTCAACTTTTAGTTTTTATTTTTATTTTTTAGAAATTTATTTATTTAATGTGTATGTGTGTGGGTGCAGATAGCATAGATCACGAATGGAGGTCAGAGGAGCAACCTGCTGGAATTGGTTCTCTCCCTCTACTCTCTTTGGCTCAAGGTTCAAAGTCAGGTTACAGAGCTCAGAGACAAATGCCTTTACCCACTGAGACATCTCACCAGCTCCAACTTCAATTGTAACTCTACTGGTGACTTCATGGCCCTTGCTATTTTCTAGACCCAAAGCACATAGTGGTTTACTGTGTGCTTTTATGTTGATTTGTTTTTGATTCATGTGCTCATCATTCATCTGTAATTCGTCCAATAGCATCATTTTCTAGTCTCCCATTCTTTACACATTTTCTTTTGTCCACATAGAATGCCTTCCTTGTGCTTTTCTTTGTTTTGTTTTATTCTGATCACATTTCATATTTGGGTAGACAAAACTTTATTCAGTGGTCTTTCCTGACACAGGTGGCCTAACACGATTGTTTTGCTCTAGACTTTTGTTGCCGTGCAACACTATTTGATTCAGCCGTCTATTGCTGTGTCTGTCTCCTAACTATGGGCAGCAGACTTCCTGGAAGCAAAGACTTGTTAATGATCACTTCCTCTGACTCATGGCACTCAGTGAAATTTTTGGTACATGTTATAGGTGCCATAATTATTTCCTGAAAGAATAAATAAATTTCTTTTTATAAATATGTTTTAGGATTGGGATGTAACTACCTGATAGAGTTCTTGCTTAGTGCGTACAAAGTCTTGGATCCAAACATCAGTACCAAACTAGAGTAGTAAATAAATAGTAAATGAAGAAATGATGCATTTCATTCTGTCACTTGTACCTCTCAGTGAATTTGCTTCTCTGTTTGTTATTTTGCCCCTATGTTTTTGGTCTCATGGAATTCTTTATCTTCATCTCCATGGAAACAACTATAGTGCTGCATGAGTATTCAGCTACTCTGGATCATTTACCCGAACAATGCAAGCTCGGATGACCAGAGCGCAGCTTACTGGTTTTCCTTTTCATGTCCATGTCAATCTTATCATTCCTATTGACACAGCCACAATGCTCTTGAACATCTTAGATCCAGACCTTGATTCTTTAGAACACCTTCTCCATGGATCTTAACGCCTTCTTTGTGGACCTTATCAAACATCTGAAAGGAGTTTTCTGTTTCAACATGGATAGCTATGTGATCATATGTAAAAGAATGATGCTGAATATTCACTTCATACCGTACATGAAGCAAAAATGTACTCAAAATCAGACCTAAGTATAAGAACTAAAATCACAAAACTCTTTAGGAAAGCACAGATAGGCAGAGATGCTTGAAGTACAAATAGAAAGCAAAGCAAGAAACAAAAATAATTGGATTTATCAAAAATTGAAAAAAAAACTTCAAAGAAGATCATTGAGAAAGTGAAAAGATAATCCACAAAACTATTTGCAAATATTTTAAAATATTTTAAAATATTTAAAATATTTTAAATTTAAATATTTTAAAATTTTTTTTAAATATTTGCAAATAATCTTAAACCCGATAAGAAGGTTTGCAGTCAAACCTTCTACCCAAAATTTGTCCTGCCTACAAGAAGTACAGGGACAAAGATGGAAGAGAGACTGAGGGAATGGACAACCTATAACTGGTCCAACTTGAGACCCATCCCATGAACAGAACCAATCTCTGATACTATTAATAATACTCTCTTATGCTTATAGACAGGAGCCTAGTATCACCAAACAGAGAGGCAAACATTAGAGAGAGCTTGGGAACTCTTGTGGAAGAGTTGGGGGAAGGACTGAGGAACCCAGAGGGAATAGGGACTCCACAAGACCAACAGAGTCAACTAAACTGGATCCTTTGTGGCTGCCAGAGATTGAACCACCAACCAAAGAGCAGCTTGGTCTTCATGCAGGTCCCCCACCAACTGTAGTGGGGCCTTACCCCGATTCTGTTGCCTGACTGTGGATCCTGTTCCCCTAATTGGGCTGCTATGTCTGGCCCCAGTGGGAGAGGATGTATCTAGTCTTAGAGTGACTTGATGTGCCAGGTGGGTTGGTACCTAGAGGGGACCTCCCCTTTCTCAAAAGTGAAGGGGAGGGGTAAAAAGATAGTGGCTTGTAGGTGGGGGGTGGACTGGGAGTGAAGGCTTCCATCTGGTTATAAAGTGAATAAATAAATAAATTAATGGAGAAAGAAATTTGTTTCCCAAATTTATAAGTCACTCTGAAGATGGTAATGAAAAGACAACACAGTGATTCAAAGAGACTTCACTCCCAAGAAGATATACAAATGACCAATAAACTCAAGAAAGGATGTTCGATTAATAGTCATTAGTGAAATGCAATGAGAAAACCACTTTACCTACTTACAAGAATGACTATAATTAGAGAGACGGACAATTGCAAGTGTTTTCAAGAATGTGGAAAGGTCGACCTGCTCATACAGGCCTGTAGGGATGAACACTGCAGCAGTCACTTTGGGAAACAGCCCGACAATTTCTTAAAATGTTAAAACTGAACAAAGACCACAAAATGGACATGTCAACATAGACTGGGGTGGGGGTGGGGAGACCACAAAGCCTCAACTCTACACAAAGATACAGGCAATGAAGGAATGCTGAGGGTGGGAAAATAGTCGTCTCCAGGGAAGAGCACACCAATTGATTATCCAACACCAAATGACAGCCCAATACCAATGGTCATCCCTGAAAGAAAACACACACAGAAGTAGCATTATACAGACTTGGCCAGTTCTATTTCAGAATATATGTATCTGTATGAGTATATGCATATATATGCAACAATGAACAGAGAGTTCATGCATTTGAAAGAGAGCAGGAGGTTTATATAGAAGACTTTGGAAAGAGTATAGGGAAAGAAGAAATAATGTAACTATATTATAATCTCAAAAAGAAAAGAATTTCAAATGGGGAAAAAACATTAAACAGAGTTCTCACAGAACCTAGCCATGTCCTATGTGTTTCTCTCTGATGAGCCAGCACTAACACTCTCATACTTAATGAACATTTCCTCTGAGTGAGCAGAGACTTGTTTTGTTTAAACGGCACAAAAATCAGCAAATGTCTATCAGGAGCCTTCTCAGAAGTAATCCATTTTATAATTTGGAGATGTTACAAATAAATTTAAAGGTTCATGAAGTGGCTATCTTAAAGGAGGATTAACTTAAATATAATTTAAAACACTGTCTTCTTGAAGCCTAAGCAATGCCATGGTGTAATCTTCTAATTGACAAGGGCATGAGGTAACTGAAAAGTAAGTTAGGCAAAAAACCATAAACACAACCCAAAACCCATTAGTCCATTTTCTGGAAAATCTATACTTTAATCCTTAAGTCCTTCTGTGAAATTATATTTTAGTAAGGAGGAAAGAAATTCCTTTAGCTGTGAAGACCACAGCAAGCCTGCAGAACTACTTATATCTATTTTAATAATGTCTCTGTCTGAGGAAGCGTCTGAAATACCATAATTACTGGACGGTCTTGACAAGAAAATTGTTTTCAATAGGCAAAAACTACTACCATAGTATTAATAATAATGACTCATATTTAGCTCTTATTATGCAGGCCTTGTGCTTGTGTGGGTTTTTCTCATATTATCCTTGAAATAAACCTCAGAGCTATATACACACTGCGATTATTCTGATTTCCTACAACTTGAACTACCTGCATTCGTTCAGATTAGGTTTGAATTTCAATGTAAGAAAGCCTTAAAGCAATCAGTAAGTTAGAAACTGATTTCCACACTTTAGAAGTATATAAAGGAGTTCCTGCAAGTTCTACACAGTCCTGTGACCCCAACCAGTTTACCATTCTGCCAGTATCAGGGGGTGACATTGGGCTTCAGTATTGGTGTGATCTGGATTTAGAACAAAAGGATCAGAGAAAGAATGATTACTAAGAAGCAGATACCCTCAGACTTCTTCAGGTGCTCACAGACTTGTTCACAGTACAATTCACTTACATTGGACATCGTTTGTCATGTGGGATGCTCAGGGAGTTAGTTTCTAGAAAGTCTAGGGAATATAGTGGATTTTATGAGCATTTATGTCCAACTAAAATTTGTATCATTGTGTAACAGAAAATGGTGAGATGACTCAAAATCCCTCCATATCATCTGAGTGCCCAATGCCCCTAAGTAGTGGCACTAGAACTAAACCTTGCCCTTTTCAGAATACGTGTCTGAAATAACATGTCTCAGAATCTAGATTATTAAAATAGAAGTTATTTTATTTTTATTGGTGTGTGTATGGGGGGCGGGAATGTATGGAGTGCGTGTGTGTGTGGGATATGTACGTATGAGTCCAGGTGCCCACAGAGGCCAGAAGAGGGTAGCACATCCCCTTGAGCTGAAGTTACAGGTGGTTGTGAATTACTTAGCATGGGTGCTGGGACTTAACATGGGTGCTGTGACCTGAATTCAGGTCTTATGAAGAAGCAGTGTGCACTCTCAACTGAGTCTCTCCAATCCTAGGTTTTCATAACGACCCACTTAACTGAGAAGAAAGACTAAGATGTGAAACCAGTCTTAGTAAAAGCACTTAGACTGTGTTCTTGACCGTAGATTTTAGGATACTTATGAACTCAAGAAGAGGGAGGTAGGGAAGAGAAGGCTAGTGGATTAAATTCCTGTGTACATATGCAAGACAGAGCATGAGCTCATTATGTCTTGAATCTTATTCCCATTTATAATGTGATTTGGATCTGGAGACTGAATAATGGGTATGCATTTTGCATGTCCCATTATCATTTATGGTGAATCCCATAGCAGTTGTTTTTCTAATAATTAGTAGTAAATACAATTGCTTTGCTTAATTTCATGCTAAACAAGCTGTATTGTACTGAGACAAATAGCAAATTTATATATCTTATTTATATATGAATGTGTGTGTGTGTGTGTGTGTGTGTTCTTAACAAGAAGATAATATAGTTTTAGGTTTTTGAAACATTTTTGTTTCAACATGGGGTCTCTTGTAGTCCATGCTGTCCATTAAGGCCCTAGGATGACTTTGAATGTCTGATCCTTCTGTTTTAACCTCCCTAGTGCTGGGATTATGGGAGTGTGCTACTGCACATGGTTTACAAGGTTCTGGGGATTAAACACAGACCTTTCTGCTTTCTAAGTAAATACTACAACATGAGTCATATATCCAATCTAACTTTTAATGTTTTCATGATTTACAGTGTTGGGTAAGTCAATCAAGTCTAAAAGTTTCCTACTTCTTAATTGGTATTTACAATAAGTTACTCCATACTTTCTAGTTCTAGGAATTATTTTGTGAAGTGTGTACAACAGTAAGTGGCACAAGTTGTTTGCTATTTATAAGTCTCATCTTCTTTTCATTCATTGTTTCATCACTGTCACATTTACCTATCAGTGCTTTCATAAATGTTGTTTATCCTCTATACTTATGAAGAATGTTCTTGTCCAGCCAAGTAGGAAGATGGCGGATCATAGTGTCCCGCTCATGTGCTGTGTGCAGGAGAGAGGCTCTCTGTACCTGTTTGTCTTTTTTCTCTCCCTCTCCCACTGTACTGAAATAATAAAGCCTTTGGCATTGCCAGGACATGAGATTGATTTCCAGTTTTGGTCTTTGTTAGCACTCTTACCTCAGATGTTATATGGCCTCTTACTTCATTTATTAACCAAGGGTTCACATCCCCTGCCATGTTACAAGATCATAGGGCACATTAAAATAGTGACTCTGTATACCTAATCCTGGTCTCTAGCTGTAAATACCATCCTGGTGTATTATCAGGGGTGAAGGAACTAGTCAGGTGAAAGCTTTAAAGATATTATGAAAATTTAGGTTTTCAATGAAACTCTCTGAAAATTCCCTTCAAAGGGGGAACATGGCTTAAATCGTCCTTCAAGGTTCTCAAGACTTTTTCTTCTATTAATTCTTTACCATTTTTCTCTAGAAAGAGACACTGCCTGCACAAATCTATTTTTGCTCCTCATATTGCAAAATTGGGTTGGACCAGGAGTCGACACGAGCTTTATCAGAGCAGTGGGTGCTGGGCTGGGATTTAGTTTATTCAGAGTTCTGTGATGGTGGAGCAGCATCCTCGGGAGACTCAATTTCTTTCCACTGAAAATAAGAAGCAGAATCACTAATACCCAAGTCTTCCAACTGAAGCGGTATGATTTAGTTAAATAATTCATATAACAGGGGAAAAAAAATCTAGGTCCTAATTGTTTTCTTATGCAGAAGCTCAATCCAGAATAATTGTTGCAGGGTCATGACTGGGTGATACAAATGGTGAGACCATTCTAATTGGTACCAGCAAGCTTTATTTTTACGTGCACAACTCTGACTAACTTCCCAGAAGTGTAAACTGGTTTCTGGTAAGTCACTATGATGCTTTACAGATTAGTGCATTGCAATCCGCCAAACCCAAATCAATACTATTCATCCTTTCCATAGCCACCCATTCATTTTCCCATACATTTACTTCAAATGTGTTGGATACTATGTTAGCTACTTTTCTTCACATTGTAAGAAAATGATGGCCATGAAGTTGCTTAAAGGAAGAGATTTTCATTTTGTTTGACTCACAGTTAGAAGGTATTTGGTCCCTTGTAGAGGCGAAGACACAGCAATTCCTAAAGCTCTCAGCTGCATTGACAGAAACATACAATGGTTATTTACATGTAGGCAGATTAGGAAGCAGAGCACTGGATATAATAGGACTTGGCTTTTTCCTTTTTATGTTTTTATTTAGTCTGGAACCTTAACCTATAGGATGGTGCATTTAAGGTGTATATTTTCTTCTCAGTTAAACATCTCTGAAAGGGCCTTCAGAGTCAGGGCCTCCTAAGTGACTTTAAATCCAGTCAAACTGACAGTGAAGATTAACTGTCTCAAATACATACTGTATAATTCCATTTAGATTGCTGTGGGGCACTAGTGTTTATTTCTTTTGTGGGCTTTATATAATAGTAAAGAGCAGAATAGACATTCATGTAATTATCTAAATGAATCAAAAGTGCCCCAGAGGTAGTCCAACTTTATGGTCAATGAGTCAGTTATGTAGTCAAATCAGGGATGGGTGATCTTGGGCAAATTATATCATCTTTCCGAGTCTAATCCTCAACTGTTAAACATAAAAGAATCATAGTACCTTTGACACTGGTGGTAGTTAGAATCAAGTGGAAGAGTGTTGCTAAAGGTTAGCATGCTCCCTAGTACATAGCACTAAGTTAATGAATAATATTCATGTAAAATATCTGTACATCATTTATCTTTTAAAAGTAATTGTGCACCAAGCTATTGAGGGAGCTTAATGGATGAAGGCTCTGATCACACAAGCCAGGAGAGCTGCATTTGATTTCTGTAACACACTGAAATGTAAAGAGAGGACAGGGTCCACAAAATTGCTCTCTGATCTTCACATACATTTAGTTGTGAATTAAATTTCTCTAATAACTGACATATGCACCCAGACATATGCATCATATACATCTACCAACACACACAATGTTCAACAAAAATAAACTTTTGAGAATGATAGCACCTATATACTACAAATATTCAGCATATATACCACTTTCAAAATAACAAAAGCAGCCAGATATAGGGTCACGTAACTGTAGTCTCAGTACATTACAAGTAGACACAGAAATATCTTGGCTATATAATGAGTTGGGTGTCAATCTGAACTGCATGAAACCCTACTTGAAAAAATGTTAGAGGGAAAAATACCGAGTTTAAAGGTATTAAACCAAAGAAGATTCCACATGGAATCTTGTGGAATCACCAGCCTTGGCGAGTGGAAGTCTGTGTTGCTGAGCCCAAGCATAACCTCCATCTCCGCCACCATGGCCACTTTGTTCATGTGCCCATAGGCTGGGGAAAGAGGCTGACTGTCTACAGAACAGGCCATCTTATCAACTGAGAACATAAACCAATATTCGGCCTCCTTTATTATTAGAGAAATTTAGTTCACAGCACACCTAGGAGATAGCAAAAATAAAAGAAATGAAAAGTAATCACATATTAGTAAGAGCACAGCTGGTATATATACTTGCCATATGACTCTGCCAACCCATTCTTAAATATACACCCCAGAGAAAGTACAGTCTACATTTATATAAGGCTTTGTGCTCCAATGTTCATAGCAGCTTATAATAATCACCCTAAATATCCTCCCATAGGCATAATCACAAATGAATTGTGTTGTATCCATGTAATGGAATATTACTCAGGCATAGCAAATGAACTGACTGTATATAGCTGTAGATTATTATAACAACTCTGTATATGCTATTTGTTCTAGCTCTCTGGAGAATCTAGACTAATAAACTTCTAGTCGATTATCACATAGCTGCATATAACCTTGTTACTTCATAGACAGACTCAAATAGATGATTGTACTATTTTTTCTGTCTGTCTGTCTGTCTGTCTGTCTGTCTGTTTGTCTTTCTGTCTTTCCTGCTCTTTTTCTGAGCATGTTTTGACTCAGTTACTTAGGCCATCTTTCCTGGGTAGATGTTTTAAATCCTCAACTATTTTGGCCTGGAGAAGTTCTTATCCCCTAGAGCACTTTAAAGATATTTCTATGAGGAATATAAGATGGTATGTACATCAGATACTCTTGACTTTTGGAATGTTGTAGCTTGAATGAAAATGACCCTATAGGCTCTTAGGGAGTGGTGAGATTAGGTGGTGTGGCCTTGTCAGAGTGGGTGTAGCCTTGTTATAGGAAGTTTGTCACTGGGGGTAGGTTTCAGATGCTCATGCCAGGTTCAGTCTCTCTCTCTCTAGTCCTGCTGCCTATGGATCAAGATGTAGAACTCTCAGATACTTCTCCAGCACCATGACTGCCTGCATGCTGACGTGCTTCCGGCCATTGTGATAATGGACTAAACCCCTACATTGTAAGCCAGTCCCAATGAAATATTTTCCCTTAAGAGTTGATGTGCATGGTGTCTCTTCACAAAAATAAAGCCCTAACTAAGACACTGACCAAGAGTCATCTCCTCCTTACTAATAATTCCCCTCTTTTATTCTTGAAGCATGGTACTCAACCCCTGACTCAAACCCTCAGGGGAGACTTTGAATATGCCAAACAAAACAAGCCTTCTCCCCTTGCTTGATAACTCATAACTTGCCAATGGTACTCAAGAGGACTTCCAAGGGAACCAAAGTTATTCATCCTACTACACTACTGCTACTAATAGAACCCATGGTGCTGACCTTTTATGTTCCCTGTCATTTCCTTTAAAGCAGCAAGTGATGCATAGAAACATAAAAGTTACACATGTGACTAGGGTGACCAGCAATGTTCTAGTCTGTGCACATGTTTAGACAGGTAAGAGTGGCTATCTTTTCAAACCTCTTTCACGTTTCTTTATGAGAACAGCTTTCAAGCTTTTTCTTCCAGCCTTTTGAAACTGCACTGTAGTGATGTGATCTATAGTCCCACAGGTGTGTTCTTTCATCCTGGACTTGCTTGCTCCTGACTTTAATTTAGCACCTACACACAACACCCTTTCCCATCACCCCCTCCTCTCCTGCTCCTCCTTGGCCTCTCTTGGGTACCAGCATTCTACCTGAAACTTCTGTGAGATCATCTTTGTGTTTATTATTCCAGAGTGAGTGATATTCGGTACTTCCGTCTGTCGTCACTTTCTACCTTTTGTGACATGTAGTGGTAGCTTTATGAGGATGAGCCACATTAGCTGTTGTGATGAGGGAGAGAAGTCACCAACCCAGAGATGTGTGCAGATGAGAAGATCAGCTGTAATGGAAGTTCATTTTCATCCTGTGAAGCATCTCTTGAATTCCCCCAACCCCGAGATTCTTGTTTGTTGAGATAACAAATTCTTACTATTGTCATGTTCAATCAGGAATCCTAGTCCTTGCAACAGAGCTGGCCCCATCAGACATCGTCAGTTTTGCATTCAGTAGACATCTTGTGTCAGAGTTCTGAGGGGTTTCTCCTCTCCAGAAGTGAGTCTACCTTTGTTCCTTTAGCACTCGTGGAGCTTTTTTGTTCCTTCTGCTTGTTCTTTGTCTGTATCCAGTGTTAAAACTGTCAACTTAGATCTCTGCTGGGATAAGCACCATTACACCTCTGCCAGACCCTGGCAATGTCTTCCTTGTGTGTCACTGAAATATTATATTTCCCTCCCTGATGAATACTCCATTTTCTCATCAAATATTTCAGACATCCCATATTTTGCCTGAAGTGAGCCTTGCATGAAGGACTAAGCAGCCTTTATTCCTCCAGCATTAAGGTCTAGGAGAGGACAGGATTCTGAATTTAGGAACTCCCCTTCCAGAAAAAAAGAAATGCCAAAATTGGAGAGATGTATGAAAACGTTGAGAACTGCACAAAAAGATGAGATTGGGTGTATATCCTTTTGTTTATACATACTAGCTTGAACTTTGTTCTTTCCTGGAGACAGGGAGGGAATAGCTAATCTAACTATTAGGGTGGACCAAATAAGGCTGCTTTCTTCTCTGGGGAATAAGACATGGGCTGGAGGACGGACAGCTGTGGATCTGAGAATCTTTCTCGGAGCAAGCAACCCTCACCCACTCTGAGTGAGCTTTGTACACCGGCTTTGAAAAAGTGCAAAAGGACTTCTCAGCTGACCCAGTGAAGAGGCCTGGGGGAGAATATAAGATGCGGTCAGTGACTGCTGGCACAAGCCCAGATACAAGAGGGACAATTTTGTTCAATATGTTTAGAGAATGTTCTCCAAATTATCTTGTTAAAAATCTGTCATTCTCTCTCCGGGGCTGAGAGTTGATAAAGAGTTTAATGAATATGCAGTTTGATAGGCAGACAACCTCTCCTTCGTTTTCTGGATTTGCCCTTCATCAGATGAAGCCTGGACAAAGGACCCTTGTCACCGTTCTGTGTCTATTTGGCTAGAGAAGCAATTTGAATTAATGCTCTAGCTGACCCATCAACAGAGGCCAAAGCAGGTCTCTGTAGATGGGAGGGGAGATTGCTGGCCATTAGCATCAGAGTTTCTTGTGCACACTGCTGGGCTGCTGGGCTGGCCGTAGGGTACTTTGGTAAGTAGGGAGCTTGTATTCATCAATATATTATGGAGTATCTGCCTAGTATTCTGAAGCCAAACTCCTGATCTGTCGCAGAATCTACTCCTCTCTCTGCATCTGGAGTTCAGAGAGTGGCCATTCTATTCTGCCTGTGGCTCAGGCCCAAACTCCATGACAGGCTTAGACTCTTCTTTTCCATACCACACCCAACCCATCAGAGCATCCCCTGGCTCTGTTTTTCAAATTTGTCTTAAATATAGCTACTGTTGCTCTAGTCAGGGCAATTCCAACATCCTTGATTAATTTAATAGCTCTTTGAGTTTTCTCTGACTTTCACATTTGACCAGTTTCAAACACTTTTCTAAAGCGTAGTTTATTTTTATAAACAGAAGTCAACATACAATGGAGCTTTGTTAAGTTCTTTGTTTGCCTCCATTGCCCACTGGTCTTAATCTCCCCCTTACTCACTCCAACTCAGCACTGTAGCTTCCCAACTTGCCAGAAGTGCATTGTCAGGTGTGCATTCCCTTTGCTCAGAATTTCTTCTAGACACTAGAATGTGCTTAAGCCCTCCAGTCTTTTCTCTTGTGCCACCATCTCATGAAATGCAGAGCTGGATGGCTGGTTTTACATCAATGTGGCACAACTAGAGTGAACCCTAATTGAGGAAATGCTTCCATAAGAATGGCCTGCAGACAAGTTCGCCTGTGTGGTATTCTCTTGAATAATGATTGATGTGGGAGGGCCCATACTACAAGGGATGGTACCACTCTTGAACAGGTGGTCCTGGGTGCTATAAAAAAGCCTTCTGAACCAGTCATAAGCAGCAAACAGTAAACAACATCCATCCATCAGCTACTCCTTGCAGGTTCCTGCTCTGACTTACCTCAGAGATGGAATATAATGGTCTTCCTTATTTACTGCTCAGTATTTCCTTCAAGTACTTATTAGGGCTTGATACATACTGTATTTGTTTGTTGGTTGTCTGTTAACATATTCTATCACTAGAGTATATAGTTGCTGAGGAGGAGAAATTACACAGTTCATTCACTGAACTACCAGGACCATCTGCAATAGTGTTTGGTACATTCTCCTTTCTTGAACTTGAATAAAGGAATGGGAAGCCTTTGAAGAGGAGGTAGGAGAGTGCCAGAGAGATGTTTCTTCAGAGATTTGTCAACTCTCTTTCAATTCAGTTAGTACGCCGAGGCTCCCTAGTTTGGGATATCATCTTCTGGGCCCCAATGTCATGAAGAATGCTTAACTGAAGAAAAATTCTTGAGTTGCCTCTTGTATATTGAAAATTAGATAATATATATATTTCTTGCAAATTATTTTATATTTGTAATGAAATTTTGAGAGAAGTAAATAGTATCTGATGTGTAATTTTACAGATGTTACAGGTAAAACCATGTAGAGGCAGGAGTTCTACATGACAGAGTGTCTGTAGAACTCTAGAAGAGCTGAGAGCAGTGCCTGTGGGGTACCAGGGGAGCAGTGTTGCTACTTACACTTATCCAGATCTGCTGTGTAAAATCCTCACCCACTGTCCTGGGAGGTCTCTAGTGGGAAGAGCATCCTTCCCAAACTCATTGGCTTTGGCTGCATGTCACGCTTTGAGCAAATACAAAGAATGTGAGCAATCTTATTGCCTAGACCCCTAAAAGAAGACACAAAGAGATGCCAGAGTGATGGTTCACTTGCTAAAGTGCTTGTCATGCAAGTATGAGGGTGTGAGTTGATCCCTTAGAACCTATGTAAACTTATGGGTATGGCGATGCTCACTTTTATTCATAATATTAGTGAAATGCAGAAAGCTGGATCCCTGGGGTGTACTGGCCCCAGGATTCCTGGGGCCCAGTGAATTCTGCATTGAGTTCCTGCCCTGACTTCCCTCAGTGATGGAGTATAACAATATAGTTTATATATTTAAGATGAAATATATTCTCTAGGATCTAACAAGCTGAATTGGGAAGCTGCATGTCTCAGTGGGAGACCCTAAATCAAAATCAAGGTGAATTATAACTGAAGAATGACACCCAAGGTTGACCTCCAGCCTCCACATACACATGCTTCTGTACATACACATGTGTGTATAGCTGGACACATTCATACTCACACACACATCATCCCCATATACAAAATAATAGTAAGTAAATATTTTTTAAAATAAATAGAAATAAAAATTAAAGGAATAAAGCATTACTTTTATTTGACAGTGACAAAATTCTCTTTCAAAATGGAGGAGAATTTGCTATTCAAGGAGCATAGCTCTACTGAATAGACTGTGGTGTGTCAGGGATGAGTCGGTACCTCTGTATTGTTTTCAGTTTCTCTCAGTTTTGACCTCAATTTTTCTAATGTAGACATGACAAGGAATATATTAAGCCTTGAATTTGTTTCCTAGAAGGTCTATGTCATGGAAGAAAAATATGATTTCTGCTCCCTTAATCCCAAAATGTCATGGAGCAGAATCATCCATGAGTTGATGGCATGAGCCAGTGTCTAGTGGCCAATGTCTTGGGTGGTGTAAGAGAGGAAAGAGTTCATAGCCATTGTGAAGTTCACATCTGAGGTCCTCACAAGAAAAGGTGGATCAAAAATGGAGAAGATAAGCATTTACTTGATGAGGCTTTTATGTATCATGGGACCCTCAGAAACAAAGACTCAAAGAAACATGGAAAATTGGGTTTTAGTGGAAGAAAGAAGAACGTTGTTATTTGCAGCTTGTCTTATTGCTGTGACTAAACACTTAGCGACAAGTAACTTAAGGAAGGGAGGGTTTATTGTGGCTTACAGTTAGATGGGATGTATGTACTCTAACTTGGTGGAGGCAGAATGAGTCACTTTGAGTCCACAGTCAAGAAGTGTAGAATAAATGAGAAATGTGGCCTTTCTCTATTGCCTTTCTTTCTTCTGTGATATTTCTTCTAGGGGTTCTACAACTTTTCTAAACAGAACCTTTAGATGTTCAAACTGAGTGTTCAAGCAAGTGAGCCCATGGAGCCCATTCCACATTCAAAGCACAATATGTACGTTCTGTGGATAGTAGCAAGAAACAAAACTGCTTATTTTTTCAGATTTTTCTTGACATCTTGTTTATTCATTTTTTTGGAGGGTTGCTTCTGTGTCTGCAGAGATGCGAACATTCTTTTAGATCCAAGATGAGCAGTTATCTATCATGTGAGAGCCTTCGAAGGAGATATGGGGACAAAGTCAGAGAGGTACTTTGTGAAACTCTGTGACTTATTTTAGGGAAATGGGTAATATGATGTGTGCTTTCCTGTTTTCGCTATGTTGTCATCTTCTGAGGTGTAATACTGTAGGGTTACAGGGTCCTGCATCCTGGCATTGCTGTTGTCCCAGCTCTGCTCATGTTCTTGCTTCTACAGTCAAGAGCAGAGTCAATCTCAAGAAGAAATGGAGTTCTGACCACAGGAATACGAAGATTGCCACAGGAATCCACTGAGCAGTACACTAACCTCTTAAATATCTGGGAAGTCAACTTGATTGTCAAATGAGTTGATATTGGAATTGCATAAAGATTCACACTAAGTTTTGAGATAGTTATTTCAGATTTTAGGCAGTCAGAAGCAGATTTCAGCAAAGGGAAGACTGGAATTCATTTGTTTAAAAATGGTAAGAAATAGTGTGAACGATAGGAAAGAATGGCCAGCCAGGTGCTTAGAAGTAACCCCAATGTGTTTATTGTCTAGACAGCTGTGATCAGAATGGAAGCAAGTCAGAAACTCTTGGCAAGGACTTTTTCAAAATTTGTTCCCAAATTGTGCCTTTGTTAAGCTTTTGGAGAAGAAACTCTCTGAGAATATCCTGGAGACCTTCAAAATAATCCCAATGAGGTGAAATGGGATATACTATCTGTAAAAGAGTGACTAGATATATTATCAATGTTAATGTTATTACTCCAGAGAAATCAGAAATAATTATGCTCATTTTACTGATTAAGCTGAAGATAAAGAGAGTATTAAACTTAACTATGTCTCAATATAGAGTTCTTCCTACTTATCCCCAGATATTATCTTGACATATATCATGGCATAGTTTATCAGATTTTTAATGCTGGTTATACAAATATCCCTTGTAATGACTTAATGAGGGAAGCAAATATCTAAGGTTTCTAGAATCACTTGATCTTCTCCATCCCTGCCACAATTGGAGCAGTTGAGATAACTGTGGGATTTTAAATGGTAAATGCATTTAGGGAAAGACAACACTATAAGCAAATACCCAGGTATAATTGGGCTTTAAGATGCTTGTGTTTGTGGCAGTTGCGAGCTAAGTGGTACCCAGATGGGCTACTGCAGCTAGGTGGGTTAAAAGAACAGTGGAGAGGAAGAACTCCTGGGGATAGCTAAGGAAAACAAAGAACCTCTGACAGGGCAATTAAGATGGAAGAATCTTGTTAGCTAGTCTCCTGGAGGGAATGTTCAGTACAAAAGCCAGTAAAGGAAAGCTCACCCTAGAGAGGTTAAAAGCGTCAAAGACCAGAGACTGAGCTTGGAAGTGCTGCATAGGATGCTAAATCTCAGGGACAGTGAAAGAACGATGGAAATATCTTTTGGATGGATTCTGAGACATTATGGGTAAATGAAGGAATCTGAGATCCTTTGACTGCTTCTGCTCTAGAGTTGAGAAAATAGTTATGAGGGCAGAGGTGAAATGGCCTTGGTTTTATCTTTAGCAAAGGAGTCCCCTTCATCTGTTTTATTTCACTAGAACTGAATTGCCAGGTTGAATCATTCATAAATAATAAATGTTTATTCAGGCACAGTTCTGAAGTCTAGAAAGTTTATCAGAAGGCCCCATCTGATGAGAGGCTTCCTGTAGACAGCACTTTCTACAGAGTCCCCATGGACCAAACCTGGTGAGATCGGATATGATTGATGGCTCCTGTCTCTCTTGTTTACTAAGTCACTAAACCATTAAGGTCACCACTTGCACCACACCCTCATGACTCCATATTACCTCAAATTCCTCTTAATAATACCATCAACACATGGCATTCGAGTCACAGCAAGAGTTAAAGACAGAAGCCTGCCTCTGAGAGAAACAAAGCAGCCAACAGTCCCACACTAGGACCCTTTCTCTTGGAACAAACTGTTTTGGAATGGAGAACTGAGCTCTTTCAAAGGAATGTCAAAATCAAACCCTAAGACTGCCTAAGACAGATAGACTCAATGCTGTTAACGCAGAGATTCTAACTCAATGCAATAAACACAATTGATGCTCCTGAGCTCATTATACTGCTGAACACTGCTGGAGAGGAAAGAAGCTGTGGTTCCCATGGATATTGTCTGCAGTGGAATAATTTGCACACTAGGACTTCGATATTTCTCTGATCCAAAATTGCCAATAGAGCCAGGTTGAGGTAGAGTATGTTGACTTCATTCTATAACAAATAAATTTTGATATCAAGGAAAATGGAAAGCCTAGTATGAATCACAGAGACGACTCTGAAAATATATGCAGACTTCCTTTACACCTTATGCTGAGGGACCCTGATCCATCCAATGCAGTAAGAAACTATAGTTTTGGAGAATTGAGAAGAGGGAGGGAAATTTACAAAGAAGGCCAAACAGTTTCATTTTTCTCTATGGTTGAACTTTATCCAAAGTTCCGTAGGATTAGCACAGGAAAGGGGGAATAGAAACATTTTCCTTCACCATTGCTTTAATATAACTTTTACAGTACCATAGTTCATATCAGACCAATCAGAACAAAGGCCAGCCTATTAAAATGAGGGGGAGAGGAGGATAAGGAGAGAGGATTTCAGAGGGAAAGCCAAGGTAGTGCATTGGCCAGGGTCAGATTATCTCCTCAGAGCAGACAAAGAAACTTATGCAAAATTTATGATGGGCTTAGATCCAAGACAGAGCATGCTTTGAAACTCCAGTCCATTTAAATGATGATAAATGTCACAGCCGCCCTTCTTTATGGGTGATTTGCCTACCAGAAGAGAAAGATTTCAAACTGTCTTTTCCAAAGAAAGGATAAAAACCACTTAAAATTGGTCATTCAGACTGTCTCCTAAGTCTCTTAAGCTGAAAGCTGTATCCCTTTGCAGAAACTACAAATGACCCACAGAAGAACAAATTAATGGACCCCTACTATGGGGTTTGGTTATGACCAAGACAGAATATTCTCCCCTGATGTCAATCAGAAGAGATTAGAATGCAACTCTATTTAACAACCTATTGTTAAATTGTCTCTTTGTTAATTTAATAAAACGTTCTTGGAAACTAGCATCCAAAGCTTGTATTAGCACAGCATGTCCTGAAGCCCACAGATCATCAGTATGAGGATATATGATTTTTGTGGACTTGATTTAGCAAATCAAAGTTCACATGTAGTATTTGGGGAATCAGCTAAATATTTATTTTATCTTTAAAGTTCAGTGTTACATTACTTCACAGCTTAGATGCACCTCCCCACCCATATGGTATTATGAGAAAGCAGGGGGTATGTCTAATAGGAACTATAAAATTAGATTTTCCTGTTCACATGTGTCTTGCTCACAGAGAGGAGAGAATAGGAGTTTAATTTCTTCAGAGTACATGTGCTTCATTCCACATGGTTAGAATGGCTACGGTGGTTTGTGAAGAAGGGCAAATAATGTAAATGTCATACTAATGTGTATGCAATGAAAGGCAATATAAAGGTATTCATGAAGCTATGCATGTTTATTTTTCTTTATAAATGAACAGAATATCCTTGGAAACATAGTTGAAAAACTGACAAAAGTCATTGGTAGAGAGAATGCTTGGCCCTAAGGCTTGTATCTGAAAGCTCACTTTGTAGACCATACTGAAACCTTTAATAGATGAAGGTTAGTAAAAATTCTTAGGTCACGGACGATATGCCAATGGAGGATGCCAAACCAGTCTTTCCCCCTTGCTTCTCTAGTCAAGTCTTTGTCATTCCCTCTTTCTAATAATGGGGTGGGCAGATAGTAGAGGGGAACTTTTCTTTATCACGTGAAATAGTTAAGTGGAGAGTGGAAATTTGAATAAGAAAATAGAAATAGGTCAAAACATTCAAAAGAGCTTGGTAGTGTTCCAGCTGGAAGATGACACCCACAGCAGACTTGCCTGACTTGTTGAGAGTCTATAAGCACTACAATTCCAGATTAAGGTGTTTCCCTGCAGAGAGATAGTCTGCTCATCAGGGAAGGAGAGGGCAGTAAGTCTTCTACCGCTGTCAGGACTCAAAGGATGGAGATAGATCTTCTGCTTGCAAAGTAGTAGATCTTGGTATCTCAGTAGAATGTGTCCAATCTTTTAAAGGAAGCCTCAAAGTAGTCTTTCTTCAAGCGTAAACAGCAGGTATTGGTGTCTTGGAGGGTTCTGGTTCTGTGTCTGTGATGAGTGTTGAGACTTGAGACACTTTTCTGTGAAAAGTACCGAAGGTTCCCACTGGACTTATTGAAACCTTCTAGTATGTGGATTTATATACACTCATGTGATCTTTGATTGGCTGGGTGTATGTATGAAAATGTGTCAGAGAATAAAGACTAACCAGTAGGAAGCTGTCAAATCTGGAACTGGAAAGTAGAACCAACCATGACCAAACTGAGTTTTCAGTCACAATTACTATACCCACCACACCAATATTACAATAGAAGTTGGGGAAGAGGAAGGAGAAAGGTGTGTGACTCTGTGTATGTGTGTGTGTGTGTTTGTGTTATATGTGTGCACAAGTGTGTGTGTGAGTGTGTAGTGTGTATGTGTCTGAGGTGTGGTTGTGTGTGTGGCATGTATGTGAGTGATGTTTGTGTAGGGGAGTGATATGTGGTTGTGCGTATGTGCGTGCATGTGTTGCCTCTTATTTCTACCATCACTTGCTGTGTTCCTATCTTTGTTCTATAACACAATCTTGTCATCTTGTACTTCCCTGTACAGACCTAGAAGCAGTGGGACAAGCCAATGAAGGACTGGAATATTTGGATTCGGAAGCTTGAATAAGCTTTGTTTTTCTTCCTCATGATTGTCTTGAGCATGTAGTCAAACACAAGGAAAGGGGAGATTTGTGTTTCAATTATAAATTTGTGTAAAGTGTCATTTGCATGGCTTGCCTGATACATAGTTTTCTGGAATATGAGCAGTTGTCTCACATAGGATATTGTGGTGGATAGCCTGGGGTCTGTATTTTGATGTTAATTCCACTCCTCGCTGGGGCTGCAGATGAGGAGTTGCCTTGTGAACCTTCTCCCCACCTTAACTTTTCTTTTCTTTTTTTTTCTCCTCGAGACAGGGTTTCTCTGTGTAGCCCTGGCTGTCCTGGAACTCACTTTGTAGACCAGGCTGGCCTCGAACTCAGAAATCCTCCTGCCTCTGCCTCCCAAGTGCTGGAATTAAAGGCATGTGCCACCACCGCCCTTAACTTTTCAAATAAAGGCTTGAGCCAATGATTGGGCAGGAGGAAGGGGGAGGAGCTGAGAGTTTGGGAGAGGAGAAAAGGATCTACAGGGACGAGGGAGGAGCTATGGAGGATCAATGGAGAGGCTGCAGAGAGAGAAGCTCTTGGCCTAGAGAAACTGCAAGTTATATGGGATAATATAGATGGGAATAGAATAGTGTAGTGGGAGATCTGCCCAATATAGGCATATGTCTTGTATTGTTACTGATTGTGTTGAGATTCCTTTGATCAGGTAATTGGGTTGGGAACAAAGTAGCAACAGGATCTGTCAATTGAAGGTTTGGAAATATTCTTGCTTGCTCCCTGTTTCGGTGATGCTTTGTTGCATTTCCTGTTGGATTAAGATAGACATTCGTATTAATTTTCTTCCCAATAACCAATGTATATAGAGCAGGACTTTTGTAACTACAGAGATGATAATGGGGTAGAAGCTACTTAGCATGTAGACATTGGTGTGGATAACATGTACACAATGCAAGGAGTTGTTATCACCTGGTAGGAATTTGAGTGAATAAAATGAGCTAAGTAGGTGGCAACATTGGCTAGATATGGGGGAATAAAAATGAGTCACAGGGCTGTGCTTTTCTGATATATTTGGTTACAAGTAGTAAAAATCTTCACTTAATCTAGAGAATGTTAACAGAAAAATGCCAAGGACCATCCTCAGACACAGAGAAAGATGGGGTTGTAGGAGCCTGAGGCATAATTTTGTTAAGAATGTCACCTCAAAGGATCTCTTCCTGCAGCATTCACTACTCTCTGGCTTTATTCTCTGGTACTTCCTTTATGTGCTTGCTAGCAAACATGGCCAGTAATGGCCTGTGTCACAGGTTTCCCTCCAGGGAGATAAAGGCACTTCAGTCCTGGCTTGAAATATTCCAGGGAAAAATAATAATTGATGTGGCCAGGGTCAAATGTCTGTTTTTGAATGGGTCAGCAGTACTGAGGCTATAGTATGCACTTCTCTGAGCTTTGCATAGGACTTTCTGATTGATGCAATAATAAGAACACAATAAGAACAGAATGTGGATAAAGTCTTGAGTTCAGAAGTACACTCCAATCTCCTCAGAGTTTCTTAGACTATACTCAACAGTGTAATATCTTTAATAAAGACATATCTGAGAGGAGCAACTCATTAAATCCATTTAAACATCACTGACTAAGACAGCATCTCTTCCCTGAAACCAGAACCTTTTATTTGGGGAGGATCATGAAGCTATATCCTCAAAACAGAAACATTTCCTTCTGAAGGGATGAGGGAAGCTCTTAAGACTCAGGAAGATAATGATACGTATAAAGACCAGGAAGCTTGAAAATTACAATATTCCTGAGACTCCTTCCTGAGCTGCAGTAGGCAGTAAAGTGTTGCCGGGGAGGAGGAGCCTCCTCTGTAGAGCTGCTTGCAAGATAGGCCTAGGCTGCAGAGGTACAGCTTCATGAAGGTGCTGCCACTCCCAAGTGGAGTGAGTGTTTAGTGATGCACCTGCCTTTGAGTGACTCTTGCTCCTGGAAGTAATCTCATAATTGCCTTGGTTCACCAAGCTAGACTTGAATGGAATACTGTGATCTCTTGTCAGTGCCCTCCTGAATGGCATAGATGTTGGTTCCCATTGCTGTAGGACAGTGGTTCTCAACCTTGGGGTCAGGCCTCCCAAAGACCATCTGAAAACACAGACATTTACCTTACAGTTCTTCCCAGTAACAAAATTACAGTTATGAAGTAGCAATGTGAACAATGTTATGGTTGGGGGGAGTGATGGTCACCACAACCTGAGGAACTACATTAAAGGGTCTCAGCACAGGAAGATTGAAAACCACTGCTCTAGGGAAAACCACAAATCAGAGAGGGCCAAGACTGATGGAGAGGGCAAACTTCACTAAGTAGGAAGGTAACAGGAATTGTGTTCATCAGACAGTTGTTTCTTTTCATTTTATTTTATGCCCAGTTATCCAATTTCTGCTTTGTAGCCTGTTATTTAGATAATGGCATCAGCACCAGTGCTGTATGGATTGCACATCTCTGTCATTCACCTTGGACTGCATGGAGTTCTAGTGTTTGACAAAGAAATTGTAAATGATGGTCCCTGGAGTCTTGTAGTGTTGCCATCTAATCTGAGCCAATGATCAACTGTACATACTTGTTTGTTTCCAAAAAATAATTACATGTTTGGCTTGTATAATACACACACACACACACACACACACACACACACACACACTTTCATACACATATACATATACACACAGAGATGGGGATTTGTCTTACAAAGAATAAAAACACTACTTAAAATGCCAAAAAATTCCATAAAACAAAATTTTCCATTCCAACAAATTTTCCATACCAGTGTTGGCAAACTAAGGTTCTTGGACTAAATCTGATATATGATTTCATGAAGGAAATTTTAATAAAATACATCTGTACACACTTATTTACCTCTTTTCTGTGGCCATTTTTATGCATTATAAGTTTAGGAAATGGGGTGATCCTTTCATTGTCCATCAGAAGAGCCATGGCCAGTGTTCCAGTGGAAAGAACAGATTAACAAGAAAAACAAACCACTGGATTCTTTCGGTGACAAGCTCATATGCTGCTTGACTCTTCAGTCTAAAACTTCTGAAGACTTGGGATAATGCATCTATTTTTCATGTTTAGATTTGATGAACTATGTACAAGCATGAAGATATTTGATTGTAAGAAATGGCTGAACCTTCAGGAATATACTGAAGAGGAAACCTGGTGGCACACACCTTTAATCCCAGCACTTGGGAGGCAGAGGCAGGTGGATTTCTGAGTTCGAGGCCAGCCTGGTCTACAGAGTGAGTTCCAGGACAGCCAGAGCTATACAGAGAAACCCTGTTTCGAAAAACATCAAACAAAAACAAATGAATGAACAAACAAAAACAGTTTTCTCTTTCCATATCCTTCTCTGTGGTATTTCCTACTCCTGGGTAGAGTTACTAGGACCCTTCTAAAATGGGTCTCTTAATTGTTTAAGATTAAACAAGAACTTCCTTTTAAGACTTTTAAAAAGATTTGTTAATTTTATTTCATTCATGAGTGTTCTATCTGTTGTATATTTCTGTTCCGCATGTGTGTGCCTGGTGTCCTTAGAGTTCAGAGGAGGGTATCTGATCCCCTGAGTCTGGAGTTTCTGTGTAGGTACTGAGAATTGAACCTGGGTTTTCTACAAGAACGACAACTGCTTTTAACCACCAAGTCATCTCTGCAGCCAAACCAAGAACCTCTTATGGCCTGCTCTCACAGAGAAAGGTGTAACAGATTAGAGTGATACAAATAGATTTCTGGAGAGTTGGTTTTGTACTAGAAAGCATTTAATTTCTTGACCCTCTATGGAGGAGAGGAGTTCTACTTTGTGACTCACCTTGTGGAGAATAAAAAAGAAGATACAGAGAGGTCGGAGTAGAGGTAAGCTTTTGTTCTGAAGTCTACACTTCTTGTTTTCTTCTTTCCTTCCTTCCTTCCTTCCTTCCTTCCTTTCTATCATATATTACTTCCCTTCCTTTTTTCTTTTCATTTTCTTTTTTTGCATGAAGATAAAGATAATTTAAGTTCAATAGTTTTAAAATTGCAGAAGAAACAGCATGGGGGTCTTATCTATACTATCAAAATCTGTAAAATGACATTGACTAAAATCCTCAACTACAGACAAATAACAGAGGAGGAAACAGAAAGTTCTCTTTAGATTCTAGAAGCGAAGCCACAAAAATGGAAATAGTGTCTGATTATTGTTATAGAAGAGCCAATTCTCCTTTATCAACATGACATATTTCACTCATTTGTAAATCACAGTAGCTTTTATTTATTTCTTTGAGCTTTTTTAGTATTGTTTTCATTCTTTCAAGATCTCATACATTTATTTAATATACATTGATCACAACCATACCTCCCTCCAGTTATCCCTAACGGTCTCATCACACCCTCCTCCAAGCTTCAGGTTGTCTTTTTAAAAATTGCTATTAACAATCTTCTAAATCCAGTTAGTGCTGCCCAAGTGCCCATGCGTGTGTGGCCATCTACTAATGCATAAGTAACTTACGAGGTTGCTAAAGGAGAGATTCTTTTCTCCCTCAGCAGCCACCATTTCCAACAGCTTCTCTGAAGGGAGTGGGAACTTGGGGGCTTCTCTGGTGTTATCTTATGACCCTCACACTATCATGGCATATGGTATGGCCCATAATGCTTAGAAAATGACTATAGGACCATTTAAAAAAGTCAAATAAAACCCCAAACCAATCGAAAGCCAGAAAACAGATCAAAAAATCAAAAATCTACTTCTGTTCTGGATCAGATCCTACACTACTTGGAAATTTTCTACTGATCCAATCAACATAAACCTTTACCTTATTAGTTAATAATTAAAAGTGAAAACCTTTACATGTAAACTGAGTGGCAACAGCTCAGTGGAGATTATAAAAATTAAAGCTAGAAAGAGGGCTTAGACATGGATGAGCTCTGCTCTTGTGTTTATGAGTGAGCTAAACGCCTTGCTCAAAGTCACACATCAGGTAGTTAAGGGCTTGCTGCTACTCCTCCTCTGTTCAGTGCTTGAAGCAGCTCCATATTCCCTGCCCATGCACTTTCCTTTCACAGCTCTCTTCCCTCCGTTTTCAAGTTTTTAACCTGCATGAGTCCTTCAGCCACCAGTGTTGGCACGCTCAAATTTTTAAAGCTCTTCATTATTGTTACTGCACCGTGGAATCCATAATGTGCTCATATTAATTATTCTCAACTTACTCACTCTTTCCAGCCTTTCCTTAATAACTCCATATGCCTTTTCCCTTTGTGATGAGCGCTTTATGAATGGCAGGTTTTGATTGGTTGATGGGTATTCATTCCCTGAACTTCTTCATTATTGAGCCATCCCCTACCAGATGTTCTCCCAGTCCTTCTTAGTCCGGAAAGTCACCTTGGTTGATGTTAAAAGTTCACAATCTAGTGATTAAGAAACATCGTCCCATGATTATGTCCCTTTCTGCACCATCAGCTTCAGGGAAGGTATTCACTGTGTCTTCCTTCTTCTTGCCCTGAAAACACCAGTCCAAACATATGGGGTGTTTTTTTTTTCAGGCACCATGCAATATAGGACAGCAGACACTCTACACAGCTTGAGAATGAAAGCAATACTGCTGAACCATGACATGGGGACACAATGCCCTAGCCCAAGGAATGAAGATTTAAATGCTTTGAACAATGTATCTAATCACTTGCAAACCAAAAGCTTTGGGGGAATCTATGTTCAATTACAACATAAAGGAATTAAAAAAAAGTAACACTAGTTTTATAGTCAGGAGACCTAAGTCTTTTTAATAATTCTGAGCCTTGCAATTAAATTGCTGCATTAATTTGGGTTTCTTGGCAAACCACTATGGAGCTCAGTTTCCTCATCTGTACAATGAGAAACACAAGCAAAAATAAATGAAATGCATCTTCTAGTTAGTGATTGTATTTTCTGAGCCCCAAATTAGAACATATGCTCTGACAAGTGCAATTACACTTAAGGGACAAGAGATGAGAGAAATGAAATATGGATTATCCCAGACAATCTGGAACATGTGAGTGCTGTATCTCTAGTTAGAAAATTCTTTGAAATTTAAGGCCTTGTTATTGCTTTGTACATTTACGAACTTTTTACAATTTATGAGTCATTAATGATCCTGGGCACAAAACACTATTAATTTTATACTTCACATTTCCATAGTTTATTTTTTTTACAATGTCACTATATTCTTCAGATCCTAAAAGAAATTCCTTCATGCTTCATTTACTTAGTCAAAAATATTTACAGTTTATCTTATAGAGTCCTATTGGGCTGCTGTACACATTGTCTAAATTGTGGGAACTATTCTCTTACCAGGTACAATCAATTTCACATGTAGAAAGCTGCATTAAAACATGATAGTCATTAGTCATTTTCCTGTACTAGATACTAGACATACAGGGTGCCAGGTTAAACACAATCCATGCCTTCTTGAAAATGACAATTAAGTGGGAAATGAATGTTATACAGAGTGCTGACCAATGCTGTCAGAGATGGATAACAAATTATTAAGTGAACAAGAATGAAGGAACACTTGTTCCTTTGGGGTCAGATAATAAGAATCATGGAAGAACTCTTAGGACAATTTGCTGTTGAAATCCTTTTGGTCTATCGCTTCCTTATAAGGCAAGCTTCCATAGATGTGCCACATTAGAGGATTCCTATTATACCAGGTTTGCTAAGGATGGAACATTAGTGGGAGCACAAACTTAAGCCTATAGTTGGATAAATAGCTGTTTCTCTTTTTCTAGAAGGTTTTGGGGTTGTCAGGACCCATGACATTCCTCCTTGAGAAGAGGCCTTTCACCCCAATTTCAATCCTTCCTTTTCTCACAAACTATCAGAGAGGCATCTAGAGACTGGAATGAAGACTCTCTAAAAAGGTCAGTCACTCTTTCCAAGAGAAATAGTTGAGTTCAAGGGACTATAGCTCAAGGGCTTCACTCTGGATTTGAGATCAAAGACAAGCTATAAACTTTGGCTTGGCTTTAACTTACACAGTAATGGTTTCCTTACCAAACTTGTTTAAAAAAAACCCAGTGGGTAGATAAGAACACAGTCCTAGGGTTCAGGAATATGTCCGCAGCCTCTTGGTTGTAACAACAGTTATCTGAGACTTTAAAGATGAATAGGAATCTGACAAATGAATTGGAAAGGGTCTTGTGATATTAAACTTCACCACTAATTTGACTGGCTTTTTAATTACCATGGAAAAATACTTCTGATGGTGATTTCAGAGAGGTGAGGCTGAAGGGGGAAGATTCACCCTAAGTATGGGTAGTACCACCACATGGGATGGGGTGGTAAATTAAGGAGAAAGTCATCTGACAATCTACATTCAGAAAACAAAGCAAGAAGTGTTGCTAGCCATTCCCATCATGATAAGACTGTATTCCTTCATAAGCCATGAGCCCAAAATTCCCTTCCTTCTTTAACTTGCTTCTTGCCATGTATTTTTCTTTTTTTATTTTTTATTTTTAAATTCTTTTTATATTATTATTATTATTATTATTGTTATTATTATTATTTTCTAAGTTTTTTTTATTGTCATTCCAAATGATTTCCCATTTCCCGTTTCCTCCCTCCCCGGAAGTCCCAAAGAAAAGTAACTAAAATAGCCCTAAAAGAAGGAAATGATAAACGCAATCACTTGATTTAGTCAATGATATTACATATCCAGGGAATTGAATCAGAGGACTAGCTGAGTATTTGTATAGGAAATACTAAGACTCACAGTATGCAACTGAAAATGTATAGTCTATCCTGTAGACAATGGAAAGATAACCCAGACCTAGTTTATAATGTCAAGGGAAGATTGGCTAGAGGATAGCCTAAAATCAGAAGCAGAGAGTCTTGTACGGGGCAACAGGCTAGGAGTGGAGAGGAAGGTACTGGCTCTGAAAGAAACAAGCCTAGATTTGGGTGTAATGAACAGTGGAGTCAGGTATGCTAGGATGTTGTAAGAAGGAAGGGAGGCAAGATATATTTATCTGGGAAAGATGTGGACTGAGGATGATAGGTAATTGTTTATGTGTAAAGGGCTTTATATATGTTTCTGTAGGAGGCTGATCCCAAACAGAAAATAATGAGGATTTGATGAACAACCGTTATTTGATGTGGTAACAGTCATTCTGTTCAGCCACTCAGCTCAAGTCTTCTGTAATGAAAACTACATTAATAGCATAGAATTATTACAAAGTAGACAGGGTCATGAACTAGCAGCATAGAGAATGCATTATAATCAAACCAACATAGTTTTGTTAAAACAACAAAAACTAAAACTAAAACAACAATTTGCTGGGATGTTTAGGTAGTACACTCATTGAGAAATCTAACAGTAAAACTTGTTTAAATTCAGTGAAAAGTGTTAGACTAAAAGATATTTTAATATAATAATAATAGTAATAAGAATAATAATAAATAGCTGCATTGTTACAGACTGTTTATGCATATTAGTTTCATTTAATCTTCAAAATAGCACAGTAAATATTATTTTCCTCATTTTATATATAGAGTGGGACTTAGAAATGGTAAGTAACTTGCCTAAGGACTATCACCACTAAGTGGCAGAGTAATTACAAAACTAGATTCCCCTGGTCCCAAGCTCTTTCCAGAAGAAAATGGCTCCTCTTTAGCCTACTTAAAAGTGAAGACAATTAGTAACATCATTTGCATTTAAATAATACATTTGCTAAGCACAACTGATTCTTATCTATTTGTTAATGAATTGCTAGGTTTTATACAACCTTTGCATCTGCTGGAGTCTTTCCAACTTCACAGTCTCATTTATTTGTCTCTCACAGATTCTGGGACACATTGATGTGGTTTCAATTTTGATATAATCAATCTGTCCATGGTAGAGGTTTTGTTAACTTTTTCTATTCAGTTCAAGTTTATAGCTCTTGACATTTTGCCTACTGAAATGTTATCAATATCTTCTAAGATTAAGTTTCAATTCAATGTTTATACAGTAGATGTTCAATAAAATGTCTGCTAAATGAAGGGGAAAGTGTCTTAGTGTTCTATTGCTCTGAAGAGAAACCATGGGAAAAGTACCTCTTATAAAAGAAAACATTTTATTGGGGCTTGCTTATAGTTTCAGTTCTTTCTTTTTCTTTTTTTTTCTTAGATATTTTCTTTATTTACATTTCAAATGTTATCCCCTTTCCTGGTTTCCCCTTTGAAAACACCCTAGCCAATCACCCCTACCCCTGCTTACCAACCTACCTACTCCAGCTTTCCTGTCCTGGCATTCCCCTATAATGGGGCATCAAGCCTTCTCAGGACTAAGGGCCTCTCCTCCCATTGATATCCAACAAGGCCATCCTCTGCTACATATGCTGCTGGAGCCATGGGTAACTCCATGTATACTCTTTGGCTGGTGGTTTAGTCCCTGGGAACTCTGGGGGTACTGGTTGGTTCATATTGTTGTTCCTTTTATGGGGCTGCCATTTCAGTTCTTTAGTCCATTTTCATCATGGCAGGGAGCATGGTTGGCACATATGGAGCAGTAGCTGAGAGCTACATGCTGATCCTCAGGTCAGGAGAGACTCTGAGCTTGTGATGAGCTTTTGAAATCTCAAAGTCCACCCTCAGTAACACACTCTCTCTCTGACAAGGCCATAGCTCTTAATCCTTCCAATCCTTTCAAATAGTGTTACTCCCTAATGACTTAGTATTCAAATCTATTAGCTGGTATAGGTAGGCCATTCTTACTTAAAATGCCACATTCCACTCTGTGGCCCCACATAGTGTTGTAGCTATTTCACAATGTAAAAATGCATTCAGTTCAACTTCAAAAGTTCCCATGGTCTATCAGAGTCACAACATTGTATAAAAACCCAAAGATCAAACTCTCTTCTGAGACTCAAGGCAATCTCTCTCTTTTCTTTTATTGAATATGATCTTCATTTACATTTCAAATGCTAAAACCTTTCCTGGTTTCCCCCCTCCCCATAATCCTCCAACCCCTCCTCCCACCCCCTGCCTCCAAGTATATGTCCCTCCACCCGACCCATTCCCACCTCCCTGCCCCCCTCAATTTTCCTTTGTTGGGGCATCTATTGAGCCTTCACCTGGCAATCTCTTAACTGTAACCATCTGTAAAATCAAAATAAAAAAGCAGGACATATGCTTCTAACATATATTGACCCTGAATATAAATTAACATTTCAAAAGGAAAAAAAGGAGTATAGTGATAAAATATTAGGTCAAAGAAAGACTAAAAACCAGCAGAGAAAATTCTGAGTTCTTCTCCTATCTGATGTCAAAGAGATTTTCAGCTCTCCAACTCCTTTAGAGCTTTGTTGACTGGAACATACTTTTCTCTTTTGGGCTGGTTACATATCCAGTCTGTATCTTTTCTTCAAAAGTCTCCAATAACTCTGTATCTTCAACGTCTTATGGTTTCTAACACAATCTAGGCTTTACCTTCACAGCTTCATGCAAAGGCCTCTCTGTACCTCCATGCAGGGACATTCCTGACATTAGTGGTTTTCCATAGCTACAGAGGGAGATTCTACAACTCCTTTAGTGTATTCCTGACTCTAAAACCAGAACCACTTGGCCAAAGCTGCCAAGTCTTGCTGAGGCTGGAATTTGGCCCCCTTCTTCAGTTACATATGCCTCAGTTCTCTGATTTTGATGAGTTCCTTCACTGATGAAGATATTCCTTAATTCCTTCCCAGATGTCATAAGCTTAAGTCACCATTCCCTTTATTCCATTTAGTGTTAGGATTTTTTTTTAAAACTTTTTATCTCTTTGAGCACTGGACTTAACTCCATTATACTTCCTAATGTTCTTTTTCTCCTCAAACTGTACATTTTGTATTTAATTTTGACTGGCTTGCTCCATTTCTTTTTAAATATGAATAAGATTGACCACTAATAACCATGTGACCCAGTCAATACTAGGCTGTCTTGAAGTCTCCTTTCCCAAAGCCATTACTCAAAAACTCTCCAACTTATCCTCAGGCAGATTTTAGTACAAGGATAAAAAGCAGTCATATTCTTTGTCAAAATATCACAAGAATGGTCACTTGACTACTAATATTTTCCCTCTCTTAAACCTTTTAAACTAGGCCATCTTAATTACTACTCTCAGCAGTACTATCTTACATGCTCCTACTAGTATGACCATTAATCTCTACTTGAAGCATTCAACTGCATTCCTATTTCAAAGATCCAAAGTTCACGTTCTACCAACAAGCAGAACTTCAGGCTGTCACAACAGTACCCATGCGTTGGTACCATTACCTATTTCCTGGTACCAAAATCTGTTTAAGTAACTATACTATTGCTTCATGTGGCATCATGACTACAGCAATTTGTACTAAAGGAATCATTTAATTGCTTGTTTATAGTTTCACAGGTTTAGTCCATTTTTATCATGGTGGGGAGAAAGGCAGCACATATTGTGCTGAAGCAATAGCTGAAAGGTACATCCTGATCTTCAGGTTGAGAAAGGTGGAGGCACTCTGGGTTTGGCATGGGCTTTGAACCTCAAAGCATACCCTCAGTAACACACTTCCAATAATGCCATACTTCCTAGTCACTCAAATTTAATAAGCATCCAAATATATGAGCCTATCGGAGGACATTCTTATTCAAACTTCCACGAAAGACATGTAGTTTTAAGGTCAATTTATAAATTTTGCCCACCAAAATATATTCCGGTAGTCTCCAATTCTTTCTCCCAAATATTGCTTTTTTTAAAAAAAATTTATGTGTATGGGTATTTTGGCTGCACGCATGTCTGTGCAAAGATAGAGAAAAGACATTGGATTCCCTAGAATTTGGGTTATAAATAAGGTTATGAGTTGTCATGTGGGTTCTAGGAATTGAATTATTCAGGTCTTCTGGAAGAGCTATCCCTTAAGCCTCAGGATTCTCAAACATTCTAACTACTTTTACATAAATCTCAAACTCCATATATATATAAATCAAGACTACTAGATTCTTTCCTAAAATATCTTCCTCATGTCTTCCTTTCTTGATTTTGGCATTATGATGGACAATCCATTTAATTTATCTTTTTTTCTTCCCTTCTTCAGGAGACTCTACCGAGCTTCTATCCTCTACTACAATAGTCATCATGATGTGCAAGGGTTTTCAGGGTACTAATTTCTATCAATATAGAATGTTCCCCTACAGCCTTGTGTGTTTAGTGTTTGGTTCCCAGATGGCAGATTTATTTCATGAACTGCTGAAAATCTTACTTGGTAGGTTCCAGCTAGAGGAAGCAAGCCACTGGGGCTGGTCCTTACAGTTTATATGAGGTTAAATCCTCTGTTGCATGTTTTATGCCATGTATGTTATCACAGTGATGATAAGTCTGATAACACACATGCGCTGACACACAGCTACTTATCTTTATGTTCCAGTTGCTTTCCTACCATTGAACTGTTGCTTGTATACAGCATTTTCCTCCTTACAGAGGAAGTCACAGGTGGAGACTATGTGACTTCACTTCCTTTGCCTAAATATAAAGGAGAGGCTGTAAATCAGTCATAGCACAAGGTCCCAAACATTCCTGGACTTAAAAATGCTCAAGTAGAAGCTTTCACAAGGAACTAAAGTATACCTTTAGATGGTCTCTGTTTACTATTTGGATCCTTACAGGATGATGTCCCCTTAACAGCTATCGATTCCAATTATCCCTAAGTCCTAAGGTAAACGGCATTAGTGCCATATTCTGCGCCCCTCTTCATATTTGAACTAACCACTGTCCACTCTGAACCTGTTACTGACCTTCCCCTTATGGGTCTTGATTTTGTGTTTGTTGTTGTCTTTTGCTTTTCATGTTGATTATTTATATCTAAATTGATCCTCTACACAGTCTATGTGCCCTAAGGGTGAACTCTATGCCAGAGTCACTTCTGAGTTTTCCACAGCTCTAATCACAGTTTGAGGATTAATGTCTGTCCAGTGAATTGCTGCCCCACACATTCTGCCTTTGTTAAGGTCACAGAAAAGCAAGCTGTTTTTTTTCCCTGAACTACATTTTACTTTCCTTGAGGGCAAGACTCAAGCCTTGTTCATCTCTGAATCACTACAGCCTGCAGAACTCAGTAAATTGTTATTGGTAGTTCTGTGAATAGCTTTCTTTATTCTCTGTCAACAATCATATTGCATCCACTTAATATCCTTCAACTGGCAAATTTGCTCTAAAATATTCTGTTTCTCAGGCTTATTATTTTGCATTGGTCTTTTTTTCCAAATTAGAACTAGGTATCAAAGATTTAGTCAATATTAACATCTTTGAAGGGAGGCATTTAGCAAAAAAAAATCAGAAGAGAGAGAGAGAAAGAGAGAGAGAGAGAGAGAGAGAGAGAGAGAGAGAGAGAGAGAGAGAGAGAGAGAGATCAGCAGATCAGCAGGGTAGAATTGGAAGCAAATGGGAAAGGGGTGACTCTTTTATAGAAAAAGAATGGAGAATTCAAGGAAAGAAGTGGGAGAAGAGATGAGCAGTTCCTGAAAACATGAGCAGATAAGGTGACAGACACAGGCAAGAAGATAGCAAAGTTGAACCATTAGAGCACAGGCTACTGGAGATGGGAAGATGGTGCTGATGACAAAGTGCAACAGAGTAGACCTGAGTTCTGATCCCCAGGATAGGTACAGTAGCTTTTTTATTCTCTGTCAACAATCATATTGCATCCACTTAATATCCTTCAACTGACAAATTTACAGGTACAGGCATGTGCCTGTAATCCCAGCTTTAGGGAGGCAGAGACAGGAGGATTCCTGTGGCTTGCTGACTGGTCTGTGTAGCCAAATTGGGGATCTTCAGGTTCAGTGAGGAGCCCTATATCAAAAATGGGGAGAGTGATTGAAAAACATACAGTGTTGATGTCTAGCATGTCTACAAATGCAAGCATATATGTAGGTACACCCTAATACACACACAGCATGCACTTTCTTGTATAGACTTCCTTGTGCAGACTAGCAGTTTATCTCTGTTGGCATAGTGCTAGCTTATGCACACCCAAAATCCTGGGCTCTATACATTAAGTCAGGAATGATGGAGGCAGGCCCATAATCCCAGTACTCCAGAGCAGAGGCAGGAATGTTAGAAGTTCAATGTCTTCCTCTGCTACCTAGCGACTTCAAAACTATTCTAAAACGTATGAAACCCTGTCTAAAATAAAATCTTAAATGATTCCCTTCTTTCTTCTTATATTTGTAAGGATGATAAATGGTGCTAACAACAATAAAATATAAGCATAAATAAGAGACTTAAGAGAAATGAAAATCAAAACTGGATGCAGAGACTGCCCGTGAGAAGAACAAGACAAAGAACTTCAGGGAAAGGACAATAAATTAACATGTTTGTTTGAGCACAGGGGCTGCTCAGAAAGAGGAGAGCACATCTCTTCCTTTGATCAACCATATAGCAGGAGGCAATCAGATCAGAAAGCAAATGAGTTAATAAAGTGGCTAGAGGTAGAGCAGGTTTGATATTCGGGACAGAGAGAGCTCTAGGGAGGATGGAAGGAAAAAGCATTTGCCACATCCAGAAGAATGCCTGCCTAGGCTTCACTGACATGGTAGCCAGACTCTCCCTCTCTCTCTTTTTGAGACAGGGTTTCTCTGTATAGCCTTGGATGTCCTGGAACTCACTCTGTAGACCAGGCTGGCCTCGAACTCAGAAACCCACCTGCCTCTCACGGTAGCCCGACTCTTGGAGTGGTCTTGATGTGCTGGCTGTCTCAGACCCATGATTCCTGAAAGTAGCAGTCTCATTGTGCTCATGCGGCCAGGAAACTGATTGTAGAATTTGCCTAGAGGCTTCCTTAACCTTGAGACAGGCTAGAAGATGAAATCAATACTGAAAAGGCATGTTTTTTCTTCTATATTCCCTTGCTATCTCTTCCAGAGCTATATTGCTGAGTTGTCAAAAAAAGCTAGTTAGTATGTAAGCAGGGTCATGTTCTATGCAAGGGTGGAATTTTGTTGTTGTTGTCCGTTTTTTTTTTTTTTTGTAGGTTTCTAGATTGTTTGGAACAAGATCTTTCCAAACATAAAATATTTAGAAATTTTCTTAATCATATGTAGAACATAAGATTATAAAATTACAAGGTTTTGAGAACATACTGTGGATCGCACACTGTTCATAGGATGTCATTTAGTTCATGAGGAAACCGAGTTTGAGAGATGCTGAATGATCTGTTCATAGTACAGGGCTAGGAAGTGGTGGAAGCAAGACAGGGAGTTAGGCCGCCTGAGGATGCTACCTCTGTACATGATCCTGTAGATTATTTTTAACCCCTTGGACAAAATATGTTTGTATGGAAAGTGATAGTTTAGATTATCTGAGTGGACCCACTAGCTCAAATTGTGCCCCCCTTAAGAGGATGCTATATGATATGTCTTCCCCAAGCTCCTGTTTTTGCACATTGGATATCCACCAGATGGAGTTGTTTTGAGAAATAGTGGAAACTTTAGGAGGCAGGGTTTACCTGAAGAAAGTGTCACTGGGAGGGTGGTCCTTAAGGTTTATATTCTGGCTCTCTCTCTGCTTCCTGTTCTACTGGGATGTGAGTGAGAGGTTGCCTACATAGCTGGTTCCACGTCAGCCAGGGCTATAGAGTAAAGCATTATCTAAAGCTACAGAAAAAACAAAGTCTGAGACTTGTAAATGGCGAACAGTGCACACCGCAGGATGCGGGGTGGAGGCTGGCACAATCTTTTTGGAGGTGACTTTTAAAAGGACTTATAAAGAAAAAATGAAAATGACTCTTGGGAAGAGATAAATGGAGGAAAGCAGGAGCTGCAGAGGTGGGAGGGACCAAATCAGGTATCCATGGCAGTATTTCTGCAAGCAGAAACCAAGATACACAAGATTATCAAGGTGTAGGTTCAAGGCCAGACTCCTAGAGGCTTTGGAAAGGCAAAACAAAACAAAACAAAACAAAAAAAACAAAAACAAAAAAAACCCCCCAGCAGTCAAGTTCTTAATATAGTCTTGAATTTATATATATATATAAATAATAATATATAGTTAATGTATATTAGAATTATATACACATTATATATATAATATATATTATATATGAAATACAGGATGTGTGGAATGATGATGTTTCACAATTGGAGGGTATAAATGCCATTAAAAAACCCAGCAAATGACTGGGCTTAGGAAGATTTCAAATTATCACTAAACCAAACTTAACATAGCAGGTCCTTAGTGTTATAACAACAAGAAGAGCATTTTAAATTGTTTTTAGTACTAAATCCTAGGCAGATGTGAGTTCTGAAATCAGTGAATGTGTTTCTCTCCATCTTCCAAGGTGGCACAGGGTTGAGGAGCATGGGCTCTGAAACAAGAAAGTCTTGAGTCCAAATTCAGATTTCCCTTCTAATTAACACTGGCAAGTTAGCCCCATTTCAGTTACACACCTCATTCCGTGACATATGGATTATGTTATATGTAATGACATATTATCACATCACTGCATTAGTGTGAGGAGTATATCATAATTCACTTGGGAGAATCAACTAGTGTGATTTCCATTCATAAGAATGAGAATACTTTAGGTATTTAGGCATTTTATGTTCTGACTCAAAAGAATGTTCTGTAAACTTTGCCTAAAATACTATCTTTTCTCTAGACTTACATTTCTCCACTAGAAATTTACTCCAAATCATTTTCTAACTTAAAAAGTATATATGAGCATATTTATTCCTTGTAGATGGTGACCAGACACAAGGAGCTGTGCAATGGCTTCACATCCGAATTTAATCACTTATTATTGATGACCCAGTTCTCTAGTATCTAGGGATATTGTAATCCATATACTTAAAGCTGCATACCTGAAAACAAAATTCATACTTATCTGTTTTTTTTTTATTGAAAACATGAAACCTTGAACAGAATGTATTTTTTAAAAGTAACTGGACTCAGATTCAGCGGTTGGCTCCTTTTCTTGCTCTGCTAACAGGATCATCACACTGGCCAATCGACTCATCCTTTATTTTGACTTATTTTGGATCCTCGTGCCCTTATTCTAATCTGACCAGAGCCCTTTTCTACTTCTAAATCTTTTGTTCTCAGCAGCAGACTGCCCTTTCAGTACTTGGTCCATTCTGTTTTTGTGACTGCTTTTGGGACTATAAGGGATAACGTTTTTAATCCTAGTAACATCACATGCTTGTTCTTTCCCGAGAGAGATTTATTTTCTGCTAAAGTTTGTGAGAGTTCTTGCTGATGTCAGGTCGAGCATTCATACATATTCAGCACTTTGTCCTGACTGGACTTGATAGAAAGAGTCCTAGGGGTTTCTATTATGATGGCCATTGTGATCAACATCACTGACATCAGCACACTGTCTGCTACTCTTTCATGGCCTCTCACTGAGAACCAGGCACTTGCTCACACTGCACAGGAGACCAAGATACACAGACTCCAGTTCCTGCCCTGAAAGGCATTGGTACTCAATTGAAAAAGTGTACAAATAAACATTAAGGCTCAGAACCGGCCTATGATATAGCAGGTATGCTGGACCAGAGTTTGCAATATCATGTATACCGCAGCACCATCCTCAGGCCCAGGCTTATCTTTTAAGCCTGCCCGCCTCAGGAAGTTTGCAGAGTCAGTGTGATAAGTTGGAGAACTGAGGCAGGATCAGTTGATTATACTCTCCCTTTTCATGGATGAGAAATAAAAAGCTAATCCTTTTGTTTATAAACCATTACTGTGAGCAGGTTAGAGCTGAGCTGAGCTGAAGTTAGATAACACACACTTGCATGTTTGATGACTGATTTGGCTCTCAGAACTAAAATACATTATACAATTTGAGATTTGTAGGGAGCAAAGAAAGCTGTGAGTGTGTGAGGTCCTGAGCGAATGTTGTTTTGAAATGGGCCGAGCCATATCAATGATTCAAGCCTTAGACCAATGGGAAAGTGGCAAATCCCTCTCCCTGGGGTAAACCTCAAAAGGGAATACCAAAGCTTATCCTTCTGGTTCATGTGTGAATGTGAACAGTGTGTGAAGAAACTACCTACCATAGATACCTTCCCCTGGATATTTATGGCCAGAAGACTGCTCTCTAGAGAGAGTGCTTTTACTGAGATTAGCTAAACCTGTCTCCTTGATCTAGTGATATACCATAAACTCTGCTTCCTTCTTTAGCTGTATGCAATAACCCCACCTCTTGGTTCAAGTATATATCATAAATATCCCGAGCTTCCCGGATATTGTCATTTCTTCATCAGAGAGCACAGTCCACTCAATTCCATTTTGTCTGTCTGTCTGTCTGTCTGTCTGTCTGTCTGTCTGTCTGTCTGTCCTTTTTTCATTCCCTTCCCTCTGCTAGTCAGGCCCAAGCCCCTAGAGCCATGCTGAACATGACAGTAATTTTATCTGTCTCTTAGTTATAATTTTCATATGAAATTCTATATTTTATGTATGTATAAGTATGCATGCTTCTTCCATCTTTACGTTTACTCCCAGCTGATTAAGTTAACGAGTATCCAGTTGAAACTCTTAATAGTCATTGATTTTAAACCTCATGATTTCTATATTTGTCTTATCATTATAATTAACTCTACGAGAGTAAAGATTTTTCTTGTGCTTGTTTTAATCCTTTCTACTCATTTTTGTAAATTGCATGACAATTAAAAGACCACTTCATCTAATACAAGGAAACACAATGTGTATGACAGAAGCAGTATTGAGCGTCTGCAGTGTTGGGAGGGTGTGGCTAGGGTCCTAACCTCTGACACTAGATGCCTTCTCTGTTCTTCACCTCACAAAGTTCTGAGGTGGCTATAAAGGGGCCCCAGGCCTGTGTTGAGCAGGAATGCAATTTTTAGAATATGTCAGCAAGGTTGTCTTCGAACTTTATTGTTAGCCACAAATGTTACGTTGCCAAAATGGAATGCCAGTAGAGAAAGGGCTTTTCCATGCTCATGCTTTGAGACAGTCATTCTTCTACTAATTCAGGAAAGTCCATATTTAGTATATAAAAACAGAGTAAAGGTGTCAACACACAGTGCATCTTGTCAGCATGCTCTCATTTTCACTATCAAATAGAAATGTAAATTTTAGTTAGACTAGACCATCTGCATTTGCATATCACTGTTGGAGAAGGTAAAACCAGTAATATGAGCAATAGAAATGTCACATGTGGGCTCAGGTCTCTCTCTCTCTCTCTCTCTCTCTCTCTCTCTCTCTCTCTCTCTCTCTCTCTCTCTCTCTCTCTCTCTCTCCTGATTTTAGTTGCTCTTTATTTCCATTTTTACTCGACTTTTGAATGTAGTTCTTAGACGCACTGTTGCTCTTTTATGCATCGCTTAATCTTGGCTCTTCTTGGACTTCACATGCACTGAATCATGTTTACGTTAGGAAGAAGAGCCATAAGATTTTACCTCTTGTATCGGCTGTGATGCTACAGGTTCAAGTGCCTACCAGGTTTTCTCTTACTGTCCATCACAGAAAAGACAATGCGGTAGTTGGCATATTACCTCCTCACTGCTCTCGCCTACCTGGCAGATTCTTTCAAGGCTCTGCTCTGTTTTTAACTCACTTAGAACTAGACACTCCAGAAGGAAAGCAATGCCTTTGGCTCACTGCTGCTTGCTCATGACCAAGGGACTTTTCTGAGCATCAGAAAAACGATCCTGGGTGTACATTCTTCTAAAGTAACATAGTTCCTTTTTCTATCTCTACAGCAGTGTTAGAGTCCTTATCAAATTAATAGTCTCAATTGTAACGAGCTCTTCACTGGCATGTTTTCCCTTCAATGGATTTATTTTATTTTATTTTATTGTGACTTTTGTTTTTCAGTCAAGGTGAAAGTCACCTAATTAAAAACAAATAATTTTCAAGCGAATAATTCAATGCCATTTAGTATCTTTACAACTCTGTGAGTTAATCATGAGTACCCAGTTTCAAAACATTTTCAACAACTCAGAGAGAAATCTTCAATCCATTAAGCTGATGTCCACTGTCATATTTTGCCTTTCTATTGCTTTGATAAAGACATCATGATTAAAAACAACTAGGAGGGGGAAGGGTTTGCTTTATTTTACAACTAACAGTCTGTCATGAAGGAAAGCCTAGGCAGGAACTCAAGACAAGAACTTGGAAGCAGGAACAGAGACATTATGAAAGGACACAGCTTACTGGCTTGTTCCCTGTGGTTTTCAGAGAGAGAGAGAGAGAGAGAGAGAGAGAGAGAGAGAGAGAGAGAGAGAGAGAGAGAGAGAGAGAGAGAGACTGCTTTCTTATATTACTCAGCACCATTGCCGAGGGATGGCATCACCCACAGTGGGCTGAGACATCCCACATCAAACCTTCATCATAAAAATGCTCCCACAGACTTGCCTACAGGCCAGGTGGATGGATGCATTTTCTGAATGCATCTCTGTCCCTTGATGTTCTTTCCAGTGTCATGTTGACCAAAACAGCTAACCTACAAAGCACCCTCTGTTTCCTCAGCTCCTGGAAATTGTTGATTTCCACTTTCTGATTCTGTAGATCTGACTATATTAGATATTTTTTTTCTATTTAGATCTTTTTTCTATTAGACATTTTCTTTATTTACATTTCAAATGTTATTCCCTTTCCCAATTCCCCCACCCCTGGAATTCCCCTATCCCATTCCCCTTCGCCCTGCTTCTATGACGGTGTTCCCTCACCCCCACCAACCCACTCCTGCCTCCCTGCTCTGGCATTCCCCTACACTGGGCCATCCAGCCTTCACAAGATAAGGACCTCTCCTCCCATTGATGCCTGACAAGGCCATCTTTTGCTAGATATTTCTTATAAATGGTGTCTTGCAATACATGGTCATCTGCCAAGATCTTCATTCATTTAAACTGATTTTGAGGATCTACTGTTAGATCATTTACCAAGGTTTGAACAAGTAGCCACTGTGCAGTGTGTGTGTGTGTGTGTGTGTGTGTGTGTAACCATTTGTTTATCCTTTCAACTGCTTAACACTGTAGATGTTCTCACTGTTTGGTTACCATACACAGTCCTGTGGTGAAGATAGATAGGGATTGTTTAAGTACCTATTTTCTAAATCCAAGGTGTTTCTGGATAATATAATAATTCCACTTTGCACTTTTTGAGCTGTTGCCAAACTGCTTCCTTTTCCACAATGGCAGAAACAATTTTTGTCCCCCGCCCGCAGTATCTGAGGACTCCAACTTCCACACAGCCTCACTAACATTTGCTCTTTCTCCCCTTCCCAATCAGAGCTACGATAATGGGTATGAAATGACTTTCAATTTTCTTCTTTTGTCTTTCCCCAGAATGTTCTGTACCATTTGAAATCACAATTAAAGTTTCCTCAAAATACATGCCAAGTTAATGTTACACATGCCTGTGTTTAGCCAGCCTGCAGAGCAGAGCTGGTTAGAAAGCAGTTGGGAAGCAGAATCCAGCTAGGCATGAATTGTTTGGAAGATTCTTCAAAGCTGGTCAGGCAAATAATCGAAGCAAACCCTGTAGTGGAGGGAGGTAAGAGAATTCTAGGGCATTCTTCAAGACTCTCTCACTGTTGCATGTGCCTCTGATACTTGTTTTCCTATGTGTACTGGCTACCCTCCAAATATTATAGCCAAATGCTTCTCTGATTATGTTTTCTTGTGTAGGAATGTATGGAGATATTTTATGGAGCACTCCTCATGGAGAGAGAGGGAGAGAGGGAGAGAGAGAGACGGGATCAGAGCCAGAGAGATAGAGAGAGACACAAAGAGGGACAGAGACACAGAGACACACAGAGAGACAGAGAGACAGAGACACACAGAGAGACACATACAGAGAGACAGAGTCAGAGAGAGAGAGACACACACAGAGACACATAGAGAGACAAAGAGGCAGACACAGAGAGGAAGAAACAAAGAGAGAGAGAGAGAGGGAGAGAGAGAGAGAGAGAGAGAGACAGAGTTATAGAGAGCTCAGGAACTTCTCCATTAAGGTTCTTGCCTGGCATTGAAGAAGTAAGCTACCAGGTTGTAAGAGGGTCATGTGTCTAGGACCAGAATGTGTACTATAGAAACTAGGAAAAAATCCTTTCAGGCAGTCAGTAAACAACCAGGAAGTGTTCCAAAGCAGAAGGAACCAAAAACCTTAATGAGGTCGGCAGAGAACCCTGCACAGTTGGTGAGAGCCGAGTCAGGCTAATACTGTAATTTACATGTAAGTTCTTGAGCAGATAGAACTCATATAAACTCATGTGCACTTCTTACCTGAAGAACTAGTGTTTATAAACGGTCTTATTTCAAACTTTTAGACTTTTGGCAATCTATTATACAGCAATAGAAAATTAATACAGGGAGCTATCCAAAGTACTTAGTAATTAGTAATTGGAATAATTTGGCAATAACTTGTCTCTGGCAAGTTATAGGAGATGCTGGACTTGAATAACGATGGTGTGCTTCTGAGAGTAGCTGGACCAAAAGTACTTCCCTCAGCAGACAGCTCGCCAGAGTAGAGTCTTGGGCAGTTTATCTACCAACATGTTGCATTAATGTTGCTTTTAGATACTCTTGGCCCACTGGTGGTTCTCTCGGCTCAGGAGTGGTCTTTCCATTTTCTTGAACAGTCTGGAAAGGATCTGGTTTCTTACTATACATATTTAATATGCTAAAAAGTCTTTCTAATTGTTGGTGATTGCTATTAGAATGAATTTTATCTGTGATAAAAGACCCTGGGAAGGTTATAGATACAAAATCTCCATAGATTTTCCCACCCTATTCATCTCATTAATATGTATATTTAGCTTTTACTACATATAAACATAGTGTCAAGTTGTTAGATTAAACTAATGTTTAAAGCTGTGTACTGGTTTTAGGGTCATGTGAATGAAATGTAGCAAAAGTATGTAAAACAGAGGAACATGGGGAATGAAACTGATCCATACTCAGAGACAATTCATTCGCTTGTTTCGTAAGTTGTGTTTCTAGAGTGGATAAGACCTTTTGCTTTGAGTGTTCTTTCTCTACTACTGTGTCATATTAAATTATCTTCTTGGGAAATTATCTTCATTTTGTTCATGTTTAACACCTAAAGCTCTGTTTATATCTTGGTCTCATACAGTACAGATCAATTCATAAGGGTCTTTGATGAGAAAGACAAGTTTCTTTAGAAATTAGCTTACTAAAGGGTAAATTATAAACTCCAGACACATAGATACAGAGTGCAGAGAGACTGAGAAAGAGTCAGGGAAAGGAAGAAGAGAAGGAGACGGAGAGAGGGAGGGGGAGGGGGAGAAGAAGCAAAGGAGGGAGAGAGAGTCTCTGAAGGACTGTGATGGGGAAACCTTTCAATACATTTAAATCATTCATGTTGTTTGGATGTGAGAGGAATAGACACAGATTCTTAAACTTCAGAGCCTAAAGTGTAAGTATTCAGGAACTGCAACTCTGTTTACTTTAATAAAATTTTGAATATAGCCAGTATTCAACTTTTCAACAGTACAACTTTAAAAAACCAACACAAAAATGGGAGAGTTAAGTAAAGATATTGGTGTGACAATAATAATATATAAAAAGATAAACTTGCTAATACGTTTTGAAGGTGAATGTAACAGAACTTGATGTCATTAAAACTGCATAATAAAAAATGATGATGGAAAATGGAAAATGGAGGTGGGTAGGAGTGTTGATCTAATTCTTCATTTTTTGGAACAAATAATCAATATTGACTATATTTGATACATTTAGTTAAAATCATAATGACTTTGGCTTCTTAGTATTCCTCATACTTTCTGAAATTAATTTTTGTCTTTTAAGAAAAATATTGTTTATTCTAAAGCTATATATTTATGCAAATTTCAGCATTTCAATTTTTATATTTCTCACTTAATTAAAAAATAAAGCTAGTAAGTTGTAGTGTGATATCATTTCTATGCAACAGTATTTCTCTGTTTATCTATCTCTATTTCATCTATATTTTCATTTATTCTTGATTGTGTCTGTAATGATGCTTACATAATATTAAAAATAATCAGTGGTACATATAACGTGAATAATTTTTACATTCCTTTTCAGACCTTTATTTGAGATATTTAAAATATATATAAAATTGTGTGTGTGTGAGTGTGTGTGTGTGTGTGTGTGTGTGTGTATCTATAAAATAAAAAATAAAACATTTTGGCAAAGACTGCCTAATGGGGATCAGGTAGAAGCTGACTCAGAGTAGGTTGGCCCAGTGAATGGGGGACTACGATATGTGTCACAGCTTGTGAAAGCATAGGGCAGGAGTCATGTGACTGGGTATGGCTCCCAGATAATGTCCAGTCCATAGAATATGGCAGCAGATGTTTGTGGAAGTTGGAAGTGGTCCAGACCTATCCAGGCGTAGGGTGTCCAGGTGTGGAGAGTACAAATGATTTCACCAGAATCAGGGTTCAGTCAGGGAAATGTTGATGCAAAGTCATACGTACAAAAGCTGGTACCTCACAATAGCAGATGAACTTTTGATAGAAACTTTTAAATAAAGAGGGCTCGGAAAGCTGCATTCCAAGTTCTGAAGATCACAACTGCCAACACAAACACAACACACAACAGTACCGTTCATCTTGATGGAAGAATAAATATGAATTCACAGGATAAAATGAATTTATGCCCATTAAGGTACTACCAGAGAAGATACTGCAGGGTTATTTCACTGACGTGAACGAAAAACACTAAGAAGTCAAAGGGGAAAATAATATCAAGACAGAATTAATAAATCGTAATAATCTCATTTACCCAATAAAATGAGACAGGGAACCAGATTGGATAAGAAGGTGAGATCAATTTTTCTGTTGCCTTTAAGAAGCATAACTCACCATCAATAATGTCATCTTAGAATGATGGGGTTGAAGAATGTATTCCAAGCAATTGCAACCAGGAATGAATCTGGCATAGCTATTCAAATATCTGGCAAAATAGGTTTCAAGCTAAAGCTAGTAAAAGAAAAAGAAAAAAAGAAAAAAGGTTGTATTATAATTCAAGAGCAAATCATTAAGAAGCTATCACAATTCTAGCAATCAAAGGTATATCAAGTTGCACAAATTACAAATTGATATTAATATACAGATTAATTTGAATACTATAATAGTGGGTGACTTCAAATTCTCTGTCTCTACAGGTTCTCCAGAACAAAATAAATGAATGAGTAAACAAACAAACAAACAGAGAAACATTGGAGACAAGCAATAACATACATCATGCATGTATAACATGTTTAAAAGCTGTTCTACCTTAACAATAAAAATAAAAGTTCTCAAGAACCAATAAAACGTTCTTCAAAATAAACCATATATTGGGGCAAAGCAAGTCTTAAGGTATATATTAAAATAGAAAAAAATGTATTTTATTCTATCTGAACAAAATGAAATAAAGGTAGAGATGGACAGCAAGAGAAACTACAGAAACCAGGCAAATTGATATAGAGGAAGTGACACCATTGAATGAAGAAACCCAGAAAGAAATTTAAAAATATTTCTAAAATGGAATAAAAGTGAAACCACAACATGCCATAATCTATATAAACATTATGATGGCCATCCTATTACAAAAGTTTATATGCCTAAATGCCTGCATCAAAAATTGGAGAACACAAATAATTCAATGATGTATATTTGGACCTTGGCAAATATACCTGAAAAATACTGGAAAAAATACTAACATTCAAATTCAATAGCAGTACACAGGGCAAAATGATGATTAAGAACATAGAAAAAATTGACAAAATATAAAACGTGATCTCAAAACACTGAAGGGATTAATACAACAAAAAGCTGTGTTTTTGAAAAGATAAACAAGATGTATCAAACTTTAGCCAACTTAACCAAAAGGGACTCACATTAATAAAATTTGAGATGTAAAGAGATAGCAACACATACAAATGCAGTCAGAAAATCCCAAGGACATTCCCTCCAAACTTGTATTCTACTAAAAAAAAAATCTAATTTAAATGTATATGACCCATGAAAATGAAACCAATATTATATAATTTAATACATAAGAAACCCTAAAACCTCTACTAAAATCTCTTAAAGGTTTAAGCACATTCAGCAAAGTGATGTTACAAAAAATAAGTAGCCTTCTTAAATAACAATGGCTAACATATAGAGAAAGAGATCAGAGAATAATTCCATTGACAACAACCACAGAAGATAAAAATACCTGGTAGTAAACCTAACCAAGACAAGAAAGATTGTTTTAATGAAAATATTAGGCACTGTGAAAAGAAATTGAGGGAGACAGTGGAAGTTAGAAGCCTCTCTCTTATTCTTTGATCAGAATAATTATGGTTGTGAAATTAATCATCCTACATAAAAGCAATTTGTAAGTTCAGTGCAATATCAATACAAAATTTTTGGGCCATTCTTCACAGACATAGGAGGATCAGCCTTAAAATGTACATAGAAGCACAAAATGATAAGGAAGAACAAAGATATCCTGAAGAAAATGACACTGCAGGGTCTGGTCAGATACCTCAGCAGGCAAGAATGTATGCCAAGCAACCTTGTGTCCTGACTTTGAGCCCCAGATCCAAGTGGAAAGAGAGGACTCCAGAGATTTGTCCTCTGAGCTCCCCATGCATTCTATTGCACACACACACACACACACACACACACACACACACACACACACACACACACACACACACACACACACATATACACACACACACAAAATGGTAAGTAAAAGTCATTTTCCTAATTTTTACTTTTGAGATAATTAGCTAAAAATATTTCTCTCCCTGTCTTCCTCCAAGCCCTCTCCTGCACTCTTGCCTCTCTCCTTCAATTTCTTGGCCTCTCTTTGAACTGTTATTACATATGTATATTTGTATACACAAATATATCTAAATATAACCTGCTCAGTCCATATAATGCTACATATATGTATGTTTTCAGTACTGTTTGTCCCTGGACTACCAGTGTGCTTTAGTTGGCCACAGCAATAGACATGCTCTTTCCTGGTGATGACCATCCCCCAGCTTCCAGGTTTCCTGTTGCCTGTGATTCTTTGTGCAGAGGTCTCATGGCTTTTCCCAGTTGAGCTAGTCATGTTCACTGTGCCATCCTGTTTGTGAGTATAATTTCTGATATTATCAAGAGGCACAATCTCAGAGAAAAAAATCTTTTGGCTCTTATAATTTTTCTGTATCTTTTTCTACAGTGTCCCTGAAGCTTAGGTGTGACAGTGTTTTGTAGACACATTCACTGGGACTAAGCTCCACAACTCTGCATTTGATTGGGTGTAGTTTTCTGTAGTACTCTCTACCTTTGCAATAAGCATTTTCCTTGAGGAGGGGTAAAAAAACTGCACTTATTTGTAGGTGTAAACACACACACACACACACACATGATAAATAAAACCAAATTTTAAAGAATATATACTGCAGGAGATAGAAAGGATATCACTGTACTCAATTTCTATGGCAATAAAAACAGTGTGATATTGGACCCAAAAGTCCAACTAAATTTACATTTTTTGATCCATTCTTATCTCCTTGCACTAAGCTCAATTCCAAGTGGGTCAAGGACCTCTACTTAAAACCAGACACACTGAAACTAATAGAAAGGAAACTAGGAAAGAACCTTGAACATATGGGCACAGGGGAGAATTTCCTGAACAGAACTCCAATAACTTTTGCTCTAAGATCAAGAATTGACAAATGGGACCTCATAAAATTACAAAGTTTCTGTAAGGCAAAGGATACTGTCAAAAGGACAAAGCGGCAACCAACAAACTGGGAAATGATCTTGACCAACCCTACATTCGACAGAGGGTTAATATCCAATATATACAAAGAACTCAAGAAGTTAGACTCCAGAGAGCCAAGTAACCCTATTAAAAAATGGGGTTCGGAGCTAAACAAAGAGTTCTCACCTGAAGAATATCTAATGGCTGAGAAGCACCTAAAGAGAAGTTCAACATCCTTTGTCATTAGGGAAATGCAAATCAAAACAACCCTGAGATTCCATCTCACACCAGTCAGAATGACTAAGATCAAAAACATAGGAGACAGCAGTTGTTGACTAGGATGTGGAGAAAGAGGAACACTCCTCCACTGCTGGTGGGATTGCAAGCTGGTACAACCATTCTGGAAAGCAGTCTGTCAGTTCCTCAGAAAACTTGGCATGACACTCCCAGAGGATCCTGCTATACCACTCCTGGGCATATACCTAGAGGCTTCCCCTGCATGCAATAAGGACACATGCTCCACTATGTTCATAGCAGCCTTATTTATAATAGCCAGAAGGTGGAAAGAACCCAGATGTCCCTCAATGGAGGAATGGATTCAGAAGATGTGGTATATTTACACAATGGAATACTACTCTGCAATTAAAAACAATGAATTCACGAAATTCCTAGGCAAATGGTCAGAACTTAAAAATATCATCCTTAGTGAGGTAACCCAATCACAAAAGAACAAACATGGTATGCAGTCACTGATAAGGGGGTATTAACCCAGAATCTTGGAATACCCAAGACACAATTCACATATCAATAGATTTCCAAGAAGATGGAAGGAGAGACCCTTGGTTCTGGAAAGACTGGATGTAGGGGAATGCCAGGACAGAGAAGCAAGAGGGGGTTGAATGGAGAACAGAGGGAGGGAAGGGGGCTTATGGGACTTTTTGGGAGGGAGGAAATGGGAAAGGGGAAATCATTTGGCATGTAAATAAAAAAACTTAGAAAATAAAAAAAATCAAAAACACACATTGAAAAAAGACTGCATCATCAACAAATGGTGCTGGTAAACTAAACTAGATATCAACATGTAAAAGAACTTTAACTAGATCCTTACCACTAACCATGTATAAAACTTAACTCCAAATGGATCACTGACCTGAACATAAGTCAGTTATCTGAAACTGCTATAGGAAATAGTGAGGAGTTCACTTCAAAATACAGACACAGGTAAAGACTTTCCGAATAAGAATGCAGTAGCACAGGAAATAAGAGCAACTATTGACAACCGGTGTCTCATGAAAGTAAATCCTTATGTCAATAGAGTGAAGACGTAGACCACAGGGTGCTAGAAAAGCCTTGCTAGATATATAACTTACCAAAGATTAGTGTCTAGAACACACACACACACACACACACACACACACACACACACCTTTAAAATACTAAACATTAAGAAAACTACCCAGTTTAAAAATGAACTGAGAGCTCTCAAAAGAAATATAAATGAGAACACACACACACACACACACACACACACACACACACACACACTCACATACACACATCTTAAAAATACTAATCATTATGAAAACTATCCAGTTTAAAAACAAACAAAGAGTTCTCAAAAGAAATATAAATGAGTAGCTGTCATGGTATTCCAGATTAAAACTACTTTAGGCTTCCTCCGTCCTTCAGTCAGAATGGTTATCATCGAAAATAAAAATGACAACATATGCTAGCTAGTGTGGATATAGACAGAAGTGGATTTTGATATACTGCTGATGAAAGTATAAATTAACCCAGCCATCTTGAATACCAGTGTGGAGTTTTCAAGAGGTTAGAAACACCATATGGCCCATCTATACTATCCCTGCACATTATCCAATGTCCTATTACAGGGTTCCTTGCTAATCTCTCTTCATTGTTTCCGTATCCAGAACTTCTGGGAAACTAAATCAATATAGCTGTATATCAAGTGATGAATGGACCCTAAAATATGTACATATACACAATGAAATTTCATTACACTGTAAAAATAAAAAGTAAAATTTGCAGAGCTATTTGATGGAACTAGAAAATATTATGCTGAGTGAGATAACACATGAAAACATTTTAGGTATATTTGTTTAACTTGAAAATATTGTAGTGATCTGGAAGCAACACAGGAGGAAGGAGATATAAAGATGATAGAACACATGGCCTACAAAAATACAGGGAGAAACAGTGGAAGTGACAAGGTATAAATAAGGATGATGGTAGTGTATGGGAGAGATGTGGTTCACATAGAGGGTTAACCAAAACTAAGAATGCATAAAGAAGTTACATGGAATTCCACTGCCTTATAAGGTAACTAAAAACATAACTTAAGAAAGACTTGGAGTGGTGTATCATGCAAGGGTAGATAAAACAGATCCTAGAGCTTATGAGTTGTAGATAACTACTTTACTGTCAGAAGTAGAATAGCTTTCTAGGCGTTGTTGGCCATGAAAAAGCACACAGATCCTACCATTGACCCTAACTGCCCATTAGAAGTGGATTATAAGGCCCTATGGCTAAAGGTACCCTACGCTTGATTGCAGAGGAATATGCATACAAGTCCTATGCTGGACCTGAGATAGAAGTCTCTTCCATCCTAGATAGCCTTCATAGTGCTAGAGTGTATTATGCAGGGAGTTCAGGGACAACAGCCAGCAATGGCTGCCCAGGATTAGACCGTGAATGTCAAATTACCAGTCAAGAGGTGCTTACTGTTGCAATAGTGGCTTAAATGTTATGGGACTAACTGAATGATTTGATTGTGACTAACTGAATGATTTGATTGTGTCTGAGGCCCAAATTGTAGGAGGAAGTCATTGCCTTGTACCACGGACCTAGTCAAAGTTCCATGACTTAAGGGACCACAGATACTCTAGAGGTAAACCTAGTACTTGTGTTTCCCTAGTTAGATACATTGTCAGACTACCTCCTAAGTATTAATGGTTTTAGTTATAGACTAGTTCTGTCCTCAGACTTGATTTACAAAATGTCTCTTTGCAATGAATGGTGGTTAATACAGACTAACGAATGATTGTGATACTATTGTTGTTATTGTTGTTGTGGTGGTGGTGGTAGTGGTGGTGGTGGAAGTGGTGGTGTATATGTGTGTGTTTGTGTTTGTTTGTGAGTGTGTGTGTGTGTGTGTGTGTGTGTGTGTGTGTGTGTGTGGTGTTTTACGGTGCCGGGAATTGAATCCACAGCTTCTTACATGCTAGGCGAGAATTTTACCATTGATCTATATTCCTTGACATTTCAGCTGTTATTCTTTAAGTGGTGGGAAAATAAATACAATTCCTTACATTTCCAAAAAGGGAGACTTACTTTGTCTCTGAAAGGAAAATCTATAGTGCAATCGTTATCTCTCTGCCCAGAATTTACCACTCTCTGCTTTTATGGTAGATGCTCGTTAGATACTTCATTGCACAGAGATAGTCACCTATTGAGAGCTCTGGCAGACTTTGTAACTCATTGGCAGCAGTGCATGGGATGTTTTGGGCACCTCAGATATATTTGTTCCTTGTAATTGAGTTGAACTAATGACTAGGTTGAGGTTTCTCACATTTAAATATGCAAATATCTTGTCAATTCTTACATTATAGTCTCTCTGTTTTCTCATAGTTCTAGACTATTCATTAATATATCTTGTATAATTTCTACTACTGAGTAACAAATTACACTTATACTTAGCATCTTAATATAGGAAAGCTTTATGATGATATGTGTTTTCTCAGGGTCATGAATCTGAGAATTGCTTAGCCTCATAGCCATGTTCCAGCATCTCTCTGAGCATGCATTCTGGCTAATGAAAATAGGAAACAGAAATGTGGGAAGTTATAGGGTAGAAACTTACAAATAAGTCACTCCACTCTCATCCTTACACAGAAGCTGAAAATGTCCTTGGGTATACACTGCCTGGAGGACAGAAATTCCTGAAGTGTTTGGGGACTCTGGTCTCTAGTCTGATTTGCTATCTTTTATGCAGTTGCCTGGGCTCATGCATGAGGATATAGCTTTTAACTCTCAAGCAGGAACCATCATATTTTGTGATGAACATCTTTGGAATTAAATCTCTGGTTTTTCATGGTAGAAATGGGTCTAATCTATGAAAACCTTAGCAGTGACCATATTAATCTTTGGACCTTCTACATACAACTACCATCTTATTTACTGTTGTTTGATAGTTGGATTGTCCTGCTACAGTCTAACTACATGTGTTTGGGTCCCCTTATTGAGCGCTAAGGCCCCAAAGTTAACAATGATGGAGATACTAAGCCTTTCTCTGCTCCAATTTCAGTTCATCAACTAAGTTTTAACTCTTGAGGAGTAGCATTACAGTAATTAGAAAGAAGATTTGGGGGATGCCCTTCTTGTGATTTTCTTTGGAGACTACTTTCTCTTTTTTCAAATAGCAATAAAAAGGTAAACACTACAATTGCCTGTCCTTTTGACCTAAAATATCATTTGAAAAAGGAAGTGTTAACACTTTCTTGAGGCCCAATAAGAGAAAGATACTCTTGTACAAACCATGCGATTTGGTTTCTATCTATGCCCCTGAGTGGAGGCAGGATACCCTGATCTGCTTCAAAGATTAAAATATTCACACTATTATTTCCTTCCTTAAGAGTTTATACAGCTATGCCTGTTGATTATCTGATCAAAAGTTCATCTCTCTGGAAAGTGGATTTACCTGAGAATATGCTAAAGAAATGAGAGGAATAATTATCCCTTTTATGAGGTAATGTATTTATACTTCCCAGAAGTCTCTTTTCTAATATAGTCACTTATAGAGCTTGATACAGCCTGATTTCTAAATTCTTACTCAAACAGCATAACAACTTTTATGACTTCTGCAGACTCTAGCCAGATATATAAGCATGCTTTTCCTGATCCTGTGGGCTTTCTCTTGATTCTTCTTCTACATTCTGCCATGCAGCTACTTGTCAACCTCCATTGCTGAACAGTCTGGTTTTCATGAACCTTGGCTCAAAAGGGCATGGCTTTTTTCTCTCTCGTCCAGGTGCAGCTTCCCAGCAGCTACAGAGATTTATAGCTTGCCTTCTCTCAATAAAATTGCCCAAAGCTTCCTTTTGAGTCCATTTTAAAATCAGTTTCATATTTGAGTCCAAGTACTTCAAAAGAGATTCTCAGTTTTCTTTGTAGTAAGGCTGTCTGGCAAGATAATGTTTCCTGAAGGGCTGGAGTTTCTGCTATGAACCAAACTTCAATTCTTTCCCACATGGGTCTCAAGGGTAGATCAAGAAATGGCCATCTTTAGAGATGGAGGATGTGCAGAGAGATTATAGTTGTTGTTGTTTTTAATAACATGCTTTTACATTCGATCTCTTGCTGGTTTACTCATAATCAGATTCATCAAAGAGATTCACTAATTTCACTTCACATTCATGGGGCAAGGAATGAAGAGGGAATGGGTGTCAAAGAAATAATGAACACTACTTGTTGCCTACTGTCTGTCATGTTTTTAAACCTTTTGCTTTATATCCCTTCTCTTCTTCTGACACCATTCTGAGATTCCCAATACTCTCCTTCATAATTCTACAAAGAATCTGGGATTGTAATATTTAATCGCAGCTCTGTGCCTTTCAAATGCTTAGCCTGTTTCTTCCAGGGACTGCAAGGTACTTTGAAAAGCAAGAACTTTCTGAGTTTTGCCTCCTACATATTCTATTGCACAAAGAAGATTCTAAATATTCTTCAGCATAAATAAATCTAATTATTTTACTTTAAAGGTAGTCTTCCTTTATACTAACTCTTCAGGCATATGTCAAATTCCGTGCCTTCTGTCCTCAAAGCATGCCATGATTTGCAGCTCACTCATAGTAAAAGCAGGAGTCTGTGCACTGGTCCAAGGGCCCTGTTCCCACTTTACACACCTCATGGTGAATGTCTCACTGACTGTTCAACCCACCCATATGCAACCCTTTATTTTTTGAACACTGGACATTTTCTTGCCTCAGAATCTTTGTAGAAGTTAGTTCCTTTACCTGGCGCACTATCCTCCTTCACAACTGCTGATTCATTCTCTCACCCACTCAAGACCTTTCCACTAACAATACCTTCTCAATGAGACATTCGTTCCCATGGTGTTTAAAAATTGACCTTCCTATTTCATCATTCTTGTCCTTATTTCTTGCTTTATGCTTTCACAAATAGCTCATTATTAAATATCATACTGTGTATTAAGTTTTTACTCGTATTTATTTCCTGGCTAGAGTAGGATCTGTCTTACTGACTGACATATCCCTATTGCCTAGTACATGACAAGTATTCAATGAGCATTTGCTATGATAGTGAATTGATGTTACAGATATAATCAAATCTGTGTTTCAGAACATGAGGATGCAACATGCCACCAAGTTCTTGACTATCTGTCTAATTCCATTGGGACTTATGATAGAGATACTAGAGATACTTGTGTGAGAGGTTTAGTTTGGAAAGGGAATGAATCACATTTTCTCTTGAGATCTTACTCAAGTCTCATAAATGCATACTTGAGAAAGAATCTCTATGTAGGTTAGAAACAATATGGAAGAACATGAAATCAGTAGCATAAACCACAGGAAAAAGTCCTGGTGGAAAAGTGTGCAGAATAAAAAAAATGATGCTTCTCTTTGTATTCGTGGACCACTATCTTCTCACACACTGATAGATTCTGAGCCTGCCAGATCTTCAGAGTTAAGGCAATGGGACCATGATCTTCTCTGGGAGCGAATTTCCACAAATTAAATTAAGCACAAATTCTCTAGAGCATGATTGTGTTTGACATTTGATGAAAATAGATTATTGCCCCGTCATTCGCTGTCTCAGATCAGGGAAGAGTGTTTTTGTACAGGAGGTTTGGTTTCACTCTGTAAGGGGTGGAACATGGGGGAGAAAGCACTGCCTCCATTCCATTCAGGGGGTAATTGTGGCAGCAATAAGAAAGGCTTCCAGGTCCTCCGCAGAAGTGCTCCAAGGAATACAGAGTTTTGGGTTAGATACCTATAGGGGAAAGGGAAAATACTGTTCAGACTTGAAGTGTACACACACAAACACACACACACACACACACACACACACAGATGTTATTTTTAAGTTGAAACAGGTTTTGAAAAGTACGTGCTAGAAACACTCTAAGTTCCCTTCAGTTCTTAATGGAACACGAAACAACCGTGTCTCCATATCAAGAGACCTACACGTAGTACTTTAGGAAATGAACAAAATTGAAGGCTAGGTTCTGAGGTGTTTATTTAAGGTTGTCCAAACTTTTTACAAATGAATGTAACAAGTTGATAACAAATTACTTTAATCTTAAACTTCCCTAACTGTTTTCTTCAATAACACATGTACTTAATTTTGACCCGCCTAATTTCCAGTCTAATTTCTTAAGCTTAAGCCTGACTCATTCCTATCTTTGCATGTGCATTTTGAAACAATAAATCAGGAAATTATTTTACTTTCTCCCATATTTTCAATCTTTCCCTAAAGATTTCTCTTCCAATATTTCCCCATAGATTTCTCCTGGAAATTTTCTATTTGTTTTCCTTCAAGGACTACATGTTTTCTATTGAACGAATTTATGCCATTTAATGCTGGCCTCTCATACACCAGGGTCCCAAAGAAGACAACTTTTTCTAGATTGTCGAGGCAGGAGCATCTTCAAATATCCTATCGGCACATCCTCACAGATACTCTCATACTTGTCAACATGAAGATCTCTCTTTCACATAAGCTGTGTCTTCATCAGAACCACAAAATCTTGAGCTGTTTGGTTTTTGCTCACATCTTTGTTGCAAATTTTAATTGCTTCCTGGAAAGTCCCTCTGCCCCATCTCTAAATCTCCCCTTTTTGTTTACTTTTGAAGTTGCATTTTAGTTGTAGCATTTCCTAGAGTAATTTAATTTAACTTTGTTCCTACCAATTCCTGGTTATCATCATAGTAAATGCTGGCTCACATTCCCTTTGCAAAACACTGAGCACTATCCTGTACCCCTCCTTTGTTCTTTCAAAGAAGCCAGCTTACCAACTTTGACTCAGAATACTATCTTCAGTCTCATAAGGCTTGTTGGTTCATTTAAGAACTTTTGTTTTCCCAGATACACTTATATTTTCACTGTTTTTCTCCTCAGTCACCCTCAAAACAATTCTTAAAACTCTTGCCTCAAATAAATATGGTCACATGAAAATAAACAACAACAACAAGCAAAAAGTAGAAACCACCTGGAAAGTCTAATAAATAAAAACAAAAGAGAAATGAAAAATTAATATGAGAACAGTAAATGTATAGAGAAAATTGAGCAAAATCATACTATGTCTAATACAGTACAAATAAGGTAAAAATTATAACTTTCATGAGTAATAATCAAAAAATGTTAATTATCAAAATTTCTCATGAGAATCCTCAGGAAGATTAAAATTTTTTATTAAAAATTGAAATTTTGTTATAGAAGTGCATATTTTAAATTATGGGCTTAACTTCTTTACGTAGAATGGTTTTCAAAACTTAGGAAATTAAAATATGTAAAAATGTTAAAATTATTAATTTCAGAGAGAAAAACTGAGCAATAGCAGCAGAAATAGAATAATATATAAATGCATATTTCATATGTGAAAACCAAGTAGCTATTTCTGTTTGGCTTTATCTAACTAATCTCATTTACATAGAAAAACAATTTTAAGAATAAGCCATGAGCAAGTTTAATCCCTATATAACTAAAATATAATCAAAATGCAAGATTTAATATTAGACTATAATAGTAAATTAATATCAAGAAATTTATTAATTGGATTAAGCAAGTGAAAATAATTATCTCATGAAATATTAAGAAGGTTTTGATTGTATTCAATACCCATTCCATCACAGTTCTTAGAAAACATTTCTAAAGCAGAGACTCATAATCCTGCATTATATTTAATGACAAAGTTTTAGAAATTAACCCTTCATTCAAGAAAATGCAAAGTTGTTTATTCTAAAAGTAATTTTTTCAGTAGTTGAAGATAAAAACCTAGGAAAAATAAGTAAAACTTTTAGGACAGAAATTACAAGTAATATTTAAAATTATTCATGAAATTTTTTTTTTAAGAATTTGATATGTGAGTACTATATATCATTTCCACTTCTCCTTTTCTTCCCTCTGGTACCTCCACATGCTTCACTCCCTCTGAAATTCATGAGTTCTTTAAGTGCTATTGTTATATATATGATCGTATATGTACACATATGTATGTATCATACAGTGTTCTGAGTCCTCTTAGTTTTGCCCCATGTCTATCTTGTTCAGGGATGACCACTTGGTACTGACTAACTTACCAAGAATTTCCTGTGTGAAGACTGGTTCTCCCTCTCAGTGGCCCTTAATCACCTGTTGGTTTTGTAATGGTTTCCATGTAACACAAAAAGAAGCTTCTGTGATGACAAGCACGAACTGTACTTACCTATGTGCACAGGACTAAGCATCTAGAATGAGTTAGAAAAGAAACCGGCTTAGTAAAGTGGCAGTAGTGGGCTCTCCTCTGGGGGGGTTCAAGACCTGAAGTACCAGACACGAATTCCCATCTATTGATCAGGCCTTAAAACCAGTTACATGGCTATTGGATTTGATCTAATGCCTATGTTATGTTAATTGGAATCCCAAAAATTGTACGAGAATCTACACATAACCTGCTGAGGGTCTCTGCATCCAGTTGTTTTTGATTAGTAATTAAAGTTGTCAGTGGCCAAGGGCTGGGCAGGGAGACAGAGATGAGACTTTAATATTTGTGAACAAGGGGACTGAAGGAAAAGGAGAGGACCCACCACCTCTGGAAAGGAGAAAGTCCCAGGCCTGAGAAGTGTAGAAGAGAGAGCATATCAATCATGTAAGAACCAGAGAAGAGCAGCCCCAGCACCTCGCCCCCTTCCCCTGATTGGGTCTGGGGCAACAAAGGTAGAATATAGATTTTAATATGTAATAACTTAGGAATATCAGAGGGGAGGTATTAGCCATGTGGGGGTTGGGAGTGGTCCAGACACTGAGCTGTTTAAAGCATATTAAAATATAAGGATACGTGTGTGGAGTGCGGGTGTGTGTTTTTCATTAGGGAACCAAGAACATCAGGGCAGGTAGCGAGGAATACATCACCATCAGGTCGATTTGAGCAGGATTAAGTGACAACAACAGCAACACCCCAAATATAAATGCTACCACTGTGCACTTGAGGATGGTCTGCCTTAGTCATTTTGTGGTTTAAACACCTTACATTTGTGAGTAGAACTACTGATTGCTTTTCCCCTTTGGCAGGTTGCCTAACATCTTTCGGTACCATGAGAACTAGAGCCAGGGAGGATGCTTCTAGGCCAGTCCCAGAGTGATTCCTCTAAATTCTGAAGAAAATAGAAAGATAAGATTTTATGAAAATTAATGAGTTTTTACAAAAGAGTAGACACAGAATAACCTTTGAAAACCAACAATATCATTCTAACATGTAAGTAAAAGATTATATTTACAACAGAAATATAAAACATAAACTATAGGCAGTGGGCACTAGGGTTAGCTGCAAGATGATGGAGATGCTGCTGCTGTTGCTGCTGACCACAGTGATAATATAAAGCCTGAGAATGGGAATGATAAAATTTATTTATAAGTAAAAACACAAGATACTTCTGAGCAACATTTCTTTATTTGTTGGTCTGTATCTTTCTCAAGCCAAGATATAGCTTTAAAGCAGTATTTATAAAATGTGGACAGTTTTAATTACTTGCAGATGCTATGATTTATAAAGTTAGTAGTCAATACCAAATCATTGCTCTAAAAGACACATAAGTGAAGTTTCCAGTGGCTTTTAGTCGTTTCAGGTTATTTTTACCTGTGTGTGTGTGTGTGTGTGTGTGTGTGTGTGTGTGTGTGTGTGTGTGTGTGTTTGTATGTATCCATGTCTGTGTGTGAATGTGTGTATGAATATGTGAATGTGTATATGAATATGTGTATGTGTGTGTAATTTGTGAACATTGAAGCTGCAGCTAGTAGAACCACAATTCATGCTTAAACCAAATTTTTCTGTGTACATACCTCCCCCATAGGTCATATCTCAACAGTAATGACCAAGAGAACATTAAAGACCACTTGAGCACACAGAGAATGGTATTTTAATGAGTAGAAGCCACAAACTTGTAAAAATGTTGACATTCATAAGCCACAGATAGGACACATCCTAGTAGAAAAGTCGAGATCAGAAGGCCTGTAGCAGGTTGCTATCCCTGGGTTTTGGTTCAGAAAATTTACATTTTCACTGTTCTGCCTATGTTTAAAACTGACCAAGAAAGAAAGCATTGGATTGGGGAGTTCTGAGTACATTTTATAAGGAACATTTAGCATCAATTTGGCCAAATTTGCAAGTTTGAAATGTCAGGCAATTGGGATCTCCTCTGTCTATTAATTTTTCTTTTATAGAGATTTGACAAAATAATTCTAAAATTCATCTCCAGTCTGGTAGGATAAAGCGAAGAGAAATTGGAAGATGAGAGGAGGATTTTCCCCCTACTGGATATTAAAATTGATTATACCACTAAAGCAATTTCGAATCCTTTGTTATAAATATTTACAGACAGATCAATAGAACTTGTAACCTTGGAATAAATTCTAGTATATTTAGATACTTGGTATTTGACAAATAGCACATCATAAAACAATGGAGGAGCTATGGGCCATTCAGGAGTTGCTTTAACTTTGTGAGGCACTAATATATTTTCCTCTCATTTACATCGAAATGAATTTCAGATGAATTATAAAAGTGAAATGCAGAAAAGGAAAAACAACAAAAAGAGTAGAAAACATTGGCGAATACTTAGTGGGTGTTCAGACAAAGTATGTTCTCAGATAAAAGTAATGAAAGAGAAATGCAGCAAGAAAAAAAATCAATAGTTTTTTGATAAACAGATCAAAAGGCAAATGAAAAGAATTCTTTTGTTTATGCAGAAATGTAATTAAGAGACAGATATCAAGATGAGAAAAAAAGTTATTACAATAGGCAGTTTTATACTCTTAATTTGGAAAAAAAAATATCTTTCAGAAGTAAGTTAGAGACTGGCACTCAGTGGAACTGAGCATCAAGAGGCATGGGACACATGAGACAGCAGAAATGGAGACATGGAAGCATTTAACTCTATGGTTAAGTACACATACAAATCTGGACAAAGTATGCCATTGCCAGCTTTCACAAAGTAGAGAGGAGAAGGACAGTAAAGATTGTTGAGAACATTAGACCCAGGGGGCAGCATTACAGACAGAGCTGTGCATTTGGAAACCTGGTTTCAAGCCTGATATTTCTTTCTTTTTTTCTCCAGTTTCATAAACTTATGTAAACTGCTTACCCTCATTGTGGCTCAGAATCATCAATAAACAAGATTGGTACTAGTCATACTCTATAGGGGACAGTTTAATGAAGCACGTGGAGAGCACCCTGAAACACAGTCAGGACTCAACAAATGTTGGCTATGAGCAGCAGAAGGATGCTTTTGTACTCAGATGGGAACATGCACTGGGGTTCAGAAGTGATACCCCAAAGTATAATGATCTGGCATTTTGAGAACTTTCTAAAATTTTTAGATTTATTCATTTTTAAGCTTTTTATTGGTTTTTTATTTGTTTACATTTCAGATGTTATCCCCCTTCCCAGTTTCCCCTCCACATACCGCCATCCCATCCCCCTCCCCTGTTTCTATGAGGGTGCTCCCCCCACTCCTGCCTCACTGCTCTAGCATTGCCCTATGCTGGGTCATAGAGCCTTCATAGGACCAATGGCCTTCTCTCCCATTGATGTCAGATAATGCCAGATAAGACCATCCTCTGCCACATATGCAGCTGGAGCCATGAGTCCTCCATGTGTATCCTTTGGTTAGTGGTTTAATCCCTGGGAGCTTTGGAGGGGGTCTGGTTTATTTTATGTGTATGAGTGTTTTTTTCCATATATGTATAGATATGTCATGTATACCTGGTGCCTAAGAAGGTCACAAGAGGGTATCTGAGCCCCTGAAACTAGAGTTACAGATAACTGTGAGAAGCCATGTGTACTCAGTGAGCTGAATGGAGTCCTCTGTAAGAGCAGCAAGTGCTCTTAACCTCTGAGCCACTTCTCCATGCCCAAGGCTGAGCACTTTCAATGAGAAGGAATTAGAAGACCTCGGTGGTTCACACATCAGTGTTCTCTTGATTTTGCGCGTGTCTACCCTTTCTCAAGTATAGAGAGAGGCAGTCTGAAGATTCTTCACTGGATTCTGATCAAAGTTCTTACAAAATTCTTATAATTCATTCTACTTTCTCCCTAAAATATCACTAGCCAAGGAGAACTAACATCTGGAAAAGGAGACTATAGTGTCTTTACTGGTTTACACCAAATGTAGCATCATGGATTCTGATTACTACAGTCTGAGGAATGTATTAGCATAGGACTGTCTATGCCCCTAGAATGTTTCTATCCTGTATCTTCACACTACTTGACCCCATTAATCCTCAAATTCAGAAGGTTTTGGATAATTTCAAGATATTGTCTGTTCTTAACATTAATTTTTCCTAAAAAATAGCTACCCTGTTAAAGTTGCCAAACCCCCATTTTCCTCTTTTCCATGACTAGGTTATTTACAATTTATCATGTGGTCTTTCATTGAGTTTCATATATTACAAGACTTCTGTCTGTGCACATTAGTAAATCTATCTTTTCAGTTGTTAATTTTTTTTAGCAAATTTTGACTTTCAGAGATAGAGGGAAACTTATTTCCTCTTTATATTGGAACTTTGGCGAAGCAAATTTATTCAATTGTATAAATAATCCTTTCTAAGGTACATGCCTTTTAAACTAGTGATTTGACTTCTTAGAACACATTTTAATAATAGACCAGATAATAATATAATAATACACAATTATATAATTATTATATAGTATAATATTAACTTAATCAGAAATGGCAGCAAATGCATTTTGTATCAAATAGGCTTCTAGGTATTATTTGTAATTGTTAATAATTAGAGATAATTCCAACAAACCTAAATGAAGAGCTGGAAACATGTTATAGAAATCATACTCAGACATCTAGTTTTATTCAAAAGACACACCCTGCAATGATTAAAATTATTTCGCAAGAATATTTGGCAAAAATGGTGACAACAAGAAGACCGTTCAAACTGCTCTATTAAGTGAACAAGGCAGAAGTATTGACTTACTCAGCTTAATCCTGATTTCTCTGAAGTCTTTCCAATCTGGTCCTAATCTTCTAATACTCTCATATTTTCTTTCCCAGCACGCATCACAACATGAAGGAACTCACATTGTATACGGTGTGCTTCTCCCAATAGATGTACAATTCAGGAGAGTATTGAGCGCTTCCAACTTGTTCACTAGATACCTTCATTTCATATGGAGTAAAATGATTCTGGTTATCACTGCATAGTAGAATGTTTAATGAAATAACTAATAATAGAGGCATCTTTTATATTATGTGAAAAATGTTGACCTTTCCTGGCGCATCCTAACTATATCTAGAAGCAACAAAAGAAATTATAAACCCACAGCAAATCATCTTTCTTTCATCTATATCATCTCCAAAGTTGGCTTAAAATTCTCTGTAATTCAGAGTGTTTTCTGAGCATGTTGCTGTGTTTCATGTAGTCTAGGCTTACACTATCATTATAATTAGTTTAGGCTTACACTACCATTATGATTAGAGAAAAATTAGACCATCCATGAATTCTTTAAGTTGGTGAGCCTGTCCTTCCTTCATAAAATGCAAGGCACTCCTGACTTTATTTGTTCTAACTGAACAAAGTGAAGCAGCTGTTGAATGCCTCAAGATCGGGCATCTTCATCTTTCTTACTGTATTGCAGGAGCTATACACCACTTGCACTCCTCCAATCATCAAAGCACATATCAACCAGGTCACCGCCTGACTAAGGCTGCTCCTGTTGCCACTTCCTCTCCTTAAAAGCACCAATCACACCCAAGGAAAACATCTATATCTGCTCTCCCCCTGGTATTTGAAAGAAAGAAAGAGGTGGGAATTAGCATTAGCCAAATTCCATCCTAAGTGGTAAATGGAATCAGGGCTTGGGGAGGTTTGTGTGGGGAGGACTCACCCTCCCATATGCAGCTGGAAACATCCATAATACAGCCATTTAGTCAATGGTATTTTCCTCCTTAGTACATAGTGAGTAACCTGAATAAAAGGTTTGAATTACAAAGCAGCCTAATTCGCACATTCTTTGAGCAATGACTGCTATTTGTGTCAAGAAAATAAAGAGGCAGGGCACATGAGGGAGAGGGAGGGGAGGGGGAGAGGGAGAGAGAGAGGGAGAGGGAAGAGAATAGAAGGAAAAAACAATGAAGACTTATCCTTCTCACAGGAAAGGGGCAGAATTAGATTTTGTTTTTCTTTTAAAAGTTTGTGCTTTATATCTTTGGTAAGGTATTATTTAGAGAAGAAGTAAACATTTCCCAGGGACTCCCTCTCCCTGTCTCCAAATGCAGAGCGCCAGTGCAAGTAGCCAGCCTCCCTGAAACCTCTTCAGCCTTTCCTGTGCACTCTGGTGCAGGGTGTTGCTAATGTGTGGTAATGGTGCAGATGAAAAGCATTTATGTTCCATTTTTCCCCCAATATTATTAAAACTGCTCCATCACTGGCTGTAATGGGGGCGTCCATATTTTCTCTTGCCTGTATTCCTGACATGACATAATGCCTGCCCTTACCAGTATACCATAATATGGAGGTAATTGAAACATAACTCACTGTAAATTACAGGCAATGTTCAGGCACAGACCTAGTGAGTTTCCTGAGGCTCATTAGAAATATCAGCTAAGTATTTCTTTAAGGGAAGTGGGAAGAAACTAGAGCTTGAAAAAGAAAAAAGAAGCAGGGGTAGAGAAAGGGGGAGGGAGGGAGAGAGAGAGAGAGAGAGAGAGAGAGAGAGAGAGAGAGAGAGAGAGAGAGAGAGAGGTAGATAGGGAGAGATATGAAGTGGTAGTATCTATCAGACTATCAAAGGGGTAGGGAATGTCCCCACTTAGTTTTCATGAGCTCCAGTTTCACTGAGACAGGTGACAACCTGGTAACATTTGTTGGCTATATGGATATTTTCTGGACTACTTGAAATTGTAGACTGCTATTCACTTCTTATGCAACTTGGGCCCATAAAATTGTATTAACTGTACCATTGACTCTTGGGTTAGTAGTATTTACTTCTGAGAGAGGCCATGGGAAATGAAGTAGTAGCTTTAAGAGACTAGAAGATGCACTACGGTTCCATGTTTTCCATTACACCTTAAGCTCTCCAAACTCGAAGTCTCAGCCACGTCTTTGTGGAGTAAGGTACCTAAATACATTCATCCCCTAATTCGGAATTTCTTTCTTTTTATAGAACATCATCTGTTGTTGCATACTTGGGAGAGAAACAGGAAGGTTTGTGAGGCATTTGTGTTAAAGTAAATGTCTTGCATGTGACTGGGTCCATTTCTTTCTCATGTGAAGGGTATTTATGATTCCTACCACTTTGTCTTCCATTTTATCTCTACTGTAATACTACATGTAAATAGTTGTTTGACTTCCCTCCTTGAGCTGCTGTCTCACTCCTGAGTTCATAAAAGTTTGTACCCAGTGTTATGATCATAAAAAGATAAGGAGGTTTTAGAGAAACTGGTATCTGACGGTGTGGGGGAAGGAGGTGGCCCAATGGGCCCATACTAAGGCATTTATTCCCCCGAGGGACCAGACACACACAGACATGGTATAGAGTAGAGTTTATTCAGGGCAGAGGATGGGAGTTAATGGGGTAGTGGAGGCAGAGAAAGGCAGAGGGGTAGAGAGGTCGAGAAGTAGAGTCAGGTCATGACCACATGGAGAGAGGCGGGAGGGGAGGAGAGCCCAAGAGGGGCAGAGAGAGGCTGAGAGGAGCAAGAGAGCAAGAGCAGGAGGAATAAGAGTGAGAGGAGGGGTTGAGCAGTCCCTTTTATAGTGGGTTAGGCCTACCTGACTATTGCCAGGTAACTGTGGGGAGGGGGCATACCTGGCTGTTGCCAGGTAATTGTGGGGTGGAGCTTAGACAGAACCCTAACACCCAGGACATGCCTCTTCCCTTGACTATGAGAAGTATCTGCCTTCACTCTGCCCTGTAGAGGGAGGGGGTGTGGTACAGCTTATGGGTAGCAGGGAAGAAGAAAGCTTCATTCAACTAGACATAGTGTTTATAGAAATTGATCAGCTGATACTTCTCTCTACATTTTTATAAAGGTTCATAATGCACCCCAAGTAGCTTGTTATAAAGTATGGGAGAGACATAGCTCTCTTCTTCTTGGTCAATTAGTAGGGGCTGACTATGAGGAGGTTTTGAGCAATATATATGTGTATGTATGTGCATGTGTTTGAGTATGTATATATATATGTGTATGTGTGTGTTTGTATGCATGTATGTATATGTACATGCTATATATATGCTATATGTAGATGCATATGTATTAAGTACCTAACAATCATTCTTGACCTCTACCCCGATGAAAGAGAGACAAACAAATAAAAACACAACAAACTAGTTTATTCTCTGTTTTTCTATCAGTTTCTTTCCTACAGTCTTTGTGACAGTCTATTTCAAAGTTTCAAGAAACCAAGGCTCCATCAAATAAGTGAATATTATAATTGACCATTTCAAATCAGGCTGTAAAATGATTCACAGGTTACATAACTCTCACAACCTTTAAGACATTATCTATTCTAATCCCATTATTTTCTCAAGGAGAATAGTCAGGGGAGATTAATTAAAATACAATTAGCAATTGAACTATAAGCAAAAAAACAAAACAAAAACAAAAACAAATACTTTTTTCAGTTCTGTGTTTTTCTATTTTCAAAAGCAAGTTAGGTTTTATTATTTTTGAAAAATAATTTAATTTAAAATAGTTATTTCTATTTTATTATTTATATGTGCATTTGTTTCTTCTGAGAGTATGCTCTGTGTGTGTATGTGTGTGTCAGTGGGAATCAGAACAGAGAAGGAGATCAACTCCTTCCAACAAATTGGAGTTACAGACTCTTGGGAACCATCTGACTTGTTCTGGGAACTGAATTCATATCTTTTGGAAGAGCAGGAGTTGATCTGAATCACTGAGACATCAATCTAGCTTGTTCTAATTTTTATTCTTCCCTGCTAATGTCTTTATTTATTTAATATCCTAATCTGATCCCCCCTATGCTCAGTACCCTCCTTACATATCCTATCCCACCCACACTCCTCTTATCTGAGAAGTGGGAGGTTCCCTTGAGTACTAATCCACCCTGGCACATCAAGACACTGGAGGATTAGGCACATTTTCTCCCACTGTGGCAGACAAAGCAGTCTAGTTAGGGGAACAGGATTCATAGGCAGGCAGCAGAGTCAAAGAATACCCCCACTCCAGTTGTTGGGGGATCCACATGAAGACCAAGCTGCACTTCTGCTACATAAGTGTGGGAGTCCATGTCCAGCTCATGCATGCTCTTTGGTTGGTGTTGCAGTCTCTAAGAACCCCCAAGAGTCCAGGTTAGTTGACTCTATTGGTCTTCTTGTGGCATCATTATCCCCTTCTAGTCTCTCTCTCCATCACCCAACCTTTCACAAGACTCCTGAGCTGTAGGGCTCTGAATCTGTTTTGGTTAGCTGCTGGGTGGAGCCTCTCTGAGGGCAGTAATACTAGGCTCTTGTCTGAAAGTATATCACAGTATCATTAATAACGTCAGAGATTGATTCTTGCCCATGGGATGGGTCTCAAGTTGAGCCTTCCCTTGGTTGGACATTCTCTTAGTCTCTGCTCTATCTTTGTCCCTGCACTTCTTGTAAGCAGGACACATTTTGGATCTAAGGTTTTGTGGGTGGCTTGGTGTCTTTATCCCTCTACTGGTATTCCTACCTGGCTACAGGAGGTGGCCACTTCAGGCTCCATATCCCCACTACTAGGAGTAGCAAATAGAGTTGTTTCCATTGACCCTCTGGAGCCTTCCCACATTCCAGGTCTCTGGCAAGTTCTAGAGGTTGTCCCATTTCCCTCCCTGCTGCTAATACCCATTCACTCTCCCAGCCCTATCTTCCTGGCTCTCCCTCCCCCTGATTCCCTCCACCTCCAGGTTCTCCTCCCATCTCTTCTCCTACCCAGTTCTTTTCTTCAATCCACCTCCAATGACTGTTTTATTTCCCCTCTGAGCAAGATTCAAGCATTCTCCTTGGGCCCTTCTTGTTATTTAGCTACTTCAAGTTTTGGGTTGTAGCATGGGTATGTCTGTCTCACTGCTGGGGTGCCTGGAGTGACAGCATGCTGCTCAGGGGAGTCAGAATGCAGTCAGTAATGGGGTCCTCAGTCTGTGTTTCCCTGGGTGGAAGACAGCAGCAGAGTTTGGATTGATTGTTGTGATCCCAGTCTCCTGTGTTTCCAGGAGGTGCCTGGATACTGCTTGGAGTTGGGAACAAGGGTCCCGAGTCCATTCTTCCCCTCAGGTTGTTCAGGATAGGCGAGCATGGAACCAAGTTTTGTTCCAAGTGAGTGCCTGTACAGTACAGAAGGGCTGGGAGAGAGATGGCCTTCTCAGGAAGATTTAGGCAAGGCTCTTTAAGACAGGTGATCCTTCATAAAGAGATAGTCCTTGTCCAAACTGCTTTATTAGATGGTGAATGTAAATGCGTACACATTACTCAGTGTAAACAAGGGATAAAATGCCTTTTGTGGGAAGGAATGCCCAGAAAGGGAAGCTCATTGGCTGAACAGTTGGGACCTATTTAGATACCTCATTAGAATGGAGAACTCCAGGTTTTTATGCCACATGACTGGTTGCAATAGGCCTCTCAGTGGGGTGTGAGGGTCACATGTTTTAGAGCAGGTAGAGTTTGTCAGGGAGCTGGCTCCATGCCTACCTTACTCATTTCCGAGTTTACAGGCTTTAGTTTCACTCAACATTACCAGTTTTTCTATCCACTTCCCCCATATCCATACAATGGAAAATTGAAAGCATCTTCAACAAATGGTGCTAATCTAAACTGGATGTCTGCATGTAGAAGAATGAAAATAGATCCTTATTTACCACTTACACAAATCTCAAGTCCAAGTGGATCAAAAAACTCAGCATAAACCTGAAAACACTAAATCTAATAGAAGAGAAAGTAGGGAATAGCCTTGAACACATCGGTACAGGAGACAAATTCCTGAACGGAACACCAAAAGCTCAGACACTAAGAACAACAATTATTAAACGGGACCTCATGAAACTGAAAAGCCTCTGTAAGGCAAAGGACACCATTAATAGGACAAAACATCAGCCTAGAAGATGGGAACATATCTTCACCAACCCTACATCTGACAGGGCTAATATCCAAAATATATAAGGAACTCAAGAAATTAGACACCAACAAACCAAATAAACCAATTAAAAAAAATAGGATACAAAGCTAAACAGAGAATTCTCAGCAGAGGAATCTTGAATGGCTGAGAAGCACTGACAGAAAAGTTCAACATTTAGTCATCAGGGAGATACAGATCAAAACAACTCTGAGGTTTCATCCTGTACCCCTCAGAATATAAGTGACAGCATATGTTGCTGAGGATATGGAGTAGGTAGTGGAGGGATGGATTTGTACGGGCAGGACTGGGAGAAAAAAGAGAAAAGGGGCTGCAATTGGGATGAAAAATGAATAAAAATATTATTGAAAAAAATATTTTTGATTTAAATTATATATGAAAATAAACAAGCACATGCAGCTCATTAGTGTGAAAATTTGTATTTATCTTTAACTAAGAGTAAAATTAGAAAATTTTATCAAATTATCAAAGAATTGTGAAATGAATTTCTTTTTGATTAATTATCAGTAATCATTGTTTGACTTGTATAGCTATTTTATATTCCTGCATACAGGATAGCATGAATCCCTCTCATGTAAACATGAATCAAAAGTGAAAAACATTTCAGAGGCCTTTTGTGTGGTTGAGTGGCAGCTATTAATTGTGTACTTCAAGTTCGCAAAAAAAAAAAAAGAACATTTTGTATGTTTACAAGAGACAGAAATATAATAGTTAGAGGTAAGGCATGAACTTATCTTGTTTAAATCATTATAAAGTGTATGCATGCCACAAAATATTCCACTCTACTCACAATATGCACAATTAGTTAAAGTCAATACTAAGGAAAGACTAGTATTACTGTAGCTAAGCTGGGATTTCTTCATTTGCTGGTCGATGAAATGCTAAAACTGCTTTGAAAAAATATTTTCAGTAATATTGAAAGACACACTAATGATGCAGTAATATCCAGTAGGCATTGATCTGTATAATTAACAATATAAGGATATGCATAACAGCTATATCCAGAGATGAAAACATTCATAATCCAAATGTTCATCAGCAATAGAAAGAAATAGATATTCTTATAGTAGAACACTATATGGAAATTCAGAGAAGCTCATGATTCCTACACATTTACAGATTTCAAAAACCATAGCAAATAAAGGCCTTCAGATAAAGTGCAGATCTGTTGAGCCTATAGGAGGCTTGACAGCAAGAAGCATCAGTAGTGAGTGTGGTCCTGAAGGAGAAAAATTACCGCCTGAATTTTTCAGAAGCCTGGAAATTTTAATCTATGTTAATTTTACTAATCATACGAATCTGTGTTCATATGTATGTGTGACTGTGTATAAAATAATTACATGTATACCAAAGTCTCCTGAACTTTATTAATAGAAACCCATTATAGTCATGTTTCCTTTCCTTCCTTCCTTCCTTCCTTCCTTCCTTCCTTCCTTCCTTCCTACCTTTCTTTCTTTCTTTTTTTTTTGGTTTTCGAGACAGGGTTTCTCTGTGTAGCCCTGGCTGTCTTGGAACTCACTCTGTAGACCAGGCTGGCCTTGAACTCAGAAATTCGCCTGTCTCTGCCTCCCAAGTGCTGGGATTAAAGGTATGCGCTACCACCATCCGGCTACAGTCATGTTTTTATGGAACAAGTATAGTTGCTGGATATCATATCTGGTTTTCATGAGTAGAATTTAGGTGTGTGTGTGTGTGTGTGTGTGTGTGTGTGTGTGTGTGTATTCAAATGTTCCCTCATGATTCCTATTCATGCCTTTGTTAAGTCACTTTATCTCTAGACTCTGGCAATTCAAGTAGTGTTCATAAGGTCAGCCCTCATGGGTACAAGTCCTGGCTCTGAAAAGAACAAGATGTTCAGCATTAGGCATTATTGCCATAAGAAGATGAAAATAGAGCTGACGAATTCTCAGGCCTCTACCAACATTAATGTAAATTCTATGATGTAAATTTATACTAATCAGCCCACACAAAGAAACCCAGAATTAAAACCTAAGGAAAGCTGTATGAACAGAGTATAATTTCAGTGATGGCTACCCAAAAGTTCTTTCAGTTTATGTGAAATAAATTCAACAGATTCTATTATGCATAGGTATTCTTTGAATGAAAAGTTATTAAAATATGGTAACAGATGAAGCTATTAGCAGTGATGAAAGTATGGAATGATATTTTATTTTTGGTTTGTTAATGATTAGACTCATCTTGGTTAAGAAAAAGTAGAAGATTTGGATTACCTCACTCAGGGTGATATTTTCTAGTTCCATACATATACCTGAAAATTTCATGATGTCGTTATTTTCAATAGCTAAGTGGTAATCCATTGTGCAAATGAACCACATTTTATTTATCCATTCTTCTTTTGAGGGACCTATGGGTTATTTCTAGTTTCTAGCTATTATGAATAAATCTGCTATGAACATAGTTGAGCAAATATCCTTGTGGTATGGTGGAGTATCTTTTGGATACATGTCCAAGAGTGTATAGTTGGGTCTTGAAGTAGAATTTCCAATGATCTGAACAATCATGAGATTGATTTCCAGAGTGGTTTTACATAGTTGAACCAGCAATGGAGGAGCATTCCTCTTCCTACAAATCATCCACAGCATGTACTGTCACTTGAGTTTTTTATCTTAGCCATTCTAGCAGGTGGAAGGCAGAATCACAGAGTTGTTTGATTTGTATTTCCCTGAGGACAAAGGATTTTGAACATTTCTTTAAGTGCTTCTTGGCCATTCTAGATTTAGTTCTTATGTTGAGAATTCTCTGTTTAGCTCTGTACACTATTTTACATTTTTGGGGGATTAACTTCTTGAGTTCTTTATACATTTTGGATATTAGTGCTCTGTCAGATATAAGATTGGTGAAGATTTTTTCATTCTGTAGACTCCCGTTTAGTCTAATTAAAGGTGTTCTTTGTCTTACAGAGGGACTTAGATTCTATGTTATTGATCAATATAACCATTTTAATGCCAATACCAAGCAGTTTTTTTTTTGTTTTGCTTTTTTTGTTTGTTTTTTTACTATTGCTCTGTAGTAAAGCTTAAAGTCAGCTTTGGTGATTCTTCCAGGACTTCTTTTATTGTACAGGGTTGTTTTATCTATCCTGTTCTTTTTCTTTTTTCACATGAAATAGAAAATTGTTATTTCAAGGTGTGTGAAGAATTATGTTGGAATTTTGATGGGAATTCTACTGAATCTGTAGATTACTTTTGGTAAGATGGCCATTTTTACTACGTTAGTCCTACTGATCCATGATCATGGAAGATTTTTCCATCTTCTGATATCTTTCTCAACTTCTTCAGAGACTTGAAGTTCTTCTCATATGGATCTTTCACTTTCTTGGTTAGAGTTACACCAAGATATTTTATATTATTTGTGGCTATTGAAAAGGATGTTTTCTCCCCAACTTCATTCTCATCCTGTTTATTTTTAGTATGAAGGAGAGCTACTGATTTTTCATTTATTTTGTATCTAGTCGTTTTGCTAAAGATGTTTATTAACTATAGGAGTTCCCTGGTAGAATTTTTGGGGTCACTTATGCATACTATCATATCATCTGTGAACAGTGATATTCTGACTTCTTCCTTTCCAATTTGTATCCCCTTGATATTCCTTTAGCAGTCTTATTGCTCTGGATATAACTTTAAGTCCTATATTGAATAGATTGGGGGAGAGTGAGCAGTCTTGCCTTGTCTCTGATTTTAGTGAAATTGCTTTAAGTTTCTCTCCATTTAATTTTATTTTTGCTGTTGGCTTGCTGTTTATTGTCTTTATTGTATTTAAGATGTACCTTGTATCCCTGATATCTCCACTACTTTTAACATGAATGGGTGTTGGATTTTGTCAAAGGCTTCTTCAGCATCTAATTAGATGATTATGTGATTTTTTTCTTTAGTTTGTTTATTTCGTAGATTATGTTGATGGATTTTTGTATGTTAAACCATCCATGCATTCCTGAGATGAAGACTACTTGATCATGACAGATAGTGTCTTTTATGAGTTCTTAGATTTGGTTTGTGAGTATTTTATTGTGAATATAAGGGCAGCTGGTCTGAAGTTTTCTTTTTTTGTTGAGTCTTTGTGTGGTTTAGGGGTCAGGGTGACTGGAGCTTCATAGAATGAGTTTGACAATGTTCCTTCTGTTTTCACTTTGTGTAATAGTTTCAAGAGTATTGGTATTAGCTCTTCTATGAAAGTCTAATAGAATTCTGTGCTAAAACCATCTGGTCCTGGGCTCTTTTTGGTTGGGAGAATTTTAATGACTGCTTCCATTTCCTTAGGAGTTATAGGGCTATTTAAATAGTTTAACTGATCTTGATAACTTTGGTAAATGTTGTCTATCAAGAAATTATCCATTTCATTGGGATTTTCCAATTTTGTGAATTACAGTCTTTTGAAGTAAGACCTAATTATTTTTTGAATATCCTCAGCCTCAGTGTCTGTTTTTATGTCTCCCTTTTCTTTTCTGATTTTGCTAATTTGGATACAGTCTCTCTGTCTTTTAGTTTGGTTAATGTTACATTTATCTTGTTAATTTTCTCAAAGTATCAGAACTTGGTTTCCTTGATTCTTTCTATTGTTCTTTTTGTTTATAACTTATTGATTTAAGCCCTGAGTTTAATTATGTCTAGCCATCTACTGCTTTTGCATGTGTTTGCATTTTTTTTTTTTGCTTCTAGAACTTTCAGGTATACTTTTAAATTCCTAATATATGATCTCTCCAATTTGTTTATGAAAGCACTTGGTGCTATAAACTTTTAGCACTACTTTTACTCTGTTCCATAAATTTGGGATGTTTTGCCTTCATATTTATCAAATTCTAGAAAGTCTTTAATTTTTTTTCAAAATTCTTCCATGACCAGTTATTGAATAGAGAGTTGTCCAATATCCATGAATCTGTAGGCTTTCTGTTGTTTCTGTTGTTGTTAACGTGCAACTTTAGGCCATTATTGCCTGATTATATACAAGGGGTTATTTCAATATCCTTTATCTGTTGAGGCTTCCTTTGAGAAGGACTATATGGTCAGTTTTGGAGACGGTTCCATGAGGTTCTAAGAAGAAGGTATATATATCTTGCTTTTTTGTTTGTTTGTGTGAAATGTTCTATAGATAGTTGCTGGGCAAATTTGATTCATAAAGTTTGTTAGTTTAATTATTTCTCTGTTTAGCTTTTGTCTTGATGACCTGTCAGCTGGTGTGTGTGGAATGTTGAAATCTCCCCTTATTAATATGTGGGGTTCTGTGTGTGATTTAAGCTTTAGTAATGTTTCCTTTATGAATGTGGGTGCCCTTGTATTCGGGGAATAGATATTCAGAATTGAGATGTAGTCTTTGTGTATTTTTCCTTTGGTGAGTATAAAGTGTCTTTGCCCATTTCTTTTGGTTATTTTTGGTTGAAAGTCTATTAATGTCTATTTAAGTCTATTAATAAAAGATATTAAAGAGTTCTCACCTGAAGTAACGAGTTCTCACCTGAAGAATATCTAATGGCTGAGAAGCACCTAAAGAAATGTTCAACATCCTTAGTCATTAGGGAAATGCAAATCAAAACAACCCTGAGATTCCATCTCACACCAGTCAGAATGGCTAAGATCAAAAACACAGGAGACAGCAGTTGTTGGCGAGGATGTGGAGAAAGAGGAACACTCCTCCACTGCTGGTGGGATTGCAAGCTGGTACAACCACTCTGGAAAGCAGTCTGGCGGTTCCTCAGAAAACTGGGCATGACACTCCCGGAGGATTGGCTGTACCACTCCTGGGCATATACCCCGAGGCTTTACCTGCATGCAATAAAGACACATGCTCCACTATGTTCATAGCAGCCTTATTTATAATAGCCAGAAGCTGGAAAGAACCCAGATGTCCCTCAATGGAGGAATGGATTCAGAAGATGTGGTATATTTACACAATGGAATACTACTCTGCAATTAAAAACAATGAATTCATGAAATTCCTAGGCAAATGGTCAGAACTGGAAAATATCCTTAGTGAGGTAACCCAATCACAAAAGAACACACATGGTATGCAGTCACTGATAAGGGGATATTTACCCAGAATCTCAGAATTCCCAAGACAAAATTCACATATCAATAGATTTCCAAGAAGATGGAAGGAGAGACCCCTGGTCCCTGAAAGACTGAATGTGGGGGAATACTAGGACAGAGAAGTGAGAGGGTGTTGAATGGGGAACAGGGGGAGAGAAGGGGTCTTACGGGACTTTCACGGAGGGAGGAACTGGCAAAGGGGAAATCATTTGGAATGTAAATAGAAAAAACATTGAAAATAAAAAGAAAAGAAAGAAAGATGTTAATGGCCAATGATTGTTAATTCCTGTTATTTGATGATGATGGTGGTGGTGTTTTGTGTGTGTATGTGTGTGTGTGTGTGCATGTCCCTTAGTTGTTTTTGCTGGTATGGAATTATTTATTCCCTGTGTTTTCTTGGGTGTAGTTATCTTCATTTGATTGGAGTTTTTCTTCTAGTATTTTCTATAGTCTGGATTTGTGTATAGATATTGTTTAAATTTGGTTTTTGTCTTAGAATATCTTGGTTTCTCTATCTGTGTTGATTGAGAGTTTTGTTGGTATTCATGGTTTCCAAAAGGCTGTAAGGCATCTGTCTAGGCTCTACTATATTTAGAGTCTTTGTTGAGAAGTCACATGTAATTCTGATAGGTCTTCCTTTGCATGTTACATGGCCTTTTCCTCTTGTAGTTTTTAATATATTTTCTTTGTACTATAAATTTGGTGTTTTAATTATTGTGTGGCAAGAGCATTTTCTTTTCTTGTCCAATCTAATTGGTGTTCTTTGAGCTTCTTGTATGTTTATAGGTATGTTTCTTTAGTTTGGGGAAGGTTCCTTTTAAAATCCTGTCAAAAATATTTTTGTGTCCTTGGAACCGGGATTCTTTACCTTCTTCTATTCCTATTATTTTCAGGTTAGGTGTTTTCATAATGTCCCATATTTCAAGGATGTTTTGTGTCAGTAACTTTTAAATTTAATATAATCTTTGATGGATGAATCAAGTTCCTCTATTGTTTCCTTTATGCCCGAGTGTCTTCTATCTCTGAGAGTCTTGTATTCTGTTGGTGATGCTTGTTTCTGTTGTTCTTATTCTTTTTCCCAGATTTTCCACCTTCAGATTCCCTCAGTTTGTGGTTTTTTTTTATTTCTTCTATCTCCATTTTCAAATCTTGAACAGTTTTATTCATTTCCTAATGATTTTACTTGCATTTTCTGTGTTTCATTAAGGGATTTGTTTCCTCTATAAGGGCCTCTACCCATTTGATTGTATTTTTCTGTATTTCTTTAAGGGATGTATGCATTTCTTCTTTAAGAACCTCTATCATCTTTATGAGATTGGATTTAGAGTTATTTCTTCTGGTTCAGTAGCCTTAGGATATCCAGGAAGTACTGTGTTAGGATAGCTGTGAAATGAAGGTGCCCTATCCCCTGACTTTTGTTAACTGTGTTCTTACTCTGGTCTTTAGCCATCTGGTTGTTCCTGGCTATTCCTGATGTAGCAGGTATTGGGAAGGCAGGTCTAAATTGCAAGTTCCTGGTGCAGCAGGCTCTGGTGGGCAGCCTTGGGCTGGACGATGGAAGTCAGAGTCTCCCAGCACCTGGTTGTTTCAGTAGGGACACAGCGGGCTTGAAGATGTGTGGAGAAAAAAGACCTAACCTGTATGTTTCTGGTTATGCAGGCCTGGTGAAGATGGGCAGAAAGCTGGCCGGTCAATGGAGCTCCATGGAGACAGCATACTGATCAGGGAAGTTGGGCTTCATAGATGAAAACATAATACTACAGGATGCAAAACATCCTCAATATTTTTTAGAATTGACTGATATTTTGCCTTTATGATTGTCAATGCAAAGAGGATCTTTTTTTGCTAAAATGTGTTATATAAAATGTGGACTGGGGTTATGGCCATTTCAGAAATGGTTAGGCTCAATATCAATTCAAATTTGAGATTAATGTAACACCATTTTAAAGAGCTGCAAGTCATCAACTCAAATACCAAGATCAAATTCAATGCATCCCAGAGATATTAATAATTTCACAAGATGAAGAATAACAATAGCTAACTTGTTAAAGTCTTTGATTTCTGTAATTAAACCATTACATTTCTATAGGTGAAGAATGCCTTGCATGTTCAGTAATAATCACTGCAGTTCATGTCATATGGCAGTTTAGAACTGCAGTGTTAAAGCAGCGTTCCTTGGTGTGATAGAATGCATAATGCAAAGTACTCAGTTTGTGTATTCAAAACTAAAGTTAAAGAGGAGGGATGCCCTGTAGGAAGACCAGCAGTCTTAATTAATCTGGACCCCTGAATCTCCCAAACCCCGGACAAGCAGCCGACACCAGCTGATATGAGACCCCCTACACATATACAGCAGAGGACTCTTAGGTCTGTGTTCAATCAGAGAAGATTCACCTAACCCTCAAGAGACTGGAGGCCCCAGGGAACTTAGAGGTCAAGTGGGGTAGGGGAGTGGGGGTTGGGAAAATCCTTGTGGTGATAGGGTGGGGGAGGAGGTATGGAATGTGGAACAGTTGGAGGGGTGGAGGGGTGGGGGAATAAAATCTGGAGTGCAAAAAAAAAAAAAAAGATACATGCGACTTTTACCAAAAGTGCTGGGCAAAGCAGCTAACTAAAGAATGTTTCAATTTAAAATAAATTTGTTGTACTCTGGATCACCTCCTGATGCTCAATTTACCTTTCTCTGCCTATGTAAAGTCCCAGCTGTTCCATTGTCAAAAATGTCTTGATTTTAAGCAGATCTAATTACAGTATGATGGAGTATTTTTATCTTTTTTATTAAAAATCATCTATGCAACAAACAAAGAAACAAACAGAAAACCTAAAGCTGTCGCTTAATTCTTGGAAAAAAATTCAAAAACATATGTTGGAGAAAAGTCAGCCAGTTTAAGAGATGGTATTGCCATTCCTCAGAGACTGCCCCACCTAGGGATCCATCCCATCTGCAGACACCAAACCCCGACCCTATTGCTGATACCAAGAAGCTCTTGCTGGCAGGAACTTGGTATGGCTGTTCCCTGAGAGTTTCTACTAGCCTCTGACAAATACAGATGCAGATACTCACAGCCAGCCATCAAACTGAGCCCAGGACCCCAATGAGAGAGTTAGGAGAAGGAGTGAAGGAGCTGAAGGGAATTGCAACCCCACAGGAAGAACAATATCAACTCAGCAGACCTCCCAGAGCTCCCAGAGACTAAAGCATCAACCAAAGAGTACACATGGAGAGATCCATGGCTCCAGATACATATATAGCAGAGGATGGCCTTATCTGACGTCAGTGGGAGGTGAGGCCCTTGGTTCTGTGAAAGTTTGATGCCCCAGCATGGGGGGATACTAGAGCAGTGAAGCAGGAGTGGGTGAGTGGGTGGAGGAGCAACTTCATAAGGCAAAGGGGAGGGGTGAAAGTGGGTATGGAATAGAAGACTGTGGAGTAGTAACCAGGAATTGGAATATCATTTGAAGTGTAAATGAACAAATAATTTAAAGAAAAGAAATGTTACTGGGGAATGATTTCCATGCATAAAAGAATAAAAATAGATACATATCTCTCATCTTGTATCAAAACCAATTAACAATGGATCACAGACCTTAATGTAGGACCTGAAACTAAAACTGATAGACAGAAACACATGGAAAACAACACAAGTGAAAATGGTTGCAGGCAAAGAATTTCTGAATAGACTCTACTAACATAGAAAAGAATCCCAAGAAATAATAAATGACATACATGCTCCTTTGCTGCCTGTCCTATTCATTCTGACATGGTAGACCTGTGCTAGGTCTGCCACGGGGGCAGACCCCATATTCTGGTACTTTCTAGAGATCCAGCAGCAGCGTGGCATTGGAGATCCGGCAGCAGTAGGGCATTCGAGATCCAGCATCAGCAGGGCATTCGAGATCCAACAGCAGTGGGCATTCAAGATTCAGCAGCCACGAGGCATTCGGCCTGTGCCAGGTCTGCATTTCCTGAGATTCAGCAGGAGCAGGGCATTTGAGAACCAAGAGTTTGCAGGACATTCAACCCTTGCCAAGTCACAGGGAAGACCCCATTTCCCGATATTTCCTGGAAAAGCAGCTGTATACGGGACATTTGAGAGAAAAGGAATCCCAGGAGTACAGATACACAGGCCTGAAGAACAGAAAAGTCACAATCAGAGACAGCAACACCAGCTAACACTGGAGATAACTAGATGGCCAAAGGCAAATGCAAGATCATTACCAACAGAAACCAAGGCAACATGGCACCATCCAAAACCAGTTCTCCCACAACAGCAAATCCAGGATGCTCTATCACATCAGAAAAGCAAGAGCTGGATTTAAAATCACATCTCATGATGCTGTTAGAGGAATTCAAGAAAGACATAAATAACTCCCTTAAAGAAATAAATGAGAACATGGGTAGAAGCCCTTAAAGAAGGATCACAAAAATCCTTTAAAGAAATGAGGAGAATATGGGTCAACAAGTAGAAACCCTTAAAGAGGCAACAAAAAATTCCCATAGGGAACTATGGGAGAACATGGGTCAACATGCAGAAGCCCTTAAAGAGGAATCACAAAATACTCTAAAAGAAACACAGGAGAACATAGGTCAACAGGTGGAAGCCCTTAAAAAGGAAATACAAAAATCCCTTAAAGAATTTCAGGAAAACACAAGCAAACAAGTGAAGGAACTGAACAAAACTATCCAACATCTAAAAATCGAAGTAGAAACTATAAAGAAATCGCAAAGTGAAAAGTCTCTGGAGATAGAAAACCTTGGAAAGAATTCAGGAGTCATAGATGCAAGCATCAAAAATAGAATACAAGATATAGAAGAAAGAATCTCAGATGCTGAAGATTCCATAGAAAATATTGACTCAACAGTCAAAGAAAATACAAAATGCAAAAATCTGGTAACCCAAAACATCCAGGAAATCCAGGACACAATGAGAAGACCCAACCTTAGGATTATAGGTATAGAAGAGAATGAGAATTTACATCTTAAAGGGCCAGTAAACATCTTCAACAAAATTATGGAAGAAAATTTCCCTCACCTAAAGAAAAAGATGCCCATGAACATACTAGAAGTCTATAGAACGCCAAACAGACTGGACCAGAGCAGAAATTCCTCCCATCACATAATAATCAAAACACCAAATGCACTAAACAAAGAAAGAATATTAAAAGCAGTAAGGGAAAAATGTCAAGTAACATATAAAGGCAGACCTATCAGAATTACACCAGATTCTCATCAGAAACTATGAAAGCTAGAAGATCCTGGGCAGATGTCATATAGACCCTAAGAGAACATAAATGCCAGCCCAGACTGCTATACCCAGCAAAACTTTCAATTACCATAGATGGAGCAAACAGGACGTTCCATGACAAAAGCAAATTTGCATAATATCTTTCTACAAATCCAGCTCAACAAAGGATAATGGGTGGAAAATACCAACACAAGGTGGGAAACCACACTGTAGAAAAAGCAATAAAGTAATCTTTCAACAAACCCAATAGAAGATAACTATACAAACAGAATTTCACCTTTAACAAAGAAGATAACAGTACGCAACAATCACTTTTTTTAAATATCTCTTAACATCAATGGTCTCAATTCCCCAATAAAAAGACATAGACTAACAGACTGGATATGTAAGCAGGACCCAACATTTTGCTACATACAAGAAACCCACCTAAGTAACAAAGGCAGTCACTACTTCAGAGTAAAAGGTTGGAAAACAATTTTGCAAGCAAATGGTCCCAAGAAACAAGCTGGAGTAGCAATTCTTATATAGGATAAAATTGACTTTCAACCAAAAGTTGTCAAAAAAAGATAAGGAGAGTCACTTCATTCTGGTCAAAGGAAAAGTCTACAAAGATGAGCTTTCAATTCTGAACATCTATGCTCCCAACGCAAGGACACCCACATTCACAAAAGAAACTTTACTAAAGCTCAAAGCACACATTGCACCCCACACAATAATAGTGGGAGACTTCAACACCCCACTCTCAACAATGGACAAATCATGGAAACAGAAACTAAACAGAGACACAGTGAAACTAACTGAAGTTATGGACCAAATGGATCTAACAGATATTTATAGAACATTCCACCCAAAAGCAGAAGAATATACATTCTTCTCGGCACCTCATGGCACCTTCTCCAAAATTGACCATATAATTGGTCACAAAACAGGCCTCAACAGGTACAGAAATATTGAAATTATTCCATGTACCTTATCAGATCAACACGGACTAAGGCTAGTCTCAAGCACAAACAAAAACAATGGAAAACACATACACGTGGACTTTGAACAATACTCTTCACAACGATAGCATGGTCAAAGAAAGAAATTAAAGACTTTTTAGAATTCAATGAAAATGAAGACACATCATACCAAAACTTATGGGACACAATGAAAGCAGTGCTAAGAGGAAAACTCATAGTTCTGAGTGCCTCCAAAAAGAAAATGGAGAGAGCCTATACTAACAGTTTGACAGAGCACTTGAAAGCTCTAGAACAAAAAGAAGCAATTACATCCAAGAAGAGTAGGTGGCAGGAAATAATCAAACTCTGGGCCGAAATCAACCAAATAGAAACAAAAAGAACTATACAAAGAATCAACAAAACCAGGAGCTGGTTCTTTGAGAAAATCAACAAGATAGATAAACCTTAGCCACACTAACCAGAGGGCAAAGAAGCACCACCCAAATTAGTAAAATCATTAATGCAAAAGGAAACACAACAACAGAAACTGTGGAAATTCAGAAAATCATCAGATCCTACTACAAGAACTTATACTCAACAAAGTTTGAAAATCAGGATGAAATGGACAACTTTCTTGATACATATCAGGTCCCAATGTTAAAACAGGATCAGATAAACCATCTAAATATTCCCATAAGTCCTGAGGAAATAGAAGCATTCGTTAATAGTCTCCCATCAAAAAAGAGCTCAGGGCCAGATGGGTTTAGCGGGGAATTCTATCAGATCTTCAAAGAAGAGCTAATACCGATACTCTTCAAACTATTCCATGAAATAGAAACTCAAGGAACACTACCCAACTCATTCTATGAAGCCACAATAACGCTTATACCTAAACCAAACAAAGACCAAACAAGGAAGGAGAACTTCAGACCAATCTCCCTCATAAACCTCGATGCAAAAATACTCAACAAAATTCTGGTCAACCGAATGCAAGAATGCATCAAAACTATAATTCACCAAGATCAGGTAAGCTTCATCCCAGGGATGCAGGGATAGTTCAATATATGGAAATCCATCAACATAATCCACTATATAAACAAACTCAAGGAAAAAAACCACATTGTCATTTCATTAGATGTGGAAAATGTTTTTGACAAAATCCAGCATCCTTTTATGATTAAAGTCTTGGAGAGAGTGGGAATCCAAGGCCCATACCTAAACATAGTGAAAGCAATATACTGCAAACCAGTAGCTAACATCAAACTAAATGGAGGGAAACTTGAAGCAGTCCCACTAAAATCGGGGACCAGACAAGGCTGCCCACTCTCTCCTTATGTATTCAATATAGTACTTGAAGTTCTAGCCAGAGCAATCAGACAACAAAAAAAGGTCAAAGGTATACAAATTGGAAAAGAAGAAGTCAAAATATCACTGTTTGCGATGATATGATCCGTATACTTAAGCGACCCCAAAACTTCCACCAGAGAACTCCTAAAGCTGATAAACAACTTCAGCAAAGTGACTGGATATAAAATTAACTCAAGAAAATCAGTAGCCTTCCTCTACTCAAAGGATAAACAAGCTAAGAAAGAAATTAGGGAAATGACACCCTTCACAATAGTCCCATATAATATTTCATACCTTGGTATGACCCTAACGAAGCAAGTGAAAGATCTCTATGACAAAAGCTTCAAGTCTCTAAAGAAAGAAATCAAAGAAGATCTCAGAAGATGGAAAGATCTCTCATGTTCATGGACTGGCAGGATCAATATAGTAAAAATGGCCATCTTGCCAAAAGCAATCTACAGATTCAAAGCAATTCCCATCAAAATCCCAAATCAATTCTTCATAGATCTAGAAAGAGCTATTCTCAAATTCATCTGGAATATCAAGAAACCCCGGAGAGCAAAAACTATTCTCCACAACAAAAGATCTCCTGGGGGGAATCACCATCCCTGACCTCAAACTCTACTACAGAGCAATAGTGATAAAAACTGTTTGGTATTGGTATGGTTACAGGCAGGAAGATCAATGGAATAGAATTGAAGACCCAGATATGAACCCACACACATATGGTCACTTGATATTTGACAAAGGAGCTAAAAACATCCAGTGGAAAAAAGACAGCATTTTTAACAAATGGTGCTGGATCAACTGGAGGTCAGCATGCAGAAAAATGGAAATCAACCCATTCTTATCTCCTTGTACAAAGCTCAAGTCCAAGTGGATCAAGGACCTACACGTAAAACCAGACACACTGAAACTTATAGAGGAGAAAGTGGGGAAGAATCTTGAACACATGGGCACAAGGCAAAAGTTCCTGAACAGGACACCAATGGCTTATGCTCTAAGAACAAGAATCGACAACTGGGACCTCATGAAGCTGCAAAGCTTCCTAAGGCAAAGGACACGGTCAGTAGGACAAAAATGCAACCAACAAACTGGGAAAAGATCTTTACCAATCCTACATCTGATAGAGGACTAATATTCAAGGTATACAAAGAACTCAAGAAGTTAGGCTCAAGAGAGTCAAATAACCCTATTAAAAATGGGGTACAGAGCTAAACAGGGAATTCTCAAGTGAGGAAACTTGAATGGCTCTAAAGCACCTAAAGAAATGTTCAGTGTCCTTAGTTATCACGGAAATGCAAATCAAAACAACACTGCGATTCTACCTCACACTGGTCAGAATGGCTAAGATGAAAAACTCAGGGGACAGCAGATGCTGGAGAGGATGTGGGTAAAGAGGAACACTTCTCCATTGTTGGTGGGATTGCAAGCTGGTAAAATCACTCTGGAAATCAGTTTGAAGATTCCTCAGAAAATTTGACATAGTACTACCTGACGACCCAGCTATACCACTTCTGGGTATATACCCAGAAGATGCTCCTATATGTAATAAGGACACATGCTCCACTATGTTCATAGTTGCCTTATTCATAATAGCCAGAAGCTGGAAAGAACCCAGATGTCCTTCAACTGAGGAATGGATACAGAAACTGTGGTATATATACACAATGGTGTATTATTCAGTTATTAAAAACAATGAATTCATGAAATTCTTAGGCAAATGGATGGAACTAGAAAGTGTCATCCTGAGCGAGGTGACCCAATCACAAAAGAACGCACATAGTTTGCACTCCCTGTTAAGTGGATGTTAGCCCAAAAGCTCAAAATAAACAAGTTACAATTCACAGACCACAGGAAGCCCAAGAAGAAGGAGGACTGAAGTGTGGGTGCTTGGGTTCCTCTGAGAAAGGGAAAAATACACTTGCTGGAGCAATAATGGAGGCAAAGTGTGGATCAGGGACTGGAGTAATGGCAACTCACAGACTGCTCTACCTGGGGATTCACCCTATAAACATTCACCCATTCCCAGTTCTACTATGGAAGACAAGAAGCACATATCAAAAGGAACATGTCATTGTTGTCTTCGGAGGGGCCCTGCCAGAGCCTTATACATACAGAGGCAGATGCTAGTAGCCAACCATTGGTCTGGGAGTGGGGTCCCTAATGAGGAGTTGGAGAATGGTCTGGAGGAGCTGAATGGGTTTACAGCCCCATGGGAAGAACAATGATGTTGATGACCTAGACACTCCAGGACTCCCAGGAACTAAGCCAACAACCAAGGGGTACCCATGGTTCCAGCCAGAAATGTGGCAGAGGAATGCCTTGTTGGGCATCAGTGGGAGGAGTGGTCCTTGGTCAGGTGAAGGCTAAATAGATGCCTCAACAAGGGGAAATTGAGGTGGGGGGAAGGTGGGAGTGGGTCAGGTGGAGGGGCATATACTTGGAGGCAGGGAGTGGGAGGAGAGGTTGGGGAGCTTTGGGGAAGGGGGAAACTGGGAAAGGTTTTACCACTTGAAATGTAAATGAAGATTATATTCAATAAAAATATATTAAAAATGACATACACTATATTAAAAATGCTACTACATGTATACACATATATACAACAATAATAATTAAAGAAAAAGAGACCATGAATTTGAGAAGAACAAGGGGCAGCATGTAAGAGATTGAAGAGAGGAATAGAGGAAAAATATTGTAACTTTAAAAATTGAAAATTAAAGATATGTAGTATATGAGAGAAAATCTATTTTCAATAGAAATAATGAAAAAAAGAAAACTAAAAATGTGAAAAATTAATGATTTGCTGACTTATATGAGATAAAATGCTATGTTCATTTTATAAAAATCCCTGACTTTCTGGCTCACTCAGCTTGCTTTCATATGCATTCCAGGAACACCTACCCATGGATGCTATCACACAAAGTGAGGTCCCTTCTACTCCAACCATTAGTCAAGGAAACGCCCCAACAGACTTGCTTAAAGGACAGTCTGATCTAGATTTCTTTTTTCAGTTGAGGTTACATTTTACCGTATGATTTTCGTATATGTCAAGTTGACACAAAACTAACCAGAACATGGTGTGAAAAGGTAGATGCTATACAAACCACAGTACATCCTTTCTTTTGAGTTGTTTTCTGCAGGCAATTTTTTATAGCAATGAGAAAAATAATGAAGACAAATGTGTTAGGGAAATATAAACTTCTTATATCTGGGTGTCCTCTGTTTTCTAAAACAAGAGATTTTTCTGGTAACTATTCAGTTATGTTAGATTTCTTTTGTCAATATTATTACTATTATTCATTATCTATTATAGTTTGTTACAATAAATAATTTAATTATTTAATGATTATTAAATTTTAAAATTAATAACTAATTATTTAATATTTTAACATCTCAATCCCCTCCTCGCAGGGTCCCTTCTCCATGCCCCTCCCCTTCTTCTCTGAGAGGGTGAGGTCACCTGGGTGTTCCCCCACCCTAGTGCATCATGTCTCTGCAGGTTTAGGTGCATCCAATTCACTGAGGCTGGACAGGGCAGTCTTGTTGGGAAACAGATTCCACAGACAGGCAACAGCTTTAGGGACAGACCCTGCTCTAGTTATTGGAGAACTACATGGAGACTGAGCTATACATCTGCTAAATATATGCTGGGGGCCTTGGTCCAACCCATTTATAGAATTTTGTTGGTGATTCAGTCTCTGACAACTTCTTTTAAGGATCCAGCTTAGTTGACTCTGTTGGTCCTCTTATGGAGTTCCTATCCCCTTCAGGGTCTTCAATCCATTCCCCCCAACTGTCCTGTAAAAGTCCCCTACCTCTGTCCACTGTTTGGCTGTGAGTATCTGCATCTATTTTATATATTAGACTTCTGTCTGACATAGGGTTCCCATTCTGTTCCTTGCTGATTTGTCCTATTGACACTGTCTTCTGCCTTTTCAGATTTTTTTCAGTTTTATGAGGTACTATTTATTAATTTTTGATCTTAGGGCCTTAGCCATTGTTGTTCTAGAAGTTCAGGAAATTGTGTTCTGTACCAATGAGTTCAAAGGTATTTTACCATATCTAGTCTATTAGATTTAGTGTTTTTTACTTTATGTCAAAGTTCTTGATCTACTTGAAGTTAAGTTTTGTGCAGGGTGTTAAATATGGATCTATTTGCATTTTTCTATGTGCAGACATTCCATTAGACTAGCATGATTTGTTGAAGATGCTTCCTTTTTTCCACTGTATTGGGCTTCTTTGTCAAAAATCAATTGTTCATAGGTATGTCGATTTATTTCTGGGTCTTTGATTTGATTCCACTGATCAACATGTCTGTTTCTGTCCCAATACCATGCAGTTTTTATCATTATTGCTCTGTAGTACAGCTTGAGATCAGGGATGGTGATTACTCCAAAGTTCTTTTATTGTTCAGGATTGTTTTAGCTATCCTGGAATTTTTGTATTTTTCATATGTCATTGAGAACTGGTCTTTCAAGATCTGTAAAAAATGTGTTGTAATTTTGATTTGAATTGAGTCTTCTGTTTGCTTTTGGTAGGATGGACATTTTCACTATTAATCCTACCAATCCATGAGCATGTCAGATATATCTTCTAATATATCCTATATTCTCTTTTATTTTTTATATTCCCATAGGGTAAACATTTATTCTGTTAATACTTCAGCTATGAATTCGTGAGCTGTCTTTAACTTCATTCCCTTTCCTCCTCTTGTTGACTGGAAAATATTAAGGTTTATATCTTTAAATTAAAATATTCTTTCTTCTGCTTGAACTAGTCTGGAGCCAAAGCTTTTTACAAACTATTCTTTATTGTGCTTTTTGGAGTTCTTCAGCTCTAAGATCTTAATTTTTGTTTCTTACAGATAATTTTCTGGGTTAGATTCTTATCCAGATCATGGACTTTTGTTTGTTTCATTGTTTATGTTTTTGCTAATTTGTCTGTTTTTTAAATTCTTTTTATCTAAGCAACTTTCCTAAAGATCATTATTTTGAGTTTCTATTTGGCATCGAATTTTTTTTTGTTTTTGCTCATGGTTGGGGTGCTTAAGCCACTGGAGAAGTACTATGCACCTTTAATTGGATCAAGCTTCCTTTCTTTTTTTGTTTTTCTTGTGTACTTCCAGTGGCTTATCCATTTCTAGTAGATCAATCCCATCTTTTCAACTTTATACATTGATATTTATTGAAAATCTTTCACCTGCCAGTGAGCCTTGGTGTTCTTTCTTGGAAAGCTGTAATGCCTCTGGTTCCTAGAAGATTTGATTATACAGTTCGTGTAGAATTAGGTTTTGGTGTGCTGGTGAGTAAATATTATGTAGTAGTAATTCTGGCGCATGGGATCATTGGATGTAGCAATATCTGACTCTTAAAATTAGTGGCAGCAGAGTAAGAGACTCTGGAATAATGATGGCATCTGTTCATTGGGTACAGAGACAGTAATCATGGCCAAAATGACTGAACTTCCTGGTAAAGTCTATCTTCACAGCCAGTCTTCTGACCTCATCCAGTTTGAAGGAGATTTGCCTCTGTGACAGGCTATCTGAGCTTACCCAATGCTCTAATTTCCTAGCATTATATAATGTTTCTACCCTCAGTCCTGGGAGGCATAGTTGCTTGACTTAGCTAAGACAATTTTTTGAGAATCAATATTCACAGATCTGTGTGTCAGGGTTACTCTGGTTATCAAAGAACAATTTCTTCTTAGGAAAATTGACATTGTCTACCCAGGCTTTGAGAATCAGTGTGCAGTGATAATTGGAACAATAGATAAATCAGCTTGGAAAAAACACCAGTTCCTTCCATAGTGACATTGTATAGAGCCTTACTTAATGCTCAGCATACCTCTGAGGTGTAAGTGAACCTTTGCTAGTTAGCATACCATCTCCCAGGGATATATATATCTATATATCTATATCTATATTTGTCTATCTGTCTATCTGTCTGTCTATCTATCTATCTATCTATCTGTCTGTCTGTCTGTCTGTCTGTCTGTCTGTCTGTCTGTCTGTCTATCTATCTATCTATCTATCTATCTATCTATCTATCTATCTATCTATCTATCTCACAGCTTCATCTGTGTGCACAAAGGAGAGGGTACAGCAATGATTTGGAGCTTGATACAGTAGGACTTTCAAGGTACTGTTGCATTGGGAGCAAACATGTGCCTTCAATTCAAGCTTTTGATGGCTGGTGAATTACTATAATCATGCGCTAAAGATGGGGCAGGTTAGCTGAAGCTTGGTCCCAGAGGGTAGAGGGTGACTGCAGTAGCTCATGTAGGGGATATAGCATGTCATGAAATATGACTACTTAGACGGTGACTAAGGCTCCAACTACTCTTGCAGTTTAAAGATAGGGATGGATATTAGCTGTCCTGGCCACAGTCAATAGGACATAGTGTTGCTTTGGTTCTGAAAAATGCCAGCTGTGTGGATTCCAAGGAAGCTCCCTCTCCTGACCATATGGCCATTTAGATCATAGGGGTATTCAGTGGTAAAGAGAGAAAGTGTATCTAAAGTTGTGATGGTGACTTTCGAAGTCCTCATCTGTGCCTTTTCTACCAAAGGAAGATCAGCTTCTATAGGGATTCCCCAGGCTTCCTATTAGACTTCAGTATTCCCTGGTATTCTACTGCAGTGATTGTTACAAGAATGATGTCCATTTTTTCTTTTGTGACTATCTCTTTGGAGGTAATGAGAACATTTTGCTGATATAAGCCCCCTCCCATCCAAGATTTTAATTTTAAGATTTCTAATGTTGAGTATAATGTGCCATCCATTCATCCCGTCTATCCATCCATGCATCTCTCTCTCTCTCTCTCTCTCTCTCTCTCTCTCTCTCTCTCTCCGTCTATCTTCTAGCTACCCACATTATTATTTTTCATCCTGTTTTTTACCTTTTAATTCCCTTCATGATGACGTTTGATGAACAAAAGATCTTAACTTTAGTAATGCCCAATTTGCTATTCTTTTTTAATTCTCGCCATTATATTTTAATGTGGCATAAGAAATCTACCTGTCTAGTGGTCATAATGATAGTCACCCATGCTTTATAACAAAACCTTCATTCTTTTCAGCTTTCCAATTCAGTCCTGTGATCTATCTTAAAATGTTTTTGTGCTTAGTTTTGTGTATGGCAGTAACTAAAACATTTTTAATGCTCTCCAATTAATTTTTATGACATTCTTTGTTGAGAATATTTGGAAGTAAAAAGATTTAGAATGAGGTTTGTATTCAAACAGCATTTGTTCTACCCATTAACTGAGTCATATTTGTCAAATATTTTTTCTCCTATTAAAGTCATCAAGATTAATAATATTCATATTTTTAGGGTTTGAGGATATTAAATGGATATTCATTTTAAAAGTTTGACATAGTGTAGATTATTAATTTTTATTTAAAAATTTAATTTGTAAACATGTGTATGCTAAGTTCATTTTTGAAGAAATGTAATTATTATGATTAGTTAGGTCTGGGTTGAGTTGTCTCAACCTTCATTAGTTGCTATAAACACATAGGTCATTTCTAGTGCTAGGTTTTTTGAAAGACAACTGGAATTGGGGTCATTCTAGGGACAAGCTAGAAACTTAGTGCAATGAAAACTTCCAGGAATCTACAAGTTATGACACACCCTAGCTATGACTCCTAGTAACGGGGCACATGGAGCCTAAACTGGCTATCTCTTATGACCAGGCAAGACTTCTTCTAATGGAGGGACTGAGACTCCAACTCAGCAACAAAACCTTCGACCTAGAATTTGTTCTGCCTACAAGACATGCTGGGGTAAAGATGGTGCAGAAGTTGTGAGTGGACAATCATTGACTTGTCCAGCTTGAAACACACACTATGAGAGGGAGTGCATCCCTGCCTGGAGGGCTAGGACCCAGAGGGTGGGTATCCCAGAGACAAATGGGAAAATAAATATCAATGAAACGATTCCTAGTGATATTCTAGTATACTTATACATCAGTGGCTAGACCAACTGGCATCATAGAGGCTTCATTCAGCAACTGATGGAAACAGAGGCAGAGACCCAGAGTCACACATTATGTAGAGTTCAGGGAATCCTGCATAAGAAGGGGAGGAAGAATTGTAAGAGCTAGAGAGATCAATGACACCATAAGATAAACCACAAAATCAACAAACTTGGGCTCATTGGGCATCACTGAGCCAGAACCTACAACCCGAGAGCCTGCATGGCTCTGACCCAGGCCTTCCATGTATATGTTACAGTTGTGTAGCTTGATCTTCCTGTGGGACTCCTTACAATGAGAGCAGGGGCTATCTCTGACTTTTTTTTTTGTCTACTTTTGGGACCCTTTTCCTCCTACTGAACACGGTTGCCCCATTTAACCTTAATAAAATGGGAGTTGTCTATTCTTACCTCAACTTGATATGACATGTTTGGTTGATATCTATGGCATTCCTGCCTCTTACTGAAAGAAAAGAAAGAAGAGTGGATAGAGGGGCAAGGGTGAAGGGAGGTTTGGGGAAGAATCTGGAGGGTGGGGGTGGGAGGTGTGTGAAATATATGAAAGAAGGAAAATAAAGTTTAATTAAAAGAAGAAAGTAGCTTTGTAAGCGATAGAAAACAAGTCAATGAATAGCATCCTTTCATAGTTTCTACTTAAGCTCTTGCTTGAGTTCCTGCCATGATTTCCCTCAGTGATGGAATGTGACCTAGAAGTTCTAAGATAAAATCATCTCTTCCCTCCCCAGTTGATATTGGCTCCATCATAGAAGTGTAAAATCAAACAGACAGCCTCCCCCTTTCCATCCTGATTTGCAGCATCTAACTAAATGTGGGAGGCAATTTGGGTTGCCTCAGGGTCACACACATGCCATGTGTGCTTAACCTCTGGCTTTCTTTTAGCCCTCTACATCAGCTGCCTCCCTGGCTTCATTAACAAAAATTCTAAATTCTTAGAGCTTAAGTCCAATCTGATATACTTGAAACAACATTCTTCTCACCTTTATCAACTTGTGGTTGAACTGAGAATAGTATTCAAATTGCCAAGCCAAGTGGTTCTATAATAGCTCAGAATACTTAATCTCTATATCATTAGGCATTACTATATACTTAGTGCACAGATTCACAGAGGCAGGGTTTTTTTCTTTAATTGACCAAGATATTTGCTTAGTCTCCTTTGAATGTACATGTAGAGATAAATTTTGAAGTCCAGATACAAATCAAATCCTCTCAAAGCCAAAATTCACTTTATTCTGTGGAGGAGATTCACTTTATACTGTGGAGGAGAATCATTTTCTGTAGTGCAAAGAGTTTGTTTTCAGAAGGTTGCGGCCTTCCTTTATGTCCATAGGCCTCTCTGTGGTTGTTCCATGCTAGTCAACTTTTCTGTAACTATATCCAGGTCTCAATATTTGATGGATGCAAGTGTAATTCTCAGTAGTTCTCAAGTACATTCTTGATGTGCTTCCTTATTGAAAATAGTTCCTCAAAGTTTCCACCCAGCAGATGACTCAGATAGATGCAGTCACCCACAGTGAAACAGTGGATAGGGACTGGGGACTCGTATGGGAGAACAGGAGGAAGGATTGTAGGCCCCAAAGAGGATAAAAACTCCACAGGAAGACCAACAGAGACAATTAACCTGGACCCTTGGGGCTCTTAGAGACTGAACCATCAACCAAAGAATTACACAGTCTAGATCTAGGCCCTCTGCACATATGGAGCAGATATGCAGCTATGTCTTCCTTAACCACTGGAGTGGGGTATCCAAAAACCTGTTTTCTGTGCATAGCATATGTTTTCTAGCTGGGCTGCCTCAGTGGGAGAGGATATACCCAGCCCTGCAGAAACCTGATGTGCCACAGGGGAGCCTTACTAGCTTAAAGGAGAAGGGATAAGGGTAGAGTGAAGGACTGTGGAAAGGGGTAATTGAGAAGAAGGACAGTGAGCAGATGTAAAGTGAATGAAGAACAAAGAAAAAAGAAAAAAAGATAGTTGCTCAAATGTGGTTCTGCCAAAAAGTGATGGAATGAATTATCTATAATCATGAAGTGAAGTGTTCTTGCTTCTGAGAAGATAGGACCTGCCTTAGGGTTTTCTTGCCATGAAGAGACACCATGACCAAGGCAACTCTTATAAAGGAAAATATTTAATTGAGACTGGTTTATAGTTTATAGGTTTAGTCCATTATATCGTGGCAGGAAAGATGGTAACACACAGGCATATGTGGTGCTGTAGGAGTACCTGGGAGTTCTACATCTGGATTGGTAAGCAACTGGAAGATAGAGTGAGCCATTGGGCCTGGTTTGAGCTTCTGAAACCTGAACCCGCCTCCCCTCAGTGACACACTACCTCCAAGAATGTCATACCTCTAATAATGTCACTCCCCTACTCTGTGAATCTATGGAGTCTAGTTTTATTCAGCCCAGCCCAGGACCTATGAAAGTTTAATAAAGACAAGATCATATTTTTCCTTGTATTGAGTATCAGATTGGAGTTTTAGTCACTCCATTGGAGAGTTGGTGGGTAACATATATATTTCTGTCCAAAATGGCACAAATATGCCAAAATATTATTTTCCCAGAAAACTTGAAATGTATTTTCAAATTATTGCATCAAGTTGTATTCTTATACATTTTTGCTTTTTAATGGACTTCGTTTAGTCAAGATGTCAAAATGCATGAAATTACCTTATTTTGAGTTTGCCAAAAATGCAGTTTTATTGTTAGGATTTGAAATAGTGTATTGATCAGTTGTTTTTTACTTTAAGACACAGGTTTTACTCACTTAAGTGCATAAGTGCACAAAAGGGTTAAAGATGAAACTCAGATTTCATCACCAACCTCTGGTACAAATTTTGTTGTTGATTCCATAAATGACTTAATAACTTTATAAATGTAAAATCTTTTCAGGATTAGGCTTTGACTTAGGAACCCCCCTACCTCCAGGAAATGATATCAGCATAGCCACAGAGAATGTGCCAAAGAAATTCGTGAAATGTCAATTCTTGTTGTCCTTATAATTTATTCTTGGTGATAACTCTTGTTTTGTTATCTGTGATAATAAGAATGTAATTGGCTCCCATAGGCCCATAAGAAGTGACACTATTAGCAGGTGTGGCCTTGTAGGATTAGGTATGGTCTAGTTGGAGGAAGGGATTCATTGATAGAGCCGGTTTTGAGGTCTTCTATGTTCAAGCTTTGCACAGCATGGCACACAGTCTTCTGCAGATTCTCAGCTACCACTCCAGCACCATGTCTGCTTGCACACTTCCATGCTTCCCACCATGATAATAATGGACTAAGCCTCTGAAACTGTGAGGCAGCCATAATAAAATATTTTCCTTTATAAGAGTTACTATGGTCATGATGTCTTTTCACAGCAGTAAAACCCAAACTAAGACATTTTTAATGCTTTTGAGCATTAACTTTCTTGGTACATCTGTAATAATGTTTCATTAAATGTGGGGCATCACCTGATGAATCACCTGATTCATCTTTTATTAGTCTTAATAAATCTCTCTTTTACCTTTGATTGTTGGGACTCCATCAGTAACTGTCAGATATGTTGACAATCAGCAGAGAAAATCATTTTAACATATTTTTGTTACTGGTTAATATAAATCTTTTTTATTTTAATGACAACTAAGAAGCTGTTTCTTCAGTGACATACTTGTCATTAATACCTCTAATAAAAACTGCAAGGGGAGCCAGATTTCTGACACTGGCACTACCATTCCTCATCACAACATAAAATTTATTGTTTGTAGCAATGCTCTCACAACTTCAATAGGGTTTCCAGTATCTGCAGTTTGTCTGACTTTAGTGTCAAACTCATTTTGGTTGAGTTCTTCTTTGTTTAGAGCATGAGGAATTGGCTATAAGCTCAATCTAATCCTTAGTAAACTCTCCCTCAGTCAGAAGGTTTCCATTATATATATTACCTCATAAGCAGGTGTTTTTTTTTTTTTTTTGGTTTTTTTGAGACAGGGTTTCTCTGTATAGCCTTGGCTATCCTGGAACTCACTCTGTAGACCAGGCTGACCTCGAACTCAGAAATCCGCCTGCCTCTGCCTCCCAAGTGCTGGGATTAAAGGCGTGCGCCACCACTGCCCGGCTTCATAAGCAGTTTTTATAGTTGACTCCACTGTTCTGAAATAAAACAAAACAAATGAACAAAAAACAGTTTAAGGGAGGAAAGACTTTTCTGTTCCTCTCCTCTGTCTTGAAGACAGTTTTCCATGAGAATGAATTTGGCATCATAGTTTTATATGCAATGCTAAGGACTTTGGGAACTTTCACAAAATTTCCCACAAATTAAGCAGTATTTTATTATTTACTATGATAAACATAATAATCAGCTGCTCTTCCTTTTCACTGAACAAATATCCTTCATTTGCTATTTCTCTTTATAAAGTTTTGTTTTATTTCACAATGTTTCGGAAACCATGTGGGGAGCTGGAGAAATAGTAAAGGAATCTGTTTACTTTTATGATGAAAATGAATTGATGGAAAAATACAAAACAAGATTGAGACCTGTCTTAGTTTTGCTTTCTATTACTGTGATGAAGCACTGACTAAAAGCAACTTGGGGAGAAAGAGTTTTATTTGGATTACATACCACAGGTCATAGTCTTGAGGAATTCTAGGCAGGAACTCAAACAGGAGGAACCTACAGGCAGAAACTCAAACAGGGCAGTGAAGACATGCTGCTTGTTGACTTGCTCTCCATGACTTGCACAGCTTGCTTTCTTAAAAAAATATAGAACCCACAATGTGAGTTCCTTTAACATAAATCATAAATTAAGAAAATACTCCACAGACTTGCCTATACACCAATCAGATAAAGGCATTTTCTAGGTTGAAATTCATCCTTCCCAGATGACCTCCTGTTGGGCCAAGTGAACAAAACCTTAACTGGCAAAGGACGCTTTTACATCACAGTTGCCTAAGATGATGGCTGAAAGGCAAAGATGAGATGTAGAAGACCCCTTAGCAAGCAAATAAGAAGAGCTACCTGCTTTCTAAACAACATGGAATACCTATTATTTGCAATGGTAGGCTAAAACATTATTGATAACCCTGTGTTTCCTCACCAAGCCATCATATGCACATGTAGCATCAGATGGTGCCAATTCTACTGCCTGTGCCTTGAAGATAACACACTGTAAACCTCACAGCACCCATAAAATTAAAGCCGTGCATGTATAAAAACACATATGTTCATTTTCTCATGACCTTGCATAAGGGCTGTCATCTACAGAGTTCACACTTGGGAACTGCACAATTGAATTGAAAACAAGCACAATCAAATATCATGATGCTTTAAGTCAGCTCAGTATTTTGTGCCCTCTTCCATACATAGATATCCTAAGACAAATACAGCCTTTGGGATGAGGGCTAGATACCCCTAGGTTACACATTCGAGACACCAGAATTATAGCAAGGAGAAGCTAATATCTTGGTGGTTTCTGAATGATAACAAATTTGGCAGAAAAGGGGGAAGAAATATATTTGAGGAGTGCATGATAAGGATAATCTAATGAGGAAATCACACCAACTTCAAAGCATCGGTTTCTGTTAATCACTGTGTGCTTTGTTTTTGAGTTTGCTTATGATTCAGCTCAATAGTTTCATTCACTAACCCCATCACATTATTCATAGTTGCCATTCAGACTAGCTCAGGACTGGAGTCAGAGTGAGCCAAATCCTTTCTGGAAACAGGGCAGAGAAGCAACTTGAAACAAAACCTAGAATATTCTTTCATGGGCTTTATCATAAAACAGAAGCTAGATGGTATCTGTTGGAATTACAAAAAAAAGTTTTCCATCTAAAACATGCCAACAAAAGGCACAGAATTACAAATAATTACTTCTCCTGAACCTATTTCACAAGGAGAAAGTGTTACTTGGCAGGAGACAAGATCCAGCCCACTAGCTATACCCCTAATTAAACTGTCACCTCCTTTTCTGCTCTTAATGAGATCAACTGCCAGTTTTTGTTATTCAGTCACAACAGAAAATAATTTGTTCTCTCTATGTGTCTGTGGATCATCAAAACTATACAGTGACAAAACCATAGAGAATGAATAGTGCTGCAATCTACCTGTGACTTTCTCCCACATTCCACTCTGGGAGTTCACCAATAATGGCCAATAACCCTCTGATCTTTACTCCTTATGTCACCCACCAGCTGCCTCTGACTTGGCTGACGCAATCTCAATGTCTACCATATGTGTCATAGGAGGAGACAGCCAGTAGATCCATCCTGGAAAGCCCCCTTGGTTGCCATTATCCAAGTCAGAAATGCTGCCCCATGCTTTTGTTTCCTATTCAAAAACAAAACGTTTGCTTGTTGGCCTGTCTTGCCTGTCACTAACAAGACAAAGAACCTGAACAGAAAGGGCCCAGCCTCCCAGGCAGACCTCATCTAAAGCAATGACAAAAGGTCACCAAGTAACTTCTACAGGCCGAAAACCTTCAACAACATTTCAGATGGAAATCTACAACAAGTCGTTTCTGGCACCTAAAAGCACCGTTATACTTATAGATGAGGAGAGCAAGAAGTAAAATACATAGATTTGTGATTTGGGACTGAAGGTATGTGTTGAAGGCCTGGAAAACTAGCTCAGTTAGTGCAAGTATGAAGAACTGAGTTTTATCCCTAGAACTCACATAAAAATCTAGACATGTCTGTAATCCCTGTACTGAGAAAGCTGAGGCAAGAAGATTCCCTAAATGTCTCCAGCAAACCAGCCTAGGCTTATCAGCTCCCAGCAAGAATATGATTAATAAACAAGATGGATGCCTCCCAGGAACAACATTACAGACCACTGTTGTCCACATCCACATCCATACATAAATATATACTTATGGACACATGCACATACTCACTACATGAACCTACAAAAACAAGCATGCATGAATATCTATGTACCCACAGAAACACACATACCATACAGGCACACATGCACACTTACAGATATAGAGAGATAGTGAGAGACAGGGAATATGAGATAAATAGGAGAGATTATAGTTGATGAGATCTGTTGCACATATGGATGCTTAGTCACAAAGATAATGTCTCTGAATACTAGCTGATATTCTCAGATGAGTGACTGTAGCTTTTATATTCTACAGATGGAAAGAAAGATGAATTGATCAGGATTAAATATCTTGTATTCACTGAGAGAAGTTAGAATCAAAACAGCCAATCGTAGCTCAGAATATTTGTATATAAAATTCAATGGCCAATAAAGAATTGGATGAGTGAATGCTAGGCAGAAACGTGATACAATAACAAGTGGATAATTAATCAGAAACGTCTCTAGTCCCCCACAGAAATACAGTTTAGCCAGAGGAGAAGAAAACCCATTTTAAACAATATTTGCTGGTGGGTTATAAAATTTAATGTCGATTAAAATACTTCATTAGGCTGAACTCATTTTTAAGTCTGTCCTCAAGAAGAAAAATAAATTCCATAAATCTAAACATTGAGAAATAATAAGGCAACTATTGACCCAGTGAATGCAAAAAGAGTTTGCAGAAAAGTTAACATGTGCACATCAAGTCAAAGCGTTATTTATCTACAGCCATTGTAATTAGCAAATATGTATTTGCAGAGCAGCTATTATTGAAGAATGCATAAGCTGAATGAATACCTCAAGGTTAGAAAGGACAATATTAAATTCTGCTTGGACATAAAAATCTCTGGATTGAATATTATGCACCAATATCTATGCACCTCATATGATATAAATACTTAGGGGGACTCATTTATGTAGAATTAATAATGAAAATCTTAGTAATTAAAAACCAAATAGTTATTATTGACAGGTTCTTCATAATGTTGTAGGTACCTTTAAATCCTATCTATGCCATCTACATTGCTCCTGTGCCCTGTGTTCTAGTCATAATGAATTAAAGTTCCCAGAGTCTAGGTCACTCCAAGCTGATGCTCAAACTCATTTATTGCCCCCCTCCCCTTCCTTCTATCCTGTTACTGTGCTTTGGTTTTTCCTAAATGATTATTCTTTTCTCTTGTCCTTGGGCTTAGTCTCTTTTCTGTCTCATCATTTACATTATATTTATCTTTTACCTCTGTGATATTCAAGAGCACATAGACATCCCTCCTCTCAGTTTTGATACTGATCTATAAATTGCTAATTTTTCAGATTCAATGACTAGACTTTACATTTTTTAATCATTTATTTATGCAAATGAGTTTTTGCTGTATTGCCCAGACTATGTTTGAATTCATGAACTCAATTGATCCTCTTGCCTTAGCTTTCTGAGTAATTGAGTTATAAATGTGTGCCACCATTTTAGGCTTAGCCACTGTGTCCAAAAAGGCAGGGACTGCTTCTCATGGTGATGCCTTAGAGGAGGTCATGATGGCTCTGGTCTTGAAAGAAACATGGCTATAGTTAATTATCTAGATTATTTTGAAACTCCAGAAATAGAGAGGTTAAATATATAGGTTTATTTCATTTAGTGAACTTAGCATCCTTTGTCAACAAAGTGATCAGGAAGGAAAAAAAAAGAGAGAGACAAAGGCATTCTGATCAGAGGAATGAAGCTGAGTTGAGCGCATCCTCCCACACCGTGGGGCCCATTCCTTTTTATCATCTGAAATGAAGAGGAGTAATTCTCTTCCCCTGTCATCAAGCTTATTATTGAATCATGTGCTGAGTGAGCTCTTAGGCATCTGCCTTGGGACCTGTCACAAGCTCTGGAAAGCTCACTGTGATGCACAGGATTCAGGCAGCTTTGGATAATGTTATGTTATATGGTCGTCATTATCCTTCCAATGGAATTGATGACACTTCAGAGATGAAGAGGAATAAGAGAAAATGAAAAATAAAACTAAGAGAGATGCAGGGCTGAGCTCACTTTTTCAGGGACAGCGTGCTAGTGATGGAACACAAGTACATGGCTACAAATCACACCCAAATGAACTGGAGAGCAAAAATCAAGTGCAAAAGTGCATTCAGCCAGTCATAGGAGAACTGGAATCCCTACTGAAATCCATAAAACTTGAAATAAAGAAAGAGCAGTAACTGACCAGTAGGAAACTAATACAAAAGATGTATGTGAAGTTTGAGCCTCACTTACTGTTTCTATTTAGAACTCAGGGTAAGTTATCAGAAACTCAAAGGTGCCATAGGATTTATAACATGCCCTTCTAGTGCACATGGTCAGTGATTTAAAAAATGTCTCTTGACACTGTAAGTGTTTAAATCATTCCCAAATGCTTGTCAATTAACGATTTATTTTATCAATTGTAAAGTCTCCATTTTTCTGTTCTGAATTTGATGTTTTACTTAGTGAGGTTTTCTCTTGTTAAAAATTTGCCATTTGAGAAAATTGATTGCCCAACTAAGAACTGATTGTAATACAAGCTTATTTACGGAGATGATTTTAAGTGAGTATACTTTGTGTGCTGGAGACTTGGTATCCACTTGTCTATGATACAGACTAAGCCGTGTACTCATGGAGTTTATATTCCATTGGCACATGCATTCATGCATGTCTGTGCTAATGTGGCAAATAAACAATAAATTAAATAATCAGTTGTAAATCATGCTGTGTTCTTGAAGGCTATGTAAGTACTGTATAAAAATGAAGACTGGAAAGAGTGCTTAGAAGGGGGTTAAATTGTGCTACAGATTAGAGTGGTTGGCAGAGTTTTATTGAGGGGTGGCATTTAAGTGAAGGTTGGAGATGACAGAAGACATGTCATATGTCATGTCACACTCCGAGTGTAAGATACAGAAATACCTAGAAAGGCACCTGTGCAAGAGATCTGTGGCAGCAGCATCTCTGTTAATCTTGAGGAGTGTCAAGGAGGTCAGCATATGTGGAATAAAATTAGAGAATGGTGAGAGGTGAGGTTGGAGAGGCAATGCCATCAGTCACTGGGAGCTTATCGGCAGGGGGCTTTCTTCCTTCTTCTAAGTGAACTTGAAAGCAGTGGAGTTCTAAGACTGGCTTTATTCAATGCCTCTGGCAATTAGGCTGAGAAAAAAAAGCCCACTGGACAAGACCCTATAAACAAGAGCCCCATGGAGGGAGCAACAGTGTCAACAGGCCACTGGAGTTCCCGGGGACTGGACCACCAACCAAAGAATACACATGGAGGGACCCATGGTGCTAGCCACATATGTGGCAGAGGATGACCTTGTTGGACATCAGTAGGAGGAGAGGCCCTTGGACCTGAGGATGTTCGATGCCCCAGTGTAGGGGAATGCCAGGGTAGGACGTCGGGAGTGGGTGGGCAGGGGAGCACTCTCATAGAGGCAGGGGGAGGGGGAATGGGATAAGGGTTTCTGAAGGGGGGACCTGGAAAGGGGAAAACATTTGAAATGTAAATAAAGAAAATATCAGTCAACCAAAAAAAAAAAAAAAAAAACAAGAGACCTATCAGGAGGCTCCCGTGTTAGTGTAATAAAGTACCACCAACATGGCAGCTCAAAAACAATATAAGTCACTTTTCTCACAATTGTAAGGGCAGACGACTGATGCGAATTTCCTCCAGCAGAAATTAAGGAGTTGGTTGTATTTCTTCTGGGGGCTCTGGGTAGAATTCATTTCTTTGTGTTTTATAACTCCCGCTCTTGGAGAACCTCTGTGATCTCTGAGTGGTTCAGGGTTCCCTTCCAGAAATTATTATCACCACAGCCTCAGCTTCCTTCCTTCATCTGCTCTGACTCCCTAATGGTTAGTTTGTGCCTGCCCAGATGATCCAGATTAATCTCTGCATTGTGGTATATTCTACTTAATCAGACCTGAAAAATCTCTTCTGTGTCACAATAATGTCACAGGATGTGAGCAGAGGGACCTTTGGACATTATTTAATAACAGGCTGTTGTAGGGACCCAGGCAGGTGATGGTAGTAGCCTAAGCAAGATAGTCACAATGAAGACAGTGGGGTAGGGGGCAGCACAGTGGCTGGGTTTCAGATAATATTTTAAAAGCAGAAGCCAACATTATTTCCTTATGGATTATATTGGAGGTGTGGTGTGCTAAATAAAGTCTTATGTGAACCTGATACCCTTGAGGTCCCCAAGAGTAGTGGTCACCTCTGTCTTCTACCTTCTGTTTTTATAAGGCTTCACACAGTGCTCAGCACACAGTGGTAGCCCAGTAAATATTCATAAACCTGAGAATGTTTTATTGAAAATAAGCTATATAGAAGAAATCTAGACTATATCTATCTATATCTAAATCTATATCTATATCTATATCATATATATGTATATGTATATATATATATATATAAACATACAGAGACAGAGACAGAGATAGACAGACAGAGACAGAGACAGACAGAGAGATACAGACAGAGAAAGGAAAACAACAAAACAAATAGTTCCCCCCTCAATAAAATAGATTATCATTCCTTTTTTTTTTTAGTTTTACGTTGTTTTACAAATAAAGAAATTAATAAAGAGGCTAATTAACTTTAGATATTGAGAAAAGAGAAACCTGTTCAGAACAGTCACTATTACCTCATCCATTTGGAGTATTTTTTTTATTTTTTTAATTAGATATATTCTTTATTTACATTTCAAATGTCCCCTTTCCTGGTTCGCCCCTCCCCTGAAAATCCCATAAGCCATCTCTCTTTCCCCAATCAACCTTTCTCCCGCTTCCCTGTCCTGGTATTCTTCTACACTACAGCATCAAGTCTTTCTAGGACCAAGGGCCTCTCCTCCCTTTGGTGTCTAACACGACCATCCTCTGCTGCCTATGTGTTTGGAGCCATGGGTAAGTCCATGTGTACTCTTTGGTTGATGATTTTGTCCCTGGGAGTGCTGAGAGTACTGGGTGACTCATATTGCTGTTTCTCCTGTGGTGCTACAAACCCCTTCAGCTCCTTAGGTTCTTTCTCTAGCTCCCCCATTGGGGACCCTGTGTTCAGTTCAATGGCTGGCTGAGAGTGTCCCCCTCAGTATTTGTCATGCCCTAGTAGAGCCTCCCAGGTGATAGCTTTATCCGGCTCCGGTCAGCCAGCACTTGTCAGCATCCACAACAGTGTCTAGGTTTTGTAACTGTACATGGAATGGATCCCTGGGTGGGGTAGTCTCTGGATGGTCTTTCCCTCAGACTCTGCTCTACCTTATGTCTCTGTATCTCCTTCTGTGGGTGTTTTGTTCCCCTTTCTACAGAGGACCCAAGTACCCATGCTTTGTGCTTCCTTCTTGGGCATCCTTTGATATGTGAAATGTGTATTGGGTATTTCATGCTTCTGGGCTAATATCCACTTAACAGTGAGTGCATACCGTGTATGTTCTTTTGTGATCAAGTTACCTTACTTAGGATGATATTTTCCAGTTCCACTCATTTGGCTAAGAATTTCATGAATTCATTGTCTTTACTGGCGGAATAGTAAGTATTCCATTGTGTATATATACCATATTTTTGGTATCCATTCCTCCATTGAAGGACATGTGGGTTATTTCCAGCTTCTGGCTATTATAAATAGGGCTGCTATGAACATAGTGGAGCATGTATCCTTATTACATGCTGAATCCTCTGGGTATATGCCCAGGAGTGGTATAGAAGATTCCTCCAGAAGAATTATGCCCAGTTTTCAGAGGAACCACCAAACTAATTTCCAGAGTAGTTGTACTAGCGTGCAATCCCACCAGCAGTGGAGGGGTGTTCCTTTTTCTCTTCTTCTACAGCATCTGCTGTCTCCTGAGTTTTTTTATCTTAGCCATTCTGACCAGTGTGAGGTGAAATCTGAGGGTTGTTTTGATTTGCATTTCCCTGATGACTAAGGATTTTGAACATTCCTTTAGGTGCTTCTCAGCCATTCGATATTCCTCAGGTGAAAATTCTTTATTTAGCTCTGTACCTCATTTTTTAATAGGGTTATTTGGTTCTCTGGAGTCTAACTTCTTGAGTTCTTTGTATATATTGGATATTAGCCCTCTGTCGGATGTAGGGTTGGTAATGATCTTTTCCCAATTTGTTGGTTGCTGTTTTGTCCTATTGACAGTGTCCTTTGCCATATAGAAACTTTGTAATTTTTTGAGGTCCCATTTGTCAATTCTTGATCTTAGGGCATAGGCTATTGGTGTTCTGTTCAGGAAAATTTTCCCTGTGCAATGTGTTAAAGGCTCTTCCCCAGCTTCTTTTCTATTAGTTTCAGTGTGTCTGCTTTTATGAGGAGGTCCTTGATCCACTTGGACTTGAGCTTAGTACAAAGAGATAAGAATGGATCAATTTGCATTCTTCTGCATGCTAGCTGCCATTTGAGCCAACACCATTTGTTGAAAAGGCTGTCTTTTTTCCACTGGATGGTTGTAGCTCCTTTGTCAAAGATCAAGTGACCATAAGTGTGTGGGTTCATTTCTGGGTCTTCAATTCTATTCCATTGATCTACCTGCCTGTCACTGTACCAATACCATGCAGTTTTTAACACTATTGCTCTGTAGTACTGCTTGAGGTCTGGGATACTGGGATTCCCCCAGAAAATCTTTTACTGTTGAGAATAGTTTTTGCTATCCTGGGTTTTTTGTTATTCCAGATGAATTTGAGAATTGCTCTTTCTAACTTTATGAAGAACTGAGTTGGGATTTTGGGGATTACATTGAATCTGCATATTGCTTTTGGCAAGATGGCCATTTTTACTATATTAATCCTGCCAATCCATGAGTATGGGAGATCTTTCCATCTTCTGAGGTCTGCCCTGATTTCTTTCTTCAGAGACTTGCAGTTCTTGTCATAAAGAGCTTTCACTTGTTTGGTTAGAGTCACACCAAAATATTTTATATTGTTTGTGACTATTTAAAGGGTATCGTTTCCCTAATTTCTTTCTCAGCCTGTTTATCATTTGAGTATAGGAAGGCTACTGATTTGTTTGAGTTAATTTTGTATCTGGCCACTTTGCAGAAGTTGTTTCTCAGTTGTAGGAGTTTTCTGGTGGAGTTTTTTGGGTTGCTTAAATACGCTATCATATCGTCTGCAAATAGTGATAATTTGACTTCTTCCTTTCCAATTTGTATCCCTTTGACCAACTTTTGTTGTCTAATTGCTCTAGCTTTAACTTCAAGTACTATATTGAATAGATAAGGAGCAAGAATGCTGCCTTGTCTAGTCCCTGATTTTAGTGGGATTGCTTCAAGTTTCTCTCCATTTAGTATTGATTTGCTGTATATTGCTTTTACTACATTTAGATATGGGCTTTGAATTCCTGATCTTTCCAAGATTTTTAGCATGAAAGGATGCTGAATTTTGTCAAATGCTTTTTCAGCATCTAATGAAATGACCATGTGATTCTTTTCTTTGAGTTTGTTCATATAGTGGATTACATTGACGGATTTCAGTATATTGAACCATCCCTGGATCCCTGGGGTGAAGCCTACTTGACCAATCATGGTGAATGATCATTTTGATGTGTTCTTGGATTCAGTTGGCAAGAATTTTATTGAGGATTTTTGCATTGATATTCACAAGGGAAATTGGTCTGAAATTCTCTTTCTTTGTTGGATCTTTGTGTGGTTTTGGTATCAGCATAATTGTGGTTTCATAGAACAAGTTGGGTAGTGTTCCTTCTGTTGCTATTTTGTGTAATAGTTTGAAGAGTATTGGTGTTAGGTCTTCTTTGAAGGTCTGATAGAATTCTGCACTAAAACCATCTGGACCTGTGATTTTTTTTTTTTTGGCTGGAAGACTTTCAATGATTGCTTCTATTTCTTTAGGAATTATGGGACTGTTTAGATGGTCTATTTGATCCTGATTTCATTTTAGTATTTGGTATCTGTCTAGGAAGTTGTTCATTTCCTCCAGATTTTCCAGCTGTGTTGAGTACAGGCTTTTGTAGTAGGATCTGATGATTTTTTGAATTTTCTCAGTTTCTGTTGTTAAATCTGCTTTTCCATTTTTGATTTTATTAATTTGGATACTGTCTCTGTGACTCTGGTTAGTCTGGCTAAGGGTTTATCTATCTTGTTGATTTTCTCAAAGTACCAGCTCCTGGTTTTGTTGATTCTTTGTATAGTTCTTTTTGTTTCTACTTGGTTGATTTCAGCCCTGAGTTTGATGATTTCCTGAATTCTTCTCCTCTTGGGTGCATTAGCTTCTTTTTGTTCCAGAGCTTTCAGGTGTGGTGTTAAGCTGCTAGTGTATGCTCTTTCCAGTTTCTTTTTGGAGGCACTCAGGACTTTGAGTTTTCCTCTTAGCACTGCTTTTATTGTGTCCCATAAGTTTGGGTATGTTGTGCCTTCATATTCATTACATTCTAAAAAGTCTTTGATTTCTTTCCTTATTTCTTCCATGACCAAGTTATCATTGAGTAGAGCATTGTTCAGCTTCCATGTGTCTGTGGGCTTTCTGTTGTTTTTGCTGCTATTGAAGACCACCCTTTCTCCATAGTGATCTGATAGGAGGCATGAGATTATTTCAATCTTCTCATATCTTTTGAGGACTCTTTTGTGACCAATTATTTGGTCAGTTTTGGAGAAGGTACCATAAGGTGCTGAGAAGAAGGTATATTCTTTTGATTTAGGATGAAATGTTTTATATATATGGTTCAAAACTTCAATTACTTTCACTGTGTCTCTGTTTAGTTTCTGCTTTCCTGATCAGTCCATTAAGGAGAATGGAGTGTTGAAGTCACCCACAATTATTGTCTTAGGTGCAATGTATGATTTGAGCTTTAGGAAAGTTTCTTTTATGAATCATGGTGCCTTTGCATTTGGAGCATAGATGTTCAGACTTGAGAGTTCTTCTTGGTGGATTTTTCCTTTGATGAGTGTGAAGTGTCCTTCTGTGTATTTTTTGATGACTTTTGGTTGAAAGTCAATTTTAATCTACATTAGAATGGCTATTCCAGCTTGTTCCCTGGGACCATTTGCCTGGAAAATTGTTTTCCAGCCTTTTACTCTGAGGTAGTGTTTGACTTTGACACTGAGGTGCATTTCCTGTATGCAGCAAAATGCTGGATCCTGTTTATGTATCCAGTCTGTTGGTCTATATCTTTTTATTGTGGAACTGAGTCCATTGATGTTAAGAGATATTAAGGAATAGTGATTTTTGCTTCCTGTTCATTTTAATGTTATTTTTATGTTTGAGTGATTATCTTCTTTTGGGTTTTTTGAAAGATTACTATCTTGCTTTTTCTAGGATGTAGTTGCCCTCCTTGTATTGGAGTTTTCCATGTATTATCCTTTGTATGGCTGGATTTGCAGAAAGATATTTTGTAAATTTCATTTTATCGTGGAATGTCTTGGTTTCTCCATCTATGGTGATTGAGAGTTTTGCTGGGTATAGTAGTCTGGGCTGGCATTTGTGTTCTCTTAAAGTCTGTATGACATCTGCCCAGGATCTTCTAGCTTTCATGGTTTCTGGTGAGAAGTCTGGTGTAATGCTGATAGTTCTTCCTTTATGTGTTACTTGGCCTTTTTTTCTTACTGCTTTTAATATTCTTTCTTTGTTTAGTATATTTGGTGTTTTGATTATTATGTGACAGGAGGCATTTTTGTTCTGGTCCAGTCTGTTTGGAGTTCTGAAGGCTTCTTGTCTGTTCATGGGCATCTTTCTCTTTAGTTTAGGGAAGTTTTCTTCTATAATTTTCTTGAAGATATTTACTGGCCATTTAAGTTGTAAATATTCACTGTCTTTTATACCTATAATTCTTATGTTTGGACTTCTCATTGTGTCCTATATTTCCTGGAAGTTTTAGTTACCAGCTTTTTGCATTTTGTATTTTCTTGATTGTTGAGTCAATGTTTTCTACGGTATCTTCAGCACCTGAGATTCTTTCTTCCATCTCTTATATTCTGTTGTTGATGTTTGCATCTATGGTTGCTGATTTCCTTCCAAGGTTTTATGTCTCCAAATTTGTCTCCCTTTGTGACTTCTTAGTTGTTTCTACTTCTGCTTTTAGATCCCGGATGGTTTTGTTCCATTCCTTCACTTGTTTGTTTGTGTTTTCCTATAATTCTTTAAGGGAATTTTGTGTTTCCTCTTTATGGGCTTCTCTCTGTTGACCCATGTTTTCCTGTATTTCTTTAAGCAATTTTTGTGTTTCCTTTTTAAGGGCTTCTATCTGTTGACTCATGTTCTCCTATACTTCTTTAAGGGAGTTATTTATATTTTTCTTGAAATCCTCTATCAGCATCATTAGATGTGATTTTAAATCCAGGTCTTGCTTTTCTGGTATGTAGGCGTATCCAGGCTTTGCTGTTATTGGAGAACTTGGTTCAGATGGTACCATGTTTACTTGGTTTCTGTTGGTGATGTTCTTGCGTTTGCCTTTTGCTATCTGGTTATCTCTGATGTTAGTTGGTGTTGCTGTCTCTGACTGTGACTTATCTGTGCTCCTGGGAGACCCATTCTCTCAGTGTACAGTGGTATGTAGGTACTCCTGCGAGACCCACTGTCTTGTGGTTGTATTTGGGCGTGTAGCTCTCTGGCCCTTATCAACTCTGGGTCCAGGCAGTAATTGGAAATCTCCTGTCTCAGGCTGTTCCTAGGCTCTGTGTGTTCAGAGTTTCTGGCTGTTTCCTTTGAGCAGCAGGGGTGGTCCTACCTGTGCTGCTCGGCCTCTTTGCACTCCTGAGTGGTTAGCTACCTCCATGAGTCACTTGGATATGGTACATGGTGGCAGAGGGTGGTCCCAAGCTGGAGAAGGAAACCCGAGGGTTTCTGTTAGAGGGTTCTGTGTATGATCCTCTGGCAAGGGTGGTTCTATCTGTGCAGGCAGGCCCCTCCTCACTCCTGGGTGGTTAAGCTGCCTCCTTGTGCCACTTGGGTATGGAGTGCTGTGCCAGAGGATTGGCCCAAGCTGGAAACAGAAACCGGAGGGCTTCTGCCAGAGGTTTCCCTGGTGTGAACCTCTGAGCAGCAGGCGTGCTTTTACCTGTGCAGGCCAGTTTCTCTGCACTCCTGGTTGTTTACGCTGCCTCTTTGTGCCAACTGGCTATGCTGAGCGGCAGACTATCATTCCTAAACCTATAAAATTGCTTTAACTTTTGAAACTCATTTGCTTCAAAAATTTATTTTGTGATCAGGTTTTCATATACATATATATATGTTTCATATACATATATATATATGAATAGTGAATATATATTCATATATATATGAATATATGTATAGTGAAAGCTTTAAACTTTCATATATGAGATCCTTGAAATACAGTTTATATTAACATTTTGTCATGTTTAGAGTCTTAACGTCAATTTTTATAATTTTGATGATTACTTTTGTGGATGCCTTATAATTTGTAAAATCATTTCCCTATTATTGGACATTCAAATAATTTTAGAATTTTTCTACTATAAAGTAGGCGATCAGACTATACTCAATGTCTACATCTATACCAGCCTTGAGAGTTCTCATTTTATATTCTTAGAACACCCAAAGTGGAATCACTGACAAGAGCAGAATATTCCTCTTAATTGCGCTGCAGAGGAGCAAGCTGTTTATAAAACAGATGTGAAATTTCTATAGTCAAAATTAATATTAGAGTACACAAGCATCTCTGGATTTTCCCAGTAATAATCATTGTCACCAGCCCCTACCCCATTTTAAATGAAAAGCAATTGTTAGGTGAGTGTAAAGCCAGTGGCATCTTTTCATTTGTCAGCCATCCGTAATTTCTCTTTTGAGAATTCTCTTTCTGTTGAACTATAATGGTGATATATCTTATTCTTGATATTATCTGAACAGTTTTGTTAATACAAAGTCTCAGTACATAAAACACTTTTCTTACTAAAATTGATTATGAATTAGGAAAATGTATGCAGCTGTCTAAAAGATAACAAAGTTGAATGGGTTTGTGTTACATTCATCAGATTCAAGTGAAGTCTGTGCCTTCCCAGTCAGCAAGCTAGTTTTGTGGAGACTAGCTATTTGAAACATCTGCATGGACCAGAAAAGAAGCAGAAAAGTTTTCCAAAATTGGTAAGATTGGATCTGTGTGTGTGTGTGTGTGTGTGTGTCTGTGTGTGTGTGTGCACGCGCGCGCACATGTGTGTGTGCCTGCCTGCCTGTCTGTCTGTCTGTATGTTCATCTATCAGTCTGTGTCTGTGTGTGTGTGTATAGGCCCATCTGTGTTTTCCACCTGATCGTCTTTCAAGCATAGTCTCTCTTTTGTCTGGAGCTAACTGATGAGCTAGACTGGCTGCCAGCAAGCCCCGGTGATCCTCCTGGCTCTACCTCTCAGATGGGATTGCAGGTACACACTACACCATGCCGAACTTTTCATGCATGTACTGAACCCCAGCTCAGACCTCATATTTGCAGGCAAACACTTTACTGAGTCATCTCTCTAGAACTCAAGTCAGAGAGTTTGAAGAATCTCCTTCCTAAATAGGATTTACCATCAAAACATTATACATTTATTTTTAAATGGGTATAAACATACTTTTCCCATTTTTTGGAAATATTTCAAAGGTGATATTATCATGAAGAGCCATAAATAGTAATTTAAGCAAAGATAATGGACAAAACACTTTGTTGAATTGGCAGTGGAACAGAGGATATTATGAATGCCATGAGCAAAGACAAACTTCTTTTTTTTGTTTTACTCTTCAATTAATATCTTTGGGAATGATCAGCACATTAATACATCTTGAAATGATGCTATATTAGGCAATGCAGTAAACACAGATAATGACTTAGAAACTACTTCTCTGAAACTTGAAAAGGTTACAAATATGGACTCAAATCAAAATGAGATTAAACTGGAGAGAAAGTAAACTCATACATCTGGGAGGAAATTGAATCAGCTTCGTGGTCCTCCTGAGAAATCTGGTGGAAGATCTGGAGCAAGCGAGTAGCTAAATCAAACAAAATTTACAATATAATATTTGAGCGAAAAAGTCAATGTGGTGTGAGCTACAAAAAGGGAGAAATCTTAAAAAGCAAAGAAGAAAATAAAACAGGAAGTGGCAATCAAGTCTATTCTTATGGTTTTGGAGGCTGCTATTCCCTGAGACATATTGACAATCAAGCCAACTAGTCAGAAAATGAGGGTAGTTATTTGAGAAGAAAAGGCTTTAATACATAAAATAGATTCAGGGAACAACCCAAAGGCCCACAATGAGCCCTGCAAAATGTGTTGATATTCTCTGAAGCTTGTCCTATTTGATAATTATTAGCTTTGGCCTCTGTGATTCTACCCCCCCCCCTCACACACACACACACACACACCCTTCACTGTCCTCATACCTACTGCTGCTGTCCTTGCCCAGTTTCCCACCCCTTCTTTCCTGGGTTTCCTACTTAGTTGGTTTACTGGCTTTGTACATGCTGTTGTTTCAGAGTAAAAGAGTCTGGCTACCATTTTCGCCTAAAGAGCAAAACCTGTAATGGCAATATCTACAAAAAAATGCTTAATACATTTGGCTCCTTCAGTTTTTCAATGTAGTTCAAGTTCTCAGCTAACTGTTATGGACCCCCTCTGAAATGAGAGCTAGTTCCTTCTCAGCTGGAGCTCTGCGATTGCTTACATGTACTGTGTTAATGAGGTGTACACTCCACCCAGTAAATCTGAAGCTTTTTCATAACCAAAACAAAATGTCTTTTATTTGATTCATTACTTCAATTTTATTTTACAACTAGCCACTCTACCTTGTATACAAGAGGCATTTAATACATGTTTATTATTCGATTAAAAGTGAAAAATTGTATCATTATTTCTAGAAATGGAATTCAGCTTTACCAAGAGACCAAGGTCACAGAGAACCATGGTCCAGGCACACACACACACACACACACACACACACACACACACACACACACACACACACCTGGAAGTGGCAGAAGAAATTCACATTTAATGAGTGAAGATTGCTGTTTGCCAGGCTTGCAGCAGGTTCTTTATGTCTCTATTTAGTATCACAGGCCCCTCTGTGACATAGATACTGTTTGCTCCATTTACAGATGTAAGATTGCAGGCAGAAACAGAGCTAGAGAGTAGTGGACAAGCTTTGTGTACTGATCTGCCTTGATTCTAATGCCTATGCTTATAGGAAGCATATCTTTGCTTGTATGTGTATAGTATATTTTATTTAATGCCAGTGTGTTCCCAATTTCAAGCCTGAATATAATTACTGAAGTTTAAAATGATTCCATTTCCGGGTGCCACAGCACCATAGATTCTGTCCTTTCCTATCCTTGCTCATAGTCCTGCTGATGAGGCATTTCCTCTGCTGAATGGGAAACTCACAGAAGAGCAATTGAGTGAAAATGGTCATCTCTTTCATCAGCTGAAAATCTCCACGTTTACCCAGGAAACAGCTCCTGGTAAAACTAAAAGACTGAACTAAAGTTCATTGAATTGAAATAGTTAAAATGTATTTAAAATCTCAAAGAATCAGAATCACCATGGTAATTTAAGGGATATGTCCATGTGTAGAGAATGAGTGACTTCAAGACCGAGTATGTTAAGTTACATAGAAAAACATTTTAAAATTAAAGATGGCAACAGAGTCCTTTACCAGAATTTTTCACTTCTAAGAGCACTCCAAATTAATGAGCCAGGAAAGGATTTAGAAGGGCCCTCTGCTATTGAGCTAGGGACTTAAAAATCTTTATGTGATTATTTTAGGGCTTTCTCTAATAATTTCATCAAAACATAAGCAAATGTTTTCATTTGTCACAGATTAATACATTAACACCATAGACGAACACATGGTCTTTATGACACTCCTCTAACAAATGGCTCACTTATCAAAACATGCAAAACCACATCTCATATACTCTTCTCTATTTCAGAAGTTACAGAAATTGCACCAAACATAAACAGTGCCTTCCTTAACCAGGTTTATAGTCCAGTAGAGAGTCCTCAAAATTGCATGGGGTCTAGTACTGAGCTGTGAAATCAATTTGATGAATTTTGTTCACCTTGCTTAGAAATACAGCATAATAGAAAAATATTAGAGTATATTACATATAATGATTAAAACTGTTGGTTTGTGGATAGTTTATTTCAGCTATATGACTATGCATATGTTTTTCTAGGCAGTACTTTTTTTGCAGATTATAATAGAAAATAAAAGCTTTTAAAAGTATACATAGGTATAAACATGCATATATACATTATAAATGTATTTTAGGTAAGCTTATGTTTCCCTGTATTTTTCAAACTTCTTTTGTGTTATTTATTCCTTATTCTACTATATTACTGTCTCCTCTCCTTAACATGCTATATACTTCAGGCACAGGAAAGGAGGAATTGAGTTCTCCTCCCTGAGACCTGATTCTCACAATATTGGAATGGAATATGCAAGCTGTCAATGGAGAAAAGCAAACAATATTTAGCTGTAAAGCCTGGGAACCACAGCTATGGGTAGCATGGCAAAATATCTCTAAGGATGCAAGAATATCACTTATATTTTAGGAGTAACCAAAAACTATGTAGTGTTACTTAATGCTCCCTCAACAAAAGGAAATTCCTGCCATGTACTGTAAATCTAGCCAACTTCCTGTGCCTAGAGAGTTCATAGACCCCGGTGGGAAAACCAGCTACTGCTATTTTCCTAAGCCTATACCATTTCTAATTGTGTTTAAGTATATATCCTTACACCCACATGTGAGTGTAGATCTTACTCCTCATCAAAGAACATTTTGCAGCAGATGGAGACTCATATAGATATTTACATCAAGTCAATATGCATAGCAAAAATGTGACCATGGAGTGCCTAGACCCAGTTGATAACATCTATAGACCAGTCTCTATACCTAAGGCTCAGGTTACATTGTGGAAGAAGGAGAAGGGAGATTGTAAGATCCAGAGGACCAGAAAGCTTGCCTCTAGATAGTGTCTGCTGGAAATGACAGAGAAGCTGTACCCATGAAATCTCAACAGTATGTTTGTCAAAATAATACATGCATGGTATTAGATGTCACTATCAGATATGCCAACATAGATGGAGGGAAATGTACAGTGTCCTACTACTAGATAAAAATCTACCAACAAGCAATTGTCATTGAACAGGGAGAATCAGTTTTCTACAAGAAGCCCAGATAGGTTTATTGAATTCTAAGTGGTATTCCTAAAGATATCTACATTTTCAGCAAGACAAACACAATTCTATGTCCATTATCTGCAAAATCAAAACCTTCAGCACTACTAAATCAGGTGGATATTTCTACTTTCCAAGATTTCTTTTCATTTTAGTTACTGTATATTGTTTATTATAATTGAGCTCAGTGCAATATTTTCCTGCATGAGCATAGTGTATCAAACTTCATAATCAAACTCCATACCTTCCATATCATTCCCTACCTTCATTTAACATTTTATATTTTGAATTAAGTACTTTATGTTTTCGCAAGGCTAACCTCAAACTTTCAGGCTCAAGTGGGCACTAGCATCAACTGCCCAAGGAGCTGAGACTATACACCCAGCTTTAAATTCCTATGAACCATTGTTCTATACTCTGCTCAATAGTTTTTAAACTTTCCTTAATGGGAGAGACTACTTTACACTTGTTTTTATGTGTCTGTCACATTTCACTTAAAATATTTCCTGGTATTTCTATCCATTTTCCTGCCACTAACAAAAATGAATTCTTCTTTATAATCTTCCTCTTTCTCTCTTGATTTTTTACACACACACACACACACACACACACACACACACACACACACACGCTTATATATAATATTTTATTTATCTGTTATGGACACCTAGTTTTATTTCAACTTTACATATTGGGAAGCTAAGAAAACCTCAATTTTCCAAAGCTATATAGTAGGTTCTAAATGAAATCTGACTCCCCAGCACATCGTTTTAATATTTCTGTTTTTACATGCCTACACGACAAAGCCCTTGAATGAAATATTGAGAAGCATGTGCCTACTTAGTGGGTATATATTATTCATTGTGGACTGAAAAGGCAAGGAGGTTCTGTACATGCTTACGTGAGCAACAGGAGTATCTTGTGATGGTAATGTCTATAGGTTAGTATGGGAACTGTCAGGGAGCAAAAAGGAATATCTAGCTTAAACTTAAGTTGTCATCAACTCTAAGGTATAGAAAAGGTGGAACATGTGTAGGATGGAAGGTGCCATTGGGAATTGAGAGTAGAGACTCATACACTAATATAGATGAATTAATAGAAACGAGGCAGCACAGTCCAGATGCAATGCCGTCACCCAAAAGGAATAGTTTCGAAAGGAAGCCTGCTACCTCATTGCATAGGCTGACTCTCTTCACTAGTTTTTTGTTTCGAAAGTGTTTCTAGTCTATACTGCCAGTTACTAGGGATGGAACTTCAGGTAACATTCTGTGACCCACATTTATGCTGTTACTACTGTCATCACTAGAGTCCAATTTTGGAAGCAAAGTTCTCCGAATGAAGATAGCAAAATGATTATTGGAAATTCTACAAGGTGTTGAGAACATGAGCTCTTAAACTTGAATGTACTTGCATCATCTGGGAAGCAGAGAAGGTGTAAAATCTTGACTATATCCTCTGAGACTTTGACTAAAATTGGCATGTGATAGAGTACTGATGACAAGTGAACATCTATTTGAATTGAAACTGGGAGGGTATAATGGGGGATGACACAGTGGGGGAATGATGGGTGCAGGGGGAGCATTCCAGACAAAGATTCTACTCTACCTGTGTCACAGAAGCCAGAGTCGCCACCAACCTCAGGGGATGACTGCCACGACAAGCATGATTTGCTATAGTGGTATGTTCCTGGTTCATCCGTGTACCAGAAATAGCATGATTTACAGGGGCTTATTTGGGGACAGTCTAGGAGATGCACAGTGAGAGGCACTAAGACATACTGACACTCACCGTAGCTGTTTTGAAACAGAACATTTGCACTTGTCTGATGTTATTTATTTTTTTACCTTAGTGTCATCTGCAAAGTGGCATGACCTAGAAAGCATGAGCAACTTATGCTGCAGGCAAGGAATATTTCATGATTATAAGGAGATAATGAAAATATGTGAGAGGAAGGAGAACTGTAAATATAAAAACATACCTTATGATGTCATTATTTTTAGATCCTTTACTTAAATATATCACACTATGTTTAAAGTGATGGCAACTTCTTAAAGCCTGATCAATAATTCCTTCATCAGACATGCTATCTCCTCTCCATGATGAGCCTAGCCACAACTATATCAGATTGTCCTCAGTTAGCCATCACAGTTTCCTTATTTTATAACTTTCTGCATAATATCTCAGGTGAATTTTTTTTTGGTCTTACAGGTTGGTGGTTGGATAGATGGAAATGGGGTAGAACTAAGGGTTGTGGAAAGGAAGTGACAAACATATCAGAGGATAATATGAGAAGTCTTTAGAATTAAAAATAAATATCAAAGGAAATCTAGAAGTGTAGATCTTTCTTTATCAGCCATTGTCTTTCTTTGTAGTTGCAATTCATTTGAAAATATTCATCTCTCACTCTGCTAAGAGTAGCATTGGTTGATGCAGATTATTGATAGTTGTCATATCTGCATTGATGTAGATAGAATTCCTTTTCTCTTCAGAATAGTCTGACAACAAATGTCTCAACTTCCATGCTGTTATCACTTTGGGCTAATTGTGTCTTTGTTGGGAAAGGAGGGTGCTTAATAAAATATTTAGGTGTATCCCAAACATCCATCACATGCCACCAATATTCTTCATACACTTGTGACAGCAAAAACATGTCTCCAGAAATTGTCTTGTATGGATATATAACTGCTTCTTGTGAAGAACTACCCCATTGCTTACCACTCTGTGCCACTAACCCAACTGTACCCTTGAAGACTGATACCACCCACCTGTTATGCCAAAGCTGGGATTTATATAGCTCAGCACCATTACTTGATGTTATTTTTCTTTGATCTATGACAAAATTCTCAATCCAAAAAAAAAAGTTGTTTGTACTTGCTTAAAATATTGCCTTTCAGATATGAGAGTAATTGGCTATCTTAACAGGTATTTAGTTTCCTAACAGTTTTAAAAATATATTATGTATGAATCTCATTCATATGGAAGCAAACTTAATGCTCATGATGTTTGAAACTTGAAAGATTAGCAAAACCATGAAGCTGTGCTCTTCATGGTCTCTCTTACCAACGGTGGGTAACTACTCTCTTCGTATGGACCAACCTTTTGCTTTCGGGTATGTCTTAATGCTGCCACATACGACTCAGTTAAATTATTTCTTTTCTGCATTTTACAGCATATATAGTCTTGTAGTAAACAAATAATTTTTAAATTACAAGTACAAGTAAAACATATAATTATTTGCTTTGACTTTTTGGTTTTGACTGAAACTATCTTAATGAGGCTTCGGAATGGGAATAGGTATGTGGATGTACTTAACTGAGAGCTCCTTTGTAAATGAATATTATAGTTCACCTAAGTAAAATTCATCTGGTTAAGGTAATTCATGCTAGAGCACTAATTGCTTTTGAGGTTTGCTGGTAACAAAGGCTTAGTCCTTGACCAAAGCCTACACAGACTCCTCTGTTACTCCCTTAACTAGGCCTTGTCCTCAAGGCTTCTCCTCAAGATTCTAGTTGTAGTACAGTTTCCTTTAAATCAACATAACTAGAAGCCCTCTCCTCAGTACAGGATCTGATTTTCTTCTTTTCCACAGCTTCACTAGATGATAAAGGATCACTCTGGCTTACATTGAGCAGGAATCTTATTACCACAGCTTAGCATGTATTTACCCCTAATGTTTGGAGAGGAGCTGAGTTCTGTACTATGTTTCTTTTCCTCTTCTGCAGTATTTCCTGAGTAGTCTCCCTTTGCCACTGTGTCTTCTGACTGACTCTTGTTTTCTTTGATTCCTGCTCAAATTTTAAAGCCTTGTCACAATTGGTGGCCACAGTCTTAATTAAAAAGATTTTAAAGATTACAACAGCTTGGCTTATTGTTTTGAGCAAAGAATGGAAAAGAATTTAATTTAAGATCCAGCCAGGCAGTGGAGAGCCGCACTAAACAAAGCTTAGGAACCTTCTAGGAACTCCTAGAAGTCTAGAGGAATTCAACATCACTAAATAATTTGACACATGGAGCTGGGGCAGAGAACACTATTGTTAGTTACATTGCGATAGATTACTAGGTAGAGCAGAGCAGCATGCACTGTATGGATAGGCCTGAATGAGGAAGATTTTAACTCTTTAAATTATCCTAAGAAAACTTTATGTCATAGACTATTCATGCAAATTTGTACTCATCAACCTCCAAATTAGCTTTAAGTGTCCATTTCTTTGGTCAGTCACAATGGCTAATGCTATCAGTTCAGTGTGAAAATCCCCACCTCTTGTCTGGCATAAAGTCACAACTGCTCCTTCTAGTGAGTCTGTGTGCTGATCAAGAGCCAACTCTGCCTATTGCCAAGCTTGACTGTTGCCTTATTTTTGTTTTGTTTTAGTAATTTTATCAAATAATACAAAATAAAAAATTTTATTAACATACATATAAATATGAAAATGAATGGATTCTTGATCATAACATCTAAGTTAAATACTTGGGGAGCACTTGGCATAGGAAGGCATCACTAGCCAGAGAGTAAATGTAACAAAAGTTAGGAGAAAAACATAAATCTATAAGAAGATTTTGTTATTGGGGTGCTTTAAAAACACTTATCATCATGTCCTTGTTTTACATTATAGGGGAATAGGGAAAAACTGAAATAGGGAAGAATATCTAACTCCTGTGCTTGTTGCTTATGAAGATATTTTTACCCACAATACAATAAGCAGATGTTCAGTAAGGTTTTTTTTCTCTATGTCAACTAATATATTCCATTTTTTGTAATTTAAGTAATACATATTCATCATTGTTTTAATGCTGGTCATTTACAATGACTTTCCCAATTTTGGGGGGGTCATACTTAGAGATGCCTGGTCTATGCATGGCTTCCAGGGCTGGACACAACTGAGACAGAAAGGAAATGAAGAAAGACAGACACATGGACACAGAGACATACAATAAAGTTGGAATTGGGTGGACTAGCCCTCTGATAGGGAAATCATTGCACCTTAGTAGCTCATTATGTTTATTATATAGAATTGAATAGGGAGGCAGAATTATTTACACAACTGAACAAGAAAGTGAGGTCATTATATGTCTTTAAACAAGAAGTCAGGATTTATGGTAGATAGTTAGATCAAGGCTTAGCTCTGTGGAGAACAGCCTTTGGGCTGTAAATACCCAGGGGGGGGGTGGAAAAGCTATTATGAACATTTTCTGCACACACTATCCTACATCCACATAGGGACTGGAAGGGAACATGGCCATTTTCCTTTGAGCCTCACTCTGGAATGAGCAGTTGGGAGGGTGGGATGCTTTGCCATTTCTTCATTTGTGTGAGGCTCTGAGGTCCATGGCATTGTCAAGCCCACGTTAACAGTATATATTCACTCAGGTCCTTATCTGTTCAGGGCTTTCTTCAACTCCCTACACCTAGACAAAGAACTGCAGGCAACTAATGACTGCTGGGGAAAAAAGTAACTTGTCTCAGGGATGAGAACTCTTATTGCTTGTCCAATGCAGAGTAGTCAGATTTGAAATAATATACATGCCACCACAAAAACAAACAGACAAGCAAATCCAAAAACCAAAAACCAAAAATCAAAACCCAGATTCAGTGAAGCTGCCCGAACCACTTGCTAATCCAAGAGGACCTCCATTCTCCCACCATCTTTCCTCCACCTTCATCATACTTCTGAACCATACAGATATGCTTCCCCTGCCCATCTGTCTTCTCTACTCACTGAGCCCTCTGGGACAGGACAAGCCCTTCTGAGCAGCCTGCTATCCCAGGGAGACCTTCATTCTCCTGCCATCCCTCCCCCCACTTTCATCAGACATACAGATTTTGAGACATACAGATAAGCTTCCCTTCCCTTACCAATCTTCCATTCTCTCTAAGCCCTCTGGGCCAAGACAAGCTGCTCTGAACAGCCTGCTAGCCCAGGGGAACCTCCATTCCTTTGCTGCTTCTCAGCCCATCTTCATCTGTCCTGAGGCCCCTGAAACATATAGACCTGCAGGCCCAGAACCATATAGCCCAAGCGTACCCATCAGAGGCCTGCCATACAAGGACCATCAAGGTTCACCCTCCTCCCAATACCTACTACAACAAGAACATCCAGGGACCAAAACCATTCAGATCGCTAAAGGTCTTCTGTAGAAGACAATCAACAAAAGTCAAGGCAATATGATACCTCCAAAGCACAGCTACCCCACTACAGCAAGACCTGGATATCCTAACACAACAGAAACACAAGAAAATGACCTTAAATCCAATCTTATAAAGATGATAGAGGTCTTTAAAGAGGAAATAAATAAATCACTTTAAAAAATACAGGAAATACAATCAAACAGATAGAGGTCTTTAAAGAGAAAACAAATAAATTCCTTGAAGACATAAAGGAAAATACAATTAAACATTGAAGGAAATAAAACTATGCAAGACCTGAAAGGAAATAGAAACAATAAAGAAAATACAAACTGAGGAAATCCTGGAGATGGAAAACCTAGGGAAGAGAACAGGAACAACAGATGCAATGCTGTGAGTCAGGTTTAGGGATGGAGCCAAGAGTGAGAGAAAGAAAGTGCCTGTGACTTGGTAGATCAAGTTACTCTAATATTTATTCATAAGCAACAACGAACAAATAGAAAGCGAAAGGGATCACATTCATTCGCACACAAACTCTCACCTCTTGTCTGGTAAGTGCTGTAGCCTAGTTCTGATGGAAGCATAGGCAAAGCCCAGCAGCTTTTCCTCTTTGTGATTTGAATCCCCGAGCTGGGATTGGTGGACTGGCTCCAGGAATGAGTCAGTCTCAACAGGAAGATTCTCCATTGGAGCTCTCTGGAATGAGCCTAACCTTAGCTGTCAGACCAGTGTTTTTAAGTCTCTACCACCTTATCTAACACTAGGCTTATCAATCTCTACACATATTCTCCAGACTTAGTCTTCATGGTATCTTTTTAGTCAATTAAAACTGAGGAGTTCACCTAGTCAGGGTGTTTCCTTATCACATTTCACACTCACACACTCTGGTCTGGGTTACATTTGTAATTTCTTTTATATTGCTTACATTTATTCCTTACATGCAAGCATCACCAACAGAATGTAGGAAATGGAAGAGTGAATCCCAAGTGTAGAAAATACAATAGAAGAAATTGATATATCAGTCAAAGAAAATGTTAAATCTAAAAAAATTCCTGACATAAAATATCCAGGAAATCTGGGATATCATGAAAAGACATAACCTAAGATTAATAGGAACAGAAGATGATAAAGTATCCTAGCTCCAAAGCACAGAAAATATTCTCAACAAAATCTTAGAAGAAAACTTTCCCAACCTAAAGAAAGAGATGCCTATAAACATGCAAGAAGCGTCTAGAGCACCAATTGGACTGAACCAGAAAAGGGAATCCTCTTGGCACATAATAATCAAAACACAAAATCTACAGAACAAAGAAAGAGTATTAAAATTAGCAAGGCAAAAGGCCAGGTAACATACAAATTCAGATCTATTAGAATTACACCAGACTTCTTAACAGAGACTCTAAAAGATAGAAGGGCCTGGAGAAATATCTTCGTTGTTGTTCTTGTTGTTGTTGATTCTGTTTTTATTTTTTCTCTTTTTAATTAGATATTTTTATTTACATTTCAAATGTTATCCCCTATCCCAGTTCACCTGCTCCCCAATCCCCTTCCCTATGCCATTCATTCCCTCTCCCCTGCTTCCCAACAGGAAGAACAATAATATCAGCCAACTAGACCCCCTAGAGCTCCCAGGGACTAAACCACCAACTGAAGAGTATGCATGGAGGGACTCATGGCTTCAGCTGCATATGTAGCAGAGGATGGCCTTGGAGGGCATCAATGGAAGAAGAGGTCCTGGGAAGACTCGATGCCCCAGTGTAGCAGAATGCCAGCTTGAGGAGGAGGCAGGAGTGGATGGGTGGGGGAATACCCTCTGGAGAGATACCTTGCAACCTCTAAAAAACCACAGGTGCCATCCTAGACTTCTATACCCAGCAAAACTCTTAATCACCACAGAGAAAACAAGATATTTCAAGACAAATCCAAACTCAAACAATATCTATCTACAATTCCAGCTCTATAGAAAATAGTATAAAATCAGATACACTAAATCTCATAGAAAAGAAAGTGGGAAATACCCTTGAATGCATTGGTATAGAAGACAATTTTCTGAGAAGAGCATCAATGTCTTAGGCTCTAGGATCAATAATTGATAAATGGAAACTAATGAAACTGAAATGTTTCTATAAGACAAAGGATACGGTCAACAGAACAAACTGGCAGCCTCTAGATTGGGAAAGGATCTTCATTAACCCTACATCTGATAGAGGGTTAATATCAAAAATTTACAAAGAACTCAAGAAGTTAGACACCAACGACCCAAATGACCCAATTAAAAAATGGGATACAGAGAATTCTCAATAGACGAATCTTGATTGGCAGAGAAGTACTTAAAGAAATGCTCAAAGACGCTAATCATCAGGGAAATACAAATCAAAACAACTCTGAGGTTCCATCTTACACCCATCAGAATGGCTAAGATCAAAAATTCAAGATATAACAGATGCTGTCGAGGATATGGAGAAAGGGAAAACCTCCATTGCAGGTAGGAGGTGCATACTTGTACAACCACTTTGGAAATCAACTTGGTGATTTCTCAGAAAACTAGGAAAAGTTTTGCCTCAAGACTCAGCTAAACCACTCCTTGGCATGTACCCAAAAGATGCTCTAATGTCCTACAAAGATACTTACTCAAATGTGTTCATGGAAGCTTTATTTTTAATAGCCAGAAACTGGAAATGACCTAGATGCCCCTCAACTGAAGAATGGTTAAAGAAAATGTTGTACATTTACACAATAGAATACTCTTCAGCTATTAAAAACAGACATGAATTTTGCAGGCAAATGGATGGAACTTGAGAATATTATCATGGGTGAGGTAACCCAGTCACAAAAGGACATGCATAGTATGTACTCACTTATAAGTGGATATTAGCTATAAAATACAGGTACCATGTTACACTTCACAGACCCAAAGAACCTAAACAAGAAGGAAGGAACAAGCAAGAATGCCTGAATCTCACTAAGAAGGGGGGGCTAAAATAGTTATAAGAGGCAAATGAAGGGAGGGAACAGGGAGGGAGGGGGGTTAGGGAGGGGAATGTAGGATTCAGGTTCATGTGCAGGGAAGGACAGGATAGATGGCAAGATGATCATGAAAATGGATGTAAATCTGCAACTGATGGGGGTGAGGATGGGGAAGACATCCCCAGGACAAGACAGAGACTAGGTATAAGGGGGTTGACCTTAGCTGTGACACACATCATTGGGGATATTGAACCTGAAGAGATCACTTCCTGGAGCCAGGCAGGAAGCCCTGTGGATCAATAGAGACATCATCCCATCTACAAAACTTTCAACTCCAAATTTATCCTATCTCCAAGAAATGCAGGCACAGGGGAGGGAACAAAGACTGAAGGAATGGCCAACTTGAGACCCATCTCCTATGGGCAAGCACCAATCCCTAAAACTATTTTTTTCAGTTTTTTTAGTTAGATATATTCTTTATTTACATTTCAAATGCTTCCCCTTTCCTGGTCCCCCCTCACCCAACGAAAGTCCCATAACCCATTTCCCTTTCCCCTGTTCCCCTAATCAACCCTCTCCTGCTTCCCTGTCCTGGTATTCTCCTATACTGCGACATCGAGCCTTCCCAGGACCAGGGGCCTCAACTCCCTTTGATGTCCAACAGGGCCATCCTCTGTTGCCTATGTGTCTGGAGCCATGGGTAACTTCATGTGTACTCTTTGTTTGATGGTTTTGTCCTTCGTAGCTCTGGAAGTACTGTGTGGCTCATAATGTTGTTCCTCCTATGGCGCTGAAAACCCCTTCAGCTCCTTGGGGTCCTTTCTCTAACTCCTCCATTCAGAAACCTTGGGCTCAGTTCAATGGCTGGCTGAGAGTGACTCCCTCTATATTTGTCATTCACTAGCAGAGCCTCCCAGGTAACAGCTATATCTGGCTCCGGTCAGCAAGCACTTGAATTCCTATCACTATTAATGATACTCTGTTGTACTTGTCGACAGGAGCATGTTGTCCTCTGAGAGGCTCTACCCAACAGTTGACTCAGGCAGTTATAGACACCTATAGCCAAAAAGTGGATGGAGTTTGGGGTCTCTTGCAGAAGAGTAGGATGGATTGTGATCCCAAAGGGGATAGGGACTCCACAGGAAGACTAACAGAGTCAACTAACCTGGACCTATGGGGTTCTCATTATCTGAACCACCAACTAAAGAACATACGCAGGTTAGATCTAGGCCTCCCTGCACATATATAACAGATGTGTAGCTTGTGAGTCCTGAACAACTGGAGCAGGGGCTGTCCCAAAAGACTGTAAGTGGTATATGTTCTTCTAGCTGGGCTGCCTTGTCTGGACTCAGTGGAAGAGGAAACACCTAGCCTTTCATAAACTTGAAGTGCCAGGGTCAAGGGGATTCCTAGGGTGGGGCACCTGCTCAGTGGAGAAGGGGAGGCTGGGATGGGGGAAGAATTGTAGGATGAGTGACCATGAGGGAGGCAGTGAGTAGGATGTAAAGTGAGTAATTAAAAAAAATTTAAAAAATGTTTAAAAATGTCAGACTCAGCAGGTTGTATTTATATGTGTTTGTGCAAACATATACATAGGCACATGCACATGTGCATGTATATTTTTATGTGAGTGTATGTGTGTGTAACACTAATAAAGAACAAGGGGATATTGCCTTGAGAGTGAACGGTATCAGAGAGCTTTGAGGGAAGATAGTTGGGAAGATTGAAGGGAGGAAAAGGAGGGGGAAAGTGATGTAAATTGTAGTTTAATTAAAAACTTATTAAAGTAAAAATAAATAAATAGATTACAGTAAAAAATATGGCTTTTCCCAGATGGTTGACTAATACTAGTTTTAATTACAAAATAATAGAGTATGAATCGTGGAGTTGATTCTCAATTTTTCCTCACTGAAATTTGATGAGTGTCGTTTATGTATTACAGTGAAGTCTTCCAGTTTGGGACCCTCTCTGACTCTTATATCCTCATGCTTGACTGATTCTCTGCTTCTGACTTATTCATATTCTATATGAAAGAGCCTCTTCTTTGTCCTGGGACATTAGCAATACTGCAACTGTGTGGGGACCTCCATGATTGCCTTGGTTTGCATATGAAATTGCATTGTTCTTGTTGATTGATTTCTAATTATTTTCTTCTTCCGTTAATGCCTTCTGCAGGAAACCTGCTACAGCTGCTTATGATGTAGGCACAGCCTGCTTGCGTGTGCCAGGAGCATAATGTCTCCTTTCAGTACTTTTGCCTGCTGGTGAGATTGTGGTGCCCAATTCCTCTTTCTTCTCTTAGAGAGAGGAAGTATTGAAACTCCATACTTTGGGAAAAGGGTTATACCCAGAAACAATGGTTTACAGTCCCAAGTGGACTCCTCAGGACTAGAACATCAGAGCCATAAAGATGGCAAAATGAACAAAACTCCATACACTCAGAGTAGATATAGAGATGGATGCCAATATTCAGGAAGATTAGAATTTCAATGTTACCCTTGTATAGTCAGCATGTTTGAGGTCAGCCTGGGCTACATAAAACCCTGTCTCAACAAAGCAAAACAACAACAACATCAAAAACTATTTTGTGTTTACTAATAAGTGGAAAAATCAAGAATAATTTCTGCTGCTCAATTTCTTGGTTATAACCATCTCCATGATGTGATACTAATGAACTATTATTTTAGAGCTATTTAGCAGGATGTCAGGAAAGATTTAAGGACTATTAGTGCATAAGGAAACTAGGAGGGGATGGAATTAGAAGTAAATGCCCGCCATGAGTAGGTCTGCTCTTACCAGACGCCTCACTACATCAGATGTGGAATTTCATAGGTGCATACTCAAAGAATACAGAGTCCTCCATGGAAATTGCAATGTTAAAATATAATGTACACATTCTATTTATCTGGAGTGGAAGAGAGTATAGGGATTATTTGGGAGTGGAAGGGAATTTGGAATTGAGTTTTCATAAAAAACACTTTCTATCCTTAGTCATCACTGGAAATGAGAGAATTCTTCAGTGTCTAAAAAGTTCTGCTCTGATTTGGGAAAATTACATTAAATAGAGAAATGTAAAAGATTGACTGATTCAGGAACAAAAGAGCCTGGGAATGGAATAGATCCCAGTCAACGGCCCAGTGGTCAGCATTATCATCACCACAACTTTTGCGGTAGTAGTAGTAGTAGTAGTTGTAGTAGTTTTATAGTTTTACTACTACTACTAGTAGTATTTGTACTAAAATATCATTGTCACCATGCTTCCTCTTAGTGCTTTTAAGGCTGTCATTTTTTGAAGACTAGTTTGTCAGTTTTATATACTCTTCTTATACAATTATTTTTCCTGTTAATGTCTAAAGTGATTATGAGATAGTGTTTAATCCAGATAATGATGGCCTGTCCATTTTTGCTGATGTGGATTCGAATCTATTATAAATGAAAGAAGTCATGGAACCTTCATTTCCCATTTTGTATTCCAATGACAGCAAATTGCAGTATAGTAAGACACACTTTTAAAATGGAGAGTCTTTGATGGTGGCCACCAAATTTCTGAATTTTCACATTATTGCTAAACCAAAGAAGAGTGTAGTGGGATACAGGTTATTTCATGATGCAAGGATTTTCTTTGCTCTACAGGCTATGAAGTTAAATAGCGTGGGTAAGGATAAATGTGAGCTAGCCCCATGATCTCAATCAATGGCACAAGTGTTTTGAGTTATTTCTAGAAATGTATTTCTCTTGACTGTGATTCAGCTGCTGAGGAAGACTGACCTTTTATGTCTTATGCTTATATTCCTATAGCTCTAGGCAGACAGATTCTAATGTCTGCTTTCAGCTTGGTAGTCTCCTGAACTTTAAAGTGTCTGCTCCCACTATCCAATGCAATCATTTTATGAGATCTACACGCCATGACTGGCTATGGTGCTAACCTTTTCACCTCTTGGACATCTATATTTGCAGAAATTGTCTTTATGGGCCCATGCTCAGAGAGACTACTATCTGCATTGAAATGGAACAACATGCCTAGTCTAATCGGTCCATCTGAAAGCATTTCCCTATAGAATTTAAGAACAACTAAGGGATAAATGCAAGGTGGAGCTCGCCTTCCTTCTCTACAAGAGGCAAAGATACATATTATTTATTTTGGTTTCATTTGCTATCATTATCCTTGAGAGGAAATTCTTGTGTGTGGAAAATGGAATACTGGTTTACTATAAACTTCAACACACAACCTTTGTTTTGTTTGTATTTAGAGCAGGGTTTGAAAATGCTAATGCTATGGAGCTGAAGTCAATACTGTCATTTTCTATAAGCAGCATTGAAAATTAAACTCTTGTATTCCACAGTTATTGTTGAGACATGTCATTCTTTTACCACTAGGATCAATCTGCATAAATGTGGTTTTCAAAGAACATGACTTAAGTTACAGAGTGATTGATACTGAACAATCAAGAAGTATGTGTGTGTGAGGTGGAATCTCAGGGTTGATTTGTATTTCCCTGATGACTAAGGATGTTGAATAGCTAAGATCAAAAAACTCAGGCGATAGCAGGTGCTGGTGAGGATGTGGAGAAAGAGGAACACTACTCCACTGCTGGTGGGATTGCAAGCTGGTACAACCACTCTGAAAATCAGTTTAGCAGTACATCGGAAAATTGGACATTGTACTACTGGAGGACCCAGCTATAGCACTCCTGAGCATATACCCAGAAGATTCTCCAACATGTAATAAAGAGACATGCTCCACTATGTTCATAGCAGTCTTATTTATAATAGCCAGAAACTGGAAACAACCCAGATGTCCCTCAACAAAGGAATGGATACAAAAAATGTGGTGCATTTACACAATGGAATACTACTCAGCTATTGAAAACAATGAATTCATGAAATTCTTAGGCAAATGGATGGAACTAGAAAATATCATCCTGAGTGAGTTAACCTAATCACAAAAGAACATACATGGTATATACTCACTGATAAGTGGATATTAGCCTAGAAGCTTGGAATACCCAAGATACAATTCACAGACCAAACGAAGCTTAAGCAGAGGATGGACTTGTTGGTCTTCAAAGGGAGGAGATGCCCTTGGTTCTGAGAAGGCTGGATGTCCCAGTATAGGAGAATGCCAGGACAGGGTAGAGGGAGTAGGTGGGTTGGTGAGTAGGGGGAGGGGGATGTGATCGGGTGTTTTTGGAGGGGAAACCAGGAAAGGGGATAACATTTAAAATGTAAATAAAGAAAATAGCTAATAAAAAAAAAGAAAGAAGAGCAAAAAAAAAGTGTGTGTGTGTGTGTATGTGTGTTTGCATGCACATATGTATGTGGCATGATGGTTCACATCTGTAACTCCAGAACTCGATATTGATCAGAATGTTCCTTTTGATCGGGAAGCCAAACTGGACTACATGAGACCTTGAGTCCAGCATTGGCAGACCACAGTATGAAATCCTCTCTCAGAACTAACTAACTCACTATCTAGCTTTCTAACCAATCAACTAACTAACATAACAAATGTTCATACATAAAGCACAAATTGTATGCTTCAAATATGTTATAGATGCTAATCAGTAGCAGTGTATAATCCCCAGTTTGAAATAGAATAAAAATGGCATTCTTTGATCTGATCCTTGACATGTCCTTGCAGTTGCATACATGGGAATATCCGACATCTATTCAGTTGTTTGGGGGAAGATTATTGGTATGTACTGATCAGGCAGGTCCTTGTTGGAATCTTGAGAATTAGGTTTAGAGAAGGTAAAAAGTGTCATTCACTTGGTTTGTGGAATTTTGCTGTGGTTTCTACATCCAATCATTCTTGCTATTGACATAATTGCCTGTTATGACTACAATGGGGTAAATTTTAACTCAGAGTCCAGGCATCTGAACTAGAATTTGGGATTCATCAGAGTTGATGTAGTTATTAGGAAACAGGAGAGGGCGCAGTGGAGAGTTTGCATTTCATCACAGCTGTCTGTGATTGCCTGCTCTGTGTCATGAGCCCTGTGTCTGGTCCTATTTGAGATAGATTGGGAAGTCTCTATTGCACAGCCCAAGTTTTCTTCAGCACCATATTCTAAAAAGAAAAGATGAAGAAGGTCTGATGGCTGAAGAATCATGGCCCAGTTATTAATAAGGCAAGGCAAATCTGAATTTGTTAAGCCTCTCAATGAGATTGTCTTTTGGCTGGATTATGGTTAAGGGGGCAACAATCGTCAAAAGGTTGAGTTCCAAGAATTTATTTTTGTCTTTAGTGTCTGAAGCACATGACGGCACAGCATTCTGAAGCAGGTGTGTTAGTCCTGTAGCAGTAATTGGAGGCAGCAGTAAAGCCCACATTAGTGACACAAGCCAGGGTACTCTGCCCAAACAGCATGCCCTCATCACTCTAAGTGATGCTGCACATAGGCAGAACTGGGCAGCAGTGACCACGGTCCTTTTGCCAAGCATCACCATCATCATGATACAGCCTTCACTAATCACGACTGCAATAAAGGGGAACCCACTGAGACCTGACATATTTCCACTAGAGGACAAGTCTGTAAAGGAGAGGTGCCATCTCCTGAGGGTGCCAGAATTATTCAATTTCTTGTACAGTGAGTGAAATGTCGAACTTTGTGCAGGCTGTGATGATTGCCTTCTCATGAATTTATTATGCTCATTTATGAACATATGAATTTGTAATTGCATGCCATCTGAACCATATCTATTAATATTTGTTATGTATTAAATTTTTGTACCAAGTACTACCTTTGTGCCTTCTATCCTTAGCCACTGCTTTATCATTTATTCCTAAACTACCACTACATTTTTGGGTGGGGCAAGGGCTCTACCACTGAATAAAACCTTTACGCGTTTTCTTCTTTTCACCACATTTGAAATTATTCTGACTTGAAAATATTGATTCTTATTCTTTAGGATTATTTTCTTGTATTACTCCTCAAATCATCTTTGATGTTCTCCTTCTTAAGAGCTCGTATCCTTAGCAGAGAAGAGACAGAGGATAAAACACTAATCAATAAATTTATATGCGGAGCTATGTACACTTCAGTATTCAGTCTCCAGAAAACAGTGGAGGTACTCTAGATTATATTTTCTTTAAGATCTGGTTCTTTTCCCACAACTAGCAGAATAAGGTCCAAATTCTTGAAAATTGATATCCAAGGGCTTCCAGAGTCTGAGCTGACTTTTCCTTTCTATCATTGCCTTAGAAATTTTCTTCCCAGGCTGGCCAACTCTCTCTAGCAGCTAGCTCGGTTTTGTTTGTTTGTTTATGTTGTTGTTTGGTTATTGTTGTTGTTTAAATGGTTTTCACTCATGGTCTGAGCCTTTTCCAGTTGTCTGCCTGCTCCAGCTTTGCCTGTAACATGTCTGTTTTGTCAGGGCCTCCACAGGGATGGAATCGACAGACCCTGAACGAAATCTTTCTACATTGAACTCAGAGTCTACTCACCTGCACTGTCATTTGACAAAGACCCCTTGCTGTCCAGCTTCTCTTGCTCTTAAACGTTTACACCGTGTCTTCTACAACCATGTAAGTCTTCAGTATCAGGGAGAGTGTCTTGCCTCTCCTTGTGCCTTGGGAGCTTTCCAGGACTCCTAGAACCAATGGGGCTTGAATATGCTTAGTGCTTCCTTGCTTGCTTGCTTGCTTGCTTGCTTGACAATGCTGGGGAAGAAGCTTGTGGGGGAGACTGAAACAGCATTGAGGAGAAAGAGAAATGGCAGGAGGGACAGAATTTCTTTAGTTTTAACCTCAGGGTTTACTGCCAGCCACAGATAAGCTGTTATTACAGATAAGCTCTTCAGTCCCAAAACTCTTGCTTGAAGCTGCCACCAATGATAACAGTGGGAGGGGAGGAGAGGAGAGAGCAAGCAGAAGAAGGATGGGGACTTAGCCTCTGCCTCCCTCCCAGAAGCTTGGCAGGAGCCTTCTGTAATCCAGCACTCAGTCAAATCTTAAGCACCTTTGAAATGCTTCTCTGACCTCAACATCAGATAGGCACAGCCACTGGGATTCACTTTGAGGACTTTTTTTTTTTTTAAATTTAATTTTCACAGTTACTTCATTACTTCAATCTCACCCATAGAGTTCTTTGCTTCATTTTCTGTTTTACTTCCCCAGCTACTACAACAATTTTAATCTCCTTTTCTCCACCGGCTCTTCTAGAAATTTGCAACTTTGCATATGTGGGAACTACTTAGTTCTACTAGTGGTGCAGGCATTTAAAGGAGCACATGGTCTAGATTATCTATCAGGCTCTCATGGAGTTCTGGAATTATTTTTATAGTGGATTCTGTGTTCTGTTAGGAAATAAAGGAGGTTGTGGTTTCAAAGTGAAGTAGAGATTTGGACATTGCCTCCTGGAATTGGACTGTAGAGAGAATGAAACAAGATCTTACAGTTCAAAAGTCTCTTTTTCTCCCCACCTCTTACCAATTATACAGTGTAACTGTCTACACAGCTTAAATTTATCAAGTATTTGTTGCTTTACCAGATTGAATAGATTTATTATTTTACCTACACCAATTGGGTCCTTGGCCTTGAACAAGACTTGTGGGTACCCTGGAGTTAAGCCACCAAGGACGTAATTGCTTCAAATACTTCCATTTGTTTGTAATTTGGATTTTGTTTGTTCCAGGTCTCTTGGGAGTGCTTTGGGCTGTGAGTTAATTGAAAGTGGCTAAAGCTGAATGAAGCAGCCTCACTTCAGGAGGCATCTTTGGGATCAATTTGAGAAGACTGTTGAAATCCTTTTGCTTAGTTTAATAATTATCTCTGATTGAGGTAGGATTTGAGTCTGAGACTAATAGGAGATTCCAAAAGTTTCCCATTGGCTTTAGGGAGTACCAATTCCCTGAGCAATTAGCTGTTTCTGGAGGGTGTTTCTGTAAGACTGTGCTGCTGATGAGGTTAGAAAGTGAGGTAGGAGTGTCATGGATGGGGACGGCGCACATGACGGAGAAGAAGGGGAAGAAGGGAAGGCAGCAGAGTGAAAGATAAAAGGGTCATGAAGGATGCCCTACACAACTGGGTAGAGAGGAGAACTGAACTGTTGCAGGTGCAGGAAAGTGAAGCACGTTTCAGAAGTTTACAGGAAAATTGTCAGTTTATTACAGAAGAAATTCCCTGAGGTAAATGTAACCCTGATGATGATGATGATGATGATGATGATGATAATAATAATAATAATAATAATAATAGTAATAATAATAGAACATAACAATGAGTATTAGAACTAACGTGGATGGGGAAAATAAATGGTAAAACTTTTTGAAAGAAATAGGAGTAGAATAGTACTGGATGTATCTTTTATAATTTAACTAGAAGAGAGGCAATATACAAATGAGTGTATTGTCTCCCTGGAGATTCTGTAAAGTTTGGGGACTCTGTAGTATATTCTTATTCTGATACTCTGAGAGAGTTTCTTGACATTTCCAGTCTACAAGTTCTAGCCCAGATATAGATTGTAAAATTGAAAAATACAAAAGTAACATAAGTCTTGCTTCTTTCTTAAAGTCAGTTTTAATTTGGTAGAGTCATCAAGTTCCTAAGTGGTCAAGCTTGGTACGGGAAGAAGTGAGTTTGCTGTGTGCCTGGCGCTGCCCTGATTCTTTACACATAATACTGAGAACTAGGTGTTGAGGGCGTGTGAGACAGGCATTGAACTCAGAGCTATGCTGTCCATTTCACAATTGTGTTATGCTTTAGATTCCAGAAATATAAAATTAAGACTAGGCAATGATATGGGCAATTACATAAATAAGACATATTCCTAGAAAAAGAGAAATGTATTAAACATTTAAAAAGCTGACAGATGACACAAACAAAACTGTAAACATCTGTATATGTGTATGTGTGTGCATCCATATATGTGAACAACTTTTAAAATTAACTATTTTATTGCTTTATATACTTTTATAACACGTGTTTTAAAACTTTTGGCATGATCAATAAATACAAAAAGTCAAAATGAATTAAAAATCCATGCCAATAGAAACATGCATTTATAGATTATGCCAAAGTTGTGTTGAGCCAGATAATGGTGTGATCTAATTCCTCTCCATTGGCATAGAGCGACTTCCTGATCAACATGGTCTAGTGTTGGTCACTAGAACATTTGTCTCTTCAGCTGTTTTGGAACTTGAGTGGCAATCTTGTTCTCTGATTTGTCTGAATTTTCCAGACAGCATCAAGACAAGATGCATCCATTATGATAAGATACAATCCAGTACTTCACAGATAATGCCACAGACAGCTTCCCATCCTAATGTCCTGGTTCACTGTAGCTTTGCTATAGGTATGCGACCTATTAACATCAACAATGTTAATGTTGATTAACAAGAACAATAAAAGAATTTTGGGAAGTTCAACTTTATGCACAACTCCCATTTAAAAATGTACTTCATGTTTATAACTGGAAACATTACATTATTGAGTGCATTCTTGACAGGCTGCAACTTTTGTTTTGACTAGGTTTCATAAGAATTGAATGGACTGCTTAGAATTTCACACTACTCATTGCTGGAAATTTTTCCACAGGCTGCCTTCTGGCTGTGTACATTTCAAACCTGTTTTCTCCTCCATTATCCTCTCTTCCAGTCCGAGAACTGGAGGGCATGTTTATATAATACGACCTCTGATACTGAGCCATGAAGTGGTAGATGAGTTCACACAGCAAGAGTTGCAAGCATTCAGAGTTCTCTCCCTAGACTAGATGGCTAACAGGAAGATCAGTGCACATCATTGTTTGCGAGCCACATATTCTATATCCCAGTAAATCCAAATAGTGTACATCTTCTACTAAAAGTTTTTTTCTAGATTTGCCATGTATTTATCATTCAAGTATCATGAAAAAGTACATAAGAAAACAAAAGATAGAAGTTACTAGAAAACTTTTTTCCCCAATTTTACTTCAGTCTGTGGCCATGTGAACATATTTTATATCCCTGCCTAGAGCCTTCTGAAAGCTCTGTGCCAGAGAATCCTTGAATCCTAAAGTCCCATCTACTTGATAACAAATCCATCCTGACTTTGAGTGATTTATTCAAATTATTCAGGACAGATTTCAATAAAAATATTATGACTCAATTGTTCAATTAAATCTCAATATTTCTGTGTTGCCTTTAAGCATTTCTTCTATTTTTATCCATGGCCTATTAAATTAAATCTTTTATGAATCATAATATTGCAGCTATTATGTAACTATTCCCTGTATGCTGTGAGAAGACACTTATTGATGGAAACCTTTCTATATTCTAGTGTCCTAACTCAGTGATTTGCATGGTTAATAAATATGTAGTGAATTTATTAAAAGCAAAGTAACAAAAAAGGAATCAATTTGAGTAGGTTTCTCGTTTCTAATAAATGTGTTATCATCAATACAAGCAACTTGGGGACTAAGTTAAAAGAGATGAGATGTCCTTGAGTATTTGAAACATTATAGGGCAAATGCTTCAGGACCACATGATCCCATGCAGATTTCCTTTATAGGGTTGGTTGAAGACAAGTATAGTGGCTTTTGGAGGAGCTATGTGATGATAGAAGTTAAAAACAAATTCTATTATTTTAAAATTTATTTCAATGTGTATATTTGATACTGACAACAAGATGTTATGGCATGAAATTGTGTTATGAGATGGTTTCTATAATAAAGCAGATGAACATGTATCATTTCATTTAGGTACTTCTTTGTGACAAGAGCAAGCTAATAACTACTTATTTAATAAAAATACATCATATTTTACATTAGAACTCTAGAGTCACTCCCTTCAGAGTTAGGCTGTTTACAATCCAATCTCTCAAACTACTCTCCCATTTCTGGGGTTTGGTTATTTTGCTGGCTAGTTTTTAACTCAACTGTATATAAGCCATGTTCATCTAGGAAGAAGAAATTACAACTGAGAAAATGCCTTAAGAGTATTTGCCTGTAAACAAATCTGAAGGGCATTTTCTTTTATTTATTTATTTTTTATTTTCTATATTTTTTTCTATTTACATTCCAAATGATTTCCCCTTTCCTGTCTCCTCCCTCCCTGAAAGTCCCATAAGCCCCCTTCCCTCCCCCTGTTCCCCATTCAACCCCCTCTTACTTCTCTGTCCTGGTATTCCCCTACAACCAGTCTTTCCAGGACCAGCGGTCTCTCCTTCCATCTTCTTGGAAATCGATTGATATATGAATTGTGTCTTGGGTATTCCGAGTTTCTGGGTTAATATCCCCGTATCAGTGACTGCATACCATGTGTGTTCTTTTGTGATTGGGTTACCTCACTAAGGATGATATTTTCCAGTTCTGACCATTTGCCTAGGAATTTCGTGAATTCATTGTATTTAATTGCAGAGTAGTATTCCATTGTGTAAATATACCACATCTTTTGGATCCATTCCTCTGTTGAGGGACATCTGGGTTCTTTCCAGCTTCTGGCTATTATAAATAAGGCTGCTATGAACATAGTGGAGCATGTGTCTTTATTGCACGCCAGGGAAGCCTCTGGGTATATGTTCATGAGTGGTCTAACAGGATCCTCAGGGAGTTTCATGCCCAGTTTTCTGAGGAACTGTCAGACAGCTTTCCAGAGTGGTTGTACCAGCTTGCAATCCCACCAGCAGTGGAGGACTGTTCCTCTTTCTCCACATCCTAGCCAACAACTGCTGTCTCCTGTGTTTTTGATCTTAGCCATTCTGACTGGTGTGAGGTGAAATCTCAGGGTTGTTTTGATTTGCATTTCCCTAATGACTAAGGATGATGAACATCTCTTTAGGTGCTTCTCAGCCATTAGATATTCTTCAGGTGAGAACTCTTTGTTTAGCTCTGTACCCCAATTTTTTTTTTTTTTGGTTTTTCGAGACAGGGTTTCTCTGTGTAGTCCTGGCTGTCCTGGAACTCACTTTGTAGACCAGGCTGGCCTCGAACTCAGAAATCCTCCTGCCTCTGCCTCCTAAGTGCTGGGATTAAAGGCGTGCGCCACCACCGCCCGGCTACCCCAGTTTTAGTAGGGTTATTTGGCTCTCTGGGGTCTAACTTCTTGAGTTCTTTGTATATCTTGGATATTAACCCTCTGTTGGTTGTAGGGTTGGTAAAGATCTTTTCCCAGTTTGTTGGTTGCCACTTTGTCCTTTTGACAGTGTCCTTTGCCTTACAGAAACTTTGTAATTTAATGAGGTCCCATTTGTCAATTCTTGATCTTAGAGCATAAGCTATTGGTGTTCTGTTCAGGAAATTTTCCCCTGTGAAGAGCATTTTCTTAATTAATGATTGATGTGGAAGGCAAGTTCATTGTGGGTGTTATTATCCCAAGGTAGATGATCTTGGATGTTATATAAAATCAGGCTGAGCAAGTCCTGAGGAACAAGCCAGTAAAAAACATTCTTCCATGACTTCTGCTTCAACTTCTGCCTCTGGGATTCCTGACTTGAGTTCCTGCTCTGACTTTCTTTGATGATGGATTGTGATGTTGAGCTGTAAGCTGAAATAAATCCTTTCGTCCCTAAGTCATTTTTTGTCATGTTGTTTCATCATAGCAGCAGAAACACTAAGACAGAAGGTAACTATTGTCTATCTCACAGTGTCTGTATATTTTAGCAGTTAATAAAATATGTATTGGTTATTTTTCTTACTTTCAGCTTTATTTCATATATCCTAATGTTTTGATGTCCATTTATGCTGAGCAAATGACAAACTATCCATTTGTTCTTATTTATTTTTATGTGAATGTGTGTGGTCTGCATGCCTGTGTATAGGTACATTTGTATGTGTGTGTGTGTGTGTGTGTGTGTGTGCTTGTGTGCAGAATCTAAGATTGAGTTCAGAAACCTTTCACGATGACTTTCCTAACTTTCTATCTTGAGGCAAGATATGTCAATCAAATTGAGACTGCTCAGATATATATTCTTGCTAGTCAGCCTTGCTCTAGAAATGCCATTTATACCTTCCAGGGTTATTGCAGGAACTCCACATACCCAACAGATATTTACATGACTTCTGGAGCTTATCTGACCTCTAGTCCTACTTCTTGCAAGGCAAGTGTTTTAAATCAAAGTCCATCTCTTTGGTTTCCAAAATTCTTTCGAACGTACTATTAGGTTTCCTTTTTATTTCATTGTTCTGTGGTTTTGCTTTTTTTTGTTGTTGTTCCAGACTGTCATGGTTATTACAGTTTTTTTTCTTTTCTAAGTTTTTTAATTTACATTCGAAATCATTTCCCCTTTCCCATTTCCTCCCTTCCCGAAAGTCCCATAAACCCCCTTCCCTCCCTCCTTTCCTCATTCAACCCCCTCTCGCTTCTCTGTCCTGGCATTCCCCTACATCCAGTTTTTCCAGGACCAGGGTCTCTCCTTCCAACTTCTTAGAAATCTATTGATATGCAAATTATGTCTAGAGTATTCCGAGATTCTGGGTTAATATCCCCTTATCAGTGACTGCATACCATGTGTGTTCTTTTCTGATTGGGTTACATCACTAAGGATGATATTTTCCAGTTTTGACCATTTGCCTAGGAATTTCGTGAGTTCATTGTTTTTAATTGCAGAGTAGTATTCCATTGTGTAAATATACCACATCTTCTGAATCCATTCCTCCTTTGAGGGACATCTGGGTTCTTTCCAGCTTCTGGCTATTATAAATAAGGCTTCTATGAACATAGTGGAGTATGTGTCCTTATTGCATGCAGGTAAAGCCTCTGGGTATATGCCCAGGAGTGGTATAGCAGGATACTCCGGAAGTGTCACGCTCAGTTTTCTAAGGAACCGCCAGACTACTTTTGAGAGTGGTTGTATCAGCTTGCAATCCCACCAGCAGTGGAGGACTATTCCTCTTTCTCCACATTCTCGCCAACAACTGCTGTCTCCTGTGTTTTTGATCTTAGCCATTCTGACTGGTGTGAGATGGAATCTCAGGGTTGTTTTGATTTGCATTTCCGTAATGACTAAGGATGATGAACATCTCTTTAGGTGCTTCTCAGCCATTAGATATTCTTCAGGTGAGAACTCTTTGTTTAGCTCTGTAGCCCATTTTTTAATAGGGTTACTTGGTTCTCTGGAGTTTAACTTCTTGAGTTCTTTGTATATATTTTATATTAACCCTCTGTAAGATGTAGGGTTGGTAAAGATCATTTCCCAGTTAGTTGGTTGCCGCTTTGTCTTTTTGACAGTGTCTTTTGCCTTGCAAAAACTTTGTAATTTAATGAGGTCCCATTTGTCAATTCTTGATCTTAGAGCATAAGCTATTGGAGTTCTATTCAGGAAATTCTCCCCTGTGCCCATATGTTCAAGGTTCTTCCCTAGTTTCCTTTCTATTAGTTTCAGTGTGTCTAGTTTTATGTGGAGGTCCTTGATCCACTTGGAATTGAGCTTAGTGCAAGGAGACAAGAATGGGTCAATTTGCATTCTTCTGCATGTTGACCTCCAGTTGAGCTAGCACCATTTGTTGAAAAGGCTATCTTTTTTCACTGGATGGTTTTAGCACCTTTGTCAAAGATCAAGTGACCGTAGAAGTGTGGATTCATTTCTGGGTCTTCAATTCTGTTCCATTGATCTACATGCCTGTCACTGTACCTATATCATGCAGTTTTTAACACTATTGCTCTGTAGTACAGCTTGAGGTCCGGGATATTGATTCCCCCAGAAGTTTTTTTACGCTTTAGAAGTTTTAGCTATCCTGGGTTTTCTGTTATTCCAGATGAATTTTTGAATTGCTCTTTCTAACTCTATGAAGAATTGAGTTGGGATTTTGATGGGGATTGCATTGAATCTGTATATTGCTTTTGGCAAGATGGTCATTTTTACTATATTAATCCTGCCAATCCATGAGCATGGCAGATTTTTCCATCTTCTGAGGTCTTCTTCAATTTCTTTCTTCAGACTTGAAGTTCTTGTCATAGAGATCTTTCACTTGTTTGGTTAGGGTCACACCAAGATACTTTATATTGTTTGTGGCTATCGTGAAGGGTATCATTTCTCTTACTTCTTTCTCAGCCTGCTTATCCTTTGAGTATAGGAAGGCTACTAACTTGCTTGAGTTGATTTTATATCCGGCCACTTTGTTGAAGTTGTTTATCAGCTGTAGGAGTTCTCTGGTGGAGTTCTTTGGGTCACTTAAGTATACTATCATATCATCTGCAAATAGTGATAGTTTGACTTCTTCCTTTCCAATTTGTATCCCTTTGACCTCCTTTTGTTGTCTAATTGCTCTAGCTAGAACTTCAAGTACTATATTGAAAAGATATGGAGAGAGAGGGCAGCCTTGTCTAGTCCCTGATTTTAGTGGAATTGCTTCAAGATTCTCTCCATTTAGATTGATGTTGGCTACCAGTTTGCTGTAATTTGCTTTTATTGTGTTTAGATATGGACCTCGAATTCCTGATCTTTCCAAGACCTTTAATCTGAAAGGATGTTGAATTTTGTCAAAGGCTTTCTCAGCATCTAATGAAATGACTATGTGTTTTTTTTTCTTTGAGATTGTTTATGTAGTCGATTACATTAATGGACTTCCTCATATTGAACCATCCCTGCATCCCTGGGATGAAGCCTACTTGATCGTGGTGAATGATCGTTTTGATGTGTTCTTGGATTCGGTTGGCAAAAATATTATTGAGTATTTTTGCATCGATATTCATAAGAGTGATTGGCCTGAGATTCTCTTTCTTTGTCAGATCTTGTGTGCTTTTGGTATTAGTGTAATTGTGGCTTCATAGAACGAGTTGGGTAGTGTTCCTTCTGTTTCTATTTTGTGGAATAGTTTGAAGAGTATTGTTGTTAGGTCTTCTTTGAAGGACTGATAGAAGTCTGCACTAAAACCATCTGGACCTGTGCTTTTTTTGGTTGGAAGACTTCCAATGATCACTTCTATTTCTTCAGGTGTTATAGGACGGTTTAGATGGTCTATTTGATCCTGATTTAATTTTGGTATTTGGTATCTGTCTAGGAAATTGTCCATTTCCTCCAGATTTTCTAGTTGTGTTGAATACAGGTTTTTGTAGTAGGATCTGATGATTTTTTGAATTTCCTCAGTTTCTGTTGTTATCTCTCCATTTTTGTTTCTGATTTTGTTAATTTGGATACTGTCTCTGTGCCCTCTGGCTAATATGGCTAAGGCCTTAGCTATCTTGTTGATTTTCTCAAAGAACCAACTCCTAGTTTTGTTGATTCTTTGTATGGTTTTATTTGTTTCTACTTGATTGATTTCAGCCCTGAGTTTGATGATTTCCTGCCTTCTACTACTCTTGGGTGTATTTGCTTCTTTTTGTTCCAGGGCTTTAAGGTGTGCCATTAAGCTGCTAGTGTATGCTGTCTCACGTTTCTTTTTGGCGGCACTCAGGGCTATGACTTTTCCTCTTAGCACCGCGTTCATTGTGTCCCATAAATTATGGTATGTTGTGCCTTCATTTTCATTAAATTTTAAAAAGTCTTTGATTTCTTTCTTTATTTCCTTCTTGACCAAGCTATCATTGAGTAGAGCATTGTTCAGCCTCCATGTGTATGTGGGTTTTCTGTTGTTTTTGTTGCCATTGAAGACCACCCTTATTCCATAGTGATCTTATAGGAGGCATGGGATTAGTTAGATCTTCTTATATCTGTTGAGGTCTGATTTGTGACCATTTATATGGTCGATTTTGGAGAAGGTACCATGAGGTGCTGAGAAGAAGGTGTATTCTTTAGCTCTAGGATGAAATGTTCTATATATATCTGTTAGTTCCATTTGGTCCAAGGCTTCAATTAGATTCACTGTGTCCCTGTTTAGTTTCTGCTTTCCTAAATGATACATTTCAGAGAGCGGTGTGTTGAAGTCACCCACTATTATTGTGTGAGGTACGATGTGTGCTTTGAGCTTTAGTAAAGTTTCTTTTATGTATGAGGGTTCCCTTGCATTTGAAGCATAGATATTCAGAATTGAGAATTATTCTTGGTGGATTTTTCCTTTGATCAATATGTAGTGTCCTTCTGTGTCTTTTTTGATGACTTTAGGATGAAAATCAATTTTATCTGATATTAGGATGGCTACTCCAGCTCGTTTCCTGGGACCATTTGCTTGTAAAATTGTTTTCCAGCCTTTTACACTGAGGCAGTGTCTGTTTTTGACACTGATGTGCGTTTCCTGCACGCAGCAAAATGTTGGGTCCTGTTTATGTATCCAGTCTGTTAGTCTATGTCTTTTTATTGGGGAATTGAGACTATTGATATTAAGAGAGATTAAGGAATAGTGATTATTGCCACCTGCTCTTCTTGACGCTGTCTTTATATTTGAGTTGTTATCTACTTTTGGGTTTGATGCAAGAAGGTTACTATCTCGTTTTTTCCAGGGTGTTGTTTCTCTCCTTGTATTGGCGGTTTCCACTTATTATCCTTTGCAGGGCTGGGTTTGTGGAAAGATATTGTGAAAATTTGGTTTTATCATGGAATATCTTGGTCTCTCCATCTATGGTGATTGAGAGTTTTGCTGGGTATAGTAGCCTGGGCTGGCATTTGTGTTCTCTTAGTGTTTGTATGAGATCTGCCCAGGATCTTTTGGCTTTCATAGTTTCTGGTGAGAAGTCTGATTTGATTCAGATAGGTCTTCCTTTATATGTTACTTGGCTTTTTTCTTACTGCTTTTAATATTCTTTCTTTGTTTAGTACATTTGGTGTTTTGATTATTATGTGGTGGGAGCTATTTCTGTTCTTGTCCAGTCTGTTTGGATTTCTGTAGTCTTCTTATATGTTCATCGGCATCTCTCTCTTTAGGTTAGGGAAGTTTTCCTCCATAATTTTGTTGAGGATATTTACTGGCCCTTTAAGTTGCAAATCTTCACTCTCATCTATACCTATAATACTTAGGTTTGGTCTTCTCATTGTGTCCTGGATTTCCTGGATGTTTCGGGTTACACATTTTTTGCATTTTGCTTTTTCTCTGACTGTTGAGTCGATGCTTTCTATGGTATCTTCAGCAGCTGAGATTCTTTCTTCCATCTCTTGTATTCTATTGTTGATGTTTGCATCTATGACTCCTGATTTCTTTCCAAGGTTTTCTATCTCCAAAGTTGTCTCTCTTTGTAATTTCTTAGTTGTTTCTACTTCCTTTTTTAGATCCTGGATGGATTTGCTGAGATCCTTCACTTGTTTGTTTGTATTTTCCTGTATTTCTTTAAGATATTTTTGTATTTCCTCTTTCAGGATTTCTGCCTGTTGACCCAAGTTCTCCTGTATTTCTCTAAGCGATTTTTGTGTTTCCTCCTCATGGGCTTCCATCTGTTGATCCATAGTCTCCTGCATTTCTTTAAGCAGTTCTCGTGTTTCCTTTGTAAGGGCATCTACCCGTTGATTCATTTCTTTAAGCAATTTTTGTGTTTCCTCCCTATGGGTCTCCATCTGTTGACCCATATTCTTCTGCATTTCTTTATGCGATTTTTGTGATTCCTTTGAAAGGGCATCTACCCATTATTTTATTTCTTTAAGTGATTTTTTTGTGTTTCTTCCTTATGGGCCTTCATCTGTTGACCCATGTTCTCCTGCTTTTCTCTAAGCGATTTTTGTGTTTCCTTTGTAAGGGCTTCTAACCATTGATTCATGTTCTCCTATAATTCTTTTTTTTTCCTTTTTTTTTATTTTCTAAGTTTTTTTATTTACATTCCAAATCATTTCCCTTTCCCGTTTCCTCCCTCCCCAAAAGTCCCATAAGCCCCCTTCCCTCCCTCTGTTCCCCATTCAACTCCCTCTCGCTTCTCTGTCCTGGCATTCCCCTATATCCAGTCTTTCCAGGACCAGTGGTCTCTCCTTCCATCTTCTTGGACATCTATTGATATGCGAATTGTGTCTTGGGTATTCCAAGATTCTGGGTTAATATCTCCTTTTTTTTTATTATTTTCTAAGTTGTTTTTTATTTACATTCCAAATCATATCCCCTTTCCCGTTTCCTCCCTCCCCGAAAGTCCCATAATCCCCCTTCCCTCCCTCTTTTCTCCATTCAACCCCCTCTCGTTTCTCTGTCCTGGCGTTCCCCTACATCCAGTCTTTCCAGGACCAGGGGTCTCTCCTTCCATCTTCTTAGAAATCTATTGATATGCGAATTGTGTCTAGGGTATTCCAAGATTCTGGGTTAATATCCCCTTATCAGTGACTGCATACCATGTGTGTTCTTTTGTGATTGGGTTACCTCACTAAGGATGATATTTTCAAGTTCTGACCATTTGCCTAGGTATTTCGTGAATTCATTGTTTTTAATTGCAGAGTAGTATTCCATTGTGTAGATATACCACATCTTCTGAATCCATTCCTCCATTGAGGGACATCTGGGTCCTTTCCAGCTTCTGGCTATTATAAATAAGGCTGCTATGAACATAGTGGAGCATGTGTCCTTATTGCATGCAGGTAAAGCCTCTGGGTATATGCCCAGGCGTGGTATAGCCGGATCCTCTGGGAGTGTCATGCCCAGTTTTCTGAGGAACCGCCAGACTGCTTTCCAGAGTGATTGTACCAGCTTGCAATTCCACCAGCAGTGGAGGAGTGTTCCTCTTTCTCCACATCCTCGCCAACAACTGCTGTCTCCTGTGTTTTTGATCTTAGCCATTCTGACTGGTGTGAGATGGAATCTCAGGGTTGTTTTGATTTGCATTTCCCTAATGACTAAGGATGGTGAACATCTCTTTAGGTGCTTCTCAGCCATTAGATATTCTTCAGGTGAGAACTCTTTGTTTAGCTCTGTACCCCATTTTTTAATAGGGTTACTTGCTCTCCTATAATTCTTTATGAGATTTATTTGTGTCCTTCTTGTGATCCTCTAATAGCATCATGAGAATTGATTTTAAATCCAGATCTTGTCTTTTGGGTGTGATGGGGTATCCAGGACTTGCAGCTGTTGGAGAGTTGGGTTCGGATGGTGTCATATTACTTGGATTTCTGTTAGTAATGTTCCTACGTTTGCCTTTTGCCATCTGGTTACCTCTGGTGTTAGTTGGTCCTGCTGTCACTGGCTGTTGGATGGACCTCCTGTGAGCCTGCAAAGCTATTTCTGACCCCCCTGGATTACCGGGATTCCCCTGGCACCAATTTCTGGGGCCTGCCCTGCTCCTGAGTGACTTTGGAGCCCTGATGTGCCTTGCCCCAAGTGATGTTATATTGGGGAATCCCTGCACAACCAAAGGCTCAGCATAGTGGATTCCCGGAGCAGAGTTTGTCAAGGGGAGACTGGTAGGCACCCACCCTCTGCTGGTGTGATTTCTCCCAGAGTGTGGGGTCCCTCTGCAGGGCAGAAGTCCCACAGCAGAGCTGGCACATAGGTGACCGCAGACCTGCCCAGCTCTTGGGAGCAGGGAGCACATTAGCACAATATTATGCTTGATTGTCCCTGTGTTTGGTGGTCCCAATTGCCCTGTTGCCAGAGCAAAGATGGTGGAGTGCACTCTGCACTCTCTCGACACAGATCACTCTGCAGGGCAGATGGCCCACAGAAGAGCTTGCGCCCAGACGTCCGCAGTGCTGCCCTGCTCTTGGGCACAGATGGAAGCCCAACAGGCTGTGTCCCAAGCCGATGTTATATTGGGTGGATCCTGGGTACCTGTATACTCAGTGCAGTCGATCCTCGGAACAGAGGTCACCCTATTATTACAGTTTTAACTATGATTTAAAATAAGAAAATATATTGCTTCCTATTTTTGTGTTTTATTTGGGGTTTTTGAATTATATTTGTTGTTTCATATAAATTTGATTTTTCTATGTTAGATAAGAATGTCATAAGAATTTTGACGACAGAGACTTTATCAAATCTGTATATTTTGGCATACAACACAGGTATTTTAAGAATATTAATATTGTTGAATATTTTTAATACTTCCATTTGCAAACATAGTGGATATTTTCATTTAGTTGTAGCTTCAGTTGATCTTATCAGATTGTTTTTATGGTTTTTTAGTGTACAAATATTTCACATTCTTGGTTAGGTTTATTCTTTAGTAATTTCATATGTAATGTAACTGAAACTGTTTTCTGGATTCTTTTCAAAAAATAGGCCATTGTATTGAATGGTCACTTTGTGGCTAGTTTTATTCTAACAGTTCTTCTGAGGTATTAAGTCACTTATTCCTCAGGAGAACCTCATCAGTCCCACACAGTACCCTAGTCACAGTAGTTACACTCTTGTCACACTGGAAAACCTATTCTCTGGCACATGATGCTCTATGAGACAGTTAAGGCCAAGAACTTTTGGAGTTTCTATTAGCTCCATTGATCACCCAAGTAAGATAATTTATCATCCTCTGAGTTTATCAAAAATGCATGTGTTGCGTAGTAGGGTGACACAGGCCTATAAAATCAGCACTGAGAGACCAGCAGAGATCAACAGGAGGATCACAAGTTTGGTGACAGCCAAGGAATGTTGAAAGATCCAGTTTCACAAAGCCAAAGTAAATACATACAAAATTCAAATCTGTTTTTATTGTATTCAAAGTTTTATTGGAGTGGTAGGATATGCAAAGCAGGAATTCACATAAAACAAAAGTTCAGAAGAGAAGACAAATGTGTTTCAAAAGCTAACAGCAGGTATATCAAACGAAGGGTGCTGGAAGAAGTCATGGCCTGTGTCATAGAAGCAAAGAAGACCACTGACACTGGAGGGAGTCTTGGGAGGGAAGCAGGTTTAGAGGGGAAACTGTGTAACCATCTGTTGTCAGCTGTTGACAAAAATAATAATAATAAACATTTGCAATCATATAAACTCTAGTCCAATGGAAAACAAAACAAAACAAAACACAACAAACAAAATAAAACAAAACAACAGCACAAAACCTAAACATTTAATTTCCTTAGAAGCATTAAAACCTGCACTTAGAGATGAATTAGTTAGGCTCAAATACTCATTTTCTAGTAGTAGTTATACCTAGAGAAGGGTTCAATTCTTGCTATTTCATTTTTATTCTTATATTTTAATTACCCCATTTTATTAATTCCTTATAGACTTCCTTACATTTACCATAGACCAGTAAAAGTAAAGAAAATCAAATGCTCATGTCCCAGTGATTGATGACCTTAGATCTACTCCCAGGTTTTACCTTTCGAGGGTGGTAAGTGAACCAAATGTCTGATCAGATTCAAGATCCAGTGACTTGATTGGGTACCTTAAGTTGTGAGTCTAATGGTATTCTAATTTAATCTTTCTCTATTTCATTTTGGAGATGGTAATGCAGCTTTATACATTTTTATGATTGTTTGTAATATAAACAATAACATATGCTTAAGGTTTCTTTTATCTTTGAAAATTCTTTGGTTTTTAGTTTGCTTAATTACATATTATTGAAACCACTACATATCTGCTTACAATTTGCCTCATTTTAAATACCTGCATACTATTTCACTTTATGGGTATACCATAGTGTATTCACTCACTCCTATATGTAGGCATTCTAGTTGTTTTCAAGAAAAATTTCAAGTAGTTCTGCAATTCTGCAAATAAACTTGTACCTAGTATTGCTCCCTGAATCCCTGCCAGAATAGCCCCATTTTGCACAAAGCTTCCATTTAGCTACTCTATACATCAGACTACAGTGAAGGAAACCACACTTCCTATGATTGGACAATGTTTGCTGAGGCCAACAGAATCCCCAGTAAGGTCAAAGACTGGGTACACAAAACCCTTAACATTTCTAGCCTTATGAGTTAGAATGAAATCTGCTCTGTTACTTTAATGGTAGTTACACCACTGAGTTCAGTTTTACATTAATTCTAGTATAGACTCAAAATCAAATATAAGTCCCAAGATACTTTGGAAAGATGTCAATTATTCAAAGTTGTCTATTGCTTTATAAGTGGCCATAGCTAATCTGAATTTATCCCATCAAGATGGTCTCATGTGAGTAATTCTTTGGGTTATAGATGCTGTTCCAGTTTGGAGGCATATGCTAATTTTACCTCCTGAGCCAAGTTCTAACAATACTCATTTTCATACACTTCAATTTCTTATGGTCTTGACCATGAGCATGTTATCATACTTGTACATTTTCTTTGATCTGATGCTTACAAATATACATAAAGTTGCTTTTCTTAGTTTTTCTCCAACTGAAAGTTATAGTATCTCCTGCCATGCTAAAGGATCATTTTAAACCTCTTATGTGAGAATTATCTTCCCATTTTTGGTGCATTTTATCATACATTATGGGTTGTTTGTCATTTGATATTTGCTAGGTTTCATATATTAGAAGTATTATCCATTTGAACTGTATATCTCAAAGTTTTGTATTCTGTCAGTTGTCTTTTGACTTAACTTACACAATTTATTTTGTTATTCAAATATTTTTAAAAATATTTCATTATCAAATAAATTGATCTTCTCTTTTGATTCCTCTGTATATTAACCCTAATTAGATCAAATGTGTTCCTATATCAAAGTGAACTGAAATTCACCTGCTTCTTATATGTCTTTAATATTATAATTACTGATACATATTATGTATAAGTTAATAAACTTTACTATGAAATTTTCATACATGAATATCTTCAGATTTGCTCATGCACATCATTTGAATATGATTTAACTTATTTTATGTGAGTCCTTGGTCTAATGTTTAATATAGTTTATTCTTCTCCATGGTGTAAAGAACAGATTTAATTTTTCTCCTCCTAAATAGTTAATCAGAAAAACTTCTTTAAATATTTGTCTTTCTGTCCTAATAGCATAGAATCTTTTATTCTATACTACTGGTCTATTTGTGATGTGATAAGTCGTGTGTGTATGTGTGTGTTGTGTGCGTGTGTGTGTATGAGTGTGTGTGTATGTACAGCTTAATACCTCATTGTGTTGATTAATAAAAACTGACAGATTTTTAATATCTGATGAGGTGAGTCTATCCTTGAAGTTTTCTGTTATTTGGTATTTTTCTTTCCATACATACCTGGTTTTCCATATGAACCTTATTGAAAGTTTGACACCATATCTTGTTTAATTCAACAAGCATAAGGCTGCCAATAGAAACAAATCCATGACACAATACTATAGTTTTCAAAATGAAAGATATATACAACCTTAAAAGGCATGCAATTGGGTAGTAATCACTTAAGAAGAGTATAGAATTGGGTTGTTCGTTCTTTGGTTTTTAATTTCTTGAGTTCTTTATTTTGGATATCAGCCCTCTGTTACATGTAGGGTTGGTGAAAATATTTTCCCATTCTGTAGGCTGTCATTTTGTCTTATTGACTTTGTCTTTGGTCTTACAGAAGCTCTTCTGTTTCAAGAGGTTCTGTTTAATAATTGTTGAACTTAGTGCCTGATCTGTTGGTATTCTGTTTGGGAAGTTGTCTTCTGTGCCAATGCATTCAAGGCTATTCCCCACTTTCTTTTCCATCAGACTTAGTATACCCAGTTTAGGTCTCCTCACCCACTTCTCTGAGGCAAAAGGGAGGGATGGATGGGAAGGGAGGTAATATGGAGGGACTGGGAGGATAGGAGAGAGGGAAAGTTGGAATTGGGATGCAAAATAAATAATCAATAAAAAATAAAAATTAATAAAAAATAAGAGTATAGAAAATTTAGGGAATAGTTTTTACCTTTTGCCTTTAACATTTTACATCTGTGAACAGTAGATGAACAGTAGATGAACAAATAACAGTTTTTGAATTTTTTTTATTAAGAGATGAGTTTTTAATATACATTTTCACTACAGCCATTTTTAAATTATGAGGATGTAGCTGATTAAGATGTTTCTTCCAGAATTTCGACTCAATATATATTGACAACAGCCTTGACCATTGTGGATTGTGTCTGACACCGGTTCTCTATTTTCTACCCTGATTTTAATTTCAGAAGGGAGATGTTGTTAATAATAAACTTCCATGAAAATTTAAAGAGACACAGCAGACATACTTGAAACACATGGAAATTTCGAGAGAGCACACCAAAATTGCAATCTCCTTTCATTTCTCTAAAACCTTATATATCAAATATTCACACCGGATTTTTTTCTTGCACACCTTAAATTATGAATGAAAAAGAGAAGTGAAGCAGTGCTATGAGGTTGCAAATTCTGCTTTATTTCTTACCTTTAAAAATATATTTTCTTCCTATGTAGTTTGTCTTCTAGTTAAGTTTTAACAGTGACTTTTGCATAGCAGTCTTAATTTTTGTGCAACTATTTTAAAATTTACCCTTTACAATGTGCAGTTTTGTTGGGTAAGTGAATTTATGGAATTATGAGATCCTTGCCATTGTCCAGTGTTTGAACTTTTTATCATCACAAAAGAAGCCCTGTGTTTATTCAAATCGTGCTCCTCACTCTGCCCATCCTGTGGGGGCCACTAATCTCTCTGTCACTGTTTATCTCCCTATTGTGAACATTTCATATGTATAGAATCATACATTATGCGACTTTTGTGACTGTTTCTTCTTTTGTTTAAGCTAATTTATGAGCATGAGATACATTTCCATTTACGTAGAGCCCTTATTGATTCCAGTGAATTTATTTCTGTGTATTTGTTATTATGTCCATTGTTTTAGAAAATGGAATAATTTGTATTTTATCACCTGTAATAATCTTTATGTGTGTGGTATAGGCATGCGTCCAGGGAGGAAAAAGGCATTAGATCTCCCCCAGAACCGGAAGTACAGGAGTTTGTGACCTACTTGATAAGGGTGCTGAAAATGCAAAAAGCATTAAGTGCTTTTATCTATTGGGCCACATCTCAAGACCCAGAAAATGGAAGATATTCTTAATTTCAGTTATGTATTCTTAATTTCCGGTTGAAGTGACTTTTTTCAAGCTCAACCAATCTGAGTTGGGCCAGTCTTCATAGGTGAATGCATCCCCTCAATGAAATTGTTGTCCCTTCAGATACTAGGTACCAATTCACAGGTCCCTTGGTTGCCCTGACTTCAGATCAGCTGCCTGCAAATCCCAGAATAGTTTCTGCCCCTCAGGACAGAAATTATTTGCTATGATAACTCACAGAACTCATAAATGAGAAAATACTATTTCTATGTTATTTCACAAAGAATATAAATCAGGACTAGTAAAAAAAGACAAAGATGTGTCAGAGATGGGAAATAATTGTGTTCACCCATGGAATGTGGCCACACTTCATGTTGAGAATATAGAGAAATACTAACCAGGGAAACTCACCAAAGGTTGAGTCAGACTTGTTGTTGTTTGTTTGTTTTTTGTTTGTTTTTGTTTTTTGTCAGTTAATATGTGTATCTGTGAATGCTCATGTGTCAGCAGATACATGCATGTAGAGGGCTCCATATTTCTGTGTAGGATATATGTACACATACATGCTGTGAAAACTAGAGGACAGGTTCACATGTCACCCTCAGACGAACCATACATCTCATTTGAGACAGGATCTCTCTTTGGCTTTGAGCTCATCAGTTAGCCTTGACCAGTTAGAGATCATCTTGTCTTTGCCTTTCCAATGCTGGGCTTACAATTATGTGGTACCTCATATTTTTTTTTTTGAGCTCTGAGGGGTTGAACTCTGTTCCCCATGCTTAGGAGACAAGCACTTCCAGGACTCCAGCCATCTCTTCAGCTGAAGCTCAGAATTATTTTTTTTTCAGTCCTATGAAGCAAACGTGCTTGTTTGAATTATTCACCTTGTATTGGGTATCAGCAAATGTAACCAATACTATGATAGCCAGTGATGGTATGAAATGGATGCTTTCCTGATGTTTTTTAAAATGTTCAGTCACCATTACCTAGTGAAAAAAATTCCTTCTACACAACTACGTTACTTACTATAAATAAGAACAAAGTCATTATTATTTTAGTGCTTATGAAGAACAGTGAAGGAGATGCTGAAGGTTAAGGAGAATAATCGCCAAGTGAAGTACAGTGAAAGGTAAAATAGTCTTGGAAATAAACACCCATGATTTTTTTGAGAAGAATGATCCCAGAAAATGGAGAAAATTGATTTGGAAAACACAGAAGTGGATGGAAATGGCTAGTTAAGTGGAGAAGATGAAGCTCCACTCTGAATTCTTAGCACTTCCTCGTCTGCATCAGCCTTTCTTTCTTGATATGCCATTTAACTCAGAGACAGCACCACACACCAAGGATCTCCAAATAAGATGAGCAGGGATTGCGCTCCCTCTTAACCATGGCTTGGGCATTGTTCTCTGCTCTCTTGATGAAATTGTAGTTATTATGCTTACTCACAGTTTGGATTTACTACTATTTAGTAAATAATCTTTGACAAACACTGAAATCCTATTCCACAGACTTTTAGCCTGTAAAATGGGAATTACACATGGGTACAGTAGTTGTAAAGACCAAATGAAATGATGTATGTGAGCAGCAGAATTTCCCTTTGTTCACACGAATCTTATAAAAATGCTACCAGTGACTAAACCATTCACCAAAGAGTACACATGGAGGGATCCATGGCTCCAGATGCATAGGCAGCAGAGGATGGCCTTTTTGGATATCAAAGAGAGGAGAGGCCCTTGGTCCTGAGAAGGCTCAATGATGCTGCAGTGTAGGGGAATGTCAGGACAGGGAAGCAGAGGGGGTGAATTGGTGAACAGGGGGAGGGGGGATGGTTTAGGAGATTTTCAGGAGGGGGGGAATCAGGAAAGGAGACAATATTTGAAATGTAAATGAAGAATATATCTAATAAAAATGCCACATCTTATTCTGTAGACTTTGACACAGATTTATTTCCAAGATCCCATTGAGTAAAACGGGGAATTTGTATTAAAGGGCAGCATAAAGAGAATTACAATCAACTTCAAAGGTATCAGATTAAAAGAAAGTATTCAAAATAATAAATTTGGCAACATTTAGCATATACAACCAATATACTAATATCAGTTATGTTTCTATACCACAATAAGCATCCATAAAGAAAAATTCATAATGTATTTCATAAAGAGTAATATCAAAAATTCTTAGGCATAAAACTTACTTAAAAGGAAAAATCATTGTATACTGAAAATTATGTAACATTGCTAAAAGAAACTGCATATAAATGAAGAGATATTCTTAAGTGAAGGACTAGAAGACACTAGTGGTAAGATGCTAATATTACTCAAGGTAATTTACATACTTAACATTTCAATGTCAAACTTTAATGATAATTGTTTTTTCAGAATTAATAAGAAAATCTAGCATTCTTATGGAATGGCAAAATATCCTCAATGGCCCAAACAATGTCAGTCACAGGACAGGCAATAGAGTAGAGAGCCCTAGGACAGTTGTCCTTCAACAAGGGAGTTGCAGTATTCACTTGCTGCTGTGGCAATGCTTGGCAAATGTAGCTTACTTAGGAAAAGAAGGACTGCTTTCATGTATAGTTCAGTGTATAAAATATATATATATATATATCTATCTATCTTTATGCCCACACATATGTATACATGTACATATATACTAAATATAGTATATATTTTTAGTATAATACACACACACACACACACACACACACACATATATATATATATATATATATATATATATATATATATATATATATATTGAAAAGAGATTCATTAGAAACTCTTATAGGATATGCCTTGGCTTTGTCCTTCATTCTGTTCTCTTTGCTGCCTGCCTACCTGACAGGTGCCATGAATAAATGATTTTCTCAGTACTAGCTCACATCAATAAGGCCACGAGGCTAGGGACTAAAACTTCAGAAACCATAAGCCAAATCAAAGTTCTATCCCTTTAAGTTGTTTTTGTGAGTGTTTTATTAGAACAATGAGCAGTGACTAACAGCCTGTCAGCTCTGTTGACAAGAAGACAAAGCTGAGTAGTTGACATCAGAGTCTTAGATTCACTGGAGTTTAACTACTGGTTCAAGTTTGTTTTAGTGATTAAGAGTTCTTTCCTTTCATGTTTTTTGTTTTTTTTTTAAATAAAAGTATCTTAATGAGACTTGGAGGAGCCCTCCTCAGTGGTTGCTATACAGATTTGACGTTGAAGTTACAGGATGGTGCTTTGTTTGCTTGCTTGTTAAACTAAAATCTGAGGGAAAATGATGCACTGCCTTTTCTACATGAGTACTCATCCAAATTCTACTTCATCTCCCCCCACTACCCCCGCTGTCTCCAATTCAGCAGAGTAAGCTTATTGGAGGGAAGTGCAGGCGACAAAGTAGTTATTTGATGACATCAAGTGACAGACAATTTTAAAACAATAAAACTACTTTATGACCTATAAAGGCATCTTCAACAATCATAAATGTTTGCTTGGCAGTGACTGTCAGCATGGAAGGCCTTCCAGCTCTATAATGGCTGCAATTGTCTCTTCCCTGGCGACTGCCGGGTCTCTTTGGACTTGGCTGAGTGCCTGACATGTAAGCACTTCTTAGTTAATTGTTCAATGAATGTGTGGCTTCCAGGATTAAAAAAAAATCAAGATGATAGTAGAGTGATTAATAGGATGAAGTATGAGGCAATGTGATGGGTAAATTGTGACCAACAAAGTTACAAAAATGTAAAACCAGTGCTCAGTCTTGGAAACTAAATTAGAGGAGTAGTGTGGAGACATTGCAAGTGTCCACTCTAAGTCCTTAATCCAGGATGAGAATACTAAGTAAAAACAAGATCTCTAAATGAGCGATGTCTCTTTGCTAGACAGGGCTAACTTTTAACTCACCAAGAAACTATCTATATTGCTTTAATTCTTGGTAAGGAATACAACTTTGTGCCTTCATCTGCAGAGATCCCCAAACTTAACCTACTATTATACAAAAATGAAAAATAATGCAAATATATATTTATCATAAACTTGGATTTTGAGATTGAAAAAATAATAAAAGAAGACATTTTGGACAACTTATTAAAAATAGTGAAAGCTTGGAAGGCTTTAGAAATAAATGTCAAAAAGAGAAAAACTCTCTACACAAAGGAGAATAATGAAGAGATGAGAAAAAGGTAGTCTGGCATTGTAGATGACATTGACATGGGGAAAAGAGACAAGCTCAAAATATGATTCAGAGAAAATCTACAGAAGACTGAGTGCTGGTGATAATTAATTTGACAGTATCCATGGCACACCACCAGAGAGAAACACACTTGACAGTTGTGGTGTAAAGAGGGGCTGGAGACTGGGAGGGAAAAGGAAGAAACAATCTCATTGCTGGGCAGCTTCCTGAGGAAGATTTCAATGGAATCACCAGTCCCAAATTCTCTTTTAACAAAGACAGATCAGCTGTGCCAGATCACATGCCTGCAAATGCTAGGAGTGTTCTCCATGTAATTGAAAAACCAGATGAAGATAAATAACTTGGCTTGCTACCATGTATCCTGCACTTTTATTTTCATGAGAAATGCTTTCGTTCCACCTGTCCTGAAATTTACTGCCTAGAATGACATCTGTTTGCTGAAAGTAGCTCCTACCACTCAGGTTCAATACAAACCATGCTAGACACATGTGAGAAGACCATGAACCCACTCACCAATTGCTTCTGCTACCAGAGTCAGAGTCTCCCAGTGTGTGCTTCTTTCTTCCCTACTTCCTAAAATTTGAGCTGCAGATTATATGTCCATTTGCACTGCCATTGGCCTTTTGAACTTTACAATCTCTTACACTCTTCTCTATGAGTCTATGTATTTGAGCCCTATTGCATGTCTGGCCCATGACATTGTTTTTCAGATGCTGTTGTTTGGGGAAGGTTCAATTGACTTCCTTCTCCCCTCCCTCCCTCCTCCTCCTCCTATTTCTCAGTATTATTCTACTCCTCTTCCTTCTCTTCCTCTCTTTTCTCTTTCTTCTTTGCCCTAGTCCTTCCTTGTCCTGTGTTCCCAGCATCTCTCTGGTCCCTTAGGCCCCATTCAGTTAATGACTTATCAAGAGACATTTAAAGGAGCTCAGGAGTGAAATTGTGGAGTCACTGGCATAAATACGCAAGCTGCCATAAACAAGCCACTATGCTGTGTGATTGTCAAAGCAACTCCCAACAATGACTGAGAAGAGCCCCTTGGGGACTCCAGAGTTACAGACCAGTAAGCTTCATTCTTTGTGGGTTCAGCTGGTAGAATTTGTGACAAAAGATCATTCCACTGATCACTAAGCTCATACTGCTGGGGCTTTCCCAAAGAGGATTTAGAGTGGCAGAGTCTGTTGAACAGGTGCACTCTGGGAGTCGAGGGGCATACTTTGAAGTCTGCTGCAGCAACAGCTTTACAGTTATGTTTTATCTGCTAGTTCTGGTGACCCTTAAAACCCATTCCATAATAATATTTGTTTTAGGAGATCATGTTGCAGATTTATGTCTCATGTGTTCATGTTTTGGATTCTTACTTACCAAAATGCAGTGTGACATATTCCTAAAATCAACCTCCTATAAAAAGAAAAGATGGCGGGGGGAGTTCAGCAGCCTGAAATCCAGGTCTGTGAGACCTAGCAGAAGAGGGGGGGTTGGTGAAAATTCTTCCCTTGCTTCTCTCTTAACTAGAGTTGGGTGGGCATTCTTGATGATCATCTTTGTATGGCATAAGACAGCTGGTATTGGATGGCTGTAACAAACAGTAGGAAAGCTTATGGAGGGTATAAGTGGGTGACCAAGAGCACAGCTGATGGCTGTTCTAGGGATTCATGCCTCTCCCTGCTTTCCTGCCCATCCATAGGGCTAAGCTAGAGCTTTTTGTCAAATCTCTTCTTTTTTTATATCTATTATTTTCATTAAAAATTTATTTTTATTAGCATAAAAATAATTAGGCTTCATTATGGCAGTTTTTAAATAAAAAAAGTTAAAGGCAAAATTCATTGAGGAAGTTAATGTAAGTATTGTAAAGAGATGAGAATGAGCTATAAAACTTTATTTTCCAGTTGACATTTCTTTTTCTTCAAATGTTGTAGTGGAATTGGTATCAAAGGGAGATGTACATTCAGCCTACAAATGGTATCTTGTCTATACCACTGAAATGTACAGCAGCGTATACTGACCACATACATGTATCTGCATGTGTATTTGTGAGGAACTGTGAGCCATAATATTTTAATGAATACAGGAAGTAGAAACAAAAAAATGTCTTTAATTTTTGCAAGACATCAGTTGCCTTGTATTCTTAGACACACACACACACACACACACACAATTTTTATAATGGTTCTGCTACTTATTCTTAGTGAATTCACATAGGACAAGAAATGAAGACATCAAACTAAAATATAAGAACACCTAAAAAAATGTCTCTAGGTGTTTGGCAAGATTAATCCCAAGGAAAGCTGTGTATATCCTGCCTAGGGGTTCTTAATGAAGTAATACTCCTGCTCCTTCACTGAATACCATTTGTCACTAAAGTTCTGAGCAATGGTGCTGAGAAGTTGGCCAGACTAATGTCATGTAGTGAAAACCTTGATCTTGGTAAACAGATCACATACCAAGATAAGAACTAAAATTAACATAATACAGAGCTCATTAGTTTTACTGTCTGAATTTATCTCAATAAATCCAAGAATCTTGAAACTTTGGAAGGGAGCATCAAGCATAGTAGAGGGCCCAGGGTGAAATGGAAATAATGTAGATATTTTTTAACCTCGGGGAAGGAAGTATGATGAATGAACTAAGCTGATATTTTAGTAAAGCTAACTTAAGGCTAACTATATATATATATATATATATATATATATATATATATACATATATTCATATGAATTTGTTCATAGATCTCAACATGCCAAACTTGGCCGAATCCCCTGTGGTAGAAAAAGATAGACTTATGTCTGGCCTATGTAGGCATCAATTTTCCATGTTTACTTGGGTTGAGTATAGGAACCAGTTGCTTCCCAGAAAAGTTTAGTTGTCTCTGTGAAGTTATTCTGTAAACGGAATTAACATTATAATCAGTTCACTTTAATATATATCACACTAATATTAATAAAGTGAGTGGGTCTTATCCAATCAGGTATGGTCTGAAGGGCTAGAGAATTTTACTCAGAAGAAAAAATTTTGCTTCAGAACTTGCTTAGAGACACTGCCAGAAATCTCAGCCTCCTGGTCTACCTCCAAAACTTGAACTTGTCATCGCCCACTACTGCATAGGCCAAGTCATTAAAATAAATGCCTTTAAAAATCTATCTCCTATTGTCTTTAAATATACTGTAGAGATAGCAGAAATATCTTAACCTATTCAAATTCTATCATCTTTTCCCACAGAGAAGAATTTTAACATGGCACCTAGAACAAGAGGAGAAATGGAAATAATGTACATAATTTTTAACCTGGGGGAGAGTATGAGGACTAATCATGAGATTCATCATGCCCATAGTCAAACCAATGAAATAGGACAACTGCACCAAAGTAATTTGATTGACTTCCTCTCCAGTTTATCTTTCCTCTCTTGCCAGTTAATCATGGCAATGTCATATGAAGTTCCCATAACATTACCCAATTCATTACCCACCCTGTGTGGAGTGTATGAGGATCTACTCTTAATGATTACTTTAAAGGCTATCTCATAGTAGATTCTTTTTATTTTGCCCTTCTGAGTTCCAACCACGCTGATCAGTTCTAGCCTACTATGAAATTTGGTCTCACCAGAAAGCTTTTGGAATTTTGTGCTTCAGAGTGCTTTTTTCTTGCTGCTTTAGTCATGGAGATGACTTCTTAATATTGAGAGAATTCAGGGTCATTAGGGAAGCAGTCCCTGCCCTTCAGAAGGTCAAACTCCATCATTATTATGCATTCCCAATGTGATAGAGTATCCATTTGTAGCTGTTATCACAATGCAAATTGTACAGGTTATGGTATATTATAAATGCTGCCCTGATGTCCCTATCCTCAACTAGATCATAGACTATTGAGAGTATGATTGCTTTACTTTTTATTCACAGCGTGTGTCAGGTAGCCACTCAATACAGCTATGATGAAAAGTAGATTGATAATCATAGCTTAGAGTGAGGGAAACTGGGATTACAAAGGTTACATCTTAAAAACCTAAGTTTGGCAAAACACATTCTGCTGTATTGAGAAAAAGATACGTTTCTGATTCTAGGCAGACACTCACACATTTAAGTTTCAAACAGATAGGATGTCCCAATTCTGGCTCAGCTTCAGTTTTATTTTTTGTGAGGGAGCTTGGCATCAGCTGATGCTCAGTGGAATAGATTCATATATTTGCTATGAAGTTTTGCTTGGCAATCAGTGGGGAAAGGAAGAATGAACTTGAATCAATTAGAGAGTTGCTGATTCACAAACTGTAAGGGTTTAATGGAGAATTTGGCCAGTATATGAGATGCTACTAAGTTCATGACAACAGCATGCTGGGTGCATTAGCTGACTGTATTAGACTGAGAAATCAAAAGGGAAAGAATATTTGTGAGGCATGGGAAAAATCTAGGCTGGTGTGAGTTTCCTTTGTCTTTTAATTATTTTTTCATAAATAGATAATAGAAGATATGTATGTGTTCTATAGAAAGGCTGATAGAAATCTCATAAATCTTATATATGATTTCATCATTTATACATGATATAATCATCTATATATGATATGATTTTACATATATCTCCAATAATTCTGTTACTCTAGAGAACCCTGATCAATACAACAGCCAAACTATTAACCTAGTCATGTAAAGACTGCTCTTCTAAACAAAATACTTGTGATATACTCCCTTGTTGATAGTTCCCTAATCCTGCATCAAAATGAATTCTCAAGATCTCATTCATTGCCCATATGATCTGCTGTTACACTATTTTTCTGTGCCTATGAAAGTGATTCTTTTAGTTCTTATTTTCTTCAAAATTTGAAATTTTAAACATTATGAAAGACATCTAAAATATTGTTCCTTAAAGATAAAAATATAACATATGAAAATAGACTTAGCACAGAAATGTATTAAATGTTACAATATGAAATAACTTTAGGACACATTTTTTTAAGTCTGACTTTATTTTTTTTTAAAAAATTTACCTATAAGAGTCATATAGAGAGAGATAGGTTAACTATCAATACAGGGAAACAAATACAGTGGGAAGGCCCTTAAGACAAGCTCTGGTATTTATTAAGGAAATTTTCTCAGGGCTAGGGAAAGCAATCCTCTTGCCCTTCCAGAGAAAGAGGCAATGTCTCTCCTTTGATTGATATTTTCTGGAATATCACTGAAATAAACGTCTCCTATCAGTCTCAGTGAGATCTTCCTGAGTGATCATCCCTGTTGAATTTTGAACTGCTCTGTTCCTGTCTACAGATTTTACTTTTCACTTTGAAGACCATGGAGGTGAGTGAACAGACAGTGATACACATCATATATAATATGCCCTCAGTCTTGGACTCCAGTTTTCATCTGGATGAAAAGTGAAGGGCTCACAGTGTTTTATTTGCAACTGACCCCTTCTTCAAGGATAATATCACTGGTGGACTTGGTTGGCATGATGATTTCCTGCTTAGCTGCATAGTTGATGTCTCCATCAAGCTCAGATCCAAGCTGCAGGAAGATATATATTTGCAGGGTTTTCTAGGGTCCTGGACTCTAGCTTGAAAGGCAGAACTGTTAAGTTTCACTTTGAGGTCTATTCTGCATCTCTCCAGCCTTCTTGGCAGAACTCAGGACAGCAGTGGAACTTGCAGACATGGACCTGGCATTGGACAGGCAACCTCACATCCCACAGCTGGAGACACAATGGCATTTTCTGGGCCAGCGAGAGTGAACAGTCTTCATAGTTTATGTCCTATCACCTCTTTTAGCCCTTCGTTTATACATCTAAAATATCAATGATAACTTGTTTTTCAAGATGTTATCTCTCTAAATCTTCATTCAAGTTTATATAATTTGTCAATGATTCTCAGGTTTGTTCACGTAGAAATTAATAAGCATGGCATATGTACCTTTATCTAATTGTTTTAACATGTTGGTTGGAGAAGAATATAAGCCTGGAAGACCACATTCTCCTCTTAGGTCTGTCACTCTGATTTAGTTACATTCTGTGAGTAATTTTGCATATAGCTGAGGCTCTCTGTAATGACACCATTGTCAAGCTCACATTTTCTTATGATTTATCCAAACAATGTTGAAAAAGCATTTTTGACGAACTTGAGATTTAGTAAGAAACCATTTTGAAAAGCCATTTTTGGAATGGGATACCTTCTGTGAGTGGTTGATCAGCGAGGTTGCAGAAATTCTTGAAATTAAGTGGATTTACTTCTATTGCTTTTATTTGCTTCTCTCAACTAGATGATAGGATTTAGTTAATGAAACCGCTTTAGAAATTGGTTGTAGGATGTAGAGAAATCATGTTGGAACTGAACAGGAGCTTCCTTCTTGTTGGCTCCCTTTCATAGTGTTGGGAGATGCTATGGTGGTTGTTGAAGGTGGAAAGTCATCAATGGGCTGGTCCAGCTCTGGAACTTGCATGCTATAACACTGACATGACAGGCAACAAACACATTGTGGTATAACTGCAGCATAAATGCTATGAGTTTAACCTATTGCTTTTTGCTTATATTTATGGCCTAATCCACAGGAAGCAAGGTATGCATCAAACTGTAAACCTTGTTAAAAGTTCATGGATGTGACTGCCAGAGGCCCTAGGAGAAATATATTACTGTTGTTTCCTTACACAAACATGTTTTGAAACTGTCTTAAAATACCTATGTTTAGAATCACAGATTAGTGCCGCTCTCAGCATTAATAACATAAGCTTTTTTTGTAATGAATGGTACTTATTAAGAGGCTCATAAATGGCCAAAGTTCAGATAACAAGGGAGTACTGAGAAGTTAGACCTACAAGGGACATGTGTACCACCATTCCAAAACATAGGGAATATCATGGAAAGAGAACAGGATTAAAGAAACCCTGTTGAGAGGATTGGTGTGAAATTTTTTTCTTCTGGATATGACATGCACATTATACTCATGAACTCATGGTATCGTAGGTTACCTGCATAATACCTGGATAAAAATTGGGCCTTCTAACATTCAGGAATGGGCCAGGAACCAGCAATCTCTCCCTGAGCTATTGGAAGTTAAGGTTGAGGTGAATTGGAAGCAATTTCCACCAGTCAGGTGTAAATTACCCATGTTTCAGTATGCAGGCTCCACCCATGCTCATGCAGACAACCTCAGTTAAATTTGATCACAAAGGAAAAGATATGAATATAAGAGGAGAGCATGCTGGATAGAAGATGGTATTCAGAGGGAGTGGGGGGCATAGAAGAGAAGGTAACTTGTGGTGAATAAGATAAAAATAATTTTAAATCTGTAGGAGATGGTCAAAGAACAAACAAAAAAGTGAAGGCTTCAACTGCAACTTGTCTGTGCCGTGGATCTGCTGTCTCCTGGGTTCTCCTAGCCCTGGAACAGAGTTCCTTTACACTGTGGTCCTCAAGTACAGAGGGTGTGTATGAAAACTGTGTGTCGTCTGTAAAGAGTGGGTAGAATGCGAACATTTTCAGATGCCTGCTCTCTCCCTCTGCTTCTCCTTCTCCCTTTCCCCCTCCCTCTCCCCTCTCTCCCTCTCCTCTTCCTTCTTCCCCTCCCTCTTCCCCCTCCCTCTCCCCTCCCTCCTTCCCTCTCTCTCCCTCTCCCCCTCCCTCTCCCCTCTCCCTCCCTTCCTACTTTCCCCCTCTTTCTCCCTCTCCCTCCTCTAGTTGTTTCTCTTCATGTGTTAATTACTCTAACCTGAGTTATATGACAGTCTTCTTTGGGATAAAGTCAACATAAAGTAATTTATTCCTGACACGGAGGAAGAGATGTTACATCACTTTATTTGATAATGGCACTCTTTTAAGTGTATTTTGCTTTAAATTAAACCAACTTACTTAAAAAATGATGGTCAAAGAGAATTTTGTCATTATCCCTTTGCTTTCTCATTAATCTTTCAAAACATTTTACTGGAGTACATTTTAAACTTATACGAAATTCCTAGAATAATTTGGTGAACTCGTGAGCCATCACTTAATTGAGATATTGACAATTAAAACTAATCTAGCTCCATTCCCACCCACATACTCTGGAGTATTAATTTGGAGCTAATCTCAGGCATTCTAGAACTGGCATGATAATTTTTAAATATATGAGTATGTCTCTAAAATCTTATTTAAATTATGATATCAATTATAATGGCAAAAACATTCACAATATTTTTCATTGTCATCAAATATTAGTTAATGCTAAAAAACTTTAAAACTCAAATGTTCTAATTCGATTTTTAAATTTGTTTTAAGAGCATATTTTAAAAATTATTTGTTTTATGTGTATGGGTGTTTGGCTTACGAATATGTCCATATGCCACTTGCATGCCTGGTGTCCCTGGTGGCCAAAAGAGTGTGTTGAATCCCTTGGGACTGGTATGAGCAGTCATGAGGATGCTGGAAATGAACCTAGGTCCTCTGGAAAGTGCAGCAAGTGCTCTTAACTCTCTGAACTATCTCTCCAGCTCCTAATAGCACATCCCCCCTCCCCCCAAATACCAATAAGATTGAAAACTTGCAACTTAAAGACGACTTCATGTTTGTTTTTGGTTTTGTTTTTAAACTTTTAGGCTTCTTCCCCATCTGACCTAACATTTCATAGCAGTTCTCCTCTCCTTTCCACATACAAAAAAATTTATTTATGTGGCTCTGATTTATTTTGTAACTTAGCTTCTCATACTCTAGGATTTGCTGATTGGCTCTCCTTGGAGGCATGTAAAGGTTCTTTCTTCCTGTAAATTTTCAGTTTGACCTAAGGGCTCCATCACATGGGGAATCAATGCTCCCAGCATGACTATTTCACAAGTAAACTTGCTGTCTTCTTTCAAAGGCACACGATGCCTGGCTGTTAACTGTCATTGATACTACTGTCAGGATCAATTCTTGGTCTAGTTAGATATTTTGCTCCTTCTGTTCCTTATACAACTATTAACTAGAATGTTTCCATGTGAAGAAACATTCCTTTTTTCTTGATTTGAATATTATACAGACTAAGTGATTGAAAAAGGTATGTGTAATTGGTTGGGTTTTCTTTTTCTCAGTTCTTTGCCACTATTTCAACTTCAGACAAGGAATGACAAGAATAGTAATCAATTGAGTGTTTGGTGTTTTTATTTCAGTTAATATTTAACATGTATTTGACACATTGTAATCCATGGATTTTGGTGGGGTGGTAATTTTCTGCTAAATTTTTTCCACTTTTGGAAGTGGGAAACTTGAAATTGTCTTCAGTGCTGCTCTGATTTCCACTGAATAGTCTTTGATGGTTTTCTTTGGGATGCCAAATTGTACATGCACACAGAACTAAACCAGCTATTTCTCTCAATGTGAGATGGCACTCACTGCACAGACTGTAGTTTGCATGACAGGATGCTCATGGATTTTGGTTTCCTTATTGCTTCTAAGAGTGAAGAGAATCGAGAAACAGAGAATAAATTCCATTGTAAACTTATTAAAGTATTTCTACTTGTTTTCTTGTGTGCTTGTGTGTTTGTGTATGCATATGTATTCATGTTATCTGACTGTGTACGTGTGGTGTGCACACAGGTGTGTGATTATGTGAGCACACCTGTATATGTATGTCTGTGGGTACATATAGATGCATGCTTATGTGAGTGTGTATATGGTATGTGTACATACACACACACATACATATGTGTGTGTGTGTGTGTGTGTGTGTATATTTGCTTTGTATCTTCTATTCATTTCTCTTTTATGCCCCACTAGGAATTTCAATTTTCATTATGTTGGAAATGATGGAACACCCATTATCATTCCTTTGCTTCATTCCCTAACATGCACTTGCCATGTCTTAGTTTCAACGCTACCATGAATTGTAATCGATGAAAACAGTTTTAGATTCTGATTGTACTTTTTTTTTATTTCTTTAGGAGGTATATGTTAAGAATTTTGTCTTACTGTTTCTTGAATTAGTTATGTAACTGAATGCATACTTAGGTTCACTTGTACATGACTGTCCCTTTTTATTAATCCACTGATAACGTTAATATTGCTAATGTTGTTTGAAGGTAGTATTAGTAGAGTTCTGCTCAGACCTATGAAAGATGTTCTCAAGGAAGACAGCTTTCTCTCCTTGCTCCCTCTGCTGCTTCGTTCTCATAATCCTTCAGAAGCCAATGTCTCTTGGTTCTGTTATTCTGTTGTTTCTTTATGAGTTTATTTTGTGTGTTCCTGAAGGTTACACATGATACTAATATTTACTCTATATGAGAGCGCTTTTTTGAGAACTGGAAGTTTCTTTGTCCTCACTTTGCCATCTTCTCTTGGTTCCCACCTATTAGCCATATTGGAGTGAACTAGTGACCATGTCTTCCCATTCACTTTCTGAAGTAATATTCTTTCATCTTAGATAAAAGCTACAAGGCAATCAATAAAGCTATTCCACTTTCATATTTTCCTCCTTTTATCTTTTCTTCTGTGATTGTTACATTTTACCTACATTACCAGAACACACTCTTGTTACATGCTGATTCTCTTGCAAAAAATCATGTCACCTTAATTCGTCAGTTAAATAAGAATTTCATACCCATCAACTGTTCTTCACCTTCACAGAGGTATGCCTGATCTATGCTACTGATTTAAAATGCTACCTAAACCCTTATTATGTTTGCTTTTTTTTCTAACTATATCACTACATTATCTGCAGCTGTAGATCCTGATTGTTGTAAATCTGGTTTCAAGTCTTATAAATACCATAAAACATAATGTTTTTTCCCTAGATGTCCAAAGCTTTTCTTATGTAATATTGTGTCTATTATGCATGTTCTTTGTAGTTTCCTACCTCGTCTTGAGTCTTGCCTAGTCTTGTCTTGTTTTCTCTATTCTTTTGTATGTCTTTAGAAGTCCCATATCCCCAACTTTTATAAAGCCTTTGCTGGTAGAATTACTAAACTTGGACTCACACCCAGTACTCCCAGAGCTCCCAGGGACAACACCATCAACCAAAGAGTACACATGGAGTTACCCATGACTCCAGACATATAGGCAGCAGAGGATGGCCTTGTTAGACATCAAAGGGAGGAAAGGCTTTTGGTCCTGGAAAGGCTCGATGCTGCAGTGTAGAGGAATATCAGAACAGGGAAGTGGAAGAGGGTTGATTGGAGAACAGGGGGAGGAGAGATGGCTTATGGGATTTTCGTGGGGGGGGGACCAGGAAAGGGGACAACATTTGAAATGTAAATAAGGAATATATCTAATAAAAAAAAAACGTGGGCTCAGATTTGGCAATTTCAGTAGATTTTTCAAGCATGTGGTATACTTTCCTGAATTGTCAGCATAGTATGTAGTCTTTTGAATGTTATCAGTTCATGCATAAGCTTATAAATATGTTCTTGTGTGTTGGGATAAATTTGTATATGTGTATTTTCATGTATGTGGAGGATAGAGAACTTACCTTGATTGTTGCTTTTTGAAATTTTCCTCCCCTTTTTTTAAGATAAGATCTCTCACTGACCTGGAACTTGACAAGTTGACCAGACTGGGTGAACAATGAGCCCCAGAGATCTGTCTACCTCTACCTTCCCATAGCACAAATTACAAGCACATTCTTAAAAGCTTCGTACTAAGAAAAATAATCAAGAACAGATTCATAATAGGGAGCTGATGGTTTTAGTCTAAGAAGACCTGCTATAATTATTCCACTAAAGGAATATAGCAATAAATGACTCCCAATGTCTTATTTTTATACCCATACCTGTATTAACACAACCAAATCCTGTACAAGTTTAAACTAGACAAAGAACCAGCACTGAGAAGGAGCAGTGGACATGGATTCTTACCCTAAACAAGAAGCTATTTTCAACTAACACCTCCAGGGAAAGGGAATATCAATTTTGTGATAGTGGATATATCCTCTTATCAAAGGTATACTTTCTAATCCTTTCAAACATTTCTACTTCCTGGTGACTAATGAGTCAAATGTATGAGCCTATTGGGGCTATTTTTAGTCAAATCATCACACTTATCAAAATACATTGTATGAAAAACAAACAAACAAAAGCCCTACATAGGTGTTCTTGTACTCACCTGGGGCAGGGAATCATTTTCTCCATCTCTGCTATTCTTGGAGTGAGCAGGATATCTGCATGCAGATGGGGCTTCTACCTGTTGCATCCTTCCTCTTCCCTCTCAGAAATAAATGAAGGAATTGTAGCTACAGTAAGTTTCTCAGTATCTACTTTTAGGTTGGCATCTGAGAAACACCTCAGACACAGTTATGGCTATATCTTTTCCATGGGTTTTGCTATGCTCCTTTCTGTATATATTCTAATGAAGGACTTTGGACACTCAATAAATTGCTGGTTGTGATATCATTTTGAGCCCAGTCACAGCCAAGAGATTCATTTTCCAAAAGCAAGATTTGTATTTTGTGCTAACTCAATAATAAAATGATTTGACGAATTGGAAATTTGCTCATGACTATGGAATAGGACATTTATGATCCTTATTTGACATTACCACAAAATGAGGGTGACTAATAAAATATAGAGCCATATTATATTCACAAGGGACTGGATTTGACTGAGTTGGACAGTGAAGTGAGTTTCTAAATTTGGAATATCCTCTGGGTATATGTAAAGGCAGGGATAAATCAAAGCCAACTGATTTACACATTCAATGGTATGACATAGGAATTCCTTTAGTCTTGCCTGATCCATAGTCATAATGAACTTCTGTGTAAATATTTCATCAAAATGATCTTAACTAATTCTGAGATGATTAATAATATGATGTGCTCAGTCTAAAGTATATTAGAAATATTCTGAGAAAAGGGAACATAAAACTGGAAATGATAGATGTGAATAATAAAATAGGAACTAGGGATAATAAATAGTGTAAAAGAATACTAAACATAAAATATACTGGCATAAAATAAGAATATTTTGTTAAGAAGCCAGTATGAATGAAAAAGGAAAAGTTAATGAAGCAATCAAAGTTTTAAATTGAAAAATGAGTATTTGAAAGATATAAGGAAATGTAAACAGAACAAGAATGGGCTGAGAGTACACAAAAATATTGAAGAAAAATGTAAATTGATTGTTAAAATAAAAATCTTATTGAAAGTAAATAAATTCTATTGAAAACATAACAGATATGGAGGGTTAGTTTGAGTAAAATTAAAGAGGTAATATATTATGAAGAACAAGAAATCATGGCTGCCTTGCAAAAGAGACTGTGGAACTGAATGTACTAGTAGATGTTTGTTGGCCATGGAAAAAAGTCCAAAGGAACAACGCCATATACAATTTTGAAATAGTTGAATAATCGAAGATAATTCTATGTCTAACTCATACAGAAGTTATTAAGAATCCCTATGTCCTTTATGTAGTAGGTTTTTTTTTTTTGAGGTTTGATTGGCATTTCTCTGACGAATAAGCATACTTTCTGTGTTTGGCTGGGCATAAACTTTTTGTATCTTCTTCAATGAAGCATATTAATGCTCTTTGTCCAATTTCTCATTAGACTGTTTTGACTATTATGTTTAATATCTATTTTTATCTTTAAGTTTTTTATGTGTGTCTGTGCATGTATGAATGTCCATTGTTCATATAGAGTCACAGAAGTTTTTTTTTTAATACTATTTTTTTCTTTCTTATCACCCTGTTGGACCAGATAGTGCTATCTATTTATGATTGAAGAGTTCCTGAAAAAACATATGTGACATGTTTTGTCTTTAACTATCTTTCTGTGTGTGCATGGATTGCTGTGCCGCAGCATGTGCAAAGCTGAATGGGTAATTTGCAAGAGTCTGCTCTGTCCTTCTATTATGTGGATTTTGGGGATGGAACTCTCATTGGCCCTATGTTTAGAGAAAGGACCCAAAGAGCTGAAGGGGTCTGCAGCCCCATAGGAGGAACAATATGAACCAATCAGTACCCTCAAAGTTCCCAGGGACTAAACCACCAGCCAAAGAGTACACATGGAGGGACCCATGGCTCCAGTTGCATAAGTAGCAGAGAATGACCTTGTTGGACATTAATGAGAAGAGAGGTCCTTGGTCTTGTGAAGGCTCAGCTCGACGCTCCAGTATAGGGGAATGCCAGGACAGGCAAGCAGGAGTGGGTGGGATAGTGAGCAGGGGAAGGAGCAATGGGATGGGGTGTTTTCGGAGGGGAAACCAAAAAAAGGAATAACATTTAAAATGTAAATAAAGAAAATATCTAATAAAAAAAAGAAAAAAAAATTCAAATGTGAAGTTTAATTCTTCCTTTCTAATGTCCATGATTTATTTTTTTCTGCTTCTTTTTCTTTTGGTTTCATTTTTTAACTCAAGGTTGCTGCAGCACTTTAATAGCTCTGCTGAAGAAGAGCCATGATATGTTGCCCATGCTGGTTCCTAACAAGGTTTTCAGCATTCAAGTCTAATCTTAACTGTTGACTGTTTTGTGCTTAATATACTGAGTTGATGAAAGCTCCTAATATCCCCATTTTTCATAGTTTTAAAGACTGAACGGATTTTTTAAAAATGTATCAAATATTTTAACATTTCAAATAATATGATTATGTAATGTTTACTTGTTACTTAATATTATATGAGATATTGACTAATATTTTTAAAAATATTAACTCTAGCTTGTATCTTTGGAATACAATCTTTGTGTGAGTGTGCATATGTCCATGTATATATATGTATATCTGTATGTGCATATTAACACACATACATGTACATGTGTACATATGTGCATATATATGCATATGTATTTTTATACATATATATGTGTATATATGTTTATGGCTCTATATATCTGCACATATGTGCATGTATACATGTGTATATGTATGTATATCTGCATATGCATATCCACAAATATATGTATGTGTATATATACATATGTACATATGCATATATTTATATAGATTTTGTATATAGATGTGTGTGTATATATATGTGTATACATATGTACATGTATACATGTGTATCTGTATGTATATCTGTATAAGCATATACACATATATTCATATGTATGTATGTACATTTGTTTATATGTATTTATATCTAATACATGTATATATGTGTGTGTGTTTATTTGCACATACTTTTATGAGTTGCATTAAGACTTCTGTATTTCTGTATTATCTTCATCAGGTGATAATGTTCATGTGAGTAATGTCATAAAACTCAGAATGAAAGTGTTTCTTCTTTATTTCATAATGTTCAAAGAAATCTTAAAAGCTGGGCATAGGGTAGACACCTTTCCCCCAGAACATGACGTCTGGGTGTGAGGAGAACAGAAGAATTTTACAAGGAATGAACAATGTATATGTATACATATGTCAGAAAAATGGAAGGAACTAGACAGTGTTATAGTAACTGAAGTGATTGAGTCTTAGAGATGCCTTTTTCCTTTCATATGTGGATTCTTACTTTCATTAGTGAATTCTTTTAAATTTGTATTAAGTTTTCTTTTGATTTGATATATATTGATTGTATTATTTTCCCTCCCTCACTATAAATTCCTTTCACGTCTATGTTTTGGAAAGCTTTCCCTGTAGTAAGTTTACAAATGGCCTTTCCTGTTAGTTGTTCCTCCTATATCACCTCCCTTTAAGTAACTCACCCCTGTATATTTAATCACACTGTTTGCTCTAGGTTCCTCTCTATTTCTGTATAGATTTATGAAGTATCTGTTTCATGTATGTTTCTATGATTTTTGTTTTAAAAAACTTATATTGAAAATTAAAGAGGAGAAGAAAAATCTATTGTAGCTACTTTTTTTTTGGTAGTGCTGGTATCTTTGACCTCTGACTTCTTCAATACTTACTCCTCTTTTTCCACAGGATTTCCCTAGTTCCACCAAATGTTTGGTTGTGAGTCTCTGAATCTGTTTACATTAGTTGCTGGGTAAGCATCTCGGATGACAGTTACCCCTCCTTCCAAGGATAGCAGAATATTATTAACAGTGTCAGGAGCAAGATGACTCATGGAATGTCTCTCAAGCTGGACCAGTCATTTGTCCATTAGAAATAGTCAATATCTGCTCTGTCTTTATCACATCACATCTTGTAGACAGGGCAAATTGTAGGTTGAAGTCTTTGTGACTGAATTGGTGTTCCAATCCTTCCATTGGAAGTCTTGCCTAGTTAGAGGAGATGGCTCATGCTAGGGTCACCCTTATAGATTCCTGGAGGTTTCCATGGTCCTGGGTTTCTGGATCTTCCCCCCAATCCCCATTCAAGTTGTCTTTCCCAGTATTTCCTCCCCCGCCCCGGTCTTTTCTGTATCTGATACCTTCTGTTCCCCTCCCCACCCCTACTCTTACCACATCCCCTCACCATGTCCACCTATGATGTCTTTTTTATTTCCTCTTATTAGTAACATTTGCCGTAACCCCTTGAGCTCCCCTTCGACTTAGTATCTTTGGGTCTATTGATTGTACCATGTTTTTTCTTTACTTTAAGGCTAATTTCTACTTATAAGTGAGTACATACTATATTTGTCTTTCTGGTTCTGGGTTACCTCACTCAGTATGATCTTTTCTAGTTCCATCTATTTGCCTTAAAATTTCATGATATTATTGTTTTTACTAGCTGAGTAATACTTCACTGTGTAAGTGTAACACATATTCTTTTCCATTTCTGGATTGAAGGTCATCTAGGTTGTTTCTGGTTCCTGGCTATTTCTATGCATAAATATGCTATGATCGTAGTTGAGCAAATGTCCTTGTGATAGGATGGAGTAGCTTTTGAATATATGCCCAGGATGATATAGCTGTGTTTTGGGGTAGATCTATTCCAAATTTTCTGAAAAACTGTCAAATTGCTTTCCAAAGTGGCTGAAATTGTGCACACCCACCAGCAATGGAAGAGTGTTTCCTTTGCTCCACATCCTTGCAAGCATAAGTTTTCACTTGTGTTTTAGATCATATTCATTCTAATGTGTGTAAGATGGAATATTAGAGATGTTTGATTTGCATTTCTCTGATGAGTAAGGATGTTGAAGACTATTTAAAGTGCTTGTTGGTCATTAGAGAGTCCTCTGTTGAGAATTCTCTGTTTAGATCTGTGTTCCATCTTTAAATTGGGTTATTTGGTTTGTTGATATACAGTTTCTTGAGTTCTTTATGAATTTCTGGTATCAGATATCTGTCAGATATAGGGTTGGTGAAGATCTTTTCCAGTTCTGTAATCTTTCCTTCTGTCATTTTGAAGGTGTCCTTTGCCTCACATAAACTTTTTAGTTTCATCATATCCCATTTATTAATTGTTGATCTTAATGTCTGAGATATTGGCATTCTGTTCAGGAAGTGGTCTATTATTTCAGTGTGCTCAAGGCTATTCCTCACATACTTTTCTATAAGTTTTAGTGTATCTAGTTTTATTCTGAGGTCCTTAATCCACTTGGACTTGAGTTTTGTGCAGGGTGATAAGTATAGATCTATTTTCATTCTTCTACATATAGACATCCAGTTAGTTCAAGCCCGTTTGTTGAGGATGCTTTCATTTTTCCAATTTATGGTTTTGGATTTTTTTGTTTTATCAAAAATCAAGTGTCCATATGTATGTGTGTTTATCAGTGGATCTGTGATTGAATTCCATTGATAAACATGTCTGTTTCTGTACCAATACCATGAACTTTTTATCTATATTGTTCTGTAATACAGCTTGTTGTTGGAGATGGTGATTCCTCCCAAAGTTCTTTTATTGTTCAGGTTTGTTTTGGTTATCCTGGGTTTTTTCCCTATAAAGTTGAGAATGTCTTTTTCAATGTCTATAAAAATTGTGTTGGAATTTTGATGGGGATTGCAATGAATCTGAAGATTGCTTTTGGTAAGATGGTCTTTTTCATTATGCTAATCCTACCTATCTATCAGCATGGGTATCTTTCCATCTTCTGATATCTTCTTTAAATTCTTTCTTCAGAGACTTGAAATTACTGTCATACAGATCTTTTACTTGCTTGATTAGAGTAACATCAAGGTATTTTATGTTATTTTTGGCTATTGTAACAGATGTTTCCATAATTTCTTTTTTCAGAATTTTCTTTATTTACATTTCAAATATTATCCCCTTCCCTTGTTTCCCCTCCTAAAGCCTGTCATTTCTTTTTCAGCCCGTTTATTATTTGTATATAGGAGGGCTACTGATTTTTTGGGATTCATTCTGTGTCCAGCCACTTTTGTAAAGGTGTTTATCAACTTGGGGAATTTCCTGGAAGAATTTTTTGGGTTACTTATATATATACTATTATATCATCTGCAAATAGTGATACTTTGACTTTTTTCTTACCAAATTATATCTCCTTGATCTTCTTTAGTTGTCTTAGTGCTCTATCTAAAATTTCAAGTACTAAGTTGAAGAGAATTGGAGAGAGTGGACAGCATTGTCTTTTCCCTCGTTTTAGAGGAATTGCTTTAACTTTCTCTCCATTTAATTTGGTGTTGACTCTCAATTTGCCCTACATTGCTATAATTGGGTTAAGTATGTGCCTTGTATGCCTGATTTTTACAAGACTTTTATCATGAAAGGATGTTAGATTTTGTCAAAGGCTTCTTTAGCACCTAATGAGATGATTATTTGATAATTTTTCATTTTTTTATGTAGTGGAGTACATGGATGGATTTTCATATGTTGAAGCTTCCCTGCATCTCTGGGAGGGTGCCTATTTGATCATGGTTGATGATGTTTTTGATGTCTTCTTGGGTTTTGTTTGTGAGTATTCTGTTAAATATTTTTGCATCAAATTTCATAAGGGGAATTTCTTTGAAATTATCTTTCTTTCTTGAGTCTTTATGTGGCTTCAGTATCAGGCTGACTGTGGTCTTATAATATGAATTTGGTAATGTTTCCTCTGTTTTTGTTTTATAGAATAATTTCAGGAGTATTGGTCTTAGGTTTTCATTGAAAGTCTAATAGAATTTTGTACTAAAACCATCTGGTCCAGGGCTTTTTTTTTGGTAGACTTTTAATGAAACCCTATTTAATGTAATAATGAAACTCTATTTCCTTAGGGTTTAAAGGAGTATTTAAATAGTTTACCTGAGCTTGATTTAACTTTGGTAAGTGTTATCTTTCAAAAATATATCATCCATTATTTCTCTACCTACTTTCTGTCTGGATGACCTGTCCATTGGTGAAAATAGGCTGTTACAGTCTTCCACTATGTGTGGGGATCAATGTGTGATTTAAGCTTTAGTATTTTTTTTTTTTACATATGTGGGTATCCTTGCATTTGGGGCATTGCTACTCATAATTGAGACATCATCATTGTGGATTTTTCTTTTGGGGAATATAAAATACCCTTTCCTATCTCTTTTGATTAATTTTGCTTGCAAGTCTATTTTATTAGATATTAGAACAGCTACTCTAGCTTACTTCTTGGACCCATTTGCCCTTACTCTGAGGTAATGTCTATCTTTGTTTTTGACGTGTGTTTCTTATATGCAACAAAATGATGGATCCTATTTTTGCATCTATTCTGATAGCTTGTGTCTTTTCATTGGGGATTGGGTCCATTGATGCTGAGGTATATTAATAACCAATGATTGTTAATTCCTGTTATTTTGACGTGTGTTGTGTTTGTGGTGTGTGTGTGTGTGTGTGTGTGTACTTCTCTTCTTTTGGTTTTGCTGGTGTTGAATTATTTATTTCCTGTGATTTCTTAGGTGCAGCTAACCACCTTGGGTTGGAGTTTTCCTTTTAATATTTTCTGTAGTGATGTATTTATGGACAGTTATGGTTTAAATTTGATTTCATCTTGAAATACCTTGTTTTTTTTATCTATGGAAATTGAAAATTTTGGTGGGTATAGTAATAGTGCCTGGCACCTGTGGGTTTTTTTAGAGGCTGCAAGACATCTAGCCAGGCCCTTCTGACTTTTTGAGTTTTGGTTGAGATTTGTTTTGTAATTCTAATAGGACTGCCTTTATATGTCCTTGTCACCTTGCAGATTTTAATGTTCTTTGTTTGTTTTGTACATTTAATGTTTTGAGTATTATGTGGCAAGGGAAGATTCTTTTCTGGTCCAATCTATTTGGTATTCTGTAAGCTTCGTGTATGTTTATAGACATCTCTTGCTTTAGGTTGGAGAAATTTTATTCTATGATTTTTCTTGAAGATATTTTCTTGGTGTTTGAGCTGGAAATCTTCTCCTTCTATTCATATTATTCTTAAGTTTGGTCTTTTCATTGTTTCCCAGATTTCTTGGATGTTTCATGTAAGGAACTTTTTAGATTTAACATTTTCTTTGACAATATATCAGTTTATGATATTGTATCTTCTATGTCTGAGATTCTCTTTTTTATCTTTGGTATTGTGTTGGTAATGCATGTGTATGTAGTTCACGTTCTCTTCCCTAGGTTTTACATCTCCAGGATTCCCTCAGTTTGTGCTTTTATTTTTTAAAAAAATGGATATTTTATTTATTTACATTTCAACTGTTATCCCCTTTCCAATTTTCTCTCCATAACTCCCCTAACTTCTTTCCCTTCCCCTGCTTCTATGAGTTTGTGCTTTCTGTATTACTTCTATTTTCTCTCATTTCGCATTTATTTATCTATTTATGTATTTATCTATTTATTTATTTATTCAGCTTCGATTTCCATTTTTAGATCTTGGAAAATTTTATTGATTTCTTTTACCTGTCTTTCTGGTCACTCTCTAGTGCTAGCAAGGATCCAAGGAAGTCATGGTTAGCTGCCTGATTATCACCAAATGTTGGGGGAAGTTCAGGGCTTCTAATTAGGTTCCATTGATTATTTAGAAATGGACTTCTATTGACTTCTGGGTAGTCCTGGTTTTTCACATGATAATCAATCACTTGGTGGTATAACTAGCCTCCTTAATTCTAGGTGATAGTGGAAGTTTTCCCCTTTAGTTGCCTCCCTTATATACCTAAAGCTGTTCTTTGTTATTTCTGGTTTGGTAAGGAAGAATTCTGTTTTGTTATGTGGCAGTGGGTTTGGTATTAGTAGTTAGCAGACATGGTAAGTCATCACTGTGTCCTCGCTAGTGGATATAGTGTGGGGAGGAGCAAGCTGTGTTATTTGGAGTAATTAGGTTATTGTCTGGCATATTTCTGCTCCCTATTTTCCTTTCTGTTAGCCATTTGGCTTGACCAGACTTTTGTTGGAGATTGAAAGGTGTTATTCCTGTTCTTTTGTGTTTCTTTTGTCATTTTCTTCCACTCAAGTCTGGGACATATATATTGAAAGGAAAAATCATCATGACCTTTCTTAGGTACTACATTCCTGGGCTAGTCAAGTTTTTGCTTCATTTTCCAAAATCTTATTTTCTTTATATAAGGGCTAGAGTTTATTATTGTACTTCTAAGAAGAATAAGAAAAAAATGCCTACTCAATTTCTACAGAGGTCAGACAGTTAGGTCTTCTAAACACTGCATCTTATGTTAGTTTCAAATCTGAAATATTTTCAATTTTAGAAAGAAGTTCAAACCAATTGGCTAAAGTACTAGCAGAAGTCATTTATTGTTTTTGATAAATACTTTATTATTTATTTCTCTTAATGAAAGACTTAGACATAATTGATTATCAGATTCAGTTCATTTTTATGATTTATTCTATAAAACTTTTCTAAATAAAGATGAAATTTTTATTTAGGTGTCATTTTTCTTTATATCAGTTCAACATTGAAAGTGTTTCAGGCTTAAATTTCATAACAGTTCCTTTTGAAGATGGCATAACTTCTGTTTTGGGGCATGTTCTTCATTACATGTTCATCAAATGCTAACTTATAGCTGAATACAACTATATATTTGGGGTAAACATGATGAAGGGTGATATTCACTATCCTCACATATGTTTAAGTTGCTTCTAATTTATTATTTTGTCGTTGATTATATAATAAAATTGGTAGATGGGAAGATACACTAAACTATAAATTACAAGCATTAATTTATATTTTGGGGTGGACTGTACTTTGAAAGAGTATAGATACCCTACCCTCACCATGCTTTCATTGTATAACTTATGCCAATATAGTTTTGTGTATTATTGTTATGTGACTATAATTGATAAAACAGTTGTTTGTTTAGTTGTTCAAAATATTTCCAGTTATTTACTTTTCAATAAGTAGGAGCTCTTCGAGCTGAATGTGCTGGGCTTCCATCAAAAGTGAATGTTTGTCTTTTCTTCAGTTCCAGATACATCTGTCTTCCTTAATATCATTTTTCCAGTCTTAGGATCAGCAGTTTCCACCAGGAAGGTTGTTTTTTTAACTGATTATTAGAAACCAAGAACTAACATTATTTCAATCATCAAATTTAAATTAGATTTAAATAGTTTATATAAAGTATATTTATTTTTTATTTTTGACTAATTACATTTCATTAAAGTTTTATGCAATAACTTTGTGTTGTATTAATTGCTATTCCCTGAGTCATCTCTGATTGAACTTCATGTTCTTTTCTCACCACTAATATATAGTTTTCAACAGGTTGTATTTTTTTATATATTATTTATATGAATGCTTACCTGCATGTATGTATATGCAACACATGTTTGCCTGGTGCTTAAGGAGGCTAGAGCTAGAGAAATACACACACACACATACACACACACACACACACACATACACACACATATGTATATATATAATATGATAAGAAGTTCTCCTTAAACTATAGTTGTAGACAGCTGGGAGTAGCCAAGTGGTTTCTGAGTTGCTGAGAAAGGGACACTCATCTTCTTCTTTTTCTTCTTCTTTTTTATTTTTATTTTCTAAGATTTTTATTTACATTCCAAATCATTTCCCCTTTCCCGATTCCTCCCTCCCCGAAAGTCCCATAAGCCCCCTTCCCTCCCTCTTTTCCCCATTCAACCCCCTCTCGCTTCTCTGTCCTGGCATTTCCCTACATCCAGTCTTTCCAGGACCAGGGGTGTCTCTTTCCATCTTCTTGGAAATCTACTGATATGCAAATTGTGTTTAGGGTATTCCAAGATTCTGGGTTAATATCCCCTTATCAGTGACTGCATACCATGTAAAAAAAAAAAGACACACCTCTTCTATCAGCAAGTACACTTAACCACTGATCGACTTGTAGTGTCATATGGGTGCATTCTCTACACGTTTATTTTCATATTAATTTATGAGTAATACAACATGTCAACTTGCATTTGTACTGCCAATTTCAACACAAGAAACACTACTCAGTTTTTCTTCCTCTCCTTCAAATTTGTAACTTTCCTTTTTTGACCATGAACACTTGGAATCAACCATTCTAATTTACATACTTTAAAACTTTTCCCTCATGAGCTTCATTCTCTATGCTGAGCTACCTGCAGGTCCTTTCATCTCCATTCTACTCAGCACATCCAGACCTCTGGCTGGGGTTCATCTAACCCCTTAGGAGAGGACTTCTCAAGAATGCAATAGAAGTTAAAAAAAAGAAATAAAAGGGAAAGAATAAAGGAAATAGGAAAGTGCATGAAAAAAGGCTGACAACACTTTAAAAAGTATGTTTCTTATCATTTTGTTATCCCTCAGATTCTCTTGTTGACATTTGGCGTTTTGTACCAATTTTGTGTGGAATATAACTTAAGGATTAGTTGCAGATCATTATTTGTTAGAAATAGTGCACAGAGTTTTGAAGTTAAAAAATCATTTTACTATGAAAACATCTGCTGATAAATACCAGTGCAGTATTTCACACACACACACACACACACACACACACACACACACACACACACACTTGAGAAATCATGAGCCAAATGACATTTTACTACCAAATTTACCTAGCAAGCTATTCCTTAGTTATAGGATTAGTGATGAAAATCAAACTACACGTTAAAATAATTCTCTTTGACCAAATGGAATTCATTACAGAGATATTTTCATGGTCAAAATTTGGAAATCTGTTTATTAGTCTTCATGCTAATACATCTTATTCTTGCTTTTCTATCTTATGGTTCTAAGGATTGAATCTAGCAGCTTACATATACTACCTATTGTTCTACCATGGAGTTGAGTTCACAGACCTGTCTTTGTTCTTTGTTTGCAGATATGTTCTTATAAGGTCGTACAGACTGAACTTGAATTTACTTTGTAGCACAGACATGCCTTGACTTTTTGATCTTCTATCTGCAGTCCACTGATTACCTAGTATTATAGGTCTGCATCATCATCCATGGTTTAGATTTCAAAAAGAACAGTCATGTTATCCCAGGTGAGGGAAAAGCATTGACAATTTCTGTGGGTTTATGTTTACTTACCTTTTTTTGCTTTCTAGCGGTGTATGTGTGTGTGTGTGTGTGTGTGTGTGTGTGTGTTGTATGTGTATGTGTGTCTTGATGTTTGAGACATGATTTTACCATGTATCCTAGCCTGTATTCAAATTCCTTGGGATTATAAGCAATGTGCCATGATATTTTGGTCAATAACCAGCTTGATATAAAATAATTTTGAAGATAGAAATACATTATCTCAAACTGAAACAGGAATTATAATTTTCAAAGATAATATTTGGAATGTTACACTAAGTGTAGGAACAAGGCAAAGATGGCAAGTAAACATTTTCCCTCAGGTGTTAAAACATGCAAATATAGAGGTGATAATGGCAGAACATATAGTTGTAATACTTTAAATGTTTAGAAATGCAGCAATAAATGGCTCCTAATGTCATTCTGCTATACTCATAGATCAGCACCTTGTTCAACCATCATCAGAGAAACCTCCTGCAGCAGATGAGAACAAATAAAGAGAATCACAGCCATTCTTTATGTAGATTACTGAGAGACCTTGGAACACTCAAGTCCTAAAGATGTTTCCATCAAATCCCTCAGGCTCACGGGTCCTGCGGAGGAGTAGGTAAAAACATCCAGAGGCAATGGAGGATACCAATGAAACAAGGCCCTCTAGATTAACAAGATTCACACGCATAAACTTGCAGAATCTGAAGCAACATGCACAGGGCCTGCAAAGGTCTGCAGAAGATGGGGTTCTAGAGCTAAAATGAGAAGTGAACACATACTTCCATACCTTACCCAGAAGTTATATCCAACTGATAACCACTTGCAAGTGGAAATTTATTTTTCTCCAAGGGAGTTTCATGGGGAAAGAGACAGCATGTCCAGCTGTAAATGACCAACATAAAATGAAAATGGCATCGTTGGAAGTTCCTTGTCTCGTAATGTTCCAAAGATTTTCCTTTCTTTTTAAATCTTATCTTCTTTTAAAAATATATATTCTCATATATAATATTATATTCTCTCTTTTTGCCCTACAAGTTCTTTGAATACATATTATGGCTTCCAGTTTAGTATTTTTATGGAAGTCCTGATTGTGAAAATGAGTGGGTCTTTGTATTTATATCAATTTCTTGTGACTTTCTTTGGTAGATTTTCTTTGTTTGTTTTGTCCTATTCCACTGTGTTTTTATTATATTATTATGCCATAGAACCTGTTTGTTTTCTAATAAGAGTCAGAAAGGAAGTGGTTCCAGATGGAGGGGTGTAGAGAGGACCTGGAGGAAGTAGAGGGTGGGGGAACCTAATAAATCAGCATTTATTAGGTGAGAAAACAAATCTATTTTCAATAAAAGAAAAAACTCAATTATCCATAGATGTTAGAGGTTATCTACAGGAAGATTCAAGATAATTGGACAGATGGAGATAAAAATAATTTAACACAATGTTAGAGTATAAAATTAGCATAAAAAGTCAGCTATGCTACTAGAGAAATACAAAACTAGTGGGAAAATAATGTTAGTTAAAAAGATCACATTTATAACCGTGACAATAACAACATTATAACAGCAATGGAATTCTAAGCATAAATTTAATGAAGAATGTTTAATAAGAAAAATGTAAAAATGATTGTTTCAAGAATTATTTTAAAGTTGGAAAGTTCAATTGTTTCTTGGAATGGTGATGTCTAATCTCATAGATTTCATTGCTTTCCTTAATTAGGATGCCAATAAAACAGTTTTCCTTCAGCATCAATGGGTCTTAACTTAAGGCAAAATGATTGTGAAAAATTCAAAAGTAACTATGATCAAGAAAAATTTGAGTCACATGGGAGCAAAGCTGAAGCTTCTATAATTACGATAGAATGATACCATTGTATGAATAGATATGTCAGTAGAAAAGTAATGAGATTCTAGAACTAGATTCAGATATTATATTTTACTTGTGAGCCTAGCCTTTGAGCTGAGCCACTTCTCCATCTCAGGATCCAAATCTTATAGAAATGTAGTTGGAGAGATGAAATTAATTTATCAGTAGGGAAAACATCTAATTTAATAAACAAGAACTCAGTATTCTTGCAGATAAACTGTTTCCTCATATCTCAAGAAATTTTAGTTTCACTAACCACTAAGTGAAAAGCTATGGAAGCTACTGAATAAGGCATAAAAGAATTAAATATTTATGATTGGAATGGAGGAAACTTTCTCAACAAAACATAGGAACTACCAAAATCACAGAAGTTAAAACTAGCTCATACAGAATTTGAGTCAAGGTCAATAATAAAAAAATTCTCAAGAACATCATGTGTAAAATAGAAAAATTTATAATATTACAATGCCATCAAATCATAGAGAATAACTCACAAGAAAGCAACTCCAGAAGCACATTCTCACCTACATATCTACCCCAGACAACAGCGCAAAGACATGGTAGTTAAAGACCATAAACAAATGGTTCGCAGGAAATAATGATCATGGTTTTTAAAACATGTGAAAAGACATTGGTATTCTTTAATAAAAAAACAGAAAGGAAGGAAGGAAGGAAAGAAAGAAGGAAGAAAGGAAGGAAACTACAATTTATAGTGCATTCCCTTCTGACTTTTTTTTGTTTGTTTTTTGTTTTGTTTTATTTTGTTTTGGGGATGGACAGTATCATCATACATTTATATATGCATAATACAGTAATATAGTAACTTCCATATACTGTTGAGTGAATATAAATATAAATTGATTCCATGTCTATTTAAATATTTGTCAAATATTTATCAAAAGTCAAAATGTAAATATGCTTTCATTTAAAAAAATCTATAGAAATTTATTTTACAAACATGAAGATATATGTCCCAAATGACATTCATAGAAATTCATGCATTTTAAAATTGCTGCCTCCTCTATATGCCCATGTAGAGATTAACTGCAGTTTATTCAATTGAGTATTATATGAAAAATAAAATCAATGAGGTGTTTTAATGTGTTGCAAGTGAAGTAATCTTCTAGTTCTGTGCTGAAGCAAAGAGAAGATTTAGACTAGGCAGTTTTTAATTTGAACATGCATGGTTCTGTATCAGACACACATGCTCACGTGTACGCGCGCACATACACACACACACACACACACACACACACACACACACAAACACACACACACACCAGTTTGAGATAAAAGGTTGATATAGAACTGTCTGTGGTGCGGGATATCTTTGAACTCCTGACCTTCTGCTTTCAAGTGATAGGGTTCTAATGTATGCATCATGCTGGGTACTCAGTTACATATTTTAAATATGGCAAATATTAAACCAGGCTCATGAAAATAACTTTCCTAATTCAGTTTGTCAAAATGAACAGATGATTTTTTTGTTTTGCTTTGTTTTAAATTAGCAAATGAGCTTGCAGTCAAAGCAAAGAAAAATGAAATTTAAAAAATGCAATAACTACACATCAAGATATGTAGTTTTCAACGTTTCTCATGCTCGGTTGTGTGAGATAGCACAATAAATAGTTGTGCTAGCATTGCCTTTGATAAAACACAAGCGTACAACTGAGCAAATCCATCTACAATATATCTCATTTTACTTCAAGGACAGACTCTACAGCCAACCAGCAACAAAGGGCTCAGCAGTTAAAGAACTTGCAGTTCTTGTGGTGGGTCTGGGCTCTAGTCCCAGCATCCGCAGGGAGGCTTACAACCACAATTCGAATGTGAGTTTCAGGAAATTTGATACTCTCTTTTGGTGTCTAAGGGCACTGCATGCACATAGCAAAACACTCCTGCACAAAATGATCAAATAAACTAATAAAAAAATGAGTGTATGAGAGTTGAAAAATCATAAAAATCTTTGAGCTTTTTATCACTATTTCAGTATTAAAAATTGTATGGACAATCCTTTTAGGAAACTATGATTCAGGCTGTTCTCTTTTGTTTCAATGTTACTTGTGTGTCCAATAAACTTGTGGCAGAATGGCTTTTGATAATCCAGTAAAATTAATAATGTGATTCTGGAAAAAAAACAATTCCCATTAGAATTTCTTGTGATTATAACCAATGTTGTAATATTTCATATTCTATGTAAATTTATTTTTCCAGGGTAATAGCTGTTCCCATATTTAACCACTCTTAGTGAACAATTCCTTCTTTTGGGGTTATATCACGTCCTCAGGTTATTTCCATTCTCTTGAAACAAAGTTAGTTTCTTTAATCATAGTAAAATGTTTGTTTCTTGAAATTTGTTAGATTTTTATTGTAGATAATACAGGATGCTCAAATCTGTGTAAAAAGTAATCATGAAATCCCAATTGGCATAGAGTCATTAATAAAGGAGAGTGGACTTGCTGCTTTGGAGGCTGAGGAAATGTTTACACAGAAACAGTTTTAACTACACGGAGGTGATATGATGCTAAGGTACTGGAAAAAATAGCAATTCTTCCCTCCTGTAAGCTCTATGCACAGCTAGACAACTTCTAATATTCATTTGTCAACTTCCTTCAACACATGCCTATCTGTTAGTGTTTTCTCAAAATGCAGAGTATGTTTTTTAGAACTTCAGTGTAGGATAGTAATAAATTCTACTGGTGAAATGTGGAATTTCTCATTGCTTTCAGTTTGATTGCACAAAACATAAAGAAAGCCTGAAGGATCTTGTAATCATTCTTTTGCAAGGTAAAAATTAGTAAGAGTATGCATGAAGGCGTAGGCTGTTCTTTTACCTATTGTTGCTTTACTGAGATCTTTAAAACTACAGCTCCTGCTTCAAGCTTATGCCTATTGTTTTGCCAAAGTTTAAGGGATCAGAATACATGAACTATAAAATGTATATCTTAATGTTATAGGAGATCAATTAACATCCTGGGAGGGCTAGGAAGTATTAATTTTATAAACTATTGTAAATATACTTGGCATGATTTCCAGACTGAAATTTTTTTCCTGGAAGAATTTACATATCAATGGTCCTGGAGACACAAGGAAGCAAAATAAAATTCAGGGCGGCTCAAATAAAAGCCACATTGTCATTTAGTCTTTGAAGCAGCTGTCCATGTTCCACGTGATCCAATAGCCATTAAATGAGGACTGATCACCTTATAATGTGGCAAATTGATTCATTTACATGGAAGATTAGTTTTATAATTTTATTGAAAATCTTAGCTTAAAATCAATTACTTTAGCTCCTGGTCAGCACTGGTGAAATATGGACAGTGAAATGATCTTCTTAAACCTTGCTTTATCTCAACCTGTACTATCAAAATTACATATGACATAAATGTCGTCCTTACTTAATGACATTGTATTTGTCTCTTGAATATTTGTGAACTAAAATTTCTCACATTAAAACTATCAAACAGGTGTAGCACGATGCTATTGAAAACATATCTGAATTCAAATGCAATGCTTTCTAATCATTGGAGGGCATCTTGTCAATATATTGTCTGCCCCTATTTGAAATCAGTGTGTGGCGATAACATTCCGCATAAATGGAGAATAACCTACCAGAAGAGATTAGCAAATAAATGGAAATAATAATAACAACCTGAATTATCCCTCAACACAACCAACTCGAGATGATTTGTTTCCTCTGTTTCCAGCAAGTCTACTAAAGCATACACTGTGCATTCCACTATTCTCATTGTTTATTTAAATTAAAATTATTTGTGGCCCCAGGTCTCTGTTCCACTGGTGTGGGAGTTTTTCCTGGGTGCATGAACTGATATTTCATTTTTTGTATGCATCAGATAGTGATAAAATAGTGCCTTAACGTAAGTAGATATATACAAGTTGTAGCAAATATTCATAAATCACAACAAATAATTATAAGACCTTAAAATGTCAAACTAACAACAGTTCTCTGATTCTTTCTCATACCAACTATCCTTAGCCTGATACTGAACTGATACAGGAAGTAATCCTACTTCCTATTCAAATTTGGCTGATGGATTCTTTTTGCATTTATCTAGAGAACAGTTGTTAAAGGTTGAAGATGGACAATTACTACTGGGAATTAATATTTAACTAAAGTGAGGCATGGTCTCATTCCCCCACTTATACTTACAGAGTAATTGGTTTCAGAACCTGCTTTGTACCTCTCAGTTGTGTCTATATTTTTGCAGAGTTAGAGTATTGGTAAACCTTACTTATCTACAATCCATTCAAGGTGACATTTTTTACCAGAGATCTCCATTTTTCTAAGTCACCCAGTACTAGCTACATAAATTACATTAAGGGTCACAGTGACTAATGCACTCAGTTTAGAAGTTAAGTTTTTCAGGGTTTCAGTCTCTTGAATTCTTCATCTCCCTATTATAGAAATAAATTAGAGAACGTTTAGAATTTTTGAACAGGCTAAAATTATAGTCTATGTAAAATTCAACAAAGTTATTGTTATGGCTAATAAATGTTCTCAATTAGAAATCTTGCTATAAAACCAAATTTTCACAATATCTTTCCACAAATCCAGCCCTGCAACAGATAATAGGTGGAAACCTCCAATACAGGGAGAGAAACAACACCCTGGAAAAAATGAGATAATAACCTTCTTGAATCAAACCCAAAAGTAGATAACCACTCAAACAAACAAACAGGCCAATCTCTCTTATGAATATCAATGCAAAAATACTCAATAAAATTCTTGCCAACCGAATCCAAGAACACATCAAAACGATCATTCACTACGATCAAGTAGGCTTCATCCCAGGGATGCAGGGATGGTTCAATATAAGGAAATCCATCAATGTAATCCACTACATAAACAATCTCAAAGAAGAAAACCACATGGTCATCTCATTAGATGCTGAGAAAGCATTTGACAAAATTCTGCATCCTTTCATGCTAAAGGTCCTGGAAAGATCAGGAATTCAAGGACCATATTTAAACATAGTAAAAGCAATTTACAGCAAACCGGTAGCCAGCATCAATCTAAATGGAGAGAAACTTGAAGCAATCCCACTAAAATCAGGGACTAGACAAGGCTGCCCTTTCTCTCCATATCTTTTCAATATAGTACTTGAAGTTCTAGCTAGAGCAATTAGACAACAAAAAGAAATCAAAGGGATACAAATTGGAAAGGAAGAAGTCAAACTATCACTATTTGCAGACGATATGATAGTATACTTAAGCGACCCAAAGAACTCCACCAGAGAACTCCTACAGCTGATAAATGACTTCAGCAAAGTGGCCGGATATAAAATCAACTCAAGCAAGTCAGAAGCCTTCCTATACTCAAAGGATAAGCAGGCTGAGAAAGAAGTAAGAGAAATGATACCCTTCACGATAGCCACAAACCATATAAAGTATCTTGGCGTGACTCTAACCAAACAAGTGAAAGGTCTGTATGACAAGAACTTCAAGTCTCTGAAGAAAGAAATTGAAGAAGACCTCAGAAGATGGAAAAATCTGCCATGCTCATGGATTGGCAGGATTAATATAGTAAAAATGAGCATCTTACCAAAAGTAATACACAGATTCAATGCAATCCCCATCAAAATCCCAACTCAATTCTTCATAGAGTTAGAAAGAGCAACTCAAAAATTCATCTGGAATAACAGAAAACCCAGAATAGCTAAAACTATTCTCAAGAGTAAAAGAACCTCTGGGGGAATCAGTATCCCGGACCTCAAGCTCTACTACAGAGCAATAGTATTAAAAACCGCATTGTATTGGTACAGTGACAGGCATGTAGATCAATGGAACAGAATTGAAGACCCAGAAATGAATCCACACTCCTATGCTCACTTGATCTTTGACAAAGGAGCTAAAACCATCCAGTGGAAAAAAGATAGCATTTTCAACAAATGGTGCTGACTCAACTGGAGGTCAACATGCAGAAGAATGCAAATTGACCCATCCTTATCTCCTTGCACTAAGCTCAATTCCAAGTGGATCAAGGATCTCCACATAAAACCAGACACACTGAACCTAGTAGAAAGGAAACTAGGGAAGAACCTTGAATATATGGGCACAGGGGAGAATTCCCTGAACAGAACTCCAATAGCTTATGCTCTAAGATCAAGAATTGACAAATGGGACCTCATTAAATTATAAAGTTTTTGCAAGGTAAAAGACACTGTCAAAAAGACAAAGCGGCAACCAACTAACTGGGAAATGATCTTTACCAACCTTACATCCGACAGAGGACTAATATCCAATATATACAAAGAACTCAAGAAGTTAAACTCCAGAGAGGCAAGTAACCCTATTAAAAAATGGGGTACAGAGCTACACAAAGAGTTCTCACCTGAAGAATATCTAATGGCTGAGAAGCACCTAAAGAGATGTTCATCATCCTTAGTCATTAGGGAAATGCAAATCAAAACAACCCTGAGATTCCATCTCACACCAGTCAGAATGGCTAAGATCAAAAACACAGGAGACAGCAGTTGTTGGCGAGGATGTGGAGAAATAGGAACACTCCTCCACTGCTGGTGGAATTGCAAGCTGGTACAACCACTGTGGAAAGCAGTCTGGCGGTTCAGAAGATGTGGTATATCTACACAATGGAATACTACTCTGCAATTAAAAACAATGAATTCACGAAATACCTAGGCAAATGGTCAGAACTTGAAAATATCATCCTTAGTGAGGTTCCAATCACAAAAGAACACACAAGGTATGCAGTCACTGATAAGGGGATATTAACCCAGAATCTCAGAATACCCTAGACACAATTCGCATATCAATAGATTTCTAAGAAGATGGAAGGAGAGACCCCTGGTCCTGGAAAGACTGGATGTAGGGGAATGCCAGGACAGAGAAACGAGAGGGGGTTTAATGGAGAAAAGAGAGAGGGAAGGGGGCTTATGGGACTTTCGGGGAGGGAGGAAACGGGAAAGGGGAAATGATTTGGAATGTAAATAAAAAAAACTTAGAAAATAAAAACAAAGTAAAAAAAAAGAAATCTTGCTATAAGTGATATACTCAAATTTAGAGATTTACGTAAAATTCAAACAAATGCAGAAAGCAAACCCATTAATTGTAGAGAGAGCAATGAGTATGTGCAATGGGAGGGGTTGGAAAGGGGATTGGCAAGGCTATGATGTGAATATCTTTTAATGTAAACAACAAAAAAGTATCAGTTCATGGAAAGATGCATCTTGTGAGATCTCTTGGTAAATAAGATAGGAGAAAATTGGACAATGCTTCCAAGCTTGAGAGTGCCCTGCCTATCACACCTGCAAGGTGAGGGCTGCTGGTTGCAGATGCCTGGTGTACAATCAAATGGACAAAGCCATTTGATGATAAGGAAATTACAGTTGTCTCAACCCCAGCAGTGAGGACTTAAGGATATTAAAAAACAAAAATGAATGTGTATTCATCAGAGCACTGATAAGTCACAGAAAGACAAACACAGAAACCTGTTTTTTTTTTAAAATCTTTATCTCTTCTATTGGACACTAAGTAATATGGGAGAAATATTAATTAGAAGCACAAACCTAGTAGGAAGAAAATAATGTAACGGATCTCTAAACCTAATATTAAGGATAAATGGAATTATCTGACACTTTTTTAAAAATAAGTTTTCTTCTTGTAGATGCTTATAATAGATTATAGAAAAATGATTCCTATTATAATTGAAGGGTATTCGAATCAACATCAGGTAAGTCTTTTAATTTACTTTTGATGAGTTGGTTCCAACTTTACGAATAGCTGAGGGCTGTGCTGACATCTGTATGCCTCCAGTTTTGTTGTCCAGTTGCATTATTATCCCTATAAAGACCAGGACTAGCATATATTTCTAATTATTTTGTTTACTATTGTTTGTATAATGATTAACAACTCCAGTAAATAATCCAGCAATGCACCTCAGGTTAAAAGGGGAATCCGAAGTTCCTTAAACCGTACATTTACCTATTTATTTTTGTTTGTGATAACCAATTCTCTGACACATCTGTCAGAACTAACATCAAAATTGTATGCTTCTCAGACTCATCTTTTTAGATAGCTTTACTTGTCTTCAATATTATACAATTCTTCTAATCTCTGACAAGGCTGCTCTTCTCTGCGAGCTGTATTCTCTCAGGCCACACTTCTGCCTGCCAGTTTCATGTCCAATTCCCAGCTGCCACAGTCTTAGTGCAGGCTGACAGGCTACCTGTTGGCTTTCTCAGAAAAGGAGAAACAGCCTATCATGCATTTAACATTTAAATGATCCTCGAGCATAGTTTTCTTCCCCATCATATATTAAAGGCATTCCCAACCCCTGCTAGAACCTGACTTAAAGAGCATCCTATTAGTAGAGTTAGATATGCTTGCTACTGCTCTCGTCTCCCATCAATCTCCACGGGAGGCAATTTCCTATGATGTAGCTGGTGCAATGAAATTTGCCACCAGTGTGTACTTCCTGCCACCTATTCTGTGTGACTCACTAAATTATGCTCCTAGGTAATTGTGTTAAGTGTACATGCACCATTTCTCAAATTACCCTTTTCAAAGTCCTTTCTCTGCTACTACAGGAAATGTCTCTTCCTCCCTATTCTGTTTTACACATCTCCCACTCCAACCAACACCCCTCCCCTCCCCCACATTTGCCAAAGAAGCTGGAGAGCACAGTAAAACAGTCCTGAGTTTGGAACTGAAAGAAGAATTTTTTTCTGATGTTGGAGCTTTTCACTTAACAGTAATAAAAATCAGATGATCTTTAGTTTCTACTAAGGAAATTGAGAACAATATCAATGCACTCTGAGTACATTTAGGTATATTTAATATGTTAACATATTGGTGGTCCTCATTGATATACAGGTTACCTCTGGCATTCCTTTTATGAAGCAAAGATATGTGCAGATTTTGAGATAAATTTGCCATACATAACATTTTGATCAGGGAAGGTAGGGAGGAACTTTGACTGTCCATAAGAAAGATGATGAGGTCATTAGCTAAGGCAGAGGTGATAAAATAGAAGAAGCCAAAATGTGAGGTGTCATTATGAGATTTAGAAGAAATCTTAGTCAATTGTGTTAAGGTTTGTGAAGATTAGCAACAGCTACCCTGGTGTTATCTAACCTTTAATCCATGACATTAAGTAGAAGAAAAACAAAACAAAACAACACAAAACAAAACAAAACAGAAGTTTGCTTTTGAAAAAAATAGGTATTTTTCTATTAGTTCTGCCTGTGTTGTTTGATTTTCCTGTAAAAAAATTAGTAGATTCTAAACAACAACCACAACCACAGCCCCAACAAACACAACAACAACAACAACAAGAACAACGTCTTTGTGCTTGAACTTAAAGCTTAAAACTTAAAACATGGTTTGCATGCTTCTTTTATTTTGAATCATTCTTGCCAAGTGAGACATGAAAATCCGAGGAAATGGTGATACCACAGAAGTAAAAAAAATGGGAATGCTCTCTGGAAGTACTAAAATTTGGCTTTTCAAAACTGGCATGTAAGATGTAGGAAATCTTGTTCATTGTCACTGTTTCCTCTGATGAGAAAAATCTCAAATGTTAGTGTTTTAGTATAGCATTCTTTCAACTGTGATCAGAGAAAAATGAATACAGGTTCTGCTAACAGGATGCCTGGTTCTTATCCATAACAATTTATGAGGTTTCACTAACTCCATATAAATATTTTCTTGTAAGATGCCATTGACTATAACGGAAGCCACTGTGTTGATAATAGCTTTTCAGAAAAATTAATGCTTTTAAAATCAGAAGGGAGATTACTATTATAATGTTGGAAAGTAAAAAAAAATGTACATCACGGAGCTGAATAAATGCAATGCATAGCTATATCAACACTGAGAAAATTATATAACTTATATTTTTATGAAGGAATATTCCATGAAATGAGAAATTACATTTTACTGCACAGATAATGCAGGTATTTTATGGTAGAAAGCTGTTACAAATTTTTAGTATTTCTTCACTTAAACATTTTGTCAGCAGCTCTCTTCTATTTTTCTAATCTGCCCAGTCAATGGGAGCATATGTAACTCTCTACTAGCACTGTGAACTTATAGCATTTCTGAGGATAAACATTAATGGAGAGGTGGTTATAAACTTGGTTAGTAGGTTAGTAGGTCTGTATGCTAGGTAGAATGTTTGTTGGGTGGCTTGAATAGTCTTTGTATAGTTTGCCTTCCTTACAGTTTGAGGCAACAGGGTTGTCTTTAATAATTCACTTCTGTTATCAGTTGAAAGTTGGAGGGTGACCCCAAGTTGCACCCTGCAAATAATTCTTTAGAAAGCTGTTATCTACTGACAACTACTGTATCCACAGTTAAAATTTGGTCCAGGAAAATGATTCAGATTGAAATGAACCAAATGAAGAGATGTATGAGACACAGTCCAGAGAGAGTATCTAACACCAAGTTCAAAATCACCCTCTACCTTTGGAATCTGGGCAGTTGCTATAAATGTATCAAGATGTGATGGTTATCATGGAATGCTTTCACTTGAGGTAGCTAGCCTAGGCCTGGCTGTCTACAGACTTTGCTGGAGATCTTTTTCATAAGGCTAGTTGGCTATCCTCTTGATTTATCTGTTTCCAGCATCCTAGCAGGTCAAGCTACATGTCCCAAAGCACCCATTCCACACCAGAATCTTAGTGCACATCTCTAAATCAAATGGTCATTCTCTATGTCCAAGATTTAAGTCTTCTCTGCCTACTCCATCGCTTCTCTTTTGAATTCTCTGTGAGGAGGGACTAACCAACCCATGTATGGACCTCTATTTGCTGAGATGGGAACCATATCTCCAAGGTAGGGCCAATCAGCATTCTTTACAGGTTCTTATTGTGGGATGTGGAGACACTATGAAAGGTGTTTGCACTTAGTTACTTTTCTGTCACAGGGACAAAAATCCATATGCATCAGTAGACATAGGAATGGAGGGAGATGAAGTTGACGGGCATTCCAAATCTCACTGAGACTTGAATGCAGTGTGAGGTCATTTGGATACATACATATCTATAGTTCTATATCTATATCTATATCATCATCTATTTCTCTCTATATCTCTATCTAATCTATATCCATACCATCTATGTCTGTCTATCTATCTATCTATCTATCTATCTATCTATCTATCTATCTATCTATCTATCTATCTATCTATCATCTATCTCGCTATACCTATACATCTGTCATTGTTGGCCTCATATATTTTGTATTAAGATTCCCACTTACAACTAGTATATTTCTGACCTGCAAAGCTCCCCAAAGCACAAAAGCCTGTTGTCGGAATAGTCTAAATTATAGAAATCACTGAGCATCGACTCCCTTGGGTCTAAGTAGAGGGACAAATAGGTAAACGATTCCTTTCTATTTGACTCAGGTCTTCAGATTGGATACTAAGTGTCCTTACCTCACTGAGCCATATTGCAGGCTGACTTTTTGTTGTACAACATTGGCAAGCATTTAATGTATTTTTCTATAGTTTATTGTGTACACCTATACTACTTCAGAAGAGGAAGGGTGTCCTTGATATTATTATCAAGAACAAAGGCAGAAGAGCAGGCTACTGGGGCCTTTCTCCATGGTATCCTTTGCCCTGCACTCTGCTTTTGGTCTTTGCTGGGACCACTCCTGGCTCTCCATCTTGCCAATATGTGTGCTGAACTCTCCCCTTTTGGAGCCTTTGCTGTGCCATACTCAGAAAATGTGATCTAGGTTCTCTTCTTGAGTAAAGAGCATCACTGTTGCCTCTAGGCTGCATCCAGGTGTTGCCTTCTTTAAAGTCTTTCATTAACTAACTTTCTCCCGTTTCCACCATGCAAGTCTATATTTGAATGGCAGTAGGTCAATAAAACCTGTTCTCTAGTAATATCTGACTCAGGACACCAGAATTTCCAAGAGCAGAATCAAAAGAGTGACATAATATGCAGTGACAGGAGACTGCAAGCTCAAGGCTGCTGAAGTCTCAGAGTGGGAAGAGGGAAGAGTTGATCTTACAGAGCAGGCAGCAGGCCGTGGGATTTCTGGAATCAGTTTTGCTTTTGAGAGGTAGCGTCCCTGGTCTTTGGCAGACATCACTGCCCAATGCAATATGGGACAGCATCTACTAGAATGTGAGGTAGGGCCCTCAGGTTGTCCTATCCCTCCAACTACTCTTTCGTCACAATGACTGATGAGACAGGGATTGTTCTCTGAAATTCCCTCCTGTCCAATAAGTCTTGTCTTCTCCTTTGGAACCAAGGGCATGCAGCACTTTCCTTGGCTTGGATGGAGGACACAGAGAATCCTCTTGGCCTAGGATCCTGCATCAAGGCAACTTCACTAGACATGACTTCTCTCAAAGAACCAGGAAACAAGGAAATAGATTCTGTGATGGTTAAGTCAGCAGTTTCCACACTGGCCCTTCTGTTCAAAATTTGTTAGCAATTTCTTAGCAGCAGACTTAATAGCTCTCAGCAGAATTTGCTGGAACTAGAATCATGATTGTTTAAGTGGTAACAGGATATTCATATGCCCAAATTCATGACTAAGAAAACTGGGTACTATATTGAAGTGATGGAATGTATAGTATTTTTTTCATTACTCTTAATTTTTGCAAGCTTAAGTATATCCTGAATATTTCATGAAGCAATTCTATAAATATATAGAAGGAACACCTTACCAAACAGAATTAATGATTCACATATAATAAAGATGAACAGGTAAGAGATCCCTGTGTCCAAAAAGAGCTTATTGCAATAGAGTAAGGCAGATATAAGTAGCAAGAAAAGAAGTTATAGCCTGAAGGAGCAGGAAGATGACTCAGTGCATAGATGGTTGGAATATTTGCATGAGGGCATGAGTTTGGATCCTCAGAGCCCACATAAACACTGGATGGTGACTTCCTATAATTTCAGCATTCAGATAATGGAGACAGGATTCCTTGGTCAAGTTGGCTAGTTATATGTGCTGGAATTCACCAGCTCTGGACTTTGCTAGAAACCTTACTTCAATAAATAATGTGAAGAGTTACTGAGGAATAAATACAAATCAATGTGGGGACCTCCATATGTACACAAACATATCTGCACATGCATAACCTACATACACACACATATACATGTTATACTACAAAATGTATTAATAAAACTTGATAGACAACTCAAGATAGGAAGAATTGTAATTAATTTAAGTTAAACCACACAGATATCAGAGAAGAGGTAAGACTTGATTCAGATGTGAAAAACAGGTGGTCCACTGATGAACAGAGAACTTTCCAGGGAGAAAGAGCACTAGAGTTAAAGAACTTAAATAGGACATTTTGGTGAAGATTGGGTGTTTGGGTGCAGGGGCTGTACACGATCATGAGTATTAATTATGTGAATGATATGATGAGACAGTATAAGATCTATTATAGATAGAACTTGGTTGCAAGCTCAAGTGAATCATAGCTTCATGAAGCTCCCAATAGAAGATGTCCATGCTTCTTAGCATGCTTCTCTAGTGATGCCTTCTTTTCTAAGTGTAGTTGTTGTCAATTGCCCTTTTACTTTAAATATTCATCTTTTATCCTCATATAAAATGCTTTTCTTTCTTTTAATTTGGAAATAAAGCTGAATATTCATATATTTATACTACTCCTGTCTGGCCATTAGTAGAATCGACCCCTGACTCAGGGTCAGCAGCATCCTCCACTTAATGGGTACCACTGTATTGTAGGATGACACTGAAAAGAAGACTCATAGCTGTGTCCCCTAAGTGTACTGATATATTCAGAGTAATTACACCTCACATTCCAAGACAGCTTCATGAGAAACAATCTTCTATAAAACTGCAGCATATTTAAGAAGTACATGGTTCTAAGATATGTGAAGTCCAATGATTATATAGTTATTTGTTGAAATTAGTATACTTTGATATTAAATTTTGAAAAATAGATCTTAGGACTTTAGGTATGTTTTTATAGTAGTTTATCCTCCTTAATTAATCTATAATCCTAAGTCATGTAATTTCTAATTATTTGGAATTATTAGGCAATGATATAGATAACTCCTGTTCTTTTTACTCAATTTTCCTTAAGGATATAGTCTTCCTTAAAAAGCACATGTTATAGATTATCTATTTGCTATGTTTATATTTCAAAATTATAATTTTGCTATAAATTGTTATGTAAATTCTATTTTCCACTCTTCTGCTTTATCATTGCACATTTTACATGTTTTATCACTAGTTTAAATTTGTTGCATTTTTTAAGATTTATTTAATTATTATATAGAAGTACACTGTAGCTGTCTTCAGACACACCAGAAAAGGGCGTCAGGTCTTGTTATGGATGGTTGTGAGTCACCATGTGGTTGCTGGGATTTGAACTCAGAACCTTCTGAAGAGCATTCGGTGCTCTTAACCACTGAGCCATCTCTCCAGCCCCAATTTTTCACTTTTTATTTATGTAATATATAAAAAACCTTATGAAGTACATTTTAACTGCATCCCTTCTCAGCTCTCAACCTCACCCAGATCCTATCTCAACTCTTTCCCCAGCCAGCTTCATCTTTTTCCTTTCTTATAAAAGACAAAAACCATACTAAACTAAATTTAAAAAGCATAAAACAAAAATAACCAAAATAAAATAAGCATCCACAAGCGGGAGAAAAAACCTACATAAAGTCTATTTTGTATTGGCTAAGTACTCCTGGGCAGAGAACCTACCCTGGAGTGTGGTTGATAGACCCAGTAACACTTCTTTGGAGAAAACTGATTTTTCTCTATCTCAGAAGGCACCAATTAAGAATAGCTTCTTGGTTAGGGGTGTGATCTAATGTCCATACTCATTCTCAGTACTCAGATTTTTGTTCAGTTTGAACCTGTGCAGGTCTAGTTTGTGCTTCATAGTCTCTGTGAATTCATATAACTATCACACTCTTCTTCCTTGCCCTTCAATGTATTATTTTATATATCAATTATTCATTCCAATATAAACTCATTGATATTTATTTCACATTTAACAACATTCCAAATAGTGTTTGGAATGCCCAGTGCCAATTCTTTCTGCCTAATTTTGTGTCCCTTGACCATTATCATCTTTTTTCTCCTTCATGTTCATGTGCTTCCTGAAGATAATGACGCTACTCTCCTTTATATGAGTTCAGCTAATTGTGTTCCACTTCTAAACTAATCTGTAGGCAATTTCTTTGTCTTTAGATTATTTTACTCATATAATATTTCCTAGGCCTACTCATGTTGTTCCAAATGACACAACTGTAAAGATAACTTTGATTCATGTTATATAATTACCATCTTCGAGGCTTACTGCTGAATAAACTCACTCTGTCTAGTTCTTTCTCAACTCTGGCTGGCTGGTTCATCTCAGCTCTTCTAGCTCAAACTCCTTTCCAAATCAACTAAATTAATCTGGCTTCTTTCAGCTTTTTGTTGAATTGTTCTGCTTGACTTTAAACTAGATCTGGTCATTTGTTCTAATCCTCTGGCTCTTTCATATTCTCTGGTTCCAATTGCCCCTGTTGACCTGCACAGAACCGCATGAACTCATGAATGAACTTGAACTACACTGCACTACACTCACTGCACTGACTCCCAACTGACTCTTTCTCTCTCTGTGCTGCTCTTAAATAGCTTCTCTTTCTTGTGCTGTTCTCATGAGAGTTGGGTGTATCCTATCTCTGACTCATTCTGTTAAAACTCTGATTCATTACTTTGTTTGCCCCTCAAGTAGACACCACTTTCAAACATGACTGCATCCTTGTTTGGTATTAACGGTGTTCATAAAAAGGGTGTGTCTGTATTCTGGTCAGAGGGATTAACGTTTGTGGCCTCTCAGTATCCAATCGGATAACATAGACCTAGATCTTTGGATGTGATCCCTTGCTAGAGTAGCCATGCTGCTGCATTAAAATTCCTATACATAGAACTTTCTACTTTTAAAAGCCAACTAGTCAACTAGTGTAACATTGTACACAGTTCACATGTGTACCATATTTTAAAAAAATCTATTCAGTTGTGATGGATGTATTTCTTGAGGATTGTGAATTTTGTTACCATGAACATAGCTATTGGTCATCTCTCTGCCACAATCATCTCATTACTTTGAATATATACACAGAAATGGCATTACTGGATCATATTGAAATTCTATTCTTAGTGTTTTTGAATAATGGTCATACTTTCAACCCAAAATTTATATGTTAATTTACAATTTTGTGAACAACTGATACCTTTGCCATAGATTGCCAACATTCCTTACTTCTGCTGTTTTACAATATCTAATCTAGTAAGTCTGAGTTAAGGTCAAACTTTCCATTTGTACTTCTTAATAATTAGAGATGGTAAACAGTGCCTTATATGCGTGTTTCCCATTCACGTGTGTTCTTTGCAGAGATGTTGATTGGGTTTTTTGCTCTCTTGTAAGTTGAGTTTTCTCGTTAGTGAGGAGCTGATTCTCTTGTGTGTTTTGAATATTAGTATCTTATCTGATGTTTAATGAGAAATATCTCCTTAACCCACCTGGGTCTTATCTCCATTTTAAATCATTCTTTTGCTAAGCATAAGCTTTTCTATTTCATCTTGTCTAGCTTGATTATTTCTGAGGTTACAGACCTTGCTTTTTGTGTCCCACACAAGCAATCTCTGTCCACCCCAATGCAAGTTATCCTTGAGGTTTGCTTCCATGACTTTCAAACTTTTCTGTCCTGTGTTTTATCCATGAAGAGTTGATTCTTATGTAAAGGGTAAGATGAGAGTTTAACTTCATTCTTCTATGCATCATTATCTAGTTTTCTCCTCACCGTTTGTCAGAGATGTTCATTTCCCCATAGTGTATTCTTGACATTTTGCTGATAATCACCAAACTATAAAAATGTGAATTAATTCTGAAATTTTCTAGTCTTTTGAAGTAGTAAATGTGTTGGCCTTAAAGCTAGTGCCATGCTGATTGATCATTGTGTTGTAAAGTACCTTTAAATCTACTAGGAGAACGTTCATTCCAATGTTCTTTCTACTTAGAGTTGGTTAGGCTTTTGTAGTTCTATAAACGTTCATCTTTTTAAGTTCCTGTTTTATTCTTTATAATATCCATAACTTTTTTCTTTTTCTTTCATTTTGAGATTATAATATTATTGCATCATTTTTCTCTTCTGTTTTCTTCTTCCAATCTCTTCCATGTACCTTTTGTTGCTCCCTTTCAAATTCATGGACTTTATTTTCATGGCTTCACATGTTCTGGGTTCTTGGCTAGGTTTTTAGTACCAGACATGTTAGGACTATTATATTATTTTTATTTACTCTTTTCTCATATAATGCATTGTGATTGCAGTTTCCCCTCCTTATACTTCTCCTAGTACTCCCTACATCTCCTCTATCCCTTAGATTCACTTTTCCTATGATTTCCTTCAGAAAGGAGAAGGCCTCTCAGAGATATCAGCAGATAAAATAATACTAGACAAAAAGTCTCACATAAAGTTTGGGCACAAGATATTTGAATAAAAATATTTTTGTGAGGAATAACTTTGAAATTCTGATTAGGGTTCATTCTATCTGTAAATCGTTCCACATAGTTTAATATTTCATCCATAGTAATTCATCCAATCCATGAACATGTGGCAGGTTTCTATTTTTTTTCATGTTCTTAACTTTTCTAAAATTATTCTAAAGATTTAGGGATATAGTACACCTTGGTAAAAATTAACACTAAGCATCTCATATTTTTGATTATATAGTATTTTATATTTGTAGTTTCTCTTTTAAATAGTATGCTGATAGTGTATATAAAATCTATTAATTTTTAGGTTGATTTGTACCTTATAACTTATTGAACTTATTTTTCATCTTTAGTTATGGCTTTAGGTGTCTAAGATTAATTTTTAACATGTAAGCTCTTGCTACCTAATGGTTAAGAACTTGAAAATATCATCCTTAGTGAGGTAACCCAATCACAAAAGAACACACATGGTATGCAGTCACTGATAAGGGGAGGTTAACCCAGAATCTCGGAATACCCTAGACACAATTCGCATATCAATAGATTTCCAAGAAGATGGAAGGAGAGACCCCTGGTCCTGGAAAGACTGGATGTAGGGGAATGCCAGGACAGAGAAGCGAGAGGGGGTTGAATGGGGAAAAGAGAGAGGGAAGGGGGCTTATGGGACTTTTGGGGAGGGAGGAAACGGGAAAGGGGAAATGATTTTGAATGTAAATAAAAAAAACTTAGAAAAACAAAAAAAAAAGAGTTAAAAAAATCATATTTTTCTACTTGAATATTTTTATGCCTTGCTTAATTGTGCTAGCTATTACTTTTGGCACTATGTTGTCAAAATTCAACTCATGAAAACTAAATAGGATATGCAGCAACTATACTGTTCCCTAAAAAGTGACTGTAATGAATGTCTATTCATAAAGTACAGGATTCTTTGGTATATATGTAATTATTTAAACACAGTCACACATACATATGCACCCTATCATTGCTATATTTCTTCTGTAAAGGGTAGGGACTTCCTCATTCATAACATAATTTTCACTCTCTTGATCTTGTGCAAATTGTGAGCAGATAAGCATAGCTGCTATAAAGTGGGGTATATACTAGCTATGATATGCATAGCAGTCTACGGCTATCTTTATGAGCTCTTTCTCTGTCAGTTCTTACATTCGTTTAGTCCACCCTTCTGTGATGTTCCCTGAGGCTTGTCCTGGGAGAAGTTGTGACAGATGATTCACTCATATTAAATTAGTCTGAGTGGATCAAGGACCTCCACATAAAACCAGATACACTGAAACTAATAGAAGAGAAAGTGGGTATGAGCCTAGAACACATGGGCACAAAGTAATTTCCTGAACAGAACATCAATGACTTATTCTCTAAGATCAACAATCAACAAATTGGACCTTATAAAATTGTGAAGCTTCTGTAAGACAAAGGACACTGTCAATAGGACAAAATGAAAACCAACAGGTTGGATAAAGATCTTTAACAACCCTACGTCTGATAGAGAGTTAATATCCAATATATACAAAGAACTCTAGAAGTTAGACTTCAGAGAACCAAATAACCCTATTAAAAATGGGGTACAGAGCTAAACAAAGAATTCTCAACTGAGGAATACTGAATGGTTGAGAAACACCTAGAGAAATGCTCTATATCCTTAGTCATCAGGGAAATGCAAATCAAAACAATCCCGAGATTCCATTTCACACTAGTTAGAATGGCTAAGATAAAAAACTCAGGTGAAAGCAGATGCTGGCAAAGATGTGAAGAAAGAGGAACACTCCTCCATTGCTGGTGGGACTGCAAGCTTGTACAACCACTTTGGAAATCGGCTTGGGGGTTCCTCAGAAAATTGAACATAGTACTACCTGAGGACCTAGCTATACCACTCCTGGGCACATACCTAAAAGATGCTCCAACATATAACAAGAACACATGCTCCACTATTGTTCAAAGTAGTCTTGTTTATAATAGCCAGAATGTAGGAATAATTCAGATGTCCTTCAACAGAGGAATGGATACAGAAAATGTGGTACATTTATACAATGGAGAACTACTCAGCTATTAAAAACAATGAATTCATGGGATTTTTAGGCAAATGGATGAAATTAGAAAATATCATTCTGAATGAGGTAACCCAGTCACAAAAAAAAAAATACACACGGCATATACTCATTTATAAGTATATATTTATCCAAAAGTTCGGAATACCCAACATACAATTCACAGACTGTATAAAGCTCAAGAAGAAGGAAGATCAAAGTGTGGATGTTTCAGTCTTTCTTAGAAGGGGTAACAAAATACTCAAGGGAGGAAATTCAGAGACAAATTGTGGAGCAGAGACTAAAGGAAAGACCATACAGAGACTGCCTCACCTGGGGATCTATCCTATATACATACACAAAACTCAGTCACTGTTGTGGACGCCAAGAAGTGCTGACAGGAGCCTGATATAGCTGTCTCCTGAGAGGCTCTTCCAGAACCTGAAAAACAGAAATGGATGTTCACATCCAACCATTGGAGTGAACACAGGGTGCCCAATGGAGGAGTTAGAGAAAGGACTGAAGGAGCTGAAGGGCTTTGTAACCCCATAGGAAGAACAACAGTATCAACCAATCAGATCCCCTGAGCTCCCAGAAACTAAACTATCAACCAAAGGGTACATATGGGGCAACCCATGGCTCCAGTTGCAAATGTAGCAGAGGATGGCCTTTTGGGGCATCAAGGAGGGGAAAGGCCCTTGCTCCTATGAAGACTCGATGCCCCAGTATAGGGGATTGTCAGAGCAGGGAGACAGGAGTAGATGGGTGGGTAGGTAAGCACCCTCACAGAAGCAGGGGGAGGGAGGATGGGATAGGGGGTTTCTGGAAGGGAAATCAGGAAAGGAGATAACATTTGAAATGTAAGTAAAAAAAATATTCAGTAAAAAAGAATACAATAACAATAAAAAACTCTGAAGCAAGGATCTTCAAAGAAGAGAGAACACATAATGTTTATCTTTATCTTAATTTTTATACCTTACTCGGTATAAAATGTCCAAGTTTCACCCATTTTCTTGCAGATTTTATTTTTATTTATAACTTAATAAAACTCAGTTGTTTATGTGTAAAAAATTTATTGTGCCAATGATTTTTACATGATTTCATGTTGCTTGTTATTTTCTTGTTTCCTTTTTGGACAACTAGTAGCATGCCTTATACTGTACAGCTTGTGATGACAAACCCAGATTTTGTTTCTATAAGGATTTGGTTATCAGCAATTTATTTCTGAAAGACAGAGTAGTTAGATGTCCTTTTATTGGGTGGCAGTAGTTTTGTTTAGGATTTTACATGTATCATTGTATTTCCTTACAGCTTGCAAGTTTTCTCTTGACAAACCCCTGACCACTCTAAAGGGTTTCAATTGCATACACAACTAACTTTCCCCTGTTCCCTTTGTGTCTTTCTAGAAATTCATACTTCATTATGTAATTTCTTTTTGTTGTTTTTAAATTTTTTATATAGTATGATTATAAGTGTTTTTCCAATATTTATTTATTTTTATTCGGTTTACATCCCCATTGCAGGCCTCTCTCCCTCCTCTCACCAAAGTCATGCCCTTCAGAATCCCCTCCCTTGATGAACACCTCCCATTCTCCTCAGAGGAGAAATTTCCCTTGGGTACCACCTTGCCCTAGGACATCTAGTCCCAGGGCATATGCTCTTCTGTTGGAGTCCAATCAGGCAGTCCAAGTAGGGGAAGGGAGTCCAATGGTAGGCAAGAGAGACAGTCTGTGACCCAATTCTCAAGGGATTGAATGAAGGCCATACTGCACATCATCCACAAATGTGTAGGGGACCTAGGTCCAGTCCTTGCATGTTCTTTGGTTAGTGATTCAGGCTCTGGGGCCAAGCTAGTTGACTCTATAGGTCTTCTTGTCATTTCCTTGACTCCTCACACTTTCTCAGTTGTATCCCTTACTATTCCACAAGACTCTGAGCTCCATCTGATGTTTGGCTGTTTGGCTGCATCTGTTTCCATCTGCTTCTGGATCAAGCCTCTCAGGAGACAGCTATACTGGGTTCCTGTCTGCAAGGCTAGTTGAGTATAATTAATAGTGTCAGGTGTTAGTTCTCTCAAATGGGAGAGGTCTCAAGTTGGAAGAGTTATTGGTTGGATATACGGCAAACACAGAAGACACACATGGTATGTATTCACTTATAAGTGGACATTATTCATAAAGTTCAGGATAACCATTCTACAATCCATAGACCCAAAGAAACTTGGTAATAAGGAGGGCCCAATGGAGCATGCATAAGTTTCCCTTAGAAAGGGAAATAGTCTTGAATGGAGAGAAAAACTGGGTAGGAGAGGGAATGAGGGGAGGAATGGGGACAGAGATCAGGTGTGAGGAATGGGGGAACAGGAGAGGGCTACTAGTGAGAATGGAAACTGGTGGGCAGCATCTTTGGGACTAGCAGGAGACATGGGACAGGGGAGGCTAAGGAGAGTCTTTGGGGGTGACCTAATGTGAGGTTCTATAAGTGTGGGTTTTAGAAAATGAAATGGCCACCTGCTGTACCCTGGTAGGACTTCCAGAGGAGGAAATCATCAACCACCCATAAAACCTTCAACCCAAGCTTTATCCTGTCTACAAGATGCTCAGTGATAAGGATGGACTCTAAAAGTCAGCAAATATTGGGCAGATGTCTTGCAGACACTAGGAGACCCCAGATGCCAGGCCAGACTACTATACCCAGCAAAACTGTCAATTACCATAGAGAAACCAAGGTATTCCATCACAAAACCAAATTTAAAGAATATCTTTCTTTTAATCCATCCTTACTGAGGATATTTGAAGGAAAGCTCTAATGAAAGAAGGTAAGTACATCAAAGAAAACACAAGAAATAATAATCTCATTGCAAAACAAAAAGAAGAGTATTGCAAACACATAGTATCTCTAACATCAAAATAACAGAAACTCACCATTATTGGTCATTAATGTCTCTCAGCATCAATGAATTCAATGCACCAATAAAAGGACACAGGCTAACAGACTGGATACATAAACAGGATCCATCATTCTGCTGCATATATGAAACACACCTTAGCAACAAAGATAGCACTACCTCAGAGTAAATGGTGACAAAATAATTTTCCAAGCAAGTAGACCCAAGGAACAAGCTGGACTGGAGGAAATAGGTCAAAGTCAGGGCTGAAATCAATCAATTAGAAAGAGAACAAAAGAAAGCATCAACAAAATCAAGAGCTGGTTCTTTGAGAAAATCAACAAGATAGCAAACTCTTAGCCACACTAACTAAAAGATACAGAGACAGTATGCAAATCAATAAAATCAGACATGAAATGGGAGACATAAGAGAAATTGGGGAAATTAAAAAATATTAGGTTTTACTTCAAAAGCAAAACTGGAAAATCTAAAGTAAATGGATGACTTTCTGGACAGGTACAATTTACCAAAGATGAATCAAGATAAGGTAAACTTAATAGTTTCATAACCCCTAAGGAAATAGAATTAGTCATTGAAAGCCACCAAAAAATGCCCAGGACCAGATAGTTTTAGAGCAAAATTCTGACATACTTTCAAAGAAGAGCTAGTACCAGTTACTCCTCAAACTATCCTGTAAAATAGAAGCAGAAGAAACACTGCCTAATTTATTCTATAAGGCAACAATTGCTCTGATATCTAAACCACATATGCAACAAAGAAAGAATTCAGACCAATTTCACTTATAAACATTGATGTTAATAAATAAATAAATAAATAAATAAATAAATAAATAAATAAATAAAATTATTGCAAACTGAATCCAAGAACACATCAAAAATGATTCACCATGATCAAGTAGGCTTCATACCTGGGATGCAGGAATAGTTCACTATACTAAAATCCGTCAGTGTAACTCACTGTATAAACTGAAAGAAGACCCTATAATTATTTCATTTATTGATGAAAAAACCTTCAACAAAATCCAACACACCATCATGTTACAAGTCTTGGAGGCTAAGGTATACAAGGCACATACCTAAACATAATAAAAACAATACACAGAAAGCCAATAGCCAACATTAAATTAAATGAGAGAAACTTGAAACAATTCCACTAAAATCAGGGACAAGACAAGGCTGCCCATTCTCTCCCTATCTATTCAATATAGTACTTGAAGTTCTAGCTAGAGCAATAAGACAACTAAAGTAGATCAAGGAGATACAATTGGGAAAGGAAGAAGTTATCAGTATTTGCTGATGATATGATAGTATAAATAAGTGTCTCCCAAAATCTACCATAGAACTTATATAGCTGATAAACAACTTCAGCAAAGTATCTGGATATAAATTTAACTCAAAGTAGCTCTCATTTATGCAAATGATAAATGGTCAAATAAAGAAATTAGGAATACACCATACTTCATAATAGTCAGAAATAATATAAAATATCTTTGTGTAACTCTAGCCAAGCGAGTGGAAGAATTGTATGACAAGAACTTCAAGTGTTTGAAGAAAGAAATTAAAGAAAATATTAGAAGATGGAAAGAAATCCAATACTCATGCAATCTGAAGGATTTACATAGAGAAAATGATTATCTTACCAAAACAACCTACAAATTCAATGCAATTCCCATCAACATTCCAATGCAATTCTTCACAGACATAGAAAGAACATTTCTCAACTTCATATGGAAAAGCAAACAAACCAAACAAACAAAGAAAAAGGATAGCCAAAACAATCCTGCACAATAAAAGAACTACTGGGGAAATAACCATTCCTGACCTCAAGCTATACTAAAGAGCAATAGTGATAAAAACCTTTATGGTATTGGTATAGAAACAGAGATTGACATTTAGGATCTAGTCAAAGAGCCAGAGAAAAACCACACAACTATGGACATTTGATTTTTTGACAAAGAAGATAAAACTATACAATGAAAAAGAAAGCATTTTCAACAAAGGGTGCTGGTCTATCAGGTACATGTAGAAGCATGCCAATAGATCCATATTTATCACCCTGCACTAAACTCGTACAGAAGTTCAAGGACACTAACATAAAACTGGATACACTAAGTATAATATAATCGAAAGTGGGAAATAGTCTTGGACTCATTCATACAGGAGACAATTTTCTGAAGAGAAAGAATATTAATGGCTCAGGCTCTAAGATGAACAATTGATAAATGTAACCTCATGAAACTGAAAAGCTCCTGTAAGGCAAAGGACAGTGTCAATAGTATAAAACAGCTTCCTGCAGATTGAGAAAAGATCTTCAGTAACCCTACATTCAACAGGAGGCTAATATCTGAAATACATAAAGAACTTGAGAAGGTAGACTTCAAGAAACCAAAAAGCAAAAACAAACAAACAAACAAAAAACAAAATCAAAAATCAAATGGGATACAGAGTTAAATTGAGAATTCTCAATAGAGGATAGAATGGTTGAGAAGCACTTGAATAAATGTTCAACTTCCTTAGTCATTATGAAAATGAAAATCAAATGACCCTGATATATACTGCCTTACACCAATCAGAATGGTTCAGATCATAAACTCAAGAGATAGCACATGCTGGAGAGTTTGTGGAGAAAGGGAACACTCCTCTATTACTGGTGGGATTGCAAAGTTGTACAACCACTCGGGAAATCAAATTGGCAATTTCTCAGAAAATAGGAAATAGACCTACCTGAAGACCAAGCAATAATGCTCCTAGGCTTATACCCAAAAGTGCTCCAACATACCACAAGGACACATGCTCCACTATGTTCATAGCAGCCTTATTTATGATAGCTAGAAACTTGAAACAGCCCTGATGTCCCTCAATTGAGGAATAGATATAGAAAATGTGTTTCATTTTCACAATGGGAAACTACTAAGCTATTAAAAACTAGGACATCATGAATTTTGCAAGCAAATGGATGGAGCTAGAAAGTATCATGCTGACTGAGGTAAACCAGACACTAAAGGACATGTGTGGCATGTACTCACTGGTAAGTGGATCTTAGCACGTAAGTACAGAATTCCCATGACATGTCCCACAGACCCAAAGAAGTTAAACAAGAAGGAAGGCCCAAGTGAAGAAGCTAGATTCCTACTTAGAAGGGGGGACAAAATAGTCATGGGGGGCAGAGGAAGGGAAGGAATTGGGTGGGAAAGGGGAGAGGGAAGGGAACAGGGATGTGGAAAGAGAAAAGAGACACCCAGAGGACCAGAAGAATCAATGGAAATCTGCAGCTTCTGGAGGCAGGTGGGTGATGTGAATCTCTAGGCAGTCCATAAAACCTGGGATGGTGGAGGTTCCCAGGAGTCAATGCAATCCATGTGACTTTAGATGGGATGTCTAGCAGTGGGGACATGGAACCTAAAGAGACCACATCCTTTAGCCAGTCAGGGCCCTCAGTAGAGGGATAGGAACACCAACCCACCCACAAACTTTTGACCCCAAATTTATTCTGCCTAAAACAAAAACAGGGACAAAGATGGAGCAGAGACTGAAGAAATGTCCAAACAATAGTTGGCCCACCTTGAGATTCATCCCATGGGTAAGCACCAATCTCTGACAGTATTAATGATACTTCATTATTCTTATAGACAGGAGCCTATTATAACTGTTCTCTGAGAGGTTCTGTCCCGCAGCTGACTGAAACAGATGCAGATACCCACAGCCTACCATTGAACAGAGGTTTGGTACTCTTATGGGAGAGTTGGGGGATGGATTAAAGGTTCTGAAGAGCATGGAACCCTAACAGAAAGATCAACATTATCAACTAACCTGGAACCCTGAGAGCTCTCAGAGAAAGAACCACAACCAAAGACCATATACTGGATGGATGGAGACCCCAGCACATATGTAGCAGAGAGCTGTCTTGTTCTGCCTCAGATGGAAAGGATGTGCCTAATCCTGTAGAGATTCAATGAACCAAGGTGTTAGAATACCCAGAGAGGACTCCAGTCTCTTAGAATTGAAGTAGAGTCAGGAAGGGAGAGGGACTCTGGGAGGAAAAGGAATTGGAAGAAAGCAGCCTTGGGATGTAAACAAACAAACAAACAAAACAACAAAAACCCCAAAACAACAAGCACCCAAATAACAAAAAGGAAAACAACAACCACCCAAAAAAAGCCCCATTAAATCCTCTATTGGTTAAAATCTGAGTATTTCCTTTCCCAGGCTTAACACTTGTTATGAAGGTATTTAAAGCTATGTTGTGTGGCTCATGCATAGTGTTTTAGAGAATTTATACCTTTAACATTGTGTACTTCTTTTAAGGTACTGAGAATACTTTTACAGTCTTTTTTAGCCAGACATCTTGACAAATGTCTGCAGTTTGAGTAGGCAAGAAGCTGACGTGGGAGAAACATAAATTCATCTCATAAGCTTGGAATCAGCCTGGGCACGATGGTTAGCTGCTGTCTCAAACAAATTCCATCCACATCTTGGAGTGCTTTTTTATTGTTGTGACTAAATCCCCAAGGAAAACCAACTCAAGCAAGATAGAATCTATTTTGGTTCATATTAAGCATTCAGCCTGTAACTTGGCTCTGATGCTTCTATGACCATATGTGATGATGCTTTGTGGATAGCAGAAGGTGGCCACAGAGAGAAAACAGGCACAGAGGAAAGATATATCATGCTGGGTACTCCCCTAAGGACATAATTCTTCCAAGTCATCACAATATCCTAGTTTCTATCCTTTTCCAATATTGTCACCAAATTATAAATCCATCAGTGAATGGACTTTTTAAGTTAGCAATCTCATCACCTTGTCATCTTTCAAAATCATTACTAGCTAGGTACCAAGTTTTCAACACATGAGCTGTGGAAAACAATTCATATGTAAGCCAGAAGGGACTACCTTATCTGATATTAATATACAACTAACTAACTAACTAACTATATATATATGTATATATATGTAGTTTATATATAGCATATATATAGTTTATATATAGCTTATATATATATATATATATATATTCTTTATATTTTAACTTTTTACCTATTGAGGGCTTTGTTTAGATATGAAATTTCTTATACATAGCCCATCATTTTCATTAGCAAAGTTTTCTTTGAATACAGGCATGGTTGTTAATTATATATAGTTGATTGTCTGCTCTTGTCTTATAAAGGTAGGTATATGTAACTTTAATAAACCAATAGGCCAAGAATGTCTAAAATAGTTATTATATCACTATAGAAATAATTTAATGGTTCAGTGTTCAAATCATCCATACTCATGTCGTTTTGATGATTGGATTAAACTCGTACCATATTTTCCATATTTTTATTTTTGTTATCTTAATTTTTTTTCTCCTAGGTTAAGTTCACATTTTGTATGATTCAGTGACTTCTTAAAAATCTTTTACATGTTTCATATGCAGTGTGACAATTTTGTACTAGTATATTCATATTTTCACAACTTATCTTTTTCCACTTTGTAACTTTACCATCAGTGGCGTCTATGTCACCTTTGGGTTTAGATTACAAAAGGACACATTGTCAAAACTCTTTGTTAACTTGACATGTTAAGTGAACACTGCTTAGTAACTGTTTTGGATATTCATCTTTTTGGGGGAGGTTATGTTGTGTCCAATGTCCCAAATGATAGTGAAGTCCACTTCTTATGTGATTAGAAAGTGAGATATTTGCACATGGTGTTGGAAAGACACATTCAACATTCTTGGTATCATGCTTTGAAGAGCATGACAAACAAATTCTAGAGACTGATAATGGGATGTTGCAATAAAGTAAGGAATGTTGCTAATTTCTACAAGACTGCAGAATCAATAACCCAGAGTATGTATTTTGGATATATTTTGACACCTAGCTTTTAGAATGATCTTTATATGTTTTCTAACACTAGTGACTTGTTCTTTTCATGTTATTTTTAGTTGTATATTGTTCATATTTTCTTAAAATTACCTGTATGTTATTTTATCTTACATATACGCCAGGTGCTGAGTTTTTCACTTTCTTGGCTCTCATCAATTTATTTTTATAAAATACATATTTGTTTTATGTAGAAAACAAATCTTGATTTGAATAATGTCTATTTTGAATTTCTTTTTAGTGTTGTCATTAAAATTGCATATAATTAGGTTGGACATTTTATATACTGCATTTAAATTTATATAAATATGGAATACAAAGAAATTTCTAATACTGTTAAGAGTTGGCAGTTGATATAAGGCTTCATGTTCACAAGAGATAGAAATATAGTTTCTTTCTTTGTGTGCTTAATTAATTTATTTATTCATTTATTTATTTTTATTATTCTTTAGTTATTTTTTTACAGTCCAGTCGTTATCCCTCTCCAAGTCTGCCCTCTGACTGTTCCTCATTCTATTCCTCTTAATACCTTCTAATTAGTACACTAACTGATATCTGTCCCTTGATTACCCCTCAAGAGAGTAGAAGAAAGATAGAGTACTTGTAGAGGTAGTAATTTATTCTAGGAATGATATATTCATTTTTTTCTGTTTTCTCACATGATATATAAAAAAAATCACAGGAGAAAATATTCTAGCAGACTAGACTCAGAACAGAGCAGTTGCTTTATTTTAGGACCAGGTTTGTTTTACTGGGAGCTATGGGAGTTTTATACAGGATCTGAATGAAGTATGGGTTTATGTTCATCTCAATTATATATTCATCATACTCATGTCAATATGTATGGAAAAGTGTCTGGGAGGTCCTGTTATTAGAGAAAACAGGTAAAAGAAAAATGACTCAGGATTATTATTAATTTACCTGTCTATGCAAATAAAGTTATTAATCAGGCAAAATGAAGAAAGAAATAATAACCACAGAAATACTGTGTGGCAGCATTTCCTAGCACAATGATATCATTAATATTCATGGATAAGTGAATTCATTGTTTCTTCATAATTTTCATTTTCACTATATCTTCTAGTTTTGTAAAGGGGTAAAATTTTTCATAATAAGTTCTAGGAAATGTAGCTCTTAAATTAGTGTTACTTATGAGTTTTTTTTTCCTTATAAGACAAAATGCCCTTTTACATACAAAAAGTTGCTTGACCAATTTTTAACACTTGGAAATCATCTAGGATTTATTTTGAGGTGATAAAAGGATTTTTCAAATGCTGTCAAATGAAATATGCATCTCCAAATGCTACTAGAATGACCAAATCTATTCCTGTATTTGTGTATGTAAGATAGGTCCTGTAGTCATTTGAAATTCTTAAATTTCTCAAGCAGTATTATAATGATAAGTCACAATTTTTTAAAAACAAATTTAACTCAAAAAAGAAACCTAAAACAAACCAGCTGCTGCCATTTCTTCAATGCAAATAGCACCAGTTACTGGATTATTTACCTGCCACGTTCTGCAGCATTAAAAATAAAAAGGTTAGTATGATGGCTTAGCAGTTAGAAGAATGGCTGCTCTTCTGGAGGACCTGGGTTCAATTCTCAGCACTCGGATGGTGACTCAAAGTCATGTAATTCAGTTCTAGGGAGTCGGACAGCCCCTTTTGGCTTTTGTGAATACCAGCTTTCCATGAAGTGTACAGATACATGCAGGCAATATTTCTACATAAATAAGAGTAAATTAACAAAAAATAAAGAAGCCAAATAAAAGTACTTCAACAGTCTTGGTGGTATATACATACGTAAAATTTATCTGGTGATCATGAAATTTCGATGTCATCAAAAAAAAATAGTTCAATATAGGTAAAATATCTCTCAGGATATTTCACAGGAGCTACACACACACACACACACACACACACACACACACACACACACACCACAGTAAGATCTATAATGAATACATTGAAAAATGACTTCTAGAATGACAGATCTTACTAGACAGAGGAGCCATATTCTTGAGATAGCAACTGCTGCAGCTGTAGTTATCCAGGTTTTAAGTTTTTGGATTTTATGGTGTTCCAATGCTACTGGAGTCCCAGTTAACTAATAAGTAGGCCGGAACCCATCTTTTGCCTTCAAATCTTGAAACACTGAATTTTATTGTTAGAACCTAGTTTATATCCAGAATTGCAGCTGCAAGCACATCTGTGAAATCTCTGTATATAGCAAGATATTCTAGAAGATGGCAGGAAAGGAAACTGAGTGGTATAATCCATGGTGTCTGCTGTAATTACTTGTTTTTTCCTAATTATCAACAAATGAAAACGTGGTAAAGGAAAGTTCTTTGCTGTTTATAATCTCACCATAAATTTTCTTATTAGTTGTTTTTGGCAACAGACCTAAAATATCATTGAATAATTGATAAAATTGCTATAGGAATCAGGATTAGAAGTGTGAGAAAATCTATCTTATAAATACTTTTTTTAATCATCAGATATGTTTTTAGCCTTAACAGACTCAGAAGACTTGTCAGTATATTCTGCTTGAGAAATGTATCTCAGCTGGATTTCTGACAAGTGTAAATCTTTTATCCTAGCACACGCGCACACACACACACACACACACACACACACACACACACAGAGAGAGAGAGAGAGAGAGAGAGAGAGAGAGAGAGAGAGAGAGAGAGAGAGAGAAAAGGACAAAGTAAGAAATATAAGTTTATTTCAGCAAAATGAAATCTAGAAAATCTACGTATTTATTTGCCTTTTAGTGAAAAAGAAGGAAGTCTGCCCAATTTGCAAAAGTGAATTGTGACCAGCTACAGAGGGCATTTGCTGAGTTTTGATTTTAATGAAGAGAACTGCAGTTTCTGAATGATCCAATGGTGGTGATACACAGCAATATTCATATATATTTAGAAAGAACTGAATAAATAATGGATAATAGAATCATTCATATGAAATGGAGAAGGAGGAATCTGAAATAATAGGGCCTGATCTGAGTTAGTTGGTGTGTGTCTGAATCTATGTTCCAAAGAGTAAGGAAATAAAGTCACCTGGAGAGACCAAAATAAAAAGAATAGATGCTATTTTTTATGTCATTTCTGATATATTACTGAAGGTAGCCAAGTTAACATAGCACAGATATACTTAGACATCATTGTTTACACCAGCTATTCACTATAGCTCAATGTCCAAAGTCTGAGTAGCAGATAATGTATATGTATATATGTATGTATAATGAAAATATATGTTTATTTTATATATGACTATATATTAATCTATCTAATGAAAGTATAAATGAAACTGTGAGGAGAGTAACAGGATAGGGGAAAGGCGTAAAGTAGAAGTTATATAGCAATGTTTAAAGTATATTTTATGCAGGTATGAAAATGTCTTTGTGAGATTTCTCAAAAATAATCAAATGAATATGAAAAATGAACAGCCTTTTTTAATCCATATAAAAGCAGACATCCAAGTTTTTTTTATTTATTCTCTCTTTATCTTATCACTAAGTGAACAAAGACTGTCTTGTTAAACCTGATAGTCGGGGGTTCTGGTTCAGAAGTTGTCAGGAGAAGACTCAGGCGATGGAAGCTCCGATATTGCGCATTGCTGGTGACTAGTGAGTCATACCAGCTATGGCAATGACTGCTTCTCCCTGTCCCCTCCACTCCAGACTCTCTGGATTAGAAGATTTTGGTTTAGAGTGTATCTCCTTGAATACTACTTTTCCTATGAAGAATGTGCAGACTTTCTTTGAATTGTGCTTTCTTTGTTTGGTTTTCAGACAACTCTGTGCCTTTTGGTCACTGGTTTCCCCACTAAAAGAGGCAGTTTTCCGCTCTATGACACTTGGGGTTTTGAAGTCAAATGCTGTGATCTATTTCAGAGAAAATTTCATGGGCTGCTGGGAAGAATGTTTATTCTGCAACTGTCTGCAATATTCTGTACGTGTCTGTAAAATGCATTTGACCTAGAGTGTGATTTAATTCTTTTTTTTTATAGTTTAATTGGTTATTTTACTTATTCACATTTCAAATGTTATCCCCCTTCTAGGTTTTCCCTCTGCAACCCCCCTATCTCCTCCCCCTGCTTCTATGGGGGTGCTCCCCCATCCACCCACCCACCCACTCCTGTCTCACTGCCCTAGCATTCCCCGAGCACCAAGCCTTCACAGGACCAAGGGCCTCCCCTCCCATTGATGCCAGATAAAGCCATCCTCTGCTACTTTTGCAGCTGGAGTCATGGGTTCCTCCATGTGTACTCTTTGGCTGACAGTTTAGTCCATGAGAGCACTAGGGGTTCTGATTGGTTGATACTGTTCGTCTTCCTGTGGGGTTGCAAATACCTTCAGCTCCTTCCATTCTTCCCCTAACTTGTTTATTGGGGAGTATAATTTGATCCTAACATTTCTTTGTTGATTTTTTTCCTATGGGGGGATCTGGAAGACTTATTTGCAAGAGAGATGTAGTGAAGTCATCAACCATTTTTGTGTTGAGGTCTTTATAATTTTTTATATGCAGAAGGGTCTATTTTGTTGTAGGGTTAATGGGGTCCCACATCTGCTCTGCCACAGGGCTTGGGCCACTTGGGGAGGCAGGAGGAGGGAGTTTTGACTGCACATACCCCATGCTGTTGCCTAGCAGGTGTTGAGCTATGGGAAGTTGCAGGACACTGCTCAGGGTGTGGAGACACCAGTCTGAGGTCCTAGGGACAGCAGTCAAGTGCCCCTGGATGCTGTAGAAGAGCTGTGAAAGGAGTGGGGGACTACAGGCTGGGTCCAGCCCAGGGAGTGCTCTAGCTAGATCCCGCTGAGTGAGAGTCCTTGGCTTGGTGGTCTTGGCTGGGGGCACAAAGAGTCATTCTACTGGAGATTAAATGGAGTCTCTCTCTCTCCTCTCTCTCTCTCTCTCTCTCTCTCTCTCTCTCTCTTGTCTATTTAGCTTTCTTTTATTTTAAAGTCATAATAATTAAAGCTACAATTATAATGTTTTCTCCCTACACAACAGTTTGTCATTCAAATTAAAGTTTCATCAAAATGGTTGTACTTGGTATCTTGTTTTAGGTTATAGATTTCTACACAAGTGAAACCATAAATATATCATGTAGATTTTTTTCTTCTTTATTCTCATTTCTTCTTTACTAGGTAAATTCTTTATTTACATTTCAAACATTATCTCCTTTCCCAGTCTCTCCCTCCCAAGAAAACCCCTATCCCATCCTCCATCCCCCTCTAAAACTATTCTCAACAATAAAAGAACATCTTGGGGAATCACCATTCCTGACCTCAAGCTATATTACCAAGCAATAGTGATAAAAACTGTATGGTATTGGTAAAGACACCGGCAGGAAGATCAATGGAATAGAATTTCTTTTTTTTTTTAAATTAGATATTTTCTTTATTTACATTTCAAACCTTTCCTGGTTTCCTCTCCAAAAAACACCCTATCTCATCCTCTCTTCCCCTATACTCTTTAGGAAAAGCCTTTTCCATTGCTCCCCAAGATGGATCCCAATGAAAAGAGGTAGTCCATGGTTTTAAGACATTTATTGTCATGATAGAAAGTGGATGAATAAAATTGTACCCCACTTCTCAGTGTGGGCCTGAGGTTAAATACCTTTTGCAGGGACGAGTGTCTGGGGAAGATAGATTAATTGGCTAAGCCCTTTGGAACTTTTGGTACCTCATTAAAATGGAGATCGGTCTTGAGCCTACATGACCTGTGGCCATGTCCTCTACCTGTGGAGGGGCTTGAGGCATTGCCCTTATGTTACTGATGGACAGAAATCTATGGAGGGCTGCAGCCTCATATCAGGAGCCTAGTGTCTGGGAACCAGGCAAAATGCCTGCTGTCCCTTTAGGGTCACTGGGGTTTCTAGCCTTAGCTCAACCAGGAAACAGGCTGCCTTTCACTGTCCTACATTTTGTGAAATCAGACAACAGACCATTCAGAGTGTTCATATGCATATATATATATGTATACATATATATATATATGGTAATTATATTGTTTTGTGTATTGTTCTTTGGACCAATATTATACAAATATTTAGTATGAAAAGCAGTCTAACAGACATATAAACTAATGATGCAGAAATAAAGTAGCATATTTATGGTCAACTCATAATTGACAAGTGCACAAAATGGGGCCATTTATTTAATGAATATTGTAGAGAAAAGCAGATATTCATATACAGGAAGATGAAATGAAATTATCTCTAGATACACATGTAGAATCTAAGCAAAATGTGTTAGAAACATAAATGTAGGCCTTAGAAGTATAAAACCCACTGGGAGAAAATATGATTGACATTGATTTTGGAAAAGTTTTAAAAATGGCACCAAATAAAAGCAACAAAAGAAGCATGCTATATTATATCATGCTGAAACTCATGTTTGCATAGCAGAGGAAAGAGTTAATAATTGAAAAGAAATTTTATAGAGTGGGAGAAAATATTCATGAGGTATATATCTGACAATGGGTTAATATCCCAAGGACATAAGGATCTTAAATAACTCCATAGCAAATACCAATAAACAATGAAATCAGCAAGGTAAGGTAACAATGTAAGGTAAGTGACAAGGTAAGGCTATGAAACAGGCAGAGACTCTGAGTAGATCATTCTCAAAAGCAGACTTCAAAAGAACCAGCAAGTCTGAAAAATAGTGCAATAATACCACCAGGGAAATGCATGTCAAACACTCAGTGTGGACACACACCTGTTAGCATGGCTGTTATCAGGAAGGCAGAGGCAGTAGAAGTTGCTGCAGGTGTGGTCAAAGGGAACCCTCATATTCTGCTGTGAATGTACATTGTTAGTGACATGTGGAAAACAGTATGTAAGTTCATCATAATGATAGATTTAGACTTACCAATAGTACTTGGTTTCATATCCAAATGCAAGACAACCACTGTATTGAAAGAATGTTTCTGTGTTCAGCGTAGCAGGCAAGGACATCATTATATAAAATCAATAACGGTTTGGACATACTGATGAGTAAAAAAAAATAATATATCCAGTAGAAGACTATCCAGTATTAAAGAAGAAGATAGTTCAGTTGTAAATGACATGGATGAGCCTAAGAGACATGATGGTTAGTGAAATAAGCTAGACACAAATAAACAAATGACTTGTCTCCATTATATTTGGCGTCTACAATGCCAAGCCTATAGAAACAGACCAGAGAACACGGATAACCATATACTGAGTGTTTGAGATGATAAGTGGAAGGAGAACATAGACATTATATAAAGTTACACATTTCAGCTGGACATGAAAAACAGACTGCTGATATCGATCACATAGTAAAATGATTAATATTATTAATAATATGCTTAACTATTGCTATGATAGATTTTAATGCTCTCAGTAGAATAAAATAATAATATAGCATGTTTAATTTTATAAAATAAACACATACCAAATCATCATATTGGACATACTATATTTAATATATTTTCAAATTTAAGAATGGCAAATATTTAAGGCTCATTAAAAAGTGAGCAAAGGATTTATAGATTTTTCTTCCAAAAGGTAGATCATTAGCCAATAAAGGCATGAAAAGGATGTACAAATTCATTATTGTTTCAAAAAATGTAAACATGAGTCACAATTATCACCCTTCTGGTGATAGCTACTAAGTATGAGAATTTTGAACTACTTTCAAGTTTGATTACTTTTTTTACAAGGACTCAGAGAATTCAATGAAAGCTCTCAGGATTATAAATCTCACTGGAGCTGATGCAGATTAAATTTAGCCAAGGAGGAAAACACATAGGGAAGAGTCCAAGATAAAGGCCAAGGGTGGAGTTCCCAGCAGCCCATGGGGCTAGTCTGTAGCACTTTCCTCTCATCTTTGTGCTATAGTTAAGTACAGAGAACCATGGGCAAGGAAATTCTTCAAACTTTAGTGTTCAAAGATTTATTGCTAATTCTTTGTTTAAACCTGATTGCTTGATTGACTCAGTTCAATGGCTGATGATTCTGGAGTGGAGGCTCACACTCTTGGAGTTTAGAATCTTGGCAGACTGTACCCTAAGTCACATTCTTGTTCTATACATCCTTACCTAAGGTCCTCTGACCAACAAAACCTTAGTATAAGGTATGATGTTTCAGAAATTGCCTGTAAGTAAGTATGTATGTATGTATGTCTCTATTTACATTCATTTATTTGTTTATTCACTTTGCATCCTGATCACAGCCCACCCTCTTCAGAAAAAGGTTGGCTCTCAACGGTACCAACAAGTCCCAGTAGGATTAAATGCATTCTGTCCCAGTGAGGATAGACAAGGAAGCCCAGCTAGGGGAAAGGCAACCAAAGGCAGACAACAGAGTTAGAGAGAGCCCTTGCCCAAATTGTTAGGGAACCCACATGAAGACCAAGTTTACACATCTGCTACATATGTAGGGAGCCTAGTTCCAGGTCCTCCATACTCTTTGGTTGACACTTCAGTCTCTGTGAGCCCTCATGGTCCCAGGTTAGTGGACTCTGTGTCTTCTTGTGGTGTCCTTGACCCCTCTGGCTTTCTCAATCCTTCCCCCAACTCTTCCTCAAAACTCTCTCAAACTCTGTCTGATGTTTGACTGTGGGTCTCTGCATATTTTTTTTATCTAATCATGGACAGAATCTCTCAGAAGAAAGTTATGCTTCTGAGTATCATTAATAGTGAAAGGGGTTTGCTCTCTTCCATGGGATGGGTCTAAAATTTGGCCAGTCATTGGTTGGCCATTTCCTCAATCTCTGCACCAACTTTATCCCTGCACATCTTGTAGACAGGACACATTTGGGGTTGGAGGTTTTGTGGGTGTGTTGGTGTTACCCTCCCTTCACTGAAAAACCTACTTGGCTCCTGCAGGAGGTGACCACTTCAGGTTCCATATCTGCTGATGCTAGGAGTCTCAGCTAGGATCACCCCATATACTCTAGGGCGTCACCATGGTCCCAGGTCTCTGGCTTGTCCTGAAGATGCCCCCACACAACTCATTTACACAATGGAAAACTACTCAGCTATTAAAAACAAGGAGATCATGAAATTTTCAGACAAACAAATGAAATTAGAAAATATCATCCTGAGTGAAGTAACCCTGACCCAGAAAGACTTACATGATATATAGCCACTTGTAAGTGAAGATAAGACATAAAGTGCAGGATAACCATGCTACCCAAATAAGTTAAGTGACAAGAAGGTCCCAAGGGAGAATGCTTGAATCTTACTCAGAAGGGGAAATAGAATAGACATTGGAGTTGGAGGGAGGGAGGAAACTGGGTATGAGAGTGGGTGAAGGTCAGAGGTAGGGCAAGGATGTGGAGAAAGGGCTGGGAGAAAAAGAGAAATTGTCTTCTTACCTGAGAAAAAGACAGAAACAGGCTTGTATAAAGAAGGTTCATTCTTTCACACACAGGAGTCTTTTTTTTTTTCTTTCTTTCTTCTTTTTTTGATACATTTGTCTCTATAAATTTATTTTGTATGTTTGTGTGTGCTCACATGTGCCTTTGCAAAAACATGTTGGGCACTTCCCTTCTATCATGTGATACCTGTTGTAGAACTTAGGTCACCAGGCTTTGCACCAAGTGTCTATGTACTGAGCAATCTCACTGGCCACCAGAGGACCTTTATAGGTCTTGTTTCAAGATTGAGGTGAGATTATTAATTTCTAATATCCTCAAATTTATATATATTTTTGTAGCCAGTGAATCAAGCTCCTCACTAGAATAGATGTACTCACTAGATAAGTATAACATGAAGGACAAAGTGGTTTCTAATTGGGAAAAACCCATGACAGCTCCAACCCTACACACAGAGCTACTGGCAATCCAGTAAAGCTGGGAGCAGGAGGGTTGGTCTTTTTTAGGAAGGAGCACACTGATTGGTCATTAAATGCCAAATGGGCAGATCTGAAGACATATATACAAGTAACATTGTGTGGACTCCACAGGTTATATTCAGAAATACAAACTTAGATACAAGCACACACATATGCATAATACATATATATACACATACAGATACAGATGCACATGCTTATACCCATATGCATATACACACACATGCACATACACATAATAGCCATTGATGAAAACAGAAGCCATGATTTAGAAGGATAGTGAGGAGGAGTATATGGGACAATTTAGAGGGAGCAAAGAGAAAAAAGAAGGGAGAAATTTATAAAAATGGTGTTCAGTAGCAGAGAGATTACAGTAAGGCTCTTGTGATTGTCTGGGTTATTTGATTTATGGTAACTTTGGAACCAGCTTGCATTTCACCAAGGTAGGGCCATAGTTTATATAGCTTTATTCATTTGGAGAATATTATCAATATATTTTTAAACTATGTCAATGTTAATTTTGGAAAACAATGTCTATATGTCATTGAACACTTCTTTGAATGAGAAGAGTCTGTTCACTGGGACACTTTTGTTCTAGCATAGCACAAGTCCAATACTCATATTCCTTCTCTCAGGACACCTGATACAATGTTTCATGTTTCATTGATTATGGTGATCAGATAACACACAGAGCTTACAGGGAACTGAGCAGGGTGGGTGTTTAACTCTCATCTCTAGTTTTGTCTTCTTTTCCTGTTGGGTCTGTCCTCAGTGTTAAATCTTCCTGGAAAGCACTTTTTCTGTGAGCTGTTTCACCCAGGAGTTTTTCCATATTCCCAGCACAGACTCTTTCTGTCTCTCTGTCTCTGTCTCTGTCACTGTCTCTGTCTCTGTTTCTTTTTCCCCCTCTCTCTCTCCCTCCCTATCTCTGTCCCTCCCTCTCTCCCTGCCCCCTTTTCTCTCACTGTGTGTGTGTTTGTGTGTGTGTGTGTGTGTGTGTGTGTGTGTGTGTGTGTGTGTGTGTAGTTAAGCTTTTTTATGGTGGGTCTGGCTCATATCAGAAAGTACCCCAAAGGTCTGGTTTAAATGAAAGGCTCTATGGAATGCACTGTGTTCTCACAACTCAGATATTTGTCTCCAGAATTATTTTCCTACAGTAAGAATTTTTCAGTTTTTTTTTAAAAAGCATCAGATGAAGCAAAATCTGTTGAGTGTGATGGCTCAAAGGTGGATAATAACCAAATTCTGACATAGCAAAAATAATGATAAATCTTTTCCTCACTTTTGTTTCTGTGCTCTTTTACTGAAAATGAATACTTTCTGTATATATTTGACATTATACTAGAAGACAATGATCCAAGAAAATATAACTTCTTTGTCATAATTTAATATTGATGATTTCTTCTGTTTTCATGAATTTGCCTGTTTCTTATAAACTAACGTGAACTGGAATACATTTCTTGCAGTTAGTATCGTGTAGTCTAATTTACCACACTTTAAGAAAATTTATTCCTGGTAAATTTGTAATTGAGTAAACTATACTTTAAAATTTAATATATAATACATGAACATTTTATGAACAAACCAATTAGACCTAATACATTTTTATGCGTTTAAATTAACAAAATTACTTTCAGAAATACATGAGACGCTAAAATGTTAGCATTGCATTTATCTCTATATTCCCTGATATATCTTCATTTTTATATGCAATAAGAAAACAAAAAAAGATTTTTGGAGTCTTTGTATGTTAAATCTCTTCTCCCCTGAGATCCTAGCTCCTACCAACTAAACATGCTTTATTGATATTCTAAAGCTTAGACAGACAATGAGAGACACCTTCTTTGTGCTCTTGAATCGGTTCATGTGCTTTTAGAACCAAGTTCACATGCGTTATCAGAGTCTACAAAGATGAGGATCATTTGGCCATTGCTTACTCTTCTATTAGCCTCTGTGGATTCTACGTCCTTATCAAACTATAAAACTGTAGCATTTTGGTTTTGGTTGTTGTTGTTGTTGTTTTATCTTTTGAAACATTCCGTCTTACTGGTCAGAGTGTTATAAGACACTTATTTTAGGAGTATGAGCATTTTGCTGCACATGTGTTTGTGCAGCACATGCATGCCTGGTGTCTTTGGAAATCAGAAGAGAGCATCAGCATCCCGAGAGTTGTGAGCCACTATGGGTATGGTAGGTACTGAACTCACTATCTCTGAAAGAGCAGCAAGTGCTCTTAACCACTAAGCCATTTCTCTAGCCCTTAAAAGAGGGCTTTTGTTGTATTTATTACATGTTTTCTCACAGTATGTTTAATTCTTAATCTAATAAGGACTCTAAGATAAGCACAGCCAAATAGAATTTTATAACTTGTTTTAATGCCGAAGCCATAATTTTCCAAAGCATCTCTTAGGTCCTGTGATGACTAGAACATATTTTGAGAAATGCTGATCCAAAAGAAAATCTCTGAGACATAAACAAATTTGAGAAGTTTTGTGCACTCTCTGGTAGCTTGTTATGACATAATAGCATAATAAATTTTGGTGATAATAACAATGAGAGGGTTGTTGGTGCAATTACAGTTTGGAGGATAATTAAATGTTTCATGCTAATCTTCCTCCGAAGGTCATGGAGTCACAGAAGGGCATTGAAACCAGAGTGGGACTATCTAAAGAGGAAGAAACTTCTGCTTTAAGTGTGAAATGTATAACTGCATTATTGAAGCCAAATATCTATGACAAGAAATTAATTAGGAAGCCACTGTAGTGGGACAGTAGAAGTAATGAGAATATGACCTAATATAGGGCATGGTGAGTAGAATATAGAATATTACAAAAATAAATAGAAAGGATGGTAAGAATTGCTCACTGTGAAAAAAATGACCAGTGAAATTTATTGAATTACTAATTAAGAATTAAAATTTAATCATCTTGACTACATTAGAAATCTATTTGGTAAAATTCATTTGACATTCTTTTTTATGGAAAATAAAAAAAAAACCTGTCTCAGTAAATATGAAACAGAATAACTTGAAAAGAGGATTTAACAGAAGTCTACATACGTATGAACACACACACACACACACACACACATACACACACACATGCACATGCAGTCACACTTAAAAATATAAAGAAAGACAAAGAGTCTATCAACTTGAAAGTAGATGAGACATAGCAGGGACTCAAGAGAGGCTCGGTGGAAGGGACTGGAGGAAGGAAAAGAAGGAGGAAGTGATATTCTATTTCAAATTAAAAAATTAAAAATGACATGAAAACTTTTAATTACCATCAGGATTTATAGAGACCTCATAATGTAGACAGTTTAAGAACAGTGTTAAAGAGAAAACTAAAAAGTATATAAAGAATGGTGAAGTTTGGCTTTTAAAACATGATTTTAAACTTAAAAATGACTTTTCATTTTTAAAATTATATGTCTGTGTGCATGTTTAGGTTTGAGTCAGCATGAGTACAGCATCTGCATAGATGAGAAATCTGATCTCCTGAAACTTGAGTTACGAGATGATGAGCCAGCCAACGTCGGTTCTGGGCACTGAACTTGTATCGTCACTAAAAGCTACAATTCTCTTAGCAGCTGTGACATCTCTCCAGACTCTATTTCAAGCTTAAAATTTTCTTTATTATTTGACAATTTGATATGAACACACATCTACATATATCATGGGTTTTGATCACATCCAGACTCTATACCTTTTCTGGAAGCTTTACAAAAAATAGTATTTCCTAACCGTAGTTGAGAGCAGAGCTGATCTATGGGTGTCAGCATAAATATTTAGAATGCAGTGTGACCACATAGACTGTAAGGCCTATAACTTCCCAGCTTTGGACCTTTGAACATGCGTATAGTGAGAGACATAAATCTCCCCCTGTGGAATGGGCCTCAGATCCAAAAAAAAAGGAGTTGGTTATGACATAACATTGAAAACTACTATTTCACCAGTGGACTCATTTTCCACAGTAGATCAATATTTTACCGTGCAGGATTCACTACTGGGTAAGACCCTTAATGACCTTTCTTCTCCTGTGTGTGTGTGTGTGTGTGTGTGTGTGTGTGTGTGTGTGTGTGTGTGTATGGAAACATATATATATATGGAAACTCTTAGCACCACAAAATCTAGTCAATAGGGAAGAATCTTCTGGCTCAGTTCCGGTCTGATTCCTATATATCGTACAAAACATTGTATCATGTTTTAATAAGAGGGTCTTCTGACCTAATTCTTGTGAACAAGGGATACAATGACAATAGCCTGTATTTTTGGAGAGTAGTGTCCTTGATCAAAATAGGAAGATATTGCCGCTGAGATTTTCATTTAATAACATGTGGCTTCTGGGACTAGCATTATCTATCTATTCTGGGTACCTCCATTCAAATTTTCAATATATAACTTACAAAGTTTTCTATATGGCCTCTTTTCAATATATAACTCAGAAAGCTTTCTATATGGCCTCTCATATACTGTTGCTTTAGTCAACCTCCACACCAACCCTTCTCCCCTATATTCACTTATCAATGCGGAAACCTTTCAATTCCTTATACCCTTTCCCATTTTCTAATTGTGTTTGTTTTACTGCTTCTAAACATTTTAGCAGAATGTGTTAGATTCTAGAAGTTGGAGATCCTGATCCTCTTCCTTCTCATGCTCCATATGCTATCTTGTTTCTTCAAGCAGATACAGAAGAGCTTAGGAACTGAAATTGGGGCAAATGACAGGCTTCTGTTGTTGACATCCATGAGCAGCAGCAAAGCATTTGGATTTTCAGTGGTGCCTATCATAGTATTTCCCAGAGGTCAGATGCTTCAGGGTTCGTCATTGTTCACAATTCTCCTGCATCACTGTTGTAGACAAAAGAAGTGAACCCTGAAGCATAATGGTACACATGAGCTTTCTGGTGCCTAGCTGCCCCTCTAGTGAACGCTCATAAGCAGGACTTCCTGGCTTTTTACTATACTATCATTGTGTTTCTGAATGATCTATTTATTTTCTTGGCAGGATAGTTCCCAGATGTCACTGAGGATACAATTCCTAGAATCTCAGCTTAGAGTTTGACCCCTAGATCATCCAATAATTGTATAAGCACACAGTGTCCTGTATCAAAGCTGTCCCTGGATGGCAAAAAAAAAAAAAAAAAGCTAGTATGCTATCTATGTATATAAGCTCCTGTTTTGTGTGGCTAGGTTATTTGATTCATTAACAGTCTAGTTTTTATTTTAATAAAAATGAAATGTTTGTAAATATAACTATAAAATAGTGTATGCTCTTTACAAAAAAAAATGACGAAACCATTCTTGATAAAATCAAGGAAAACAGAGCATCTTTTCCACAGAGAGAAAAATCAATTCTAACAATTCAAATGTTCAAAAAGTAATTTCAAACTGCGATGTATACTTCTGTGTGTGTTGGAGAATCTCATTTGGAAATTTGAAGAGCACAAAATTGATTGAAGTGATTTATATTAACTTAATTACTGAATGATAGCGACAAGAAAGCAAGTTAACTACCGGATCTTTAGAGTAAGTTATGATGTCAGAATAAGACTAACCTGCTGTTTCATCACAAACAGAAACAGCTTCTAATAAAACCCTTACAATAGTGAAATTCTTGTCTTTAAAACTTGTGCTTTTAAATGTTGAACCTAATAATACTTCCACATGTGGTTCATTCATAATTCTAATCATATTGCATAGTTTTACTCTGTATATGTTATATTCTTTATATTTCCAAATATATATATATATATATATATATATATATAGTTTTCTTTGAGACAAGGTTCTACATTATTTTTTGCAAGCTGGTCTTAAGCTTCTAGGCTCAACAGGATTATACACATGTACCATCACACCCAGAATAATTCCATATATTATTTTATGACAGAAATAAAGAATGTTTTAGGCTTCAACTCATATTCATGACATATAAGAACAGAATACACTTCAGGAGTATTCTATCATTTTGTTAATTCAACTAATTTATGATTATGACTGGCATGATAATTATTTTTTTCTAGGTACAGAAATATGTCTCATCTGGTATTTGACAATAAGAGCATTTCCTTTCTTTCCATTATTTTCTTTCTTCCTTCCTTTCTTTCTTTCTTTCTTTCTTTCTTTCTTTCTTTCTTTCTTTCTTTCTTTCTTTCTTTCTTTCTTTCTTTCTTTCTTTCTTTCTTTCTTTCTTTCTTTCTCTTGTTCCCTTGCACCAAATAATCTTCTAGTGAAATATTTAATAAAAGGGATAATAATGAGCAACCTTATTTCAATTTCAGAGAAAAATCCCACACAGTGAATGGAAAACGTTCACTGATAGTTTCTCATACAACTGAAATGCCATCCTATTCTAGTGGTTGCAGAATTTTATAGGGTTTAATTTAAAGAACAAATAGGCATCAAACTTATGTGTACACTTCAGAATATACAAATAGATTGTATGTTTTCCCCACCGCTTTATACCATTGAGTGCATTGATTTTAAATTCCACAGAAACGTCTATCCCTGATATAAGTAGTCTACTGGACATGCGCTGCCTTTTAAACAATTAATTTTTATTTCACTATCTAGCATTTTATATAGAATTGATGCATCTGTGGACACAATGAAAATTCCTGATCACTGCTCTTTCTGATGATATTATTTCTCAATGCTAGATGAGACTTGAACAATTTGGCATTACTTGATTTTATTTGACTTATTCCACATGACATATAAAATAGTTCCTCTTATTCATAATTTTTCACAATGTGTCATTTTTAAATTCAACACATCAACTCTAATCTATGCTGTCCATATACTTCTCTAAGACTTTCATACAAGGTATTTGGGTATTTTGATCATATTCACCGCATGCCTCCCTGTAACTACTGCCAGATTATACTTCCCTGTACCTACTAAACTTTGTGTTCTTATTTCAATTTTAAAAGACTTGATATGTCATAAAATAGATGTATATTAATTAGATGACAATTTTAACAGCAGTTCAATTTTCTATCAATATAAAATGTTTCTATTGTCCATTTTCTTCATTTGGAACTGAGACTCAGCTCAAAGGGAAGCTCCAAGGCCTGACACTATTACTAATGCTGTAGTGTATTTACAGATGGGAGCCTAGCATGACTGCTCTCTGAGAGGCCCAATAAGCAGCTGAAAGAGTCAGATGCAGATACTTACACCCAACCAATGGACAGAAGCTGGGAACCCTTCTGGTTAAAATGGGGAAAAGCTGGAAGAAGCTGAGGAGGAGAGTGACCCTATAGGAGGACCAGCAATCTCATCTAAACTGGACCCCTGAGATCTCCCAGACTTTCCCTCTCCCAGCAGTCACCAACCTCCAATAGCTCCTGAGTTAGGTTGGAGATGATCAACTTGACCTTGTTCCTTGTTCAGATCTTGTGCAGGCAACCATAGCTGTTGCATTTTCATAAACACAGCCATTGGACTGCATTCAGAAGAATATCTTTAGCTCTCAATGACTCTGAACTTCAATTCTCAATATATTTCTGCTTATTTTTCTTTTTTATTAGTTATTTTATTTATTTACATCTCAAATGTTATCCCCTTCCTGGTTTCTCCTCCATGAACCCTATATCCCACCAACCCTCCCTCCTGTCTGAGCATAGGGTGGGAATGATGGTACAAGTGTCCCACTTGGGATTAGACACTTCAGTGACATTTACTTGCTAGTCTGACCAGTTGTGAGTTTCTAAGTAAAACATCATGCATTACACAAAGGAATTTTGTAGATATGCACCAATCTGAGTCTTGAATCTGAGATATACTTCCTATTGTTTATCCTAGAAGTAGTATTCCATGAGTATTTTGTTCCCCTTTCTAAAAAGGACTGGGACACCCACACTTTGCTCTTACTTCTTCTTGAGCTTCATGTGTCTGTGAATTGTATCTTGGGTATTTGGAGCTTTAGGGCTAATATCCACTTATCAGTAAATGCATACCATGTATGTTCTTTTGTGATTGGGTTACCTCACTCAAGATGATATTTTCTAATTCCATACATTTTCTTAAGAATTTCAATGAATTCATCATTTTTAATAGCTGAGTAGTACTCCATTGTGTAAATGTACCACATTTTTTTATCCATTCCTCTGTTAAAGAACATCTGGATTCTTTCCAGATTCTGGCTATTATAAATAAAGCTGCTATGAACATAGCAGAGCATGTGTCCTTGTTATATGTTAGAGAATCTTTTGGGTATAGAAGGAAATATGGAGACAAAGTATAGAGCAGATACTGAAGGAAAGGCCATCCAGAGACTGTCCCACCTGGGGATTCATCCCATATATAGTCACCAAACCCTGACACTATTGTGGATGTTAAGAAATGCTTGCTGAAAGAAGCCTGATGCAGCTGTATCCTGAGAGGCCCTGGCAGAGCCTTACAAATACAGAGGCAGATGCTCGCAGTCAACCATTTAACTGAGCACAGGGTCTCCAACGGAGGAGTTAGAGAAAGGACTGAAGGAGCTGAAGGGGTTTGCAACCCCATAGGAAGAGCAACAATATCAACCAACCAGACAACCCCAGCCCCCCCCAGAGCTCCCAGGGACTAAGCCACCAACTAAGGAGTGCACACAGCTCCAGCTGCATATGTAGCAGAGGTTCGCTTTGTCAGGCATCAATGGGAGGAGAGGTCCTTGGTCCTATGAAGGCTCAATAGATGCCCCAGTGTGGGGGTATAGAGGGAGGGGAGGTAGGAGTGGGTGGGTGGAGGAATAACTTCATAGAAGCAGGGGGAGGAGGGATGGGATAAGGAGTTTCTGGGAGGGGAAAACGGAAAGGGGATAACATTTGAAATGTAAATAAAAAATATCCCATGCATGTCCTTTTGGGTTCGAGTTACCTCACTCAGGATGATATCTTCTAGTTTCATTCATATGCCTGCAAAACTCAGGATGTCCTCTTTCTTAATAGCTGAGTAGTATTCCATTGTGTAAATGAACCACATCTTCTGTATCCACTTTAATGTCATGGGACATCTAGGCAGTTTCCAGCTTCTAGCTATCACAAATAAGGCCACTATGAACATAGTTGAACATGTGCCCCTGTAACTCAGACCCAAAAGGACATGCATTGTATGTACTCACTGATAAGAGGATATTAGCCAAAGGAAAAAAAATAAAGAATACCCAAGATACAGTCCACAGAACTCAAAAGGTCAATAAGCTGAAGTGCTCAAGTGAGGACACCTCAGTCCCACTTGGGAGGGAGAAAGAACACAATCACAAGCGGGGCAGGAGGGAGGGACCTGGAAAAAAAGTAGATAGGGCAGGGGAGGGGGAGTTGATGGGGGAGAGGGGAACCTGATCTGACATTGTGGGAGGGAAAAGGACTGAAACCTTGAGGGCCAGCAGAAAGAATTAAAACACACAACCTCAGGAGATAGGAGGTTAGGGCAGACTCTCCAGAATGCACCAGAGACCTGGGAGGCGAGAGACTGAGAGGACTAAAAGGAACAGACCTTATATTAAATGCCTAACAGTAGGGAGAGGGAATTTCTAGAGCCTACCTCTAGCAGAAGACAGGCCTTCAAATGAGGGAGAGGGGGGCCATCCCACAGTCATAACTCTGACCCATAATTGTTCCTGTCTGAAAGAATTACAGGGATGGAAATGGAGAGGAGCCTGAGGAAAAGAAGTTCCAGTGACAGGCCCGAAGTGGAATCCAGTTCAAGGGTAGGTCCCAAGGCCTAACACTATTACTGAGGATATGGAGTGCTCACAAAAAGGGACCTAGCATGACAGCACTCTGGAAGACCCACAAGCAGCTGAAAGAGTCACATGCAGATATTTGCACCCAACCAATGGACAGAAGGAGCTGACCCCTACTGTTGAATTAGGGAAGGCTGAATGAAGCTGAGGGTGACCTTGTAGGAGGACCAGAAGTCTCAATTAATCTGGACTCCCAGGATCTCTCAAACACTGGACCACCAAACAGGCAGCATACACCAGCTGATATGAGGCCCCCAACACACATACAGTAGAGGACTACCGGGGCTGTGTTCATTCAGAGATGATGCACCTAACCCTAAAGAGTCTGGAGGCCCCAGGAAGTTTAGAGTTCAGGTAGAGTGGGAGATAGGGACATCCCCGTGGGGACTGGGGGAGGGGAGGAGGTATGGGATGTAGAACAATTGGAGAGTGGACAGCGATTGGTGGGATGGGGAATAAAATATGGAGTGTATAAAAATAATTAATAAAAAATTTGAAAAAAGAAAATATCCAATAAAACATATTAAAAATATTATTTCACTGAATTGACATGCCACATTTTTTTTATCCACTCGAGTATTAAGGGGCAATCAAATTAGTTCTAGTTCTTGTTTCTATAGATAAAGCATATGCATAGCTTATATAATCAAAGGTTTTATTCTGTGGAATAGAAAGTGTGAATAATAATAAAACATACTTGTAACTTTTAATTAAATGTTAAATCTTTTTAGATTTGCCTATTTTTATGTATCATGAAAATAGGTCCTGCTGGTTTAAAACTGCATTTTTCTAATGAAGAGCAATATTGAACACCTTAATGGGTTTATTTTTATCGTATAAATGTTTATTCAAATTTCTAATCCTTTAAAAATTGTGTGCTAATTGTCTTCTTATTGTTGGACTTTGAGAGCTCTTTATGTATTCTAGATGTAAGTACTTTGTCAGATACGTGATTTGCAAACCCTGTCTTCCACTTGGTGATTTGGAGTTTATGTTTCTTCATTATGTTTTACATAGAAGAAAAGCTTTAATAAGGTTGAAAGGTTAATTTATTAACTTGTTCCTCCTGGATGGAGCTTTTGGTGTTGTGCACACACGATCTTAAATAAAGAGATATTCTTATATTTTTTTTTCAGATTTAGGTTGTACATTGTTGTCTTTCTTTATTCTATTAAATTTAAAAAGACCATCCAATTTTCCTTGTATAGTTTTCTGAAATAATTGCTTTCTTAAACACTGCCGTATTTTCATAGTAATGTTTGGAAATTAACTACTCATTTCTCATTTCTATGTGTGTCTGTTTTTTTTGCGCATGCATGGATCCATTGATGCATTTGTCATTTAGGGGAAATGATTTGGAATGTAAATAAAAATACTTAGAAAAAAAAAGAAATCCAAGTTGTATGTGGATAGGGGATCTCTCTCTCTCTCTCTCTCTCTCTCTCTCTCTCTCTCTCTCTCTCTCTCACTCTCCAGGCTTTCATTATGCAGCTATGGACAGCCTGGAACTCACTGTATGCCCTCAAACTTCTCTTGCTTCTGTCTCTCACATGCCAGGACTAAAGGTGAGGCCACCACACCCTACTTGAAATCAGATTTTATTTGTCTCTAATTTTGTTTTTACTTTTTCAAAGTTCTTCTGTGTATTCTAGATCTGGTCTATTTTTATACGAATTTTTATTATCAGTTGTAAATTTCTACAGAAAAACATTTTCTGTGATTGTCAATGCTATTGTTTTGGAGCTATAGATAAAATTAGGGACTAATGACAACTTGAGAAGACTGGCTGTTCTCTGCCCTGAGTATTGGTCCTTTATCCACATACTCTATTCTCTCTTAGCTCCGCTGCCTGATAGTCATCACTTCCTCTCTGCATTCTCTCTTCATCCCTATCATTTTCTCCAATGTCTGCTTCTTTTTCTTTTCTGTTTGGTTCTGAAAATGGCTTTTTCTGGTCCTGCCATGTCAAATCTGTCCACTGAATTTGCTGACTCCATGAAAATCCAGTGGAGTCCTTTCCTTCTCTGTGGCCTAGAAATATGAACACAGAGCACAGATAATGAGTCATTTTAAGACTCATTTATTTTGGTTTTAGTTTCAGTTTCATGTCATACATAAAGCTATTACATCTATTTATACACAAGTGTTTTAAACACTTTTTTTTGTTTTGTTTTGTTTTGGTTTGGTTTTGGTTTTTTGAGACAGGGTTCCTCTGTGTAGCCCTGGCTCTCCTGGAACTCATTCTGTAGACCAGGCTGGCCCCAAACTCAGAAATCTGCCTTCCTCTGCCTCCCAAGTGCTGGGATTAAAGGCCTGTACCACCACCACCACTGGCCGGCCTGACTTCTTTCCTTTCTTTCTTTCTTTCTTTCTTTCTTTCTTTCTTTCTTTCTTTCTTTCTTTCTTTCTTTCTTTCTTTCTTTCTTTCTTTCTTTCTTTCTTTCCCTCTCTCTCTCTCTCTCTTTCCTTCCTTCCTTCTTTCCTTCCTTCCTTTCTTTTCTTTCTTTTTTGATATTTGCTTTATTTACATTTCAGATGTTATCCCCTTCCCTTGTTTCCCTCCAAAAAACCACCTAACCCCTCCCCCTCCCCTTCGTCACCCCCCTCCCACACACACACACACTTTCCTGACCCAACATTCCCCTACTTTGGGGCATCGAGTCTTCTCAACCAACGGCCTCTCTTCTCATTGATGTCTGAAAAGGCTATCCTTTGCCACTTATGTAGCTGGAGTCATGGGTTCCTCCATGTGTACTCTTTGGTTGGTGGTTTAGTCTCTGGGAGCTCTGTGGGTACAGGTTGGTACATATTATTCAATATTTGGGGAAAGAGTTGAATTATATTGTAACTGTATATAAATTCACAATGTCTTGTACACTGTAATTTCATGATTTTGTTTCATATATAGGACCAATAGACCTGTAACTCCATTCTGGCCATATTAAGTCTTTACTTATTAATAATGCATGTATGTATGTATGTACGAATGTATGTGTGTATTTATTTATTTATTGGTGTTTGTCCATATGTTTGTGTGTGTGTATGTGTGTATGTGTGTGTGTATACATTCTGCAATATGAGGTCATAAGACATCTTCAAAGAACTAGTTTTTCTTTCTCCTGTGTAGATCCCAGAGATGGAACTCTGGTCATGAAGCTTGGCAAGAGGTCCCCTTTTACCTGGAGATCATTCTCACTGGCTCCAGATGAAAATCTATTTAAAATTACCTTGCTGAGATCCATAGTAAATTATCTGCATTCATAATTCTTACAAAGATTTTTCTAACTTTTTACATTTTTATTAACATATTGATCTTTGAATTAAATATTTTCCCTACTTTCTTAATACTCTATTTTTTATTGCACATCATCTTTCAATTTCTAGTATTATTTTGATATCAATACAGCCGATGAAATGAGCCAGATTGTTCATGAAAATACCCAATTTGTTACTATCATGAATTAAAGAGTCTCTATACAGTGTCTTTAAATATTTAAATGACAAATTATAATTAAAAATTAAGTAAATTGCTGCACCAGTATTTCCTATCACATCTTATATACTTTATTGGTCAAAATGTAAATTGTTAAACAACTTTACAATGCAGCTTCATGAATTTTTAATAAGGCACACAAGTAACAACAGAATGATCTTCCTATTCTAATCTTATATATGTTCTCCAGAGAAATTTTAGTGTATGTATGCAAAAGAATGTGCATGCATATTTATGGTAAGCTTTATCTATAGTAACTAAAACCTGGAAACAACTCAAGAAGTCATTAACAGATGAATAGATAAACATTAAAAATATGGCAAATTCCCATGATTACAGAAGTCATAGTGATATCAACTCTGGTAAAAACATGTTTCGCTGTTGGCTTGTTTTCTGCTTATCCTGTTTGCAAATAATTTCACTCAAAAGTCCTCATTTTTGCTTGAAAGAAGGAAGAAATGAATATGTACTCAATGATGTAGCTGGGTAGGAAAGAGATTTTTGTCTCAGGAGATGATGTGTATTTGCCTTAGGAAATGATGAGTTTCTAATACAGCAATAAATTTCTCTTAAATTTTCCCACTCCAATATCTGTTGAGAGTGAGTAGCTTGGGCTGCCCATCTAGATGAATTTTAGATGTATTATCATGTTTTTACAAGCTTCAATAACCAAAGATTCCAGAATATTTACTATGACATTTAACAGGGGATCATAATGTGAAACAAACTACATCAAGAACCTTGAAGGAATTGAAATGTGCCACCCAACTTCAGACTCCTGGTGAGTAGAGTGTGTTGGAACAACTACTCTTCATGAACTTGTCTTTTACAAAATGTAAACATTATACTTTTTGTATTATTTTTTCATTTTGAAGAGTATTCAGTATATATGCAACCTATATGCTATTGTGTGTCAATCATGACTCACAAGGAGTGAGAACAAGTACATCCAACCACTGACTAAATGACCAAAGTCAATAGGGAACAAACTTCCTGTAAACAATTTGAAAAACTAAAGCCCTAATAAAAATTATAGAGATGAAGTTTAAAGAAAAGAAAAATAATATTTTTTCTATTAAATAGATCTATTATTTCAAAATACTGAAAAATCCACTTTTTCCATATACTTGTGGATAATCAGGTATTATTTTCCAGTATTGGGAGAAATTTCAATTGACACATTTTTGAAATACAGAGTTCTAGGCTCTTTCTGAATGTAAACCCTGCATAATTATGGTTGAGCAATTTCACATTTAAACTGTGCTAAAGAAATATGCACTCATGGGCAGAAAATCATGCTAAAGTTTATTCATTTTGTCATTGTTGTTAAAATGAAAAAATAGATGTGTACTAAATGTTCATTAATAAGGGAAGGGTTAAATAATTTATAGTACATGTACACTACATTAATATCCATAGCTGTTGCAAAGAAGATGATAAATATATTCATATATATACTGTATTGGAGATATCAACATAATATATTGTTACAAGAAAAAAGTCACAGAAATATATCTAAAATAGAATGCTTTCAGTAAACTATGATTTTGTATATGTAAATGGGTGCATTTGTTAATGCATTGAAACTAATGCATTGAAACTGACTAAAAGGAAAAATCAGGACAGTTACTATTAAAAGTGATTCCGTTTAAGGAGGGATGTGGAAGTCAGAACATGAGAGGAGAAAAAATGCTGTTATAAAACCATTTTAACCTCTGTCGGATGTAGGGTTGGTAAAGATTTTTTCCCAGTTTGTTGGTTGCTGCTTTGTCCTTTTGACAATGTCCTTTGCCTTACAGAAACTTTGTAATTTTATGAGGTCCCATTTGTCAATTTTTGATCTTAGAGCATAAGTTATTGGAGTTCTGTTCAGGAAATTCTCCCCTGTGCCCATATGTTCAAGGTTCTTCCCTAGTTTCCTTTCTATTAGTTTCAGTGTGTCTGGTTTTATTTGGATCCACTTGGAATTGAGCTCAGTACAAGGAGATAAGAATGGATTGATTTGCATTTTTCTGCATGTTGACCTCCAGTTGAACCAGCACCATTTGTTGAAAAGGCTATCTTTTTTCCACTGGATGGTTTTAGCTCCTTTGTCAAAGATCAAGTGACCATAGAAGTGTGGATTCATTTCTGGGTCTTCAATTCTGTTCCATTGATCGACATGCCTGTCTCTGTACCAATACCATGCAGTTTTTAACACTATTGCTCTGTAGTACAGATTGAGGTCCAGGATATTGATTCCCCCAGAAGTTCTTTTACTCTTGAGAATAGTTTTAGCTATCCTGGGTTTTCTGTTATTCCAGATGAATTTTTGAATTGCTCTTTCTAACTCTATGAAGAATTGAGTTGGGATTTTGAAGGGGATTGCATTGAATCTGTATATTGCTTTTGGCAAGATGGTCATTTTTACTATATTAATCCTGCCAATCCATGAGCATGGCAGATTTTTCCATCTTCTGAGGTCTTCTTCAATGTCTTTCTTCAGAGACTTGAAGTTCTTGTCATACAGATCTTTCACTTGTTTGGTTAGAGTCACACCAAGATACTTTATATTGTTTGTAGCTATCGTGAAGGGTATCATTTCTTTTACTTCTTTCTCAGCCTGCTTATCCTTTGAGTATAGGAAGGCTATTGACTTGCTTGAGCTGATTTTATATCCGGCCACTTTGCTGAAGTTGCTTATCAGCTGTAGGAGTTACATCCTACGGAGGGCTAATATCCAATATATACAAAGAACTCAAGAAGTTAGACTCCAGAGAGCCAAGTAACCCTATTAAAAATGGGGTACAGAGCTAAACAAAGAGTTCTCACCTGAAGAATATCTAATGGCTGAGAAGCACCTAAAGAGATGTCCATCATCCTTAGTCATCAGGGAAATGCAAATCAAAACAACCCTGAGATTCCATTTCACACCAGTCAGAATGGCTAAGATCAAAACCACAGGAGACAGCAGTTGTTGGCGAGGATGTGGAGAAAAAGGAACACTCCTGCACTGCTGGTGGGATTGCAAGCTGGTACAACCACTCTGGAAAGCTGTCTGGCGGTTCCTCAGAAAACTGGGCATGACACTTCCAGAGGATCCTGCTATACCACTCCTGAGCATATACCCAGAGGTTTCCACTGCATGCAATAAGGACACATGCTCCACTATGTTCATAGCAGCCTTATTTGTAATAGCCAGAAGCTGGAAAGAACCCAGATGTCCCTCAACGGAGGAATGGATTCAGAAGGTGTGGTATATCTACACAATGGAATACTACTCTGCAATTAAAAACAATGAATTCACGAAATTCCTAGGCAAATGATCAGAACTTGAAAATATCATCCTTAGTGAGGTAACCCAATCACAAAAGAACACACATGGTATGCAAGCACTGATAAGGGGATATTAACCCAGAATCTCTGAATACCCTAGACACAATTCACATACCAATAGATTTCCAAGAAGATGGAAGGGGAGACCCCTGGTCCTGGAAAGACTGGATATAGGGGAATGCCAGGACAGAGAAGCGAGAGGGGGTTAAATGGGGAACAGAGGGAGGGAAGGGGCTTATGGGACTTTCGGGGCGGGAGGAAACGGGAAAGGGGAAATGATTTGGAATATAAATAAAAAAACTTAGAAAAAAAAAGATACTACAAAAAAAAAGTTGATTTTGTGAAAAAAAGAGTAAATGTTATCTTAATATTGGGGTCAGATAAGGTCCTGGCTTCACCTTAAGATATCTTTTTGAACTTTTACTAGTACCTGGAGTTATAAATGTTGATGTGCACGAGAGCACATACAAAACCATTATAGATGATTTTCAACTTGTGTTTTCTTTGTTGCACCTATTATTTTTCAGATAATAAAAAAGACAATAAAAATAGCATCAATTCACAGTGAAAAATGGAGAAAAATGTAATTGTGTCTATTGTTGTCTATAATAAGATGATGATAGACAATATGATACTGACCAGACATCTCAAAAAGTTGTGAAAGTGTCCATGTAATAACTTAGTGGGTAAAAGTGCTTGTCATCAAGTCTAGAAACCTGAGTTTGATCCCAGGAACGCATGATGGCAGGAAAATATAAACAATTCCTGAAAGTTAACCTTTGAACTCTGCCAACATACTTGGTCCCATGTACACATCTCAAAAACACGTAATATGCTTAAAAATAAAATAAAAGCTCCAGGAGAGAATATTGAAATTTCCTCAAGAGTAACAAATTTTTGAGAAAAAAATGTAATTTATATTCTTGTTTGATAATATTAATTTTGACAGGCCCTGAAATAGTCTAGGGAATGGGCCTGAAGCATAGCAGTGAGGGATTATCTAGTTTGAGGGCATGCAATTGTATGTAGATTCAGATTGTTAGTTGGGGAATACCCAGGGACCATACTTGGGTGGGTATCCTGGACTGGGTACCACTGAGAAAGTGGGAGAACACTGCTATTGACATTCTCTGCTTCTAAGTTATGGGTGATGTGACCTACGTCATCAGATGTTTCAAGGCTGTCTTGACTGGATCCTTGAAGTATGAGTCAAAATAACCACTTTGTCCCTTAAATTGCTTTTGACAATATATTTATCACAGTAATAGAAAGAGAAAATAAGACTGAGACCATCACTTAAATCATACTTAATAATTAAATATGAAAATTTAAAAAAAGCAGCAACAATAAAAGTAAAGCTCTAAACTCAGGAAATAATGTGTGTCATGTGACCCAGCTTTTGTGATCATGGGCTGAATTTAATCTGGACAGATAAAAGAACACACATGAGTGTGTTTCTGCATTGTTGCCAGCAAATATCAAATGAGTAGGATGCACTCATTACCTATATTTAAGAATCATTTAATAAACAAGCAAATGAGAAGTAAGTTTGTGCTATCCATGTTTTCCCAAAGACTGTATTATGGAAATATGAAAAATATATGGTAAATCTATAATACCTAAATTTTAGTCATATACCTTTATTTAAAAAAATAACAGTGCATGTATACCTTATTTCTGATTATAATTTTGAAAAGTATCTCTTTGTATCTCATCAACAGCAAATTATCACCTACTTTGTGGGTTCATGTCTCGACACTATTTCCCATAAAGAGAAACATTTTTAACTTCATCTGCAACACCTACCTGCTCTTACATATACAGAAATAATGCTTGTCTTGAAAATTTTTAACTTCAAATTGACTAAATGAAAATAATGAGATTACTACTTCAAAAATCTAAGTCAGGAGGAAGGGAGGGACATGGGAGGGAAAGCAGATGGAGCAGAAGAGTGGGTGGGGAGAGGAGAACTTGATCTGGCATTGGGGAAGGGAAAAGGACTGAAGCCCTGAGGGCCAGCAGAAAGAATGAAAACAAACAACCTCAGGAGATAGGAGGTTGGGGGGATCTTCCAGAATGCACCAGAGACCTGGGAGGTGAGAGACTCATAGGACTAAAAGGGAGGGACCTTAGATTAAATGCTTGATAGTAGGGAGAGGGAATTTCTAGAGCCCACCTCCAGCAGGAAGACAGGGCATCAAATGAGGGAGGGGGGCCATCCCACAGTCATAACTCTGACCCATAATTGTTCCTGTCTGAAAGAATTACAGGGATGGAAATGGAGAGGAGCCTGAGGAAAAGAAGTTCCAGTGACAGGCCCGAGTGGAATCCAATTCAAGGGTAGGTCCCAAGGCCTAACACTATTACTGAGGATATGGAGTGCTCACAAAAAGGGACATGACAGCACTCCAGAAGACCCAACAAGAATCTGAAAGAGTCACATGCAGATATTTGCACCCAACCAATGGACAGAAGCAGCTGATTCCTGTTGTTAAATTAGGGAAGGCTGAATGAAGCTGAGGGCGACCTTGCAGGAGGACATGCAGTCTCAACTAATCTGGACCTCTGGGATCTTTAAAACATTGAATCACCAAACATTCAGCATACACCAGCTGATATGAGGCCCCTAACACACATACAGTAGAGGACTACCGGGACTGTGTTCATTCAGAGATGATGCACCTAACCCTCAAGAGACTGGAGGCCCCAAGGAGTTTAGAGTTCAGGTGGGGTGCTGGCTGGGTCATCAATGTGGAGATGGGGGGAGGGGAGGAGGTATGGGATGTGGAACAGTTGGAGGGTGGACAGCAGTTGGCGGGATGGAGTCTATAAAAATAATTAATTAATAAAGTAAAAAAGGAAAAAAATCTCTAGTGAAAAATTTAAGTTGTTAAAGAACTTCAGGCCACATAGAGATCAAGACCCAAGATAGTGTTTTCTTGTACCCCTTCTCTCATACTCATCTTTGGAAACATGAACGTTTGAATATTTCCAATGGAAATTAGTGTATTAGACTCCATTGTCTTTTTAAAGTATTTGTGCTCTATAGGATGTTACAAAGCCCATCACAGCAGAAAATGCTTCTCTTGTGTCATCTTCTTACAGAAGCTCAACCAACCTGAGCTCCTGGGAAGATGGATGGTAGTTACATGATAGTTTCTGTCTGATTCAAGAACATAACTACTGTCATGTGACACAGCTTGATATGGCCGTAGGCTAACCCAAGGGTCTCTGAGTGTGACAAAATCTTGAATCATATACAGAGAACTATTTGGTATGCATGTGAAATATGTCTTCTAATAGAGACACCTCCTCAAGGACTCTTTTATTTTTATGGTCACCTCTATGTTTCAAGTTTGCCTTATATTTTAAGGGCACTTCTGGGTCTCTTATATTCTCCTTGCATGCATAGTCCATTGCCTGGTTTGTGGGCGCTATGCTGAATCTCCCCTCTGCACAGCTTGTTAATTCTTTCTCTACTATGGTTGCGACTATTTTCTGCTACCCTTACCATATGCTGATTTGAAGGGAATGCAATTGCCCCTTTTAAAACACTATCTCACCTAGTGTTCATGGTCAGTATCAGGTTGAATTTTCATCTTAACTTGAATAATGATAACTGGCCTGCTCATCTACATCATTTTTAATGCAATTACTGAGGATACCAATGAACCTAAGGAAAAATTGGTCTAAGCATTCATCCTGGCACTGAACTACTTTTTATTTCTCCTCTGGGTAACATTACTCTTATGAAGGAAATTTATTCGGAATGACCCTCCAACTAGCAATTAGGCAGCCTAGTCCATAATTTTCTCATTGAATTGATATTGGAGTAATGAAGTAAAGAATTTTTACTTTGTTAAAGCTTTGTTAAAGTCAAGCATGGGTCTGCTGTCTCTCTTACATCTCTCTATCCTGCCATTTCTTTATAGAAGACTAATCTTAACACCCCATACAATGTGGTTGATGTCTTAAGTGTGAGCTTCTTCTGGTCAGGAAAATTCTTCATTTAACATATCCAAATTCAGAAACAAACATAGAATTTCATAGGGTTACTAGGAATATAATTTTAGTATCAAAATATTCTTGATAATTTTCAATAATGGGAGATATTAAGGGAGACCTCAGCATTGATAGACATCTAGTCTATCAAGCAGGATTCAGTTGAGATTGGTAGTTCAACTTGTAATATGAGGCTGTTTCTACTTAATAATAACTATGCTTTTCTAAGCCAGAGGAAGATATAGAAATGGCAGAGTATTTATTTATTTATTTATTTACTGTTTATCTATCAAGTTATTTATTTAAATGATACTTAATATATGTTTATTGTATATTTTACTATTTAATCTATGTATTTTATGGTTCTGGAGTTTGAAGTGATTTTCTTTTAAATTAATTTCATCCAAGTTTATGCATTAGATGTTCAGTATATTCTCTAGTCTTTCCTCTTAAAATTGTTTCACATATTCCAGTATGAATGATATCAATGGAACAAAAGTATCTGTTCATGGAAATGTAGGACAATGCATTGTTATGGTGTAATGAGTCACTTTTCTTATGATTGTCTTCTTACATGACCATGCAAGTTGCGGTAGTAAAGCACATTGCTGTGAGTTAGTGGTTTATCCATTGTGAATACTTCTATACTTGCCCTATATTTACAGTGTTTCCTTAGAATAATACCCCATGTGCATTCCTAACTATGACAAGAGTGACATCCTTGAGCAAGGATGTTTGTGAGACCTCAAAAGGAAGGCATCATATTTGTATATGTACACACATTTTAGTAGTTTAATTTTTATCTTACTGAATCCATTACATCTTTTGAAAATGTTTTTAAGTTAGGTGTATGTGGATAATTACATGTGTAGCTGCATGTTCCCATGGCCTCCAACAAGAACTGTTGAATCCTCTAGAGCTAGAGTTACAGGAAGCTGTGAGCATCCCGACATGAATATTGACAAAAGAACTTGGGACTCCTGAAAAAGCAGTACACACTCTTAACCACAGAGCTATTTCTCCAATCCATCATTAAATCAGGTTCCATCCAGGTTTTGCCTTTAGAGTGTCATGAATTTTTAAAATTTTGCTGTTTCTTATGTAATTTTAGTAGAAACAATTGTAATCATATAGTTAATTATGGTCTATTTTCATTTATTTTATTATATATTTCTATATTCATATTATTTTATTATATATTTCTCTTACTTTTGAAATTATAATATAGTTATATCATTTATCATTTCTACTTCCTCCATTCAAACCTACCCATATATCCATCTTTGCTCATCTTTGCTCTCATTCAGATCACGGTCTCTTTTCATTAATTGTAGTTGCATCTCTCTCTCTCTCTCTCTCTCTCTCTCTCACACACACACACACACACACACACACACACACCACACACACACCCACACACATCACACATTTCCTAAATACACACAGTTCAGTGTGTATAATGTTACTTTCAGGGCTAAGCCCTTGGTATTGGAAACCAACTGGTGTGTCCTTCCGTGGGGAAGATTATTTCCCCTATTCTTGGCATTCCTTAGTTGCCTGTAGTTCTGTGTATAGGAATGATACCTCATGAACTTGCCCCATCCACTTTGGCATGTCTACTGTTGTCCTTGTTCATCTCCTGTTTGTGCAGTCATGCTACGAAGACTTTCTGGGTGAAATCTGACATGACTGTATGAACCCAACACAATCTCTAATTACATTCTAAACATTTGTCCTCATTTAATTGTTTTTATGTTTTCTTTGAAGTTGATTACCATTTCTGATTCTTCTGTCTCTCTAACAAGTTTTACATCATTTTTCTCAGCTGGTCTATGGATTGCATTGCTCTACTTTCGTATATTGTTTATATGTATTGGCTAGGTATCTTTCTTCTGCTATTTTAATGACTGTTACTTAAAAAATTGAAGCTATAAACTCCAAAAATTGTTTTGATCACATAGCTTATGAATAAAGGTGTGTTCAATAACCATGGCACTAAGTTCCTAGAATACAGTGAGTCCAAGAAGGTAAAGACATACCCCTCTTTCCTAAGGACTCAGACAACTAAGTTCTAGTGATCTACAAGAGGGCTAACTTTTCACTTTTATTTGTGATATCTTAGCAACAATGTCTATACTGTCTAGTCAGAATCAAGATAATGCAACGCTAGACATGGTCCATGGGATGGAAAAGAAAAATTCCAGTGTAGGTTAATTATTCTAAAAGTGATGATAGTGTTTTATCAGTACTTTCACAAAACTCCATTGGCCAAACTGTGATTGTAATAATCAAACACAGACTGAAAGAAGGTAGGAAAACATGAATTTTAGTTATTTCCTTCCAAGTCAAGGTGGAGAAAGATAATTGGTACTGGAGAACAAGCTGCCTCACTGCATAATTTAACAACCACTACCTCATTCCTACCATTTGCAAATTATCCTGTGAATAAATTTTCCTCTTTGATTCAGTGTGTTGTGAAAGTTAAAACTCTCATTTTGCAAATGCTATTATTTAATATTTCTTTTTTACTTTCTGACTTCTCAGACCATCTGGGAAGCTTAACCTTAAAACTCACTTTAAAAATCATGTTTATTGATATACAGAAGAGTTCAAAATATAATTTATATTATACAAGTTTGGTGATTATTTACATCATAAGATTCTCTTTCTTAAAAGATTTAGTTTTTTTTTTTGTGTGTGTGTGTGTGTGTGTTTGTGTGTATTGTATATCTGTGTAACGATGTCATATGCACATGTGCACATACCACAGAGAACAGAAATGGGTGTCAGATCCTCTGAAACTAGGCTTACAGAAGGTTGTGAGGCACACAATATGGGTTCTGGAAACAATTCTGAGATCCTCTGGAAGAGTAGAAAGTGTTGTTGACCACTGGGCAATCTATTTAGACCCAATGTTCAATCATTCTTGTGGTAATTGACTTTTTTCATGTTCTGATATAATAGGATTCTATGATATTATACTATCATTTCTCTCTCTCTCTCTCTCTCTCTCTCTCTCTCTCTCTCTCTCTCTCTCATCTATCTCTATCTATCTATCTATCTATCTATCTATCTATCTATCTATCTATCTATCTATCTATCATCTATCTTATATTTTTCAGATATTTGTATATATATTCATCTTTCAAGTTTTCTTTTTATTAATCAAACATGCTACAGGTATCTTAATAGTTAACAAATAAAGACTTCAGTATATGTTTCTGACAGATATGAACTTTAAAAATCAACAGTAATGTCAATATTATTCTCACTAACATTTTAACAACTTATTTAATATTATCTAGTAATTATGTTGACCTTTCCTGAATCATGTTCAATGTGCTTGTATAATTGATCTGTATGAATTAAAAATTAGTATTAAAATATGGTCAAATTTTACATCTGATTGACACTGATCTGTCATTTCTTTTGTTTTTATGCATAGGATAGAAAATTTTACAATTAACAATTTTCTCCTTAACATTTAAAATCATATGCACTAAGATACACAGAGTGATCATTTATTATATATATTCATTAGGAACTGATTGGCATGATCATGCTAACATATCATTTCAAAAACATATTTCATTTTTGTGTGTTCTTCCTACACTTAATAATTACAGTCTTAGCAAATTTAAGCTACACAATAAAATGGTTTTACCTGTATCTGCCATGCTTAGATTCTTAATGCATTCATATACTCATCTTACTAATGAAATACCCACCTTACTCCCATTTTCCCCATTTTCCAGCCTTTGGGAACCATTAATCTACTCTCTGTCTCTGTAGGTCTGATCTGTTTAGACTCCATGAATAGGTTAGATTATGAAGTATTTATCTTACATATGTTTTATTTGATTCAGCAAAATGTTTTCTAAATTTATTGCTACAATGGGAAGGTTGAAACAATAGAATTAAATGGCTGTACATAGCCACAGAACTTTCCTTTATAACCTTTTATTTTCATATTCACTTACCTCATGATAGACATCTTATTTGATTTCAAAACAGCTTTTTGAATAGTGCTTCTTGAGGAGAGCAGTAATCTCTTCAACAAACTAATTTAAATGTTCTTTTGAAAGACAACTATATGCCTGGGATTTAGAGAGATGGCATGGTAGTTTTATTTCAGACTAATTGTTTTGCCCTGAGGTAGAATAGTACCTTATTATCATGATCAAGTATTCACCTTGTTTTAAGTTTTGTTTTTTCCCATCTCCACAGTGCTCTTTGTAATGGTTGTACTGTTACATTTCTAATAACAGCATATAAGAGTTCATTTTTATTTGCAACTTTTTGCTTGTTGTCATTGTTTTTTGAGACATGGTTTCCCTGTGTATTCCTGGCTAACCCAGAACTCTGTTGACCAGGGTGGCCTCCAACTCAGAGATTTGCCTGTCTCTGTCTCCTGAGTGCATGGATTAAAGGTGTGTACCACCATCACCCAGCTTTATCTATATCTCTACTAGTATTTACTTGATGCTTTTCTAGCAAATTTTACATAGACATTTCTCCGAAGAAAGTAAGCAAGTTTTCAAATATTCAATCTCTCTCATCATTATGGAGCTATAAATAAAAAATAATAAGGTAAACTGACAATATAACATTCTGTCACCAATTTTTTTAGAAAATTGTTGTCAGAGTTAAGGGCTTAGTGAGGATCACGTGAGATTTTCTGTTGAGGACTGTGATTACTCACTATTACGCTGAGAAACACATGGCATTTGGAGGCTGTGAGATAACATAAGCCCCTTTACTGGAGAATGGTGTTAGAAGCTGGGCACTGGTTATGCAGACTTTAATTGCATATTATCATTGTTTCTAGACTCTGTAGGATACATGTGAACATACCAAAACATTTATATGTACATAACCATGAGTGTAATCATTTCATAATACTCTTGCATTGACTCTTAATTTCTCCACAGACCATTCCAGTGTACTTTTCTAAATCACTTCAACATTCTACTAATGTTGTGAGCTTAAGGAAAACAGGTAAATAGAAAGAAAACAACTTTACTGATTAAACAAAATTAAAATGCTTGTTTCCATAACTTTCTCATGGATCCATAGGAGATATTCCTATTCATATATAACACAGATGTTTTCATCAGTTCCAGACTATAATTAGATGTTACGATTTCCTACATAATTAAGAAAAATTATACCCACTATGATTCAATCTTTGTTTTATGACATTGCATTAGTATGCATGTGTACATTCATATATAGGTGCGCTTATGCACACATATTTTATATATAAACATTCATATATAGAAGTAGGTGATAGATAGATAGATAGATAGATAGATAGATAGATAGATAGATAGATAGATAGATAAATTAAGTAGGTGGATTGAATAGTACGTGTGTTGTGGGTGTTTTGTGTGGGCATAACTGTGTATTATACTGGGAAATATATATATATATATATATATATATATATATATATATATATATATGGATTTTTTGTTGGATATATCCTTTTTTTTAAATTTTATTTTATTTTCTAAGTTTTTTTTATTTACATTCAAAATCATTTCCCCTTTACTGTTTCCTCCCTCCCCGAAAATCCCATAAGCCCCCTTCCCTCCCTCTTTTCTCTATTCAACTCCATCTTGCTTCTCTGTCCTGGCATTCCCCTACATCCACTCTTTCCAGGACCAGGGGTCTCTCCTTCCATCTTCTTGGATATCTAATGATATGCGAATTGTGTCTAGGGTATTCAGAGATTCTGGGTTAATATCCCCTTATCAGTGACTGCATAACATGTGTGTTCTTTTGTGATTGGGTTACCTCACTAAGGATGATATTTTCAAGTTCTGACCATTTGGCTAGGAATTTCGTGAACTCATTGTTTTTAATGGCAGAGTAGTATTCCATTGTGTAAATATACCACATTTTCTGAATCCATTCTTCCATTGAGGGACATCTGGGTTCTTTCCAGCTTCTGTCTATTATAAATAAGGCTGCTCTGAACATAGTAGATCATGTGTCCTTATTGCATGCAGGTAAAGCCTCTGGGTATATGCCCAGGAGTGGTATAGCCGGATCCTCCGGGAGTGTCATGCCCAGTTTTCTGAGGAACCGCCAGACTGCTTTCCAGAGTGGTTGTACCAGCTTGCAATTCCACCAGTAGTGGAGGAGTGTTCCTCTTTCTCCACATCCTCACGAACAACTGCTGTCTCCTGTGTTTTTGATCTTAGCCATTCTGACAGGTGTGAGATGGAATCTCAGGGTTGTTTTGATTTGCATTTCCCTAATGACTAAGGATGATGAACATCTCTTTAGGTGCTTCTCAGCCATTAGATATTCTTCAGGTGAGAACTCTTTGTTTAGCTCTGTACCCCATTTTTTAATAGGGTTACTTGCCTCTCTGGAGTTTAACTTCTTGAGATCTTTGTATATATTGGATATTAGCCCTCTGTCGGATGTAAGGTTGGTAAAGATCATTTCCCAGTTAGTTGGTTGCCGCTTTGTCTTTTTGACAGTGTCTTTTGCCTTGCAAAAACTTTGTAATTTAATGAGGTCCCATTTGTCTATTCTTGATCTTAGAGCATAAGCTATTGGAGTTCTGTTCAGGAAATTCTCCCCTGTGCCCATATGTTCAAGGTTCTTCCCTAGTTTCTTTTCTATTAGTTTCAGTGTGTCTGGTTTTATGTGGAGGTCCTTGATCCACTTGGAATTGAGCTCAGTGCAAGGAGCTAAGAATGGGTCAATTTGCATTCTTCTGCATGTTGACCTCCAGTTGAGCCAGCACCATTTGTTGAAAAGGCTATCTTTTTTCCACTGGATGGTTTTAGCTCCTTTGTCAAAGATCAAGTGACCATAGGAGTGTCGATTCATTTCTGGGTCTTCAGTTCTGTTCCATTGATCTACATGCCTGTCACTGTATCAATACCATGCGGTTTTTAACACTGTTGCTCTGTAGTAGAGCTTGAGGTCTGGGATATTGATTCCCCCAAAAGTTTTTTTACTCTTGAGAATAGTTTTAGCTATCCTGGGTTTTCTGTTATTCCAGATGAATTTTTGAATTGCTCTTTCTAACTCTGAAGAATTGAGTTGGGATTTTGATGGGGATTGCATTGAATCTGTATATTGCTTTTGGCAAGATGGTCATTTTTACTATATTAATCCTGCCAATCCATGAGCATGGCAGATTTTTCTATCTTCTGAGGTCTTCTTCAATTTCTTTCTTCAGAGACTTGAAGTCCTTGTGATACAGATCTTTCACTTGTTCGTTTAGTCACACCAAGATACTTTATATGGTTTGTGGTTATCGTGAAGGGTATCATTTCTCTTACTTCTTCCTCAGCCTGCTTATCCTTTGAGTATAGGAAGGCTAGAGACTTGCTTGATTTAATTTTATATCCGGCCACTTTGCTGAAGTCGTTTATCAGCTGTAGGAGTTCTCTGGTGGAGTTCTTTGGGTCGCTTAAAGATACTGGCATATCGTCTGCAAATAGTGATAGTTTGACTTCTTCCTTTCCAATTTGTATCCCTTTGACCTCCTTTTGTTTTCTAATTGTTCCAGCTAGAACTTCAAGTACTATATTGAAAAGATAAGGAGAAAGAGGGCAGTCTTGCCTAGTCCCTGATTATAGTGGAATTGCTTCAAGTTTCTCTCCATTTAGATTGATGTTGGCTACTGGTTTGCTGTAAATTGCTTTTACTATGTTTAGATATGGGCCTCAAATTTCTGATCTTTCCAAGACCTTTAGCATGAAAGGATGCTGAATTTTGTCAAATGCTTTCTCAGCATCTAATGAAATGATCATGTGGTTTTTTTCTTTGAGATTGTTTATGTAGTGAATTACATTGATGGACTTCCTTATATTGAACCATCCCTGCATCCCTGGGATGAAGCCTACTTGATCGTGGTGAATGATCGTTTTGATGTGTTCTTTGATTCGGTTGGCAAGAATTTTATTGAGTATTTTTGCATTGATATTCATAAGAGAGATTGGACTGAGATTCTCTTTCTTTGTTGGATCCTTGTGTGCTTTTGGTATTAGTATAATTGTGGCTTCATAGAACGAGTTGGGTAGGGTTCCTTCTGTTTCTATTTTGTGGAATAGTTTGAAGAGTATTGATGTTAGGTCTTCTTTGAAGGTCTGATACAATTCTGCACTAAAACCATCTGGACCTGTGCTTTTTTTGGTTGGAAGACTTCCAATGACGACTTCTATTCCTTCAGGTGTTATAGGATGGTTTAGATGGTCTATTTGATCCTGGTTTAATTTTGGTATTTGGTATCTGTCAAGGAAATTGTCCATTTCCTCAAGATTTTCTAGTTGTGTTGAATATAGGCTTTTGTAGTAGGATCTGATGATATTTTGAATTTCCTCAGTTTCTGTTGTTATCTCTCCATTTTCGTTTCTGATTTTCTTAATTTGGATACTGTCTCTGTGCCCTCTGGCTAGTCTGGCTAAGGGCTCATCTATCTTGTTGATTTTCTCAAAGAACCAACTCCTAGTTTTGTTGATTCTTTGTATGGTTTTATTTGTTTCTACTTGATTGATTTCAGCTCTGAGTTTGATGATTTCCTGCCTTCTACTCCTCTTGGGTGTATTTGCTTTTTTTGTTCCAGGGCTTTCAGGTGTGCCATTAAGCTGCTAGTGTATGCTCTCTGCCATTTCTTTTTGGTGGCACTCAGGGCTATGAATTTTCCTCTTAGCACCACTTTCATTGTGTCCCTTAAATTAGGGTATGTTGTGCCTTCATTTTCATTAAATTTTAAAAAGTCTTTGATTTCTTTCTTTATTTCCACCTTGACCAAGTTATCATTGAGTAGAGCATTGTTCAGCCTCCATGTGTATGTGGGTTTTCTTTTGTTTTTGTTGCAATTGAAGACCACCCTTATTCCATAGTGATCTCATAGGAGGCATGGGATTAGTTCTATTTTCTTATATCTGTTGAGGTCTGATTTGTGACCATTTATATGGTCAATTTTGGAGAAGGTACCATGAGGAGCTGAGAAGAAGGTGTATTCTTTAGCTCTAGGATGAAATTTTCTATATATATCTGTTAGTTCCATTTGGTCCAAGGCTTCAATTAGATTCACTGTGTCCCTGTTTAGTTTCTGCTTTCCTGAACGATCCATTTCAGAGAGTGGGGTGTTGAAGTCACCCACTATTATTGTGTGAGGTTCGAAGTGTGCTTTGAACTATAGTAAAGTTTCTTTTATGAATGAGGGTGCATAGATATTCAGAATTGAGAGTTCTTCTGGTGGATTTTTTCTTTGATCAGTATGTAGTGTCCTTCTGTGTCTTTTTTGATGACTTTAGGTTGAAAGTCAATTTTATCTGATATTAGGGTGGCTACTCCAGCTCGTTTCCTGGGACCATTTGATTGTACAATTGTTTTCCAGCCTTTTACTCTGAGGTAGTGTTTGTCTTTGACACTGAGGTGCATTTCCTGCACGCAGCAAAATGCTGGGTCCTGTTTATGTATCCAGTCTGTTAGTCTATGTCTTTTTATTGGGGAATTGAGACCATTGATATTAAGAGAGATTAAGGAATAGTGATTATTGCCACCTGCTATTCTTGAAGCTCTCTTTATGTTTGAGTGGTTATCTACTTTTGGATTTGATGCAATAAGGTTACTATCTCGTTTTTTCCAGGGTGTTGTTTCTCTCCTTGTATTGGCGGTTTCCACCTATTATCCTTTGCAGGGCTGGATTGTGGAAAGATATTGTGAAAATTTTGTTTTATCATGGAATATTTTCGTCTCTCCATCTATGGTGATTGAGAGTTTTGCTGGGTATAGTAGTCTAGGCAGGCATTTGTGCTCTCTTAGTGTCTGCATGAGATCTGCCCAGGATCTTCTGGCTTTCATAGTCTCTTGTGAGAAATCTGATGTGATTCGGAATGGTCTTCCTTTGTATGTTACTTGGTCTTTTTCTCTTACTGCTTTTAATATTCTTTCTTTGTTTAGTACATTTGATGTTTTGATTATTATGTGATGGGAGGTATTTCTGTTCTGGTCCAGTCTGTTTGGAGTTCTGTATGATTCTTGTACGTTCATCAGCATCTCTCTCTTTAGGTTAGGGAAGTTTTCCTCCATAATTTTGTTGAGGATATTTACTGGCCCTTTAAGTTGCAAATCTTCACTCTCATCTATACCTATAATCCTTAGGTTTGATCTTCTCATTGTGTCCTGGATTTCCTGGATGTTTTGGGTTACACTTTTTTTGCATTTTGCATTTTCTTTGAATGTTGAGTTGATGCTTTCTATGGTATCTTCAGCACCTGAGATTCTTTCTTCCATCTCTTGTATTCTATTGTTGATGTTTGCATCTATGACTCCTGATTTCTTCCCAAGGTTTTCTATCTCCAATGTTGTCTCCCTTTGTGATTTCTTAGTTGTTTCTACTTCATTTTTTAGATCCTGGATGGATTTGCTGAGATCCTTCACTTGTTTGTTTGTATTTTCCTGTATTTCTTTAAGGTATTTTTGCATTTCCTCTTTCAGGATTTCTGCCTGTTGACCCAAGTTCTCCTGTATTTCTCTAAGCGATTTTTGTGTTTCCTCATCATGGGGTTCTATCTGTTGATCCATCGTCTCCTGCATTATTTTAAGCAATTCTCATGTTTCCTTTGTAAGGGCATCTATCCGTTGATTCATTTCTTTAAGCGATTTTTGTGTTGTCTCCTTGTTGGCCTCCTTCTGTTGGCCCATGTTCTCCTGCATTTCTCTAAGCAATTTTTGTGTTTCCTTTGTAAGGGCTTCTACAGTTGATTCATGATCTCCAGTAATTCTTTATGAGCTTTATTTGTGTCCTTCTTGAAATCCTCTAATAGCATCATGAGAAGTGATTTTAAATCCAGATCTTGTCTTTCGGGTGTGGTGGGTTATCCAGGACTTGCTGCTGTTGTAGAGTTGGGTTCGGATGGTGCCATATTACTTTGATTTCTGTTAGTAATGTTCCTATGTTTGCCTTTTGCCATCTGGTTGCCTCTGGTCTTAGTTGGTCCTGCTGTCACTGGCTGTTGGTTGGACCTCCTGTGAGCCTGCAAAGCTATTTCTGACCCCCCTGGATTACCGGGATTCCCCTGGCACCAATTTCTGGGGCCTGCCCTGCTCCTGAATTTGGAGCCCTGATGTGCCTTGCCCCAAGTGATGTTATATTGGGGAATTCTTGCACATCCAAAGGCTCAGCATAGTGGATTCCCAGAGCAGAGGTCGCCAAAGGGAGGCTGGTAGGCTCCTGCCCTGTGCAGTGGTGTGTGATCTCTCCCAGAGAGGGGGGTAATGGGGGTCCCTCCGCAGGGCAGAAGTCCCACAGTAGAGCTGGCTCGTCGGTTACTGCAGACCTGCCCAGCTCTTGGGAACAGGGTACACACAAGCTGTCTGAGACCCAATCGATATTATGCCTGTCTGTCCCTAAGCCTGGAGGTCCCAATTGCCCTGATGCTAGAGCAAAGATGGCGGTGTGCACTCTGCACTCTCTCAGTGCAGATCACTCTGCAGGGTAGGTGGCCCACAGCAGAGCTGGTGCCCAGACGACCGCAGTGCTGTCCTGCTCTTGGGCGCAGATGGAAGTCCAACAGGCTGTGTCCCAAGCGATGTTATATTGGGGAGAACCTGGGTTCCTGTCTCCTCAGTGTAGTTGTTCCAGGAACAGAGGTCGCCAAAGGGAAGCTGGTAGGCTCCCACCCAGTGCTGGGTGTGTGTGATCTCTCCCAGAGCGGGGGGTCCCTCTGCAAGGCACAAGTCCCACAGCAGAGCTGGTGTGTTGGTTATTGCAGACCTGTCCAGCTCTTGGGAGCAGGGTATACACAAGCTGCCTGAGACTCAAGCGATATTATGCCTGTCTGTCCCTGTGCCTGGGGGTCCCAACTGCCCTGATGCTGGAGCAAAGATGGCGGAGTGCACTCTGCACTCTCTCAGTGCAGATCACTCTGCAGGGGAGATGGCCCACAGCAGAGCTGGCGCCCAGATGATCGCAGCGCTGTCCCGTTCTTGGGTGCAGATGCAAGCCCAACAGGCTGTGTCCCAAGCGAGGTTATCAGATATATTCTTTATTTACATTTCAAATGTAATCCCCTTTCCCAGTTTTCCCTCTCCCAGATAACCCCTATCTGATCCTCCCCCCCCCACTACTTCTATGAGGGTATTCCTTCACACACCCCACTCCCCTCCCTGCCCTCGATTCCCCTACACTGGGACATCCATCTATCAAGCCTTTCTAGGACCAAGCACCTCTTCTCACAATGATGCCGTACAATGCAATTCTCTTGCTACACATGCAGCTAGAGCCATGCGTACCCTTTGGTTGATGGCTTATTCCCTGGGAGCTCTGGGGGTCTGGTTAGTTGATATTGTTGTTCTTCCTATGAGGTTGCAACCCTCTTCAGCTCCTATAATCTTTTCTCTAACTTCTCCATTGGGGACCCCACGCTCAATCCAATGGTTGGCTTGAGCATCTGCCTCTGTATTTGTAAGGCTCTGGCAGGGATACTATCCACTTATAACAACTTGTTCTAAGCCTTTTTGGTGGGTGAAATAGTTTATTTTGTAATTTACTTGTATTGACATATTTATAGCATATTTTAAGTCAAAACAGATCAACATTTTCATTTTTATCTCTGCTTTGAGGAGTACCTATCTGCATCATTAATTTAATCAGGACTTATAATTCTACTATATTCTCTCTGTGTCTTCAATTATGTAAACTCCATTCTTTAGGGCTTGTTTTTGTTTTTTATTTTTTAACTTGTATTTTCCTTTACTATATCGCTTCATAAAATAATACAATTAGTTCTGTAATTGTTTAGTGAATCATCATGAGGAAATTTGATGAGAATCAGAAATTTATATGAATAAAAGAATATGAAGATTAACCTACGAAGATGATTTTACCTTAAATTTTTGCACTTTTCTCTGGTTTCTGTTGTGTGTATCATTTCAAATCTGAAATCAAGGGTCCCTGATTTTTAAAAACTTTTTATTAATTCTTTGTGAATTTCACATCATACCCTCCAATACCATTTGTCCTCCTAACCCTCCATATCTGCCCTTCACCCTTGGAACCACTCCCACCAAAGAAAACAAAAATAGAAATCATAATTAAATAAATAATATTTTTAACTAATGAACACAATAATTTCCTTCTTGTGGTTAACTTCCTCTTTCCATTTAGAATCTCTGAGATTCAAGCAAATATCTAGGTAATAGACATAACTGCATTTTGCTGAAAAAGCCTTTGATATTAAAGTTTATTTTCTAAGTAATAACATTATTTCCCTTTCAAACATTTAATCCTTCTGTTAGGTGTAGACCTGTAGCGTGGTTTAGATCAGTCTCAAGCCTTTACTCAAAATGTCATTTTTTTCCATGAATTAATAACTTTGCATTTGTATGAACAGAAAACCTTATTAATCCTACACTGATTTATTATAGAAAAAAAAATCACTGGTCCCCAGATGACCAAATGCTCTGTTACTTTAATAAAAAAACTTTAGATAATCTCAAACAAGTTAATTGCAATTCTGTTTTTCCTCTTCTCTAGTCCCCAGTGTTAAGAATTAATAAGATTTTTCGTGCATTATGTTAGCATTTTCCTGATACTAAAATTAAGCTTTTAGAACTGTCATTTCTAGGGTAATTTCTTTCTATTTTTTCTGGAACGATGGTAGCTCATTGATTTTATCAAATATTCTACTTGTACTCCTTGATGTCTCAAATTATGACCAATATCTATGTACATAATTTTGTGGGTTTATATCTTTTTGTATTTAATTAAATCTGCTTTTATAATTCTAACAAAAGATAAATTAGAAAGTACTCATTTTCTTTCAAAAGTATTGCTCTTATTATAGAAAGAGCCATTATGGATTTCTTTAACCAGCACCTTTACCTCTTGTCATACTACTCAACTCAAGTTGCTTCTGCTTATTTTGCATCCTGAGAAGATAGGATGTAGGAGATAAGGAGAAAGTGAAATGTAAGTGAGGGAGTAGTAAGTAGAAAGAGGAAGGAAGCAGAGTCTTAGCCCTTAGGAAGTTAAGGGCTTAACTTTTCCTTAACTACCTTGAAATTTTACATAACTCAAAGCCAACAGTACAAGTCTAAAACCAACTTTGATATCATAGTGTCTCTCTCATTTACTGCTCAGCACCAACTCACCTACACATGTTCATTTCCCCCCTTAGCAATATTTCTTGTGTTTTGGATGAGAAATTTGAAAACCGAAGAAATATAACTTAGTTTGGAAAATAAGAAAAAGCATCACACAGTGCTTATGTGCTAATTCTGGCCATAATCTCTCCTAAAAATTGTATATTAAGAGAAGTTATTGATTTGATCTCAGTTCAATTGTCATTTGTATGTTGGCGAGCTAGTGATTTTTCTGAGTAAACGCTGTAACCAGCTTCTTAGCTGAAAATGTTTCTTAGGTCGAGTTCCCTGTTGGAATTGTTCGGGTCACAGATACTATACAGTATCATATCATCTCCAAATGACTTCTTCCTTTCCAATTTGTATTCCCTTATCTCCTTCAGTTGTCTTACTGCTCTAGCACTAGATTGAAGTACTAGATTGAATAGGAATGAAGAGAGTAGACAACTTTGTCTTGTTCCTGATTTTAAGTGAATTACTTTGAGTTTCTCTCCATTTAAGTCAATATTGGGTGTGAGCTTGCTGAAAATTAACTTTATTATCTGGAGGGATGTCCCTTGTATATCAAATCACTCCAGGACTTTGGTCATAAAAAAGTGTTGTTTTTTGGTCAAAGGCATTTTTCTGCACCCAGTGAGATGCTTTTTATTTCAGTTTGTTTGATTGGTGGATTATATTTATCTCTTTACATATGTTGAACCATCTCTGAATTTCCACAATGAAGCCTACTTGATCATGCTGGACAATATATCTGATGTGTTTTTGAATTCGGTTAGCAAAGATTTTACTGAAAATTTTTGAATATATCTTCATAAAGGAAATTGGTTTGCAGTTCTCTTTTTTTGGCCATTATTTGATTTAGATACCAAATATCTTATATCTGTGGCCTTAAACAGAAAGTGGACAATGTTCCTTCTGTTTCTTTTTTGTGGTATAATTTGAGGGGGATTAACATTATCTCTTCTTTGAAATTCTTGCAGAAAGATGAAAATAAAACCATCTTTTCCTGGGCTGTTTTTGGTTGGGGAACTTTACTGACTGCTTCTATTTCACTATGAGTTATAACCCCCTTTAAATTGCTTATGTACTTACAAGTGCTACATATCCAGAAAATTATACATTTTTTTATTTTTCCAATCTGTTGGAGTATAATATATTCTAATGATTTTCTAAAACTCGTTGGTATCTGTTGTTATGGCCCTATTTTTACTTGTAAATTTATTTATTTGGAGTTTTTTCTATCCAAATTTCTGTTAATTTTTTTGAATAAGGATTTATAAATCTTATTAATTTTCTCAAAGGATCAACTGTTTTTTTTTTCAATTTATTTCTCGTTATCCATTTATTTGGTTGTGGTTACTTCTTTTTTATAGACCTTTTAGGCAAACTGAGAAGCCAGGCGTATTCTTTCTCTCTCTCTCTCTCTCTCTCTCTCTCTCCCTCTCGTCCTCTCTCTCAAGTTGGGACCTGGAGATAATTAGGGAATGTTAAGCAAGCAGGGTTGTCTTTTCAAATAAAAGATGTATAACCTGTTTTTCCACCCAGAGGTTTGTGAATTAGAGGTGATCAATCCATGTTATCTTCAGGGTCAGACCATATAAAGCTTCCACAACTATGACCTGAGATACATAATAGTCTAGATGATCCTTCCATTATCTGTATAGCCAGGGGCTCTCCTAAGCTGCCACAACTAGGACCAGTGATTGCTAATAGTCCAAATGACCTCTGCATTGCCTGTATGATCAATACCACACCAGATTCTTCCATAGGCTCTTAAGCTAATACATGCAGCCTAACTTTAGAATCTATATTTTTGGAAAAAAATGACATCTCCTTTGAACATACTGGCATCAGACTCCAAAAGTTTGATCCAGACATGCTGACTAATCAGACTGAACCGAGTTTTCCTTCTTACCTCTTCAGATTGTTTTTCTGCACACCTATGTTGTTTGCAGGAGCCCCACCCCCTACTTTTTTTTTTAATATAGGAACTTACTGCTATAAGCTTGGTTCTCAGAACTGTTTTACAGTGTTCCATAAGTATGGATATGTTTTTATTATTTTTAATTTTGTTCTGGAAAGTCTTTAATTTCTATCTTGACCTATTTTTAAATTCAGTAGTGAACTGTTTAGTTTTAATAAACTAATAAGATTTCTGGTGTTTATATATTTTTGCTATGAAACATTAATCCATGGCTATCAGATAGAATGCATGGTGCTATTACAATTTTCTTGTATCTGTTGAGACTTGTTTTGTGTCCAAATATAAGCTCATTTTTTTTGGAAAAAGTTCCATGAGGTGCTAAAAAACAGGTGTATAGTTTGAGTTTGGGTGAAATGTTCTGTAAATATGTTAGGTCCATTTGGTATATATTATCACTTAGCTCCAGCATTTCTCTCTTTAGTTTTTGTCTGGATGGCCTGTCTATTGGTGAGAATGGGATAGTAATGTCTCCCACTATCAGTGTGTAAAGGTCAATATAATGCCCTTGTGTTTGGTGAATAGATATTAAGAATTGAAATGCTTTCTTGGCAGATTTTCTAGGCAATCTCTCTTCCTCTCTCTTCTGATTAGTTTTTGTTTGAAGTCTATTTCATTAGATATTAAAATAGCTGCACAAATGACAGGTAGAGAAAGAAATCAAGGAAACAATACATTTCACAATAGCCTCAAATAAAATAAAATGTCTTGGAATAGCCGTGAAAGTGAAAGACTTGTGTGGTTAAAAATATTAAGAATATGAAAGAAGAAATTGAAGAAGAAAATGAAGATGTTTTATGCCAGTGGAGCAATAGGATTAACACAGAAAAAGTGGGTGTCCTATCAAAAGTTTTCTATAGATTCAGTGTAATCCCATCCAAATTCCAAACCCATTCTTCAAAGATTTTGAAAAAACACTTTTCAGATTCCTATGGACACATACCCAAAACCATGGTAGCTAAAACAATACTAAGAGAATTGTGAAAGACATCATAATCCCCAATTTCATTATTAGACATGTAGATATGTTCATCTTTGGAATCATAGTCCATATGCCTGTGGTCACCTGATTATTTTTTTTTAAGAAGCCAGAAATACTTACTGGGAAAAAACAGCATCTTCAACAAATAGTCCTGTTCAGCTTGCATGTAGGAAAATCCAAACAGATCCATACTTATTACTCCACACAAAACTCAAGTCCAAATGGATGAAAGATCTCAACGTAATAAGAGTTATATATAGAAGAGAAAGTATAGGATAGAATTGAACTCATTGGCATAGGAAAAAACTTACTGAACAGAACATAATTAAGTACAATCACTAAAATAAAAATTAATAAATTAGACCTCATGAAATTTAGAAGCTTCTGCACAGCAAAGGAAACCATCATTCATACAAAACAGTAGCCTACAGAGTAGGATTAATTTACCAACTATGCATTCTATAGAGAACTAATATCCAAAACATATAATGAACACACACACACACACACACACACACACACACACACACACACACACACACATAACCTAGATAGCAAGAAAACAAATAACCCAGTTACAAAGCTTGGTATAGATATAAACAGAAAATTCTCAATAGAGAAAACTCAAAAGTCGAAATGAAACTTAAAGAAATATCCAATATTCTTAGTCACCCAGGACAAGAAAGTCAAAACACTTCTGAGATTTACTCTGATCTCATTCTGAGATTTCGTTTTACGGCTATCAGAACTGACAAGATCAGAAGAACAAGTGACGTTCATGCTAATGAGATTGTTGGGTAAGAGGAACACTTATACATTGCTGGTGGGAGTGTAAACACATGTAGTTGCTATGGAAATTAGTGGAGTGGGTCCTCAGAAAGATGAGAATTGATCTACGTCAATATCCAGCTATACTTATCTATCAATAGATAAGTATACTTTATATAATAGATAAGTATACTATATAAAGTGTACTTTATCCTACCACAGAGACACTTGCTCAACTATGTTCAGTGCTGCTTTCTTCACAATATTCATAAATTGGAAATAAACTGAATGACCATCAATGGATGAATGGATAAAGAAAATATAAAGAAAATTTATACTGAATGTTACTCAGGTCCAAAGTCATTGGTAACCAAGCTACAATTTGTACAACTATAGAGGTAAGGTATGTAGTAGAAAGATCTCTCTAGGATCTTAGGATAATAGAATATCTTGTTAGGGTTGGATGCATAGGTCTAGAATTGAAGAAACAAGTGGAGAAGAGGAAACAAGAGGGGGATGAGGAAGGAAATAGGGGGAGAGACAGCTAAAAATTAAGGTACATTTGAGGGATAGTTTGGAAACTGAAGGCAGAAGCTTCTTAAAATATATATGTATATGAAGGTGAATTTAAATGAAGTCATTGAATAATGGGAAAGAAAGAGCCACAATAGACATCTCTTGTACCAGTACCAGTATCATTATTGGGTTACATCTAATTGCTGTGTTGACCAAAGGATAAGAACCCTCAAATAACTCAGGCTGATGCTAAGACTATAGGTTGCTCATCACAAACTGACAGAAAGGACCTATTGCTGAAGAAAATATTTATACAAGTCATTCAACAAAAAGAAGTTGAGCTAGTACTTATATGCAGCCTTAACCCAAATGTGGTGATGTCTTCTCTGGGGGAAGGTACTCTTCATACTTCTAAAGGAAAAATGCAAACACCGACCCAATTTAACCCCTTTGATCTACAATGGTGTCCTGCCTGCAAGATGTGCTAGTACAATGGTTCCACAAGCTTGTGGGAGTAACCAACCTAGATCTGATTTGACTTAAAGTCCACACCTCAAGATGGAACCCATGCCCAGCAGTGCTTGAGTGACAAAGAACCTGCAAAGTGGGAGAGACTGGAACACTCAGTCCTACAGTGGATTCTTTATGGAAGTCTTTCCCTTAATTTAGGGAATCCTGTGTTAGAGGAGGCAGAAAGGGGTTCTTCCTAGAGTATTCTAAACACAGATATTCTGCCCATTCATCTGGGACCACATTCTCTTGTATCTATTGTCATGATAATCACCATACTTGAGTTTACTGGTTAGGCTTGTCTGACAGGCCATCAAACTACAGGGATCCTGATTCTATTCATCCAGTACTAAATTACAGAAAGAGCAAGAAACAGGAGGACTACTAAAGAGAGCATAATTCCTTTACCAAACTGCAGTTTAATCCATGAGAATGATAGAATTACTTTACAAAAAATTCTTCCTTCAATTCTCAAAGACGTTGATGATTTAGGAAAGACCTCACCTCCTTAATTTCTGGAAGCTTCATGAGAAACATTCTGGTTTCTGAGTTCACTGTACCTTCAAAAGCTTCCAGAAACTGGTTGCTACTTTCAGTCATAATGAAATCCTGATTCCCAATAATGCAGTAGCAGGAGAGAGTCCTTGTGGCACAGAAAAAGAAAAAAAACTATCACAAAGACACTGGTTTATTTAGAAGGATAAATATAGAAAGCAGACCAGTGGCTGACAAGTGCTGAGACGTTTTTAATGGCCAGCTGTTGCGACTTACATAGTGTGAAGCAAGTCAAGCTGTGGAAAGCTCAATATTTACTAAGCCCACATCAGATAATATCAAACCCTCTGATAACATTAAATATAAAAGCCACCACCCAAAAATAAAAAGAAAACTTAATGAATAAAGAGTAATACCTGAATGAAAGTTGGAAATATGTGTGAATGCCAAAGACTTAAAGAGATAAACAAGCCTTCAGGCCAAAATGTGTCATCAGGGAATTGACCAAACAGAATTGGACTTTTTGATGTGCATTTAAGACAGTTTGTTTAGCCACTAAAGGATTGTGGTGTCCCAGTTTCCCTTTGCTTGCAGTTTCTGGTGACTGCTAGCTCTAATATTTCTTCTATTGCTATCCACTGTCAACCATACATCCTCTCCAAAAACCAAACAAATGAAGGCACCAAACCTCAAAATTATAAGCTAAATTCATCTCTCTCTTTTTTTTTAGATATTTTCTTTATTTACATTTCAAATGTTATCCCCTTTCCTGGTTTCCCCTCTGAAAACATCCTATCCCATCATCTCCTCCCCCTGATCACTAACCCACCTAATCCTGCTTCCCTGTCCTGGCGTTCCCCTATATTGGGGTAGCCTTCTCAGGACCAAGGGCCTCAACTCCCTTTGAGGTCCAACAAGGCCATTCTCTGCTATATATACAGCTGGAGCCATGGGTCCCTCCATGTGTACTCTTTGGTTGGTGGTTTAGTCACTGGGAGTTCTGGGGGTACTGGTTGGTTCCTCCTATGCGGCTGCAAGCTCCTTCAGCTCCTTGGCTCCTTTCTCTAGCTTTTCCATTGTGGACCTTGTACTCAGTCCAATGGTTGGCTGAGAGCACCCACCTCAGCATTTGTCAAGTATTGAAGGAGCCTCTAAGGAGACAGCTATATCAGACCCCTGTCAGCAACTACTTGTGGCTTCCACAATAGTGTCTGGGTCTGGTGACTGTATGTGGGATGGATCGGGAGTAGGGCAGTCTCTGAATGGTCTTTCTTTCAATCTCTGCCCTACACATTGTCCCTGTATCTCCTCCCATGGGTATTTTGTTCCCCTTCTAAGAAGGACTGAAGAATCCATACTTTGGTCTTCCTTCTTCTTGGGCTTTGTTTGGTCTGTGAATTGTATCTTGAGTATTCCAAACTTCTGGGCTAACATCCACTTATCAGTGAGTGCATACCATGTGTATTCTTTTATGACTAGGTTACCTCACTCAGGATGATATTTTCTAATTCCATCCATTTGCCTAAAAATTTCATGAAGTCATTGTTTTTAATACCAGAGTAGTACTCAATTTTGTAAATGTATCACATTTTCTGTATCCATTACACTGTTGAAGGACATCTGGGTTCTTTCTAGCTTCTAGCTATTACAAATAAGGCTGCTATGAACATTGTGGAACATGTGTCCTTGTTATATGTTGGAACATCTTTTGGGTATATACCCAGGAGTGGTATAGCTGGGTCCTCAGGTAGTGCTATTTCCAATTTTCTGATGAACCAGCAAACTGATTTCCACAGTGGTTCTACCAGTTTGCAATTCCACCAACAATGGAGGAGAGTTCTTCTTTGTTTACATCCTCGCCAGAATCTGCTGTCACCTGAGTTTTTGATCTTAGCCAGTCAAAGAGGTGTGAGGTGGAATCTCAGGCTTGTTTTGATTTGAATTTTCCAGATGACTAAGAATGTTGAAAATTTCTTTAGGTGCATTTCAGCCGTTCAGTATTCCTCAGTTGAGAATTTTTTTTTTTGTTTGCTCATATAGTTTTTTTTTTTATTTTATAAGGTTTTTTTTTATTTACATTCCAAATCATTTCCCCTTTCCCGTTTCCTCCCTTCCCGAAAGTCCCATAAGCCCCCTTTCCTCCCTCTTTTCCCCATTCAACACCCTCTCGTTTCTCTGTCCTGGCATTCCCCTACATCCAGTCTTTCCAGGACCAGGGGTCTCTCTTTCCATCTTCTTAGAAATCTATTGATATGCGAAATGTGTCTAGGGTATTCTGAGATTCTGGGTTAATATCTTCTTATCAGTGACTGCATACCATGTGTGTTCTTTTGTGATTGGGTTACCTCACTAAGGATGATATTTTCAAGTTCTGATCATTTGCCTAGGAATTTCGTGAATTCATTGTTTTTAATTGCAGAGTAGTATTCCATTGTGTAGATATACCACATCTTCTGAATCCATTCCTCCGTTGAGGGACATCTGGGTTCTTTCCAGCTTCTGGATATTATAAATAAGGCTGCTATAAACATAGTGGAGCATGTGTCCTTATTGCATGCAGGTAAAGCCTCTGCGTATATGCCCAGGAGTGGTATAGCCGGATCCTCTGGTAGTGTCATGCCCAGTTTTCTGAGGAACCGCCAGACTGCTTTCCAGAGTGGTTGTACCAGCTTGCAATTCCACCAGCAGTGGAGGAGTGTTCCTCTTTCTATACATCCTCGCCAACAACTGCTGTCTCCTGTATTTTTGATCTTAGCCATTCTGACTGGTGTGAGATGGAATCTCAGGGTTATTTTGATTTGCATTTCCCTAATGACTAAGGATGATGAACATCTCTTTAGGTGCTTCTCAGCCATTAGATATTCTTCAGGTGAGAACTCTTTGTTTAGCTCTGTACCCCATTTTTTAATAGGGTTACTTGCCTCTCTGGAGTTTAACTCCTTGAGTTCTTTGTATATATTGCATATTAGCCCTCTGTCGGATGTAGGGTTGGTAAAGATCATTTCCCAGTTAGTTGGTTGCCACTTTGACTATTTGACAGTGTCTTTTGCCTTGCAAAAACTTTGTAATTTAATGAGGTCCCATTTGTCTATTCTTGATCTTAGAGCATAAGCTATTGGAGTTCTGTTCAGGAAATTCTCCCCTGTGCCCATATGTTCAAGGTTCTTCCCTAGTTTCCTTTCTATTAGTTTCAGTGTGTCTGGTTTTATGTGGAGGTCCTTGATCCACTTGGAATTGAGCTCAGTGCAAGGAGCTAAGAATGGGTCAATTTGCATTCTTCTGCATGTTGACCTCCAGTTGAGCCAGCACCATTTGTTGAAAAGGCTATCTTTTTTCCACTGGATGGTTTTAGCTCCTTTGTCAAAGATCAAGTGAACATAGGAGTGTGGATTCATTTCTGGGTCTTCAATTCTGTTCCATTGATCTACATGCCTGTCACTGTACCAATACCATGCGGTTTAAACACTATTGCTCTGTAGTACAGCTTGAGGTCTGGGATACTGATTCCCCCAGAGGTTCTTTTACTCTTGAGAATAGTTTTAGCTATCTTGGGTTTTCTGTTATTCCAGATGAATTTTTGAATTGCTCTTTTTTTTTGCTTTTTTATTTTACTTTTTTTTAATTTACATTCCAAATCATATCCCCTTTCCCGTTTCCTCCCTCCCCGAAAGTCCCATAAGCCCCCTTCCCTCCCTCTTTTCTCCATTCAACCCCCTCTCGTTTCTCTGTCCTGGCGTTCCCCTACATCCAGTCTTTCCAGGACCAGGGGTCTCTCCTTCCATTTTCTTAGAAATCTATTGATATGCGGATTGTGTCTAGGGTATTCCGAGATTCTGGGTCAATATCCCCTTATCAGTGACTGCATACCATGTGTGTTCTTTTGTGATTGGGTTACCTCACTAAGGATGATATTTTCAAGATCTGACCATTTGCCTAGGAATTTCGTGAATTCATTGTTTTTAATTGCAGAGTAGTATTCCATTGTGTAGATATACCACATCTTCTGAATTCATTCCTCTGTTGAGGGACATCTGTGTTCTTTCCAGCTTCTGGCTATTATAAATAAGGCTGCTATGAACATAGTGGAGCATGTGTCCTTATTGCATGCAGGTAAAGCCTCTGGGTATATGCCCAGGAGTGGTATAGCCGGATCCTCCGGGAGTGTCATGCCCAGTTTTCTGAGGAACCGCCAGACTGCTTTCCAGAGTGGTTGTACCTGCTTGCAATTCCACCAGCAGTGGAGGAGTGTTCCTCTTTCTCCACATCCTCGTCAACAACTGCTGTCTCCTGTGTTTTTGATCTTAGCAATTCTGACTGGTGTGAGATGGAATCTCAGGGTTATTTTGATTTGCATTTCCCTAATGACTAAGGATGATGAACATCTCTTTAGGTGCTTCTCAGCCATTAGATATTCTTCAGGTGAGAACTCTTTGTTTAGCTCTGTACCCCATTTTTAATAGGGTTACTTGCCTCTCTGGTGTTTAACTTCTTGAGTTCTTTGTATATATTGGATATTAGCTCTCTGTCGGATGTAAGGTTGGTAAAGATCATTTCCCAGTTAGTTGGTTGCCGCTTTGTCTTTTTGACAGTGTCTTTTGCCTTGCAAAAACTTTGTAATTTAATGAGGTCCCATTTGTCTATTCTTGATCTTAGAGCATAAGCTATTGGAGTTCTGTTCAGGAAATTCTCCCCTGTGCCCATATGTTCAAGGTTCTTCCCTAGTTTCCCTTCTATTAGCTTCAGTGTGTCTGGTTTTATGTGGAGATCTTTGATCCACTTAGAATTGAGCTTAGTGCAAGGAGATAAGAATGGGTCAATTTGCATTCTTCTGCAAGTTGACCTCCAGCTGAGCCAGCACCATTTGTTGAAAAGGCTATCTTTTTTCCACTGGATGGTTTTAGCTCCTTTGTCAAAGATCAAGTGACCATAGGAGTGTGGATTCATTTCTGGGTCTTCAATTCTGTTCCATTGATCTACATGCCTGTCACTGTACCAATACCATGCGGTTTAAACACTATTGCTCTGTAGTACAGCTTGAGGTCCCGGATACTGATTCCCCCAGAGGTTCTTTTACTCTTGAGAATAGTTTTAGCTATTCTGTGTTTTCTGTTATTCCAGATGAACTTTTGAATTGCTCTTTCTAACTCTATGAAGAATTGAGTTGGGATTTTGATGGGGATTGCATTGAATCTGTATATTGCTTTTGATAAGATGGTCATTTTTACTATATTAATCCTGCCAATCCATGAGCATGGCAGATTTTTCCATCTTCTGAGGTCTTCTTCAATTTCTTTCTTCAGAGACTTGAAGTTCTTGTCATACAGATCTTTCACTTGTTTGGTTAGAGTCATGCCAAGATACTTTATATGGTTTGTGCCTATCGTGAAGGGTATCATATCTCTTACTTCTTTCTCAGCCTTCTTATCCTTTGAGTATAGGAAATCTACTGACTTGCTTGAGTTGATTTTATATCCGGCCACTTTGCTGAAGTCTTTTATCAGCTGTAGGAGTTCTCTAGTGGAGTTCTTTGGGTCGCTTAAGTATACTATCATATCGTCTGGCAATAGTGATAGTTTGACTTCTTCCGTTCCAATTTGTATCCCTTTGACCTCCTTTTGTTGTCTAATTGCTCTAACTAGAACTTCAAGTACTATATTGAAAAGATATGGAGAGAGAGGGCAGCCTTGTCTATTCCCTGATTTTAGTGGGATTGCTTCAAGTTTCTCTCCATTTAGTTTGATGCTGGCTACCGGTTTGCTGTAAATTGCTTTTACTATGTTTAGATATGGGCCTTGAATTCCTGATCTTTCCAAGACCTTTAGCATGAAAGGATGCTGAATTTTGTCAAATGCTTTCTCAGCATCTAATGAGATGACCATGTGGTTTTTTTCTTTGAGATTGTTTATATAGTGGATTACGTTGATGGATTTCCTTATATTGAACCATCCCTCCATCCCTGGGATGAAGCCTACTTGATCATAGTGAATGATCGTTTTGATGTGTTCTTGGATTCGGTTGGCAAGAATTTTATTGAGTATTTTTGCATCGATATTCATAAGAGAGATTGGCCTGAGATTCTCTTTCTTTGTCGGATCTTTGTGTGCTTTTGGTATTAGTGTAATTGTGGCTTCATAGAACGAGTTGGGTAGTGTTCCTTCTGTTTCTATTTTGTGGATCAGATTGAAGAGTATTGATGTTAGGTCTTCTTTGAAGGTCTGATAGAATTCTGCACTAAAACCATCTGGACCTGTGCTTTTTTTGGTTGGAAGACTTCCAATGACAACTTCTATTTCTTCAGGGGTTATAGGACGGTTTAGATGGTGTATTTGATCCTGATTTAATTTATTTATTTGATATCTGTCAAGGAAATTGTCCATTTCCTCGAGATTTTCTAGTTGTGTTGAATACAGGTTTTTGTAGTAGGATCTGATGATTTTTGAATTTCCTCAGTTTCTGTTGTTATCTCTCCCTTTTCGTTTCTGATTTTATTAATTTGGATACTGTCTCTGTGCCCTCTGGTTAGTCTGGCTAAGGGCTTATCTATCTTTTTGGTTTTCTCAAAGAGCCAACTCCTCGTTTTGTTGATTCTTTGTATGGTTTTATTTGTTTCTACTTGATTGATTTCAGTCCTGAGTTTGATGATTTCCTGCCTTCTACTCCTCTTTGGTGTATTTGCTTCTTTTTGTTCCAGGGCTTTCAGGTGTGCCATTAAACTGTTAGTGTATGCTGTCTCCTGTTTCTTTTTGGCGGCACTCAGGGCTATGAATTTTCCTCTTAGCCCTGCTTTCATTGTGTCCCATAAATTAGGGTATGTTTTGCCTTCCTTTTCATTAAAATTTCAAAAAGTCTTTTATTTCTTTCTTTATTTCCACCTTGACCAAGTTATCATTGAGTAGAGCATTGTTCAGCCTCCATGTGTACGTGGGTTTTCTTTTGTTTTTGTTGCCATTGAAGACCACCCTTATTCCATAGTGATCTGATAGGAGGCATGGGATTAGTTCTATTTTCTTATATCTGTTGAGGTCTGATTTGTGACCATTTATATGGTCAGTTTTGGAGAAGGTACCATGAGGAGCTGAGAAGAAGGTGTATTCTTTTGTTCTAGGATGAAATGTTCTATATATATCTGTTAGTTCCATTTGGTCCAAGGCTTCAATTAGATTCACTGTGTCCCTATTTAGTTTCTGCTTTCCTGAACGATCCATTTCAGAGAGCGGGGTGTTGAAGTCACCCACTATTATTTTGTGAGGTGCAATGTGTGCTTTGAGCTTTAGCAAAGTTTCTTTTACGAATGAGGGTGCCCTTGCATTTGGAGCATAGATATTCAGAATTGAGAGTTCTTGTTGGTGGATTTTTCCCTTGATCAGTATGTAGTGTCCTTCTGTGTCTTTTTTGATGACTTTAGGTTGAAAATCAATTTTATCTGATATTAGGATGGTTACTCCGGCTCGTTTCTTGGGGTCATTTGCTTTTTTAGCTCTGAACCCCCTTTTAATAGGATTATTTGGGTCTCTGGAGTCTAACTTCTTGAGTTATTTGTATATATTGGATATTTGCCTCTATCAGATGTAGGGTTAGTAAAGATCATTTCCCAATTTGTTGGTTGCCATTTTGTCCTGTTGACAGTGTCCTTTGTGTTACAGAAGCTTTGTAATTTTATGAGTTCCCTTTGTCTATTCTTGATCTTAGAGCATAAGCTATTGGTGTTCTGCTCAGGAAATGTTCCCCTGTACCCATGTGCTCGAGGTTCTTCCCCACTTACTTTTCTATTAGTTTCAGTGTGTCTGGTTTTATGTGGAGGTCCTTGATCCACTTGAACTTGAGCTATATACAAGGAGATAAGAATGGACGGATTTGCATTCTTCTGCATGCTGACCTCCAGTTGAACCAACACCATGTGTTGATAAGGCTATCTTTTTCCTCAGGATGGTTTTATCTCCTTTGTCAAAGATCATGTGACCATAGGGGTGTTGGTTCATTTCTGGGTCTTCAATTCTATCCATTGAACTACCTGCCTGTCACTGTACCAATATTTTATCACTATTTCTCTGTAATACAGTTTGAGGTCTAGGAACCTAATTTCCCCAGAAATTCTTTTATTGTTTATAATTGATTTAGCTATCCTGGGTCTTTTGTTATTATAGATTAATTTGCAAATTGTTCTCTTTAACTCTATGGAGAATTGAGTGGGAATTTTAAAAGGGATTGCATTGAATCTGTATATCGCTTTTGGCAAGATGACCATTTTTACTATATTAATTCTGCCAATCCACAAGCATGGGAGATCGTTCCATCTTCTGAGGTCTTATTTGATTTATTTCTTCAGAGACTTAAAGTTTTTGTCATACAGATCTTTCACTTGTTTGGTTAGTGTCACACCAAGGTACTTTATATTGTTTGTAATTATTGAGAAGGGTGTCATTTCCCTATTTTATTTCTTAGCCTGTTTATCCTTTGAGTATAGGAAGGCTATTAATTAGTTTGAGTTAATTTAATATCTGGCTACATTGCTGAAGTTATTTTTCAGCTGTAGGATTTCTCTGGTTGAGTTTTTTGGGGCCACTTAGGTATACTGTCATATCATCTCAAATTAGTGATAATTTGACTTCTTCCTTTCCAATTTGTATGCCTTTGGTCTCCTTTTGTTGTCTAATTGCTCTAGCTAGAACTTCAAGTACTATATTGAATAGATATGGAGAGAGAGGAGAGGGCAGCCTTGTCTAGTCCCTGATTTTAGTGGGATTGCTTCAAGTTTCTCTCCATTTAGTTTGATGTTGACTACTGGTTGCTGTATATTGCTTTTACTATGTTTAGGTATGGGCCTTGAATTCCTGATCTTTCCAAGACTTTTAACATGAAGGGATGCTGAATTTTGCCAAATGCTACTTCATTATCTAATGAAATGACCATGTGGTATTTTTTTCTTTGAGTCTTTTTATGTAGTGAATTACATTGATACATTTCAGCGTACTGAACCATCCCTGCATCCCTAGGATGAAGCCTACTTTATTGTGGTGGATGATCATTTTGATGCCTTCTTAGATTCAGTTAGGAAGAATTTTATTGAGTATTTTTGCATCGATTTTCATAAGGGAAATTGGTCTGAAGTTCTCTTTTTGTGTTGGATCTTTGTGTGGTTTTGGAATCATTGTTATTGTGTCTTCATAGAACGAGTTGGGTAGTGTTTTTTCTGTTTCTATTTTGTGGAATAGTTTGAAGAGTCTTAGTATTCGATCTTCTTTGAAGGTCTGATAGAATTCTGAACTAAAACCATACGGTCCTGTGCTTGTTTTGGTTGGGAGACTCTCAATGACTGCTTCTATTTCTTAAGAGGCTATGGGATTGTTTATGTGGTTTATCTGATCCTGATTTAACTTTGGTATTTGGTATCTGTCTAGGAAATTGTCCATTTTATCCAGATTTTCCAGTTGTGTTGAGTATAAGCTTCTGTAGTAGGATGCGATGATGTTTTGAATTTCCTCAGTTTCTGTTATATCTCCCTTTTCATTTATGATTTTGTTAATTTAGATAATGTTTCTGTGCCCTCTGGTTAGTCTGGTTAAGGGTTTATCTATGTTGTTGATTTTCTCAAAGAACCAGCTCCTGGTTTTGTTGATTCTTTGTATAGTTCTTTTTTTTTTCCTACTTGTTTGAGTTCTGCCCTGAATTTGATTATTTCCTGCTCTCCACTCCTCTTGGGTATATTTACTTCGTTTTTTCTAGAGCTTTTAGGTGTGCTGTTAAGCTGCTAGTGTATACTCTCATACTCTCTCCAGCTTTTTCTTTTCCTTTTTTTCTTTCTTTCTTTTTTTTTTTTTTGAGGCACTCAGAGCTTTGAGTTTTCTTCTTAGCACTGCTTTCATTGTGTCCCATAAGTTTGAGTATTTGCCTTCATTTTCATTAAACTCTTAATATTTTTTTATTTCTTTCCTAATTTCTTTATTGACCAAGTTATCATTGAGTAGAGCATTGTTCAGCTTCCGTGTATATATGGGCTTTCTTTTGTTTTTGTTGCTGTTGAAGACCAGCCTTACTCCATAGTGATCTGACAGGGTGAATGGCATTATTTCAATCTTCTTATATCTGTTGAGGTCTATTTTGTGACCGATTATATGGTCAGTTTTCAAGACCATAAGGTGCTGAGAAAATGGTATATTCTTTTGATTTTGGATGAAATGTTCTATAGATATTTGATAAATCCATTTGGTCCATAACTTCTGTTAGTTTGTTTCACTGTGTCTCTGTTTAGTTTGTGTTTTCCTGATTGTCTATTGTTGAGAGTGGGGTGTTGAAGTCCCCCAATTTTTATGTGAGGTGTGATGTGTCCTTTGAGGTTTAGTAAGGTTTGTTTTATGAATGTGGGTGCCCTTGCATTTGGAGCATAGATGCTCAGAATTGAGAATTCTTCTTGGGAGATTTTTCTTTTGATGAGTGTGAAGTGTCCTTCCTTATCTTTTTTGATGACTTTTAGTTGATATTAGAATGGCTACTCCAGCTTGTTTCATGGAACCATTTGCTTGGAAAACTGTTTTCCAGCCCTTTACTCTGAGGTAGTATTTGTCTTTGACACTGAGGTGTGTTTTCTGTATGCAGCAAAATGCTAGGTACTGTTAACATATCCAGTCTGTTAGTCTATGTCTTTTTATTGGGAAATTGCATCCATTGATGTTAAGAGATATTAAGGAACAGTGATTGTTGCTTCCTGTTACTTTTGATGTTATTTTTATGTTTGTGTGGCTATCTTCTTTTGGGTTTGTTGAAAGAAAATTACTTTCTTGCTTTTTCTAGGGTGTAGTTTCCATCCTTTTGTGGGCGTTTCCCATCTATTATCCTTTGCAGGGCTGGATTTGTGGAAAGATATTGTATAAATTTGGTTTTGTCATGGAGTATCTTGATTTCTCTATTTATGGAAATTGAGAGTTTTGCTAAGTATAGTAGTCTAGGCTGGCATTTGTGTTCTCTTAGATCTCTAGTTCTTAGATCTCTTAGTTCTCTTAGATCTACCCAGGATCTTCTAGCTTTTATAGTCTATGGTGAGAAGTCTGGTCTAATTCTGATCAGCTTGCCTTTATATGTTACTTGACCTTTTTCCCTTTCTGCTTTAAGTATTTTTTCTTTGTTTAGAGCATTTGGTGTTTTGATTTTTATGTGATGGGAAGAGTTTCTTTTCTGGTTGAATCTATGTGGAGTTCTGTAAGTTTCTTTTATGTTCATGGGCATCTCTCTCTTTAGGTTAGGGAAGTTTTCTTCAATAATTTTGTTGAAGATATTTACTAGCTCTTTAAGTTGTAAATCTTTGCTCTCTTCTATACCTATAATCCTTAATCCTATAATCCTTGGTCTTTTCATTATGTCCTGGATTTCCTGGATACTTTGGGTTAGAAGTTTTTCGCTTTTTACATTTTCTTTGACTGTTGTGTCAAGATTTTCTATGGTATCTTCTACACCTGAGAATCTTTTTTCTCTTGTATTCTGTTGTTGATGCTTGCATCTATGACTCCTGATTTCTTTCCTAGGTTTGCTATCTCCAGAGTTGTCTCCCTTTGGGATTTCTTTATTGTTTTACTTTCATTTTTATATCCTGGATGGTTTTGTTCTGTTCCTTCACTTGTTTGTGTCTTCTTGCTATTTTTAAGGATTTTTGTGTTTCCTCTTTATGGGCTTCTACCTGTTTATCTGTGTTCTCCTGTATTTTTTTAAGGTAGTTATTTATGTCCTTCTTGAACTCCTCTATCAGTATCATGAAATGTGATTTTAAATCCAAATCTTGCTTTTCTGGTGTGTAGTCGTATCCAGGACTTGCTGTTGTGGAATACCTGGCTCAGATGATGTCATTTCACCTTGGTTCTTTTGGTAATGTTCTTGGGTTTACCTTTCACCATCTAGCTATCTCTGGTTTTAGCTAGTTTTGCTGTCTCTGACTGTGGCTTGTCTGTCCTGCAAGCCTGTGTATCAGTACTCCTGGGAGACCAGTTCTCTCTGGGAGAAATTTAGGCATGGAGAGCTGTAGTACAGGGTCAGCCCAGGGCTGCTCACTGAAACATGAAGGATCCTGTCCTCACCTGATCCTTGGTTCCTGTGACCTGATGGCTCTGAGCAGGTCCCTCTTGGGCCAGGAATTTGAAGAGAAGTGGTGGTCTTACCTGTGCCCGCAGGTATGTAGGCCCTCTTGGCAGTCCAGCTCTCTAGTGGCTGTATTTGTGTATGTAGCTCTGTGGCCCAGGATCTGATCTGTGTGCAGACAGAAATCGGAAGACTCCTATCCTAGGCTGCCCCTGGATTCTTGTGTCCTGAAGGTTTTGGTCGAGTTCCTCTGAGCATCAGGGGTTGTCCTACCTGTGTTCCTAGGGTTGTCTGCACTCCTTCGAGCCTAGTTAGCTCCCTGGGCTACCTGGGTATGAAGCTCTGTGGCATAGGATGGTCAGTCTCTACTAAATTTATCTCTTATTCTTTAAAAAAAAACAGACTGTTAGCTATTCATTACAATGAGGACCAACTGGTTACTATACCTGTAACCAGTAGGCTAAAAAAACAAATTTGATTTCAAGTTTCTCTGTAATATTAATCTCTTAAAATATTTTTAAATTAATGCACAAGAATTTTATACATTTATACAATGTATTTTTATGGGTGCCTTTTCTCCCTCCAAACCCTTCCATCTGCTCCCCACTTAAGTGTCTCTCCTAACTTCATGTTTTGTTATTTTAACCTTCCGAGTCCACTTTCTGCTTTCACCATGTTCATGGGCATAGGGCTATCCACTGGAACACAGGCAACATACCAGTGGTTCTTCCTCTTCCAGCAGTCATCAGCTGGAAATAGCTCCTCAGTGGGGCAGTGGTAAGCTTTTATGAGTACCCTCTCTCCCCATGTTGGAAATTTGATTGACTTGATACTTTTGTCTCTAGCTTCTTTGTCTCTTTCTGAGAGACAGAGAGATGGTGATTCACTTATGAAAGCCTACAGACAGACATTAATTTGTCTCATTAAAAATATTCTTGATGTTATTCAGGTGAGAACTCTTTGTTTAGCTCTGTACCCCATTTTTTAATAGGGTTACTTGCCTCTCTGGAGTTTAACTTCTTGAGTTCTTTGTATATATTGGATATTAGCCCTCTGTCGGATGTAGGGTTGTTAAAGATCATTTCCCAGTTAGTTGGTTGCCGCTTTGTCTTTTTGACAGTGTCTTTTGCCTTGCAAAAACGTTGTAATTTAATGAGGTCCCATTTGTCTATTCTTGATCTTAGAGCATAAGCTATTGGAGTTCTATTCAGGAAATTCTCCCCTGTGTCCATATTTCAAGGTTCTTCCCTAGTTTCCTTTCTATTAGTTTCATTGTGTCTGGTTTTATGTGGGGGTCCTTGATCCACTTGGAATTGAGCTTAGTGCAAGGAGATAAGAATGGGTAAATTTGCACCTGAAGAATATCTAATGGCTGAGAAGCACCTAAAGAGATGTTCATCATCCTTAGTCATTAGGGAAATGCAAATCCAAACAACCCTGATAGTCCATCTCACACCAGACAGAATGACTAAGATCAAAAACACAGGAGACAGCAGTTGTTCGCTAGGATGTGGAGAAAGAGGAACACTCCTCCACTGCTGGTGGGATTGCAAGCTGGTACAACCTCTCTGGAAAGCAGTTTGGCAGTTCCTCAGAAAACTGGGCATGAAACTCCCAGAGGATCCGGCTATACTACTCCTGGGTATATACCCAGAGGCTTTACCTGCATGCAATAAGGACACATGCTCCACTATGTTCATAGCAGCCTTATTTATAATAGCCAGAAGCTGGAAAGAACCCAGATGTCCCTCAATGGAGGAATGGATTCAGAAGATGTGGTATATTTACACAATGGAATACTACTCTGCAATTATGAATAAAAAAATAAAGATTATGAATAAAATTGACATCTATTTTAAATGTGACTTGAATCTCACCAATAGAGGTAAATAATTGTTTTAAGTGATTAAAAGAAATCATGCAGATATTAATATTTCTGCTATGCTTTGTATTAGGGAGAAAGTATTTAAACATGATATGTTTATCTTTATCTCTGTGTTGGTGACATTCCCAAGATTTGTTTACTTTTAAAAAATTATGTCTTTGAGAATTTAATGAAATGTATGCTGAAAATCACTCTGTGTATGTTGGTATACATTCACTCATATTTTTGCATATTAGTGAGGTCATGCATGCATCATAACTGGCTGGTAATTGTCAGAGAACAATCTTAGATGTTGGTCCTTACTTTTGACCTTATTTGAGATAGGATCATGTCCTCTTGAATATAAGCCAGGGCAGGTGACCCATGAACCTGTGGAAAGATTCTTCTATTCCTTACCTAGCTCATTATTGGAGCAATGCTATTGTAAAAACAGATTTCCAAGCTAGGTGTGCAAATGTTTCTACTTCCTTTTTCAAAATAAAAAAAAAAAAAAAAAGAAAGAAAGAAAGAAAAAAAGGAACAGATTACCATATCCTAACTTACATGGGTCCAGAGATCTGAACTTAAGTCCTCATGATTGCTCAAAAACCCATATTGTATTCTTGAATATTTTAATTGAAATCAATCTGTCCTTACAGAATGATTATGAATATACATTTCATAACAATTTATATTTAAAATACACATTTAAAAATAAAAAAGATCCACATTTTCAAAACTTTTATTTAAGTGGAATGTTATATACTAAAAGTCTTATGAATATTTTTCTGTTTATGTTTGGTATTTGAAATACTGCTTACCCTCTGCTCTTATCACTTTGATTATTCAGTCTCTTAGGATGTTCCTAATCCCTTGCTTCTAACTTTTCTTTGATGTGAATGTATAATTTCCTATATGTAGACGTAAGACAAAACCACTCAAACAACTACATATAAGCCATTAGCTCAAACAGTCAATCTTATACCTCATATTCCACAATATGTATTGACTTTGAGTGTTCAGTTACTGTTCTTCTGTTCCAATATGTGCCTCATTTGGTCTTCTGTTTCTGTGAAGAGATAACGTGACCATGGAAATTTGTAAAAGAAAGCATTTAATTGGGGCTAGCTTACACTTATACTTCTAGAGATTTAGTCCTTCATTGCCATAGCAGTAAGCATGTTGTCACACAGAGAGACATGATACTGTAGAGGTATCTTGAGAGTGCTACTTCTGGTTCCACAAGCGGCAGGAAGAGAGAGAACCACTAGACTTGTCCTGAACGTATGAAACCTCAAAGCCCACCACGTGAAACACACCTCTTTCAACAAGGACACGCTTATGCCAACAAGACTACACCTCCTAATGGTGTCACTCTCTGGTGATCTGGCCTTTCAGTTCTATGAGCCATTGGGGGCCATTATTATTCAAACCACCACAGTGAGATATTACAATTATCTTTCATTTTAAGCAATTAGGGAACAACATGCCAGCTATTGATTCTCTGTTGGGATTCTGACTCCTGAAATAAATTTATGTCAAAGATTTTACTGCATCTGTATCTTTCTTTATTTTGTGTGTTCTTATGATTCGTGAGTTTTATGCCAATGTGAAAGGTATCCCTAGTGATCAGAAACACATGTGTGTAGTCGGTCTACTAATTTCATTTTGTGGTACTGGGCCTTATGCAAACACTCAACTGCTGAGCTTTAACCTCAGCCTCACAGTTATTAATTGAAAATGAAACAAATTATGGTTATGAGGTCTAGTTAAAAATAGCATATAGATACAAATCTTCAAAAACAAAAAAATTCAAGGACTTTTTACGACCAAAATATTAAATAAAGGTGGTCTAAATCACTGATTATACAAAATGAAAAGACCTGGAGGAGGGAAGAAATGCTTTTCTCACTTATTATTAAGAGTTTCAGTACTTATACTTTTAAGTTTAATGTTTAAATATGCAATAAAATGTATTTGCTGTAGTAAGAATGAATAAGTGGTGAGAATCCTCCTTGGTGAAATTCAAACTCAATATTTAAAGCCTACTTTTTCCTACGAGTGTATTTATTATGGATTTGAAGTAGCTCATGTTCCCATCAATAAGAATTAAAAGAGATAGAATACACTTCTATCAAAGCATTTAATAGCTCCATTTACTAGATAACTCAAACTTGAAAATATGAAATATTGCCAAGGAGGGAACTAAAGATCTCTAAGACTTTTTCATATACACTGTGTAGAAATCAATAAAATATGTAGGATTGTAAGAAACAAGGAAAGAAGGAAAAATAATAATATTGAGAAATTTGTAGATGTGCCAGATACTGGAATTTTCAGGCACAAATTTTAAAATTAACATAATTATTTTGCCCAAGACAATAGATAATAAAAGTTAGAGTTATATCAGAGTTACAAAATTAACATGCTAAGGAAAAATCTGAAAACTAAATAATGATAATTACTATCTGGAAATCAGTAGTTATGTGTTTTAGCTAACTTTAAAAGAAATGGATTACAGAATAAGATTTATCTGTAAGTGTGTTATTAGAAGATTTCCAGAAGAATAATGATATGAGAGTGAAAATATATGTCTAGGTAGAAAGGAGCCCTTTTGTGTTCTAGGTGAGATATTGAATTATCATTGCCAAAGAGTCCAACCCTTATAGAGCAGAGTAAATAGCATGCTTCACAGAAGCAAGGGGACATGGAGTTTGTGTTACTACACTTGTAGTTCTTCATTAGTGAATTGAGTCAGAGAATGGAAATCCTAGGTCAATAACAGAAGCAAGGGGACATGTAGTTTGTGTTCCTCCACTTGTAGTTCTTCATTAGCAGATTGAGTCCGAGAATGAAAATCCTAGGTCAGTAGACAAAATGACAGCAAAGTGTTTGGGTTAGGATACTAAGAGATAAAGTTCTTATGCTTACAGATGTAAAAATATTATTTATTATATGTTGACTTTATATAATTGGGTATGAAAGAATCAAACATTATAAAAAGAATATATAAATAGAATACATTTGATTTGAAATGCAGAGATATCTATAATAAGGAAAGTATTAATTTTATTAGATATTTTCTTTATTTACATTTCAAATGTTATTTATCCCCTTTCCTGGTTTCCCCTCTGAAAGCACCCCATCCCATCCCAAGTCCCCCTGCTCACCAATCCACTCACTCTGGCTTCCCTGTTCTGGCATTCCACTATACTTGGGCATATAGCTGAAGAGAATTTTAAAAAAAATAAGTGAAATTGGATGCTTAGATACTACCTGGTATGGGGATGATACAAAGTAAAATATATCTCATGTATTAAAGCTGAGAACCTCCATTTTTAAATTTACTTTAGTTAATGGTATATGGCTGTTTTGTCTGCACATATATCTGTGCAGCATGTGTGGACTTTGTACCTGTTGAGGCTAGTAAAGATTGATCAGCTGGAATTGGAGTTATAGATATTTGCAAGCCACCATATGGGCCCTGGGCATCAAACCTTGATCTTCTGCAAAAGTCGTCAGTAAACACCACTGAAATATCTTTCCAGATCTCAGAATTAATGTATTGTGATAACTATAGTTTTACAATAAGTTTTAAATGTGGAAATATGAGAGTATCAATTTATTTATTTAAAACTTGTTTTGGAAACTTGAGATTTACCTTGTTAAAAGGTGTGAAAAAATAAGTGTGCAGTTTTCAGCTTTTAAGCCATTCAATATAGTGGCTCCTAATTTTTCCAACTACTGAGTACTTGAACGATGACTAGATCAAATTCAGATGTGATTCAAATGATAAAGAAAGTAAAATATCTCATTAATGATCTCATAGTGATTGCATGTTAATACAACAGTACTTCTAAATTAACAGAATAAATAAAATGTTTCCTTTAAATTCCTGTAATTTCTTTCTTCTTTCTTTTAAAATGTGAATACTAGAGAATTTACATTTCTGCTGTTTTACTTTGTATTTCAAATGAACTGTATTGTTTTAGATTAAGAACTAAAGGTATGATTTAAATGCATAATTGAAATTTAAATGGTAAGTTAAAGTTAAAATCATACATAAATACAAAAGAATGAATTATTTGAATAAAGAAACAAAAGTGAAATAGAAAGCAAATGGTAAATATAAACATAAGCATACCTGAAATTATATAAAGTATACGTGAATTAAGGGATCAATGATAAGACCCAGTAAGTAAGTACATGTAGATAATTAAAAAATCATGCCTAGACTACTCCATTATAGGAATAAAAACAAATGAAAAGTATTTTCCCTACAGGGTGGAGAAAAGTCATGTGGTATAATAAGTTAATTTTAACACTTGGGAGTTGAATGCAGGAGGATGGTGATTTTGAGCACACCCTCTTCTATTTAGGGAGAGAGAGTAGCTTAGAAAGTGAGGGCATGGTGATCTATGCTAGTATGCTAACATGAATTTCAGCGCCATCTTAACTAGTGGCAGTCCTGTGACCATCTGCCATCTTTGTTGTGGGCAGATAAGGTTTTCCTATGCTATTGATTCAGCATCATCTTTATTCTGGACAGTTTCCATCTCACTGCCTCCTTACCTTAAGATACTCTGATTTAAAGTCTCCAAAGACACTTTCCAATTAAGATAAGGATTTTGTTATATACTGTCTTGGTAAATAATGATTTTTAAACAATAAAAATGTTAAAAGATCCCTGCCTTAAATGTAAGTTTAGCCTTGTTTATGCTACTGCTATTAAGTTACAGTGTACTCTCTTTATTTGCTAGATACATCCAGGACAAGTAATTAAACAAACACAGGTTGTCTAACTCAGATATGCTTAATAGATATTGGCTCTCAATCTTGTCAAAAATCTGCTAAATGTAAAGTTAAATGTTTAATCTTATGATAGACAGAGATTCCCAAATCCTGACAGTTTACCCCACAGGGTTTCAGAGAAGATATGGGCACAATGACAAGATTCTACCTGGATTGTGGTATGATAACCACTGAGACACATTGTTCTATTGCCTTGCTCACTGCCAGGATTTGGCCTACACTGTGAACAGAGAATACCCATAGAGTTAAATGTTTCATATTGCATGAAACAAGGTGACATTCTTACTCCACAGGAAAAGGCTTCTAGTCTTCTGAGTCTGATGGTTGAACTGACTGTGCCAAAGTTGGCTTGGAGAGCACAAGGACCTGGAAACTGTTTAGGTAGTGAATTATAGACCAACCTTTGTCATTTTAATCAATGCATGACTCCTAGATTATAATTATTTTTTCTGAGATTTCTTATTACATTGATAGCTAAGGTAACTGTACCTTGGCAGCTAAAAAACAAACCTGGCTCATTACCCCAAGGCAATCCACCACCTTACTAGCTCATTAGTCAGTTTATTAACTAGTTAAGACTATCAGATCCCTTATCAAAAAGACATATAGGTTTCCCTTGCTCACCGTCTTTATGACAAAGGATACACAAGTTCAGATGTAAGCTTTTACAGACAAAACCTTCTGCTACTTCTTTATCTAAACTCAGTTTCCAGTGACTAAATGCTTCATATTTCCTCTCCTTGCTATGCCATTGTCCTAACATTAAGCAATTGAGTTCTTATAAATTAGCCTAACCCTAATAAAACATTCCACTCTATAATCCAACTTTTTTAATCACAAGTTCAAATTTGAAATTTCCTTTGTCTTTTACCTATAGACGTAAAGTGTTTCTCATGGTAAATCTATGCTATCAGCTATCATAGTCACAAATTTTAAGTTTCCTTTGGTTTTCATTTAACTATAGACTTAAAATGTTTTTAACACTAAACTATGTGAGCAATTGTAGTATTCACAAGGTTGTCAAGATTTTATATTTCTTTTAATTGTCTTTTAAATGCAATATATTCAGTCTCCTATACAGAAGGAAAAAGGTCCTTCCTGCTTTTCTACTGCACAAAAGGTTTTAGTCTTCCCTAAATTCATCATAAAGACTGTCCATAACTTTAACAAATTTATCTCTTTTGTAAACATATGAATTACAGGAAAGCCACTCAGATCCAGCTTTCATGAACCAAATAGATTCCATCCAGAAAAGTACACCTGCCAATCAATAACCTAAGTTCCCACTTTTTACCTATCCCAGAGGGTGAGATTCCTCTTCTGTTCCTGGGATTGAGACTCTTCTCAACCACCAAGACATAAGGGTTTCAAATGTACATCTAAGGAAAAAAAATTCCCAAACATACTTAGTTTTATTCTCTACCTCATATGTATATATGTATATGTGTATGTGTATGATGTATATATGTATATGTATATGCATATGTATATATATGCTTGTGTGTGTGCATATGTGTGTGTGTGTGCATGTGTGAGTGTATATATGTGTGTGGTTCAGCATTTTGTCAAGTTCAGGAATTTACTCAAAATCTACATCCTGGACAGCTCCAGAAAAGCAACCCACAAATGCTCCAGTCTACTCTAACAGACAGATGTTTCTACTGGTCCTGCTTCTTACCCACAGATGTTCCACAGACCCTGGAAAGCAATGAAAGAGCCAACTCTCTTAAGACTGGATCAAAATCCCCATACCCATTTTTTTTGGTTTTCCAGAGACAAGTTGCCCCAGATTCATCAGGAAGTACCTATCTCCTCATACCCCTTCCATCTCTCTCCTTGACTTCCTAACTGTCCTCTTCTCTTCTCTTCTCTTCTCTTCTCTTCTCTTCTCTTCTCTTCTCTTCTCTTCTCTTCTCTTCTCTTCTCTTCTCTTCTCTTCTCTTCTCTTCTCTTCTCTTCTCTCCTCTCCTCTCCTCTCCTCTCCTCTCCTCTCCTCTCCTCTCCTCTCCTCTCCTCTTCCACCCTCCCTCTCTCTGTGCCTTTCTCTATTTCCTCCTCAAGTTCCCTTCCCATGCCCTAAATAAACTCTATTCCATACTATAACTGTCATATGGCTGGACCCTCAGGGGGAAGGGATGCCTCAGCATGGAGTCGCAGAGGAACCACCTTTCACCTCACCATACCACGCTTCTACCAAAACATCTTCTCTCTCTCTCTCTCTCTCTCTCTCTCTCTCTCTCTAAAACACAACAAAGTTAGTATAAAAGCATGACACACTAATACTAGTGAGATACAATTACTTTAAATAAGCATAAACAAAATGTGTGCTCTAAATTGCACATACTTATTACAGGAACTTAGCAGTAATGATAATAAAGACAAGAAATAGACATATCCACAACTGAACTTATAGCTAATATTTCAATAATTGGTAGAAGAAATGGAAATTCAGTAAACATATAGATTCCTGTGAAGAGATTACAAGGGATTAATGAAAGTTTGAGTGAGTTTGTCATAAAATGAGTTTCTTCACGTACTTGACACCTTCTACATATGAAAGTTCCTTCATTGTTCCTTCATGTAATACAGCCAGGGGACATGTGGGACCTTAATGAGACTTGTGGCCAAGCCCCAGGTTCTAGCCTGACTGCGCCTAGGCAGTCACCTGCCTGCAGCCACACTCTCCCTGCCTCTCGGGTTACCTGACCACCCAACTCTATAAATAGCACTCCTCAGTGCGTGCTCTCCCTCTCATCCCGCTTATTCTTCCCCAGCCCTCTTCTTTGTCTATCTCTCTGTCTCTCCATTTTCTCCCCTTTCCACATGGTCATGGCTTTTCTTATCTATTTTTTCCTCTTCCTTTGTCTTTCTATCCCTTTCCTCTTTCTATTTTCTTAATAATAAAACATCAAAGCTATGGGCGCCTCTTATTAAACTCGCCATACGGAGCTAGCTGCTACGCTCCGTCAGAGATTCAGCCACGCAGACAGTTTGTGAGCACAGGTAACAGGCAGAGAAATCCACACCAGAATGGCCCCACCTTCTGCGTGACATTTTTCTGCACACCTGTGTGTGCCCACGCACTGAAACTGGCTGTCCATTGACTGCCCGCTTCCCATTGTGCTGAGGTACGCGAGCATCTTGCCTGCTTCCCCAAAAACCCCACGTGGAACCTCCGTGTCCACCTGCGTTCTCTGCATACACGCGCTACCTTGGCCCTAGAGCTAGGCCCACGTGCCGCCGGCATGGCCTGGCGTGTGCCCTTTTCTTCCCCCCTGCGTTTGCATGTGCCAGGCCCCGCGCTTTCTTTCTTTTTTTTTTCCCCACAGGGACACTTGCTAGGATAGTAGTGTCATGATGTGTGATTTCTCTATCCCTTAGACTCATGAGACATATAGCCTCTTTATTAAGTACCAAGCACAGTTATTTTGTGAACAGAAACATTGTATCATCTAAGACATTTTACATTGTAAGAAGAAACTCTGTGAATCTAGCTTGCTGTTGAATACCTGGTTGTGTTTTCTGTGAGAAAAGGTCATATTGCTAACCCAACACAGGCCAGTCACTAAACGCTCAGCCATGTGGTAGCTATCTCTCTTTTGAGTTTGGCAGGAATCTATTAATCTGCCCCATTTATAACATTACAAGGAATACACATGGTTATGCTATCCATGTGTCAATTTAACTAACTTTTAAATTTGAACTATGGCAAAGACTAGCTAAGATTTTTTTTTGTCCAAATCATTTTGCTATCCTGCATTTTAGTGATTTTCTTGTATGGAAAAAAAATGTTTTAGAGATTGTTAACATGCTCGTGATAGCTGACTAAGCTTGACACATGCAGGAAGGGGTAACCTCAGTAGAGGAGTTGTTCCTATCATATTGGCTTGTGAGCACATCAAAAAGATCTGTTCTTGATTGCTAATGATTTAGGAAGACACAGCATGCTGTGGTAGTATTATTCCTAGTACCATGGACCTGGGTACTAGGAGCATCAGGTAAGTAGTGTTTCTGATTTAGTTTCTACTTCAGTTGCTTCTAAGTTCCTGCCTTGAGCTCATTCCATGGCTTCTATGATGGACTGTGACCTATAAACCAAATAAAGCCTTCCTTTACCATGCTGCTTTTGTGCATGGTGTTCATCACAGTAACAAGTAGAAAACTAGTATAATACTCATAACTCCCACAAACATCTATGCATACATCACAAGTTAGGTTTATTTTCATGTCCAAATACCAATGTCTGTGAGTCAATATACATTTCTTATCTTACAAAGTAAATAAATAGGTACTCTCCTAAATCTCTGTCTATACCACTCCTGGGCATAACCCGAAGATGCTCCAACATGTGATAAGGACACATGCTACACTATGTTCATAGAAGCTGAAAAGAATCCAGGTTTCCTTCAACAGAAGAATGGATACAGAAAATGTTGTATATTTACACAATGGAGTACTACTCAGCTACAAAAAATGATGAGTTCATGAAATTCTAAGTCAAATGTATGGAACTAGAAAATATCATCCTGAGTGAGGTAGCCCAATCACAAAAGAACACACATGGTATGCACTCACTGATAAGTGGATATTAGCTCAAAAGTTCTGAATACCCAAGATACAATTCACAGACCATATGAAGCTCAATAAGAAGGAAGACCAAAGTGTGGGTGCTTCGATTCTTCTGAGAAGGGTAGCAAAATACTCACAGGAGTAAATATGGAGATAAAGTGTTGAGCATAGACTAAAGAAAAGGTCACCCATAGAATGTCCCACCTGGGGATTCATCCCATATACCAAACCCCAGCACTATTGTGGATGCCAAGAAATGCTTGCTGAAAGGAGCCTGGTAAGGCTGCCTCCTGAGAGGCCCTGTCAGAGCCTTACAAATACAGAGGCAGATTCTCACTGCCAACCACTGGACTGAGAGCAGGGTCCCCAATGGAGGAGTTAGAAAAAGGACTGAAGGAGCTGAAGGGGTTTGCAGCCTCATAGGAAGACCAAAAATAGAACCAGCCAGAGTGCCTGCCCCCCTTCCCCACCCTCAGAGCTCCCAGGGACTAAGCCATCAACGAAGGAGTACACATGGCTCCAGCTGCATATGTAGCAGAGGATTACCTTGTCAGGCATCAATGGGAGAAGTGATCTTTGGTCTTATGAAGGCAGATAGAAACTTCAGAGTAGGGAAATTGAGGGCAGGAGGTTGGAGTGGGGTGGTTGGAGGAGCACCCTCATAGAAGCAGGGGGAAGGAGAATGAGATAGGAGGTTTCCAGGAGGTGGGGAAACCAGGAAAGGGGATAACACTTGAAATGTAAATAAAGAAAATATCCAATAAAAAAATCTTTGCCTACTACTAGGGCTTCTTTTTATTTGTATCTTTTACAACTATACCCAAGGTGGCTATTCTTCCAACAGTTCTGATAGTTTTTTGGCTACCACTCAACAACATGCAAATGGAGCTTATGATTGCCCTCTTTAGTGACCAAGTCATAAGGAATATTCAATGAGATATAAATATACGCTGAAAAAGGGTAGTAGAGATAGCCTGGAGAACTAATCAATATGCCATTGTAGCATGTTTGAGTCTTCACATGCTAATGCTGAATCAAATATATTCCAATTCTGTTTCAGAGTGGGTTGTTGCTGAACCTATTAAACTTAGGACTTCATAGGATATGTCAGGTTTTCTTTCATGTTAAGCATATCTGCTGTTACAAAATTTTGTGTTCAATATAACCTCAGCTAGGTGACAAATGGTGATCTAACTTTCCAAATGTTTCTATTCTCTGTTCCATTGTCTGGAATAGTTACAGGGTAGTAGACACCTATACTATGATACTCCTATTGAAGTCACAAAAAATTCTATGAGGTATCTTTTCAGATTAACTCCAAAATGGCTCCTAGGTTGACTAATAGTTATATTAATTTTATATTAATTAAGTGAGAAATTATTACTCTTAGAAGCTAAATGCTAAGCAGCACAAATTTATTATCTCATAATCTTTACAGATCAGAAGTTTGGGTTTAACATTCCTAGACTCTGTAATTCAAGTCTCATGAAGTAAAAATCAAGTTTTAGACTTTGGTTGAGACTCATCTGGAGCTTGGTGTTTTATTCAGGTCCACAGGGTTCCAGGTCAGAAATCAGTTCCTTGTTCTAAGATCTGTGTTAATCAGAGACTAAGTCCCTATTTTTAGTCTATTGGTTCTTATCGTCAAACAATCACATTTTGCTCACACCACTTCTTATAATCACTGTAGAATAATTTTGCTATAGACCAGATTAAAGCTAAGAACCTTAGATATCACCCTATGAATTACATTGAAACAATCTTTCAGAGTCTAGAATATGGTCTCTCCATAATACAGAGACCCAAGGGCTTCTTTTCCTTTATTTAAGGTCGTTATGTATGGTGAGATCATTGGTTGACTACTTTAAAGGGAATGGCTCGGCATGTCTAATACCAATGACTGCCTAAAACTTTAACTGGTGTGGTAAGCTTAAGATTCTTTGTAAAATTTGCAAATGTTATCAAGTCCTATACTTTAGACTTTATCAGCTCCTCTGAGGCACTAGAAATTTCTCAGCTTTCCCACTGATTAGGATGATGCCATCATTTTTATGAACCAGTGTCAAATTCTACATGTTTTCTAGCCAATCCACATTTCTTTAGATTAAAATATAGCATGCCTATTTTTATCTATTCAAAGTATATTGAAGCTGTTTCAGATCCTCTTTGCAAATATAGATATGAGATACTAGTTCAATGGCTGCATATTTTATACCACATACTGGGTCATTCATCTACAACACTGCTATTCCTATACAGCAATGATAGCATGATTTACAGAGTAGCAGCTCATGAAGTTACACAGCTAAATAGAAAGTATTGTGCTGTGATCTTCTGTGAAAAGTCTAGATTTACGTAGAAGTCAAATTGACAAATGCAGAGAGGAATATTCTGGTCACTTACTCTGACCATAAATGCAAATGTTGATTGCCATTACTACCAAATTTGGGGTATTACTTACCTATGCAAGTGGTTATAATGCTGAAATAATTTTCTCTATTTTGTTGAAGGAATGGTACCAACATGTTATTTGTCTTTGGAATCTGGCTTCTCTTCCAATCTTTGTATTCCTGATCAGAGAGCTGGATAACATCTAAAATTGGATAAATAATCCACAACCAATAGTTAGGTAACATCACACCACTAAATTGTTTTGTTTTGTTTTGGTGAAGAACTGAGCTTGAGACTGACCCAGGACCTAATGCCTTAGTGTGCCTCATTCCTTACCAGTTTACATATTTTTGCTGTAGGGACCTTTTGTTATAATAAAAGTCAGTAATGATAATTTCAGCCATTAGTCATGTTTTAATAGAGAGACCCCATACACTGAGTGCAGTCATGATGCTGAGGCACCTTTTCTTAAAGGGGAAGTTTATGGGGAACACACAGGCAGCTAAAGGATTTCCTTCCTTCAAGCAGTATATTCAATTTATGGGTTTTTTAGCCTTAATTTCCATTAATCTCTGCCAGGTTTTTCATTTCTACCTCATTTTGTGTTGACTGTCATTTCCCCCAAGCTTTTAGCAGTTGTCCTAGCACCGTGTTCTCTGTGTTCCCCATCTTCTGGGATCTTTGCCAGTACGCTCTGTACTCCGGCATACTTTCAGTGTTCTCGAAATCATCATCCTTGTTTATTACCTAACTTTATATCATCTTCCATGAATTCTCTCCCAGCCTTCATTAATACATGACAATTTCTGAGGAGGATTGTTTGGTACATAGATTGTTCCTTCCTTTCAAGGGATGTTCCTAATATTCAAGTCATGATACAGTTTTACCACAGTAACTAGCTGAGGAGAGTATTCTTGGGTAGTACACACAGTCTCTGAGGAAAGGTTGTTGCAGCATTTTCAATCAAAGAGTAGCTCACAAATGATTATATTTGAAACACAAACACCGTCTATGTAGTTCAAGGGAAACTCAAGTGAGATTTTTATACCTAACAAATCATATGTCCCTATCCCACTTATTAAGGTCCCACTATTATTAAGTCAAAGTACTAATTTTGACACAACAGAATTGCACAGGTTAAGAATTTATCCTCAAAGACTATCCCTTTCCTTTGTTACAAAATATCTAAGACTTGTATTCTCACATAATAGTTAGCTACCATTAATTACTGTAGGTCTCTCATTGTCTTCAGGTGTGCACAGCCACAGCCTTCCCGTCTCACAGATATTTCCTCTACATGATAGGGCTGAGCTAACACTTCTTTCATTTTTTCCAGTTACCATCCTAGTCATTCAGGTCAGGACTGGCAAACCTGCTCTCTTTCCTTGCAGAGGGACTTTCAGGAATCCTTTTCAAGAGTTGAAGATTCCCAATATCGGCGATGGAATGAGGTGCAGACTTCATAAGACTACCCAAGAGTTCCTTAAGTAGGCACTTCTGTTATTTTACCACAGGATGATGTCCTGGCAAGTACATTCTGAGATGCCATTCAGCAGGCAACAGCTCTCTGAAGAGTGACTTTTAGGAGTATTGTAAAGGGTAGATGCACATTTAGACAAAGAGGCTTTATAGAAATAACTTACAGAAGTCCCCAAGACTGGGAGAACACCTTCATACTGATAAAGTCATTATTTGTGAACTACACTTGGGAATGGCTCATGGTCCTAGGTGGGATGCTTATCTCCAGCTCAGGGTAGTCCTCAAAAGGGGCATAACACTGAGGTTTTCTCAGAGATCTTCCACTGAAATGGGATCTAACAACATATCCCAGCTCTGCTACATAAAAAGATGAAAAGAGGCTGTTTTGCTTAAAGACAGCCATGAGCTATAATAAGCAAAGTAAAGAATCTGTGCAGGAAATATCAATGACTCTTTAAAAGCTTTGCTAATTAAATGAATGTTGTTTTTGAATAAAAAGAGATAGGCAGTTAAAAGTGTTCAGCCACTCAGGGCTAAATGGAATATCCCTTCCAAATACCCGCAGGGCTCAGGGAACCATGGAAAAAGAGGCAAACAAGAGTGTAAGATCCAGAGAGAATGGAAGTTACCAAGAAAACAATGCCCTCTAAAGGAATATTATCAAAGACCATATGGACGCACAGAGAGTGAGGCATCATGGACAGGGTCTGCACAGGATTGAAGCAGGTCCTCTGTGGATTCATTATGATCTGCACTTTAGTGATTTGTGAGATTACTGAGTTTTATAGATTAGTGGGTCCCTGATTCTTATACATTCTCTTGGGCTCTTTTCCTTCCATTAGTTTGTCTTGTCCAACTCTAGTGTGTTAGTTTTTGTTTTATATTATTATATTGTATTTATTATTTTATTATCCCTTAGACGTCTGCTTGTTTACTAACGAGAGACAGTGGATCTACATTGGAGGGGAGGTGGGAAGGACATGGGAGGAGTAGAGGGACAATAAACTATAATCAGATTATATTATGTAAGAAAAAATCTATCTTTAATAATAAAAATAATATTAAATAACATTGCTTTAAAAAGAAGGAAGAAAGTTTGGCAATCAACCTAAGCTCATGGGCATAGGTAAGGTATCTGAAACAGAATTCTTTGTTAAAATACAATATTTCACACACACACACACAAAAATACTGTAGTAACACTCACATTAACTCTTTGAAAATGTATTTTGACATCTAAAATTGAATAATACAATTGATGCTTGAATAAGAAAATGTTGCAACTAAATCCTAACAAAGTGCTCAGAAAAAACACATGAGGATATTTTTAAGCCTTTGGAGAAGACACATGTCACTAATCATAAAACAATATAATAAATTAAGACTGTCAATATTAAGATATGCTCTATCAGATCATTGAAAACACCTTTAGAGGTATTATAAACCAAATCACAGATGGAAGGGATTTATGACAAATATCAAAATAAATAATTCATATTCAGAAACATAGAAAAACTCAAATGAGCTAAGAAAAAGTTTAAAATCATTTGAAAATTTGCCAAACATTTAAAATGGGTATTTGTAAAGAGAAGATATGTAAATAATGAGTTACATATTGAAAAATACCAAACTACATTGCTATTTTGTTAATGTATTTTGTATTATGACAATTTCATGAACAGAAACAGTGGGTTTTAGTTATTTAATCCCTACATTGTCCTCCTATATAGCTTACTGATTGACTACTATATTTGGTATTTGTCAAATAAAGCAAGCGAAGGAAGAATATTGAGTACCCGGTATATGCAAACTGCCTGTGAGCATTAATGATCTCATGGTGTTTTGACATTATGTAGTGTAACTGACCATGCATGTATTGTTTACCTCAGTGTTTAATTTCCAGATATGTACAAAACAGAAATTTATGTGGCATGAAAAGGCATACAAGACTATTTATAGCAGCAGCAAATTCAAACTATAAAAAAAAAAAAACAAAACAGCCTATACAGTCATCAAAGGAGAGGCACAATTAAACTCAGGTGCATTCATGTAGTAAATAATTGTAGTTATCAATATAATCTACAAACTAATAAACATATGAACATGAAACTCAAATACATGGCACTTGATGATAAAGAATGAAATAAACACAAAATAATATATACAGCTAGGTAACTGTATGTGGACTCACATATTTATTTCAAACAGAAAAAAAATTACAAATGATTTTAAATTAGAATATTTATTTGTGAGTATTTATGGGACTATAATAGCATCATGTTCTGGTGTTGACTGCATAGATATGAACATTTATTGGGTTATATGTGTAGAAATGCATGTTATTTATTATGCTTTCTGTGGGATTAAATGTTTACAAACAAAATTTACTATAGAAAACATATCAACTTACAGTACAGTATTCATGTGTGTGTGGTGTGTGTATGTATGTGTGTGAGCACACATGCATGGAGTAAGAGGCCTGGAAAGACTGGATGTAGGGGAATGCCAAGACAGAGAAGCAAGAGGGGGTTGAATGGGGAAAAGAGGGAGGGAAGGGGGCTTATGGGACTTTTGGGGAGGGAGGAAACAGGAAAGGGGAAATGTAAAAAAAAAAACTTAGAAAATAAAATAAAATTAAAAAAAAGAGAGAACAAATAGATTTCCTTAGAAAATTTAAAAGGTAAATGTGGCTCTCAGCACTCACCAAAAACGAAACCAAATCAAAACAAAGGCCAAAGAAACTTCTTTTCGCAGAGGACAGAGACCATTACAAGAAACCACAACTGGTCAAAAGCAATGATTGTGGTGTTTTCAGAACCAGTGAATACATCTATAATACAACTCTTTTCCATACAGGTTGGAAAATATTGGGGAAGAAGGGGAGGAAAGATTGTAGGAACCAGAGGACCTGGAAACTTGCCTACAAGATTATGTCTCCTTGAAATGAAATGAAAGCTATCTCCATGATTGCTCAATGATGTGATTGCCTAAATAGGTCCTGAACAATGACAACATTAGTATACCAACAGTTATTGTGAAAAGAAGAAATTTTATGGGATCCTATTCCTAGGCAAAGAACTATTTGCAAACAAGAACTTCTGTGAACAAGAAAAAATAGTCTTCTCAGAAATGAGCCCTATATTTGCACATGTGTATGTATATGGGTAGGGGTATATGTATTATATAAGTGTGTATATATATATATATATATATATATATATATATATATATATATATATATCACTAAACAGAGTAAACAGACTCAACACATATATGTATATTTTATGTATATATGTGTGTATATATAAATACATGGAAGGGGTCAAAGGGAGGAAAAAGGAGTAAATGATGTAATTATATTTTAATAAAAATTACTACGAAAATGAATTTATGGAGGCAAAACCAAGACTTCATATAAAAATAATATTTCCATGCAGTAAAATTTGAATATAAGCTATTCCAGTAATCTTAAAGACTGTTTTTGAGTACTTTTAAAAAAAATCTAAAATTTATCTTGAAAAAAATGGAAACATTTTTAAATATTATAAAAAAATAAATTATGCTTGTTAGTTTTGTTAACCTGACACAAACCAGAGCCATTTGAATAGAGGGGACCTCAATCGAAAATTTGTGTCCCACAGACTTAACAAAATAGACTCTAGGTTTTGCCTGCATGTGAGTGTGCATGTGTGTTTGTGTGCATGTGTGTGTGATAGAGTAAGCATGTGTGCGTATGTGTAAGTGTGCACTTATGTATGTGTGAGTGTGTGCATGTATGTCTGTGAGAGTGTGCATGAGTGTATATGTGTGAGTGTGCATGTGTGTATAAATATGTGTGCATCTGTGTGTGTGAGTGTGCACTTGTGTGTGTGAATGTACATGTGTGTGTGTGAGTGTGCACTTGTGTGTGTGCATGTTTGTCTGCATGTTTTATTTTGATTTGATTTATTTTGTTATTTTCAATCTACTTTCAGTTGCTTTGATTCTGTTTTTCTTGTCTTTTTTAGAGAGAGAACAGGAAATTGGGTGGGTAGGAAAGTTTGAGAAAGGTTGGAGGAGTGGAAAGGATGTAATCAAAATATAATGTGTGAAAAAATTAAAAACCAAAATTAATCCAAAAACCAAAACTCACATTGGTTTGTCAAAAACATTTAATAATTAAGAACAATCCAGATGAACACAGTGATAAAAATATTCAAATGTGTAAGGATACTGTAGTAATAAAATTTATCATTAGTCATTAATATAAAGGCAAGAATGCATAAATAGTTCTCTAAAATATCGAAGAAATACACAGTAAGAAAACAACAATCAGTAGTTTCCTTTTGTTATTTATCCTGTAATGGCTTAATCTGCAAGTTCATTTTATTGTTCTAGATTAAATGTTTACATTTTAAAATGAATATTTAAAGTTATTTTAATAGGAAAATTGTCCCATTTGCTCTTATTTTTTATAATTATGAATAAAGAATGAGTTTTATGTTTTGAAGGCTAAAACATTCAGTAAGTTGATATCTAGTATGGTATGTTATTTTTATCACTATAAATGCACTTTAATATTTATCATTTAATTTATTTCTCATATCTTTTGCACTGTATTCTTATTTACAAACCCTTCTTTCCTTCCTTTCCTACCTTCACAATAAGACAAAATGAAAATAAAATATGGTTGCTTTCTCTTCATGTTTAAACACTAATTTATAAATGCTGTGTTTAAAGAGATATACCAATGCAAGAATATCAGGAAGTCATACATGTATGTAATGATTGTGATCAGTCATTATAAACAGAATAATTTTGTCTGAGTAGATAATAATCACTATTTCATAGCTCTACATTTGTGAGAGGAAAAAAATAGCAGTTTCTACGACAGATTGAGAAACTCCTTATTATGTTATAAACACTTAATAAACTTGACCAGCCAAGAAAAGAGACATGGAAAGGTACAACATATAAAGGTGGAACAATAATTAATATGCTTCATGTAACTATATTTTATATTAAACTTGAGTATGGTAAATAGTGAGAAAGCATTATTTTTAAATATATAAAGTTGATCACATACAAGATGACAATAAGTATAATGAACATAGAATACACAAATTTTCTTTGTAAAAGCATTCCATAGGCTAGAGCAATGGCCTTGTAAATAAAGCACAGGCGCTCTTCCAGAGGATCTGGATTCGACTCCCAGCAGCTCACAGTTGTCTGTAGCTTCATTCCTCTTCATGATACTGCACATACATGATACACACATGCAGGAATGATGCCTATGTAGGAAAGCATTATAATCAGAATTAGCATCCAGTCAACAAAATACTGTGAGAAGAAATTTACTAGCATGCTTTAAATAATTTATGGATCAAATTTTAAATATCTTAATGAAACTAACTTCACAAAATTTACCAGAGAATAATATGCTTGTCATATGAGGCTTTTGCTTATAGGATCCACATAGCCTCACATCCAAGTGTTAGAAAACATTTATGAAAAACATAACCCAGTTTCAGATTTATAGTTTAAGATATAGATAGAATCTGGAACTGACCTGTTTTATGAATTATAGAGCTGAACTAATAAAATACAAATTTTCCATCACAGAAAACATGTCAGTAACAAATAAGAAAATGATAGGAAGGAGGAAAGAGATGGAGAGAGAGAGGGAAAAGAGGGAGAAGAAGAGGGATGGAGATGGAGAGAAAGAGAGAGAGAAAGAGAGAGAGAGAGAGAGAGAGAGAGAGAGAGAGAGAGAGAGAGAGAGAGAGAGAGAGAGAGAGAGAGAGATGGGGGAGAGAGATCTCACACGATTCCCCACCCAGATTTTAAACTGTAATTGGTTCATGCAGGCTGGGCACAGAAGACACTAGGAAAAGATGTATAAGAAAGGAGCATGTAAATAGTTTATATTTACTACCAAAACTTCCTACTGTCAGAACATAATACTGCAGTAGACAGGCAGGACTCCCATAGGAGGGAGGGGGACATGAATCCCCTCACAAAACCTTCAGCCAAAAAATTGTCTTGCCTACAAAATGCACAGTGATAAAAATGGAGCAGAGACTGAGGGAACAGCAACCAATGACTGGCTGAATCTGAGACCCAGTCCATGTGAGATAGCCAAACCCCAATACTTTTCTATGCTTGGAGACAGGAACCTAGCATAACTGTCTACTGAGAGACTATATCAAGCAGCAGACGGAGGCAGATGTAGGGACCCATAGCCAAACATCAGGTGGAACTCGGCAGTCTTATGGAAGAGTAGAGGATAGAACTGAACAAGCCTGAGGTGTCAAGATCAACACAAGAAGACCTACAGAGTCAACTAACCTGGGCTCAGAGAAAGTAGGCTACCAAACAGGGAGCATGCAGGGGTTGGACCTGGGCCCTCTACACATTTGTAGCAAATGTGTAACTTGGTCTTTATGTGTGAATCCTAACAAGTAGAGTGCAGGTTATCTCAGTTTCCCTTCCCTCTAAGTGGACTACCTAGTTGAGTCTCAGTTGGAAAGGATGTCCCTAGATCTGCTGGGAATAGATATCACAGGGTAGGGTGGTACCCGATGGGGGGGATTCCTTTCTCAGAGGAGAAGGGGAGGAGGCAATTGTGTAGTAATTTGTAAGGGTGAGACTTGGAGGAGAGGAGGTGGGGACTAAGATCTGGATGTAAAGTGAATAAAAAATTAATCATTGGAGAAGAAAAAGATCTGGGGGTGGGGGAGAAAAGAACTGAGGAAATTGCTGTTTGAATTCACTGAATACTTCTTCATAACAGGACTTGAAAGAAACAAGCTGATTCCAAGTAATTTAAATTAACCAAAAGCATTTTGATTAGAAGAGAAAAAATAGTACCCAATGGTAAAATTTTCAAAATCTGGCCTCAAATTAAAAAAAAAAAAAAGAGAGACATGAAAGAAGAGGAAAATTTAAACCATAAGGAGGAGCAAAAGTTATCAACAGAAATAGAGTTGGGATAACAAACATGGAAGAATTGCCATGGAAGAAACAAAATGCCAATTAAAAGCAAATTGAGCACACAGGTTGCATCCCTTCCTCCCAAGGTTCAGGGATCATTGCAGAAGAGAGGACTGACAGAGGTTAAGAATCAGAGGCAAAATCAAAAACACAGGAGACAGCAGTTGTTGTCGAGGATGTGGAGAAAGAGGAACACTCCTCCACTGCTGGTGGGATTGCAAGCTGGTACTACCACTCTGGAAAACAGTCTGGCGGTTCCTCAGAAAACTGGTCATGACACTCCCGGAGGATTCAGCTATACCACTCCTGGGCATATACCCAGATGCTTTACCTGCATGCAATAAGGACACATGCTCCACTATGTTCATAGCAGCCTTATTTATAATATCCAGAAGCTGGAAAGAACCCAGATGTCCCTCAACGGAGGAATGGATACAGAAGATGTGGTATATCTACACAATGGAATACTACTCTGCAATTAAAAACAATGAATTCACGAAATTCCTAGGCAAATGGTCAGAACTTGAAAATATCATCCTTAGTGAGGTAACCCAATCACAAAAGAACACACATGGTATGCAGTCACTGATAAGGGAATATTAACCCAGAATCTCGGAATACACAAGACACAATTCACATATCAATAGATTTCCAAGAAGATGGAAGGAGATACCCCTGGTCCTGGAAAGACTGGATGTAGGGGAATGCCAGGACAGAGAGCAAGCGAGAGGGGGTTGAATGGGGAACAGGGGGAGGGAAGAGGGAGGGAGGAAACAGGAAAGGGGAAATCATTCGGAATGTAAATAAAAAAAATATAGAAAAAAAAGAATCAGAGGCAGTCAATATCTATCAGGAAATAGTGTCTTCAGGACAGAGCAAAGCATTTGCACATATAAACTCATAGCAGTTACAACTCAATGCACAGAACTTGTACAAGCCCAAAGCAGACCTAATCTAGAGTAGAGACGGGAAGCATGCATGACACCTTACTCCTAGCTGCAGCGTTATTGGAAACCATCAGCAGATGAGAGATGGAGTGCCAGTTTTCTCTAAAAGTGTAGCTCCTGGTAAGTTGACCAAACTCCAGTGGATGAGCACACAGACAAGAATATATGGGCAGCACAACTTTTTCTTAAGGGTGGGTAGGAAATAGAGGCTTCTAAGAAGAGTTGGGAGATGGGGATAATATCAACATATATTGTATGAAATGCTTAAAGAACCCATAAAAACATAATTTTAAAAAGTAAATGTGATCCATTTTAAGTAAAGGGAGACCACTGCTGAGTCGATAAATGTTAAGAGAAAAGCTGGATTTTACGAACTGAAAGCTATAATGCAGACAATGGGTTTATGACAGATAAGTCATGAGGGAAGGAAATATTTGTGAGTCTGAAAGTGTGGTGTAGAGGAATAGCGTGACAGAGTGTTGGGAAATCATTAAACGGTGGAATACTTATGCCAATGGGGCTTCTGAAATAACAAAGGATACTACATGAAGATATTTGGTCTGAAGGCCAACACATTCTAAGGTTGATGAAGTTTTGTGTTTCTCATCCCAGTAGACTAACATTAGAGAAAAAAAAAATCAAAGCAGACCAATGTGGAAGAAAATCTCGTCAAATACAGAATGAATGAGGACAGTAAACTTTTCAGAAAAATAATAAGGAAATAAGAGTGGAGTAACTCTTTCAACATACAGAAAATATATCAAGCTAGAATTATCTATGCAATAAAATTGTCTGTAACAGGCCAAGTAAAATCACTTTTAGGAACTGAAGGCTGAGAGTGGACAAGCATTGTCTTTTTTTTCCATCATAGCTATAAGACTTATAAGAGAAATAATGTTGGGTGCAAATGTCTAACTGAAAAGAATGAAATCATTGGAATTGGTGAATATGTTAATAGATTTCCTTACACATTCATTTACAATGACCTTTGAAACAAAAATTTAAAATATACAGTAGGATTTTAACATATAAAAGTAGAACTAGCAATAGAAACTTCAGAAAGTAAAATGATGTTTTTTTAAAGTTATAGTGAAAATAGAGCAGTCAGGGATCACATGAAACTAGATTATTATAAATTAAATGCTAATGTAACCACCCGAATGAAGATGAGCTAGCATATAAAAACATTAAATGTTGAAAAAAAATAAATACCGTATGTTCAAGATGATCAGGAAACTGAACCATCAACAACAATCTAAGGAGGGCTAATAAACAAGGAGGGAAGAGAGAACACAGGACATAGCAGGAAGATGGTTGACATAGACCCATACACGGCAATGACACTAAGAAGAACCCAGTCTGAACATCACACAATTGAAAGCAAAACTCAGCTCCTTGTTATTAACAACAGACCACGTTTAAAATCTAGCCACCATGATTATTTAAAGATAGATGCCTGGAGATGTAAAATGCTATCAATGTCAAATGGAAGCTAGAGTGTTTACATTAATGTAAGACAAAGTTTACCAGGGATGAGAACTGGGAATCTTTCAAAAAGATAATTGATGCACCCTAGAAGAGTACAGGTGCCTGAAACTTCTGTGCCACTATCAATTGAGACTTAAGCCATATAAAACAAAACCAAGTTGATAGCTAGCTAAAGAAATCAAAATTATAGTTAGAAATTTCAACAATCCTTCCACCACTCCTATTACTGGGGAATGGAGGAACTCCTCCTAGCAGTTTATGGCTTCTAGGTAAGGCTCGCTTTCTGCTGGAGTGTGCCCCAGTGGATGACCTCACATTCATGCACACACAACCATGCTACTTAGACTCAGTAAGTAAATCAGTCATTAAATAAAGTCTGAAATTTTGAGCTCTGATGAGGGGCTCTAGGGAAGCTGGATGGACAGGGTGAAAATTAGATATGATCAAGATACATTGTATACATGTAGGGAATTTTTAAAGAACAAATTAAAATTGAAAAAAAAGATAAAGAGGAAATAGAAATGCAACTATGGAAGTTATGAAACACAAGAACCACCTATTAGGTGTGTTGATATAATTTATGTTTACTTATGATCTGTCACAAACAGCTAACAGCATTCCTTTTAAGGGCACACATACCATTAGGAAGAGAAAAACTCTCCTAAAAGCCCCACACATATAAAGGGTTTCAGTTGACACAAATCATCTTCTCAGGCCAAGATGAAATTAAAGTAAGACTTAATAACAGCATTATTACCAAAGATTTCCAGTGTGTTCATCCCAATCAGCACATTTCAATTACCTGGAAGAGATCTGATACTTTATTACAGAGAACAAAAGCCCATTTCAATTACCCAGAAGAGATTGGATACTTTAGATTGGATACTTTACTACAGAGAATAAAAGTCTATCCCAGGAGTATTGTGAGATGAAGTTGAATCACATCTTAAGAGTGTTCTTTCAAACCCTAATGTCAATATGTCTGAACTTGAATATATGCTTCTTAAGACAATACATTTAACTCAAAATAGAACATGAAAACTGAATAAACAGGTAAATCAGAGCATATTTAATAAAATGTCACACAAAATAATAAAATTTAGGACAACTAAAAGGAAGTTCTTATTAGTTATCAATCAAGTTGATACTTGTTTCATCACCAAGGGTGTTTAGCATAAACTCAATGTGTCACATGCATTTCAAGGTAGCTATGAAACAATATATTTGTAGATGGCAATGCCATACTTGAGTGTTAACTAGTTGTTCACCTTGTCCTGATTGAGCAGACAAAATTAGAGATGAAATATGGCTTACAAATATTCAAAGTGAGAGAAATACAGACCCTACAGTTATTGAAAAGATATTTATTAAAAGCAACATATATATCTGATTTTAGCGAGATACACTAAATAATGGTTTCAGTTATGACCACAGCAAGGGTAGTCTTAACACATATTTTTCAGGTACAGTGAATAAATTATGGAATGTAAGGTTAATTGAGTATTGTTAAGTGAACTAACATAATTTACCACATAAGGGAATTTTTACAGATGCAAGGTATATGAGTGGTATAATACACTTGGATAAATAAGATACTCATTGTTTTATTAAAAGTTTTGATGATTAGCATTGTCAATCTGATGGGCTCTAGATTTACCTAGGAGGACAGCATCTCAGGCAAACCTGTGAAGGATGATTTAGATGAGGTCAGTCTATGGCTATGCTTGTGAGGAACTGTCTTGGTTAGATCTACTAAGGTGGGAAGACTCACTTTAGGAGAGGGAAGCAACGTTCACTGGGCTTGGGTCCTGCACTGCATAAAACTGGGAACAGGACCTGGGCATCAGCATTCATTATTTTCTGCTTTCTGACTGTGGACGAATGTCAGCAGTTGCCTCAATCTCCTGCTCCCAGGACTTTCCCACCATAATGCAATTGTGAGGAAAAACACTTACTTGGGTTGCTTTTGGGAGAACTTTGTCACAGCAGTAGGAAAAGTATTAGCTAGGACTAAAAAGTTCATTGCCACCGCAGAGCAGAGAGATTCCTTCAAGCTTTTGAAATACATGCATGTGAACCTACTGCTGTAGAGTAGGCATGACGCTGTTCACCTCTGATCTAAATTAATGAGACTCACAAGCTGGAAAGTGTGAGACCCTACTCCAAGCAAACAAGCAAACAATCAACACAAATGAGCAAATGGCTAGTGAAATCCTGACACCCAGGAGTCTAAAGCAAGAAGATTGCTATGAGTACTAGGCATGTCTGCAACCAACTGCTTTATAGTTGGGTTTGAGGTTCCTTCCCACAAGAGGAAATTTATGTCTGGTTCTGTAAATCTAGTGTAGAACTCATAGTGGGCAAGCTTACCAGCTCCAGGAATGAATCTATCACTATTGCTATGCTAAAGGGCCATAGCATTAAACTTCTCTCTAAATTCATTGTAAATACGGCTTTCAGGCCTCATTAGAGATTTTGTGTTTTCTTTTTCCTTTGTTTATTTGGTGTTTTTTTTTTTCACAATGATCAGTGATTATCACAGGAACTCACATATGGTCAAAGTGCAGAAAATATGCCCAGCCACAGATGAGATATCTATGTCACACCCATGGAGGATAGGTGATCATAACAAAAAAGGGCCAAAAGACTGTCAGGGAGAATCATTTGGAAAAGGAACTTTTGGATATGACAGGACTACTGTCCTATGAACTCACAATATCTTGGTATTGACCTAGATGAGATCAGACTGGTTAGCATTCTAACAAAGACTAGGAAGGGGCTTCTGTACTCCCATTCCTAACTGAGTAGCTATTGACTACTACTCAGTTGACTATTTCTGGGGGAGAGAAAGTTATTGCTTTTTAAGAGTATAGCCCATGGTAGGTTGACTGCATTTCAGTGGATTGCCCCTTATATGGACTCAATAGATTACCCTCAAAAGAAGATTGAAGATATGCAGAGGTAGATAAATAGGGGCTGGATTTTTTGAGGAGCTAGGAGGAAGAGTAACGTGGGGGATCTGATGAACATATATTATAAACATTTCTCAAAGGACTAATAAAATTGTTGCTTAAGAAAGCAATTTAAGCAAGGCATGGTGGTGAATGTTTTTAATTCTAGCACTTGGGAGACAAAGACAGTGGATTTCTGTTAGTTCTGGTCTACAAAGCCAGTTCAAGCAAGCCAGGGCTCATATAGGGAAACCATGTCTCAAAAATAACAAACAAATAAACAAACAAAAAACCGAGAGAGAGAGAGAGAGAGAGAGAGAGAGAGAGAGAGAACTTAACCCCAAACATAACCAACTATTTACTAAGTTTTCATATTTCATATTTAACAAGGCATATATGACTCCAAGTACAGTTGGTCAAGATAAACTGGACTTGAAAAGAGAAGAAGGAGAAGGAGAAGGAGGAGGAGGAGGAGGAGGAGGAGAAGAAGAAGAAGAAGAAGAAGAAGAAGAAGAAGAAGAAGAAGAAGAAGAAGAAGAAGAAGAAGAAGAAGAAGAAGAAGAAGTAGTAGTGGAGGAGAGGAGGAGGAGGAGGAAGAAAAGAGGAAAGAGGAGGAGGGGGAAGGGGGAAGGAGGAGGAGGAAGAAGAGAAGGAAGAGAAAGAGGAGGAAAAAAAAGAAGTTTAAAGTTGCCTTAGTAGGCAGGCAAGGGTACAGACTGAATTTGACAGGAGTTGGAGGTGTGAATATGACCAAAATATAGTGAATAAATATTAATTCATTAATAAAATTATGAACTAATTGGTTAAAGATTAAATTATTAATTCATTCAAATTAGTTAACGAAACTAGCAATGCTGAACGCTAGTAAAGTGTTCTTCAGATATAGGAATTCACTTTCTTAAGGATAGCACTGATGGAATCAAGACAAAGATGCAATGGGCAAAGCATTTCAGTACAGACATTCAGAAGAAAAGCCCAGGCTCACAAAGATCTGCACAAGGTTTAGCATAATTAGTTATTTAGGACTATGCAAGTTAACACTAAAATGTTATTTCTTCAACAGACACACAGAAAAGCATTCAGTGTCATAACAGCCACTCACAGGTTAGCTTTTAGAGCGACTTCTGCACTTTTATAAAGCTCATCTCCATCACACCACGCAGGAACAAGTGCAGCACAAAACACCGGGGCATTTGTTATAAAGTGGGAAAGAACATGAAGATAGTTCATACTCCAATAAACATGTCAGACCCTACTCTCATAATGATGCATGTAAAACACATGAATGTACAGATTTAGAGAGAAAGAATCATATTCTTCATATAAATGAATCAATAAGCAAAGAGGAAAAAATCAATAGCATTCCTAAAGACCATAAACTTCAAGGCCTTAAAGGACAGCTGACATTTTGGTTAAGATTACTTAAAGTTCATACCAAGTTCATGGGACATGAACCATTTTATTTTGTTTTCTTTTCCTTTTTTTCTATGATTTTTTTTGGTTTGGTCTGTTGGTTCTTTTTGTTTTTTGAAATTTTGTTTGTTTTATTTTATTTTGGTTATGTAGTCATTATTGCCTCTAATTTGTGGTTAATTCCATTATTTAACTTCTGCAATGTATGGATCACAGGCGTGAATGACAGAACTGGTCTCAGGACCCTTCCCAATGTTCTGCAAGTAAGTTTGACTTTTTTCCCCAAAGAATATATTACAGAGTGTTAAACAAAGGCAATCTTTATTCTGCAAAATTCATTATCTTTGGCTGCTAAGGCTCTCTAAAATATAAACAATGAAATATTAGAACAATAGCCCAGTTTCTAACACATATGCCTTGTTTCTAAGATGTGCAGAAATATGAGAGACCAAAAAAGAATAATTTTTTTAGCAATATCCTACTGGTTAACCCAACATGAGAGTGGAAAATTCACAGAGAAACAGAAATGACCAATCAAGAGTCATTACATCATTCATCTACCTGTCAACCCAGTGATTCACTTCCAGGCAAATATGTTCTCATATGTGTGTGTCTGTGTATATGTGTGTATGTGTGTGTGTGTGTGTGTACATATACATATATATATATATATATATATATATATATATATATATATACACACACATGCATATTCAAGGGTCTGTATTAGAAAAATTTTGCAAATAAAACATTGGATACTATTTAACAGTTAATCAAAGTTAGAATTATACATAAATTGCTTATTCATTAAATTAAATCATGATAATGACAGAACTTTATAAATAATCCTTACTGAGTATTAAGTATGCACTTAGCACTGTTATAAATATTTTATGTATATCCTACTTCACAAAAATTTAACCAAGGTTTGTGATCTAGCAAGATAGTTGGTCTAAAAATATGTTGCATCAAAATGAGCATATGGAACAAAATAGAAAGCTGGGAAGCTGGGATAAATAAATCATAGATGGGTATAGTGTGAATTCACATGTGTAAAATTAAAGGATACACAAAATCACTATTTATTTATTTCATCACAGGTCTTCAGAAACCTGTCTGTGACTTATGCATGTAGCTAGGAGGAGTTTAACATCATTTTAGTCTTAACTTTGCATCCTTTGTTAGATTCTACTTGCTACTTCCACAATAAAATAAAAAGAATTTGTTTAGAGTCGGTAATCTAGTGTCATGTCCAAGACATGGAGATTCGCTGAGTCTGGGAAGAAGAATACCATCTATTTAGACAATAATTCTCTCCTGGGTCAATTTTTTCTAACATGGAAATCAAAATTATGCTGTATCTTCAAAAAAAATCTTTGAACTTTCAAATCCAACTATTATAATCATTTCTCTTTCCCTACATCAATTTAGTTTGGAACCTGTTTGTTTTGGTTGGTACTTTTCAGTGAGGGGGGAGTTGTATAAAATAATAGCTGAGATAATAACTTTGTCTATTATCTGGCTAGGTTGGGGATGGCTGGAAAATAATAAATCCATCCTGTCTTTCCTGTTTCCTATCTTCAGTTGTCATGAGACTGTATGAGTAACCCTTATATTTTTAATCATGGTACCTTAGTTTCCCTCAGGGTGATACAGTTTCTTGTTTGTATACAAAGTCCAGCATACATCAGACATTGTCTAACTCTACCACCAGCTGTGTTTAAAGGGACAAAATGGCATTTGCTTTTTTCATAACATAGATATTTACATTTACTACTATTAGAATAAATAGTTTTCACCATTTTCTTTTGTCACTATCTGCAATTTGCAATTACAAAATTTGCGGGTTTGGTACTTCATGAAAACCACTCCAATTTGAAAGTCATATTTACATTCATAGCAGGTACTTTTTAAAGTTTCCTATAAAATTCATGTTTTCTAAACATATTGCTCTTGTCAAGTTTCTAAGAAAATTCAACAAATATGTGTCATACAACTTGGATAGTCTTGACATAGGCAACATAGGGATGAATAAGAAAAATTAGAAATGTTCCTTGCTTTGAGGGACTTGCAATCTAGGGAAGAAAGACCATACACGCAAGACCCCAACCAAGGTCTGATGCATGCTAAGACAAATGTTCTATAAACCACTTTGGGAAAACAGATAAGAGGGTGATTAATTCTGCCTTCAAGGCTGAGGGAAAGCCATTGAAATTAAATGACATTGAGTTGAAACTTGATAGATAAACAGACAAAAAAGTAGCAGGAATATTCTAAGGCTGGTGAAAAACAAAATAACTGTGCTGTGACAGCTTAAAGAGGGAGGACACTGTCAGTGACATGTCAGCTCCATAAAGACACAAAGTCAAGGGGAAGGGGGTGACAGCATGCTTGGTGAGATTGAAGGTCAGGATGAGGAGGAGTGTGGACAGAAATATATAAGGAAAGGGGTCTTTTAGATTCTTATAGTCAGGGGTTGGTAAGTTTCTGAGCAGCCAAGGCTCAAAGAAAAGAAAAAAAAAAGAGAAAAGAAAAAAGATGCTAAAGAGAAGATTTTGCTTTAAAAATGAATTTTTTTAAAATTACATGTGTGTGTGTGTATGTGTGTGTGTGTGTGTGTGTGTGTGTGTATGTATGTTGAGGCATGGGTATGTGTTCATGAGTACAGGTGCCTTCAGATGCTCCTGAAGTTGGAGTTACAAGCAGTTGTGAGTCATGTGATGTGGCCTGGGAACTAAGAACTGAATTCTGGTCCTTCTGGAAGAGCAATGCAGCATTTTAACAGATGAGCTATTTCTTCAGCCCCCACAGAATTAAAGACAATTATGTCTTGAAAATGTCTCTGTCTCTGTGTTAGTTTAATTTCTGAGAATGAATATTTCATCGAAACAGTTCTTTAGATTGATTATTTGACTGTTTATTCAGTGTCTAAAAAAACCCTATAAGTATATTATAGGTGCTCATTAGTATTTAATAATGAATGAATAGTGACTGTCATTATTAACTTTGACTGCCAATTTGACATACCTAGGGTCACCTTCAAAGGACAACCTAGATTGAGAAACTATCTAGATCTGTTTGTCTGTAAACATGTCTGTGGGGGATTGTCTTGATCATTTATTCATTAATTGGGGCCAGAGGGCTCAGCCCACAGTGGGACAAACTTTCCCTAGGCAGTTGTTTCAAGGATGCATCAGAAAGCAGGATGAGCAAGGCTATGAGCAGCCAAAGAGAGAGAGAGCCAGCAAGTAGCACTTCTCCTTGGCTCCTGCTGTTGGTTCCTGCCCAGACTTGCCTCATGAATGGCCGGGAAAGTAGAAGCAAAAACCAAATAAACCTTTTCCTCTCCTTCCTTAGTCGCTTTTGGTCAGCATGTTTTATCACAGCTATGGAATAAAACCAGAAAAGAGTCTAAGAGAATAGGTAGGCATTAAAAGGAAGAGGCTTGAATTATGCTCCAGCAAGTGATGTTAATAAGACCGTTTGTTAATATGCCTTGTTTAATTGCAGTGGTTTATTACCCTCAATTTAGGGTGACTATATAATTTATTGTCAGCATTGCTAATCCTTTGAAAATAAAAGTGTGCATTTAAAATCATTGCAGAGGTAACGGGTGAATCTAGAGAGTCAGGTGAACATATCACAAGCACGTGTATTGTCTACAAGAGGGAGTCACACACACATACACACACACACACACACAGAGAGAGAGAGAGAGAGAGAGAGAGAGAGAGAGAGAGAGAGAGAGAGAGAGAGAGAGAGAGAGAGAGAGCAATCAATGAGCAGACATTCTTGTTCCCATGCAATGAACTCACACTCCTCCTGGTGTACTTGAAAACTATCACCTCCTTTGGAATTACTATATGGATGTCATGCAGCTACAATGGTTAAGAAAATACCACACTGGCAGGACTGTTTCCCTTGAAGACTTCTTCATGAGACTTCTGGGTCAAGGCTTCTCTCAGATGAACACCTACGGTTGTCACAGCCAGTGACAGGTCAATGTCCAGAAGCAGAACTCATCCCTGGACATTTGTGCTTCCTGCTGCCTGAATGGCTCGCAAACAGCAGTAAAGCTAAACATGGCCATAGTCTGAGGTCTTCTTTCCCTCTTCACTTTCCTAATGTTCCTTTCCTGATTCTTCCTCCTCAGTCTTCAGCCTTTTTCTTTATTCTCATGTTCAGTTTCCATTTATGACAAGGTCATGGGCTTCTGAATTGAGAAGAAAGAAAAGTTCTGAACTTAGTGTGCTCGGCCAGTCTTCTTTTTATCTCATTGTTGCAGTAGGCTTTGTCTCTTTGCCAGCTATGGCTAGGCTGGACTGCTGGTCCTCAGAGGCTTTCCCTTCTTTGTTGCTTGCTCTCCTTGGGTGAGCTGCTGTAACAGGTCCTACAGAGTAGAACTGTGTCCCCTTCATGCCAATATGCTGTCAGTCAGTCCCAGCAGGACACAGCAGGTGGCTGTCTCTTTCATAGCAGCTTCTTTCCATTATGCCATGGTTTAATAGCTATTATACTGGCTGCACCCCTTAGTCCTTACTGGCTGCCTTGCATTCTTTGCTTACCTTCATGTCTCCCTCCATACATCACCTGCTGGTTCTCTGGCTACATTCCTTTAGACTTCCCCTTGCTGCTCATCTCTCACAGCTCTAGGACCATCATTATCAAGAAACATCAAAGGACCTATTTTTATCTTGACATGAAGTCCAATATCAATTCCAGAAAGGCTGATGGAGGAAAACTCGCAATTAATTAGTCACTAAGTTAAATCGCTTACAGAAAAGTCAACTTATATGTATTAAAAGTCACTGTAGCAGGGAAATTCTCAGTGTCACCCAAAGTCACACGACTAGAGCACACCCAAAGCAACTGATTATATCCAGCAGAAAATATGAGTCAATAGTGGCCATTGGAGATCACCTAGGGAAAGTTTTCTCTCAACCCATTATGACAGCCTAGGCACACTTGGCTTCTGATTATCAGCCACATTGAGGACCATCTCTGCTGCTTGGCTAGCCATTAGATTAACATTTAGAATAAATAACGAGGTTCTATAAATGGTTACAACTGGCAGCATTTGAAAGCAGGAAACCTGAGAAGTATATTGTGAGATTTGCACTGGTTTTAAATGGCATTAGCTTAATTTGTGAGAAATGTAAATACGATCCTCTGGAAATGTCAAGTGCCCACATTAGTGACTCCGGCGTCTGTGTTAGACAGAATGCACAGAAGCTGGGAGCTTAGGCTTTAGAATTGAAGGATCATGGCTGTGTGGCACATTTACAAATGTCTCATTAACAATGTTTTCATATCATGAAACCTGATGAGAAAGGCTATCTTTTATTTATCAGCCTCGAAGGCAAACACTGTTTTCTGTGGAATCTGAGAAGGGTGTGGTGGCTTCACTTTTCCTATTCGTCCTTCATGACGTCACTTCCACTCCAGCTGCCTCTGTGTTGTTGCCCTATGCTCCAATGGGAGAGGTTAATTAACCAGGTCCAGTTAGTGTAAACCATTGACTTGGCCAAAGCTATCTGGGAGAATGTATTTCCAGTACAGTTTTCTGATCTCCTTTCTAATTTTTTACATTAGGTTTTTCTTGGAGTGTGCATAAGGGAATAATCCTTTACACCTGTTCTTAATCTGTGGGTCTTCACCCCTGTGGTGATCAAAAGATTCTTTCATGGAGGTTTCCTAAGACCATCAAGAAGCAAAGATATTTACATTATAGTTCATAACAGTATCAAAATTACAACTATGAAGTAGCAATAAAAATGATGTTGTGGTGGTGGTCACCACACATAAGAAACTGTAACAGAGGGTTGCAGTGTTAGGAAGGTTGAGAACCACTGCTCAAGGAAGATCTGTAGCGATTGTCACATCATTTTGGTTTGAGAACTATTGGCATTTGAATGTTCCCCATCCCATGTCTGAATTGAGGAAGACAATATCTCTGCAGAGAACCTTGAGGTGGCTAGCACGCCATGGACAAACAAAGGATCTTCATATGAATGTTTCCCTTTTTGTAAAGACATGGTCTAACTCAGAGTCTTGTTGAGTTCATGGTGGTGTTTATGATATAGAAAATACATTTGTTGTAGAATTACTATAGGCAATCTGCCTCTTTTTTAAGCTGCCTTGATTGACCTACTTGACACTGTAAGTGTGTTTAAGAACTGGCAAGATTCCAGCTGCTTATAGCAAAGTAGGCTGTTGAGAGCATGTGCTTTCAGGTGATGCTAACAAGTATGTTGATGCCATATTAAATGCTTCCTATGTGTTATGATCATTCCCTAGCATATAAGTAAGCATCTATTAAGATTTGTTCTGAATGCATTAAAGTAGAAGGTTTTAAGCAGAGGGTGGCATTACAAGATACAAATTTTAGAATAGTAACCAAGTAGCAGCAACCATAATGGACAGACAAACTGGAGGCTTATAAACAGGAGATGAGTACCTTGTCAGTCACATTTCTTTAACTGTAACAAATACTCAAGACAATAAACTTATAAGAAAAAAGTTTTTTTGAGCTCATGGTTTTATAGACTCTATGATTTGTTGGTACTTTTCCTCTGGAACCCGTTTCAGAGCATTACCACATGATAGTGACAAAGCAAGCTCTTTACCTTGTGAGCAAGAGGAAGGAGAGGGAAAGATATAGATAGATGATAGATAGATAGATAGATAGATAGATAGATAGATAGATAGATAGATAGATCAAGGTATCATGATGAGTATGCCTCCAATTACAAAATACAAATAGCCACATGTACTTTATCATGTCTTAATATTTGTCTAGTGGTCTATGAGGGACATTTCTTATGCATACTATATCAAGTATTATGGTAAGAAGGGCTTGAATTCAGATTGTGGTTGTTAAAACATGGAATCAAAGGCAGATTTCAAATTCAACTGTTACGTAGGCATGTAGATAATCTGGTTAGAGAAGAAACAAAACCAAAAAAAGATAAGATGACACTGATGCTTTTACTAGAATAACTGGGAAATGGTCAGTCATATTCTTAAAAAAATAGGAGATAAAGTCATTTCCCTCTTCAAACCAAAGTGAAATTATACTGTTCATCATGTGGTTCAGTTTCAAAAGCCAATCAATCAGTAGGAGAAAGGGTAGATCAAGGATTCATAAATATTTGTCATTGAAGGAGTAATTGTATCCTTGGAGAAGTAGATCAGATTGATCAGACTAAGATGGGGGGTCAGTAATAGAGGCAAAAAATCCCAATGAAATGGGGGACTATATGTCACAGGTCAATTAGAAGCAAAAAGTCATAAAACTCACTTTTGAGTGTCTGGAAGGATGTTAGTTCTGAGAATGTGTGTGGTAGTGATGGCAAGAGAGGGTTATGAGGGTGCTTAGGAGGAACATGTCTTTCTTCAGCCCCAATAGATGAGATGAAAAGATCTGAGTGGAAAAGTAAGGTCCTAAGAACCAAAGGATAAAAATAATCAATTGTGAAACTCAAACCAACAGCATATGGTATATGCCCAGACAAAGAAAAAACAGGTGACACTAAATAGTTAACAAATTCTTCGAGGGACCTGGAAACCACTGAGGGGACATGGAAGCATCTGTCAGTGCAGTGCATTATGAGTCTTAGACCCTTGACAATCTTCCTGTGGGCAAACCATCCAATTACTATTTCAAAGAAGTTTTCAACAAGGACTGGGGAATTAGTGAATGAGCTTAGAGTAACAGAAAATTTCTGTGAATGGCTTAAATTATTAGGGATCGTGAAAAGGAATGTTGGCTACAGACCTCTGCTGAGGAAGTCCTGGGATGCCAACCTTTCTTATTAAAACATCGATGGTCAGAACTTGAAAATATCATCCTTAGTGAGGTAACCCAATCACAAAAGAACACACATGGTATGAAGTCACTGATAAGGGGATATTAACCCAGAATCTCAGAATACCCTAGACACAATTCGCATATCAATAGATTTCTAAGAAGATGGAAGGAGAGACCCCTGGTCCTGGAAAGACTGGATGTAGGGGAATGCCAGGTCAGAGAAGTGAGAGGGGGTTGAATGGGGAAAAGAGGGAGGAAAGGGGGCTTATAGAACTTTTGGGGAGGGAGGAAACGGGAAAGGGGAAATGATTTGGAATGTAAATAAAAAAACTTAGAAAATAAAAAAAAATTAAAAAAAAAAAAAACATGGATGGGAAGTTGCGATAACCTTGATGGACTAGATTAGAAAGTCCCTATCCTAACCTATGTATAGAGTAGAATAGGTAGCCCCTGTAAAGGTGGGGAGGGGGGCTTCCTTCTTTTGGAGATTGGAATGCTGATAAAGACTAATGAGGCTATCAGAATCCATAATTATCTCATACAGTTTGGGTTTTATATACTTGTAGTGCTGTAATTTCCTGTCTTTTCTTTGAACTTTTGTTTTGAAAGACTGTACCATGTTCTTTATTTTGCCTGCACCAGGATGGCTGTCAACTGGCATATCACAGCCACTATATCACATTAATGGCTGCAAGCTCAACAATGTGATACTCAATCCCATATATCAGCCACTGATATAATCCATTGCCATACAGTATATTTCATTTGCATTTATCTTTTCCATATCCAGCAGTCTTTTATCACTGTTTCAGTGGCCCTTCATCCTTTTGCTATTCATTTTCACTGGCACACATCTATACTTTCTTCCTGGCTATGTTATTAATAATCTCTACAAAGACCTTTCTCCCCCTCTTTACCTTTTCCCCTCTCAGTAACTGACAGCTCCTTACAATTTGGCCTTTTAATGCTGGAGAGTCGGGCTTGAATAAGGATGTTTCTTTGTTATTTTCACAGGCATTAGCATAGCTGCCTGAGCTGGGACTCGGGCACTTTCTTTAGATATGATTTATGACATCAATTCAATTTATGACCATTTAAAGGAATGCTGAACTGGCTGTAAATCAGTACAAGCACATAAAATACTCACGAGAACTACTGGAGTCCATCTGCATCATCCTCCATCACCTGTAACAGCAGCCAATCAGCAGCAGAGGGATGGATCTGTCATGCGGGCAGAGGGGAGAGATGGCAGTGACAGGCTTGTATCAAGGAGAAAGGATGCATATGGTGACAGTACACAGAAAATACAGATTCTAGGTGGGTAAGAAAGTCTATGGGGCAGTAGATAGAGCAAAACACAAGCCAGTGTGTAATATCTACACACTAAGGAAATGATACAAAGGAATACATAATAAAAAATAATAAGTTTATAATAGTTTACAGTTCACAAAGTGAATCCCTGTATACTTTTTCATTTGAACCTATTGACACGTTGATAACTGGGTTTTAGTTTGCTTATTTAATGTACGCATTAGATGTAGGTTATAATTACCAAAGGACAGCATGAAGTCCATATCCTTGCTGACAGGAGTAAGGACGAAAACAATGAATCATTTTGTATTGTAACAGTGAAGCCATTTTAATTGAGGAACGACATTGCAAGGTCTTAAATATCTTGCTGGTACTGAGTGACATGATTGCCACAGATGATTTAGTCACTTTGCATAGGAAGATTAATACACCCTTGAGAGTTTTTGTCTATTTTAAGGTATTTGTCTTTCAGTGCATTCTTGAAAAAGAAAAAAAAAATCCCTGAATTAAAGCCAGTGTTTCCTTCCTGGATCCTCAAACTCTTTGTTTGTTTTGGCCATCCAGCAGTTTCTACTGCCACTGTTCTTCCTGTTGGGGTGGGGCCCATGAGTGCATGAAAACTCTTTCCCCTTCTGGATCTCTAGCCTTTCTGTTTCCTGCCTTTTCCATTTAAACTCATGAACAACGTTCTTCCCATTTCTTCATGGAAATTATACCACGCAGACAAAGTGGGATGTAGTTGTAGAACAGAAAGTCAAGGCTTTATTTCCAATATCTGAATACTCAGAATGAACAAATCATCATAGAGATGAATGTGTAAGGTGGTGCTAATCAGAGCACCTTTTCTCCTCCCATCTCTATCTATCTCCATCTATCTATCTCTCTCAGTGCTAAAGAAATTTCTCTGTGCTGGGGGAAGAGAAACAGAAATATGGAGCTAGAGATCTGGGCCTTTTTTTCCCTATTATTTAACTTTAAACTTTTTATTAGTTTTGTGTGTGTGCACACATATATGTGCACATGCATGTTTCTGTCACAGGGTATGTGTGGATGTCAGCGGACAGCTTGATTGCAGGAGTCAGTTCTCTCCTTCCACCAGTGATAGCATGGCATCAAACACCTTTTTCTGCTGAACCATCTTGATTTTTATCCCTTCACTTCTTGGAAGAATAACTTTGCGGTTGAAAGACTGTACTTTTACTAGGGGAAGGAGTAAAAAAGGAGGATTGTGAGTGAGGGTGACCAGGAGGCAGAGATAGTGAGTGGAATGTAAAGTGAATAATATAAAAAGAGTATTCTAGTCAATTACTGAGGAGCATCTTATGGAATGCACCTGTATGTATGTATGTATGTATGTATGTATGTATGTATGTATGTATGAATGTATGAATGTATGGATGTATGTGTATGCATATTATGTATTTATTATCTCTCCCTCCCTCCCTTCTTTTTTTCTCTCTCTCTCTCTCTTTCTTTCTTTCTTTCTTTTTTCTTCTTTCTTTCAGTCTTTCTTTCTTTCTTTTTGTCTTTCTTTCAGTTTTTCTTTCTTTCTTTTTGTCTTTCTTTCAGTCTTTCTTTCTTTCTTTCTTTCTTTTTTCTTTCTGTTCTTTCTTTCATTTGTGCATAAACCTTGACCAGTTTATCCTTCATATATTTATCCAACACCATCCATAGTGTATTCTCCAATGTAGGTGATTGCCCACACTTGGTCTTTCAGGGAGTTGTATATTTGTAATGATTTAGGATTGTAATGATCAGGGAGTTGTATATTTCGTAATGATTTTTTCTTTTACTGCTTTCCTCACCTGCTTCCCTCACCTCCCATAAATTATATAACTTGGACAAAGTTTTCTCTGACTGTGTCTAAGTTGAACCTTTCAGAGGAAAGATGCTATAAAGCATATAATCAATAAATAACCTTGTCCTCTTCCTACTGTGAGAGTCAATCAATCTTATTCTTCCACATAGATGTGCATAGCTTATCATCTCCCATACCATTACAAGTATTTCCATGAGGGAATTTCAGTTTGTTTGAAGAGGGATCTCTATTTAGAGGTAAAGACAGTGCCATATTTACATTAAATATTTAGATTGCTTTTCGAACAAGGTTGGCGAGGTGAGAACAACAAATTTTCATTGCTTACTACCTGTGTGAGACAAGATTTGCATTCTGACCTTGAATGAAGTAACCCTGAACAGACCTGTTTTAATTTTGAGTAGTATCCAGGGCACAGGTAGCAATCTCTATGGGATTTGAATACATTCTTTAACAAGACTCAAAACATTACCCTCGATTAAATTTAATCACTGAAATTTATGGAAGACATGGAGCTGCTTGGTTCTGAATTTGCAAAGACTAGTTGTTGTGTTTTGGAAATCCCATGGAAATTTCCCTACGTCACTTGGTAGTGCTTCTGGAACTCAAATTTTTCTGCAGCCTAGCCTTTTTAGTAAACTGGACTACAGAAAAGAGGTCTTCAGAGACCCAGAATTTGGGAATCATATGGAACCAGAAAATTCAGTTATAAGAATTTTTGGCATTGATCAAGGCCAAGGTAGGAGGGCTTGAGACAAGATACATAGTGCCAAGCCTAGCTGAACAAAGTTTTAAAAACAGCTTTTTATATTTCATATAATTTTGTCATGAACCCAGTTTCCTATGGTATCTAAGCTGTTGGGTATAAGTTAACTTTAACCATATATATATGTATATATATATATATATATATATATATATATATATATATATATATATATATTCTTTCTTATAAAGTAGGGATAATAATGGTAAATGTTTCAAGATCAGCTTTTTTCATAGGAAACATTGGTATAATCTGTGATCCATGGTAAATACTAAATAAAGTCAGCTATTAATATCTGCTGCTGTCACTGTCATGTAGTTCATTCTTGATACCTCCTGTTAGTAAAGCAAACCTAGCTAAATTATGTTACTATGATTTATTTGTCCCTTAGCTCCTTTATACTATTCTAAATTGTTATGTTATCACCACTTCCTTCTCTGACAACTTCTGTAATCCACATATGCTGTAATTTAACTCACATATGTTCTCACTTGCTGCCTATACATTGAATCCATTCCATCCACGCTCCATAAATCCTCATCAGCGAACACAGTGATCAACAGCAGAGATTCCTATTCCTGGCCCATCTGGCTTTCCAGACAGTTTTCCAGCCTAGATTTGCAGTTATTTGTCTACTGAAATTTCTACTCCATCTATTAAAAAAAAAGATTTGAAGCATAAACATCCATAACAGAAAGCTAGCAGTAGTCTCAAAAGGAATCAAATGGCCATATTAAAGACATGGGAAATTATTTTCCTGAAAGTAAAGGTTATTAAATGCAGAGGAGGATTCCCAGTTGATTCAACCAAAGCATCACTGTTCTGGGCCGATATATCTCTATTCCAGTCATATGTGTCCTGACACACAGTGTGCAAGGATCTTTATCCAAACATCACATTGTATGAAAATATCTCTTTTATTATCAGAGGATTTTGTTAATACAAAAAAATGGCAAAGTAAAATTAATATAGTTCACAATAGGGTGTGCCTGAATTAAAGAGTAGAACACTGGAAATATTAAATATTGGGCATGTTTTACTCTTACTCAGGGTGGTGATCACATTTACTACAATGCTGAATTAGGACCACATAGTGTCTACTTTCAGGTACTCACTAATGAAAAGGGAACCTTGTCTTAAACCGTGTCTGTCATGGATTGTGTGCTGGGTACTTTCAAAGTTCATATATTGAAATCCCAAGTGGTATTAGGGAGTTAAGGCTTTAATCCAACTGAGTAGGTCATAAGAATAAATAACCAGGATGGGTCCTTTTATTTTACTTTATATTCAAGAAACACAAGAAACTTGTTTTGTTGTTGTTGTTGCGTTTTTTTCTTACTTTATCTTCCATCAGGTAAGAACACACAAGCAAATGGTTCCCTGAAAACCAGCAAGCAGAGGAATATCTGGCACTGGACTGCTTGCTCTTAGATCTTAGATAGTTTTAGACCCCAGACTGCAAATAAACAAATATTCTTATACACCACCCAGTCTAATCATTTTGCTGTAGTCATCTTAACTAGTTTAAATAAAATTTATGCATGCAAGTTCCTAGCCTAACACAAAATTTTAAGTCAGAGTGTCCAGTTAATGCCAAGTGCTGAGAGGACACACGGGCAATTTTTATTTGAACTACTACTTGCAAAGCACTGAGTTCGATAATCACTGAGAAGGATGCAGATCATGCAAGCTGCATCCTTCATCAGTTATCTCCTGTAAGTAGGTCCTTTAGCATTTCTGTTCATTTAGCAAAGATCAACAAAACCACTGAGGAGAAAGATTCTAAGTCAAACAGCATCAAAGTTTTTATCACCATAGGGTACAGTGTTCAGTCCTTTAATCATATAAGATTAAGTGAAAGAAAACAGGTAGAACTTAAAATCATAAATTATGGTCACCTTTTGAGTCTGACAGTTATGATTTGTGGGGTTGTATTTAAGATAGTAACTTTTTTTTCATCCTGGTTTTCTTTATGCGTTAACTTGACCTAGCCTAGGGTCATTTGAGAGGGGGTCAAAATTGAAAGATTTTTCTAGATTAGACTGCTTTGTGAGCATGTGTGGCAGGGATTTTGCTGAATGTCAGTTGGTGTAGAAAATACAGTCACTATCATTTCCTGGGCATATGGTCATGGGCTGCATAAGAAAAGCAGCTAACGGTGTGGTAGTGAGTGAGCAAACATGTGAGCAGTACTTTTCATGTTCCTACTCTGACTTCAACCAAGGGTGGACTGTAACCCGTAGACTGATGTAAAACTCACATTAAGTTTCTTTTGGCCAGAGAATCCATTTTCATTTAAATCACAGAGACAGATATGAAACAAGCATACATTTAATAACTGAAGCTCTTTTGCCTACCTATAATGGGAATAATCATGTACTAGTAGATCCTTCATAAAACTGGGTTCAACAAATGGGACAAGCACAGACACTATATAAATGTTAATTTCTATAGCCATGGTTCCATTATTAGACTTTAGCAATGCATGAATGGCTTCTCCACTAATTCTTAATTATTTTCTTCATCTTTTGCTTTTTTCAATGACATGGTCACAGAACTTTTGATGCTCCACAGTCTGTCTCTCTTCTCCTTCCATGCCATATTTTTTTCTTCCAAAGGTATATGCTTAGAATTTCTATATTCCATCCAATCCTTTGCTCCAAAGTTCAATATTGATGCCAACCCAGGCATTTTTATTCCCGAGTGGCAAGGGAGATGTGAGCTTGACTGACGGTGTGGCTGCTTTCTATGACTTTTTTTTTTAAGGCAAAGTTATTCGACAACTTCAGTACTTGGAGCTGAGATAAACAAGCCTTCCAAAGCCACTGAAACCAGAATAGAACTAGGATTTCTGACTCACGACAGGCCGTTTAAATTTTTTCTCCATCTGTTCTGGAAGCATAAAATGACTGGTGAGCCTCACATTTTAGTCATTAGTGAAATTAGTAAGGAATGCCCATCCAGTTGTAAAGCTTCTGCCTCTCCTATGGGTGCATCTTCCTACTATGACATTCAGTTACCTGGGAAGTCGGTCCTATGAAATTTTGGAAATTTCAGAACTCAGTGAAATACCAGAGGGATTGTAGATGCTTTATTATTATGAATTATGAAGAATTTGAGTAACTGAAAGAATAAATTGATAGATAGCAGATGAAAGATATGTAGACTGACTGCAGGACAAGGGCAAGATGAGATATATGTGTCCTTGGACTTCACCTCCCCAAGGATGACTTCCCACTAAACTGTAATTACATGCATATGCATGCACATCCACCACACACATGTCCATATTCATGGACATGTACTTGATCCAAACACCTTTCAATTCCTAGAAGATGAATGCAAAGTCATAGTTATCGAAGTACCAAGGGAAAATCTTTACTTGATAGTCACTGATGACTTGGGGATCTGGTATTACTAATTGGTTTTGTATCTTTGGTAGCCTCTACTTATTATTATTTTATTTCTAGTATGCTGAGGATCACAGTAAAATGTAGATTTTAAGCCAAAAGTCTACATATTTTTTTAAATCCCAGAGACATCAGAGATAAGAGCTGCTGGTCTGCAAACCCCTACCCATTCTATCCCCCACATACTTTTTCCTTCCCCTCCACTGCCCTCTGCTCATTAATTTGAGAAAGGGACTCCTTTTATAGTGCTGACTGGTCTGAAAATAATTATGTAAACTAGGATGGCTGTGAACTTACAATGATCCATCTACCTCTGCCTTTGAATACTTGAAGTAAAGGCATGTACTAAACTAGACTCTACATGCTACATTTTCATCACCTAGGGCTCACCCAATACTGAGTTAATGATCCATACTTTGTTTAGAAATCATTGAATTTCAGTGTTTTTACTATGAATTGAAATAGAGGAGGAATTTAAAAAAAAATCCATAACCAGAGCAGGTTATATAAATGTATTAGGAGTGTGTGTGTGTGTGTGTGTGTGTGTATTAACAACTAATGAAAAATGAGGATTATATGAGAGAGTTTGGAGATATTAAAGGGAAGGAAAGATTATATAATTGCACTATAATCAAAAAATAAAAGAAGCAATAAATGAAAAAATAAATGCATAAATAAGTTTCACAATGAAATCAGATGACTCAAGTATAATATCAGGCAAAAGAATTCTCCTCTTATGGATACATCTTAGCTTTACATCAATGATTGCCAAATCCAAGTACATAAGTCAACAGAATTAAAGGGAAACATTCTGAAAATTCAGGTATCACTGTGCATTGGAATCCCAGAGTCTGATCTGGTCTGGAAAGCTCAGTTATACTACCTGTTACTTCAGTCCTTAATGTTTTCAACCGTAGAATGGCAATGATGGTGTTCTTTGCCTCAGAGGTATGTTATACATATTACATATGTACCTGCAACAACAATTAATTTTCTAAAAGAAAAAAAAAGGCCATGTATTTTGAAGAAAGAAAGAAGGAGTATGTTGGAGGGTTTGAATGGAGGAAAGAAAAGGAAGAAATGATGTGATTCTATTATAATCTCAAAAATAAAAGAAATGTAAAAAGATTAAATGAGAGTTTTTTGGAAGTAGTTGGCATGTTCTGTGGCATACTCTAAGTGCATATTCTCAGATAAATGTGACATACAGGTGACTTTCTTCAGTGTTGACTTCATTTTCAGGCTGCAGGGGCAGAGAAAATATGAATTATTTTGTCATCCAGGGACTCATGTATTATGGTTACTGATACTGGCTAGGTATGGTTGGAGTGAGTCTTTCTAGAATGTTTTTATTGAATGCTTGGTCCTGAGTAGGTTTAAGTTGGGCCATAGTAGAACCTTTAAGGGAGAAGGCCTGCAGAAGTGTAATTAGGTGCTTGGAAAGGTGCCTTTCAAGGAACTGATGTTCTGAGCCTGGTTAGCTTTTTTGAGAGTGTTGTAGAGTTGTACTGTAGACCTGCACTCTGGTCTCAGTCTTCATGATTGGCACCATAGTCAATCATGAGAGAGGAACAATTTTTTTTAAATATAACTGTTCAGAGACAAATCCACTATGCTTTTTTTTTACTATATATTGGGCAAAGGAGGTATTGGAAACAATGAATCATTCAACTAAGCTTTGTATTATATTTCACAAGCTGTGCACTTATGATCATTAAGATGTAAAATGTAACATGTGGTTTTAGAAACCTAAGCAATAATAGTGTAATATCATTATAATAATAACTACAATTTATGAATAACCCATTATATTACAAGCATTGATGCAGGCATCTCATGTATATTAATTACTGGATCTTTAGAACCATCTCATGGATTACGTTCTATTTTTTATATGTTCAGACATTAAGTGAATGGACTAAGCGTACCAGCTGGGAAGAAAAGCAACACAATTGTATCTGAACCAAATTCTTTGTATTGTTGTGGATGTGATTTCCTTGGCTTGTTTTTGCTCTATGTTTTTTGTCTATTTCTTTTTCTTTCTTTTTTTTTTTTTGACTTTCATCTTTTTTGGCTTTTGCTTTCTTCTCTATGCTTTGCAATAACATTGAACTGAGACAGAGAGCAAGCACTTGCTTTTTGTGTGTTTCTCCATCTCAATATTGGCTCATCACTCTGACTGAGTCAGAGGTAAAGCCAGAGTGTTGGAATTGCCTCATCTGCATAGTTTCAATCCATATATGCAATGTTTTCACAAATTAGAGTCAATGGTTCTAAATTTTTCTGTCTTGAGACCCTGGGATTAAAAGCTGGAAATGGTTTAGAAAATAAGGTTGCAACCTTAGTCAGTACTATGTGGATTTAGTATAGAAAAGTTATTACCATTGAATAATCCCAACACCAGCAGCCTGAGGAAGGAATATTAGGAACAATTCAAGGCCAGCTTGGGAAACCTGGTGAAACAATGTCTCAAAGCAAAACAAACATGGAGAAAGGAAAAACTATAATACACCAAGGTTGATTTATATCATCTTGAAATAATGATAATGGTATTTTCAATTTCGTATAGTTTAATTTTTATCAAATTTTTATAAAATACAATGGGAACAAGAGAGAAGGTAGTATCACTTCTGAAGTGGTCATCGAAGAGAATGACTTTGGTAACATTTACCTTATGATTTTTTTTCTCCAACAGTTTGGATATAAAAGGTTACCTTCTAATCACAAAATACTCAATTTTCTATATTTGTGACTTAGCTATTAAAAATACGACATTATGTAAGAAAATATCTATTTCTACATTCTGTGTATATCTTCCCAGATCTCCATTTAGTCACCTGCAAAGCTCCCCCACTCCGTTTCCTGCCCCAGTTTTAGGGTAGCCATTCTCTGGTTAAAGATTTTCCAAATGATCACCATCTGTACTTTTGCTTTGTGTTTTCTGGGCCCCGTAGTTGTTTCATTCTTGGGAAATGTTGTCACTGAAAAGTTATGGATTTAGCCAAGTGGAGATGATGCATTGGTGCATGACATTAATTCTCCCAATTGCTCTTAACTTACTGGACTATGTAATTTGCAGAAACCTAAAGCACTTGGAAATTTTTTTTGTATTATTTCTCATTTTATTTTAGCATTACTATGTCCTCCTAATTTTTTTTATTTACATTCCAAATGATTTCCCCTTTCCTGTTTCCTCCCTCCCTCAAAGTCCCATAAGCCCCCTTCCCTCCCTCTGTTCCCCATTCAACCCCCTCTTGCTGCTTCTCTGTCCTGGGATTCCCCTACATCTAGTCTTTCCAGGCCCTGGGGTCTCTCCTTCCATCTTCTTGGAAACCTATTGATATGCGAATTGTGTCTAGGCTATTCCGAGATTCTGGGTTAATATCCCCTTGTCAGTGACTGCATACCATGTGTGTTCTTTTGTGATTGGGTTACCTCACTAAGAATGATATTTTCCAGTTCTGACCATTTGCCTAGGAATTTCGTGAATTCATTATTTTTTAGTTGCAGAGTAGTAAACATCGCTTTAATAAAGCCTGATTATATTATTCTTCTAAAGGAAATAGAACAGTATAGTAACTTTTTGCTAATACTGGAGCTGTAAGTTCATGTACACTATTTTATTCAGTCTCTCCCACTAATTACATCTTTTATAGATTAAATAAGGTAGCAAAGCAGAGGCAGGCATTTCAAGATTGCTTGAGTCCATGCCTGAATGTGCTGGTTACTATGTAAGTTAATATGCCTTGTAAGTCTCAGTTTGTCCATGTGTTATGAAGATAGCATATTAATATTGCCCTCCATAGAGTAGTCCTGAGGAGTCCATGAGATAATTGATATCGCCTTTTAACATGATTTATGGTGTGTCATAAGAACTCAGTAAATATTGTCTGCTATCATTACTCAGAATTACAGAAGAGCTGTATGATGGAGCTGAGATTTGAATTCAGTGTTTTTATATCTCATAAGTCTGTGTACTCTTATCAGTGGTCTTAGTCCCTAGAGACCAGTCATTAGGCCATATGACCCGAAAGCAATTACATCAACATTTAGATGGATTTGTTGCTCCGAATATATTACACAGAAATCTTGTCCTTCCCAGGTCAACTTACTATTTAGCAGTCAATGAAGTCATTTAAATAGATAAGTCAGATTGGATACGTTCCTATCTAACAACTCTCCCAGCTCAACATTGCTCCCATAATAGCATTCAGTCTCCCAGCCGTGGCCTGTAAGCCCTTCCTATGATTCTCTTTCTTCCCTGTGCCTCAGAACTTCAACATTTCAGTCACTCAGCTTACAGATTCTTAAAACTGATGGTCTATTCTCAGCGTCATAGATTTCCTGCATGAGATTTCCTGTACTTAGGACAACCTTTCTTGTACTTATTTTTCTCATTGATTTTAAATTTCCACTTAAGACTTTCATTTTCAAACATGATAACCCTCACTGTACCACCCTCTAAACCCATTTTCAATAATGTTACACAACCTTCAGACCACCCACATCAGGTCTCATTATGTGTTCATTTGTGCTTATTTGTAGAATCTCTGCCCAGAATCCTATTAACCAGCTGTGTGGAGACTATATGCATTGCATAAGCCAAGGTGGGCTATAGATTCTCAACCTTTATGGACAACCTTCCATCTGATATTTACCATGCCAGCAATTTTGAACATCCTTGAGGTGTCAGCTGACTATATAAGCACCTAGAAAATTTGATAGAAAAATGTTATGAATTTCTTTGCATTTATCATTTAACCATTTAGTTTAATTATTTATGTCACATTTATAATTATAAAATAGCCCAGATATATATTAGGAGTTCTCTTTACTCTGAGAAGGTCATTATTATAAACATAGGATTTAATATTCATGTGCTTGTTCTTATATTATCATACAAAGGTATACATCTATAGCATTTATTATTAGTGTACATGATTTTATATACTACAGGTGTGTCTATTTGTAGTCTTTATCATTATGTATATAGTTATATAATTATACCTGTATACATTTTAAATAATATGTATCAGTGTTTAACATATTATTAAAAATTACTAAAGATTTAACATAATGATTATATCATGTTGAATGTTTCTATTTTACCACAATATTTGTTTTGTAACATCTGGCTATAATGGTTTAACTGTTATGATTAATTTTTGCAGTTGTATAAAATAAGATTTGTAAACAGAGTGAATTTGTTTATTATGATCTTACTCATGCCCTATCCTGGGCTTGCCATCTTTACTGAATTTGTTTTGCATATCTCCTTATGAACTTTTGCAAATTTTATCTAAAAAATATACTCCAACTACAATTGCAATGTATGCCAGTTAGTTTTATGTGAGCTTGATACAAGCTAGAGTCATCAGAGTAGAGAAACCTTATATTGAGAAAATGCCTTCCCAAAATTGGGATGTAGGCAAATGTAGAGGGTATTCCTGGTTGTCAACTTGACTATATCAGGAATGAACTACAATCCAGAATTGGAGGGCTTGCCTGTGATCCTGTTCTTGAGGCTGGGAGATACAAGTTTCTGACCTGGATCCTGGCATGGAGATCTTGAGGCATAGTGGCTATGAATCCCAGGAGACTAAGGCAAGGAGATCTCTGAGTTCAAGGTCATCTGGGACAAAACAAGTTCCAGATCCAGGTATGGTGGTACATAGCTTTAATTTGGGCCACACCTTCTGCTGGAGACCTACATTGGGACATTGGAAGAAGGAAAATTTTCTCTTTGCCTGTGTGCCTTTATGGGACTGAGCAACTGATAGATCCTTAGACTTCCATTCACAGCTGCTGCTGACTGTTGTTGGGGAGTTGGACTACAGACTGTAAATTATTATCAAATTCCCTTACTATATAGAGACTATCCATACGTTCTGTGATTCTAGAGAACTCTGATTAATACAGCAAACCTGTAGGGCATAGGGCAATTTCTCAACTAGTAATTGATGAGAAAGAACCCATCTTATTGCAGCCAGAGTCATCCCTTGGCTGGTTGTCCTAAGAATTATAAGAAAACAGTTTGAGAAAACCATGTAAGCAAACCAGGAAGCAGCATTCTTCCATGACCTCTATATCAGCTCTTGCCTCCAGGTTCCTGCCCTGATTGAATTCCTATTCTACCTTCCTTTAGTAATAAAGAGTGATTGAAAGGGTAGGCCAAATAGAACAAAGTTACTTTTGGCATTTCATCATAGCAATAGTAACTCTAAGAAATAAAACAAAAGAAGACATCCCCCAATAAACAAAACACCCCCATCTTTAAATATACTAGATTTCAACACACACTGCAAAATTTATCAACTTATTTTCTGATTTTTTTCTCATATCATTTCCAATACTTGATATCCTCCAAATTTTAAAATTTTGCTAGTGATATTTTATTGACTTAAAATGCCCGTATCCTGAAATTATGGTAAACAGTTGTTAAATAGAATTTTGGTTTGGTGTTACCGAGGAAAGGTTCACATCAGTGTCCAAATTCAGATTTAGGGCTGCCAGGAAGAATATATCATCAACAATTGAAACATTTAAATTAGAGATTTATTATAAGGTTAGAACATCAGTCTTTCCTCTTCTCAACTTAACTGTGTTAAGTGAGAAATAAAATAGGCATCTTATTTGAGTCATAATTTTACAATATAAATTCTTCATCTGAAGGTTTATTAAACTTTCTTTTCTTATTCTGGATTTCTTGTGCCTAAGTAATAGGAGTTCAGGGAGGTGGGAAGATGGAAGATGAGGTGTAGAGACTTCGGGATGCAGTCAGGCATTCCTAAGAAGCCAGAGGCAAGGGAGAAACTGTGAGGCTGTGGGGAGATGCTAAGTGTGGATGCCACCTGGCCAAGGAGGACTGTGCTTATTTCCCTCACTGGCTGGAGATGCAATACAGACAAGGGGATTAAATCTCAGTGTGGGAGAAGAGCTAACCAAAAGAAATAAGAGAAGACAAAGGAGGACAATATGGGGTGTGGTATTAGGTTGGACTTTGAGGTAGATATTTTATGCAACAGAATCATGCCAGCTAGGGCATGTTCTCATGACAATTAAATGAAGGAAGAGTGAGGGATTTCTAAAATGTATTTATTTCCAAGTCTCTGCCGTATCAATTCTGCTTTACAAAAAAGGAAAAAGAAACAAGAGCATTAGAAACACACACACACACACACACACACACACACACACAGAGTTACATTTCTAAATTCAAGAGTCGAAATGAGAGAGGATATTAATCTACTGGGTATAAAGCTTAGACACAGGGGCACTTTCATTAAGACCAATGATGTAATTAATTCATGATGTAGTTCTTCAGAAAGCAAATCTAGACTCACTAACACATCCCTGTTTCTCTCTTTGGTGGACTATGACATAAACAGCTGTTAAAATATTTATGTTCTCTCTACATGTTGTGATAATGGAATTAGTTTTAGTTTACATAATTGCTATTATCTTTATGCATTTAATTTTGCTATTTGATTTATTGGCTTTTGGCAGTTTCTACTTAATTTTTGTCATAAAAATGAGAGAATGACAGCAGTTGTCATTCTTTGCATCATTATTCACTATCTGTAATTAATTTGTTTTATTGTTCATATTCTATTTACTTTAAGATTTATCTTAATATTTATCAGTTTTATACCCATATGCCTTTTATACACATCAATTGATTCATAACATCTAAAATTTAACTACAGATAATTCACAACCTTATAACATATATCATTATTTATTTAGAACTGAGAAATGTGTTCAATTCAAAAAAGAAAATCATAAATCACAATGACAAACCAGTGTCATTTAAAATCTGTAGTAGGGGAATATTTTCAGCAACCTATTTAATAAATTCTCTTGTCAAGGCTTTAATGTTTTCATTCCCTCTTCTGAGTCCTACTTAAACACATATTCCAAGAAACCATCTTTTTGGGATCTTCATCTCATTTTGGTACAGTATCTTCACGGGTAATTTCTATTCATAAAGCATCTGTGGGCTAAAGTGGAAACTTCTGGTTTCTTTGGAATTCAGTTATGTCAAATGATGTTTGGCTGTGGCACACAGGTGAGAGGCTGTCTTGCTAAATCAGACACATGAAAGAATGTTTTCCTGAAGCAGACAAAGGTGAAAAGATGTTTTACTATAGCAATCATGTGATGTTCAGAAGGAATATGAATATGACCCTACAGACAGGCAGGGCTTGAGAATTGACTTACTCTGCTTTGCCTCGCTATTCTTTGCTAATGACACACATGTATTGGTTCGCCTTATATTGCATTGCTGAACTCTGCTTGTGGAGACACCTTAGAGAGAAACTTGCCAAAGAACTTCTTGTGAGATTCCTGAAGATTCTTGCCACTTTGACTATAGCCTCTGCTTGGTTGATAAGCCTTGCCATTTCTTCTGGATTGAATGACCTTGCTGGTTCATGTATACTGTTTGCTGAGAGAACTGAACTGTTGCTTCTGATTCATTTTTTATGTTTGCTACTGGACTGAACTGCTGATATCCCAATAACGAAGATTAGACTCTCAAGCAAAAAACTATTTCTGAACTATTTCTAAAACTATTTCCCCTGTGTCCTAATAACTTTCCTTTTACATTACCTCTGGTGGGTGGTGGGCTAGAGGAGAAGTTGACCCCTTATTAAAATAGGTTGCATGCCTACAGTGGGCTGTGAAAAACCTATATTCTCCCATGTCACTCCTTTCCTTCCTAGTATTTCCATTTGTTGATAGTTTTCAGATGCACCATTTTGACCCAGACTCTTTTTGAGAAGGCCAAGGACAGCACTGTAGTACATTCTCTACTTTCCAAGTTGTTGAGTAGGTACAATTACACTTAAAATTATGATCTTTCATCTCATGTGGGTGTTTCCATATGTTCAGTAAGTATTCAGTTAGACATTCATTGTGCTCTTCTTTCAATTTGATGAAATTATATCTTATGATTTACCTGAATTCAGATCTGCCTTGTATAGATTTTATATAATTGATAGTTTATTAGGTCATCATTGACTATCAAATGTATGACAACGATATGAAATAAGATTTATGCTTAATCTATTACCCAGAATACACAAATATATTACCACAGGTACTCAATTCTGTTTCTTGTAATCAGATTGTATTGTTATAAATTATCAGAGACTGGGTGATTTTTAAACAATATTTTTTTTTGTCGAGCAGGCTGAGTACAATACAGCATCTGCTTATGGTTTGGTGAGAGGAAGATTTGTTCTGCATTAAAGGTGGGAGAAAAACAGAGGAAAAAAGAGTGTACCCAGAAGAAGGAAAATCTAAGGGCAGTCTTCTAAAGTGAGATAAAAATTACATGTTTAATTTTTAAGTTATGTTATTTATTTACATTCCAGTCATTGGCCCCCCCTCAGTCTTTCCTCCCACAGTTCTTCATTCCATTCTTCCTCCCCCTACCTTCAAGAGAGTGCCCTCCCACACACCAGGCCTCTCCCTTCCCAGAGGCCTCAAGCCTCTCAAGGATTAAGCATATTTTCTCCCTCTGTGGCCAGACCAGGCAGACCTCTGCTATATTTGTGCCAGGGGCCTTGGACTGGTCTATGTATGCTCCTGGTTGGTGACTCACTCTCTGTGAGCTCCCTGGGGTCTGGATTAGTTGAGTCTGCTGGTCTTCCTATAGGGTCACTCTCCCTGAATGGTTTCTTTAAAGATGCATTTATTCAGCTGTTTTATGTATATGAGTGCTCTGTCTTTATGGACACCAGAAGAGGGCATAAGATAGTTGTGAGCCACCATGTGGTTGCTGGGAATTGAACTCAGGACCTCTGGAATATCAGTCAAGTGCTCTTAACTACTGACCTATCTCTCCAGCCCCACTTATATATCTATAAGTAGCAGGTCACTCATCACCCAAATACTTTTGAAAGTTTCTATTATTTCTTATTTCTCAATTTGGTCCAAGACTCAACATGAATTTTGTTGCTAAAAAATCATTCAACAATTGTACTAGGACCAGATATAGTGATATTAGCATAAACCTCTGGCTACTTGGTACACTAAAGCAAGAAGGTCACAAATTTAAGGCCTGCCTCAGCAATAGCGAGAGAACTCATATGAAATGAATAAATCATAGCAATGATTAGCTTTTTCATCAGATCTTTTCAAAGTGCCAATTGTAGAGCACTGAAGATAGTGTGATCATATTAATATGCTCAAGGGACCATAGCACAAGAGCAAAACTAGGTGGCACAAATGATGGGAATTCCACTCCTTGGGCTGAGAAAATAACTAAGTGGGGTAAAGCACTTGTCCTGCAAGTGTGAAGAGCTGAGATCAGATCCGCAGATCTCATGCAAAGGTAGATGTGGGAAACTAAATCTCTCCCAGCATTTTTACGTCAAGATGAGAGATGGAGACTTGAATCCTAGAATCTCACTAGGTACCTATCATGGATTATGCTGCAGAGGTAAAGAGACTCAATCACAGACAAGGTAGAAGATAAGAACTAATCCCCCAAGGTTGTCCTCTGACTTCCATGTGTATGCCATTGTATATGCGCGCGCGCACGCACACACACACACACACACACACACGTGAGCACACTCAGGAGAGTAGGCAGAGGGAGAGAAACAGGAGAGGGAGAGAGACAGAAGGAGAGAGAAAATGAAAGAGAGAAAAAGGGAGAAAGAGAGAGAGACAGAGACAGAGACAGAGAGACAGAGACAGAGAGACAGAGACAGACAGAGACTGGTATCTCAGTTCCCATTCTGGAGGCTACATAGATTCATTATCTGAAGGGTCACTGATTTAGTCCTTGTTTCATTCATCGTTCACCTCAGCTAATTAAGAATACTCCTCCATATTTATAAATAACCACCCCATGCTACATTGTCACATAAGTGAGGCAGCAGAGATATTCTGTGCCTCTTTTTTGTAATGATAGAAATCTTTTCACAAGGGCTTTATACACAAAGTTTCATTGCCTCTTAAATTCTCCTTCTGCGGATATTATCACATTGTTCATTATGACTTTAACAGTGAATTTTGGAGGATACCGTTTAGTCTGGAGGTGTCTCAGCTCTTGGCACGGTGATGTGATGTTGTCATCCACAAATGTGTTGAGTTGCATTGGTACATATCCTGCAATACAGGTGTCTGTTCCCCAAAATTCTGATACTTGAATACATGAAATAAAGATTAGAAAGTGTTTGGTATTTGTTTGCATAATTCTGCACCACAAGACTGAATATTCTCCTATAGTGGAGTCATGGTCTGGTACTATTATGGTAAGATCTTGCCTACAGTTATTTCCTTTTATTTCCCTCTCCTTTCCTAACCTTGGCTCTATGTCATATCTGACATCAATTGGCTTCTAATAAAACCAGAATATGTGGGTTTCTGTGGTTTCCCACAGCTGCTAGTTTAAGAAAGACGGAGTCAATGTGAGAGTTCTCTAAATAAAAGCTAAATTTAGGACTTTAATACATTAAGTTATGAATGATGCTAATGTGTGCTGAGTTTTTATTTGAGATCTTTTGCTTGCTGTATATGTTTCTAGTTTATGTTCATCAATGAATTTATTTCATATTTTTAATTCTAATACACTAAGCAAGACTTTCCCACCTTTATGTGTCTCTTCAATCAAATATTCTAAAGCCTGCTGACTTTACAACACTGAGCTGCTAACTGCTTACTCTTCTCACCACCATGAGGTTATGCATGCTTTTGGAAAGTCTTTCTGCTCCACCCTTCCTCCCATATAACAAGGGAATAGATATAACGTGAAGATTTTGCTTCCCTTATATCACTTTATTTCTTTTCGAAGATCACCACAAACATTTTATTTTCTGTTGTTTATTTCATTTCTCTTATTCAATTTTCTCAATTCCTAAGTCCCTCTGATAGAAACAGATAAAAATTGGCGTATATATTTTTCACTGTTGAAAGTTCACTAATAAGTGTGCAAGGCAGCATGAGTCACTGTATATTTTTTTTTTTATCAGTTTTGGTGCATTCAGTCTTTAATGGCCTAAACTTTTTGGATCATCCAACATGAATTATTTTGTCAGGATTTCCCATTACTGCTACTGTATCTCAGAATGCTGTTTTGGTCTCAGAAGGAGAGAGAAAGGAGGAAAGCTCTGCCCTCCAGTGTGTGAAGAGGTGTTTTCTGATGTGACTATTTGTTCCAGAAAAGTGGTTTTAGCTCCGAATAGCAAAAGCCATGTGACACCCATTCCCTTAGGCAGGGCATGAACTCTCTGACTCGTCTGGAATATGACTTTCCTCTGCCTCTGAGCAAGGTAAAGGTCAGCAAATTTCATCTTCCTAGGTCAGTTTTAGCCATTTCTGTGGTCTGCCCTTTCCCCAAATGGCCTTGAATTTGTGACTGCTCACTCAACCATCAATATTCATGCAACTGTTTATAAGCTTCATGATTTGGAATGGATGTCCTAACAAACCTGTTTTGTTAAGAATAACACGTTTGATTATTACTTTGCTACTCCCAATAGGTAAGAAGAGTCCTTAGTACCTAAAGAAGTTTGTTTTCCCAGGAGATTAAAAAGGGAAGATGTTCTTTCTTTGCATTTCCCCTCACCATGGTTAAAAAACAAAAACAAAAACAAAACAAACAAACAAACAAAAAACAAGCAAAGTATAAAGCAATATCTCAGGAGACTTTCCAGCTTCCTTGACTCCAAGGTCGCACTGTTACTGGGTAAGTCACCTCTCCTTGGAGGGGAGTTCATGCTTGCAGAGGGCTTATTGAACCACATACAGCTCCTGGCAATAGCTTCCGCTAGCCATTGGATAATTATAAACAGCAGCAAGTTTCAGAACACAGAAAATAGAATTCTAAGAAGTTCACTGCAAAGGATGCCAGCTGTCTAGGTGCCAGAGTGGGTACCGTGTAACTGCAAAGTCCTGTGGGAAAGAAACCAGATGCAGTCACCGTCCCTCTGAGGGTGACCAGATGCAGTCACTGTCTCTCCGAGGGTCACCAGCTGCAGCCACTGTCTAGTTTATTTTACTTGGGACAGAGAAATTGTAGTGACAAGGACTGAAAGGGTCTCTCAGGATTTGTCCATGTACCTATGCAGGCAGCCAAAGACTTGCTGGGGAAACATTTCTTTCCTACCTCTTCCCAAGCTTCTGATAGTAACCTACTGTTCCTCATTGGAAATGAAAACTATTCTGTTCACCATGTACCTCCCGAGTCATAAATGCTCAAGGGACAGAGAACTAAGTTTGAAGTCATATACTTGCTGTTTGTCAGGAAGTATAATTCATGACCAGGCTAATAGAGAAGATGCTTATGTTTATTCCAGGGTACACTCGTCAATTATGGAGAAGAGAGAAACACCAATTTCCTTCCATGTCCTTAGCTGCCCTTTTCTGGAAGTAAAGTGGTGTGGTGAATTATTCATTATTATAGTGCCTCGAACCTCCACAATGCCTTTCTGTTAAGGGCTTTTCCAGTTTCTGAAAAATATTACCACACTGTATACTTAAATTTTATAAGATATGTAGGACACAAGAGTCTCATTTAATACGAAAATAGATGTATGAATCCAGGAAGACGTATCAATCAAACTAACAGAATACACAAAATCTGGTCAGTGGTCCTTTTCCTGCAACTGACTGGGTGCTGAAGACCATCCTTCTTCGTCCTCATCTTATTGTGCTTGTTTCTAGAAAGAACAAACAAACAAACAAAAAAAAAACAAAACAAAAACCAAAAGCAAACCATAAAAACCCCACAAGAATTCAAAAAGATGTTAAGAAACCCTTTGGAACTGCCATATTTTAAAGGCCATTTATCACCCATTTATTCGACAATTTTAGGAAAACTCATTCTACTTATGGATACCTGAAGTATTAGAACTAAATATTGAATATAACAAAGCACTCCAAAATAACTAGAGTTGTTATTAAAAAAAACCCAGCTACTTATGTTTTATTTAAATTCTTATAGGCAGCTGAGGCATCTCTTCTCAGGGGAGAGACAGATCTAGTTTCAGAACCTTGGGCCATGCCTATTTTTTAATCTGGAGGAGTGGCATCTAGGATTATTTATTGCCTTGGTGAATGACTAGAGTATGTGGATTCAAAAGAATGTGGGAGCTGTGCGAACCATCTTAAAGAGGAAGCCCTTACACTCCCATCTGCATTCTATTGTTAAAAGATAAATATTAGTCTATGATCTCTCTGAGGTAGGGAAATCAACTCTGCTTCCTGTGGAGGGACTTTCATGAAGTCATATGGTAAAGGATATATATGGTCAAGGGATACTAATAATAAAAGGCATGAGGTTTTCTTTGACATGACTTACACTTTACTGGGTGTGAAAACATGGGAAGTGACTCTCCTAGAAATCATGGAAGATGAGAAAGATCCATTATTGAGCAATGAAATTATAGATATTAGGAATTCATATAGTTCAGCCTTAGCAAAGTAAAAGCAGACTCAAGGGAGCATGTCTTGAACAAAGACTGTCATTTAGGTGATTGGAATATTATTATAAGCGAGTTATTAAAACTAATCTCCAACTTTTACAAGTCATTTTAAAAGTAACCAAAAGCTTTATCCTGTACGAATAAATCTTCTCAGATGAGATAAGCAAGGAGTGAGGATGAAAGAACACAGGAAGGAAGGAAGAAGAAAAAAAGACAACTCTGGTCTACAGCTAAGCAAACTGTAACAAGAAGAGGTATCGTGGGAGCACGGAGAAGTCAACCTGTCAGAATCATTCTTCCTGACTTGTCTCCTAGGTACACGGAATTTTCACAATTCTTTTAAAATTTTTTTTTCTATTTTCCATTATTTGAAATGTGTGTTGTATAGAGGGAGTAAAACGACAACAGCTATAATCTCAGTGGTAGGACACACATGTGTCATGATGCCTATGTGGAGGTCAGATGATGGCACTCACGGAACATCTGATGGAGTTTTGTTTTTTTTTCTCCTTCCACCATATGGCTTACAGAGGAACAAACTCAGGTTGCCAGCTTTGGCATCAGGCACTTTACTTACTGAACCATTTAACCTAACAAAGAAATCCAGAGTCTCGGAGAGCTATGTCCCTTCTCCTTTCCTTATGCATTGAATGAAGGTGAAGTTCATGTACATGGAAAGGTTTGAGCTTCACGATTTTTTTTTTAATTGAGACCAGGTCTTGCTCTGTAGGTCTGACTGTCCTGGAACTCATTGTATAGATCACGCTAGTCTTGACCTCAAAGAAATCCACCTGCCTCGCCCTCAGATTCTAGGATCAAAGGTGTGCACTGAGTTGTGGGGTTTCACATGTATATTTTCTCAACCTCTGATAGCTGAGTCACTTTGCAGCCCTGCTGTGGCTGATTCAATTTGAAAATAGGATTGGATGTCAAGGCAATCTTTGAAAAAGGAACATGCTCCCCTGAAACATCTCTTTTGATCTTCCTGCCTAGACTCAATTGCTGGAGACAGACATCGCAAATAAATAGCACAAAAACAAAAGTCATTTGCTAGGCAGAAATATAGGCGCATTGCTACCTGCTGGCACTGGGGAGCCTCTTTGCAATAATCTACTGATTCCCATGCTTGTAATTATCTGAGAAAAATAACTATTTGCAAAATGTAGTTCAGCCACCCTGACTGCGTATCTGCTAAAGATGTCACGTGGACTTCCTTAGTATAAGAGTGGTAAGGGTTCCTAGGGGTCACGGTCAACTGTGACTTCCCTATATTACTTTGAGTGCAATGGTAGTTAGAAAGACAAAAGTTAGGTGCTCCAGATCAGGCACTTACAGATCTCAACAGTCCAGTCCCATGATGCTGTGATTAAATCAGAGATTCATTGAAAAAGATCTGCAGAATAGCCTTGCTGTGGTTCAAAAGCCCTAAGTTCCAAAATGTTTCTGCCCATGTAAGCAGGACAAGCACTGACAATTTCATAGGCCCAAATTTTTTGGCCTCCAATTAAGTTGATATTCCCTGTGCTTGCCTTTAAAATCCTAAGCCTGGAAGAGCATAGTGTGAATAAGTGGGCCAAGAAGAAATGCTGGTATTTGGAGCCTTACTTCTCCATGCTAATGCAGGTAGTAGTAGGTTAGAAGTAGCTGGAGTACCTTCTTCCATTTTCCAAATAATATCAGGCTCTGGCACACATCTCTTAGGAAAGGTTCTCTGAAGCCACAGCTGGCCTACCATTACCAAGAGTACACTAGCTGCAGGAGCTATCACGAGAAGGAGGGCTGGAGAAGTTATTTATCTGGTGATAATTTAGGGGTTTCTGTTCAGTTTCTGGGAACCATTTAAGGAGCTTTGCATGAAGACATACAATGAAATATCTACCTATGAATGTTTACTAGTGTTTATAGTTAGGAATACATTCAAGATCTAGTGCTATGAAGGATGACCTACATCCCAAACTAAACAGGTGCATGCATGAGTGCACACATGCATGCACACACATGGGTATACACACATAGGTACACATACACACACACACACACACACACACACACACACACACACACACACACACACGGGCCCACCATCCATTTGAGTTATGATTCTCTGAGCAGATATTAATTTCCTTTTCACAAAACGGAGGCTACTATTTTCCTTTTGGGATACAATGGGCAAGAGGCACACATCTCTAGCTTCTGAAGTGCCTCACTCAAATTCCTTTTACAAATAGATGTGGTTTTCCTACTGACATGAGTTAAAAAGCCTTTCAATTGAAATCGTTGAAGTGACAAGATAAACGGGTACATTCATCTTAAAGCTTGGGAAACACACAGGGGAATGAGTGTCTGTGAGAATCAGAAAGCAGCCATGAAAATCCTTAGATTGAGCTAAATATGCAAATGTGGTGAGTTGACTCAATTTTAATTTACTTACAAGAGAAGCTAAATAGCATAATGGTCAGAGCCAGACATTCATTGTTTCTTTCTTCTTTTAATTACCAGGCTTTCTCCACCTTCCTGTCTCCCTGCACACAATTGATCACTTACTATCTAGTGCTTTCTTTCTTTGTATACTAACTCTTTTTTACAAAAGGCTTACAATGTAATGTTATGTCAGTTTTGGCATGGATTATTGTGTTCTTACATCAAGAAAATTAGTAAAATTCCAGCAAAAGAAAGGACAGTTCTAAATTATTTGATTATATTAAATATATATTATAATCTCCATCTAATATCTATCTATCTATCTATCTATCTATCTATCTATCTATCTATCTATCTATCTATCTATCTATCTATCATCTCTCTATCACATTATGTTATGGAGGGCATCTTGATGAAACCTTATTTTCCTTGGCAAATCAAACTCTTGAGTGATAGCTAATCAGTGAATTTGGCTTGAGGAAGGTTGTTTAGAGGTAGAATGCTTGTCTATCCTTTGTATAGGCTCTGAGTTTAATCCCTTGTACTATAAAGGGGGTAGGAGTAGAAAGATTGGCTGAAAGAAGAATAAGAGAAAAGGGGTTTGGAATACGCAAATTATTAAAAATATTCGGAAGAATATTGAGAACTTCAAGCTACTTGAAGCCTTCCTGTCTCTAGGAGCTCTCAAATAGTATTTTCAGATTTAGCAAATTAAAAAAAAAGTAGGATGCCCAGTTAAATTTGAATTTCAGATGAAGAAGGAACTGAACAGAATACAATTATACTGATGACTATTTGCTATTATCTTAAATTCAAATTTAACCCAGTGTCCTGCATTGTATTTGAGAACTCTATGTCCCAGAACACTTACTGTGTCTTTGTGAACATTGAAGGTCTCTGGAAGCCTTTGGTCTTTTCTCCATTAACATGCTCTGTCTTACAGAGCTGGAAGGGCAGCCCATTAGCAATGCTAGTTTGGTCCAACTTAGGTCCCATTCTGTGCAACATTTTTTTTTCTTTTTTCTTTTTTTTTTTTTCTGTGCAACATTTCAAGAATCACCCTTTCAAAATGCCATGCTCAACCCTGCATGCCTTTGCCACTTTCCACAGGACATACTGGAAGAGCTTTCTCTGACCTGACTCTTAGATAGTTTCATATTTAGGTGTATAAAATCATCCTTTCCTGACACATTTAGCCTGAGCATTAAACTGGACTCAGATTCCTTCATTCTGTTCTATTTCTCAGCAAAGTTTTTACCCCAAGTGTAAGGCTTAGGGAACCCTCTCTTCATTAAAAAGCTCTTGTCTCTAGTCAGACTCTTAGGCAAATGTGAACCAATTTTTTTCTCTGACTTACATAATTTACTCATTCTAAGATAGTATTAGAAATAGCACTGTTGCATAACTTTTGGGGGGGGGCAGGAGAGATACCAAGGAAAATCTATTCAGATAGGAAAACAGCAGAGCAAAGAAACAAGTCCATCCACATATGAAAGGATGAACTAATGTCTTCACTGGGGCCACTAATAGGAAGGTGAATGAGAAGTCCTTACAAGACGATGGGTGATGGATCACTTATAAAAGCATGGGTGGGGCTAATTTAGGGATCACAGTGAGGAGTTGCTTACAGGAACATGGTGAAGAGTTACTTAAAGGAGTGACGGGCTACTTTCTGGAGCACTGTTAAGAGGTTACTTATAAGAACGAGGATGAGGGATTTCTTACAGGAACACAAGAAATGTATTATTCTAGGAGCAAAGGTGACTCAAAAGCAGCTACATCACCCAAATGTCCCACATCTGCCTGGTGATGATTCACAAAAGCTGTGTCAGTATAGAGTGTCCCTCTCCCACTCATCAAACCTTCTACCTTCTATACACTGTAGCCCTCTGTTAACATTGTATGTACTCAGTTGACAAGGCCATGAGAGTCTGATGACAGCCATCTCCCTGTGTAGATGGAAATTTGACAGTCTCATCCTCCTCCTATAGAGTTAGTTATTACGATATTGTGTTGACTTCATCACCATGGCTGCAGAATCAAGAAATTTCTGTGCACAATTACTGTTGACTTCTCATGGTCATGGATCATGCCAAGGGGTCTGAAGGAAAACTCTATAACAGCCCCAGAATCTCAGAGAAGGGTATTCAATTTGAATATCACATTGAATACAATAAAATTGACCACCCTCATCATTAGTTGGATGAAACCAGCCGACTAATCATAGAGCAAGGAAATTTTTCTCTCATAGTAGTTCATGACCTTCTATGCCCACAGTTAACTAAAATAAGAAACAGTGAACAATAATAGTATCTGAAATATGTTAGTTCAAGTGTTATTGCCAAAGAGGGGTGAGTTTTTGTTGCATACAGTCTGACTCAGATGAATGCATTATGTGTCATGCTCAGTTTTCTTACTGACTTGGATCCAGACAGTATTTACCTGAAAGCTAATTATGGGACCATCAGAATGATATGAAAAAACAAGGAGACATGTGTATACATGACCCAGAAGATTAACTGTGCATTGGATCATGTATGGGTTGGTAAGATGTTGTTATAGATAGCTATATAGAAATTTAATTTTTGAAGAGGGTGTCTGTGAATTTGTGACATTCTATCAATATTAGTGATACTGTAGAACTTACCTTTGAGTTGAGTATACCAATACGTGCTGATGAGTGACAGGGTACAATGAGATGCTGGGATGCAACACCATGGGCAGCTAGAATAACTCTAGCTGTCATTCAGTGTCTATATATTTACACGGTAAATAATACCTATATCTTTTCTTGAATTCACAGTAATTTAGGATGTGTGTCTTAATAATCACTGTTACTGGTTCTTTATGTCAAGCCACAATGTTTTAACAATATAATAAGCCTTCTAATATTAACATACATCCGTCATGCAGACTCAAACTATTCATGTAGAAATGGTCATAGTATATACATGTAACCATGAGGCTTGGCTCCCCGTGATCTGTTGATCTCTTTTTTTGAGTCTGGTTGTGGTTTACAGTGATTTCTCATTCTCTGTAAATAGAAACTACTTTCATGACGGATGGTAGTTACACTTATCTGTGGGAATAAGGATAGATTTATAATGTAGTTAGGAAGTAAGCTGGTCTCATAAAGAGGCAGTAGATTATTTTCTAACACCCATGACCTCACCAGTTCTGGGAAGAGAGGTAGGTTTCTAATACCAGGCATAGTTTCCCTCCTGTAGGGCTTAATCCCAATTTGACAGTCGCTGGTTTCCATCAACATATGTATTCCACTAATGTACCTTTTTCAGATATTTCTTCATGATGTTCATTGTTGATTGCTTCACTCTATTGGCAGCTTTCATAGAACTTTCTAATACTATAGAATCTAGATTTCAGGGAGGAAATTTTCAGGTTAAATACAGCTTTAATAATCCCATTCCTTTATCCTAAGTGTGTGCTATCTTCTGAAAGATGACCAAAGGCAAAATCAAAAGGCAGTGTGTGTGTATACATATGTGTGTGTATATCTTTATATGTATACATATATGTATATATTCTTATACATATGTGCATGTGCATAGGTATATATGTATCTGAATATATATTTGATATATATATATATATATATATATGAACATATCAGTCACACTTAAAGTCAAGTCAAATCCATCTCAACACATAAATGAAAAAGAACACAATAACACAATGAGTGTAGAACAAAGGACCCTTCTAGACCTTTCTCAATTATGGAAAAGAATCAAATTATAGCTTAAAAGGCATGCACTGACAAGACAATGACAATGAAAAGATGAAATAGAAATTCACATCAGGTAAACTTGAAAACAAAGAGAAGATCTTGATATTTATAAAAAGTAAAGTGTTCAGTTGTCACTGGCTGCTGAGAGCGTGCTCCACAGCGCAGGTTCTCACATGCCACCTGACTGCTCAGGAACCTGCAGAAGAGCGTAAAGTGATCCAAGTGTCATTATACTCTGATAAGTGGAATAATTTGTGATATGGATGAGATGATTTGTTCCTTAAATATTGTTACACCAAGATGTATAAATCAAAAACTTGTGCGTGAACAAAGAATTGTCCTGTGAGAAAAATAAAAACAAAGAATGATAATACAAGTAGTATAATTAACTTAGTTTACCTACAAAATTAGCAATTGAACACACAACTGACTAATATTTAGGTATCTAATTAGATAATCATTAGGAAACCTGAGCTCTACAAATTCTATTCTATTTTAAATCAATATTTGCATTAGGCCATATAAACATTCAAAATGTTCATATGAAAACAGTTATTATCTATGGTTCCTATTTCAAAATTATTGTGAATATAATCTTATCATTTATTTGGCATTAAAATAGAGAAATCTCAGTAACCTAACCCAAGAGAATAAGCAAAAATTAAATTGTAATTAATAGTTACATTTGTTAATCATGAATTATATACCAGGTGATTTTCAATGTACTTTAGATACACTATGTTATACTATGTAATAATTTACTTAAAAGTTTAGTCTCAGTGCCCCATGCATTCTCATTTTGATTTATTTTTCTCCCCAGTATTTACTCACTCCTTAACACTGCACGACTCATTTATGTGTTTATTTGCCCATTTTCAAGTCTTCTGTGGAACTGAAGCTACCGGAGGGTGGGATCTGGTCTGGCTTGTTTGCCACATATTCCAAGCATGGGGAGCCATGTTGTAACACAGCAGAGTCTTCACACATATTTGTAAATCTTCTGAGTCAGATCTTGTTATCACCATTATTTTTCATATAAGAAAACAAAAGTGTAGCAAATTCAGAAGCTACTTGCCATCAGTTGGCACTGGCTTATCACAAGATCAAATCATAACTCATTGTGTCTCTTCAATTTAGCTGACAATCACTGTGCTACACATATTTTTGGAACATGAAAACAATAAAAGCTGTAAGTCAACCAAAAGTTTTAATCAAACTTGATTCACTGGAATATTTAAAAATAGGTCAAATATTTCTTTTTACTAATAAAGAATGAAGTGAAGTGTAGTAAATGATACATCAGCTTCATGAATCTAGACAGAAACTGTAGAAATAAGTAGCAAATGTGGAAGCAAAAATATAAACAGAAATCATGTTTCTATGAAAATTCAAATCTTAAATAAACAAGTTTTAAAAATGATACATATTAACCTTCTTCATTTACAAATTAATTGTACAGTTCAGTATTCTTACATTGCCCAGAGGAAAATAAACACTAATTTTACTCTAACCACAACTGTAGGCTCCCTATCATTTTTGAAGAAATGACAATAAGATCAATTAATTCACAAAATTTACCCAATTTGTCTCATAGTTAAAGCCATACAGAGTCTAAATATTGTCATTATAAATTTAAAATAACAAGGAAAATGATAAATCACTTTGCTTTGGGCAGAGGACATGATTTCAAGTTTTGTACCTGGGAGACTCAGATGACATACAAAGTCCCCTCCCCCAGTTATTCTATATAATAATTACAAATTAATTATTCATATAGTAATTTTAAAATGCATGGAGAATCTAATTTTACCAAGAATGTCAGGAAACAGGTACTTCCATGTATTTGATGGTTAGAGCACAAAAGGATGATCTTTTGATTAGTTCCACATAGAAGAAATACTGAGATATTTGTACTGGTAAAAAAAAAATCCCTTTTAAGTTTCTGTTGAAAGTAGATTAGCATATTGATGGGTGTAAGTTAAGAACACTCATTTGAATACTATTTAAAATGGAAAAAACAAATATGAAATGGATAATTATGGTGAAAAAAAAACTCCCCTTTGGACATTTCATTTCTTGAAATGGATCTAGTTCCTAAGGGCTATGATGTTGGTTTTAAATGATAGTCATATAACATATCTACAACTTAAGGATTATATTTGATTGTGATTGTGATTTCTGCTTAGATATCTGCCTTATCCACAGATTCTTCATTGTACATTCTACTTCTTTACATGGAAATCCAGTTGGCACTACTGGTTCATTCCACATTGGTTCATATCACAACTGTTTAGCATTATAGAGTCTTCTTGTCATAATACCTCCATACCACTCCCACCTTGACTGTTTCCTTCGTCCAAGTACTGTGGTCCAGACACCCTGCCCTCTCTCCATCCTACTGATAGACAGATCTTCTCTGGCCTTCTGGCCTTCGCATATGTGTTTGCCTGCAACACCTTGCTTCACCTCTTCAGACCAGAAGACTCAGTCTTCAGTGGTCAATGACATTCCTGCTATACAGAGTCCTCTCTCACCCCATGTCTTTGTGATTTCTCTGCTACCTCAGAGGACTAAGAACAGTGAAAGACAAAGCACCATTTTCCTCCATCTGATAGAATCCCTGCTATCAGGGATCACCTGAGTTCTGCCAATGTGGGCATTTTGTTCATACCACAAGGGTGGCTCCCACCAAGCTCACACACTTAGATTCTGATTGCATAAAATATTGCAGAATTTGTGGGAACAATATTTAACAACATGAAAGCAAGCTTGGATTCCACATTTAAACTTTAGCCCAATTAAGTCAGAGTGAGTACAGAGTGAGTATATAACTAGAAGAAATTTAAATAAGTACCCTTGATCTGAACTCAATCATTTCTTACTTTGATGTCTACAGCAAACTTGTAAGTAGTTTCTGTTTCCATGCTTTGCATCCTGTAGCCCTTTCATTTATAAATCTGTCATAATTTTTTGTCAGCTCTTATAAGGCTCCTAGAGAAACTCTTGCCCCAAGAACAAAATTCAAAACTAAGTTGCCTGTTTTCAAATGTATACAATGATTCACTATTTTTTTATTAAAAAAAATTAAGCCAATACGTATTGAACATTTACTTTCTTCCAAATTACTTCTATTCTACACATATGATTTTATTAAATCCTTTTCTATACTCTATGAGTTATGTGCTATCACCAGGGTCTCAAGTTTTAAATTATTTGTCCCTTCACATCCAGGGAGAATGGGTAAGACCGGGCTTGAATTTTAATTGTCTGATTTCAGATTTCAAGACTCTATCTGGTAGGTGATACTATTTTTTTGAATGAGGGAGATACTCACTTTCCAGATTCCGTTTTCTTCTGGAAAAAAAAAGCATCACAGGTTTAGTTAAGAATCTGTAAGATACATACAGAAAATATTTCTGAGAACTTGGATGTGAAGAAATGACATTTTTGATTAATTGTAAGTAATCAAGATTAATGAAGTGATACAATTCCAAATGAAATATCTTAGAAATCATTAGAAGATAATGCTATACAAAAAGCATTGAGAGAATCAGAATAATAATTAGACTGCCAAAAAGACCCATTGTGAAATGTTCAAATTGGTTATCAGTGGAATGGAAAAGCTTGGTTAATTTTAAATATCATTTCTCACAACATGCTCACCTGATATCATGATGGTCTGTCAAGAATTTTTTTTAAACCTCTTTGTATGGAGCAATTAACTTCAACCTAATTTGATATAAGAATATAACATTGAATGCATTAATATTTATTTAAGTTATTTTGAGTCTAAATTCCAAGTAAAGAGAAGAAAGTTATGTTCTCTTTTAAAAAACTGATTTGATTATTTTTGCTTCCATCGCAGATTTTGCACAGTATCGCTGGCAAGACAGTGACAAGTGTAAACACTAGAATAGTCTATATGTTTTTATTAATTTAAAAATATTAAACTTACACTTACTGAATATTTATATTTTTCTCTTTTTTCTATTCTACAGATATGATTTGATAAAATCCTTTTAAGTATGATATAAGTGTGTGTATCACCAGGTCCCCAAATTTTAAGTAACTTGTCCCTTCACATCCGGGGGGATGGGGAAGAACAAGGCTAGAGTTTGTATCATCTGATATCAGCGTTCAAGATTCTATCTGGTAGGCTGTACCATAACAGTCACAGGATGATCTCGCCCCTGTTTGCTGTCTTCCATGTGTTGTGATCAGAGCTGATGGACACCATGTGAGGAGCAAACCATTCCACTGTTTTTGGTGGGGGTGCATATTTAAATACCTATGTACACTAGGTGGTTCTTCATATCCTCTCATCCCCTGCCCAATGCCATACAAAATGGTGGAACTGCCTCTCACTCCATTACAGCTTGGCTCCCATAGCTAATGACAGGGATGCCTCTGGCAGGACTAGCAAGATGCTATCATAAAGACACCTGTGAACAGAGGTCAAAAAACTTACTCATGTTTGCAAAGTTGGGTACAAAACTTTATAGGAAAAGGTAGAGCTAAGGTCAGAAACTGCACTCAGTAGGGGCTACCTGATAGCCCTATCAATGTGAATCAATTAATGCAAGAATGAAGGCTGATGGGAATAGTAAGATTTTATTTTTAAAAAAAAAATCATTTTCATGCAGGCTCTTGTCATGTTCTGCCTCTGGTTCTCAAATGTTTGTGTCACTATACCTGACTCTACTTTGATGTAGACACATACAGGTATCCCAAGATCTTTTCAAAAATCTTTGACTCTGTCTACAAAGTGAACTCCTGAATGCCCTTCTTTGCTCTGTTCATTGTTGTTAGTGATCTGTATACCTTCAGTTCTAAATACTATCAGACTCTTCCTAGTAGGTCTGCCATACCAAGTCCAGAGCCTGTATGTACTAATTAATGATAGGGTCTTTATTTTGAAACATTCTTAGGGCCTGGATGTATTGAGGCTCAAAGCTAAATTTGTTGCTTTTGGGTTATATTCTAGGCCTTGTGCATTCGTGCTAAAGCTATTGCTTTCCATCATCTAAGTCTCATGGCTTCACCGTCCCTGTGTACCATGTAAGGTTGACCATGGCTCTGTAGTCCAGTGGTTTAGGGATCAGTATTTGCAATCAGAGATGGGTTCAAACTGATGAATGGCTGCAGAAACTTCCGGAATTGTCTTCAGCATCTTGCATCCCATTTTCCTTTTATGAGTAATTATTTGTTTTGGGCACCTAAGAATGAACATTTGTTTGGTGCTTATCATGGACCAGGTATTCTATGAAGTTCTTCATTGTACTGACAAATACATTCCTTCTGAAAACCATCTCCATTTTACTAAAATTCATACTCAAACCAAGTTTACAAAGCCTCAGCCTGCTGTCTCTTATAACTGGGGACTATCATATTGCCTTTGAAAGTTAATGAAATAATTCAATTGTAGTTTATACTCAGAATGCTTCAAGTATTTCCTGAGCCTTGACTTTTACTCAATTATGTTAGTGTATTTTGGTTTCTTAAATCACATTGTGACTGCCTTTAGGTTTTTATATGTTTTTGCTATAGTGATGCAAATTGATATGTATAGGTCCTCATAACTTTGAATCTCAGCCCTGTTTTTTGATACCAAGGCTTTCCTTTTATTTTCTGTGATCCTGCTTTTTAGTGACTAAATATACCTGTTACTCAGCATTATTTACACCTATGCATTTGATGCCAAATATTCCACGATGGCTATTGATTAGCCTATTACATGGCTTGCCCCACAGATCAGAGTCCTGTTCTTCAGTAGGAGACTGACTAGAAATGTGAACACAATGTACATTGTTCATTGCTTTATGGTCAAATTTGGAAACTTTAAAAGCTCAGCTCTGGTTTTTCTGCTTTCTAATTAGCCCTTCTACCTGGTGACCTCACATTCAGAGTCTATCAATTTATTATAGCTAAGACAGAAAGCTATTTATTTTAGGTGAAAAAAGAGTGAAAGAGAGTGTGATAGAAATCACCCAAAGATGGGTGGTGACTTCACTCACTTCAACCACTGCAAGAGAGAGAACTTTATGTTTCTGGGGACACAGACAACATCTGGGACTGTGATACAGTTACCTTTTCTTAAAATTATTTTTCCCTTCATATATCTGTAGGACTAATCTGGTGCATGAGCTCTTTAGAGTGGCCTTGTAGGAACAGGGATTTAATCACATTAATAGCTTAAGAGGACTTCTTAAGAAGGTGAGTCACTTAATCTTTCTGAACCTCAGTTTCCTCATTTATGAAATGCAAATAATATGAGGATAGAGCATAATGAAGATAATTATGCAGTGATCAAGGAGAGAATTATAGGCTTAGACACTGTGGGAAACAGAAATCAGAGTGGTAGCATCCCCTAGGCAGCTGCATTGTCCTTTCTACATGGAAACTGGAGACAGACAGAGACAGATGTGCAAAATGCTGCTCTCTGCTAAGAGACAAGAAAAATACAATTGAAAGGCAGACAATAGGCAGCAGTAAGACGCCCCAACTTCCTTCCAAATTTCTTGCAAAACAGAAACCTTCGCTCCACTCATCTTCTACCACTTCACCCGAAGTCTTTGTTACCTCAGGCTTTCTCAATAGGATGACTGGAGAGCTTTCCACATTTCAAAGCCTTTATTATTTTTAAAATCTCCATAAAGAGTCACTTCCACCTCCCTGCTATGTCTCAATTCTTCCTACATTTGATCCTATTTGATTTTATTGTTGAGGTCATTTCTAATTGATGAGCTGTACACTGCTACATATTACCCAAGGCTCAGTTCTTTGTGTGACTGGAGAAGAAAAGAACAAGGAGTACACTACTTGGCTGTGATGTGGCTCTTAAAAGAGAAATAGGGGAAGTCTGGATACTGGGAATTTATGGAGGACTATCCAGCATGTACCAATGGACAGTTACAGTTCATGGGAACTCAATGGAGGCAGACGTCAGTGGAGAGAGTGGCTGTGGTCATAGGGCTAGGACTAATCTGGTGTGCAGGAGAAGCCTATGGGACTGTGAACATGCAAGTTCATGGAAAAGCAGAAGCTTATTCATAGGGCTGGGTGGGTAGGTGAAGCAAGAATATATGAACATACCCTGAGAAAGAACCAGACCCCACTATTTGGATGATTCAAAACTCCTCTCTGGCCAAGTCTTCAAGAGAGACTCCGCTGACCTTTTTCATATTGACAGATTTGGATATTGTCAGAATAGCTGCCTAAAGTTAGGGATGGGGGCGGTCTTCCCTTCTCTTGTTCTCTTCTTTCTTTTTATTTTGTTATTTTTCTTGTCGGCATTTAATTGCCACCTTTATTTCCTTTGAGACTCAAGACATCTGCTTTCCTGGTTGAGAGGTGCAGTGCATGGCAAAGACAAAGAGAAGATGAATACTACGTGTGCTCCCCCATGAGTCAGTATCTATTCCCCTCCTCCTCCTCCTCCTTTTAATTATTCACCACAGTCCTGGCTCTTTATTCACGTATCCTCTCATCTCAGTGTTCATGTCACATTGTTATTCTTAAATCATACTCACTGGAGGGGAGAGAGGCTTGTCTAGGACTTAAAATATGGAGGTTACCAACTTATAATGCATGTATGTAAAGCAGAACTCCACGGCGTTTCCTCTGGCTCTTTGGAACCACTCTGGAATGCAACACCAGAGCTGAGCACAAGGACATGAAAGTTTTCCATTAGTCTCCCAGTCTTTCTTTCTCCCGCTACCCCTCCCACAGATGAAGACCTTTGAGCACAGACGTTCATAAATTAAAGTGTGTTGTTAATTATTCTTAGACACCAGAAGCAGTTCTTTCAAATAGAACATACATTAGACTTCAAAAAGCATTCTATTCCCTGCTCTTTCACACCAGCTCTTTGGTGAATTTCTAAAGAAGAAATAAAAGAGATTTCTTTAAAACAATAAACATACATATGTAGAAAGTGGGTTTTTTTAATGATAAAAAGAAAAAACCCAAATGTCTCAGTTTTGCTGATTTTTCTCAGGGGGAGGGATATATCACTGAAGACTGGTAATGTATAAAAGCATTTCATCTGGAAATGAGGGAGAAGATCGAGTCATTTCTTACCCATACTTCTCTCTCTCTCTCTCTCTCTCTCTCTCTCTCTCTCTCTCTCTCTCTCTCTCTCTCTCTCTCTCTCTGTCTCTCTCTCTCTCTCATATCTTTGAGATGGTTTTGATCCTTTATCCCAACATTTGCTTTTATTCCACACTTAGCTATTGTACATCATGCTAAATGACTGATAAATGTTCTCTGCTCTCAAAAATTCTTTGAGTTAAAAAACAACAAGTAATTTAATTAAGAAAAAAAATAAAACAACAGTGAAGATGAAATACATATTTATTGGAGCACTGGCATGCTTACCCCTGTACCACTCCCATGGGCCAGCCTCTGCTAATCCAGACTGTGCCAAATACAGTAGCTTTCATTATGATTTTAGCATTGTTGTCTAACCTTTGTGACTTCTGTGCCTTCTTTGTACCAGGGGTCAGTTGGGTGACCCAATACATTTTCAGCTCTATGGAAAGTGTGCTTACAAGGCCTCAGGAAATAAGATATAGAGCTGGGCTGTAGCTCAGTGATAGAGCACTTCCCATTCATTAGTAAGTGCCCAGGATTCAGTCCCTGGTACATGGGAAAGAAAAAGGAAAAGAGACAGGGATAGAGTATAGCCCAAAATATCACCAAATAAATATAAGGAGAACAAAGATTCTTTCTATTGCTTACTGTATTCCTCCTGTAAAAGGTGATAGATGAGATACTGAGAAACAGAGAGGGAATTTTCATTCATTAGTGATCCATGCTCTGGTGTGTCAGGTGTTTAATGCTGCATGCTGCACAGCTATAGGCACTAGGACCTGACAGGCTTGGCAAAGGAATGAAGAAAAACAGACAGACAGATAAATACACAGAAAAGTTGGGTGTCATGGCTTTCAGCTGGGGAAAACATGGTGCTCTGGAAGATCAGTATGTTTACTGTCTAGAATTGAACAGAGCAGCAGGGTTTTTGAATACTACTGAACAAGGTGGGATATTGTAAAGGAGATAAACAAGGAGAAAGGGTTTATGGTATTCATATACAGCTGGATCAAGGAGATAGGTTTAGTTGATTCTTGGTATGAGTGGATTCTGTCACAAGAGATTTTAGGGCCATAAATATCCAGACAGAGAAAAATACGGTACATATTTTCTGCACACATTATAAACACACATACTCAGACCAAGAGGAAAATCTATGAATTTTGCCATGGGTCAGATTCCTTAGGGGCCTTGGCATACACATCCACTCACTTAGGACTAAGCTCATTCCAGGCTTCCTCCACTCCCTACAGTTTAACATTTACATTTTGGAGGTAGTTTTCATATTTGGCCAGGTAGTAAGAGAGCCTCAAATTGTGCCTTTTCTTGTTCCATTTATGCAATAAATAGATACTTAATTCACTCACATTTTTGTGCGACCATTTCAGACCTGTAATTCAGAATACCAAGGAGCAACCCTGGAAACAATTGATTTAAATAATTTGCCCAGGGAATTCCTATCTGTATTCAAATATGAGAATCATCAGTCTAAAAGAAGTAATTATGTAAATATTTCTTTTCTAGTTCAAGGTATAACCAGAGGTATGTATTATATGGAGAAATTAGAAAATTATACAATTTTACCTCATACAGCAATACATTTTCTTGATTCCAAATATAAGCTTTAATACCCTAACCCAAGAGGAGAGCCATTCTAGATATTGTCTCCATGATAATTGGAGACTAAGAAGACTGAATTCAAAGGTGAGTGAGGCTTTGTGTCTTATCTTTTGTTGGTGTGTTTATAAACATATTTTATATATGTATGTACGTATGTTTGTATATATATATATATATATATGTATATATGCATATATGCATGTATATATATATGTTTTGCTTTCTGTTCTTACTTTCAATGCCACATGGGTTTCAACTGACTTTAATGATACTAGTACAATCTAGACAGTCAATTTAAACCTCCAACTTGAAGCATGTGGTTATAAAACCATCTTCAGCTTGTGGCAATTCATCTAAAGGAGGGGTTGATTTTTTTTTGTGAAGGTTGTATTTCAAAGAGTGAAACAGCAGAGATTGAGGATGATAGCTTAGTAGATTGAGGAAGAAATACTTGTCCAGTCTGTATGAGGACCAGAATGCAGATCCCAGCACCTATATAAATGCCTGTCATGTGTGTAGCCATCTGTAACTATGCCACTCAAGAAGCAGAGTCTGGGAATCTTTATGGCAATCTGGCTAGCTCACATATGTGTATACACACATAAAAAACATACTACACATATACATGCAAATAAATTGATAAGTGGGTCACTCCACAAATAAATTAAAGTAATTTATCAGTTTTCCCTATAATTTATGAGGTCATATTTCCAGTCTTCTGCCATTGTATATCATTTTTTAAGTCAGTGATAAATGCGCTGTCTATTGTACCTAAATATATGTCCCTCCTGTAAGTCTTTTTTCCAAAATACAGGCTTTTGGGAATGCTAGATTTTTGTCTTCCATGAAAAGCAGTACTGTTCAAACCAAACGGGTATGACTTCCTTCTTTGTAAAATTAAAAAATACTGAGAGGTGACAGTCACAGCCCTGTGTAACAAAGTATTCCGTGTTACCAACTCAAAACAGATTTGGTGGTATTAACAAAGCATGGAGGCATAGAATGAGGCATTGAGTTGAACTCAGCCATGTTGGCAGTGATTTTTTTTTTTACTGCAATAATAGTGGGGTCCATTTGAAGTGGTTTAGACATTGGCAATGTATGAAAAGCACAGATGATTTTTTCCATTCTCTAAGGCCTCTCACTCCTTCTTACCCAGATTGTAGAACCACTGGCACCCAAGGTTCTTCCATTTTTTTAATGTTGTTCTTCACCAAAGCAAAAGAGCAATAAAGTTTGTGTAGGAGAAGTCATAGTTGCAGAGCACATGATGTGGACTTGAAGCAACACTGGAGAGTCAACTATGCACTTTGTCTCTTAGTTCCTCACTTATAAACATTCAGAATTGTGGCATGGAGTAGGTGCCAGACAGTCTTTTTTATTGTAGGTTAGATAAGGAAAGACTTTAAATAAATGGCAGCAAAGATAGGCTCAACAAAGTAGAGAAGTTTCTGCTAACCTCCAATTGCTTTCTAGCATTGATATCTGTCAATAAAGTATACACTGTCTTCTGCTCTGTGTCCCTTTGCTTCATCATTCCAGAGATGTTTTGTGCATAATTCATAATTAATTGAATCTTGGGGAAAGTGTCAAGTGGATTTAGATTCCCTTGTTGTTTTTTTTTTTTTTTGAGTTTGATCATGGTAATTAATTAATTAATTAATTTTTTATTTTCTAAGTTTTTTTTATTTACATTCCAAATCATTTCCCCTTTCCCGTTTCCTCCATCCCCGAAAGTCCCATAAGCCCCCATCACTCCCTCTTTTCCCCATTCAACCCCCTCTTGCTTCTCTGTCCTGGCATTCCCCTACATCCAGTCTTTCCAGGACCAGGGGTCTCTCCTTCCATCTTCTTGAAATCTATTGATATGTGAATTGTGTCTAGGATATTCCGAGATTCTGGGTTAATATCCCCTTATCAGTGACTGCATTCCATGTGTGTTCTTTTGTGATTGGGTTTCCTCACTAAGGATGATATTTTCAAGTTCTGACCATTTGCCTAAGAATTTTGTGAGTTCATTGTTTTTAATTGCAGAGTAGTATTCCATTGTGTAAATATACCACATCTTCTGACTCCATTCCTCCGTTGAGGGACATCTGAGTTCTTTCCAGCTTCTGGCTATTATAAATAAGGCTGCTATAAACATAGTGGAGCATGTGTCCTTATTGCATGCAGGGGAAGCCTCTGGGTATATGCCCAGGAGTGGTATAGCCGGATCCTCCAGGAGTGTCATGCCCAGTTTTCTGAGGAACCGCCAGACTGCTTTCCAGAGTGGTTGTACCAGCTTGCAATTCCACCAGCAGTGGAGGAGTGTTCCTCTTTCTCCACATCCTCGCCAACAACTGCTGTCTCCTGTGTTTTTGATCTTAGCCATTCTGACTGGTGTGAGATGGAATCTCAGGGTTGTTTTAATCTCTTGTTAAAGTTTGCATTTTGTTTTAAAAATGGCTATTTCTTTTCTAGTGATGTTAAAAAATATTATAATACACAGAAAATACAAGCAAGAGATTTTATCATTACCCAAAAATTTCAGTGATAATATTCTGGTATTTTGTAGTTATTTAATTATGCATGCATGTATTTATGTATGTATATATATATGTGTGTGTGTGTATGTATGTATGTAGGTAGTTATGTATGTATGTAGTTGTGTATGTATCTAGTGATATGTGTACGTGTATATATGACTTTTATAGTATTCCTACTATGGGAATGTTGGGTTAGAGCATATTGTATATATCTGTCTCTAACATAGTCAAATACACTTCAGATCTGGGTTCTTTATAGCTATATAATACTGTAAATTTATAAATACCATGGTTTATTAATCTCTGATATCTCTGTCTCTATGTCTATCTATCTATCTATCTATCTATCTATCTATCTATCTATCTATCTATCTATCTATCTATCTATAACTTTTAAAAAACAAAGTACTATGTTATGTGTCACATGCTTTTCAAAGGCCTATTATCCTATAGCTATGTTTCATCCCTTAAGTGGAAATAGCAAGCCAAATAAGAATCTTACAAGGCTATTCATACCTTAGTTCCAAGAACATAATAAACTTCTTTTTTTTATTTATTTTATTTTATTTTTTTAATTTACATTCCAAATCATTTCCCCTTTCCCGTTTCCTCCCTCCCCGAAAGTCTGATAAGCCCCCTTCCCTCCCTCTTTTCTCCATTCAACCCCCTCTCGTTTCTCTGTCCTGGCGTTCCCCTACATCCAGTCTTTCCAGGACCACGGGTCTCTCCTTCCTTCTTCTTAGAAATCTATTGATATGCGGATTGTGTCTAGGGTATTCCGAGATTCTGGGTCAATATCCCCTTATCAGTGACTGCATACCATGTGTGTTCTTTTGTGATTGGGTTACCTCACTAAGGATGATATTTTCAAGATCTGACCATTTGCCTAGGAATTTCGTGAATTCATTGTTTTTAATTGCAGAGTAGTATTCCATTGTGTAGATATACCACATCTTCTGAATCCATTCCTCCGTTGAGGGACATCTGGGTTCTTTCCAGCTTCTGGCTATTATAAATAAGGCTGCTATGAACATAGTGGAGCATGTGTCCTTATTGCATGCAGGTAAAGCCTCTGGGTATATGCCCAGGAGTGTATAGCCGGATCCTCCAGGAGTGTCATGCCCAGTTATCTGAGGAACCGCCAGACTGCTATCCAGAGTGGTTGTACCAGCTTGCAATCCCACCAGCAGTGGAGGAGTGTTCCCCTTTCTCTACATCCTCGCCAACAACTGCTGTCTCCTGTGTTTTTGATCTTAGCCATTCTGACTGGTGTAAGATGGAATCTCAGGGTTGTTTTGATTTGCACTTCCCTAATGACTAAGGATGATGAACATCTCTTTAGGTGCTTCTTAGCCATTAGATATTCTTCAGGTGAGAACTCTTTGTTTAGCTCTGTACCCCATTTTTTAATAGGGTTACTTGCCTCTCTAAAGTTTAACTTCTTGAGTTCTTTGTATATATTGGATATTAGCCCTCTGTCGGATGTAAGGTTGGTAAAGATCATTTCCCAGTTAGTTGGTTGCCGCTTTGTCTTTTTGACAGTGTCTTTTGCCTTGCAAAAACTTTGTAATTTAATGAGGTCCCATTTGTCTATTCTTGATCTTAGAGCATAAGCTATTGGAGTTCTGTTCAGGAAATTCTCCCCTGTGCCCATATATTCAAGGTTCTTCCATAGTTTCCCTTCTATTAGTTTCAGTGTGTCTGGTTTTATGTGGAGATCTTTGATCCACTTAGAATTGAGCTTAGTGCAAGGAGATAAGAATGGGTCAATTTGCATTCTTCTGCATGTTGACCTCCAGCTGAGCCAACACCATTTGTTGAAAAGGCTATCTTTTTTCCACTGGATGGTTTTAGCTCCTTTGTCAAAGATCAAGTGACCATAGGAGTGTGGATTCATTTCTGGGTCTTCAATTCTGTTCCATTGATCTACATGTCTGTCACTGTACCAATACCATGCGGTTTTTAACACTATTGTAGAAGTCCAATGCGCTATCCATTGTGCCACAGAGCCCACCCATAATAAACTTCTTATACTAAATATTGGAAATTTGCTATCCAGCCATAGGTTCTTGACCTCAAAAAGGGTGCTAGGTATGAATTCCACAGTGTAGAAAGGGCCTTAAATTCAAACATGCATTGTTAAAACATGCAAGAGAAGTGGTTGGTTATTCCTCTGATAATTGTGCCACTTTTGCTTAACCAGTTCAAGGGTGAGAACTTAGCACTTTTATTTTCTAAATAAAGTATTAAAAAAATAAATAAAGTATTTTTCCCCATAGACTCATTGAAACTCATCTGGGACACTTCTTTCTGCAGTGGAGAAGTTTAACACAGGGAACCTCAACTGCTCAAGATTCGGAGAATAAGAGACCAAAAGTGGAATGTCCGTCCCTTAGTGGGTCATTTATGTCATATTGCCTCCTCCTAAGACTCAAGGACCACTATGGAAGAGGGAAAGGCAGAAAGCAAGAGCAGCATTGGTGGATGACTCCAAGGAAATTGTTTTCTAGATTCAATAGGACACTTGTACATATGAACTCACAGTTGTTGCCAGATTCACAAGGCATGTGAAAGTTTGTGGCAGACAAAGTCCTACCATGGTGACAGGGAGGTTGTCATAAAGTCTCATCCATAGCTGGATAACTAGTGACAGATAGGTGAGGGGAAAGGTAGAATTAGATATTTTTAAGGGTGTTGCCCCTAGCAGCTGGACCATGACCCAATTGATAGTCAGAAACTCAAGGCAGTAGTTTCTGGACAGGATAGGATAAAAGAAAAATGAGGACAAAAAGTTGGATGGACGGCAAAAACTGAGACATGTGTCCAAGAAGAACCATGGGAAAGATTTAATATAATTGAAAGACATGTATGAAATTCTAAAGAAAAATATGTAAAACTGGAATCAAATGCCCTTCAACCAAAGAATAGATACAGAAAATGTGGGTAGTTTACACAATGGAATACTATTGAGCTATTTAAAAAAATGAGGACATCATGAATGTTGCAGGTAAATGAATGGAACTAGAAAATATCCTGAGTGAGTTGACCGAGACCCAAAAGGGCATGCATGGTGTGTACTCACTGATAAGTGGATATCAGCCAAAAAATACAGAATATCCATAATACAACTCACAGACTGATGTTTAATGAGAAGGAAGGACCAAGTGAGGATGCTCCAATCCCACATAGAAGGGGGAACAAAGTAATCACAGGGGGCAGAGAAAGGGACAGACACAGGTGGGATAAGGGAAGGATAAGGGACTAGGGGCTAATTATCAGGTATGGGGAGATACAAGAGTAAAGCCCAGAATGCCAGGAGAAATATGTAGCTGCCATGATTGGGGGTAGTGGTGTGGAAAGCCTCTAGAAAGTCCCAGAGACCTGGGATGTGAGAAGCTCCCAGGACTCAATGGGAGTGACCTTAGCTGAAATGCCCAACAGTGGGGAGATGGAACCTGAAGAGATCACCACTACTAGTTAGACAGGGCCCCAAGTGGAGAGATGGGAGCACCAACTAACCTTCAAAAGTTTTAACCCAGAATTGTTCCTGTCATAAAGAAATGCAGGAACAAAAACGGAGGAGAGACTGAAGGAATGGCCAATCAGTGACCAGTCCAACATGGGATTGGGCGCCAAACCCTGACACTATTACTAATATTATGTTGTGCTTGCAGGCAGAAGCTGAGCATGGATGTCCTCCAAGAGGCTCTACCAGCAGTTGACTGAGATACATACAGATACTTCCAGCCAGCTTGAACTCATGTTGGGATCCCCTGTGGAAGAGTTGGGGGAAGGATTGAAGAAACTGAAGGGGACAGTAACCCCATAGGAAGACCAACAGTGTCAAACAATCTGGACTACTGGGAGCTCCCAGAAACAAAGTCACCAACCAAAGAGCAAATACTGACTGGTCTGAGACCCACAGCACTTATGTGGCAGAGGGCTGCCTTGTCTTGTCTTAGTGAAAGAGAATGCACCTAATCCTGTAGAGATGTGACGTCCCAGGGTGGGGGAATATCCAGATGACATCTTCTGAGAGGCAAAGAGGAGAGGGAGATTTAGTGAGGAACTCTGGGAGGAGGGCAACATTTGGGATGTAAATAAATGAAATAAATTTTTCAAAGGAAAATGCAAGTGTGGGGCTGGAGAGATGTCTTAGTGGTTAAAGACATTGTACTGTTCTTGAAAGGACCTGAATTTGGTTCCCAGCACCCATGTTGGGTGGCTTACAACCACTTGTAGATCTGATTTCATTTTCTGGCCTCTGATAGAACCTGCACACATGCCAGTGTACCCACACAATTAAAACTAATATCTTTTAAAATATTACAAATATAATTATTAATAGTATAGAACTTAAGGTCTATTATTTTAAAATATAATCATATGAACTCCTAAACTTCGATACTTTTCTCTGGCTTGGAGCAAGGGAAAGATTTACTAAAGAAAAAGTTAGTAATAGTGTATTCATAGGAAAGATTTGACATGCTGATATTAGCACTAGGTAATAAGATCCTCTGTGAAGTACTATAGAAACACACTCAGGAAGGGTTAGCTGACAGCCAACAAACAAAGAGAGACTCGGGTTCTTCAGCTGCAAGAAATTTACATTGTCACTAAAGCATGATAATAAGGAACCAGTGAGCCTACAATATGATTTACATACTCTGAAAAACAGAGGATACAACTGAGCCAACCCAGAGATTCCACTCATAGAACCATGAGGTTATAGATTTGCATGACTTTCAGGTGCTCGGCTTACAATAATTTGCTAGAATAGTAAAAGAAAACCAACTTCACAGCCCAGAATGTGTTATTTTCTTAATGACCAAACTGTCTCTTCTGTTTTGGTGGGGTCATTATTAATTTTGAAACCAAGTTTTGGAAATTTTTCTATGAAGCACTAAACATAATATACACAATAGATGCAATAAAAAAACAAATATTGAGTCAGGCATGATAGCACATGCTTTAAGCCCAGTGCAGAGGAAGGAAGAAACAGTTGAATCTCTGAGCTCTAGGCTAACTTGACCTGCAGAGTAGGTTCCAGGAGACCAGTAAAGCCACCTGGGCTTCACAGTTAAGTCTCTGTCTCAAAAAACAAAACAAAACAAAAAAAAAACACCAAAATCAAATATTGGATTCAGCAACTAAAGATATTTGCTACCAAACCAGATGATGACCTGAGTGTGTTCCCAGGTTTCCTATGATAGAAGGAGAGGATCAACTTCAACTTTACAAATTGTCCTCTGACCTCCAAATATGCACCCTGATGCATAGGCCTATACATATTACTTACACTTGAATAACTAAACAAACATAAATTATGTTGTACAATAGTATGCATTTGACTGTGCAGAGGTCTCTGTGGTTGCTGACAGAGTTCTGCACTGAGGTTTTGAGTAAAAATATTTTTGATGGTTCTCTCTGATGAACTGAAAGTAGCATCTAGCAATGGTGACATAATTAAGCTTAAAAGTAAATATCATGTGGGAAAAATAATGACTTGTATTCTCAATTATATGCTTAAAAGGATACTAGCTTCCATTTTCTCTGGGTATCATTTTACTGTCACTCAGAAGGATCCCAGAAGAGAATATTTTCCTACAAAGACATTTTGTCTCCATTCTACTCTTTCTGTGGATTTACAGGAATATTCCTATGCAACTAGTAGTTTCTTTATACATTGTTTAACTGGTGAAAGTTTTTGTGGATTATCTTTGTAATTGAAGATAAAGAAGATTAGCACTTCCATAAACTGTTAGGAGGCAGTTTTGCCAGTGTTGAGTTCTCTACCAAATGTTAATTGAGGTATCATCTGTCCATGATCTCTCTTTGAAAAATAGCATCTGCCCTCCTAGAACACAAAACTAGCAAAAACAATTTTGAAGACTTTTCCTAAGTCTCCTTTCTAACTCCATAAAGGTGTTGAATTACATTTGGTGCTATGCTCCAAGCAGATGCTTCTTCCAGCAGATAGTATGGTATTCCCTAGTAAATAATGTTAACATAAGGTGAAATCTTTCTCACTAATAAAACCTAAACGACTGACTCTGAAAACTCTGCATTTATTTTATACAAGGAGAGACTATTGTCACTAGTGGGAGAAATGAGATACAATGGGAGATGCATCAAAATCATAAATGCAGGACCAGCTTGAGATCAGAAGGAAAAGGGAACAGGCAGATCTTAGGACCTGAGGCATGATGTGGAAAGCAGAAGAGCAGAGAGCATGTGCCAATCTGCTCAGTTTTGGTGGCTTTCCTTAGATGAATAGGATTATTTTTGCTGACAACCTTTCAAGAGGAACTTAGCAAACCTTACTCTCTGCCCCATAATAAATACACATAAATTGGAAGTAATTAATGTTGTCTATCAATGAAGAGAGTCACAAGTCATGCAGTCATTCATTTGGAATGAAATGAACTCAGATCTCTCCAAGATTGAAGAGTCTGTTACTGATTGGAGAAGTTGGACAAACTGGATAGGCTCTGAGTTGCCCCATAATAAGCACAGTCAGGGGAGGATTCTAACTCTCTTGGCCCCCAAGGTCACACCTTGCTGAGGGGCTTATATGTCGGTGTCTAGTCCCTCCCCTCCCCATTGTAGTGATCAACACGTTTTAGCATGCCTTTCACATGTTTTGTGACTCTGTGAGGCACATCTAGCATCTGCAAGCACTCAGTGGAAGGTGATGAAGTCATAGGACATACAAACTTTAAGAGCTGTCACTGTACCCCAGGTTTGTGGAATACCAAAGAACAAGGGCAAAAAGAATATAAGATTCATTGGATGAGGGGGACTCTGGATATGGTATGGTTGTTAGACACGTGAACTCAGCAGCAGATATTGTTGCCTACTCAGGATCTTCACAAAATCATAAGAATTAAAAAAATCAAAAAAGGTCAGGGCCAATAACCTGTGCCTGGAAAACTCATAAGTCTTAGAGTAGAGCCCACTACTACCCTGATAAATAGTCAAGTTCAACTTCTAATAATTTTTCATTATATCTGTGGATTAGTGCCCATCACCTTCATCAGAGAGGCTTCTTTTTGTGGTAGATGGTGATTAACACAGAGATCTATAACCCATCAAAGTTTAGAGAATTAGAGACTGCCTATGAATGCCCATCCCTATAGAACATCTATATTACACTCCCTCCTCCCAAGGTTTGTGTGCACGAGCCACTGTAGAATACTGGGAAGAAAGACTAAGACTGTAGGAGCTGGAGGTGGTAAGTAATTTCAAGGAAACTGCCTTCTGGATATAGCAGGGAAGTCACACCTGTGAATGCACAGTGATAGTAACAGCACACAGTACAGAAGACCTGTATGAATTAAAGTCAGATAAAATCCTCTTATGGAGAGGGAAGGTGAATACAAAGTCTCACTCCTAGCTCAGCTAGAAGCTATTGATTGACAATTGATAGCTTCTAGGAGAGAGAGGAAGAGTCAACATTCTTGTAGTGGGACATTCTGGTAAGTTACCCATGTCCACTGGATAACGACTTTTACATCTGCCTATGGGACACATAAATTAGTCTTGGTAAATTTTTTTTAAAGCAAAACATTGGTAAACAATAAAACAAACACACATACACGTAAAATGAAGTTGGAAAGGAAAGTGTGTGTGTGTGTGTGTGTGTGTGTGTGAGACAGAGGTGGGGAGGGAGAGGGAGAGGGAGAGGGAGAAGGTGGATGTCACAGGAGTGGGGAATGGATGTGTCCAAGATATAATGTATACATGTATGATGTTTTCTTAAAGAGAGTTGTAAGGTCATCAGTCACCCAATTCACATTGATGCTTTATTTGCTCATCATATTGCAAGGCTAATGTCTGTTTTACACATACTTTTGGTATACCTCTTGCTTTCTGTCTAACAAATTATTTTCCTCCCTTTGCTTCAAAGTCTTCACAATTTTAGAACCTGCCTCAGGATCAACAGGCTTGGTGATGGTCTCAATCTTGCCATATTGTCCTTTTATCCAAGGCCTTAGCTGAAAAACCGGGGATCACTTAAGGATGCCACATATTTCTCCATTGATATCCAGTGGAAATTGCTTATATTCTGTTATTCAGTGGTTTTATAGGTAAATACATGGGATAGGTGGCTGTCTCTCTTTAGCTCACCAGTGTTTGAAATCACTTATGAGTGAGTACATTCTTCATGTTACTCTGCTCCTTTCCTCATCTAATGACCTACCTTCATCCTACCACATTTATTTATTTCTCTCCCATTTTTTTTCTCTTCAGACAAAGCCCCATTCTTAAAAGGACGGTTTCAAAACCATGGTAGAGGATAGAAGCATTGGAAGGTCTCCATCTTCATGTCTTCATATCTTAGGATCTTGATCTTAGAAGGTTTATTGTTTTGTTGGAGATAGCTGCTGTGTAGCCTACACTATCCTCGAATTCTTTGTAACTTAAGCTGAACTTTGAAATCCTGATTCTTCTGCATGCATACATCTACCAAGAGCTGAAGTTGCAAGTATATACATGTGCACCCCAGTTCCTTTTACCAACCTCAGACTATGAATTTATTAGTTGTCTTCAGTGTACATTGCTTGATTTGGAATATGACAACCTCTCATACCATCTTATTGTTCTCCTAGGGTCTAGACTCCAATGAGTTCTATAAACTAGAGTAATCTATTTAAAGCCAAATAAAATCGTACCAATTTCCCATTTGAAACTAACAACTGCAAGTTTCTGGTTTCCCATGAAAAGAGCTTGAAGGTCTTCAGAACCTGCCTTATAGCAAAAGGAAAAAGCTGGACTAACAAGAAATCAATGACTCTTCCTGCTCCCACCAGAGAACAGACGTCATAAGGCAAGCTGACATCTGAAATCTAGGAGGATATGCATATCAAGAAATGTGTTTGCTTACTTGATTTAAAAAAAATAAAACCAAGTAGTTATTTGTAACTTTATTTAAATCAATGATCAACATTGGATAAAATTACCAGAAACTAAATTAATGCTATATATACTGTATGCTTATAATTCTATACTTCTCAGTTATTTCTTAAGCTTAGCTCTTTACTTATTCACATAATATTCCCAGCTTGGCTTATTCAGTGTTTTCTGGGACTGAAACGTCCTAGCATCTCAGCTCACCCTGGGCCTGAGAACAAGTTGCCTACATTTCAAGTCCCTACTGCACTTTTTTTCTTGCTGTCTAAGTTAATTAAGAATTATTGACAGCACAGCTTCTTCAGGGCTTTGTTCTGCCTGACCAAATAAGCAATTGTTCCCTCAAACAGGGAAGTTCTTGTTAGTCCCAGGGAGGACCTGAAATAAATTCTCCAGATTTGATCTTTTCTCCTTCTGAATCATCAGTTTCCTTATTTGTTCCTAAATCTACAATCTTCTACTGTGGAAAACAAAACCCCAAACAAACCAAAGACTAAAACAAGACAAAGACACCTCCACTTCTCTTTGTGACTAAATTGCTAATTCATCCAATTTCCTTTGTCTTATGTCGATGCTCAGTTAAGTGAGATGATTTCCCACCATTTCTTTCAGTTTTGCAACCTTCTTAGCCCAACTTGATTTTCCTTTGAATATTATAAATACACCTGGCTGAGGAAAGGTAATTTCAATGACTGCTTCACAATGGCTTTTTAGGAACTCTTCCCACATGAATTCACAGCATTCAGTTCACATGACAATACTTCCAGGTATCTCTAGCATCTTTATAAAAAAAAATCCCTCAGTTTTTATATTAAATCACTCTTACTGTAGTACCTATAGTAAAATTACACACAAATGAATTACTTCTAATACTCTTCACAATTATGTAAAATTGAAAGAGTGTTGAGGAAACAACTACTTTGTTCTGCACACAGAGTTGTTCCATGTTCATTACACAGGTCTCCGCTGATCTGCTCTATAGACTTCATGTAAAGGTGAGGCATTTCTCTATGTCTCATGCACTGAGTGTCACTCTTTGGACTGGGGTCTCAATAAATGCTTGTTAAATGAGCAGATGAAAGTATGGATCACTGAGTGGATGTAGGTATACAGAAGTTAATTAATAGAAATGAATAGTGTATTAAGTTAGAATGCTAATAAAGGGGCATCATATGAAAGGAGAGCTAGATATCTCTCTCTCTCTCTCTCTCTCTCTCTCTCTCTCTCTGTGTGTGTGTGTGTGTGTGTGTGTGTGTGTGTGTGTGTGTTTGTATGTGTGCTACACTGGGTGTACAGAAACATTAATGCACATAACTGTGGAAGTCAGAAATCAATAGTGCTTGTCCTTCTTGATTGTTTTCCACCTTATATTTTGAGGCAAGGTCTTGAGCTGAACCTGAAAATTCTTGATTTGGTCAGGGTAGCTGGCCAATGAGCTTCAGGGATCTGACTTTTCATGCCACTCCCGTACTTCCCAAGGACTGGGGTTACTGTTAAGAGTTGATGTACCAGCTTTTTCTCTGTACTCAGGTTCTCATGTTGAATCAGCAAGCACTTTACAAAAGGAGGATCTTCCCCACTCTCTAGATATCTCCTTTTCACTTTAGAAGAAACTCCAAAGCCAACAACCCAGTAACCTCCTGGGTGTGGGAAGGCTTGAAAGAGAGGGTGCCAGGAGGGGCTCCACAGCTCCTACTTGCTTCTGCACCTTTGTAAATTAATCCCTACTCACTGCAACTGCAATTGTTTCCTCCAGTCACTTTCCTATTCAGTAGCAGGTGTGTTGGAAAGGCATGAGAGGAAACAGAGGCTTCCTAAAGAAAACAGAGGACAAAGGAAAAGATAGAAAACAAACTTCTTTTCTGACTTCCCCTTTCAAAAACACCCAGAGTTCTGTTTCATCAAGCTTCCTTCAATGTCCAGGGTTCTCAAACAGACTCATGCATACATTTATGAAGGTCTTGAAGAAAGGTCTTGGGTAGCTAAGTAATACGGAGGGAAAAAAAATAATAATAGCATGAGGCATGAGCTTGGTGTCTTAAACACATTTTGTTCCTCACTTTATATTACAGAAGGAAAGAGGCAAGATCATTGTCAAAGCCGGTTTTTGCTGCAGTTCTATGATAAGCTCTCTAATTAGAATAAGCAGAGTATCCAAGAACAAAGATTTTTTAAATTGGCTTACAGTGAGTGCAGGTGATGAAGCAGCTGGCAGAGTTAATAACACACCTTCTATAATTGCCAGAGCCCCGGTTCCAAACAGGGTAGGTAATGCCATGTTGGAAAGAGATGAAGAGGAAATTAGATAGGGAGGCGGGCATCAGAGAGAGGGAGGGAGTGCAAAAGTACTGTGCGAGTGTGCAAAGGCAGATTGAATGAGTGTGTGAGCCAGTTGTCTCACACTGAAAGGACTCATTTGGGAGATGAATCCGATGACCAGTAGGAAGGCTGGAAAGCACATAAGATATTTGCATAGTGATGACAGTTGATAGAGGAACAGAACAGAGCTCTGGTTGCTAAGACCCGGGCTGTTCTTGGCTCTGAATAGTTTGAATTGGAAGAAGCTTATTTGGAGAACTCTTGAGATTGAATCTCAATGTTTATTTGAACATTTAGCAGCAAATATGGGACTAAGTGTTTAGATTGGGAGAGAAAAGGACGAGGAAGGATTAGATTAGATTAAGAGTTGATTGCTAAAATGTCTTCGGAAAAAAGAAATATTCCGGCCTGTTAAAACTCATTTCAAGGGCTGGAGAGATGACTCAGTGGTTAAGAGTATACACTACTCTTTAGAAGGACTGAAGTTCATTTTCTACCACCCAGGAAAGGTAGCTCACAATAGCCAGTAACTCCAGTTCCATGCATGGTTCCTCTGTGGACACTGCACTGATATGCACATATTTCTTACACACACAGAAACACACAAATACATAATTAAAATTTAAATAAATCTTTACAAACAGTTATCTTTAATTTATGAAAAAAAATCTATGGTTTTCAGAAATACAAACAAGGGCTCTGTTTGTCATAGGTAATTATGCTGCCATCATCTCTATATGTATACCATGGATTAATCATATTATTTGTATTCTATATTTTTATAACATATAATTATTATATTCTGGATAAGTGTTATTTATCTTCTTAGGTTTTTTGGATGGAAAGGGAACATAAGTTGTCAGAGAATGTGACAAAATATGAAAGTAATCCTATTGATGCTTTAGGAATATGAAGATTAAACAAATAAAATATATTCTTAAAGAGCCTAGCAAAGTACAAAGACCATGGAAAATAGCCAGTTTAGTAGCATCTGGCATCAGTGAAGTGTAATGGAAAACATTGTCTAGCTCTAACACAGTTTGGATTGCACAAGCATTTTTCCAACAAAACATTTGGAAAGAAAGTCAGACTGCATTAGTGTTTATCAACAGTAAATGACTTCTGAGGCACTAAATACAGTCCATAGTCCAGGATTCCAAGGTGTTCTCCTTGTTCAGATGGGAAGCTAATAGAAAGGAATCAGAAGTAATCCTTAACATGCTTGTAGCTGAAAACTTCCCCCATAGTGGTTCTAGAAAGGACAAATGATGAGGTATTTACTTATTTGCCTTTAAGAGGAGTGAGGCTGGGGCAGGGGGGAGTTTGGTTTAATCATCTAATTCCAAATTTGAGATCTCACATAAAAATCTGTCTGCAAAGCCAGAGTGGGACGTCAGAGACACACACCCATGCTTCTTCACCTTTTCTGTTGCACAGTGAGCACTGCATAGTGGTGGTCAACCATAATATCATTCTCCTGCTTCTTGGGGATCCAGGATACTTTTCATACAGTCCAGCCTGTCCTTTTGCTAAGGTACCCTTCACTCACTCACCGTCTTAAAAAAATCCCAAAGGAAAGGTAAGATCGAAAAAGTGTCTTTTATGATTTTTAAATCTTTTATGTTTTCTTATTTAAATTTTTTGGAGTGTGTGTGTGTGTGTGTGTGTGTGTGTGTGTGTCAGGGGTGGGGGCTGCATGTATATGAATCCAAGTGCTTCTTAAGGCTAGAATAGGTCATTGGATCTCCTGAAGCTGGACTTCAGAGACAGCTGTGAACCCTTATGTGAGTTCTGGAAACCAAACTTAGGTCCTTTGGAAGAATAGCGTGTGTGCTTAATCACTAAGCCACCCCTGGAGTCACAGTAATATAATATGCTTCTTAAAATGAAAAGGGTAGAAATCGTCATCAAATAATAGGTATAAAGGATGTGGAAGGCATGAAAATTGTTTTCAATATTCAGAGATACAGTAACAAAAAGGAGAGAAAATAAAATCTGCATCTGCATCTTATTCTGCTTGGATAATGTGGTCCGTTGCTGAAGTGCCTCAATGCCAGTCTTTCAATTGACCTCTGGAAGGTCTCATTTAATGTTGCTCAAGGAAGCATCGGTTTCACTCCAAAAAACCCACACCCTGTCAACCACATTCTTTGCATTCTTGGGTATCTATCCCTAAGGTTCATCACTACCCTTCCAGAACAAAAATGAGACGAGCCCTCAAGCCTGCAGCGGCTCTACCATAGGCGACAATCAGTGTACTTCTTTCCCACCAGGTTCATGTCCATGTCTGTTGCTGTCTGAGATGGATCCATCTACACCTAACGCTGTAATTTTAAGCCTTTAGAATATCTGTACGATGTTTCAGCAACGATTTCCTTTCTTCTTAAACATTTGCTCATTTCTGGAGTTTACCCAAACTCATAGTAAGAAAACTAAGCAACATAAAGATGCCAGGCATAATATCAGTTCCCAACCTTTTTAGTTTGAGTTTTTCTGGCCCATGGTCTGAATTTGCTGCTAAATTAAATAATTCTCATATTTGGAATTATTTTAAGTGAATTGCAAAGTTTACATATAAGAGTTTTGAAGCTCGGTGACAAGCGACAGATGGCAAAGCGAAATGCTGACAGCTATAGCAACTATATATTTGAAACAGGAAACATTTTTCAAGACATAGTATAGTCATTGCTTCTTCCCAATTTGAGTGCTAAATTCAACTTCTGAGTCAGAGTTTACAGATTTCTGATGCAAACATTACCTGCTCCTCACCTGGCTCCTTCTGCATCAGTTTGTCTGTTTGCTTTGTTTTGCTTTGTTGTGTCTCAACCATCATTGAATTTCCATGTTCTGCCATGTTACCTTGGAAGCTTATACAGCTGGTCCATGAGATAGGGTAGAGAACCAAAGCATACATCTGTTGATTCTGTTGCTGCCTGCTGTCAGATGTCTTCAGGCCAAGTGTCCCTGTCATATTATGAGCGCACACTGGAGATACTCTGGAAATGGTGAAGAGATCAGGTAAAAGCAGACTTCCTTGGCCCTTGAGAAACTGCCCAGTTTCCTGAAAATATCTATATTTTTTTTTTGTATCAGTGCTATGGCTGCAGCTCCAGGGAGAAAGTGCATAAAACCTTTCTGAGCACACTTTGCCTCCACATGTCTCACTGTCTTTATCTACAAAAAGAAGACCAACCCATCTCCCTTTCCACTCCCAGGACTGTTGTGAGACTCAGATTTGGTGGCTCACAAGCAAACTCTTGGAAACATAATATGAACTTGCCTGTGAGCACTAAAAATTTTGGCATCATTACGAGTTTCACATTGAGGATGGGGTTTGAAAAGGCATGGTATTGTTGTCTCCAGCTTGATCCCTCATCTCCAGAACTGTCCTAAGAAGTTCAGGGGACTCATATCAGGGGCTGAAATACAGCCTCTGCTGTCACATGCTATCTGTGTCACTTCTCAGCTGTCAGTGCTCAACACTTAGTGACAAAACAAGCTAGAAAGAATCCTTGGGAAAGGATTGGTCTTTATCCCACTCCCCTCCTAGGCTTGCTGCCCAGTCTCAAGCACAAGGGTTTATTTGTTTTGTTTTGTTTACCCCAACATGAAGTATGCTGCACATAGTTGAGAAAATACCAATTATTTCCCCAGCAGGATGGTTGTTCTAGGGACCATGATCCTTTGCTACGGGGGCTGGATTTTGAGAGTCTTACCCAGCCCTATGTAATGGAGACTTAATTGTTCTTGACCTTGCCCTGTATAGTACAACAATTATCAGCTAACTCTTACCACAGAATATAAAGAATGGATCTGTATCTTCTGTATTAGACTGTGGGCTGGTGGCCCTGTGATTGGGATGACATCCAGATCTGGGTAAGCAATTTATCTACATTCTTGAAGGTAACAAGGTCTCTATTCTTTCTTCCCTGCCCATCTTCCCTCACACAGATCTCAATACTCACAAGGCTTTGAGTGTTCTCTTAAGTGTTTCTTGAGTCTTGTCTTTTCTGCAGACTATTTTGCCTCATGTCTTTTCAAAAGTCTCCTTGGAAATGGCCTTCTTGGTATTTACCTCATTACATGCTTACACAAGATGTATATACAAATAAATCATGATTTTATCATCCATTTGTTCATGATCTAGTGATTCCTTAAATCTACAATATTATGTCATATGTCCTTGGTGTAGGCTACAAGCCTTTTTGGTTCACTCAATAGGATTACCCTTCCCAAATACAGTCCACTCACCACCTGCTTCAAAGTAAACCAGAGTGTTTGTTAGAAATCATGTTCCAAGTCCCTTCTCTAAATAGTGTGGAAATAAGCTTTGGAGGGAGTGTAGAGAATTTGCATCCTAATAGTAATGTCAGATGACTTTCATGCACAGAACAGTAAGAAATGTTATCATCAGTTCAGATCCTGAATAAAGAAGCTGTTTGGAGACAAGAAGGAAATTGTATCTTATTTGTGGCCATTTTGGCACTAATTTTTGTTTATGAATGCTTGATGAATATTATAAAATGAGAATAATAGAATTCATCACTAGAAAGCTTAGGCCACCCTTGGAATACTGGACAGTGACCTGTACGCATGATGCATGAACATGGTTATGAAAGGTCACTTAACACACCTCATATGCTTAACTATATACACAATATACTTCACAATTAATGATAAATTAGTAAACTAATGCAGCCGAGCATTTAGGTCCCCATTGTTCTATATCTAGTGTTTTGTTCCACTCTACTTATATTTCATAATAGCATGCTTCTCTCTATTTACCAAAACTGAATTCCTCAATCATTTAAAATTTCAACTTTTACTACTAATCTTCAAAAACCTGTGTTCAGAGTCCCGTTTTCTCTCTGCATTTTTTCACATAGCTCCCCTCTTGCCCATCCCAATGAGGGTATCTCTCTGCCCTTGAATTCAGTTCTAATTACGTCATTTCAACCCAATTTAGTCCTCAAGTAGCTCTGTATTTCACAGAAAATTATCATCATGGTTGACCTTTATTAGGATTTCAGCATACTTCTTTTATTAAAAGAATTCATAATATGAAATTCACCCTTCTGACAGTTTACAAGTATTAAATTATCAACCATATGCACAGTGCTCTTTAACAGATACCCCAAACGCTCCCTTGCTGCCCAGATGAAGCTGTCCTACTTAGCTGCAGCTCCTTCTCACCTCCTATGCAATTGTCATTCCTAGGTCTAGTGTTGATTTCTATGACGGGAACTACATTTGGTGCCTCCTCGAAGTGGAATGATGCAGCATTTATTCTTATGTGAGTGGTTCATATATATCATAAAGCTTTTGAAATGTAAGCTTTGAAGAACCTTTCCTTAGGTATATATCACATTTCCTGTGCCCATTCTGTTGTACAGAAGTTGCCTTCCTTCCTGGCTTCTGTCAATATCAATGTTGCCATGAAAACTAGTTTACAAATATCTCTTCCGCTTTTTATTATTTTGAGAATATATTTCGAGGTACATGCAGTCATTTTGATCACTACAAAGAGATCCAAAATTTCTCTGCATCCTTATTTAACACACAATTTTCCATGTTTTTTAGAGACTGTATATCATTGGTTTAATTTGCTTTTCTCTCCTAAATAATGATATTCAGCTATTGATTGCCAATTGGCTATTTATGTATGTTCTTTGGAGAAAGATGTATTAATTTTCTTTGTGTATATTTGATCAGATACTTGATAGCTCTTGAGTTGTCAAAATTCATTTTAAATTTTATATGTCAAGCCCTAATTGGATATAGGGTTTGAAAATATTTCTGCTATTTTATGTTAACTTTTCAGCTCCTGTTTCCTAGTTTCTTTTGCTTTGCTAATTTTTTGCATGCGACATAAACCCCCATTTGACTAGTGCAGATTTTGCTGCCTTTGCTTTTTGTGTCATATCTAGAAAATCACTGCCAGGCCATGTTCATGAAGTGATCTCCTTCATGTTTTGTATTAGGATTCCCATAGTGTCAGGTCATGCCTTTTACGCTCTAACCCAGTTTGATTTACTTCTTGTACAGGTTGAACCCAACTTTGTGTATAAATAAGAACCCAACGTTTTTAATGTCATGTGTTTATTTCCAAATACTGTGTAGATAATATGTTTCCTCCATTTTCCAGTCTGACAACTCTTGCTGAAGAACATTTGATACATGTAAGGGTTTACTTCTTGGCTTTTTATTCAGTTCCACAGTGATTTATGTCTGTCTTTAATTCAATACTACAGAATATTCATTATTAAAAGTTTGTAATTTATTTTCAAATGTGAAAGTAAGAGTCCAGTTGCTTTGCTCTTCTTCATTAAGATTAAATTCACTATTTAGTGCCTTTTGAGATTCAGTTATTATCTCTTGTCAACTTACTTTTAGTTGATTATTTTTCTCTGCTGGAGTCAAGCAACAGTGTACCTATCTTAAAACATTTTTCTTTTTGCTATAACAGAATAGTACAAACTGGATGACTTATTAGAAATAACAAGTTTATTTGGCCACTCCACTGCTGACTAGGAACCCTAGGACACAGAATTATCATCTGTTGTCCTAGCAGATAAGATGGCAGAAGAATGAGAAAAGAGGCAGACAGACTTAAAGAAGCTACACCTTCATTTATAAGAACCCAATTCCATAAGTTCTAACTCACCCTATGAGAAAAGTACAAATGCATTCATGAGGATGGAGCGACCAAAAACTGAGAACTCCAGCCCCAACATTAATGTATTGGGAGTTAAGTTTCCAGCCCATGAGTTTCAGAGATTGAAATGCTAAGACTAAAGATGCTATCACTCTTAAATCCATCTTTTTGACAATTATTTCTAGCTGTCTGTGTCTATAATCTTATTCTTTTTATTGTCCAAAATGCCCTCTTCACAGTATTTCTTAACATCTACCCAGTTCAGTTCAATTGTTGCCTTTTACTTGGACTTACCTCTGAACCTGTGCTTTCTTATTCTGGAAATTTCATGGTGTGTGAGTGCTTATTTACAGAGAAAAAGCTTTTATTGCCACAGAAGAGGTAGTCAAGTGCCAGAAAGAGAACCTCACAACTGTGTTCTAAAGTACAGGAATATATGGGCTGGGGAGAATGGAATGCATTAAATGATTAGCAGAGAAGGTTCTCAAATTCCATAGCCATATCCATGGCTGAATGAAAGCCAGATGGGCTTTTGTTCATTGTCAAGGTGGCTATGGCTTCCTCTGTTAGCATCAAATGTCAAAGGAAGATTTGAAAGGAGAGTTAAAAGAAGTCTTCTATTTTTAATATCAGTTCATTGGTATTTAAATGCAAATAGAGAAGATAATTTGATTGATTGTGGAAGTAACATTATTTAATGTTTTAGATTAGTAAAATATTTTTAATTAAAATGCTTTTATGTACATTCCTTTAATCCTAATGATGAATCTGTAGGAGCAGTTTTATTACTCTACACACTTTAAAATAAATGAATAAAGTGTAATTCAGAGAGGTTAAGTAATCTAATATTTTACAGAAAGTGACATAACAGAGATCCAAATCTTGGATCTTTAAAATAATTCTTATGCTTTGAACTGACATTAAATATTTTCTTAATACTATAATGCATATTAAAGTCTCCAAATTTAAGCTAAAAGTAGAGGTGCACATATGCATATCGATCATGTACATTTACATATGTCATACACATACATATTTATAGATAGAATTCATTTGAATTTGCTGAACGGTGCAATCTATGCTGTGATTTTAATTTTGAGCAAAATAAGTAAAGAATAAAGAATAAGCTTTATTTTACTCATGATATGTGCTTCTATGAGTTAGAGTTATCAAAAAGTTTAACTTCATGTAAGTCTCTCAAATTAAAATTCATGTAGACAAAGAATTCCAATAAGGATCCCAGATTTTCTTAATGATGTTTGTACTGAAGAAAAAAAAAAAAAACCTCACCAGCGTGGAGATGGCTTTATTTTATTTTCAAATCAGGTTGCTCTTATTTTGGCAATATAGAATTTTCCCCAAATGAACCACAATGCCCTGACATTGCAATATCAAATGTTTAGTAATAGCAATAGCTAATAGTAATTCTACATTGTATATCACACTTCATTTTGTCTTAATCTTCATAAGACTTATGTTTGATCAATACTAGAATTTTGAGGGTAAGACATGTATGACAAGGGGAAATTAGGTCATTTTCTTAGCATCACAGAAAGACTATTGCACAGATGGGATTTGTCTTAGCCTAGTTGATAGTTCCAGGTAAATGAGATTTCAGGATGCTAATTGCCAGGATTAAGAATGAGAGACTGGGCCTGGAGTGGGCATGGGGGGTGGGGGGGACAACACAGCAGCCGAGATGCGGGACGGCCGAGCGACAGGCGCTCCTCCGAGCAAGGGGGTAAAAAAATTGTACATCAAGAAGCCATGGAGAAGAGAATTGTGGATGAAACAGAAAATGGAGATGCTTTCCTTTACCTGAAGAAACTGTTCACCTCCAAATCCCCCCATCGCTATATGAAAGAGGAGCTCTTGGATATAAAAGAACGTCCATAGTACAAGCAGAGGTCATCATGCCTCTCTGAAAAATATGACAGTGATGGTGTCTAGGACCCTGAGAAGCGGTATGCCTCTCTCTACCCAGCCTCAGGGCGGAGTTCACCAGTGGAAAGTCTGAAGAAAGAGCCAGAATCAGATCGACCTTTTCTGGTGCACAGAATAGCAGATCCTCAAGAGCGAGTGAAAAAAGATAACTTGATTATTGTTCTCAGCCCACAGAGAAGCCACTTTGGAGGTGGCTGCCATGTGACAGCTGCTGTTAGCTCCGACGCTCCGGCAGTCCGTTGGAGAAAGACAGTGATGGGTTTTGTCTGCTTGGTGGACGAAGGATTGGCAGTGGAAGGATAATTTCTGCCCGGACCTTTGAGAAGGATCATCATTTCAATGATAAAGACCTGCGAGACTTGAGAGACAGAGACAGAGAGAGAGAGGGACTACAAGGACAAGCATTTCAGGAGGGAGTTTGGAAATAGTAAACATGTCTTCGGTGAGTGCAGTAGAAACGATTCATACACTGAGGAAGAACCAGAATGGTTTTCAGCTGGCCCCACTGGTCTGAAACCATAGAACTGACTGGCTTTGATGGTAAGATACTAAAGGAGGATCAAAAAGAGAGAAAAAGAACAAGGCGACGAACTGCCTCTATGAAGGAAGGCATAGTGGAGAGTAATGGAGGAGTGGCTGAAGAGGACGAGGTGGAGTCATCTGGCACAGGAGCCCTCTGTTGGTCAGGAAGTTCCAAGGGATGCCATCTACCTGAGCAGTCCCCCGGTGAATATGACTTTAATGAATTCTTTAACCTTGTTAAAGTGCCATACTTAGCTTCAATGATAGAAGGTGTTCTAGGGGAAGGATGGGTCCAAGAAAAACTTAAGGAGGGCTCACATTCAGGGGTTGTACTTTCAGTGGAAGAGGTAGAAGCAGGGCTGAAGGGCTTGAAGGTGGACCAGCAAATGAAGAATTTAATTCTCTTCATGGCAGAACATTTAGAGGAGTGCTGTGACTAGCAATCAAACTAGCTCAAGAAAGACCGAGATAAGACTGCATTCAACAAATTAGCTAACACCATGAAGGTAAGTGGGACTTTTCCTACCTAGTCCAAAGTCGGTGGAAAACTTGAAAGTCACTTGTTGACCCCTGCTGAAATTCAGGACAGCCTGTTTCTAAAAACATCCTACAGGAACTTCTGGGTCAACTGGTTCAGAGACCTGCTTCTTCCACTCTTCTCAGTGGCCTTATGGGGAGCTTGGAGCCTACTGCATTTTTATTGAGCCAAAGAGCGCACTCTCCTCCAATGCCACAGGTGTTTCAAACTCAAGCAGCCTCAGCAGACTACCTTCAACCAAGGATACCATTACCAATGGGTTTCCCATCAGGACCCCAACAACTACTTGGAGATCCATTCCAAGGCATGAGTGAGCCCATGAGTCCTGTCCTAGCCCAGATGAGCCAGCTAGAATTGCAGCAAGCTGCTTTGGAGGGTCTGGCTTTACCACATGACCTTGCAGTACAGACAGTACCCTTCTACCAGCCTGGTTCTAGCAAACCACAAGTGGACAGAACCATAGATGGGCTCAGAAATAGGAAATAGTGAATGTCAAAGTCACCAGCACCCATGCACTAAGAAAATTCCTCTTCCTCAACTCCTGCTACCTCCATCACAAGCATGCTTTCTCCTTTCTTTACCCCTACCTCAGTGATCCAGAAGATGTATGAAAACAGAGAGGAAAGCAAGGAGGAAATGGCACCTGGAACTGGTTCCTGGTGATGGTGAAGAGAATATTCAGAAGGCCAGCTAAGAGAACCTGCTATTATTCAAACCCATACCCAATACTGATCAGGACTCTTCTATGCTTTTGACATTACAACAGTCTTCATGCTCCACCCTACTATCCCAAACCAACTGTTATACCAAAGAACAAGATTATCGACCTAAAGAAGTTGGGAGGAAACACCTTTCTTGGCATCCCCAGTACCAGGAACACATTTTCTCCGTCCTACCCACCAAGTTCCCCTTGTCCCTCATGTTCCTATTGTTTGACCAGCTTCACCCACGAGTAGTCCAAAGGTTGATAGCCCAAGGGGTACATCCACAGCATCTCTCAAGTTTGCTCCAAGCTGGGTGCTTCCTCCTGGGATAGACATGGTTCCTTTTCAGGGACTATCTGGCCCACTCCTGGGTCAACCCTTATACCCTTTGGTCTCTGCTGCTAATCACCTTCTCCTAAACCATTGTCCTGGGACCCCTCTGCATTTGGCAGTGACGCAGCAGCAGCTACAGCGCTCAGGTAAGGTTTACAATTAGGCCAGGTGCTGGGCAGTGGTGGCACATGCATTTAATCTGAGCACTTGGGAGGCAGAGGCAGGTGGATTTCTGAGTTCAAGGACAGCCTGGTCTACAGAGTGAGTTTCAGGACAGCCAGGCTACTCAGAGAGACCCTGTCTTGAAAAACCAAAAAGAAGAAGAAGAAGAAGAAGAAGAAGAAGAAGAAGAAGAAGAAGAAGAAGAAGAAGAAGAAGAAGAAGAAGAAGAAGAAAAGAAGAAATTGGCCAGGCTAGCTGATGACACTGGAAGTTTCTGAGATTTCCAGCAGCAGTGAATTATCACAGCCCCTTTGTTCCTTAGGTGTCACTAGAAAAACAGGTGAAGTGAACTAATCTGTGTAGTCTCTGGCCAAGATATTACTACTTCGAGAACAGTGGGAGACAGGCATGCTCTGGCTCTGTGTTTCACCTCTTAAAAACCTGAGAATCTTTAATGAGATGTGAGCATGTCAGCCTTAGTGGGCTTTTCCATATTGTCTAGCATCCTGCACTTCAGGAAGCCTTCTGTTAAATCCTCTGGTAGACTTCCCATAGCCCAAAGTAACAAACCATTCAAGCAGAATAGGACAGAAAATAACTGTCAGTAGTGAGAGCAAGACTCGGGAGTGAGTATCCAAGGGCTTCTTTAGTAGACTTGTGGGCTTCTATGGATGAGGTGTAGATGAAGCAAGGCCTAGTATAGAGCTACTGTGCTTCAATGACACTCTTCTCCCCATAGTTCTGTATCCTCTAGGCTCTAGTTCCCAGGCAGCAGCTATCAACGTTCAGACTCTTCAGAATGTAACCAGCTGGTCGAGCCTGCCCCACATGCACTCTCAGCTGGAGCATCGCACCAGCCAAAGGAGCAGCTCTCCTGTGGGCCTTGCCAAATGGCTTGGCTCAGATGTGCTACAGCAGCCTCTGCCCTCCATGCCCACCGAAGTCACCAGTGTAGATGAACTGGAATATAAACAGTGAAGGGGACAGGCTGGCTCACCCATACCCGGGCCTGTGGTGGCACCCTGGTCATGACTCTCATTCTCCAACTTTGTAATGGGCTTTTACATTGGGGAACACTGTATGAAGATGTTTAGGGGATCCACATACCTACCATGATCTACATTATGACAGAAAGCTGTTAATAATTGAATGGAGCCCACATGGTTCAAATACAAGGGACACAAGCTTGTCAGTCCTGGAAGTCTTTCTTTTATAGAATACGTGAATGAAGTGTTGGTGTCTTCTAGAGGTGACACCTAAGGGTTCTGAGAAAATAAAATGTATAGGCCCTTATGTACAGACATGTGTATAAACTTTTGTACATACAAATAGGATAGCTTTTTTTGAACTTATACATACAGCTGTACATAAAGTAACTATCAGTTAGGCCTGCACCAACTGTTTGGATTTTTTTCAATTGTATATTTGAGACTTTTTCTTTTGGTTTATTAAAAGTTGCATATGCTTGAGGTCCGGGATACTGATTCCCCCAGAGGTTCTTTTACTCTTGAGAATAGTTTTAGCTATCCTGGGTTTTCTGTTATTCCAGATGAATTTTTGAATTGCTCTTTCTAACTCTATGAAGAATTGAGTTGGGATTTTGACGGGGATTGCATTGAATCTATATATTGCTTTTGGCAAGATGGTCATTTTTACTATATTAATCCTGCCAATCCATGAGCATGGCAGATTTTTCCATCTTCTGAGGTCTTCTTCAATTTCTTTCTTCAGAGACTTGAAGTTCTTGTCATACAGATCTTTCACTTGTTTGGTTAGAGTCACACCAAGATACTTTATATGGTTTGTGGCTATCGTGAAGGGTATCATTTCTCTTACTTCTTTCTCAGAGCAATAGTGTTAAAAACCATATGGTATTGGTACAGTGACAGGCATGTAGATCAATGGAACAGAATTGAAGACCCAGAAATGAATCCACACTCTTATGGTTACTTGATCTTTGACAAAGGAGCTAAAACCATCCAGTGGAAAAAAGATAGCCTTTTCAACAAATGGTGCTGTTTCAACTGGAGGTCAACATGCAGAAGAATGCAAATTCACCCATTCTTATCTCCTTGCACTAAGCTCAGTTCCAAGTGGATCAAGGACCTCCACATAAAACCAGACACACTGACACTAATAGAAAGGAAACTAGGGAAGAACCTTGAACATATGGGCACAGGGGAGAATTTCCTGAATAGAACTCCAATAGCTTATGCTCTAAGATCAAGAATAGACAAATGGGACCTCATTAAATTACAAAGTTTTTGCAAGGCAAAAGACACTGTCAAAAAGACAAAGCGGCAACCAACTAACTGGGAAATGATCTTTACCAACCCTACATCCAACAGAGGGCTAATATCCAATATATACAAAGAACTCAAGAAGTTAAACTCCAGAGAGGCAAGTAACCCTATTAAAAAATGGGGTACAGAGCTAAACAAAGAGTTCTCACCTGAAGAATATCTAATGGCTAAGAAGCACCTAAAGAGATGTTCATCATCCTTAGTCATTAGGGAAGTGCAAATCAAAACAACCCTGAGATTCCATCTTACACCAGTCAGAATGGCTAAGATCAAAAACACAGGAGACAGCAGTTGTTGGCGAGGATGTAGAGAAAGGGGAACACTCCTCCACTGCTGGTGGGATTGCAAGCTGGTACAACCACTCTGGATAGCAGTCTGGTGGTTCCTCAGATAACTGGGCATGACACTCCTGGAGGATCCGGCTATACACTCCTGGGCATATACCCAGAGGCTTTACCTGCATGCAATAAGGACACATGCTCCACTATGTTCATAGCAGCCTTATTTATAATAGCCAGAAGCTGGAAAGAACCCAGATGTCTCTCAACGGAGGAATGGATTCAGAAGATGTGGTATATTTACACAATGGAATACTACTCTGCAATTAAAAACAATGAATTCACGAAATTCCTAGACAAATGGTCAGAACTTGAAAATATCATCCCTAGTAAGGTAACCTAATCACAAAAGAACACACATCGTATGCAGTCACTGATAAGGGGATATTAACCCTGAATCTCAGAATACCCTAGACACAATTAGCATATCAATAGATTTCTAAGAAGATGGAAGGAGATACCCCTGGTCCTGGAAAGACTGGATGTAGGGGAATGCCAGGACAGAGAAGCGAGAGGGGGTTGAATGGGGAAAAGAGGGAGGGAAGGGGGCTTATGGGACTTTCGGGGAGGGAGGAAATGAGAAAGGGGAAATGATTTCGAATGTAAATAAAAAAACAAACTTAGGAAATAAATTATAATTACAAAAAAGTTGCATATGCCACGTGTGAATGGAAAAAAAAAAAGGAATGAGAGATTGAGAAATGATAAGACAAACCAACCCTTAATTTAAGAACCTGTTATCCAGGAAAGGAACCATCTGGAGAGGGGGCAGTATGAGATAAGAAGAAATGAGAGTGAAACAAAATGATGGAGACATATGAAGAAGCCATGATCAGGTCTACTATATGTATGCTAACCTAAAAAGAATGGTTCAAAAATGTTTTTATGATGATATAAGGTGGCGCACCAGAGGATTCCCCACTGTTTGATACAAGTCAAAGATGCACCTAGATGTTAGCCAGGAAGAGGTCCAGAGCTGTGAGAAACTTAATCCTGAGTTTCCCAGCTTATCTGGCTGTGAGAAATAAATTACTATCGTTTATCAACCCACAAATAAATTAAATAAGGAGAGAAGAAGGTTATAGTCTTAGTAGGGCTCAATACACTATACCCTTCTGAAAAGGTAGACAATGCCCTATTGTGGGGAGAGGGAACTTGAGGAGCCCATCTCCAGTAGAAAGTGGAGGGATGCTGTTGGCATCCCACAGTAGCAGAGGATGGCCTTGTTGGACATCAAAGGGAGGAGAGGCCCTTGGTCCTGAGAAGGCTCGACGCCCCAATATAGGGGAATGCTAGGACAAGGAATTGGGAGTGGGTGGGACGGTGAGCACGGGGAGGGGGATAGAGTGGGAGAAAACAGGAAAGGGGATAACATTTGAAATGTAAATAAAGAAAATATCATAAAAGAAAGAAAAACCAAACCAAATCAAACAAACAAATAAACAAAAAACCTCTGACCCGAAATTATTTTTGTCTAAAAGAACTGCAGGGACAAAAAGAGAGAATAGAAAGGAAAAAGGAGGGAAAAGAGGTCCAGTGACAGGCTTAAATTGGGATCCAGGTCAAGGGGAGGCTCCAAGATCTGACACTACTACTGATGCTATGGTGTGCTTTCTGACAGGAGCCTAGCATGGCTGCCTTCCAAGAGGCTTAACAAGCAACTGAAAGAATCATGTGCAGATACTTACACCAAATCAAGAAGTAGAAAGAAGCTGGGGACCCTTGTGGTTGAATTAGGGAAAAGGTGGAAGAAGCTGAGGAGGAGGGCAACCCCATAGGAAGATCAACAGTCTCAACTAACCTGGATACCACCCCCCCACCCTCTGAGAGCTCTCAGGCACTGAGCCACTAACCAGGCAGCATATACCAGCTGATATGAGGCCCCTGACATACACACAGCAGAGGACTGCCTGATCTGGCCTCAGTGAGGAAGATGTACCTAACCCTTGAGAAACTTGAGGCCGCAGGGAGTGAGGAGGTCTGGGGGATGGGGATCAGGGTGTGGGGACATCCTCTTGGAGACAGAGGAGGAGGTATAGGATGAGGAACAGTCTGATGGTGGACTGGAAGGGGGATAACGAGTAGGCTGTAAAAAAGGATTAAATAACAACAACAATAATAATGATAATAATAATAATAATAATAATAATAAGGATGCCAAAAAAGATTTTCTGTTATAATATTAATGCCTATTGGCTCCTATGTCTCTTGATTTGAGTATTCCCTTGTGTAATATTAATACCTGCCTACATATGTGTACACACACACATACACACACACACAGACACATACGCATGCACACACACACACACACACACAGAGTGAGAGAGAGAGAGAGACAGAGACAGAGACAGAGAGACAGAGACCAAGAGACAGAGAGACAGAGAGAGAGAGCAAGAGAGAGAGCGTGCTTAAATAGAAAAATGTAGAAAACATTGAAATCTACATTAATTATTTCAAATCATGTAACACTAGACTTAGAATCAAAGTTGAGGTTAAGAGAATGTGAGACTCCAGACATGAGGTCTATTTGATAACAGTCCCATCTAGGTTTAGTTAAACATGGACAAGATTGGGCTGGATAGATGGTTCTGTAGTTAGAAGTGTGTACTGCTCTTTTGGAGGACTCAAGCTGACTTACTAGTAACCAAATCAGGAGACTGACTCACAGACATCTGTAACTCCAGCTACATGATCTCTGACATTCTGTTGAAATCATAGGCACCAGCACTCACATACACATATTCACACATATACATACACATATGCATATGCACATACAAACATGCATACACATATACATCATATGCATATACATACACAAATATACATACAAATATGCATATACATATATATACTATACACATATGATTTTAAAAATTAATAAACATAAAATTTCCAAGTGTGGTAATATATATTACAATTGTGAGAGGCAGGTGGATCTCTTTAAATTTGAGGCCAATCTGATAGCAAGTTGTGGGTCGTACCAGGGCTATGCAGTGAGACTCTTTTAAAAAGTAATAAAATGAATATCCCCCTTAAACCACACTAATATAAAAGATAGAAAATTAATTCTTTGTACAAGGGTTTATCTGAGGCTTATTGAGTCAAATATTACTAAACAGGTACTTTCTCCCTATTGTAGTTTCCTATGCCAAGATAGGCTAGAAAAAGAGAAGCACTATCTTAAAGGCTTAGAAGAAAAGGAAGCTTAAAAGTAAGATAAAGAATTTAAAAGAAATATTAAATATACATTTTTAAACAAATATTATATAAGTTGTGTTTAGAACAAAGTATTCAAATCTCTTTATCTCTCCTACTTAGTCTTCCACGAATTTGATGGCCTAGTGCCATGATCTTATTACCTTTGTAACAGGACTCAGTTTCTTCTCTTTTATATTCTGTGTAACAATTCTTTTTTTTTTTTTTGGATATTTTATTTGTTTACAATTCAAATGTTATATCCTTTCCAGGTTTCCCCTCTGTAACCCCCCTATCTTATTCCCCCTTACCCTGCTTCTATGAGGGTGTTCCCACACCCACTCACCCACTCCCACCTCACCACCCTAGCACTCTCCTACACTGGGCATCAAGTCTTCACAGGAACAAGGGCCTTCCCTCCCATTGATGCCAATAAGCCCCCTTCAGCTCCTCCAGTGCTTCCCCTAACTCCTCCATTGGGGTCCCTCTGCTCAGTCCAATGGTTAGCTGCAAGCACCTGCATCTGTATTGGTCAGGATCTGGCAGAGCCTCTCAGGAGACAGCAGTATCAGGTTCCTGTCAGCAAGCACTCTCTGCAATAGTGTCTGGGTTTGGTGTCTGCATGTGGGATGGATCCCCAGGTTGGGCAGTTTCTGGATAGCCTTTCCTTCAGTCTCTGCTCCATGCGTTGTCCCTGTATTTCCTTTAGACAAGAGCAATTCTGTATATATATAATACTATCATATATACTATATATATTATTCTATATATAATATCACATATATAACATAAATAACATATATAACATACTTATAAAACATGTAACATATATACATTCTCTCTCTCTCTCTCTCTCTCTCTCTCTATATATATATATATATATATATATATATATATATATATATCAAGAAATTTTTACATTTGGTCCTTAATTGATATTTGTCATTTGTTCTCCCATCTCTTTTACTAGATCTTTTGCTTTTATATCCATATCCACATGAAGAAGTTTAGAGCATTAGGTCATATGCAGATCGTAGAACCCAGGGCTCAAATGATGTAATCCTTAAGTTCACTTGTAGACTATACTTACAATGATTAAACCAGTCAGGCATGGCAGCCAATGCCTTTAACCCTACCTTTAGAGAGACAGAAACAGATAGATCTTGGTGAATTCAAAGCCCTCCTGGTTTTAATAGAGAATTCCAGGAGAGTCAAGGGCACAAAATGAGAAAGCCTATCTCAAAAAAAAAAAATGGTAACCCATTTCTTTCCTTTAGTTTTTTACTGTGATATTTTAACTAATTTAATATACCATTTAAAATCATATTGTTATTCTACAAGCAAGGAAAACATAGACATAAAAATAAGATCAACAGTTGTCTATGAGGGTTGGTGATAACTTACTGTGTGGGAACATTTTTGTGGAAAATAAGTATTTTCTATTTTTACTATGGTATATATGAGTGTCTAAAATTATCCTATCATACAACTGTACATGTAAAACAAATTGTATTAGAAGTAGAATATATCTCAATAAAGTCAACTCAAACCTTTAACTTATACCTTGCTTGTATCTTGTCTCCATAATCATTGACCACTGAAACACAAAGGTGGAAGGAATTATCTAATAGTTTAATAGTATTTTCAAATTGTATCTAGGTTTTCAAGGGTAGAAAATTAGATCCATGACTCTTCATGATTCTTAGCAAAATTGACCTTTTTTGAAAAAAAAATTAATTAGTCATTACTTTGTAGATTAGGCACTGTGTTGACTTACTTGAACTTCATTGAGACATTGTAGTAATGGATCTGAGGGAAGGTTTTAAGTGAGGGAGACATGATCTTGCAAGGTATCTGTCTCATGTCACTCTTCCCTTTGGAATGGTATTTAGACAAGATAGGGACTAGTCCTGTCTAACAGGAATAAAATCTACTTTTAAAGGTCTAGAAGATGTACAATAATGGGAAGTCAGCCTTTTGTGTTTATCTACCCAAACAGTACCATGAGAGTTGTTGACTGTCTTCTCTCAGATTTACTTTACGAAAATCATTCTGAGTTACTTTGTTCTGAAGAACTTAGGCCTGTAAATCTGGGACAAAGAGGCAATGAAGAAAGGACAGACAGACAGACGAACAGAAAGACAGACAGACAGAAAACCTGGGTTTGAGTAGAACAAATGTACTTTGATGGAGCAGCTCCAATTGTGAAACAACCCTGAAACTTAGCATGCTTATTTATGTAAAGCAGAAGGGTCAGCTAGTCTCAGTAGGGTTCCAGTCCCACATTGCAGTCATCCTGCAAGAGGAAGCTGCATTTGCTAGTATATGTACATATCAATCAATAGCTTATAAAAACTAATTCTTAGACCAGAGGCTTTGCTAAACCTCTGTGAGTCAGTGGGAGGAAGGGTTTGCCAGTTCCCATGAGTGTGAGGCCCTGTCCCTTGTCAGGAATACACACTCACTCAGGAATTCACCAAATCCTTACACATTCACTAAGGGCTTCCTTTACTTCCCATACTGAGTCATTACATTTGTTCCGTTTGAAGTTCTGTCACTTTGAAATGACAAAAAAATAAATCTTAAACCCAATCTTCAACATGTGCTCCTGGGTCTGGAGGAGAAGTAGTTTTCTTAATGCTTTCTATGGGTGTATTTATGGCTGTCACAGCTCACTCTGAGTTGATACTTGTCTTGCTATAGTATACTATTTTCTTTTTCCATGACTCTAATGCACCTAACAGAGGTCTGCCTTATGATTACCACTACAATCTGTTGAGTCTGCTGGCTTTCTTTACTCCAGGCTTACCATCTGATTGTATATCATTCTAATCCTCCAAAGGTGATAGTGTTCACAGAGTTGTTAGAGACTGTCTGGTATTATTGCTGCCCCATATGTCCCAAGCTATTGGGAATTGATTCAGTCCAGAATATTATCCTGTAGACTTTACTTCTATCATTTCCAGTGTCAACAGTATTAGCTTGGTCTCTATTCCTCAGTTAATTGCCTCCACCCTCAAAACAAAAAAACAAAGCCTTAAACCATGATTCAGGAATACAGTTTGCAAATAACCTTGAATTATAACTAGGCAGAGTTTGGAAGGGACAGACAAACATACAATAGAAAGGGGAATTATTGAGTTGGGTACTATAATGTAAAACTACAATTTCTCTTCCCAAGTGTCAAGGTATGACATACTTCAAAGAAATGTCATTCTAAGAGTGAACAGGATATATTCTCATGCAGTCTCTATTACCCAAGATACACTGAACATAACTCTTGTGGATAGTCCTGGGATTGCTTGTATTTTGATGTTAATTCCGCTCATCTGGGTTCAAGAGAGAAAGATACAGTAGCAAAGTGTGAGTTTGCCTGATGTGTACCACAAAGGTCATGGGGGTTTTGAAGCAGGGGGCTGGCATGGTAGCAACCCACCAGTAGAAACTTAGTGAGCTGGGTGGAGAGATTTTGTAGCTCTGAGTCAGAGTCTCCATGAGATAAAAACAGGTCAGCCATTGCTGTCAGTGTATGGCCAGCCAAGCCACTGGGGCAGAGAATTGCCAGTACAAGTGAGGGATGAGTTGCTTCTTTTCTAATATTTCCCACAACACATAACCCCAGAGACAAACTCTTATAATGTGTAGTTATATATGACCTTTGGAATACAGAATCCCTATTGCATAACAAGAAATTGAAACTGAAGAAGTTATCAGGCATGCAAAGACGTGTAATATTTCTTGATAGAAATGCTAAAATCCATCTAAGTTAAAACCACTTGGAAAGGTTTGTTGCAGTTGTGGTTAGAGCAATGGTGCGGTCACAGTGATGTGAAGTCAGACATGAAAACTATATGATGCAATAATCAGGCAGGTTTGCCTGACTCTGCAGGCCCAAATACTGGATTATTTCATGTAATATCTCAAATTAACCAAGACAAAAAATTGACTCACAGAACTTCTGTGTTTCTAAATGTCTCCATTGATATGGATGACTTTAAAACTACAGTATTTGTAACAACATCAAATGTGTGATAGATTAACTGGCTCCATAGAAAGAAATCCAGGATATTTTCCAAGAATCTTTCTTGAAGCGTCTGTGTGATAAAATCCATTATAAAGCAACTTTAAAAATAACCCATAATTAGCACACAGTGAGGGTCACACAAATATACTGACACAAAACCCATGCTTTCTAAGGCTTTTATGAGAACATAATTCTTTCCAAACCTTTCACAGCTAGAGTTAATTTACGGGCACTGTTCCCTTAGGCTTTGAGACATGGCCTATGGACCTGAAGAATAACAGGGCAGAACTAATGTTTGTGTTTTGGCAATACTTTATTTATTTATTTATTTATTTAGAAATGCTAAATGTGAATCACCCCTTTCAAGCTCAGAGGGATGTAATTAATGAGAGCAGAGAGAATGGAAAGACCTCCCCCAGCAGTGGAATCAATAATTTTGGCTTATAGAAAAAAATCTCTCACATAGCAGGAAAATGCCAGAACGACATGCAAACCGGCATCTCCAGACATCAGTTCATTTTTTTTACACTGATAATTTGAAGAATTTGGCATGTGACCACAAGCCTCCCTCTCTGTGTCATTTCATGAAGAAGTTCTGCATTCATTTGACTTTTTGAGCCTTATTTTCTTCATCAGCAAATGTAGAAAGAAAGAAGACAGCTTTCCCACTTCCGGGGCTTTAGCTTCTAACATTCAGAAGGCCCCGTGGAAATGTTTGTTGTGGTGGCTGGAGTGGCTGCCAGATCACGCCCTAAATTAACTGTGGTTCGACTTCTTGTCTTCCTGCTCATTGTTTTCCCTCCCTCCATAATTTTCCTGTCTCGTTGACATGTAGCTTATTCAGGTTATGAGCTCTATGCCCAGCACGGGACCATTATTTCTTGCTCTCCTATGCAGCGGTCTCTTACAAAAGAAACTGATGAACAAACTCAGGCAAAAATTAAATAAATGATTCTGATTTTAAATGTTTGCTTCAATCCTCCAAAGAGTATTGACCTCTGTCTTTGCCTTTCTGTCTCTGTCTCTCTCTCTTTCTCTCTCTCACGGACATACATACATAAACATATACTTACACATATGTTCACTCACATGTATATGAATATATATACACATATTCAAATACACCTACACACCCATATGCATACACTCACACACTTAAATGCTTACACACATATATACACAAACTCACCCACATAAGACTAGAAGTACAAGAACCCATCAATGAAAAAATAATCCACCTTTCATGAATGGGGCATATTTAAGACCAGCTAGATAATTTTTTCTTGGGAGGAACTTTTCATGAATTCTAGGGTACTTATCATTATCCCTGGGCTGTACTCAGGAGAAGTCACCAGACCTCTCTATATTAGACAAACAAAAACATCTCCAAATATTTCAATGTGTCCTTGTGAACCCAAGACCATCAGTCAGATATCTAGGTAAGCAGAGATATTAGCTGAGGTAAATGGAAATGTAGATTTGTTGGGCCGAAGGAGAGGACGCAGGTCCTGTATGTTCTAAAGACCTACTGAGATTATAGTCTGGCCGCAACTTCCAAAATCTGAGTTTTCAGTTCATTTTCTTGGGAAAACACCCCCAAACACAAGTTGAGCACTCTCACCCACACAGACTCTGCTTTTAGGGAAATTGCCATGTAAATATATTGATGCTACTGGGAACCCACCAGAGATGACCACTCAGATGTAGTATATAGCCAATTGAAAGTGTTTATTACAGTCAGTTAGGACTATATACAGGCAATTCGGGACCAAAGCATAGTGCCAAATGTCTAGGGTGAGCAGCATTTGAAGGCAAAATCCACATCCTCTTATGTTTCCTGCCTTGCTACCGCAGAGGAGGTTTTGCACAAGCAAGCAGTTTAGCAGAAGCTAAGATAAGTTAGCTGGGCCATAGTAACCCCGGGCTCCTAGATCAGATTGGGTAATTTCCTATGGGGCATTTTGTCAAGAGGACCAAATTATAGTTAAACCTATAATGACCTCAGCATGATACATGATGGAGGAATCTTTGCACTATTTGCCCAGTAACAATGACATAAAAATAAAGCAAACAAGGAAACAAAACCAAAAACTGATTCAGGGGCCTGAAAGATTGCCCAGGGACCTGGACAGTTCCTCAGTGGATAAAGAAATCAACTTCCAAGACCCACTCAGTAGAAGGAAAAAACTGATCCTTTTCTTTGTTTTCCGACTTCCACACATGTGCACCATGGCATGTATGCAACACACTGACCTCCGTCATGCACACATACACCATCCTCTACAAACACACTAAAATACAATAAAAACTTAAAATGTTCCTTTTTTCTCATTTCGTAATAATGTTTAAGCTTGTTGGTACAACCCTTTGCATACTTGAAAGAATTCACTGGTGAGGAAAATTTGGGATCAGACTTTAGATTGTAAAAACAGATTCAACTCTGTATAGAATCTTTCACATTTCTATGTGAATATTATGCTCTTTTATTATAAGTTTAGTAAATTTATTTGTAAAGACTTTGCGTATTTCGTGGGGCTCTTTATCCAGCTCTTTATTATAACTTCATTTCATTATTGTTTGTCTGAGCACGCATATATGCTGACTGTTTCATTTTCCACTTTAGACATGCAACATCTTTTTGTGTTGCTGGTGGGGATTAAAAAATCAGTTTAAATGGTAGACACTTTTATTGTTTTTATAATGCTTTTCTACTTATCTTTTTATTTACAGTCCTTGTCAAATACGTGATTTTTTTAAAGATAAAACACTAGCTTTATTGACAGTTTCATCCATGAATACAATGCATTTGATCATATTCACACTCCATTTTCCCAGCTCCTTGAATATCTCCATTCTCTTCCACCTCCCAATGCCTTGTTCTACCCCTACCCAGGTACACATTTTTGTCTTGTCAAATCCAGTTTATGCTGTCCAAGCAGTCACAGATATGAGGCTAAGTACTGAAGCTCAGTCAACCTATCAGGGACTACACCCATAATGCAAAAGAACTGTCCTTTTCTTGGTAACCCTTACTATAAATAGCTCCTCAGCTAGGAATAGGAGTCCATAGGGACCTCTCCCTCCACTAGTTGATTCACCACTAGAGTCTGTGACCTGCCTAGTCACAAGATATTTTCTTGTTTATGGTATCAAACATGAATTCGCAACTGTGGGGTAAGCCTTAACTACATTTAGAAAGTAATAGATTACACCTGTATGACACATGCTACTACTTTAGTAGCAGGTACATCTTGCCTGCACATTAGTAGTCCAGTATACAAAGTCTGTAACTAAGCAGGAAAGTCAACAATACTTCTTACATAGCTGCCTACATAGTATCTTCAGGCAGATAGTGTGAGCATTTAACTTGGTCCCAGTTTGATTTCTGCATTTCCAGAATCTAGACATGGTACATTCAGTAAGAGGTGTTGGGTTTAGTTCCGGCATACAACCAATAGCAGTGTCAACAACCTGATTGTTTTTCAGGGCCTTAGTGATATACCCAGTAATAACATTGATATCATTAACAATGATAACATTGATAAAATTGAATAGATAACCAACTACCTTCTGATTCCTAGGAGTACCATATTCAACAGATGCATACTATGTCCTTCTAAACTTCCTAACTGGTTGTTTTGTATTTTTGCATGTCATTTTCAAATGAGTAAGATATTCAAAGGTTAAAACTGTAACATAATAAAGTCTTTTGATTGAGAGATTGAGGGTGATCAGCGTTTCTAAAGGCACACTGTGTCTATTCCAAGCAGTACAAATTGGTCTTGGGACCAACAGGAAAACATCCCATTGCATCTCTCAATGATTTTATTAGAAGCCCAAGGTTGGGCCTAGCAAGTAGATGGGGTATACTACCCTGTATGGTTCGTTAAAATCCTCATTTTCCATGAGACATCCTGAATCCTCATCTTGAGAAACTGCAATAGCTTTACTATGGATTAGTATACAATTCTTAACCTGGCCTAGAGCCAAGGAGGAGCCAGGACAGGCTTTTACTTCTTCCCAGCATTGGTTCCCTAGGTCTCAAGGTCTTAGGCTGTGGATGGCTGCTCCCTCTTCCCTAGACACACCAGGTATGAAAGGACCCCAGGATAGTGAATAATTCTACTTTCAGGTTACATTCTTGCAAAGAAGAAACTTGCTTAGTAAATCTAGGGGTAAATGTTCCCTTTTAGGATAAATTTAACCTTGTCTACCTAAGAAGCTGGGTCACCCAATCCTTGGCGAACTGTTGTTGGGTTTTAAAGCCTTCTAGAAGTCCATCAGCACTGCATTTGGCTTTCAGGCATTCATTTTATCACAGCAACTTTGTTCCAATAAATATCTTGTAATATTTGCTTTTGAGTGACCTAAGCAGGGTCCTATGGGGGAATATTCCTCAGAAAAAAAAATAGTTGCTTAGACATAATCCATCTTTCTGTGTGTATCTCTCTGTCTCAGTTTCTCCAAATTACTAAATGCACAGGGAATAGAAAATTCAAAACTTCATAAGCATGATGATATTGAGAAAGCAGGTAAACATCAAGTGGAAGCAATGGGGCATGGGGATTGAAAGCATGCCCAGCATACATAGGCTTCTGTCTGTGCAAAAATAGAGCCAAGACACATTACTACTATTTTAAATTACTCCTGTCTAATGTACTGTCTATATGAAGCCTACACTTACAATTTCTTAAAGTTTAGGAACTTCTCAATGTCTGAAGAATTGAAGAATATACATGTAACATATGAGGTGATGTTTTATCATTGGGAACTCTTGTTTTTAACTGACTTTCTTCACTTCTACTGGACCTTTGTTTCAGAGAAACCTATTAAGATGGAACCTGATTAGGGCAGGGGTGGAAGAATAGACATAGGGCCAAGAAATCACCTCTGTTTCACATAAACTCTTTGTGGCAATATCTTCGGTAGATAAATATCCTTTTAAAATGGCTCTTTTACTCACCCATGTACTTACACTCATTTCTTCACTGACCCACAAAGTCCAACACTGATTTATTTAGCAGCTTTTCAGACTCTGTAAGTGACCCTGATATAGATATGCGACTTGATTCGCATCACAATGTCCTTGAGTTTCACTCTAAAATGCCACTAAAGCTCCATCTACATTTTATTGATTAACTTACTCCCCATTTAAATTATTTACTGTAGAAAAGATTAGTTAATCTGAGCACTAAGCTGAATTCTGTATGAAGGAACTATTACAGAATTTTTTTCCATTTGGTAATCTTTATTTAGACTGGAAAATTAAAAATAAAACAGCATTAATAAAGCTAAGTCATTTCTTATTAATGCATACAGGTTTATATGCAATTTAAAAGATCTGATGGTAGATTAACTTTGGGGATTTGCTTGAATCTTAAGGTGCTCTTTATTATTAAATGGAGTTTCTCTTGCTTATCTAAGGATGGGCTTCAGTTTGCTTTCAAATCTGAAAATATGAAAGGATAATAAATGTACATTGACTCGTGCTACCAAATTCCACCAGAGCTAGGCTTAAGAGTACTTTAGTAAGATGTATATTGATTTTTCAGAACACAAAGATCTTCCCTGAGCAGCTATTCCCAGCTCCATTATTGGCAGGACAGTTTCTACGGAAGGATTCTCTGACACATATTATTTCTGCACTGACATACTTACAGATGGTTCCACCATAGCTGAACTGCTGAGGTCTCTTTCAGTTTAATCAAGAATGCTTATTTTACACTTTTAAAAGCATATCAAATGTGAAGCAATAATAATTAAGCCTCTTATTTTTATGAAGTCTTCAGAGATCTGTGAAAAAAAAGGCAACATGTAGTACTTTGTAAATGTCAAATCTCTTTACAGAAATGCGAAGGAGGTATTTCAGGCTGTCATCTGTTCTTCATGCTGCCTACTGACCCTTATTGGGAGTTACCGATTCTAGAAGATTCTGCGCCCACTAAAATAAACAGCTCTCTCAGGCACAAAGCAAGATGTTGGACAACATACAGGCACAGCAGCACCCACTTTAATTCTACCATGCAGTGTGTTTCAAAGGAGTGGGAATTAGAAGCTTAGACATTGAAGGACAGTTGCAGCTGCCAGGCAATGAAGGAGAGTACGTTTAGGTCCACTGTGACAAATGACAAGATTTGGAACAAGGAAGCTATGTTTCAGGCATGTAAAAATGGAAAAAGGATAATACTTTTTTTTAACTATCCACAAGGAGAAATATTTGTTAACATGAAAATTAAAAGCAGTATTGTCCTAATGCCAAGTACATTTGAGGAGTGTAAAGAATGAGCCTGGAATTAGAGTGTTTGGCAGATTTATGGGGCTGTGTCTCCATCAACATCTGATCTATGCTCTGGACTGTCTCATGCAAATTCAAGATACAGAGCTAAAGGTGTCCATTGCATTTGCCTAGAATTAGTTAAAAACAGCTTCTTTCAGTTTATTGACCATTTTGAGTTTGGTGGCTAATATTCACTTATTAGTGAGTATATACCATGCATGTTCTTAAGGGTCTGAGTTACCTCACTCAGGATGATGTTTTATAGTTCCATCTATTTGTCTACAAAACTCAGGATGTCCTCGTTCTTGAGCTGAGTAGTATTCCATTAGGTAAATGAATCACATTTTCTGTATCCATTCTTCTTTCTTGGGACATCTAGGTTGTTTCCAGTTTCTGGCTATGACATATAAGACCGCTATGAACACAGTGGAACAGGTGCCTCTGTTGCATGGAGGGGCATCTTTTGGGTATATTCCCAAGAGTAGTATTGCTGGGTCTTCAGGTAGATCTATTTCCAATTTTCTGAGAAACCTCCAGATTGATTTCCAGAGTGGTTGTACCAGTTTGCTATTCCACCAGCAATGGAGGAATGTTCTTCCTTCTCCACATCCTCTCCAACATGTCCTGTCTCCTGAGGTTTTGATCTTAGCCATTTCTGATTGGTATAAGGTGGAATCTCAGGGTCCTTTTGATTTGCATTTCTCAGTCCCACTTGGGAGGTAGAAGAAAGCAATCACAAATGGGGAGGGAGGGAGGGACCTGGGAGGGAAAGCGAAGGGGTGGGGGATTTGGGGGGGGAACTTGATCTGGTATTCAGTGAGCAAAAAGGACTGAAGCTGGGCTAGCAGAAAGAAGGTAAACAGGCAACCTCAGGAGATAAAAGGTTGGGGGGGGAATCTTCTAGAATGAACCAGAGACCTGGGAGGTGAGAGACTATCAGGACTCAAAGGGAGGGACTTTAGATGAAATGCCTGACAGTAAGGAGAAGGAACTTATAGAGCCCACCTCCAGCAAGACAACAGCTTCAAATGAGGGAGGGGGGTCAACCCACAGTCACAACTCTAACCCATAATTGTTTCTGTCTGAAAAATTTACAGGGATGGAAATGGAGAGGTGTCTGAGAAAAAGAAGGTCCAGTGACAGGCCCAAAGTGGGATCCAGCTCAAGGGGAGGTCCCAAGGCCTGATACTCTTACTGAGGCTATGCAGCGCTCACAAAAAGGGACCTAGCATGACCGCACTCCAGAAGACCCAACAAGCAACTGAAAGAGTCAGATGCAGATATTTGCACCCAGTCAACGGACAGAAGTAGCTGACCCCTGTTGTTGAACTAGGGGAGGTTGAAAGAAGCTGAGGAGAAGGGCTACCCTGTAGGAGGACGACCTTGTAGGAGGACCAGCAGTCTCAATTAATCTGGACCTCCGGATCTCTCAAAAACTGGACCACCAAACAGGTACCAGCTGATATGAGGGCCCCAACACATATACAGTAGAGGACTACCGGGTCTGTGTTCATTCAGAGATGATGTACCTAACCCTCAAGAGACTGGAGGCCCCAGGGCGTTTAGAGGTCAGGTGGGTTGGTGGGTGGGCACATCCATGTGGAGACAGGGGTGTGGGAAGGAGGTATGGGATGTGGAACAATTGGAGGGTGGCTGGGAGCAGGGATAAAATACGGAGTGTAAAAATAAATAAATTAATTAATTAAAACATAGCTTCTTTCATTTACAAAAATATCAGTTTTACATGAAAATGTATATGATAACTCCAGATATTAGCCTAAAGTCGTGACTAAGGTAACATGGTACATTTGGGCATGGAGCTCACACCTTCAATCCCAGCTCTTAGGATACAGAGGCAGGTGAATCTCTGACGCCCTAAAGCTCTGTCATAGCCATACTGGCCACAGGCTACACTGGCATCAGCAGGGAATGCAAAGAACTCTGAGTTTTCCATCTGGTTATTAGACTCATCAACTATTTCAACTTTGCTTCTGTTTTTTGATCAGCAGAACAGGATTTTTCATTGTTCTAGCATCCTAGGTCACTCTGTCTACATTCATCTTATTTCTAGGTTTTACACTTGTTTATTGAGTGATTGACTTCATAATCTACAAATATTATTTTAATGTCCATCTTTCTCCCTGGATTTGGAGGCCCTTTCTTTTTTCATCAACTTTTTTTCCCTGTAGGAATTCCAAAACCATTCTTCTCAGCAAACACTTCTTCCCAGAATTAAAGTCCATCATCAGCTTTTCTTTTTCATAGGTCATCTTCATTAGTTTTATCTCTTTTTCCTTTCTATATTTGTAAGAATTCAGATCTCAGAAATAGTTCTTGTTAGTTGCCACCCAAGTCTGTATTATTGCCTCTTCATGAAAATGAGATTTTTTTTTTCCATTTTGGGTAGATCTAGTTGCTGGAATGGTAGTTCTTATACAGACCTAAATGTGACCATGTAAAGGACTGGGATCATTACTTTGTAAAGAGTTAGTAGAGACATATATAATATGTCATTGTATTGCTTTGTAAAGAGTAGAGACATATATTTTGTATTGTTTTAGGCATATATAAGAATATGTAATAGGAAGGTGTACAGTGCAGGTTAGATCAGTATAGCTGCACTTTTGACCAAAACTTTTTAATTTTTAACCTACATGTTTTAAACTCTGTGTTTGGAAACTTTATGTTTATAGTTTTCTAGGTGTGAGTCATGGCCATTACTGTCAAGAACATTTCAAAACTATTTAGGAATGAGAATACTTGGTAACAAGAGTTACCTCAACAAGTTTTGGGGATGAAATCCAGAAATCCATGTTTCAGGAAATCTTCCAGGTTATTTAATGAACACTAACATTTGAGAGCTACTGCCTTACTGACTGAAAAATGAATTCAGAGGATTAAAGCTTCTACTTAAAAATAAATACTATAGAATAATAAAAGATGGCAAAAACTTACCTACTGTGAAATGAAGAAATGTGTTCCAAGTAATTCATGAATGTGAAAGCAATAAAAATAGAAAACGCAGAAACTTTAAAATAAAAGAAAATTCATACCATTGCATAGCTTTAAATTATCTAAAACTGTCACCCTAGATAAATGTATAAATAAATACTATGAAATATGCTTTAGATCTACTTGACAAATAAGGTACAGCATTGACAGAACACTTTCAAGTGGGCAGCATCTTTATAAAAAAAATGGGTAAATGATTCAAACAAGAAAACTGTCAAGGGGAAAATTCAAGTAGCCGGAGACATGTATCAAAGTAACTGTTTGGGGAGATGGATCAGAGGTTAAGAGCACTGGCTGCTCTTTTAGAGGACCTAGGTCCAATTCCCCACACCCATATGGCAGTTCACAACTATTTCTAATTCCAATTATTGGGGACGCTCTGCTTTCTTCTGGTCTACAGAGCTATGGGTCATGTGCATACTGCAGAGACATAACTGGTGGCAAAACAGTCATTCGTACCAAGAAAATAAAAAACTTAAAAAACAGTCAATCTCTGTAACAGAAAATTAGTAAGCATTAACATACTAGTATAACTTTACATTCATTTCTCTCTTACAAAGAACTTTTAAAAACATATAAAATGGCACATATTAATTACAATACATTTAGCATGTTCTAAAGTGAATTTTAATGAAAAGATAAAACCTGCAGACAAGTAATTATCCTCTGCTGAATCGATTTCTTGTGTAGAAGGCCCAGAACAATAGGATTGTTTTAGTAAAAATATGTTTACCCTTGCTGTGTTATAGTATTGACAATAATTAAAGAAAGCAAAAGCACATCAAGAAGGAAAGAAGTGAACGAAATGAGGTTTGTTATTCTAACATGGACTTTTTATACAGGTCCATCTGTGCCCATGAACTTGGAATGTTTAAAGGTATTAAATTTTTATTTGTGCATCTATCTATCTATCTATCTCTCTCTCTCTCTCTCTCTCTCTCTCTCTCTATGATTAGTATGTGTGAATGTTTTCCCTGAATATATATATATTTATATATATGAATATATATATGAATATATATATATATATATATATATATATATATATATATATATATATATATATATATATATCTGTGCAACACTTTAATGCCTAGTGCTTAGAGAGATCGGAAGAGGACATTGGGCTTTCTAGAACTGAAGCAAGATGTTGATTATGAGACACCAATTGCCTGGTAGAAACCAAATCCAGTCTGTCTGCAAGAGCATCCAATGCTCTTAACCAACAAACAATCTTTCTAGCCTGGTAATGAAAGGATTTTCATCTGCTATGATCAGTCACCACCTGTAACTAGACTGCAATAATCTGCACATTCCATTGTTTCCTCTGGCCTCTTCTCTTCCAAATAAAGTTCTCTATGATCTCATTCTAAAATGGGAGAAATTGTACCTTTTTGATCTAAGACAGATTGGTTCATTTTCAGAGTTGATGCACTTAAAATCAGTATTGATTTTTATGAAATCGATATGAAAGCATTCTTATACTAGGTAAAGAGGAGCACATGATATCCTTTACTTGGGCTTAAAATCTTAGATATGTGAGTATAGATCAGCTACTAAAGGATGAAAATAGTTAGGAATTGGCTTTAAGGATGGCACAGGTGTTGTGCTAATTGGGTAAAGGGATTTTACAAAATAAAAAGTCTCCAGAAGGGATGGAGAGATGTAAACAGAACGGGAGAAGATTGTCATGAGGAAGGAAAGCAGAAGGAAGCAGGGACAAGAAAAAAAGAAAGAAGGAAGAAAGATACAAATTTTCACATGGAAGGAATGAATAAAGTGTTATCTGAATATGTCTGTGTAATTTTGTATGTGCATATGTCGCTTATTATAAAAGAGAAATGTATGTAATTGTCTTTATTTTTTAATTTTATTTTTGAGAATTCCATATATATATAATATCTACTTTTACTTTCTCTCTCCAACTCCCCTCTGATCTCTAAACATTTCCCTTCCTATTTCTTTTTTGTTTTTTTTATAATCCACTGAGTCCAGTTATTTCTGCCTATATACACATCAACACAGTTGTGGAATCATCTCCTACTTAACAATAGCCACTAAAAAGAAAAGTGTCTGTCCCTTCCCCAACATCTATTACCTGCCAATTACAGCTAGGCTATAGTTGGTGCAGGAACTCCTCCACACTGCATTATGGAACTTTTAGCTGACATTATGTTGTATAGATCACAAGTTTGTATATACAACAGCCATTCCATGTCTATAGAACAGCACTGTATAGAACTGTTCCTCATGCTTCAGCCTTTACATTCGTTCTAATCCTATTCTGTAATATTCCATAAGCCTTGGAAGGAAGTGTTGATACATATGTTCCATCTATGAATAGACACTCATGACTGCATATTCTCCATACTTTGAACAATTTCTGAATCTCAGCACTAATCACTACCCACTGCATTACAAAACTTCTCTGAACAAGGTTGAGAGTAGCACAGATGTATAGATATAAGCATAGGGAAGGCAGTTTAACATCATGGCCATTTGGCCAAACAATGTCTATAGGTTCTTCTCCTGGACCAATGACTTCCACAGCCTTGAGATTTGTAGGCCTCACATCCAATCTAGAGAGTGATTGATTACCTTCATAAATTCAGTCAGTCTTATCACCATTGGACCAGTGTGTGTATCTTGCCGGCAGGTTGGTATTAAGGTGGGCAGGGTCCAGCTTTGGGAAAAGAATCATTGATTTATTTCCTCTCTGAGCAGTCTATACTATGAAAGCTAGCTAGCAAGGACTTTCTCGCTCTCTTCAAGATTGATTTCTTTATACGTTGTTATAAAAGATTCTTTTAAGAAGAATATGGTATGAAACCACAGAAAAGGTGGTTTGCCATGAATAAACCTGACAAACATGCCTATAAATCTGATGATCAAGTTTTACCTCAACAGTGATATCATGAATCCTTTTCATGATTCCAATGGAAATAATATCTTACCTGTGTCTCTTAGCAAATGTAACACCCTAGTCTATCCATAAGGAAAATATGACACAAATTTCATTTAAATAGATATTCTACAAAGCATCTATACAATACTCAAAACTGAGGAAATTGTTAGAAACGAGGGAGTGAGCCATTTACAGAACCAAGAAGTGACTAAGTAGTCCAGGGTGACTGAATCAGTAGACTCCTCCATGATAACATTAAGGGAAATATGAAGAGATCTCACTGAATGATGGACCATAATACAAACAAAAAGAAGCTAAGAAATGGTAATTCATTACTCACAGGCTATTTTATCCTCCATAAATCAAAGGTTGATAATATACAGCAAGCATGGTGTTATGTGGATAATTTCATAATGAGTAAATCACTATCTCACACATCAAAATGTAGTAGAAATTTGCAAATTTATCCAGAAAATATTACATATTAAAAAAGTATAGATTAGATATTCTCATTGATACTGTAATTACCATAGGAAACAAACCAACAGCAAACAAAAACGGAATATAAGCATGTTCTAGACTGATAAATTACCAATATGTTCACATTCCACCCTCTAAAATAAAATAACTTCTCAAATGTGTGCTATAAACTTTATCTGTGTTACCTGTCTTTGGTTGAATAAGATAGTTCATTTTCTTTTGAAACTCAAGAGAATTACTTTTGTTTTTCTTATCATGGCCAATACTCACTTAGCTATACCATCCTAACTTAAAGGGTATTTATTCAGGTTTTAATTTTCCTTTTGTTATAGTCAATTCTTAATGATATTTGTCAAATGCATACCATCTGCTTTCTTTGAAAATGATTTAAATATATACAATGTGGTGATACAGTCGGGGCACCTAGTATAACCATTGTTACCGTATCTGGACTGTGCCAACTTCCTACACATTGGGTCTCAAGTTGTCCAAGTAATTTTTTAATTTTATTTTAACAACACTTCACAAGTTCATTATAAAGTCGTCAAGTTGAAAGCTTTTGTTTTATTTTTATCGTGACTATTTCTACCTTTATAAGAATTTTTTAACCATTCTGTGTATTGCTTCTTTTCCATTAGCTGCATATTCTTTTTTAACATTTACAAACTTCACTACAATATATCAGTAGATACAAGTTGACATGTCAACATTCGTGGAGGAAATCTTATGTAGCCACCTTGGATGAAGAGCTACAGACATTTAATAATTGCTATAAGGTAAATGATTAGTCTTCCCAGGGATGAGCCCCTATTTAGTTATCCAATACATATGAGCAATACTAAATTGATTTTATAAGTTGTATTTATAAATTTACACACAAACACACACACATTTATTGGATGTGTACGTGTGTGTGTGTGTGTGTGTGTGTGTGTGTGTGTGTGTGTGTGTATTTAAAAAGAAAGAAGCCCTTAATTAATTTGAGGAGTATTGTTAAAAAATATCTTGGAGAATGTGAGACCCAACACGTAGGAAGTTGGCACAGTGCAGATACAGTTTTAATGGTTATACCCAGTGCCCCGACTGCATCACTCACTTATGTGAATGTCATGAAACTGGAACAACTATTCACTGCTAGTTGGAGCACAAAGTGCTACGGCAGCTTGGGAATTATCTCCATTTACATCTTTATATTAGAAGTTCATATTTAGTCCTGATCTGGCTCCATTTTCACCACTAATACCAGTTACCTTGTCCTAATTTGCAGCCCCACTTTTATAGATTCCTCCAGTCTGTCTTGTCTGTATACCATCTACTTAGGGATGAACTTTCTCATGGGGACTTCTTTTTCTTCATCTGTCAGTCAATTTGGACAAATTTCTTCTATGCTGCTTCCCCGGACCAGTGGGCATGGTTTTGCTATCGACAATTTCCTATATTGATGTTAACTTCATGGTAAGAGAATTTGTTAGAATAATCTGTCTCAAACAAGGTAGATAGATTCAGTCATCTATAGCTCCTGGATATTGGTGGGAGAAAGCCCTTTGTATTGTATTTCTAGTCATCTTCTGCAGTCAGACAGTCGTGGCACTGTATCAGACTATCTGTTCTTGACTTTTATGTTTTGTTTCTATAACAAATATTTCTAAAAGTTAGAAAGAGAGTATTTTCTGGGAAAAAGACAACATAACTTCCTTAGTGGTTAGGAAATATGTCTTCTTCCAAGACAAAGTCTATGAAAGTTTGCTCGGGTCTGCTTGTGAAATTAGAGGCTCCATGAATCCTGAGTTCTTTAGCTGTGGCTGACTCACAGAATTGATTTGGAATTATCTCCATTCTGTCTGTCATCTATCCTCATGATACCAGGGAAGTAAGAACCACTCAGAACACGAATGTTTTTCGCCTAGGACTTTATGACTCAGAACCTATGAAACTGACTGAGATCCCATTCCAATGTACATGTCTACCACATTCAGCTTCTCCTAGCGGCTGCTAAAAAATTAGACCTTACAGTCAAACATATGGTTTTGTTAGCACTGTGGGTTGCTTCCATTCCTTATTTTGGCATCAATTTCTTCGTTTCTCTTCGTGTCAGATTTTTTTCATCCTTCTTTATTTCTGTCCTCCTTCTATTCTTTCTGCTGGGTATACCCTCTCTCCATATGGATTTTTAAAATCCTTCTAATTCATCTGCCATGGTGGTTCACACCTGTAATTCTAGTAACTTGGAAGAGCCATGAAGTAGGAGAAGAAGATCAAGGATAATTTGTGCATCTCAGAGATATTTTGTCCCAAAAATATATTCAGATAATAAGATTTAGTCAATCTTAAGCTTGCCTAGGTCCTATGTATAACTGCTATGAGTTCATATGTACAACCACCCTGTTGGGTCTAGAAAACAATTTTCTTCTAGCCATCTACCAACTCTGACTCTTAGAATCATTGTGTGTTCACTCCCATGAAGATCCTGTGTCTTAGATGAAGGAGTGTAATGCAAATAATACATTAGGACTGAGTAATTAGAATTTTCTTAGGCATTCATTCTGCATTGATGAGTTGTCTCTGTGTGACTTCCATAGATTGCAGGATGAAGTCTCTCTCACGAGGGATGAGAGATGCACTAATTTATGCATTCAATAGTGACTCCAGGAATGAGTTTAAAACTATGTTCTTTTAGCAACATAGTTTATTACTAGGCTTTCACCTAGGCTTGTGCCATGTTTAGCCATAGTCTCTTAGCCCTGATAATGGTACCAGCTATGGGTTCTAGCTCATGAATTTTTCCTTAAATCCAATCAGAATGTGATGCTACTTCTATACTAGTAGGCATATCTTACTAAGGTAGTCGTTATTGTAGTTCACAGGGTTTGTACGTATATAAGGCTGGTGGTGACTTTTTCCTTAGTACTATACATAGTACGTTTCAGCACTACAAAAGCTAGTCAGGTAAATGACAGGTATAATTGTCAAATTTTAGAGTATAATCCAAAGCTATAGCAATGGCTTGCAATGTTGTGTGTCTACAGAACTGAAGCAGGCAACAACTCAAATAGTGATAACCTATTCTTGGTACTGAGGTTTTTATTGGATTATATTATATGTTTTCAGTAGAAAAGTCATTTTATTTATTTTTCTTACTGATTTGATCTCTCACTGTGACAAGATGTCCCTAGGCCTCTTCTGATGCTAATATGATTGTTTAAGTTCAGTTTTCTATGTAGTTATTATTAATTTTGTTTCAGTAGTGAGGCAAATCATCTCAAATATGTTTCTTTAAAGTTTCCTGCTCTAGGGAATACACACACACACACACTCACTCACACACACACACACACACACACACACACGTAAATTATCTACCGTTTATTCTTTAAATCAAGGACAGACATCTAAATAATCAACACATTGCAGTCTGTTCTTATCAGAGCTTTTCATGAAAAACCATTTGTTTTCATATAAGCAAACTATAAATTACCATATGAAAGAGGCTTACAGGTTTCATCAGCTTAATGGATTTTGCAAAGAAGGTCATATGCTAGGTTTCCTTCAGGCCAACATTTCAATTATTATTAAATGTTTCTGATACTATATTTGACTTGAGAGAAGAAATACACAGAAAAAAAAATCCCCATTAAAGAAATAGGTTGGATTGGAAACTTCTCTTCTGTTGGGGTTTGGCTTTTTCTTATATATAGGCTGGATGTTAAGGGATGAGGGTCACAAAATATTATTTTGATCTCTCATATCACATCCTGTAAATATGTCTAGCACCTAGATTATTGCTTAATATTCTCACTTAGGAGGGTTCAGTAGAAAAGACAATTCCTCATTTAACACATCCTATTATATGGAGAGTGCACAACATGTCAGGGCAAAGAGAAGAATTTCATCCTGATGTGGACAGTATTATCTACATGTGCTCTGTTTTTATTATACTAAGGAACATTCTTTTCTTCTGTTAGGTTTAAATAACCATTCTCCTTGCTCAGAATTTTACATGCTCAGAGAATCATTTTAAATGAGTTAAAATTTATTTGGTGTTCTGCTATTGGTAAAGTAATACTTTTAGAAAATATCTGGATTTTGGGCCATTTTTGTTTTGTTTTCCTAAATTGTGGCTAATTGTGATGATAAATCATTTATTGTGGATGCTGTAAGTAGAATTTTGATTCTATTTACCATAATTTTATTGTAAAGATATTTAAACAATATGGTGCTAATGTCATGGATAATAGTGATATTTCCCTACTCTTCTGATACTCTATATATTGAGAAATATAGGTATGGAGTAGCTAATTTTGCAGTGATTAATTATAATTATGACAATTTTCCTAAGGAAAAATGAAAGGGAACCTGCAATATCAATGAACGTTTCATCCCATGTACTTGTTCATGTACTCGCAATGTACACCCCTGCACAGTTCATAGTTCCCTAAGGAAATGGCAGGAAGCTGGAAAATTAGGAGATAAACCAACTATATGAAGAAAAAATAAAGCTTTTGACATGCAAGTCATAGAAATCCCTATATCCCTATGGTGGAAAGAAGTGTTGATTCATTGTGTTATTGAAAGCAGGAGAGAGGATGAGATGTCATGAGAGAATATGTGAAACAAGTAGGTGCTAGGTTATGCCAGGTGTTGCAAACACAACTGCAGAGCTAGTTTTGGTATAAGCTTAAAGTTATTAAAAATGATTTTGTATCTGTGTGCATGGCTATGTGTACACACTCATGTGGAAGCCAGAAGATAACATTGGATATTATTCCTCCTCAGGAGCACTCTATATGCTATCTATATGGACTGGAGGTCCCTAAGTATGAGGCATGGTAAGCTGGCTGCCTCATGGATTCCAGAGATCTGCTCCTCTCCACCAACCACAGCCTTATAATCACAAACAGCTCTTTTATGTTGATTCTGGGGCTCAAACTGAGGTCCCCATGTTTGCACACGAAGCAATACAACAGTGAGTATTCTAGCCCTCTAGCCAACTGAGAAGATTTTAGCAAAAAAGTAGAACAAGTAATTGAATGTTGAAAATATTTTATTAGTGAATTCAAAATATAGAAGAATTGAAGGTTCCATTCCTCAGTCCCATATCAGTAACATTTCAGCAGTCATGCATAAATAACAGAATTTCTGTGGAGTTCTACAAGCCTTATAAAAGGCATCATATGCCAGTAGAGTCTAACACACCAGAGTGTAGAAAGTTCTTAAACGTCAAGAATAACAATAAGAAAGCAAAAAGGAAAGAGAAGCAGTCAGATTTACAGGGAGAACCTCAACGAATAGGCAAATGACAAGCAATGTTCATACCATTCTCAAACTTTCTTTTAGCTTTTAAAGTCTTACAAACAGGTTATATAAATTCTCCAAACCCTTTCGTCTTTAAAATAATCAATTCAGGTATTTTAACTTTCTGTATTTAAATATTTTTTTTTAAAACTATGTTTAAAATGAAAGCTTAGCTTTGATTGGTATTGTAATAAGTCGCCGTCAATTGAAAAGGAATTGATATCTGAATAACATTTAGAATTATAACTCAAAGATATAAAATAGGAATTATTTATTAAAATCTTTAATTTATTTTAGTAGTACTTTGTAACACTATTATATGTTTCACACATTTCATTGAATCCTGTTTCTCAGCCATTAAATATCATTATATGACAATTTTATTTAATTATGTATTTATTTTTGACCAATTGTAATTTTGCTCAAGCAAAATACATTATGAAATATTGATTTTTATTTATGTGACTATACATGTGTTGATGTGTATATTTTCATGAACCTACCTATGTGGAAGTGCAAGTGGAAGCCAGACAGAGCTATCTGAAACACATGAGTTGGAATATAGGTGGTTTTGAGTCACCTGATACAGATGCTAGGGAAAGTTTTGGACCTCTGTGAGAGCAGCATATACTGAACCTAGGAATATATCTGGCTTGAGGCCAAATGGTGTGATCAGGTCCAACTCTGTCCTCACTCAATGAATTTGCTCAACAGGCTTATAGAATATGGTATTTAACTAGACTCTCTCTTTTTTTATTTTCTAAGTTTTTTTAATTTATATTCAAAATCATTTCCCCTTTCCCGTTTCCTCCCTCCCCGAAAGTCCCATAAGCCCCCTTCCCTCCCTCTTTTCCCCATTCAACCCCCTCTCACTTCTCTGTCCTGGCATTCTCCTACATCCAGTTTTTCCAGGACCAGGGATCTCTCCTTCCATCTTCTTGGAAATCTATTGATATGCGAATTGTGTCTAGGGTATTCCGAGATTCTGGGTTAATATCCCCTTATCAGTGACTGCATACCATGTGTGTTCTTTTGTGATTGGGTTATCTCACTAAGGATGATATTTTCAAGTTCTGACCATTTGCCTAGGAATTTCGTGAATTCATTGTTTTTAATTGCAGAGTAGTATTCCATTGTGTGAATATACAACATCTTCTGAATCCATTCCTCTATTGAGGGACATCTGGGTTCTTTCCAGCTTCTGGCTATTATAAATAAGGCTGCTATGAACATAGTGGAGCATGTGTCCTTACTGCATGCAGGTAAAGCCTCTGGGTATATGCCCAGGAGTGGTATAGCCGGATCCTCTGGGAGGGTCATGCCCAGTTTTCTGAGGAACCACCAGTCTGCTTTCCAGAGTGGTTGTACCAGCTTGCAATCCCACCAGCAGTGGAGGAGTGTTCCTCTTTCTCCACATCCTCGTGAACAACTGCTGTCTCCTGTGTTTTTGATCTTAGCCATTCTGACTGGTGTGAGATGGAATCTCAGGGTTGTTTTGATTTGCATTTCCCTAATGACTAAGGATGATGAACATCTCTTTAGGTGCTTCTCAGCCATTAGATATTCTTCAGGTGAGAACTCTTTGTTTAGCTCTGTACCCCATTTTTAATAGGGTTACTTGCCTCTCTGGAGTTTAACTTCTTGAGTTCCTTGTATATATTGGATATTAGCCCTCTGTCGGATATAGGGTTGGTAAAGATCATTTCCCAGTTAGTTGGTTGCCGCTTTGTCTTTTTGACAGTGTCTTTTGCCTTGCAAAAACTTTTTAATTTAATGAGGTCCCATTTGTCAATTCTTGATCTTAGAGCATAAGCTATTGGAGTTCTATTCAGGAAATTCTCCCCTGTGCCCATATGTTCAAGGTTCTTCCCTAGTTTCCTTTCTATTAGTTTCAGTGTGTCTGGTTTTATGTGGAGGTCCTTGATCCACTTGGAATTGAGCTTAGTGCAAGGAGATAAGAATGGGTCAATTTGCATTCTTCTGCATGTTGACCTTCTGCCATGCTCATGGATTGGCAGGATTAATATAGTAAAAATGAGCATCTTGCCAAAAGCAATATACAGTTTCAATGCAATCCCCATCAAAATCCCAACTCAATTCTTCATAGAGTTAGAAAGAGCAATTCAAAAATTCATCTGGAATAACAGAAAACTCAGGATAGCTAAAACTATTCTCAAGAGTAAAAGAACCTCTGGGGGAATCAGTATCCCGGACCTCAAGCTGTACTACAGAGCAATAGTGTTAAAAACCGCATCGTATTAGTACAGTGACAGGCATGTAGATCAATGGAACAGAATTGAAGACCCAGAAATGAATCCACACTCCTATGGTCACTTGATCTTTGACAAAGGAGCTAAAACCATCCAGTGGAAAAAAGATAGCCTTTTCAACAAATGGTGTTGGCTCAACTGGAGGTCAACATGCAGAAGAATGCAAATTGACCCATTCTTAACCAGACTCTCAAAGGCTCCAGGTGGACATGATGGACTCTTAACTGATGAGCCACCTATCTTGTACCATAAAATACATTTGAGTGCATTATTTTAGCTGATTACAATTTAAACTATATATGCCTTATATGTTTTAGCCATGACTTTTACAGACTCAAATTACAAAAACTCAACTCTGTCAGTTTGGATTAAAACAAAATAAGTGAAAATTATTTACTGCTAAAATCCCAGCAGTATATCTGGCTTCAGGCCAAATGGCATGTTCAGGACCAGCTCTGTCCTAACTCAATGAATTTGCTCAGCAGACTTATACTATATTATATGGTATTTAACTAACTCTCAAAGGCTCCTGGTGGAAATGATCCTTAAAGAATGGTGACTCCGTTCCTGATATTGGAAGTAACAATTAGAAGATGGGTGTAGCCAGGAAATGCCACACTTAACATGCAAGTCCAGAGTATCTTGGGACCAGAGAGTAAAACCACTCTTCCTTCAAGTTTGTGTCTCAAAGGAAAAGAGGAATGGTTTATAAAAATACAAAGTTAGTCCCACAAAATGAAAGGAGATGGGGTTCTGGAGAATTAAACAAAGACACAGTCATAAAAAGAGATGAATACCTTATAAAAACAAAGTACTACGAATTAGTAGTTATTGGTATATACTGTGTTAGCATATACTATATGTATAATACATATAATTAATATATTGTGCATACCAATTATATATTATATAATTATATATTATGTACTAATTGTATATTATATATAATGGTATATAATTGGTATATAATATAACACATATATGATTCTTAGAATATGCATAAAGATTTATACCATTTGTTCATAATGTCTGTGCTTTTCTCTCATGCATTACATTATACAGTAGTTTCTTTCTAAAGATTAAATTTAATATTTTTGGTAAGAAGCAAAGTGTTCCAAAATTTCTTATTTCTTCCCTTTTATCTCTAGAACACATTCTGATGATCTCTGCACATTTGACACATGCTTGCTTCTGCTAATCCTTTATAGACTATATCGTTCATCTTTTTGTAGCATAATCAATTTATTTGTCCTGTCTCTGATAAACTTTTCCAGGCTTTTCCTTGAGCTACTGGTGCCAGAAGGGTGGCAAATAGATTTTTCTGGCAATGTACTTTGGATTCTGTTTTTAGTTAATTTAGAAATTTGTTTTCAACTCCAAAGTATTAGTAACTGTTTTTTTCCAAAGTGGGAACAAGATCTCTAAAAATGACCTTCATTAAAAAACCGAGCGTATCTTCAAATTTTCACATACTCAGGATCAAAGAGTGGTATCTCTCATATCATGTCTTCTGCAGAAGATGTTGATATTGAGCAAAACCAAGGAATTTAACAAATATATTTAATAGTCACTGTCTATGTTGTGAGTGTTTAAGAGGTAAGTGGCTAACTGGGCTCTTGGTTATGGATGGATTGTTTTTCATACTACAGTACTAAAGGACATTCCAGATGAACCTTAATTCCCTCAGCCATTTCATTAAAGAATAATTGATCTTATTAAAATCAAGTAGAAACACCTATCAGGAACACAAACACTCCCTGGCATTCTGCAGAATGAATGCCATCATTTCACTGCAGATGATGGGTTCTGGAATTTTCACCACATTGCTTGTGGTCTCTCTAAAACTTTCATTCAAACTTTTCTTCTTTTTGATATACACAGATGTGAATCTGTGCATCACATCATAGAAGAAATGTTAATGTTCCAAGGGGATCAAAGCAGAAAAATTCCCTTTCCTGTTTTCTTTCAAGGGGCTAATCTTCTGGGGGTACCTCTGAAGACTTATTTTCATAAAGATCTCTGCAAGCTACACATGTGTTCTTTCACTTTATTATTTTCCCTTGAGACAGTAGATCTACGTTCATTTAAAGTACCTAGAGTGGAGACTATGAGACCATTCCTCCTTGCTTTCTTATCCTAGAGTTTACATTATGTTCTAGTCAAATGTCTTCTTTTCAGATAAGCCATTCAATACAAGAATGAAATAAAAATAGGATTTCAACAGACATAGGTTAGCATATGTCCCTCAGGGAAATTCCGAATGCCATGGCTGAATTAATCACCTCATTTCTATGAATAGTTCACTTGGATCTTCATTATTATTATTATTATTATTATTATTATTATTATTATATGAATATTTATTGTATTATTTATGTCAGATAGGGATTTCAGAAACCCTGAAGTTGGAGTTTACCCAGACATGAAGAAGCAGGTAGTTGTGAGCCATCAGATATGGGTACTGAATACTGAACTCAAATCCTCTGGAAGAGCAGCATTCACTCTTAACTGCTCAGCCATTTCTCCAGTACTAAGTGTGTGGATCTTATACTGGTAGGTAACACCTACATCTTGAATCCTACAATGGGAAGCTGAGCTATTGCTGTCACCTTTAGTGAGTCCTTGCCTCTATGATATGGCTTTTAAAAATCAAAAGAATAGCATTTGCAACTATGGGTGCAATTGTCTACCCTCTAGTTTATACTGGAATTGTGAAGGCTTCCTTTCTTCTTAACATGAATGAGAAAGAGCTTCAGGAATTTAGAGTTTTCACTCTGAGGATATACTGAGTCACAGAGTGCGAAATAATCTTCTCCCTAGACAGCTTAAAGGGATTAATAGGATATGCTTTTTCTTTTATCATTACTTTCCATGCAATTCATTTTTTATTCAGGCACTTCTATAAGCCAAATAAACTATTCTTTAAATAAAACAGAATATGAAATGTCAAATACATTTGATAACTTTGGTCCAAATTTTCCTTTTCCTGATGAATAACATTGAAATACAGGAATAACTAACTCACTATCAAGTTAGCATAACCAATGTATGTTGGAAGTATATGATCTGCATTTTTCTTTAATTTTACAGGAAGGTACAATTAAGAGATTGTCTTGAGTCTCAGAAGAGACTTTGAGCTTTTTATTTTATTTAATTTATTTACTTATTCTTCTCTCGTATAGTACATCCTTACCACAGTTTGACCTCTCTCCTCTCCTCCTAGTCATCCTCTCCCACGTTCCCTCTTCCCCAGAACCACTCCTCCATTTTCTTTCATGGATATTAACCGAACATGGCCTAACAATTTACATTAAGACTAGGCACAAACCCTCATATCAAGGCTGAATGAGACAAACCAGTAGAAGGAAGAGGGTCCCCGAAGCATCTAAAAGAGTCAGAGACAGCTCCTGCTTCCATTGTTAGGAGTCCTACAAGAACACCAAGTTACACCATTATAACATATATACCCAAGACCAAGGTCTCACACACACACACACACACACACACACACACACACACACACACACACAGGCTTTGTGATTATTACTTCAGTCTCTGTGAGCCCCTACGAACCTTGGTTAGTTGATTCTGTGAGCCATGTTCTTGTGGTTTCCTTGACCCCTCTTGCTCCTTCAATCCTTTGTTTATCTTTTCAGGATTCCTGAGCTCTGTCGAATGCTTTGGATCACTGGATCTGCTTCTATCAGTGGTTAGATGAAGCTTCTCTGATGATAACTATTCCATGTCATGTTTGGTGCTATCCTAGGTCTGTAGCTAACTAGCCTCTGGGTTTTGGCTCTCCAGGACTGGTGTAAATAAGATCCAGCTCCATAGGCTCATATATTCAAATGTTTAATTACCAGGGCGTACTTCGTATATGAGTGACACTATTTTAAAGTGGCTTTGCTGAGGTTTCAAAAGCCCAAGCCAAGTTTTGTCTCTTAACCTAAAGATTAATATGTAGCTCTCAGCTACTATTCCAACAGCATGGGTACCATCATGTTACCTGCTGTGATGATAATAGACTAAATCTCTGAAACTGTTATCAAGCCCATCATTAAATGCTTTCTTTTCTAAGAGCTGTCTTGGTCAGGGTATCTCTCCACAGTAATAGAACAAAGGGCTAAGACACATGGGAATCCCCAAACAACCCAGGCTATGGCCAAGACAAGAGGGTACTCTTCAGAACAGACAGCAAGGCCTCATTGCTGAAGACAAAACCCACACAACTCACTGAACATGGGAAAGTTGAGCCTTCACCCTATGTATTATTTTCTTCAATACAGGAAGTTACTCAGCATGCTACCAGAAAAGAAACATATACATCAACCCAGGTACACACTCTTTGATCTACAGTGCTGTTCTACCTTCAAGACATGCTAGGGCAATGGTGGCACAAAGGTAGTAGGAACAACCAGCAAGTACCTGATTTGACTTAAGTCCTATTCCTTCAGATGGAACCTGATGAAATCTGACAGTGCCTAGGTAACAAAGGACCCAGCAGGGATCTAGGGTAAAACTCAATTCCGCGGGTCTGGAAAATAACAGTAGCAATAAAATGACTCCAAATTGAATTCTTCTGTACTGTAGATCAGAGCCCCTTTTGGACATCAAATAAACTACCTCTTTCAGCAGATGGGAACAAATACAGACTACCCACAGCCAGATATTACGCAGAGAGTGAGAGACTTTGAAACACTCAGACCCCAAAAGGATGTTTCCATCAAATCCCTTCCCTCAGGGCTCAGGAATCCTGTGGAAGAGGAGACATAAAGAGTGTGAGAAACAGAGGGGATGAAGACACCAAGAAAACAAGGCCTTCTAAGTCAACCTGATAAAAGCTCATGGGTCTCTGTTTCTCATAGCTTCTCTTAGACTTTTATCCTTGTGGATTTTTTTGTCTTGTTTTTGTTTTTGTTAATCCTGATATTTGTTTGTTTTATTATACTATGTATTTTTATTCTGCTATTACCCCCCCCAGAAGCCTGCTCATTTAGTAATGACAGTAAATAGAGGAGAGCAATCCAGCTAAAAGGGAAGGTGGGGAATAACTGGGAATAGTAGGGGAATGGGAAGTCACGATCAAGATATGTTATGTAAGAAAAAATTGTTTTCAATAAGGAAAAGAAACTGATATGCAGAGTGCACTGTGAACCACTTCTTTCCTTGCAATGTCTGTTTTTCCTGTGATAGGGATCCTCTACTCAAATTACCATCATCTTTAGCCTTTCATTCATCTGAACTATGGTGATTGGACTAAACTTTACATAAAAAATGTTTCTCTGGGAAAATAAAATCCACTACAATCTATTGCAAAACAGCAGAAACATGTCTTGTCGACAGTGCAGAGAGCATGACTCATTCCCAGTCCCTAATTACCTATCTGCTGGGTAGGAAGATTGGAGCCATCCATTATGAAGATATTCCCGGTTATGTTAGCACGCCAGTAAATGCAAACCTAGAAAAAAAAGTGAACCATGTTCTCTGGGAAGTGCTGTCTGGTAGTGCCTATTAATCAAGAACATCTAAAAACTGGTCTGGTTTAGAAATGCTTGATCCTGCACTGGGAAGGAATAAGTGTCTTTTGTCCAATGGCAGTGCTTATAAAACTCCACTTAATTTGCTATTCTTCTTTAGTACACTGAATATTTTAGAGCAAGATATCTACATCATTTCTACACTTCTAACATTATTAGCTAGTGCCAAGAAATGAAGAATAAACATTGGATAATCCATGGAGAGAAACATGGGGAAAGTCACTGCAAAGAGAAGTTGGGAAATTTTAATAATAGAGATTTATTGAATGTAGGAACTGAAAAAGTATGGAACTTCTTATAGAGTAAATTCTTCCTTGAATGTCTGGTTGTGTCAACTTTCTTCTGGAAACACCATGTGTCCATTTCTGTAACACATGAAAGAGTGTTCATCTCTGAGGAAAGGTGTGATGCAGCTAGCATAGCAGTTTCTGTGTCTGAAGCAGTTATGAGCACATTTGAATTTTTAAAGATATCTTTGCTAATGGAGATTGTGAGGAAAGACTGAGAAAATTAGAATTTGAAAATGAAAGTCAGGCACACAGCTTTAGTTCTTGTACTCAGGAAGGCAGAGGTAGTCAGATGTCTGAATCAAGGCCTGCCTGGAAGACATAGTGATTTCTTTCAGGACTGGCATGGCTACACAAAGAAGACTGTTTTGAAAAACAAATAAATAAACAAAGAAATAATTTCAAAATGATCTTCCATTGTTACACAATGGAAAAGACATAATATCTTAAAGCTTGGGGTTTAACGAATGTTTTTTTTAAATGTCTTACTCCAACTTATTGGAATTTTTCTCTGATGATCAACTTACCAAAGTTGAAGCAACAATGAAAGGTGGTTGTGGTGTTGGTGGGGAGACGTAGTGGGGCCCTTGATGGTGACTGTACCCTTTTTAGCTCACATGAAAAATAATTCAGAGGAGCTAGGATCCTGGACAGTTAGTGGTCACCAAAATAACACCAGGTCAACAACTTCTGAGGCCTTTGCCTCTAGAACACAAACTATGAGTAAATCACAAAATGGAAAGGAAAACTGTAGAAAGGAGTTTATTGTATGCATATAGGTGAACACTTAAGGGAGGTACTTTAAAGCAAGATGGGTCCAAGAAAGAGCTCCTACTCTAGGGATTAATAAGAATATAATGGAGTTAGATGTAGGAAGTAGGTGAGTTGACCAGTTGTCCCATCCATTAAGTGTTCATGTGTTTTCCACTCACCATGTATAGATGAAGTTCATACCATAGAGATTTTAAGGCAAGGATTAAGTGGACACCTGAGGTAATAATGTTTGACACAGAACTGAAAGAGAAAGAAATTAGAGTCGGGATTAGTACCCAGCTAAAGACAATGATAATGGAGAAGTATGATGGAGTAGTTGAGTTGGAATAGGATATTATTTAGAGGATAAAATCTGCAGTATTTAATTGCTTGGTTTGGTGAAGACTTGATAGGGTACTTACTTATAATGGGACTGAAAATGGTGGAGAAAATAACTTCCTTTCAGATTCTTAGATAAAACTGCATGAAGGCAACTTATTAGCATAGATTTTTCTTTTCTGAAGGAAAGATGGCAATTGTCATTTTAAAAATGCATTTTTGGTATTTATTTTGGAAATTTCTCAGAGTGGATCACATATTTGATTTATTGTAGGCCAGTATTTATCATAGAATACATCAATGTTTCCAATCTCAATAAATATGCTAGAAAGACAAGTTCAGTGCTTATCTTAATTGGCTAAGAGATAACCAGGCCTACAGCATTCTTTAATCTCTTAGAATTAACAAGGTAGAAGCAGGTTTTATCAATACTGATACTTGTTCTTCTACAATCACATCTAGCATTTCTTTATTACTAGAAGTTGGATAATCTTAATGGTCGCACTCTAAAGTTGTGTTAAATAACACCAAATTTACAACTGTTTAACTTATTATGTTAGTCCTTTAGAGCTTCACTATTCAGTGTTTGCTGGGTACAGAACCATGTATACCACCAAGGGATTTAGTACAAAAGCATTACATTTGGCTTCATCTCAATTTTACTAAATTGGAACCTGAATTTAGTATAATTTCCAAGTGATTCATTGGGGCTGAGAATCACTTAATTTGTTGGTCTGCCCAAATGCCAGAACTGCATACAGAATGGTAGGAAGATTGAATAACTCTCCTTATGAAATCAGTTACAACATTTGGAAAGATATTTTATGATACTGAAAAGCATTGACAGTTTTGCTCTAAGGATAGTACTCAGGCCAAAAAAAAAAAAAAAAAACAAAAAAACTAATGGCTTTGGATGATCAGCTTGGACTGATCTTTACTGTACTGCATTTTGATTGGCTGTGGTTTTCTGTTAGAGTCTCCTTCAGTTGCAAAGAGAAGTTTCCTTAATGATGGGTGAGAACTACAGTTATCTATGACTAAGGTCAAGATTAGAATGCAGGTAGAGATTTTGTGGCTTTGTAAAGTAGCAGTTCTAGGTTCTCTTCCAAAAATCCATGACTTAACTAGGCCTGGGTAGTCAGTTGGTTTTCCAGTACCAGACATGATTTTTTCCTTGTTGAGAGTGACTTAAGTCCAATCAGAGAGGAGTTGGCTATCAATATATATCTATATATCTCTATCTATCTATCTATCTATCTATCTATCTATCTATCTATCTATCTATCTATCTATCTATCTATCTATATCTATATCTATCTATCTATCTATCTATCTATATATGTATATATATATATGTATATATATATATATGTATATATATATATATATATATATATATATATATATATATATATGCATGAGACCACTACATCTTTAGGGTTATTGTGGCATGGTTTATTGGTGTGGTTCACAGGCATCACACTGCATATAACTTTGAGTTGCTTCCATCCTTTGGAAGCATGTATGGCACTATGACACACAACTCCTGCACCTAAAGTACAGGGTTCATTGCAAAGGAAATGAGAGCAGAAAGAGAGTATGAGCCAGAGGAATGGGAAGTTTCCTTTGAGATTCTGTCTCCTAGGAATAGACTACACATGTAAAGGTTTACAAACATGATTGCTCAAACATGATACAAAAAAGAAAGTAAGAAAGAAAGAAAGGAAGAAGAAAGGAAAGAAAGGAAGAAGGAAGGAAGGAAAGAACAAAAGAAGGAAAGAAAGAAGGAAAAAAGGAAAGAAAAATAGATATATGTGTTGGGAAAATTCATGAAATCTTAACACTTCAGAGAACTAGAGACAACTGAATGATGCTGAGAATGAGAGTAATAGTCTTTTCCAGGGAAGAGCACACCAATTGATTATCAACTACTGGATTGTCAGTCCTGAAAACATACACACAAAAACACTATACACACTGAGTAGGTTGTATTTAGAAATAGACACACACACACACACACACACACACACACACACACACACACACACACCAGAAACTAATGAGTAGAGAAGCTATGAAACTAGGACAGACAAAAGATGATTATATGGGGCATTATTTGGAGATCAGAAATAGAAGGGGAAGTGTTGTAATAAAAGATCAGGGATTTTGTGGATCAGAAGCTTGCGTCTTCTCGAAGTTTCATAAGCCACATTTATAAAATATCACAAACATGACTGCTCAACTGTGAGCTAAACATGGATGACACTAATGAACTTTCCAAACTGGACAGAGAAAAGTCCATGGTGCCTCAACCTTAGGCAACTATAGCAAACATTATAGGCAACTAAAGTTATCTGGGAGTGAGAGAGGTGATCTTTCCCAGAGAAGAGCATACCAACTGCTTGTCCAGTGCCAAATGGTCAGCCTTGAAAACATGTATACAAGTAACATTATATAGACTGAATAGGTTATATTTAGGAATGTATGTATGTGCATGCAGTAACAATTAGTGGGAATAGAGACCATAAATTTTAAGAGATGGAAAGGGTTATATGGGAAGTTTTGGAGGGAGGAAGTAGAAGGAAAGAATGTCATAATTAAGTTATCTAAAAATAAAATTTAAAATAAATAAAAGAACTGTTTTGAAGGCAAGTCCCTGTGTGAAGTCACAAGATTTATAGATAGGTGACACTGATGATTACTTTTCTCCCCCAGGAGCTTGCAAAGTACCTACCTGTACCACAATGCTAGTCATTACAGATGATGCATCTAGTTCGGCTCCATTTCAACTTCTCTGTGTTCAGTGACATAAGTAAGCACTGACTTCAGCAGTAGGGAGTTTCCATCAATCTATGGAGAACAACCAATAATCTTGGTGATGGCCTAGAATGTTTAGGGGATGAGTCTCAATGAGACCCTTTTAGTCAATGAGTTAACAAGAAGTAACCCATTACTGGCTCTGGAGATTCTAGTAGATGGCATAAGATGTCAATTGGGGCATTATATATCTCTCCCATTATATGTTAATTAAACTTTAATTCCTTTCAGATGTGTATATAATATAGGAACCTTCTAGTGTACTAGGTTTCCATATTAATTTTTAATCATTGTTAATTATCTCTTTTCATCTTCCCTCTTTTTTCCAGCTCCCCTATCACTCTGTCCAATTTTTTCTCTTATTCTAGTTATTTCTTTATCTCCACAACATCATATACACTTTCCCATCCTTTGGAGATCCCTTCCTCCCCGTTGTTCTCTTACCAGATACTTAGCTTTTATGCTTATTCAGATAGAAACACACAGGTATCTATGGCTTAAAAGTTAATATTCACATAGAAGAGAAAACCTGCAATATTTGTCTCCTTGAATATGAATTACCTCATCCATGATTATTTCTAAGTTCATCTATTTACCTACAAATTCATAACTTCATTTTTATTTATAGTTGAATAAAATTCTACTGTGTAAGTGTACCACACTTTATTACCTATTTAATAGTTGCTAGCTATCTTGACTGTCTTCCAGATACAACAGGATTGATTAGTGTATGAACTTGTAGAGAATCGGGCAGTACATACAACACCTATACTGAGTTTACATGAGACAGGATCAAAATCCTGGAAAGGGTTATGGACATAAATTAACACCCCTAACCAAGAACCTATTTGTTATTGATACCTACTGGAAAGAGAAAACACAGTTTTCTCCAATGGATTTTCACTGTGTATATGAGCCACACTCCAGGGCAGACCCCATGCTCAGGAGTAGTTAGTTAACATGAAGCAAACTTCATGTTTTGTTGCTGGAGTTTTGTTTCATTTTGTTTTGTTTGAGCTGTATGGGAGTGTGTGTGTGTGTGTGTGTTTTATTACATTTGTTGTTTGTTTTGATTTTAATTTTGTTCTTTGTTAGTTTGTTTTAGCTATATATAAATATACAGATAATTTAAATTGGGTTAGGAAAAACATGGTCAAAATATATTGTATAATATTTTTATTATTTTTTATTTTTTTATTGAATATATTCTTCATTTACATTTCTTTTTTTTCTTTGATTTTCATTCTTTTAGTAGACATTAGTTGTCTGTACATCTTCACCTAAGGTTGGAGCTTTCTGAAATGTCCCACATCTACTTTTGAGACCATATTGTTCAAAGTTCATAAATATAACTCTCTGTTGTATATAGATGATGCTATCTCACAGCAGACATCCTGGTCCTCTGACTCTTATCATTCAGAAGACACTATCTTGATATTATATTAATTTCCTTTTTCTGTTATTGTGCCAAAATAACCTGACAAAAGAAAGTTAAGGGGGTAAGAGCTTATTGTAGCTTGCAGTTCAGAGAAAAATCGAGACAGCAGGAGCTGGAAGTAACTGGTCACATTGTGCCCCCATCATTAGGAATCAGACATCAATGAATGCATATTGCTATTCCCTTCCCTTTCTCCATATATATAGTCCAGGATTCCAGTCAGCTACCCACAGTAGGTAGGCCACACAATATCAATTAAAGACTGTATGTAGGGGTATGCCAGGACAGAGAAGCGAGTGGGAGTTGAATGGGGAAAAGAGGGAGGGAAGAGGGCTTATGGGACTTTCGGGAAGGGAGGAAACGGGAAAGGGAAAATGATTTGGAATGTAAATAAAAAAAAAAAAAACTTAGAAAAAAAAAGTTAAGCCAAAAAAACAAAAAACAAAAACAAAAAAAAAAGAAAGAAAGAAAAGCATTCCCTAACTGCTCTAGAATTTTGCACACTTGAGAATTACAATCATGTGGTGCTCATTACTTATCCATACCTGAGACATCTTGAAGACATCTTGAACCATAGGACCTCACAGTTAAGAGATGCGTTCTAATGTGTTGGAATTGTTAAAGACTATGGGAACTTTAAAGGTAGACCAAGTGCATTTTATGTTATAACATAGTCATGAAACTATGTGGACAATGAACAAAAAATTGTGACTTGAAGTGTTTGGGTCTCAAGGAGCAAAAGGGTGGAGTTGTGATGGTGAACACTAACTGTTAACTTTACAGAATCTAGAATAACCTGGCAGATCAGCCTTTGGATATTCTTCTTAGTTCATTTACATTTCAAATGTTAAACCCTTTTCCGGTTTTCTCCCTCCCCGAGAACCCCCAACCCATCTTCCCACCCCCTGCCTCCAAGAATATGCCCCTTCACCCAACCCATTCCCCCACATCCCCCTCGATTTCCCCTTGCTGGGGCATCTATTGAGCCTTCACAGGACTAAGGACTTCTCCTCCCACTGATGTCCAACAAGGCATTCCTCTGCCATTCTTTTAGCTGGAACCATGTCTACCCCTTGGTTGATGGCTTACTCCCTGTGTTCCCTGGGGCATCTGGTTGGCCTACATCCTCGTTCTTCCTATGGGGCTGCAAACCCCTTCAGCTCCTACAGTCTGCTCTCTAACTCCTCCATTGGGAACCCTGTACTCAGTCCAATGGTTGGCTGCTAGCGTCTGTCTTTATATCTGTAAGGCTCTAGCAGGGCCCCTCTGGAGACAACTACTATAACAGGCTCCTTTTGGTATGCACTTCTTGTCATTCATAGTAGTTTTGGGGTTTGGTGACTGTCTATTGGATGAATCCACAGGCAGGACAGTCTCTGGGTGGCCTTTGCTTCCATCTCTGTTCCACTCTTTGTCTCCATAATTGCTCCTATGAGTATTTTGGTTCCTTTCTCAGAGGAACCAAAGCACACCCACTTTGGTCTTCCATCTTCTTGAGCTTCCTGTGGTCTTTGAATTTTAAAACTTGTTTATTTTCAGCTTTTGGGCTAATATCCACTTATCAGTGAGTGTATACCATGTGTGTTCTTTTGTTATTGGGTTATCTCACTCAGGATGACACTTTCTAGTTCCGTCCATTTGTCTAAGAATTTCATGAATTCATTGTTTTTAATAGCGGAATCTTACTCCATTGTGTATATATACCACAATTTCTGTATCCATTCCACCGTTGAAGGACATCTGGGTTCTTTCCAGCTTCTGTCTATTATAAATAAGGCTTCTTATGGGACTTGGACTTTCGGGGAGGGAGGAAACGGGAAAGGGGAAGTGATTTGGAATGTAAATTAAAAAAATAAAATTAAATTAAATTAAAAAAAAAATAAGGCTTCTGTGAACATAGTGAAGCATGTGTCCTTATTACCTGTAGGAGAATCTTCTGGGTACATGCCCAGGAGTGGTATAGCTGGGTCCTCAGGTAGAACTATGTCTAATTTTCTCAGGAACTGCCAAACTGATTTCCAGAGTGGTTTTACCAACTTGTAATCCCATCAGCAATGAGGAAGTATTCCTTTTTCTCCACATTCTCTCCAGCATCTGCTGCCCCCTGAGTTTTTCATCTCATTTATTCTGACTTGCTTGAGGTGGAATCTCAGGGTTGTTTTGATTTGCGTTTCCCTGATAACTAAGGATGCTGAAAATTTCTTTAGGTACTTCAGAGCCACATGAGTTTCCTCAGTTGAAAATTCCCTGTTTAGCTTTGTACCCCATTTTAATAGGGTTACTTGACTCTCTGAAGTCTAACTTCTTGAGTTCTTTGTATACATTGGATATTAGCTCTCTGTCAGATGTAGGATTGGTAAAGATCTTTTCCCGATCTGTTGGTTGCCATTTTGTCCTACTGACAGTGTCTTTGCCTTACAGAAGTTTTGCAGTTTTATGAGGTCCCATTTGTCGATTCCTGTTCTTAGAGTATAAGCCATTGGTGTTCTATTAAGGAAAATTTCCCCTGTGCCCATGTATTCAAGGTTCTTCCCCACTTTCTTCTCTATAAGCTTCGCTATATCTAGTTTTATATTCGGTTTTATGTTTGATCCACTTGGACTTGAGCTTTGTACAAGGAGATAAGAACTGGTCAATTTGCATTTTTCTGCATGCTGACCTCCAGTTGATCCAGCACCATTTGTTAAAAATGCTGTCTTTTTTCCACTGGATGTTTTTAACTCCTTTGTCAAATATCAAGTGACCATAGTTGTATGGGTTCATATCTGGTCTTCATTGATCTTCCTGCCTGTCTCCGTACCAATACCATACAGCTTTTATCACTATTACTCTGTAGTAGAGCTTGAGGTCAGGGATGGAGAGTCCCCCAGGAGATTTTTTGTTGTGGAGAATAGTTTTTGCTGTCCTGGGTTTTTTGTTATTCCAAATGAATTTGCGGATTGCTCTTTCTAGCTCTATAAAGAATTGATTTGGAATTTTGATGGGGATTGCACTGAATCTGTAGATTTCTTTTGGCAAGATGGTAATTTTTACTATATTAATCCTTCCAATCCATGAGCATGGGAGATCTATACATCTTCTGAGATCTATGATTTCTTTCTTCAGATGCTTGAAGTTATTGTCATACAAATCTGTCACTTGCTTGGTTAGAGTCACACCAAGGTATGTAATATTATTTGTGGCTATTGTGAAGGGTGTCATTTCCCTATAGTGAGAAAGAAATTAGGGAGTTTCTGTTCTGGTCCAGTCTGTTTGGAATTTTGTAGGCTTCTTGTATGTTCATGAGTAACTCTTTCTTTAGGTTAGAGAAGTTTTCTTCTACAATTTTGTTGCAGATATTTACTGGCCCTTTAAGTTGTAAATGTTTGCTCTCTTCTATACCTATAATCCTTAGGTTTGGTCTTCTCATTGTGTCCTAAACTTCCTGGATGTTTTGAGTTACAAGCATTTTGCATTTTGCAGTTGTTAATAGTCTCCGCCCCCACCCCCCAAAAAAAACAACAACAACAAAAAAAAAAAAACCCAGGACCAGATGGGTTTACTGGGGAAGTCTAACAGATCTTCAAAGAAGAGCTAATACCGATACTCTTCAAACTACTCCAGAAAATAGAAACTCAAGGAACACTACCCAATTCATTCTATGAAGCCACAATAAATGCTTATACCTAAACCAAACAAAGACCAAACAAGGAAAGAGAACTTCAGACCAATTTCCCTTATGAACATTGATGCAAAAACAAACTCAAAGAAAAAAAAAACCACATGGTCATTTCATTAGATGCTGAAAAAGCTTTTGACAAAATTCAGCATCCCTTCATGATAAAAGTCTTGGAGAGATCAGGAATTCAAGGCCTATAACTAAGCATAGTGAAAGCAATATAATGTAAACCAGTAGCCAACATTATACTAAATGGAGAGAAACTTGAAGCAATCCCACTAAAATCAGGGACCAGACAAGGTTCCCTACTCTCTCCCCATCTATTCAATATAGTACTCAAAGTTCTAGCCAGAGTAATTAGACATTAAAAGGAAGTCAAAGGTATACAAATTGGAAATGAAGAAGTAAAAATATTACTATTTGCAGATGATATGATCATATACTTAAGCAACCCCCAAAATTCCACCACCCAACTCCTAAAGCTGATAAACAACTTCAGCAAAGTGACTGGATATAAAAAATAACTCAAACAAATCAGTAACCTTCCTCTACTCAAAGGAAACTCCTCCCAGCACATAATAATCAAAACACCAAAAGCACTAAACAAAGAAAGAATATTAAAAACAGTAAGGGAAAAAGTTAAGTAACCTATAAATGTAGACCTATCAGAATTACATGAGATTACAGAATCACCAGCGACTATGAAAGCCAGAAGATTCTGGTAAGTGTTGTACAGACCCTAAGGGAATACAAATGCCAACCCAGGCTGCTATACCCAGCAAATCTCTCAATACTATAGAAGGAGAAACCAAGGTATTCCATGACAAAAACAAATTTACACAGTATCTTTCCAAAAATCCAGCCCTTCAAATATAATGAATGGAAAATACCAACAAAAGGAGAGAGACTACACACTCAAAAAAGCAAGAAATTAATCTTCTTTTAACAAAGCCAAAAGAAGATAACCACATAAACATAAAATCTACGTCAAATTAACAGGAAGCAACAATCACTATTATCTCTTAACATCTCTTGACATCAATGGACTCTATTCCCCAATAAAAAGGCATAGACTGACTGGATACATAAACAGGACCCAACATTTTGCTGCATGCAGAAAATGCATCTCAGTGACAAAGACAAATACTACCCCAGAGTAAAAGGCTGGAAAACAATTTTCCAAGCAAATGGTTCCAGGAAACAAGCTGGAGTAGTCATTCTAATATCGGATAAAATTGACTTTCAACCAAAAGTCATCAAAAAAGACATGGAAGGACACTTCATACACATCAAAGGAAAAGTATACTAAGAAGAACTCTCAATTCTGAACATCTATGCTCCAAATGCAAGGGCACCCACATTCATAAAAGAAACTTTACTAAAGCTCAAAACACACATTGCACCCCACACAATAATAGTGGGTGACTTCAACACCCCACTCTCAACAACACTCTCAACAAAGGTCAAATCATGGAAATAGAAACTAAACAGAGACACAGTGAAACTAACAGAAGTTTCGGACCAAATGAGTCTAACAGATATTTATAGAACATTCCATCCTCAAGCAAAAGAATATAGCTTCTTTTCAGTACCTCATGGTACCATCTCCAAAACCAACCATATAATTGGTCACAAAACAGGCCTCACCAGATTCAGGAATTTTGAAATAATTCCATGCACCCTATCAGATCACCATGGCCTAAGGCTGGTCTTGAGTTCAAACAAAAACAATTGGAAAACACACATACACATGGACGTTGAACAATGCTGTACTTAATGATAGCTTGGTCAAGGAAGAAATAAAGGAATTAAAGACTTTAGAATTTAATGAAAATGAAGACACATCATACCAAAACTTATGGGACATGATGAAAGCAGTGCTAAGAGGAAAATTCATAGCTCTAAGAGCCTCCAAAAAGAAAATGGAGAGAGCTTACACTAGCAGCTTGACAACACTCCTGAAAGCCCTAGAACAAAAAGAAGCAAATGCACCCAAGAGGAGTTAGACGGTAGGAAATAATCAACTTAGGGTCAAAATCAAATAGAAACAAAAACAACTTTAGAAAGAATCAACAAAACCAGGAGCTTGTTCTTTGAGAAAATCAACTAGATAGATAAACCCTTAGCCAAACTAACCAGAGGGCACAGAGGCACTACCCAAATTAATAAAATCAGAAATGAAAAGGGAGACATAACAACAGAAACTGTGGAAATTCAAAAAATCATCAGATCCTACTAAAAGAATATATACTCAACAAAATTGGAAAATCTGGACAAAATGGACAATTTTCTAGATATATACCAGGTGCCAACATTAAAGCAGGATCAGATAAACCATCTAAATAGTCCCATAAGTCTTGAGGAAATATAAGCAGTTGTTAATAGTTTCTCAACAACAACAACAACAAAAGTCCAGGACATGATGGGTTATTATTAGTTTTTAAAACACAAAATCTTATGTCAAAGAAAAATAGAAAAAAAATGTTTTTTAAGTGTAATGGCTTGAACTGCAGAGACAGCGCAGCCACTAAGGGTTAGACTTACAACTGAAAGTATAGAAGTATTAAGACTGATAACAGAAAGCAAAATTTTGTTGATGTGGAGAATTAAGTTTGGGAATGTATGTACAGAATTTGAAAAGAGACCTCTGATTACAGAATGAGGGTCTTAAACCTTTAGATATACAGTCATAATGTCCTTTGATTTATTAAATGTATAAAAATTTTAAAATACGAGACAGCCAAAAGGAAAAATTGGAGAAGCTACGGGAACATGGGCAGATTTAAGTTGCATGCAGGCAAGGAAGGACAGAATTTTGAGATATTTCTGTTTTTAGTTTGTTTCTTTTAATCATTTTGCTTTTGTATGCCTTTATTTGTAATCCTATGAAAATATATACTCATGAAAGATTAATTATATGTATTAATTAACTTGAAGGTTATTTAGGTACAACTCACTCAGTTTATTTTGAAATTTTCCTACATATATTGTTATTAATTTAAAATTTAATTCTTTCTTGGCAGGAGGGTATGTTGCTGAAAATATTTAATTTTAATCCACCTTTGATCATTCAATTCCCAGATAAAATACAAACAACTTTTATTATTTACAGTTGTCTTAGTTAGGGTTTTATTGCTGTGAACAGACACCACGACCAGTGTAAGTTTTATAAAAGACAACATCTAATTAGGTCTGACTTACAGGTTCAGCGGTTCAGTCCATTGTCATCAAGGCAGAAGCATGGCAGCATCCCAGTAGGCATGGTTCAGGAGGAGCTGAGGGTTCTATATCTTTATCCAAAGGAAGGCAGGAACAGACTATGCATGCTCAGCCATCTAGGAGTTAGATATCCAAGCTCATCCCCACAGTGACGCCTTCCTCCAACAAGGCCACACTTTCTAATAACGCCACTCCCTGGGACTAGTATATACAAACCATCACAACAGTAAAAAAAATTATAAGCACTAAAGCTGGGAGGATATCCTCTACACTATTAAAATCTATTTCCTATCAATAACCCCAAATTATTACTTACTATGTTTCATCTGGGCTGCTATTAACTACAATTGGCCAGTTGTCATTTGATGCTTTCTTGACTCCTAACCCATGGAATCTTTCTTCTCTCCCACCTTCCTTTGTCTTTCCTTGTAGTCTCTTCCAACCTCAAGCCTCATTTCAGTTTCATTTTAGTACATAGAAACCTAAGTCATGATCTAGAATATGATTCAGCTTGATAAATGCATCATGTCTGTCAGAGAACATACATATTCTCCTGTTGTTTACTGCAAAATTTGACAGGCATTCATTTGTTCTAAATGTTTGTCAAGGAAAACCATGAACAAATAAATTACAATCAGATTAGTGGTCTATATGATTTTAAAAATATATTCATAGGTAACTTAGGGTTTTACTGCTGTGAACAGACACCATGACCATGACAACTTTTATAAAAGAAAATATTTAATTGGGTCTGGCTAATAGGTTCAGAGGCTTATTCCATTTTCAGTTTGTCAAGGAGCATGATGGCATTTAGTTAGACATAATGCTGGAGAAGGAGCAGAGAGTTCTACATCTTGATCTACAGTCAGCAGAAGGGCACTATGTTCCATGCTGGTATTGCTTGAGAATATAAGACCTTAATACCCACCTTCACAGTGACATACTTCCTTCAACAAGATCATACCCAATCTAACAAGGTGACACCTACTAATAGTGCTATTCCCTAAGGATCGAGCATTCACACACATGAGTTTATAGGGACCATTCCTTTTTAAACCACCAGAGAAGGGTAGGGTAATCTATCCAGGCCAATGTAGGAAGAAGTAGAAAGTCTGAAAATACTTATAAATAAAAAGTATAACTCCCATGCTTTTCAACATACTGTTTTATCCTTATTTAACAAGGAACAACAGCTTATAGAAGACAAGTAAGAAAATTGAGACCATAACTTAGAATCTCTGACATATATACTATTCCTGATGATTTCACTAGTGATTATTCAAGAACATAACAGTTCCTCAAACTTTTCTAAAAGTTAATTTCTTAGCTTGTGTGATCATTTTAACAAGTATTGCATCCAAATGCTTATATATTTGACTACTTGGTCTCCAGTTGGTAGAAAATTATTTGGGAAGGTTTAGGAAGCCAGGATCAGGCCTTGTTGAAGGAGGTGTGTCACTAGGGGAGGACTTTGAAGTTTCAGAAGTTCATAGTTTGCATGTGTGTGTGTGTGTGTGTGTGTGTGTGTGTGTGTGTGTGTGTGTATATATATATATATATATATATGTATGCCATTTCTAATCTCTCCTCTTTCACTCTGTCTCTCTTTGTCTCTGCCTCTCTCTCTTTCCTCTTTTCCTCTTCTCTCCTCTTCCCTTTTTCTCTACTGCTCCCTCTCTCTGTCCTTTCATTTTTTTCTCTTTCTACTTTGTCCTTTCTCTCTCCTTTTCCTACTTGTAAATAAGGACAAAAATGCTCAGCTACCACTCTGTCAGTGTGTCTGCCTGCCAGTTGCTATAATCCCTATTCTCATGACCATGGACTCATCCACTGAAACTGTAAGCTCCGGTGAACTTTTCCTTCATAAGTTCCTTCAGTAATGGTATCTCTTCATAGCAATGAAAAGGTAATTAAATAGCTTGCTCTGTTTGTGGGTTCAAGAGATTGGGCATAGGGATTCACTCTTGCTAAGCAAGCATTCTACCACTGAGCTACATACCAGACTCCCATCCTATTCTTTATTTTATACTACATTGTTCAGGTTGGCCATGAAATTCCTCTGGAGCTCAGGTGCCATTGCCTTTGCCTTCAGGCTCCTGCCTTTGCCCTCAAAAGAGCTGATATTACAGGTCTTTGTCACTGGGTTGGGCTTTTCCACAAAAGAGTGAAGATAAAATATAGCTTCTTTTTATTCTATAACACTAGCAGTATTTTGATACTTAAGTGAGATAGTTACTGCAAAACAAACAAATAAGTACACAAGTTAGACTATAAGGATCTCTGAATAAAACCCCCAAAATCCTCCATGTAACTTTTTTAAGCCGAACTTGGCAGCATACTTTTAGAAAAGATGTCATGACTAAGTGAGACTTATTCTAACAGCAAAATAGATCGATTTACTACACTACATTTGTAGTATGTTGGTGTGATGCGGTGGGGACACATCTTTCCTTCTTTCAATTTTGAAGAAGAAATCATTTGAAATAGTTCATTACCCTTTAGTGATAATAAACAAAGTAAAGCAAAACCAAAAACAAGGACAATATGAAAACAACCCCAATATAGCAAAATAATAAGAAACATTTATGAAATACCATAGAAAACATCATTCTCAATGGTTAATCACTAAAGGATTATTTTCTAGAAACAGGAAGAAAGCAAAGATCTGCCACTTCTGTTGAGTACAATACTGAAAATTATAGCCAGTAGGTAGGTAATCAGGTGATTGAATGGAAGCACATGCTTATTTTCTAGAACCTATCCTCATTTGATACCAACACCACCCTACAGAAAATGATCATCTCTTTAACAAATAGTTCTTGAAAAACTGGATATGCATGTACAATAAAAATGTGTTAAGACTCCCATCCAATCACAGATAAGCAATTAAATCAAAATGGATACAAGACCTAGTAAGGCTTAAAACATATAGCTCTTCATAGAGAGGAAAGGTAGAAACTTGATGACAGTGGTTATGGTGGTGATTCATAGGCACTTAGTGAAGTGGTTTGACTAGGAATGGCCCCCATAGGCTCATAGATTTGAAAGTTAGGTCTTTTGGGAGTGGTATTCCTTCATAGTACCACTCCCTGTATGCCTATGGAGGCATTGTCATTCAAACTGCTGCAAAAGGTATCTCCAAAGCAAAATAAACATGAAACTCATCTAAGATTAAGATGCAAACCATGTAGAAAATTCTTAAATCACCATAACAATAACAAAGTGAACAAGAGACCTGAGTAAACATATTTTTGGAAATGTTTATACTAACCATAGGTAAGAATTATTGCTTGGTTTGGACATTTTTTTTATCGTACTGTCTTTTGCTTGTAAAGTTTGGTGTTTGTTTTGGGTTTTTTCTTATGCATTTTTATTTTTAGAGAGATAGAAATGGAATGGAGTATGACTAGTGGGGAGTTGAGAAGTTGACTTTGGGAAGGGAAAAAGCATATATATATTATATATAATATTTATATAAACATATATTTATATAAATATACAAAGAATATTATTTAATTTTAATAATGTCATAAGAGAAAGGCAGAGAATAATTTGTTACAATTCATACAAACAAATGGGCTTTTGAATTGTATTATTCTGGTCATACTTAAATTTTGAGTGTTATAGTACATTTTATAATTGCTTTTATGCACTCAAAAATTAAAAATGTTTTTCCAGGAAAACAAAACAAGAAAAAATGGTATATATTTTGCAAGGACTACATTTATGTTCCACTTTCAAATAGCCAAATATGATACAGGGAAATAGAGCTATAGACCAATGCTTTGCATGTACACAGCCTCACAAATTGTGAATTAGATATCAACAACAACAACAACACCACACACACACACACACACACACACACACACACACTAAGAAACAGACAATACATTTTAGTTAAGGTATGGAGGTAATCCAAAGTATGTTTAATACCTGAAAATCAATCTAATTCATCTCATTACGAAGTAAATCCATATGGTCATTTTAAAGGATAGTCTGAAGAATTTGGGGATTCAGGCAAGAAGACTGGCTTTAATTTTCAGCATTGCTCCAACTGGGCCTGATGGCAGACAACTGCTATCCTAGAACTGGGAAGGTGAAAGTAGCAGGATGTAGCAGTTCAAGGTCATCCTCCAATACTAAAGAGTTAGAATCTAGCCGGACTCCTGGAGACCAGATCTCATAAGCAAACAAACAAACAAAAACAAAACAATACACGATGAAAATATGGAAAGTATCCAACATCCATTCACTGCAAAATTCAACATCAAACTAGACACACAGTTAATATAATCTATGACTCTCTCTTCGCAATATTTATGAACATAGTTGATGTGAAAAGACTAAATGTTTTCCTACTAAACACAGAATAAAGAAAACAGCAACTGTTTCCTCTTTTCTCCCCAACACTATAAAGAAAGCACTGGTCAGAATAATAAGATAAGAAAAAGACACAACTTGCATCCATATTGAAGAGGAAATTGCATACAGTTGTTTGCAGGTGGCATGTTCATTTGTGCACAAAACACAAAGTAATCTATCCAGGGAGAGAATATAGCAATTATAGGTGATTTTTACAAAATCAATGTACTTCTACGTATGATCAGGGAACAATGAAGATAAAACCACTGTGCTGGTTTGTAAGAATAAACCTTACAAACCACGTTAAGCTGTTTCTGAAATAAAAAGTAAATTAGTAGAGATAGTACATTGTTCATTGGCTAGAAGAATAAATATTGTTGAAAGAATAACGATACATAAGCCTACAATGTTACAAACTGGCGAGAATCATTATTAAAATCTAGTAGATGTTAATATTTTTAAATTATTTTTTCTACTATAAAATACACCCACTTAATGTGTATACTTAAAAGGTTTGTAATGTTTTCACAGGGTGGCATACCTGTCACCAGGATTGATTCTAAATAGTTCCATCACTGCAGAAAGAAACCTTCACATTATTACTATTCACCATACCTGCCTTCCTTAGCTCTACAGAACCATGAACATGGCTACCATCTCTAGGTAATTATACAAGAATATCTGCTGTCCTTCTTCCTGGTGTTAAAATGTCTTCTACAATTTCATTTCATGTTGTAGAATGTGGTAGGACTTCACTCTTCCCCCTACCCAGTGGCGGTCCATTTTGTGTATATCTCACATTTTAACATTCTATTTTGTGCTACTCTCGATAATGCCACTTCGGGCATCCATCTGAAAGTTTTTAAGTGGACATTTGCTTTAAATTGTCTTGGATGTACATCTGGGAATATCTTTAGATCCTATTGTAATGATAGCATCTAAACTCATATTTGTGAGTTTTCAAAAAAAGTTTATATTTTTTCCTCAAAAATAGTAATTTCAAATTATCTATCAGCATGAATACTAATTAGTTATCCTACTTTATTATGCACTGTCCTCCTATGTATGTGAGTACCTCATCATGGCTTTCATATTTTCTTAATGAATAAGTATGGTAAATTAATTTTCAATGTTTTTTGGGCATTTGAGTATTTTCTTTAAGAAATGTTAAGACTTTTGACTATGTTTCAACATGAGTTGCTTTTGTTTTATTTTCTGAATAAAATCATTTGTTTATACCTTTTAGAATTAATATTTTATGAGAGGTATGATTTTCAAATAATACCTTGCATTGTTTTGGTGGGTTTTTTGTTATTGCTGTTTGCTGTTTTGTTTTGTTTGTGTTTGTTCAATGGCAAAGTTTAAGCATACTGTGAGAGTGTGGGACTGCAGAATTCAAGATGCCAAGTGTACTTTCTAGGCTTTCCCCTGAGGGTTTTGCATTCTTTCTGTTTTGTACACATTCATTTCCTAGTTTTGTTCCTGAGATATACCTTCTCTGCATAGCCCAGGTTGACCTCCCTCTTGTTCTACTCCCATATTAACATTACAAGTGTTTGAATTTCAGGTCTATATCACTAAGCCTGGCCTCTCAGAACTATAATTCTCATCTATGAGTCAAAAATTTGTTTTCAGTTAATTTCTACTGTATGAAACTATCATTTCAAGAATGTGGTACATAGCTGGGTGGTGGTGGCGCACGCCTTTAATCCCAGCACTTGGGAGGCAGAGGCAGGAGGATTTCTGAGTTCGAGGCCAGCCTGGTCTACAAAGTGAGTTCCAGGACAGCCAGGACTACACAGAGAAACCCTGTCTCGAAAAACCAAAAAAAAAAAAAAAAAAAAAGAATGTGGCACATGGCTTTTTTGTGTGGAAAACTTAAAAATCATTTGCTGAATTTATTTACTTATTTTAGGGATCTGGATTTAAAGTTTTCTAGAGTCAGCTTTGATAACTTTTGGCTATTTGGATATTTTCCCCTCCTCTAAGCTACCTAGTATATAGATATATTTGTAACAGTTATAAGTCATTTTTCATTTCTCTGACTTGACAATGATCTCTCTCTCTTTTTTTTTTTGACAGGGTTTCTCTATGTAGCCCTGGCTGTCCTGGAACTCACTCTGTAGACCAAGCTGGCCTTGAACTCAGAGATCCGCCTGCCGCTGCCTCCCAAGGGCTGGGATTAAAGGCATGTGCCACCACTGCCCGGCTACAATGATCTCTTATTTTTTATTTGAATGGTCTATTTCTTCCCTTCCTCCTTCTCTCCTTCCTTTCCTCTCTTTCTCTACTGCCTCCCTCCCCTGCTCTGTCATTCTATGAATCACCATAACCAAATTATATTGACCACAATTATTGTTACTATTTTGTCGTTCCTTTGATTCTACTATATTGTTGCTTTCCAAACTTCTGCTCACTTTGGGTCATACTGGCTGTAACTCAGACCCAAAAGGACACACATGGTATGTACTCACTAATAAGTGGATATTAGCCACAGATATCAAAAAGGTCGACAATTTCTTTACATGGAAGGTTTGTTATGTGTTGAAGTTTATTTCCTTTTTGAAATTAACATAGAAAGTATAGAATATATTATGGATTTTTCTAAGAGTATATATTCTAGTGTTTCTTCATTTTTTATCTGCTTCTAAATCTACCCTGACACATAGAGCACATGCATGCATGCAAACAAACACATACATACACAAAAAACAACTTAGACTCACACTTGAGAAAGAATGTAGGTTTCTTTTTCCTTCATAATGTGGGTCACCTTGCTTATGATTTTATCTAGATCCATCAACATTCTTGAAATTTTCATTTTTCTTTACAGCTGAGTAGAATTTCACTCCGTATATATGCCCATATTTTATTGCCAAGTCATAAATTGATGGGCATTTGTGTTGTTTCCATTCCTTTGATATTCAATATCTCTGTGGTAGGAAATAGGGTCCTTTGGTTACATGCCCAGACATATGGAGGTTCTATTTTTAATCTTGTGAGAAAATTTCATAATGATTTTTATAATGACTGTATTATTTTACACTCTAACCAACAGTGAGTAAACTTCATTTTCCTACAGATCCTTGCCAGCCTTTTTTTTTTTAATATTTTCCTTGCAACAAAATTTTAGTTTATTCATTGAGTTACATATGACATGGTTGTGCCAGGGTTATTACCACTGTGATAAAACACTATGGTCAAAGCAACCTGAGGAGGAAAGGGTTTGTTTGGCTTATGCTTCCATATCATTGTTCATGAGGAGCATGGAGAGGTGCTGCTTACTGGCTTGCTCAAATGGCTCACCCAGCTTGTTTTCTTTTAGAACCTCATGATTACCAATGATAGCATCACCCACAATGGTCTCCTCCCTACATCAATTACTAATTAAGAAAATGCCCAACAGTCTTGACTGTAGCTCAGTCTTGTGGATGCATTTTCTCAACTGAAACTTCTTTCACTCTGAAGACTCTAGCGTCTGTCAAGTTGACATTAAAGTAGTCAGTAATATATGCAGCAATACATACAGCAATGATATGCACAAGAATATTTTTAAAAATGATATTTATTTATTCATTAATAATTTTATATTAATAGTTCCTTTTGGTTCTATATTAATTCTTGAACTTTTTCTCCTATATCATTAAAAACTGACAACAAAATTTGGGAAGAAAATAAATAGAATATGAATATTACTTTTAGAAAAATGGGCATTTTCATTACATTAATTCTGCCCATTCAGGAGGATGAAAATCCTTCTCATCATCTACCATCTTCACTGGTTTTGTTTTCAGTGTCATAACATTTTCAATATATACTTTTTCTCACTTCCTGTTTAGTTTTTCTACTAGGTATGTTTTTTGAAATTTTATGAATGAGATATTTTACTTATTTCTTTCAATGCAATTGGTATATATGAAGACTATTGATTTTGGTTAATTTTTTTATATCCTGAAAGTATTTTAAATCTAAGGGGTTTTTTATTTAATTTTACAGGGTCTTCAAAATATAGAATTATGGTATTGAAAATAGAGTCAGTTTGATTTTTCCCTTTCCTATTTTTAATCCTCTTATTTCTTTCTCTTGTGTTATTCTTCTAGCTAAGACTTCAAGCACTTTATTTAACAATAGAGGTAAGAATGGTATCCTTGTCTCATTCCCAGTTTTTAAAGGAAATACTCTCAATCCCAGTCTCTTATATTTGAGTGATCTATCTCTCCATTCCCTTGTCTCTGGCAGTTTATACATCACCAAAACCAAATTTCATTGACTAAAATTATTGTTATTAGCTCTTTAAATTCTACTTTCCTCTTGTTTTCCTCTTCCTATAGGTTAGTTGTATATAACCTTCATTATTTTGAGGCATGATTCATTTATTCTTAGTGCCTTTTAGACTTTGACTGAAAGGCACATTGAACTTTGTCAAATGTCTTTTCTGCATTTAGGAGGATAATTATATGATTCCTATCCTTAAATATATTATAAAATGCACTACACTTATTAATCTTCATATATTGAACTGACTTTGCATCTCTGTTTTAAGCCAACCTGGGGCCATTGTGCTGGTGAATTTTTAGTGGTACTTGATTTATCCTAAAGTCACCTGGAAAGAGGGCATCTCATTTGAGGTCCATATGAGATTTTCCTGTGATTGTGTTTATGATTGGAGACTGAGATATCAGGTAGTGAGTTTTGGCTAATTTAGGAAATCTAGCTGAGCATGAACTAGTGAGAGGGCCAGAGAACAAGTCACTAAGCAGCATGCAAATTTCGTTTCTGCTGTAGATCTTTGCTGTGAGTAATTTCCTGCTATGACCTCTCTCAGTGATGATCTGTAACCTGGAATGTGTAAGCCAAATAAATATTTTCTTCTTTAAGTTGCTTTTGATGGATTGTTTTATTGTAATAACAAGCTCTTCATGTTGTATGATCTTCTTAGTATGTTCCTGAATTCAGTTTGTAATTATCTTCTCAAGAAATTTTTTGTCCATGTTCATTAGGAAACCTTATCTATATTTTCCTTTTGATTATTGTTTCTTTTTAAATTCTTTGTTTTCTGTGAATTTCATATATGAGGGTTGCATTTTCAGTTTTCTCCCTCTCTAAGTTTGCCTGTATCATTCCCCAACTCTTTCTCAAATTCATGGCCTCATCTTCCTCAAGTATTACTGTTACATACACATGCATATACTTATAATTTTACCCAATACGTTCATTCAGCTCCTACATATTTAGGGATAATCTTCTAGGACTGACTAATCTATCAAGTGGCTTATCCATGGACAGCAGTAGTTTTCTTTTGTTTTAATTTTTTCTTATTTTATTTTCTAAGTTTTTTTTCATTTACATTCAAAATCATTTCCCCTTTCCCGTTTCCTCCCTCCCCGAAAGTCTCATAAGCCCCCTTCCCTCCCTCTTTTCCCCATTCAACTCCCTCTCGCTTCTCTGTCCTGGCATTCCCCTACATCCAGTCTTTCCAGGACCAGGGATCTCTCCTTTCATCTTCTTGGAAATCAACTGATATGCGAATTGTGTCTAGGGTATTCCGAGATTCTGGGTTAATATCCCCTTATCAGTGACTGCATACCATGTGTGTTCTTTTGTGATTGGGTTACCTCACTAAGGATGATATTTTCAAGTTCTGACCATTTGCCTAGGAATTTCGTGAATTCATTGTTTTTAATTGCAGAGTAGTATTCCATTGTGTAAATATACCACATCTTCTGAATCCATTCCTCCATTGAGGGACATCTGGGTTCTTTCCAGCTTCTGGCTATTATAAATAAGGCTGCTATGAACATAGTGGAGCATGTGTCCTTATTGCATGCAGGTAAAGCCTCTGGGTATATGCCCAGGAGTGGTATAGCCAGATCCTCCGGGAGTGTCATACCCAGTTTTCTGAGGAACCGCCAGACAGCTTTCCAGAGTGGTTGTACCAGCTTGCAATCCCACCAGCAGTTCAGGAGTGTTCCTTTTTCTCCACATCCTCGCCAACAACTGCTGTCTCCTGTGTTTTTGATCTTAGCCATTCTGACTGGTGTGAGATGGAATCTCAGGGTTGTTTTGATTTGCATTTCCCTGATGACTAAGGATGATGGACATCTCTTTAGGTGCTTCTCAGCCATTAGATATTCTTCAGGTGAGAACTCTTTGTTTAGCTCTGTACCCCATTTTTTAATAGGGTTACTTGCCTCTCTGGAGTTTAACTTCTTGAGTTCTTTGTATATCTTGGATATTAGCCCTCTGTCCGATGTAGGGTTGGTAAAGATCATTTCCCAGTTAGTTGGTTGCCGCTTTGTCTTTTTGACAGTGTCTTTTGCCTTGCAAAAACTTTGTAATTTAATGAGGTCCCATTTGTCAATTCTTGATCTTAGAGCATAAGCTATTGGAGTTCTGTTCAGGAAATTCTCCCCTGTGCCCATATGTTCAAGGTTCTTCCCTAGTTTCCTTTCTATTAGTTTCAGTGTGTCTGGTTTTATGTGGAGATTCTTGATCCACTTGGAATTGAGCTTAGTAGAAGGAGATAAGAATGGGTCAATTTGCATTCTTCTGCATGTTGACCACCAGTTGAGCCAGCACCATTTGTTGAAAAGGCTATCTTTTTTCCACTGGATGGTTTTAGCTCCTTTGTCAAAGATCAAGTGACCATAAGAGTGTGGATTCATTTCTGGGTCTTCAATTCTGTTCCATTGATCTACATGCCTGTCACTGTACCAATACGATGCAGTTTTTGACACTATTGCTCTGTAGTACAGCTTGAGGTCTGGGATATTGATTCCCCCAAAAGTTCTTTTACGCTTGAGAATAGTTTTAGCTATCCCGGGTTTTCTGTTATTCCAGATGAATTTTTGAATTTCTCTTTCTAACTCTATGAAGAATTGAGTTGGAATTTTGATGGGGATTGCATTGAATCTGTATGTTGCTTTTGGCAAGATGGTCATTTTTACTATATTAATTTTCAATCCCTCAAGTGCCATTAGTTTCGTATAGGTCTTCACATGAGGAAGAAGACTTGTGTGAATTCCTCCATCTATGATGGCATGTCAATTGATTTTATAAAATTTCATCTCTTGTTTAGGCACTTATATTGTAGAGATTTCCTGGGTATGACTTCCCTGTGATGTAAATAAAATACTATCTTGCTGGGGAGGGGTTGTGTTGTAGATGTAGCAACTGAAGCTGGGCACCTCACCCTTTATTCTCTTCATTTTGACTAATTGTGACTTCTTCTGCTTCTTTGTCTGCTTCCAGAAGAAGAAATTGGATGAAGAATGAGAGCTGCACCTATCTGTGTTTATACGGATGAATATTTAGAGTGCATTAAAATGATAATGGTTTATGAAAGTGGCAAATGTAGGCTTTTTTCCAAGGGGCCATGATCTCACCAGACATGAATTCCTATTGAACTAGCTTTAAGTTCAATTAAATGTTAACCCCAGGATTTAAGTGACACTATTGTTACCTTGGGAATATTTTTGCCAGGCTTGTCATTGCTGATTTATGGACTTTACAGCTGGCCAGGACTATTGATTGCTTTTCTCCCTTGGCAGATAAAATAGCACGTTTTGGTACCCTAAGAGCTCGTTCTTAGGGAGGAGTCTTCCAGATGAGTTTCATCTTAATTTCTGCATATTCTATGTCCAATATGTGTCTGGTATATTCAGAAATAAAATCCAACTTTCAATCTGTAGGACACAGAGTTATGGTAAACGCATACATCTCTCTGAACAGTAACTCAAAAGGAGTATTCCCATGACTAGAACTTTATCTTTTGTTAGATAGTCCATGGCTATTGAGGAGAATATCATCATCCCAAGGTGTAGCACTTTATTATCAATATATTTATACCTATACATATATGAATGTGTACATTTATAATTTTGAAAAGAAAAAAAACCTATGATATGAGTTAGAGCTAAATTGTTGCATACAACATCAAAATCAAAATCAAACAAAACTGGATGACCAATGGATTCTCATAATAAATGGAAACCTGTATATTCATATATTAACAGTAAAATAATGAAAATTTAATTCAAAGACCAGTAGAAAATATTTTCATTTCTCTCTGTATCTTGAAACATTTATGCATAAGATGTTTAATAAAGTCTATAATGTGATTGAAACTAGAAAGTGAAAAAGCTACTCAGAGAGCTATTTCATGATTGGATTAAAAAAAGGAATGAAGTCTCAGCATTCCACATTTCTTTAGTCATAAGAGTATAGGCCATCCCAGACATTGGATGATGACTGGAGAAAAGGAAGTTATTATTTACTGTCTGTCAGAATGTTAAAGAACATGACCACTTTGGAGAACAGATTGTCAGGGTATTTTTTTGAAAAGTAAAGTATATAACTATTGTATGATCTAGCTATTTAACTCCATAGTATTTATTCAAGGAAAATCAAACCATATGTCCACACATAGTCTAACACATGAATATTCATAATGGTTTTATTTTTAATAAGCTAAATCAGGAGTAGAGAAAGTGCTTATCAGCAGATGAACAGATATAATAGTATTGAGTAATAAAAATGAATTATTGACACATGTTTCAGAATGAAATGGATGAGTTCAAAATGAATAAATTTAATGAAAAGAGTAGCCCAAATACTCTATAGTATGCAGTACTATTACTATAAAATAGAAAATATAAATAGATCACTATTAATAGAGAACAATAGTAGATAAAATAGAAAGTGGGTAGAGGGAGGCAAGAGTAATGAGTATAAAAACATATAAGATTATTTTGGATAATGATGTACTCAAATATCTATTTGTTCACTTTAGATAATGTATATTTAATGTATCAATTACTTTTAATAAAGTTGCTGAAATAAGTGTGGTCATTTGGAAATTTCATACTGTGTAGGCATGCAATAAAGCACTATCCCTTCATTCTAAACTATGGTGAGTTAGTACTCATCATAGAAATGATGACTAGAGAGATCAATATGAGAAGTCCTAGAGATGCAATAAGTCAAGTCCCTCCAGGAAACCTGGAGCTGTATAGAAAAAAATGTTTCTTTTTGAACACTTGAAGCCTCTGTGAATTATCTTCAGGGTAGGAAGTCAGCTACAAAATTGGCATTTGTTCCAGGAACTATACCAGATCCCAATAAGCTGATAGATGGACTGTGGCATTTATGCTACAAAATTCTCCCCTTCACCTTCTAGCTGAGACGTAGCGTTCACGCTCAGCAGGTTTGGATTTGAAGTTTGATTTCCCTCTGCTCCCGGGTCTGAGTCAAGGGCCACAGCCTTCTGTGAAAGGAGGAGATCACCAGCATTTCTCATCTAGGCTGCATAGAAAAAATTATAGATAAAAACCACTGAGAAGGTGTGCCCTGGACGCCTTTCATGTAGTCCCTAGTTACCAGGCAGACAGTTTATTCCAGATATGGAAGGGAAATGAGCCCAGAGTCCTCAAAACACTTTCCCAAGATATGTAAGGTGGAGGGTTCACAAAGGACATACAAGCCAAGAAGACCAGAGGGTATCGCTCTGATGTTGGGTTCTGTTTGTAAAATAGAAATGCCACTCTGGAAGAATTGTGCCAAACAGCTCACACCAATCCTGGAAAAGTATCTCAAAATTTTGTTCAGGAAGAGAGATCTGTCATACAGCATACAACCCTGAAGTTTCCCTCCAGGAGAAATATTTTCATGCTTTAGGGACACTTAAGATATTTTTTTAAAACTATAAATTTTTTATAGTAATCAATCTAGAGAAAGCTAGCCACACCAATGTGTCATGAGAAAACTGTAGGGCAGTTAGCTTACTACAGAGAATCAGAGAAAGACATAATGAAGAGTATACCTGTCAGGGTCAGAACAAAGCCTAAATACTGGCTGCATCAAAATGTTCCTTTGAAGGGGCCCAGATTTAATAGAATCAGACAGTGGAACATTGTACGCCCCAGGACAGTGTTAAAAACAATAGAGCAATCAACTTCAGAGTAGCAGAGATTAACAGCTGGGTGTAGACAGCAGAGGCAGACAGCTTAATGAAGACATCAATGAAAGAGACAAAGAGAGTACTGGCCAAACTGCAGTCACCCCAGGATGATTGCCTGTGTGTCGGAGGATTGCCCCTTTAAAATGTAATTTTGACTATTTTACACTGCAGAAGTCAAAATTGTTGATGTATTATAAGCAAGTCATTACACTTCAGTTGGGAGAGAGATGGGAATTCAGGGTAGAAGAGGTGAGAGATAACTAATATTATGAATGTTTGAAAATGCTGTATGATCTATGGCATATACCCTGAATGTGCCTAATTTCAAAAATTAATCAGGATTTGACCTAGTTAGTACTTAAGTGGGAAAAGTTCTATGGAAAACTACTATTTTATAAGCTTTTAAAACACGTCTGTGTTTGTGTGATTGTGTATATTTGTGTTTAATTGGACTTACCCTTCACATGGGATTGCGTTCCTGTTAGAAACCATAGGTTACCAAATACAATCCCTAGTACCAGGTGTGCCATGCTCTTGAGTTGTTGATCAGGGGGTCTCCCAAAAACTTTCAAAAGCAGTCACTGATAAGGGGATATAGACCCAGAATCTCGGAATACCCAAGACACAATTCGCATATCAATAGATTTCCAAGAAGATGAAAGGAGAGACCCCTGGTCCTGGAAAGACTGGATGCAGGTGAATGCCAGTACAGAGAAGTGAGAGGGGGTTGAATAGGGAAAAGAGGGAGGGAAGGGGGCTTATGGGACTTTCGGGTTGGGAGGAACTGGGAAAGGGGAAATCATTTGGAATGTAAATAAAAAAACTTAGAAAATAATAAAAAAAAGAACAACAACAACAACAAAAAAAAAGAACAATGCAGTTTATTGCTGTTGTTCTTAGCTTTCCAACAGCCTTTAATGGTGAGATCCAGTTACTGAAGATACCACAGACACTGGTTCCTAGGTGTGGAGGAGTCAAGTTGGTACTGGTCAGAAAGATTCCTCACTACCAGGTTGCTTTCCCAGTATTAGAAAGTGCTATTTAGGCTGCTAGGTTCTTTTTAAAAAATCTCATCAAATGTTTTCCTCAGCTCTGAACCCTATGGTTCGACTGCACTAATGACTGGCAGAATAAGATGCTCTAGAGTGTAATAGTGGCACAGTTGTTGTGAGGGTAACTAATGGCTTCCTTAAAGAATTTAAGGCCCTCTCCAGCAAGAGGAGAGCCATGGTCATTACTATAAATCTTGCCAAGAACTTTTTTTTTTTAAGGTTATAAAACTGCTTTAATGAAAGCTATCCTCCCAACGCGCCATCTGGAATGGGGTTGAATGTGGCCAGGGATGGCCACAGGACAATACTGAACCTGTACTCATTACCAAAATATACATCTGTCATCATAAAAAAAATGCTGCACTGCCTCAGCCCCACAGGTATAAAATCATAAATATTTACCCCTTTCCTTGCCTTTCACAGAACCAGGGTTTAGGGAACCCATTCCCTAGAAACAGGCTAGGATGTAGCTAGGCATCCTGGAGGGACATTAAGGCCTAGAGGTCAGCCCCTCAATGGAGCATAGTTGGAGGTGGGCAAAAAATAAAACTTTGGTCCAAATTTGAAGATAGAAACTCAAAAATCTCAGTGCTTTTTCTCCAGCCCTGGCCTGAACACACCTTCAAGTTGGTCACTGGAAGGAAGGATCACAGGGGACACAGAAGCTTAAAATACACACACACCATTATGTCATTGCTATAAAACGTTACTTAAAACTATATCTCTTGCATATAAATGGAAAAGATTAGGGTATTTGTTCAAGTGGAAATATTGCTAGGCCCAGGTAGCTATGACCACATGGAATATAACACAAAGGTCACATGAGGCTTATCAGCTGAGGACATCCCGGACCCTTTGGGCTGGCCAGGGACATAGGAGAATCATGTCATTTGATTATAAAGGTATATGGGGGTGGCCCTACCTCTTGTAATAGCAGAGCTCACAGGCTCCAGTAGTTAAAGTATTAACATTATTTTGCTAAGTGAACATAGTACCTTGCACATTTGTATCTTTCTACCCTCAGATCTGTTCTTTTCTTAGATGTCATCAGATAAAGCATCTTTGTGAATTTGGACCATGTTTAATACAGAAGTTTGCAACTGGTCAATGTGTAGACAACAAGTGGCAGTCAAAATTGGGGTATCAATATCACCTCTTTTAAGGTTCAGGGACCCTGGCAGAAGGACCGGAAATACTGTAAGAGCCAGGAGTCTTTTATATTTCATTAACATGATAGGACTGCTACACTCATGGTCTCACAGTAGCTAGGCCTACCCTTAAAACACCTGCCCAAGATCAAGGCACTCAACATTCTAGTACATATAGGAAAGAGGTTGATGAGCTTCCAGCCTTAACAGAAGAAGACATATGCATGGGATGTTTTTTGGGGAAATGATAGTTTTCTTCAATCACGAGTCTCCTGGTTGGTCAACATTCTTCAATGGATACTCCCATACTCCAAAGTATGGAGGCAGCACAAATTTGACTTAATGGGATATTTTAAAAAGGAAAACACAATTTTGGAAATAAAAGGAAGTAACATGATCTGTAAGGAGTTAGGGAGAAGAATTTGGAGTGTCTGTCATTAAAATACTTCAGATTTAATTCTAAGCCCTATGGACCAACAGAAAGAATGAAAACAGGCAACCTTGACAAATAGGAAGTAGGAGGACTCTCTAGAATGTGCCAGAGACCTGGGAGGTGAGAGACTCTTAGGACTCAAAGGGAGGAACGTTGGATGAAGTGATCTATCATGGGGAGGGGGAACTTGTAGAGTCCACCTCCAGTGAAGGGACAGGACACCAAGTGGAGGGATGGGGTTGCCATTCCACAGTCAAAACCTTTGACCCAGAATTTTTCCTGTCTGAAAGAACTGCAGGGACAAAATGGAGAAGAGCATGAGACAAAGGAGGTCCATTGACAGGCCCAAATTGGGATCCAGCTCAAGGGGAGACCCAGGGTCCTGAGACTATTACTGATGCTGTGGTGTGCTTGCAGACAGGAGCCTAGCATGGCTGCTCTCTGAGAGGTCCAGCAAGCAGCTGAAAGAGTCAAATGAAGACACTTACACCTAACCAAAGGAAGTCGGGGACCCCTGTGGTTGTATTGGGGAAAAGCTGGAAGAAGCTGAGGTTGAGGGCAGCCCTATGGGAATACCAGCAGTCTCAACTGACCTGGACCTCTGAGATCTCTCAGACACTGAACCTCCAACCAGGCAGCATACACCAGCTGTTATGAGGCCCCAACACATATACAGCAGAGGACTGTCTGGTCTGGCCTCAGTGAGAGAAGATGCACCTAACCCTCGAGAGATTTGAGGCACCAGGGAGTGGGGAGGTCTGGCAGGGTGGAGGTGTGGGGGGGTCAAGAAATCTTCTTGAATGAATTCATGGAATTCTTAGGCAAATGGATGGCACTAGAAAATATTATCCTGAGTGAAGTAATCCAATCACAAAAGAATATACATGGTATGCACTTACTGATAAGTGGATATTAGCCCAAAAGCTTAGAACACCCAAGATACAATTCACAAACCACGTGAAACTCAAGAATAAGGTAGACCAAAGTGTGGATACTTTGATCCTTATTGGAAGCTGGATCAAAACACCCATGGCTCACAGCCAACCAATAGGCTGAGCATATGGTCCCAAATGGAGCAGCTAGAGAGAGAACCCAAAGAGCTGACAAGGTGTGCAGCCCTGCAGGAGGAACAATAATATGTACCAATCAGTACCTCCAGAGCTCCCAGGGACTAAACCACCAACCAAAGAGTGCACATGGAGGGACTCATGGCTCCATCTACTTATGTAACAGAAGATGGCCATTTCAGACATCAATGAGAGAAGAGGCCATTGGTCCTGTAAAGGCGTAATTCCCCAGGATAGGGGAATGCAAGTCAGGAAATTGGGGAGGGGGGAGTGATCAGGGGGACGGAAGATGGTATAGGGGGTTTTCAGAGGGGTAATGAGGAAAAGGGATACCATTTGAAATGGAAATAAAGCAAATAGCTAATAAAAAATGAAAAAGTAATCCTCTTGAAGACAGAGAGAGGACATATGGGATGGGGAATGGTCTGGACTGATTTAAAAAAAAAAGAAAAACAAAGAAAAAAATGAAAAAAAGAAAAAAATTTCACCAAATCAGAGTCACTACAATCTATTATCTACAATGATCTACAATTTAAGGAAGAAACAAAAAGACCTGCAGAGAAGCAGGGAAGGGAATATTTGAAGTAAGAAAATAAGATTTAAGAATAGAAAATTAACATAAATATAATTTAAATTTAAACATAAAATTTAAATGGCTATTGTACAAAATAAAATATAATTGAAGGACACATGTGAAATGGTCTGTGTCTTAGTGACTATTTGTTGAAAGCTTAGTCTCTATACTAGAGTATGTTTTGGAGGTGTTAGAACCATTTTGGAAATGGAGACTTAACCATTGACAGTGTACTTTTGAAGAGACAGATACCACATCTCCATTCTTTATTCTTTTATCAGAAAGGACTGGGAACTTTGTTCTTCACCTCTATCTTTGCCTCACGACAGGTCAAAAAAAGGGGGGGAGTGTCAACTGACATAAATTGAAGCCATGTGCCAATGAATAGAAAAGAAAGAATTAATCTCTATAGATTCTCTGAGTTTGACGAAATTATTTATATATCCCCAAAATTAATAAAGTAAGTAAGAAAAAAAATCAAAATCAAATGAAAGATCCACATGCAGACAGCTTAGTAACAGTATTAAAAGAGCTGCTGTGCTTAGCCCGCCAGGAGAGAGTGATCTCCCAGCAGCGATTTCACCTCTGAGCACAGAGGTGAGATCTCCACCTTCTCTCTGGAGGGGTACAGCTAGGAGCACACTGTGCATATGATCAGTGGAGCAGCAGGGACAGGAGTCTTCCCTTCCAGCCACAACTTGCAGCAGGGAACCAGGCAGCTCCACAGCCTTCAGTGATTAGCCCACCAGGAGTGATCTCCAAGCAGCGATTTCACCTCTGAGCGCGGAGGTATGATCTCCACCTTCTCTCTGGAGGATTACAGCTAGGAGAGCACAAAGCATATGATCATTGGAGTAGCTGGGACAGGAGTCTTCCTTTCCGGCCGCCATTTGCAGCAGGGAACCAGAAAGCTCCACAGCCTTCTGTGCACAGGCCCTGCCAGAAGGGAGTTGGTCTCCCAGGAGTACAGACACAGGTTTACAGACCCATAGTAGGGGCAAGCTCCAGTCAGAGACAACAAAACCAACTAACACCAGAGATAACCAGATGGCGAAAGGCAAGCACAAGAACCCTACCAACAGAAACCAAGGCTACTTGGCAACATCAGAGCCCAGTTCTCCCACCACAGCAAGTCCCGGATGCCCCAGCACACCAGAAAAGCAAGATTTGGATTTAAAGTCTCTTCTCACTATGCTGTTAGAGGACATCAAGAAGGACGTAAATAACTCCCTTAAAGAAACACAGGAGAACATGGGTCAAATGATAAAGGCCCTTAAAGAGGAAACACAAATATCCCTGAAAGAATTAGAGGAGAACGCAAACAAACAAGTGAAGGAACTGAACAAAACCATCCAGGATCTAAAAATGGAAGTAAAAACAATAAAGAAATCACAAAGTGAGACATCTCTGGAGATAGAAAATCTTGGAAAGAATTCAGGAGTCATAGATGCAAGCATCAACAACAGAATACAAGAGATAGAAGAAAGAATCTCAGGGGTTGAAGATACCATAGAAAACATTGGCTCAACTGTTAAAGAAAATGCAAAATGTAAAAAGTTCCTGAGCCAAAACATCCAGGAAATCCAGGACACAATATGAAGACCAAACCTAAGGATTATAGGTATAGAAGAGAGTGAAGATTTCCAACTTAAAGGGCCAGTAAATATCTTCAACAAAATTATAGAAGAAAATTTCCCTAACCTAAAGAAAGAGATGTCCATGAACTTACAAGAAGCCTACAGAACTCCAAACAGACTGGACCAGACCGGAACGTCGTCCTGGCACATAATAATCAAAACACCAAATGCACTAACAAAGAAAGAATATTAAAAGCAGTAAGGGAAAAAGGTCAAGTAACCTATAATGGCAGGCCTATCAGAATTACACCAGACTTCTCACCTGACACGATGAAAGCCAGAAGATCCTTGTCAGATCTAATATAGACCCTAAGAGAACACAAATGCCAGCCCAAACTACTATACCCAGCAAAACTCTCAATTACCATAGATGGAGAAACCAAGATATTCCATGATAAAACCAAATTTACACAATATCTTTCCACAAATCCAGCCCTACAAAGGATAATAGATGGAAAACACCAACATGAGGAAGGAAACTACACCCTAGAAAAGGCAAGAAAGTAATCTTTTTCCAACAAACCCTAAAGAAAATAACCACACAAACATAAAAAGAACATCAAAAAATAACAGGAAGCAACAATCACTATTCCTTAATATCTTATGTCAATAGACTCAATTCCCCAACCTAAAACATAGTCTAACAGAGATGTTTTTCATGTGGATCTTCGATTTTATCAGAAAATGTTTGTGACTCCTCTTTCAATCAATTTAGGAATATTTTTATGCCTACTATCTTATCTGTATAATTTTTCATGAAATAGTTTTAACATGTTTTTCTATATATTTCTTGAGTTTTATCAGAAATATTTTCCTTGTAGCTTTTCAATTTTATCAAAAAATGTTTATAATTCCACTTTCAATCAACTTAGGAATATTTTTATGCCTACCATTTTATCTGTGTAATTTTTCCATGAAATAGTCAATCTTAACGTGTTTTTCTATATATTTCTTCAATTTTATCAGAGATATTTTCCATGCATATTTACACAATGGAATACTACTCAGCAATTTAAAACAATGAATTCATGAAATTCTTAGGCAAATTGGGAACAGGGATAGGGAAGAGGACTTATGGGACTTTGGGGGAGGGGGGAACTGTAAAGGGGAAATCGTTTGGAATGTAAATAAAGAATATAGAAAATAAAATAATAATAAAAAAGTATTAGACGAGATAAAGCATCGAAGGCAGTGATACAAAATTTGTCATATGAAAAGGAAGAATAATAAGGGTAACATATTTCTTATCTGAAGCAAAGGATAATGAGTGAGATGGCATATTCAATTTAGTAGATGTTGAAAAAAACTGCTGGACAAAACAAAATACTCTTGTGATGATTCTTGTTCAGCAATCTTACATCTAGCAAATTCTTTGAAATTACCCCAGGTGAGAGAAAGCTAAAAGGATGTTTGTAGCAGACCCCAGTGATAAATAATGCTGTAGAAAGTTCTAGCCAAAAACTATTAGGGACACCAGATGGTATTTGAATCTATGCAAAAATGTCATGTCTATCAATAATAGCAATTATAAAATTATAAATGTATAATTGCATATTTTATCTCTTTCTTGAAACATAAAAAGTCAATATGATGACTATCAATGTAAGGCACAGTTGGTTTTGTTCTTCGTAATGGGAATTTGTTGATGACTTACAGTCTGTCGTCCAACTCCACAACAATGATCAGGAGCAGCTGTGGATGGAAGTCCAAGGATCTAGTAGTTGCTCAGTCCCCCAAGGCGAACAGGCAAAGAAGAGTGAGTCTTCCTTCTTCCAATGTCCTTATGTAGGTCTCCAGCAGATGGTGTGGCCAAGATTAAAGGTATGTGCCACCATACCTTTAATCCCAGATGATATTGAACTCAGAGATCTCCCTGTCTTAATCTTCTGGAATTCATATCCACTATGCTTCAAGATCTCCATGCCAAGATCCAGATCACAAACTTGTATCTCTTAGCCTTTAGATTAGTATCATAGGTGAGTCTTCCAACTCTGGATTGTAGTTCCTTCCAGATATAGTCAAGTTGACAACCAGGAATAGCTACTACAAAGGTACATTTCAGGATGCGTAAGGATTATATCTTTCTCTGTTTCATTCTGGCTGAACTGGAACTTGCTCTGTAAATCAAGCTAGCCTCCAACTCATACATCCACCTGACTATGTTTCCAAAATTCTGGGATTAAAGGCATACCCTACCACCATCACCACCTGGCTTAGAATTGAATCTCTTTTGTGGATTTCTGAAAAAAAATTACTTGATGACACTGAGAAATCAAGCATGAATTTTGGACCTATAATATGTAGAAGGGTCTAGGTCGTATAATAATAGAACAAAGGATGTGGGTGTGAACAAGACTGTGTTGGGATGAAGATAGGAGAGCAGATGGGTACCAGCATCCATAGAAACAAATGAAGACAACCATCAATGACAAGTTTAACATAATAAACACAAGTATATGCTTGCTTTCTTGCTTGTCTCTTTCCTTCTTTAACTACATAAAAGTACACAAGGATAATTATAATCATATACAATTGTGTTAGTAACATATGGACAGAATAGGATGGTAAAAGCACACAATAGAGCGGGGAAGGAATGTAGATAAAAAACATTCTTTATATGTTTTGAAAGCTTTTAAGATACTAATTTAATTTATATTTCAATCTTATTGTAATTAACTTTAAAGTGTCACAGATTGTTTTATGTGGATAAATAAATTATACCCTTAGCTGTTACTAAGAAATTACATATGAAAACAGAACTGTCCTCCAATCCACTCTTATTTTGAGAGCCCTATATATACCACACTTATGTTTTTTTCTAAAGAAAAATATTTTATACTTTGCCTTTGGATGATTTCACAATCTGTGAAGAGGTTGTCATGTTTTGCTATTCTTTCTTATTTTTTCCCTGACTATTTATTTATTCTACCAACCGACTGAAGGAGAATGAAGCAAAAGAAAATGCTTCATGTCAGGGGCAAACAATCATTTTACTTTAAACTAAAGCAGAATGCTTTAAAGTCGATTCCTAGATATGCTTTGGAGAGAACGTCAACTAAAGAAGTAAATAGAGTGTATGATTTACTCAATGAAGAAGTAGAAGTCTAATAGGTAGGGAATGATTTAGAAAAACATATATGATTATTTAGAATTGGTTTATCCTAAAACACTTCTCCAAGAGATTATCTGATTTTAAGTTTTATTTATCATCTCTCAATTTGGCTATTTTTACAGAGGAAACTATATTTGAATTTTTGAAATGATTGGCATACTATGACCACATATACTAAATTTGAAGCAGTGTCCAGAGAGAAGCTTCACTCTTAAGAACACAGTACACTGTATTCAACACACCAATGTCTACTAAGTCTAGAAGTTGCAGGCTTTGTAATAGACTCTACTCACAGTCTTATAGTCCTTAACATTGAAGCCAGAGGTACAAATTATTCCCTCTTTTGTATAGAATTCAAGTTGTCATTATATTTTCACGTAAAAATGGTAACTGTGTGTATTTGAATGGGGAAAAGAGGGAGGGAAGGGGGCTTATGGGACTTTCAGGGAGGGAGGAAATGGGAAAGGGGAAATGATTTTGAATGTAAATAAAAATATAAAAAAATAAAAAAATATATATATATAAAAAGATTTTCAAAGCGTAAATTTTCATCTTTATTTAAATGTTGATAATATTTTGATGTTCTCTGAATGAAATACCAGGTGGTCTAAGTGTGAAGATACAACATTTTAGTGGATAGATAAAACACCTATAGAGGAAGGAAGAAAGGAGCTAAAAACCAGAGGGGAGACTTGACCTTTCCCTTCATATAAAAACATGGCTTATCTTTTGCCTTTGTAACAGAATATTCACAGTGGAAATCTATATTCTTGTTGCAATTCATTAAGAGTTTTGTACTAATAACTCATTCATGTAACAAGGCAATGAGACTAAATGATTTTGAAGTAGATTTGTTCAGCATGACTGTTCTTTGGGCACTGTAAATTTAAAGAGTGAGAAATCTCTTGGATATTACTCATTTCCAAATTAGGTGACAGTTGCCATATTCAAAACAGAAGCAGAAAGATTTTAGGAAAGTGTTTTATACTCAAATTGTATCATCAATAGTTCATTTCTCATCCATGGACTGGCTACCAATGATGTCTTGATTGATCAAGACTATAATAAAAAGTAACGATTGTAGTTATGGGTCATCCAACACACACAAAAAATACTTTTTTAAAGCCAACCTGCATTTTCTCCTGGTGACACCTGGTATTGGAGCAGTAAGTGTCTTATTTCTGGCAGACAGGAAAATGGGTTTTAATGACATACACTTCCCTTATGTCCATAGATTGTAAGAGAGACTGTAGCTGTCATTCCGTACCATGTGAAGAGTTTTGGATTTGGGGTTCAAGATGACTCCCCGAAAATGGGAAGATAATTATCAATTCAAAAATAGCTCTAAGTTATTCTTGGCTCTAGTATTTTGGCATTGTCAACTTGAGAAAGTTATTTAGTCCTGGCAATCACTTTACTTATCTATTTAATAGAGATAATATATACTCTAGGTAATTATATTGAAGAATAAATTAAATATATACACATACAGACAAGCATGTCTATATATATGTATATATATAAATGTATCTACATATAAACATACACACAAAGTTTGCATACAATGTATATATGTGTATGTTTGTATACATATGCATTAGTTCATATATATAGACTTACAATTTGCTATTATTATTTTCTTTGATCAAAAAGCTGGGGGGTTGTTTAGCAGGGAGATAAAACGCTCAAGAGCAAAGGGCATTCCCAAATACAAACACAATTATTTCATCCAAAATGTACACAATATTTTAACATATTATTTGGAATATGAAATAACATTGCAGACCTTCATCGCAGAATTGTTTTAATCATTATATAATCCCTAGAATATTACATTAAATAATAGTTAATATAACTTTTAAATGAGAAAACAGTATTTTTAATTCCAGAGGTGTCTGAACTTGATATTGTAACAGGACAATGATAAGAGTTAATATTTGGGACATACTTATTTAACTTCTGAGCATAGTTACAAATGCTTTATATACTTTAAATCACTATCTCTGCATTAAACATACAAGTTGGCTTACCATCACATCTGTATACTTATAAGCTAAACATTAATTTACCCTGATTTTTACATATTTGGAAACTGAGTCATGGAAAATTAAGAGAGCTATTGAGTCTTAGGGGTCTGTAGAAGGAGCTACTTTTAGACTGAAATGGTAGAAAAATCCTTCTAAGAAAAGTTTAGTTCAACTTCAATTAGCAGAACAAATAGAGGAAGGAAAAACCTATAATATGGAATAAAAGCAATACTAAGGTATAGTGGACAAATCATGAATGTGGTAGGGGAGACAAATTAAAATTTATGTTTTATTTCCAGTTTTGTCAAAATTTGCAACACAACTAGGAGGAGTTTCTGCTATTTAACAGCCCTGCCCAAATAAATAGAAGCTTATGAGGCAACTAAGACTATAAAACACACACACCTAAGGTAAGTCTCACATGCCTAACAGGAAGTTAAATACTTCTCTTTGCTTTTCTTTATAAGATTTCCCTTATTAATAGCTTACAGAAAGCTGATAAGCCCAAGATTTCACAGAGAGATTGTAAACACTGCTCCTGTCAATCAAGGACCTGGTTGGAGGACAGAGGTCAAGGTGACTGGTGTTTCCTTGGACATAGCAAGTTTGTTCCAGTGACGGAATGCTTTTATCAACAAATCTACAAGACAGAGGCTACACAAGTCAGGTGCACCTTGTATGTTTCAAAGAGAAGGTTGACGTCTGTCTAAAGCTTTTTATTTCTCCCTTTCCTCCCAACTTCCTTGCCTTCTTTGCAACAATTACTTTAAATTTCCAATGAAATTCCAGCACTTAGAATATCAAGAGCCACTGTTTTCAGGGAAGGATGTACATTAGCAATGTTATTGGGAGCATTTGTTTAAAATGTTCATTCTGGGATTAGGGAAAGAGCTTGAGAGTCTGGTTTCCTTGCAAGATGAACATCTGAGTTCAGTTTCCTAAGCAAATTATAAGTTGTGTGTGGTGGTATGCACTTGTGACTTTAGTGCCAGACTGATCTCTGACTCTTGAGCCTCTGGTGCTGGTAATAGGTTCTGTTTCAAAACACCAAACAGGAAATTGTATCAGTCTAAGGACTGACACCAGAGGCTGTCCTTGTGCTGCCATATTTATGCATGAATGAGCCAAAAGATGACATAAAAGTTGATAGAATAAATAGGATGTTTATATGCATGTGTGTGTTGTGTGTGTGTGTGTGTGTGTGTGTGTGTGTGTGTATAGTCATATACATGTGGACAATATATATACTTGGTTGTGTGTGTAGGTGGGTATTTTAGTATGTGTGGAGAACCCCAAGGCTGACATCAAGTGTAGAAACAGTCAGACACTAGTTCCAGGTAATCCAGCAATTCACTTGACCCTGGAGATCTACTGTCTTTGCCTCCCAAATGCTGTAATTACAAGGGGCCATCATGTTAACCTGGTTATCTGGACTTGAATCCCCATACAACAGCATATACTTTGCCTTACCTACTCCTCTCCAGCCTCCAAATAGTGCAAGGGGGATACCAAGACATTTGTACATGTGCTGAACTAAGTGAGACACTAGATTATAAATAATGGGCTTTTGTCAAGTCTTGAAATCCAAGGCACAGACAGCCTGATAAAGAGGAAAGAAGACCAGAAAAGAGGGAAGAGCAAAACTTTAATCTGAGTTTGTTAGAACAAGGGTGGCAGTTTTCAATTATTGGGCTCAAGTACTGTCTTAGGGATGCAGATGGTTAGAAATCATTTACACTGCAAAAGGGGGGAAGATCTATATTGCTTTGATTGAAGGAATTGCCACAATGAGCAGGAAATGCAATGTGAATGGTTATAAGGGCTTTCTTTCATTGTTTCTTTTCTTTTCTTTTCTTTCTTTCTTTCTTTCATTCCTTCTTTTTTCTTTCTTCTTTCTTAATTTTTTCTTTTGGTCTAAATGAATCTAAGGAGGTAATAAATGAAAAAGAAACCTCTTAGTTTTAAATCAATTTCCAGTCAATTGAGACTAATTGCTAGGTACCTTATTATTTAGCTTCTCAAGGTGTTCCTATAGAAAACAATCACTTTTTCTACACACATGACTCATAGAAGACTGGCATTCACTGTACTTTATATAAGGGGTGGTGAAGTTCTAGACAGGATGTTGTAGGTTGTTGGTCAAAGTTCTATTTTATATATGATATATTTTATACCTATTTAGTTTCTCAAGTGATGTGGAAAACTAATTTAAATTTTTTTATCGATTGAGAAAGAAATTCATATAACATAGTTGGGATGAACTGCAAAACTAAGAAAAATATTTATTTTTCTTACAATTTATTGTAAAAAACAATAAATGCATACTAATATATATTCTTCTTCCCTATGAAAAGATGTCTCAGGTTGTGAGGTATTATTAAACATCTTAATGGAAAAAAATAATCAGAGAACCGACAGGTAGTTCACATAAGAAGAAAACATATTCAACTTCAAATGAGGCATAATTTTTTGCCTATTACATTGACAAATATTAAAATGACTGACAAAAATGAATGACAACATGAGCTGGAGGAAACAGATATTCTGATGCAATGCTAATGGGACCATAAATTGGTACAACTTTCCTGAAATGCAATTTGGCAATTGCATCAAATGCTTTAAACATATGCCTTCTTTTGGGGCCAGAAATGATCTTCTCAGAGTTTATTCTAAGAAATAATGAAGCAAAGATGTAAAGGAAGAAAGAACTCAAGATAACCTATGAGCCCATTTCAAATTTTATTTATTGATTATGCCACATTGTTTTGTAGTCATTAAAACAGTGATACAAGACTACCTAGTGCAGAAAATTATATATTAAGTGTTAAGTTATCAACATCCATTTGAGAAGACAGTTTGGAAAAATAAGTAGCTAAATACTAGCATGTGTTGCCTTTGATGGATCATAAAGTATAGAAAATGTTATTACTATTGTTTTACCCATTAGTCATTTCTTATTTTCATCAGTGAATCAGTATTGCTCAAAAATTAGCACAAAAACCATGAAAAAGAAATAGGTGTTCTACTCACTTTACCTGGAAAATACCTATTACTGTTTGAAAGAATGACTAATATGAAATTATTAAAGTATTTAAATTGCCATTTAAAAAGCCTATCATGAACATGAGCACTTAAAAATCAATTCCCTTCTTGGCCATTCCTTTCTCAAAGATAATTGTCACTCCTAGAATTTAAGAAATTGTTTTGGCAAGTTTTTAAGTGGTAAGTGGCAAGACAGTCTATCTATCAAATAGAAAAAAAAAGCAGAAAATTAACAAGCAATTCTAACCTGATGCTTGTTGGCACACGAATAGACAGTAAACCCTGCCTTCTGTTTCTCTTTAGCTCTTGCCTGAATTCCCAGTTTACATCTTATGTAGTTCATGGTAAGATAAACTAGACCATGACTTAATCTGTGTGCTAGAATATACAGATCTATGTAAACCTATATGTTCATATACCCATCTTTTCATTTCATCCAATTAACAGTACCTTGGGAATAGTGTGGCATGTCTTACAGATTCACCATTCATTCACTTTGTCATAGCCCCAACATATAGTCACATTCTTTCTCAGATTATCCAGGATGCTAAAAATTCTTTCCTCACTGTCATTTAACACAGGAACTGAAATAGAAAACTGAAAGCATTTAAATAAATTTAGAGCTGCAATTATTGTACTAAAAACAAGTTTTCATTTTTCTGATTATTGTTTCCTTAAGAGATACCATCCATCTCATGTCCAAGGCATAATGTTACCCATTAAGAGAGATTAGCATGGTTTTTCATTTTCACCATGAAAACATTCAGATTTGAATTACTTTATCACAAAAAGGACATGACTCACAACCATTCAAACACAAAGCACCCAGTGGAATGTAGGGTGAGTTTTCAGAAAACAATCACTTCCTGCTATATATGAGAGATCTTGCATTTATATTTAATTCATCACATGTATATTCCCACAAAGTTGTAAATAGTTACTTTTAAAATGTGATTAAATCTCCCACAGGAAACCTAAATATTGATAGTTTTCTTATCTTGGAATCTTGACATAAAATTTAAGAAACTGTTCTTGACTCATTGAAATTTTTATTCAATAAAGTTTCTCCAAACTCCTTACCTGAAAACATTAAAATTAAGTAAAGATCAAGTAGCTGCAGGTTAGCAAAGAGAAGGTTATATAGGAGCTGCCCAGTTACACGTGACCCGAGGGTATGGATTCAGATAGAGGAGTTTGGCTTCCTGTTCTGCATTAGAACAAGGCAATGTTGTATTGATTGAATTCTCAGAGACTCATGACTAATCAGATCAGTTGCAAGAATGCCTTGAATTTAACTGGAAGATCTGAATTTTAACATACAGATGAGCTGGGTTACCTTAGCTGTGTTCTCAGCCCTGTCACTCCTGTGCCCTGGATTTCACATATATATTGTCTAAGGAAAAAATATATTTTCTGAGGGTGAGCAAGAGCTTTCCCTAAAGAAAAAATATCTTGCAGAATAAACATCATTGAAGCAAAGCCTAGGAAGGACTTCTGTTTCCACTACATGGTTTCCAACTGTCTTATATAGAACTTCTGTCAGAACCATTATTATATTCAAAGATACCTTCTGTGACTCTATTTCTCTCGATCTAATGAAGATGATTCAGATCATCCATTAGCACAAATCAATCCTCTGATACATAAAACTTCATAACTATCCAGAAGATATTTTATCTACCACCACTGAAATGTAGCTCCTTCGTGACTATATCACTGTGGTAGACCACACCAGATTATGTTTTCATGTTGGCAGCTTTGTAGAAGGACTTCTAAGGTTTTATATGCTACTTATTAATCTCATGTTAGTATAGCAGTGGTATGCCAAAAATTAGAATATTATTTCTTTATTAATATATAATTTTATTAAGTTTTAGAGAATTTTATACATTGTATTTGGTCATATTCGCCCATGCCCCCAAATCTTCCCACTTACCACTCCACACTTATACAACTTTGTGTCCTCAGTGTTTGTACTCTACCAGTGTAATAAGTTCTTGCTATATACTCTAGGATGTCTGACCATTCACTGGAGGGTGTACTATTGGCCAGTAGCCTACACATTTAAAGAAAACTAACTCTTCTATTCATGAACACTATCAGTTACCAGTAGTTACTCATATGGTGTGGGACTTTGTGACCTCCTTCCCTCTCCAGGCCAGAACCTTGTCTAGCATGAGCTTTCACAGGTCTTGTGCAACCCGAGATTTCAGATGTGCAAATGCACAGCTGTATCTGGGAAACACTCTTTTCTTGGAATCATCTATCAATTCTGGCTCTTAAACTCTGTCTTCTCGCCCACAATGTTCTCTGAACCCTGCGAGGAGATCTGTGTTATAGATGTCCCAATTACGGATGACACATTCTTAGTCATATAGTCTCTGCACCTTGATGAGGCATGAGTCTGTGTTAATAGCAACCTATTGTGGAAAAGAAGATTCTCTAATGCGGTATGGGAGATTCACTCATCTATTGGAATAATGATAAGTTATTAGCAATTGGTTTCATACTATGTCTCATTATCAGAGTAACAGTAATTGTATGTCTTCCCCTAGGCTCTGTCTACTATATGTCTTAGCCCCTATATAATAGTACTAAGAGGTAACTCTGTAATAAACCTGACTTGATCATGTTGGATGGTATTTTTGATGTGAAACTTAATTTGGTTTATAAGTATTCTATTGATAATTTTTGTAACCACATTAATCAGAGATATTACATGCTAGCAATTATTTTGTGTTTGGCCTTTACCAAGTTTTGCTATCACGGTAGTTTTGGCATTGTAAAAAGAATTTGGAAGGGCAATTTCTTCCTATTTTATGTTGAATAGCTTGAGAAGTATTGGCATTAGTTTTCATTTGAAGATCTAGTAGAATTCTGTATTGAATACATCTGGCATGTGGATTTCTTCAGTTGGGAAGTTTTTAATTTCATCTTCCATTTCATTGAATGTTATAATAGGCCTATTAACTTATAAAAGGTTATTCACTTCCTTAAGTAAATGTGATAATACATCTCTAGACATTTATTTTGGAGTTTTACAGTTTTGTGAAATATTGATTTTAAAGTATGTTTAGGATCATCTGAATTTCTAGTGTCCTCTTGTAATATCTCCCCTTTCTTTCATAATACTATTAATTTGAATAATCTCTTTCTTGATTAATTTGCTAAAGTTCTAATTTTAAGAATCAGTTGTTCATTTTGTTGATTCTTAGGGTTTTTTTTGGTTGTTCTAGTTGATTAATTTCTTTTATATTTTTGTAATTCAATTTGTATATTTATTTATACTTTTTTGATTCTTCCCTTAAATATTTGATGTGGGCATATACTTCAATAAAAGTCCTCTTAGGACTACCTTCATTGTGTCCCATAAATTTTGGAACTTTTTCTTTTAATTCAATTTCTTTCTCATTCTAACTTTAATTCAGTATTATGAAACTTCTTATATATGTTGAAACTTAATGTCCATGTTGGAAAAATGTTCATGGGCTGCTCAGAACATTTTATACTCTTTGGTGTTTGGGTAAAATGTTTTGCAGATATTTGCTTGTTATGTTAGATTTATATTGTCATTTAACTGCAGAATTTCTGTTTATTTTTCTTCTAGAATATAAATCATCAACTTACCACTGAACATTTTCTTTTTCAAAATGAATACTGGTAGTTTTGCTTTATAATGACTGGGATTCAGGGAGTATATACAGGCCAACACATGGGACACTATGTAGTGCTATGAATGTCACTCTTGAGGTTCAACAACACAGTGAATATGTTGAATATTTAGAAAAGCCAAAATGAATCTAAACAAAGATGGTCAGAAGTTGTATCCTACAGGAATAATATTTATTTTCTTCACTTATCATGCAGGTATCAAGATTCCATGATGAGCACAATAGTCTCTGTCAATGTACAACTTACAACTCAACAACACAGTTTGTAATGCTGTGACAATACATTATTATGAAAATATCTCATATCCTAACAGTCTGGAATTTTTGCTAGTCCTTAGAGTCATTTAAGACTCAAAACTGCTATTCTACTGTATGCTTAAACCATTTATTTAATCTGCTTTAAGAGAACAATGTAACAACTAACCTAAAATTCCTTGGATTTCCTTTGTAATCAGCTTTTATATTGTAAACTTAGCACACGACTGCAATTGTAAAATATGCATTCCTCATCCCCTGACCCAGAGAGTAGTGTGTGTGTGTGTGTGTGTGTGTGTGTGTGTGTGTGTGTGTGTGTGAATGGTGTGTGTGTGTGTGTGTGTGTGTGTGTGTGTTCATGTGTGCAGGATATAGCAAATAAGATGAAAATGGCCTTATAAATGCCATATGTTGAAACGAACATATGGATATTTCTTGATAATATTTTTTTTGTTGTCAGGATCAAATGGGGTCCATTGAAATCAATGACTAAATTTAATCTAAAATCCTATTAGAGATTTGTAAAGTATCCCCCATTTCTTACCCATGTGTTGTTCAACAAATATAGAGAAAAAGCCCTTTGTTGGGGACACACAAACACAGGGATGAAAATGAGAGTTTGACTCATACAACAGACTGTTTACAAATAGGGCTGAAATAATATGCCACAGAGAGACAGGATAAAAGTAGATTCAAATCTGGATGCACAGGAAGTGATTTGATTTTTTATCTTAATTCTGGATGATCACAAATTAGTGAGTGTGAATTTATCAACAATGCATTTCACTTATACATTTTCTGTCTTATGTAAGAACCTGTGAAGATGTGTAAGGAAGCTCTAGAGCATTAAATCTACACAAACCATGATATTAATAAAAAATAAGTATCTATTTTTGTGAAATAATTACAAATTTCTGTATTATGAAAAATAATATCTTTAAGACAAGTGTAAGGCTAAATTTCTACAGGTAGTAAAATATTTTTTCACTTAAAAAGGTGAAAAAATGTTTTACTAAAATTAATATTAGAAAATATAAATAGCAAAAGAGCCTTACAAAAATCTAAAGAATAAATTTTGGATCCCTATAAAGTGATCTCTGAATGATCTGTGAAATGTGAGGAGCCAGGAACGTGGTAAAGGTATGGATGAATAGAAAAATGGCAAGAACAGACTGGGTGGTTCAGGGGTTAAGAGCACACGCTGCTCATCCAAAGGCTGTGAGGTTTGTTCCTAGAACTTATGCTGGGTGGCTCACAGACAACTCTACCTCCAGCTCCAGGGATGTTTGATGGTTCTGCTCCACTGGGAGCTGCTCTCATGTGCCCATATCCCAGACAGACACACATACATAGTTAAAAATAAAACAATTTTTTTCTATGTATGCATATATTAAAAATAAATTAATACCACATTTATTAAGTGAGAGTATAATACCTCTTAGGGTAAACATAGAAGGAAAAGGCCATAAAATTTAAATGCATGATATTAATGCCACTAATTATTAGGATGCTTTATTTTTCTTAATTCTTAAGTCAACTGAAAAGAGAAATATAAGTAATTATTTTAGAATAATAAAACATTGAACAAATAGAATAACATGGCAATTTTAAAACCTGTGCATATTTCAGGAAATCTTCAAACCATTCAAAGTAAATTGATAGAAATAAAAAGAAAAAATTGATAAATTTCCACAGTTAGAAGGAAAAAAAACACCCTACACTCAGAAATTGATATTTAAGTATTCAAAAAGAGACAGGATATAAAATATTTGAGAAACATAATTACCACAATTGACTCATCTCCTATAGAATATACATTAATTTCTAGCATGCAAGATTATTTATAAATATTTAACAAGTGCAGGTTGTAAAATATGTCAAAATGAAAACTCTTCCAGAAAATGAATTAGATCACTTTTTAAAAATTCTGTGAGAACAGTATCAGTCTGATGGAAAACTCAGATATCAATCTATTATATGAAGACAAAAAATAGGTAATTATATTGCTCCCAAGCATACAAGAAAGTATTTTCAACCAAAATTTAGCGAACATACACACACACACACACACACACACATCAAATATACACACATACACATATAACATCATATATTGCAACTAATATCAGACAATGCCTACAGTGTAAATTGTGCTTGGTATCTGAATGCTTATGTTTAAAATTTATCTTCCTATCCAACTAAAGATAGGGCCCCTACTACACTCAAAACAATGCAGAAAACCTCAACAGACTGAGAAGTGACTTGACAGAGCTGCCGTGGATTAATAACAAAAATTCTGAATAAACAAGGAAATGAAGATAAAATCCTAATCCAATAGATGCTAACTAAAAAAACTTACAGGTAGTATTATGTTCTTGGTTAAAGAATTGAGAGTTTCATCTAAAATAAAGAATCACAGATGTTTATTTTCATAACTCCTAGGTAATGTCACACTAGATGTTCCAATCAATTCTGAAAGGTAAGCAAAAGATTAAATGGCACATTACTAGAAAGGAAGAAAAAACACAATTTTTAATTTTGAAAATTAATTAATGTAAATCATCATTGTATTTACAAAGACAGCAATTTATCTAGGCTCAAAAATGGAGTATAACAAGATTTTAGGAGGTCAACATACAAAATCAATTAGATTTTTATATACTAGCAAGCAGTAATAATAAAACTAAAGATACTATAATAAAAATGGAAACATGTAATTATAAATGTGACAGGTGTGCAAAGTATACACACTAAGGAATATACCATGCTAAGAGTAGTCAAAGTCATGAAAATGGAGAAACCATTTCTCATTGATTGTATGGCGGCACTAACATCTTAATTATCTCAAAACTGATCTATAGATTCAGAGAAACATTGGTGGTGAATCCCAGCAGCAGTATTTATATAGGTTGATTATTTTTTGACATTTTGATTTCAGAATTGAGAAAAAATACATATAAAGACTCTGAATTATGTCAGGAGTGGTGACTCCAACTTCTGTGGAGGTAAGGCAGCATCACCATAAGTTCAAAATCATCTTATGCTGCCTAGTGAAATAAAATATTAAAAAAACTGAGAGAGAAAGAATGAAGTGAAAGAACGTAAAATAGCAAAAGTATTAAATATAAAAAAATAAAGATGGAAGATTCATACTATCTGATACTATTTAATATAAAACTATAGCAACCAAGATAGTGTGGACATGGAAAGAGAGATGACAAAAAGTTAATTTGTATTCATTTTGTCCAATTCATACCTCTCACATAATTCAATTCGTGTAATGGCTATTCTTGGTGTCCATTTGACTATCTCTGGAATTAACTGAAACTTAAAAATGGAGAGAAAATCTGAGAGGGATTTCTGCTTTCTTTCAACTGGAAAGACTAGTTCTAGTCCAAATTTCTGAGGTAGGAAGACACACCTTTACTCTAGGTCTTTCCTCAAATCTAATCTGGGCCATGCCTTCTCCTGGATGCCTATATAAGGACATGCAATAAACAACAACAACAATAACAACAAAAAACTTTTGTCTATGTTGAAAAGAAGTACCCATTACTGGCAAGAAATTCAAACAAATTAAAGAGAGAAATGACACCTATATATGGCCATATTTTGTCCTTTCAGATATTTATTCTAAAAAATAAAAATACATATTTATAACATACTCAGATATCAGTGCTCAGAGTAGATTAATATGTCATGTTTAATACAGGTAATTTCATCAACAATAATATAAAATAAAATTGTTTTATTTAAACAAGAAAACAGTTCCTCACAATAAAATTTATGAACTATCAACTCATTCAGATATAACTCTTAAAATAATAAGATCCTATGGTAATTAACTGATGCCTAATAAAGTACTATATATATATATCTTAACCAATATAAAATACTAGACATACAAATTAATCTGTAGTGACTGAAAGTGCTTAAATGGTTGTTAGAAGATGGACTAAAGAAAGGAAGAGGATGAAAAGACAGAAGGAAACATTAGGGGTGTTGAGTACTTTCATGCGGGGCAGTGAACTGTGCATAGGCAACCTGGTACCTGGTCTAGCTCAGATGTAAAGTCCTGGTGACCCAGCAGGTGACTGTTGCTTGCAAGGGATGGTAGGTGTTTGGCTAAGCCCCTTGGGCCCCTGACTCCTGCCGAAGCTACAGCCTCCCACATCCCCACCCTCTGCAGAGAGGCCTGTGGCCACCACAGAACCAAGCCCTCCCACACTCCCACATGCAAATAAGGTTTCCCCAAGCTCTCAGACCGTATATGTGTGTGTGTGTGTGTGTGTGTGTGTGTATGTACATGTTGAATGCTGAGGACTGGGTTGAGAAATTAAAATTACAGCCTGAGAATCATTGATCATTGGTCATAAGTCTCTGAAGTTGATCAAACTGATTAAACCAAAGTAGATTAATAATTGAAAAACAATCAACCGACAAGTTATAAAGTTGTAAACAAACTGCTAGCAATGGTAAACAATTGCAAGAATATAAAAATATACAGAACCCATTGCTACTTCACAGCCTCATTGTATTTATTATTGGAATAGAAGTTTATTAGAACTAAAAATAATTATTTTTATTCATCAACAGATTCAAGGGAAAATTGTTATTAATATATTCAGAGAGAAGGCATTTGGCAAAACTTGACACAACCTTGATTTTTAAAACTGCTATCTAAGAATACAAGGGAATAGCATTAATTAATATTATCCACAAAATAGAATTCAGCTAAAATGCTATTTAATGATCTGATATTGAAATCTTTTCTTTTCTTTTTTTTTATTTTAATTTTAGGAAAACAAAACTCTCCCTTGTCTCTTCAGTCTCAGCTCAAGGAATAAGAAAAATATATATAAAGGCATGAAAATTAGAGCAAAAGATAAAAAAAACTTCAGTTTCATGAGTAAAATTATTATTTACTTCAGTTAATGTAGATATCAACTCCTCAGATTCAAAGACAAAATATTAAAAAGTTCAGTTTCTAAATCTCTATATTAAGATAATAGTAAATTTATATACCACCAAAATGCTAATGAAAAATTTGAAAATTAGCATTGACACAACTGTATGGGGGAATCCCTAAACCTGGATATTAATATCCTTAATCAAGAATAGCTTGATTAAGAAACATTAACAAAACCCAAGAAATGAAATGATCCTTTAAATGACACATACATTGATTACAATAGTATTTTTGTGTCAAAAGCTGATTTTAAATTAGATGAGATTTTAAAGAACTGAATTTATCTAAGGCATTTTATTTTTTTTTTTATTATGTTTTTCTAAGTTTTTTTTTTTACATTCAAAATCATTTCCCCTTTCCGATTTACTCGGACCCGAAGTCCCATAAGCCCCTTTCCCTCCCTCATTTCCCCATTCAACCCCCTCTCATTTCTCTGTCCTGGCATACCCCTACATCCAGTCTTTCCAGGACCAGGGGTCTCTCCTTCCATCTTCTTGGAAATCTATTGATATGCGAATTGTGTCAGGGTATTCTGAGATTCTGGGTTAATATCCCCTTATCAGTGACTGCATACTATGTGTGTTCTTTTGTGACTGGGTTACCTCACTAAGGATGATATTTTCAAGTTCTGACCATTTGCCTAGGAATTTCGTGAATTCATTGTTTTTAATTGCAGAGTAGTATTCCATTGTGAAAATATACCACATCATCTGAATCCATTCCTCCATTGAGGGACATCTGGGTTCTTTCCAGCTTCTGGCTATTATAAATAAGGCTGCTATGAACATAGTGGAGCATGTGTCCTTATTGCATCCAGGTAAAGTCTCTGGGTATATGCCCAGGAGTGGTATAGCCGGATCCTCCGGGAGTGTCATGCCCAGTTTTCTGAGGAAAACTGGAAAGCCAGACTGCTTTCCAGAGTGGTTGTACCAGCTTGCAATTCCACCAGCAGTGGAGGAGTGTTCCTCTTTCTCCACATCCTCGCCAACAACTGCTGTCTCCTGTGTTTTTGATCTTAGCCATCCTGACTGGTGTGAGATGGAATCTCAGGGTTGTTTTGATTTGCATTTCCCTAATGACTAAGGATGATGAACATCTCTTTAGGTGCTTCTCAGCCATTAGATATTCTTCAGGTGAGAATTCGTTGTTTAGCTCTGTACCCCATTTTTAATAGGGTTACTTGCCTCTCTGGAGTCTAACTTCTTGAGTTCTTTGTATATATTGGATATTAGCCCTCTGTCTGATGTAGGGTTGGTAAAGATCATTTCCCAGTCACTTGGTTGCCGCTTTGTCTTTTTGACAGTGACTTTTGCCTTGCAAAAACTTTGTAATTTAATGAGGTCCCATTTGTCAATTCTTGATCTTAGAGCATAAGCTATTGGAGTTCTATTCAGGAAATTCTCCCCTGTGCCCTTATGTTCAAGGTTCTTCCCTAGTTTCCTTTCTATTAGTTTCAGTGTGTATGGTTTTATGTGGAGGTCTTGATCCACTTGGAATTGAGCTTAGAGCAAGGTGATAAGAATGGGTCAATTTGCATTCTTCTGCATGTTGACCTCCAGTTGAGGCAGCACCATTTGTTGAAAAGGCTATCTTTTTTCCACTGGATGGTTTTAGCTCCTTTGTCAAAGATCAAGTGACCATAGGAGTGTGGATTCATTTCTGGGTCTTCAGGTCAATTCCATTGATCTACATGCCTGTCACTGTACCAATACCATGTGGTTTTTAACACTATTGCTCTGTAGTACAGCTTGAGGTCCGGGATATTGATTCCCCCAGAGGTTCTTTTACTCTTGAGGATAGTTTTAGCTATCCTGGGTTTTCTGTTATTCCAGATGAATTTCTGAATTGCTCTTTCTAACTCTATGAAGAATTGAGTTGGGATTTTGATGGGGATTGCATTGAAACTGTATATTGCTTTTGGCAAGATGGTCATTTTTACTATATTAATCCTGCCAATCCATGAGCATGGAAGATTTTTCCGTCTTCTGAGGTCTTCTTCAATTATTTTCTTCAGAGACGTGAAGTTCTTGTCATACAGATCTTTCACTTGTTTGGTTAGACACACCAAGATACTTTAGCTGGTTTGTGGCTATCGTGAAGGGTATCATTTCTCTTACTTCTTTCTCAGCCTGCTCATCCTTTGAGTATTGGAAGGCTACTGACTTGCTTGAGTTGATTTTATATCCGGCCACTTTGCTGAAGTTGTTTATCAGCTGTAGGAGTTCTCTGGTGGAGTTCTTTGGGTCGCTTAATGATATTATCATATCTTCAGCAAATAGTGATAGTTTGACTTCTTCCTTTCCAATTTGAACCCCTTTGACCTTTTGTTGTCTAATAGCTCTAGCTAGAACTTCAAGTACTATATTGAAAAGATATGGAGAGAGAGGGCAGCCTTGTCTAGTCCCTGATTTTAGTGGGGTTGCTTCAAGGTTCTCTCCATTTAGTTTGATGTTGGCTACCGGTTTGCAGTAAATTGCTTTTACTGTGTTTAGATATGGGCCTTGAATTCCTGATCTTTCCAAGACCTTTAGCATGAAAGGATGCTGAGTTTTGTCAAATGCTTTCTCAGCCTCTAATGAGATAACCATGTGGTTTTTTTCTTTGAGATTGTTTATATAGTGGATTACATTGATGGATTTCCTTATATTGAACCATCCCTGCATCCCTGGGATGAAGCCTACTTGATCGTGGTGAATGAACGTTTTGATGTGTTCTTGGATTCGGTTGGCAAGAATTTTATTGAGTATTTTTGCATCGATATTCGTAAGAGAGATTGGCCTGAGATTCTCTTTCTTTGTCAGATCTTTGTGTGCTTTTGGTATTAGTGTAATTGTGGCTTCATAGAACGAGTTGGGTAGTGTTCCTTCTGTTTCTATTTTGTGGAACAGTTTGAAGAGTATTGGTGTTAGGTCTTCTTTGAAGTTCTGATAGAATTCTACACTAAAACCATCTGGACCTGTGCTTTTTTTGGTTGGAAGACTTCCAATGACGACTTCTATTTCTTCAGGGGTTATAGGACGGTTTAGATGGTCTATTTGATCATGATTTAATTTTGCTTTTTGGTATCTGTCAAGGAAATTGTTCATTTCCTCGACATTTTCTAGTTGTGTAGAATACAGGCTTTTGTAGTAGGATCTGATGATTTTTTGAATTTCCTCAGTTTCTGTTGTTATCTCTCCCTTTTCGTTTCTGATTTTATTAATTTGAATACTGTCTCTGTGCCCTCTGGTTAGTCTGGCTAAGGACGTATCTATCTTGTTGATTTTTCAAAAACCAACTCCTCGTTTTGTCGATTCTTTGTATGGTTTTATTTGTTTCTACTTGATTGATTTCAGCCCTGCGTTTGATGATTTCCTGCCTTCTACTCCTCTTTGGTGTATTTGCTTCTTTTTGTTCCAGGCCTTTCAGGTGTGCCATTAAGCTGCTAGTGTATGCTGTCTCCTGTTTCTTTTTAGTGGCACTCAGGGCTATGAATTTTCCTCTTAGCACTGCTTTTATTGTGTCCCATAAGTTAGGGTATGTTGTGCCTTCATTTTCATTAACTTTCAAAAAGTCTTTGATTTCTTTCTTTATTTCCACCTTGACCAAGTTATCCTTGAGTAGAGCATTGTTCAGCCTCCATGTGTATGTGGGTTTTCTGTTGTTTTTGTTGCCATTGAAGACCACCCTTATTCCATAGTGATCTGATAGGAGGCATGGGATTAGTTCTATCTTCTTATATCTGTTGAGGTCTGATTTGTGACCAATTATGTGGTCGATTTTGGAGAAGGTACCATGAGGTGCTGAGAAGAAGGTGTATTCTTTTGCTCTAGGATGAAATGTTCTATATATATATATCTGTTAGTTCCATTTGGTCCAAGGCTTCAATTAGATTCACTGTGTCCCTGTTTAGTTTCTGCTTTCCTGAATGATCCATTTCAGAGAGTGGGGTGTTGAAGTTGAGGTGTGATGTGTGCTTTAGGCTTTAGTAAAGTTTCTTTTACGAATAAGGGTTCCCTTGCATTTGGAGCATAGATATTCGGAATTGAGAGTTCTTCTTCTTGGATTTTTCCCTTGATCAGTATGTAGTGTCCTTCTGTGTCTTTTTTGATGACTTTAAATTGAAAGTCAATTTTTATCTGATATTAGGATGGCTACTCTGGCTCGTCTCTTGGGACCATTTGCTTGTAAAATTGTTTTCCAGCCTTTTTCTCTGAGGTAGTGTTTATCTTTGACACTGAGGTGCATTTCCTGCATGCAGCAAAATGCTGGGTCCTGTTTATGTATCCAGTCTGTTTGTCTATGTCTTTTTTTTGGGGAATTGAGACCATTGATATTAAGAGAGATTAAGGAATAGTGATTATTGCCACCTGTCATTCTTGACGCTATCTTTATGTTTGAGTGGTTATCTACTTTTGGGTTTGATGCAAGAAGGTTACTATCTCATTTTTTCCAGGGTGTTGTTTCTCTCCTTGTGTTGGCAGTGTCCACCTATTATCCTTTGCAGGGCTGGGCTTGTGGAAAGATATTGTGAAAATTTGGTTTTATCATGGAATATCTTGGTCTCTCCATCTATGGTGATTGAGTGTTTTGCTGGGTATAGTAGTCTAGGCTGGCATTTGTGCTCTCTTAGTGTCTGCATGAGATCTGCCCAGGATCTTCTGGCTTTCATAGTCTCTGGAGAGAAGTCTGATATGATTCAGATAGGTCTTCCTTTGTATGTTACTTGGCCCTTTTCTCTTACTGCTTTTAATATTCTTTCTTTGTTTAATACATTTGATGTTTTGATTATTATGTGACGGGAAGTATTTCTATTCTGGTCTAATCTGTTTGGAGTTCTGTAGGCTTCTTGTACGTTCATCAGCATCTCTCTCTTTAGGTTAGGGAAGTTTTCCTCCATAATTTTGTTGAAGATGTTTACTGGCCCTTTAAGTTGCAAATCTTCACTCTCATCTATACCTATAATCCTTAGGTTTGGTCTTCTCATTTTGTCCTGGATTTCCTGGATGTTTTGGGTTACACGCTTTTTGCATTTTGCATTTTCTTTGACTGTTGAGTCGATACTTTCTATGGTATCTTCAGCACCTGAGATTCTTTCTTCCATCTCTTGTATTTTATTGCTGATGTTGGATCTATGACTCCTGATTTCTTCCCAAGGTTTTCTATCTGCAAAGTTGTCTCCCTTTGGGATTTCTTAGTTGTTTCTACTTCCTTTTTTAGATCCTGGATGGATTTGCTGAGATCCTTCACTTGTTTGTTTGTATTTTCCTGTATTTCTTTAAGGTATTTTTCCATTTCCTCTTCCAGGATTTCTGCCTGTTGACCCAAGTTCTCCTGTATTTCTCTAAGCGATTTTTGTGTTTCCTCCTCATGGGCTTCCATGTGTTGATCCATAATCTCCTGCATTTCTTTAAGCAATTCTCGTGTTTCCTTTGTAAGGGCATCTATCCGTTGATTCATTTCTTTAAGCAATTTTTGTGTTGCCTTCCTATGGGCATCCATCTGTTGACCCATATTCTTCTGCATTTCTTTATGCAATTTTTGTGATTCCTTTGAAAGAGCATCTACCCGTTGATTCATTTCTTTGAGTGATTTTTGTGTTGTCTCCTTGTGGGCCTCCATCTGTTGATCCATGTTCTCCTGCATTTCTCTAAGTGATTTTTGTGTTTCTTTTGTAAGGGCTTCTAACCGTTGATTCATGGTCTCCTGTAATTCTTTATTAGATTTATTTGTGTCCTTCTTGTGATCCTCTAATAGCATCATGAGAAATGATTTTAAATTCAGATCTCGTCTTTTGGGTGTGGTGGGGTATCCAGGACTTGCTGCTGTTGGAGAGTTGGGTTCGGATGGTGCCATATTACTTTGATTTCTGTTAGTAATGTTCCTACGTTTGCCTTTTGCCATCTTGTTACCTCTGGTGTTATTGGTCCTGCTGTCACTGGCTGTTGGTTGGACCTCCTATGTGCCTGCAAAGCTATTTCTGGCCCCCCCTGGATTACTGAGATTCCCCTGGCACTGATTTCTGGGGCCTGCCCTGCTCCTGAGTGACTTTGGAGCCCTGATGTGCCTTGCCCCAACTGATGTTATATTGGGGAGTCCCTGCACATCCAAAGGATCAGCATAGTGGATTCCCGGAGCAGAGGTTGCCAAAGGGAGGCTGGTAGGCTCCCGCCCTGTGCAGGGGTGTGTGATCTCTCCCAGAGTGGGGGTGGGGGGGTGGGCGGGCGGGCGGGGAGAGGGCATCCCTCTGCAGGAAAGAATTCCCACAGCAGGGCTGGTGTGTAGATTACTGCAGACCTACCCCGCTCTTGGAGCAGGTTACACACAAGCTGCCTGAGACCCAAGTGATATTATGCCTGTCTGTCTCTGAGCCTGGCGTTCCCAACTACCTGGACACTGGAGCAAAGATGGTGGAGTGCACTCTGCAGTCTCTCAGCAGCGCAGGTCACCCTGCAGGGGGGATGGCCCACACAGAGCTGGCGCCCAGAGGACCACAGCTCTGTCCTGTTCTTGGGAGCAGATGGAAGCCCCAAGAGGCGTGTCCCAAGCGATGTTATATTGGGGAGAACCTGGGTACCTGTCTCCTCAGTGCAGTCGATCCCGGAACAGAGGTCGCCAAAGGGAAGCTGGTAGGCTCCTTGCCCAGTGCGGGGGGGTCTTTCTGCAAGGCAGAAGTCCCACAGTAGAACTGGCGAGCTGGTTACTGCAGATCTGCCCAGTTCTTGGAGCAGGTTACACATAAGCTGCCTGAGACTGAAGCGATATTATGCCTGTCTGTCTCTGAGCCTGGCGGTCCCAACTACCTGGACACTGGAGCAAAGATGGCGGAGTGCCATCTAAGGCATTTTAGAAAAACAAGTTTGAGGTGATAAATTTGTTCTGACATCATTACATATTTAAGTAAGACCCATAGTAATAGTTTTTACTTCAATGTCAGTAGCTGAGATTCGCAAACTCAGGTGAAATACAATGGACCAGAACTAAGCAAGGGTGGGCACTGCTTCACTCACATGTGGACACAGAAAAATGTAGAAGCAAAGTTTCTCAATAACGCTTAAATAGTTGATAGTATTTTTAAGTAAACTTATGACTTGTACCAAGTTAAGGAAAAATTAGTTCTTAAATAATTAGATTGATCCCCAATAGTTAAGATTTAGAAGTAACTACAGCTTTAAGGTAAAACATAGGAGAATATTTTTAGACCTTAGGTCAGAAAATGATTTCATAAATGACAAGGTACTATGACTTACAAGGAGGAATATATTGAACAGATAATCTCCATTAATCGAAATGCACCATCTTGTAGATACAAGATCAAATACAGAGTGTGAAAGCATATTTACACACACATAATTTGAAATACAAACAAAATACATGCTAAGCAGTATTTTCTAAAAGTTTTAAAATAAGTACTTCTACAGATAATGGATCAATTCACTGTGATATTGAGAAAGTATAAAATACTATAAAGCAAAATACAATTACCAAACAGTCCCAGATAAAGAAATACTGTTGGAATTTATAATTTTAATACTAAGTGAGTGGTACCAAGTTGTAGACTATCCCTAAACATAGAACCATTTATACAGTTTTAACAATCATCATGAAAAACATTTTCCTAGGGCATGCATAAGTTAGAACAATTATTAAAGCAAAATGAAAGGAATTGATTACCAGTGTCAGGATATTATTTACCCAAGGGGAGGGCGAAAGAATCCAGTAGCTTCTGGAAAGGCAGAAGTAGAAGGTATTACTGTTTTATTTATAGCTTTCTAGGAAGCCAAAATTCTTTTGTACATATGACTATTGTTATAAGCTCTAATTCATAACAGAACTGCCTAAAAAGCAAAAGGCTCAAGTCTTTGGAAAACCTGGAGAGAGATGATTTGGCCCATTTCCTAAATGAGGCCTAATTCATTTTCTAAGACCCCAGAATTGGTCTCACATAAGGCAGCAAATCTCTATCAGCTAAATAACCTCACAGGAGGGCAGCACACACACCCACACACACCCTCCCTACTATCCCAGCACAATCCATGAATACAAAACAGCAAAAAATATTTATTCTTTTTTCTTTTACCCATATTAACCTATCACCAGCAAGCAGAGGTCTCTAGACTGAGAGGCACAGCTTTACCAGAAATTTCAGCCTGTCTCTGAACTGAAGGTAAACAAACACTCATGACTTGAGTGTAACCAGTCATGATGGAACACTTCACCTACTCGATCAAGGCTGCAAATTGTCCCTTCATGTGGACTGACAACACCTCAGACTACTGGATGGTTTGCCAGTGAAGCAGGGAAAGTTGTGTCGAAGTGAAAATAATCTGAGACACAAAAATGTTCTGCATCTTCATGACGGCAGAGAAACGTTGTGGCCGGTGCGAAAGCAAGTCATTACTGGAGGCAAATGACTGAACTAAAGAAATTTGATTTCCCCTGGATTTTAACTTCATGGGTGGCTGCCTACAAGAAAACTCAATATGTCTTTCAGACTTTTGCCTCTTTGTCAGTTTGACTGAAATCAACCTATAAAATCCAGATGATTTCATTCCACATGGTACTAGGAAAACACTGGAAGGGTGCTTTTTATTTGGAATTCTCAGAATGCAGTCAAGTCTCAATGTCAACTCTTTTCTTTTTCTTTTTTTTTCTTTTTTTGTAGGATCACAGAAATTACAAATTTTTACATGAGCGGGGGTCTATTCCTAGCTGCTGAGGTCAGCTTGAAGTAGGACTTAGTAAGCCATTCCCAGACACTGATGTTTCAGAGTTGTGGCTGGCCATTTGGGAAACACTGTGTGATGGTTTGTATATGTGTGGCCCAGGGAGTGGCACTATTAGAACATACACTCCTGTTGGATTAGTTGTGGCCCTGTTGGAGTAGGTGTGTCACTGTGGGCATGGGCTTTAATACCCTCTTCCTAGTTGCCTGGAAGCCAGTAAGTATTCTAGCAGCTTTCAGATGAAGGTATAGAACTTTCCACTCATCCTGCACCGTGCCTGCTTGGATGCTACTGTGCTGTTGCCTTGATGACAATGTACTGAATCTCTGAACCTATAAGTCAGCCCCAACTAAGTGCTGTTTTTGTAAGAGTGGCTTTGGTCGTGTCTGTAAAACCCTAACTAAGACACACTTGTTCCTAGAATTACCAAACGATATAAAATATGAAAAGAAAAATGGAGAAAGAGTCCAGTGCCAATTATGGTTTTGATTTCTGTTCCAGAGTAAGGAAAGGATTGGGTCATTGAATCTAGAAGAAAGAGTGTGCTGGGAAAGGCCCATGTATCAAGAAACCCAAAGTTCCTAATTTGATGAGTGAGATTCACAATTCTAAAGGCAGAATAGATAGAATATTATGTAAGGCTACTGATTTGTACTCCTGTTTTTATTTTTCTTGTCCTTAACTAATATAATTTGCTTTATATATGTGTTATAGATAAATTCAAACTTAATCTTAATCACATTCTTATTATTTCATCTCATTTATTATTGTGAGAATATTAAAGTATATTTTAGTATTTTTCCATATAGCTTGGTTTTTATACATATACATATATATGTATAAAATATATATGGTGTGTGTATTTAAGTCTGTGTGTGTGTGTGTGTGTGTTCTGAGTCCACTGATGCCTAGGCTTTTATGCCATGTAAAATTTTATATATATATATATATATATATATATATATATATATATATATATGGACGAACAAATAAGAAAGCAAATGTATTGCAGTCATAAGCACATTTTTCTTTTTTTACTCTATTCCACAAACCAATGTCATGATTCCTAATGTACTGCTCCTGTGAATCATTATTCTCTCAACAGCTATTGACTTACTGGCAAATATGCAACTTTCCTGCTGTGGGGCCACTAAGAAACCAATTCACTAGAAAACAAGTATGCTTGGCATTTGTCATGTTAATTAAGCATACGAATATCCCAAAAGATAGCCCATCTATTGATTTCACAAGGATATCTTCTTAACCATAGTGGCTTCCTCATTTTAGAAGATGGTCATGAGGAAAGACTAGTGAAATTTAGACATATGTAAATACTAATAAAGATCCTGATAGCTTCCTTTAACAACTGTGCTGGGCTTAAAAGACCCAGAAAATACATGGCATATGGGAACAAATTAAAATATTTTTACTTCATCTAATCAAGAATGACTTAAATGAAAAGCTCATCATAAATACCTACTTTGAATCCCAGAAGTGGGAGGTGAGAATGACCTAAAGGGCCTGACTCTTCCTTTACTCTGCAGTTTCTATGACTCTTCCCTCTTCTACATGTGGATGGCCACTTACCATTCCTGCTTCTTCAATGAAGAAAAACATACAGTGGTTCCCAGCTTTCTAGTTATATTCCACAATGTCCTGAACAGGAAAGAAAATGTTCTCACAACAGAATTCTAGGCAAGTATCTTGAGATCACTGATGACTGGGCAGTTTATGACATTTGCTCATTTCTGAGCAGTGATCATGGATTGCAGGAAAAGAAAAAAAAAGACATCTGATTAACCCAAACAAGAAGGCCTTCCCTTGTAACTGGGAGAGAGTATTTTCTTGAATTTTTAAATGATAGAGGAGTAGCAACATACATGCTAAATGAAGCAAAGTCCTGTATCAAGACTTAGATGTCACAGGCAATAGAAAAATTAATATTGGCAGTCAAAGCAAAGTAGACAGTATAGAGAGTGAAAGAAAGAAAAAAACCTTGAGAGATGGCTTTCAACTTTGGCTTAGTATTAGATCATTTGGGGGCGGGGGCACTCACAAGTCCAAATGGGCAGGCAGTAGTCTATGATAAATAGTCCAGAACCTGCAGCACTGAAGGAGAAGGAAGTCATGCCTCCTATCCCATAGAGGATTCCATCGTGCACCTTGGTAAGAATGCTGCATTGCATGGGAAGTGTTTATTACAGGGAGATCAAACTGTCAGCTTCTCCCCTCATGAGGGGATGTGGAGGACAGATGAGTTGGTTTAGTCTTCCAGCTCTGACAGCTTAAAGCTACCTGAGCTGACAGTTGCATTTCCCCTTTCAAAGCAGCTTAAATGTCTGGGAGATGTACTTTGCAGCTTCACAATGAACAGCACAAGGTTACAACAGTAGCTAAATCCCATGTGGGAAGCACAGAGAGAGAGCCATTGTAAATACTGCTTTTCCAGAGCAACAGAAAACAGGGGGGATTACAGTGGCTTTAAAATGCCATGACTTTCCCTATGCTGGCTGGCAATGGCATTCTGCAGTGCGCAACCTCGAGTTCAGTGATCAGATGTGGCAAGGATTCAGATTTGTTTTGTTCTGGGAATCTTCTCACTCTCCCTCAATCCATTTGTACTCATATTTTTCTCCGTCTGTTTGTGGCTCTGGATGCTGTATTGACTATCTGGGGAATTTAACAGAGGAATCTGGCTGGAGAATAAATGGCAACAGAGAAATCAACCATGCTTGTGCTCACTCATAATTCCCTGTCTTTGTTTCTCTCCATCACTGTCCTCCTCTTCCTGCTTCTCTTTTCCTCTTCTGCCTTCTACTTCTTCCTTCTTGTTGCCTTCTCTTTCTGTTTGATATTTAAACTGCTTTAGACTTCCTCCTCCTCCTCTTCCTGCTCCTCTTCTAGCTTTATTCCACTTTTAAATTTATTCTAGTTTTAAAAATCTAGAAAAATATTGCCAGACAAACGATAATGCACCTGACCGTGAACCAGAAAAGATATCATCTATAATTGGATTCCATTTTTGTCCGAAATTCATTCATCCATTGATATAGTCTATACCAAATTATGATTAAATGTCTAGTGTATACCAACCATTGTGCAAGGTTCTATGAGTAAATTGGTTGTCCTAGTTAGGGTCTTCTGTTGTGATGAAACACCATGACCAAAAGCAACACTGAATGTTTTCACTCACACTTCCACGTAACAGTTTATCATCATTAGCAGTGAAGGGACAGACTCAAGTAGGGCATGACCCTGAATGCAGGAACTGACACAGAGGTGTTGGGGGGTACTGCTTACTGGCTTGTTCCCCCTGGCTCACTTGTTCTGGTTTCTCATAGAACCTAGGACCGCTACGGGCTGGGCCCTCCCTCATTAATCACTAAGAAAATGCCCTACAGGCTTGCCTACAGCCCAATCTTATGGAGGCATTTTTTCAATTGAAAGCCCCTCCTCTCTGATAATTCTAACTTGTACCAAATTTGATGTAAAACAAGCTAGTTCATCAATCTTTGAATAAACAAACAAACAAACAAACAAACAAACACTTGTTGTAATAAACTAGCATTCTAATGAGGAGGAAATTCTACAGACAAACAAATAGAAGACTAGTAATAAAAAATTGATATAGTACAATAAACAAAGCTAGAAGGAAAGAGACATCCAGGGAAGGGCAGAATGGGCGGGCATGGGCTGTTCGTTTGTTTGTTTGTTAGTTTTAGTGACTTTACTTTTAATCAAAATACAATTACATCATTTCTATCCTAGTTGGCTCCCTCCTCCCCTCTCATGTCTAAGTAATACTCCCAAATTTTCAGCCTCCTCTTCCTTTTTATTTAAAGCCCATTGTTGTTACACATATATATAAATAAATCAACATATACATACAACCTGCCAAGTACTTATAGTGTTGCCTACCTGTATACATTTCTAGGACTTCCCATACTATGTATTAAATAACCAATCAAAGGGTTTGTCATAGGGGAGGACTAATTTTCCCTTTCTCAACAATTGTTAGTTTTCTGAAGCTCTTAATCTTGAAGTGGGCCCCTGTATTGCCTCCTTCCCACCACCATCTACATTGGTTTGTCAACTGCTATAATTGTTTTGATCCTGTTTAGGCAGCTATGCTGTTCAGGTGTCATGGCTGTCGTAGCTAGAAGGCACAGTTTTACAGTCCTCTGTCTTACACAATCTTTTCTTTCTTTCTTTTTTATTAGATATTTGCTTTATTTACATTTCAAATGGTATCCCCTTTCAGTGTTACCCCTCTGAAAATCCCCATCCCATACCCTCCCCCTGACCCCCCCCTCCCATTTTCTCACTTGCATTCCCCTATTCTGGGGAATGGAGCCTTCACAAGACCAATGGCCTCTCCTCTCATTGATGTCCGAAATGGTCATTTTCTGCTACATATGTAGCTGGAGCCATGGGTTCCTCCATGTGTACTCTTCGGTTGGTGGTTTAGTCCCTGAGATACCCAAGATACAACTCACAGTCCACATGAAGCTCAAGAGGAAGGAAGACTAAAGTGTGGATACTTTGATCCTTATTGAAAAGCAGGTCAAGATACCCATGGCTCACAGCCAACCAATAAAATGAGCATAGGATCCCCAATGGAGCAGCTAGAGAAAGGATTCAAGGAGCTGTCTCACACAATCTTTCTTCCCTTGCTTCCTTGAGCCTTAGGTATAGGACTTGTGGGTTGTTTCTCTTGGGATTAAGTACCTCACACCAAGTTTTTCTTTGCATTTTAACTAGTTGTAGCTTTCTGTAAAGGTCTCCAACTGCTTCAAAAAGAAGATATTTTGATGAGGGGTAAGGTATAAATTTGTCTTTGAGTATTAAGACAACTATTTAGAAGGCAGTTTGAAGTTACATTGATTTAAAAAGGTGGATATATCAAGTTCGCCTCTAGAGACTATTTTAAATTTAGTTTTAAAGGAAGGTCTTTTCCCTTTGAGTAGAGACATGAAGAAGATGATAGAACTGGAATACTTTTTGAACTCTGCATAGTAAACATCAAATACAGAGATGCTGAGATAGAGGGATGGTGCTTTTGTATTTGGGTGCTGGGAGGGGTAGACTTGAGGTAGAATGGAAAGGTAGATAGGAAGGCACTGCAGGGTTCAGAGTTCAGAATATGTAATATTGTAGGTAGCATTTGAAGGTTCAGTCCTTAATCTGAATGAGATAGGATGCCAGCAAAAGGTTGAAACTTTAATAACATTGAATAACCGATTTTGGCAATCAGATATCCATGGACAGCTAGAAGTGACTTTACAACAGTCAGACATCTTTACAGCCAGCTCTCAGGGTCCTGGCAACAAGACACATCATCTCTAGTAGCCCAAGAGACAATAGCTTCTCTCCTGTGTCTGTCCCTTTGCACATGCACCATGGCTCCTGACTCAGGTCCCTTCACTCATTCTTCATGGGGCTGATAAAAGCCTCTTTCTCCCTGCCCCTCCCCCTTCATCTTCTCTCCTCCCTCTCCAAGCCTCCTCCCAATAAACCTTCCACATGGGACCTACTGCATGGTTTGATTTGTTTGGAACCTGCTTCTTACTCCTCTTAGTTCTAACAACTGTTGAGTATAAGCTTAAAAAGTTAAGTATAATGTATAGTTAGGGATTTTATTGCTGTGATGAAACACCACGACCAAAAGGAGGAGAAAGCTTGTTTCATCTTAAAGCTTGTAGTCAATCATCCATGGAACTCAGGGCAGAAGATCAAGATAGAAACCTGGAGGCAGGAGGGAAGGACACAGGTGCTGTTTACCAGTTTGCTCTTCTCATGGCTTGCTTAAAGTGCCTTCTTATACTATTCAGGGCCACCTGACTAGGAGTTGTGCCACCCACAATATACTATGTCCTTTCACATTAATCACCAATCAAGAAAATATCCCATAGGGCAATATGGTACAGCCATTGTTTACAGTTGGGGTTATAGCTTCCCAAATGCTTCTATTTTGTATCAATCTAACATAAAAATAGGCAGTGCAAATAAACTTCAACATAATTTAATGTTTACATTCTCACAATTTTGCTCTTAATATTGGGTTGTGATGTGAAGTAAGGCTATACTCTAAATTGTTGGATACACTTCCTTCATCATATTTAAACTTCCTTTGTCATATGTCAAATTTCTATATAAAAGTATAACTCATTTCAAGGGTTTGCATTCAGTACAGTGAACTAGCTATTGATTATGCCACCAATATCATTAGATTTTTGTAGCTTCTGTTATATAGCAATAAAATATAGTTTAGGTGAATATTTGATCAGTTGTACAAGGTTCCATCATGTTATATTAAGTCACTGAAAGTAAATTCACAAAAAGATAGACTGCCCTATTCCTAGGATAAGAGCGTTACCATGAGTTTTTCTTCATCTGCATTTATCTCTTTTATAATGGCCGTACACTGGCACATTGTATGATTGTTAAATTTGTACACATCCAAGTTCAAGAACAAATTATTTACAAAAATCTCTGCTTTCCTACAAATTCTTTCAATAATCATAATCATAAGATTTGAGCTGTTTTGGTTAAATATACTTTCCAAAGAAAGTCTGATTTCTCAATATGTCAAGGAATCTAGATATACATATATCTTTGTCAACTCAATATTTCGAGTTCATCTTGTAACAGGCAAATATCAAACTTAACATTACTTGGGAAAAAAGTCACAATTCTTCCCCTTTCAAGACTGATTTTCCTCTGATTTAAAAAATATCAGTTAATGACACTTCTTATCTTTAACTTGTTCAAAGAAAAACTGGAAGTTCCTTGCTTCTACTTTTCCCACATGTTTGAATCTGTAGGTGACTGGCAAAAGCCTTTTGTTTTGCCATAAAATTTTCAATGAAATCCTATTATTTCTCACATCTTCACAGACAAGCTCCTTAAATTCTTCTGCTTATGTACTTTCAATTGTTGACAAAGCAGCCAGTATCAATCAAAATGCCTGTTAGGTCATATTAATCACCCCAGTGCACTTTTCAGTAGCCTCTTGCCTCCTTGAAACTAGTAAGCAAAATCGTTGTTCTACACAGTAACATCTCACATGGTCTCCTCACTAGATGACTGTATGTCTATTCCTCTTCCTGATTTTCATCAAGCAACAGTCACATGATTTTTCTTGGAGTTTCTCAACTTTGCTAAAAAGCTTTTCTTGAAGACCATTTGGATTCCCTGGTCTCTCCCCTGGAATTCTGTTCCTCCAAATATTTCCTTGACTTGTTCCCAGACCACCTTAGTTCTCAACTTACAATGGTACTGCCTCCAAGAAGACTTTAATGACTAGCTTATTCAGCATCCCACATCACACCAGTATTCTTCACCAAGCATACTTTTTTCACACACCAATTTTTGATAAAAATGTATTCACTTTGTGTTGGTTCATGTTGACAGCTTCCCACCCTATCTAATTAAGAACACTAAAATTCTCCAAGAACAGGCTTAAGAAGCAAAGGATCACAATATATTGTATCTGAAATATATAGTAATTAGAAACAACCAAAGGAGGAATATTTATTTAAAATCCTATTCTTAGCTGTATAGCTGGTACACAAGTAAGTAAATACTTTCTCAGATATATTTAAATAACAATTACATTCTTTTACCTTGGTTGTTTCTATCATGAATAAATTTAAGATTCCAAAGTACTGAGGCTATCATTTGTTTAAATTTAGAGCTATATGCTAATCAAAAGGATAAACCCCTTCTTCCATGTCCATAGTTTAGTGTCAGCATCTCTATCTTCATTGTTCCTAAATATGATGATATCTTAATTATCTTAATTTTCTTTGTAAAACTTCATCTAATCAAGTTACATAAAAACAATTAATAAGGGGCCAGTGTTATAGAACTATAAACCATGCATGATATTTAAAGATGGGATTAAAAGAAGTAGTTTAATGGAACATGATAATGGGTGAGAAGACCAGTTCTAGGCAGTCCCATAAATTCTAGCAATAGAAAAAGAAAGAAAGAACAAAAGAAAGAAAGAAAAGAAAGAAAAAAAGAATCTTTATCTAATGTCCAATCTTGGATGACAGCTCCTTCTTGCTTTTCTTTCTCTTCTGCTCCACTTACTTTCTACTCCTACTTTTGTTTGTCTTATACTAACTTGTTTGCACTTTCTGTTTTTTATGGGAATTACCTCTCACTTATACATGGCCTAGATCAGATCCTTGAATGATGAAACTTTATTTTCCTTGACCTTTTATGTCAAAGTTCATTACAGGTTGAATTGCTTCTGAGGATGTAGAGCAATACTATGAATCAAGAGGAGAGGGATGTCTTCTTGGCCAAAAAACGTGGCCACTTTTTTTTTTCTTTAGCAAATCAAACATCTGTAACGAGAGCCATGACTCTTCATCTGTACCACCTGATGAGTTGTGATGCTAACAGATTTTGGACCCCTGGTCTGTATCCACTCATTCTGTAGCTCCAGTGGTGAGTGGAAGTGAGGGAGACTTCAGCAGCCTTTCTGAGCAACTCTGATGCACAATGTAGTTTGAAATCATCTGTCTCAGAAACATGTATGGCAGTACTACTGAATATTCAATTTCCATGATCACTCTGTAGCTAAGGATATCCTACTGGATAGGAGATTATGCTACTCTTTTCATCTTTAATGAACATGTAATACGTTTTGTACATGCTTTGCTATTGTGATCGATATGGATGGGAGGAAAGTGTATGATCAGGCCAGTGGATACGCACTGTTTAGAGAAGACATACTCATATGCACAAAATTTCTTTATCTTCCATAAACATTCTATTATTGAAAGTATTGAGGTTCACTTTTTTTTAAGTACTCCTAACTACAGTGAAGTCATTTTGTAAAAACTTTAGATGTATAATTTTTGCCATTAGAGAGACCATGAGTGTGTTAGGTCAATTGCTACTTAACAAAAAAAGCTAATATTTACCCCAGTACCACATTTAGAGCTTTGGTTATATTCTAATGGGCATTTTTATGTTTTTGATCTTTGAATGCTCTCAGATTCTTTGTAGACACCTCAATACCTTTCATAAATCCCTCTTTTCAGAAAATCAGTCCTATTTCTGTCAATTGCTAGAACCTGATTTAGACCTTTCAAAACTCTGGATACTGTTTCAGATCATATTCCAGATTTCTGATGTAGATATCATTTCCTTATACTTCAAAGTCTAAATATTACATATGTCAGTAAAGGACTGACAGATGTAGCATATTACCGACTTTGTTATAAGCTCATTATCCCTACTAGAAAAAGTTGGAATTATTCTTAATTCCTAGACCTAACTGTGATTTGTAGGAACTGATGTCACAGGTCTTTTCTGAGATGATTTCTTAACAGAAGTGTGTTATTATACATGTGTGCATATTATGCATCTTTTAAGAGTCTGCCCGTTATTGCAATCTGTCAGAATTTCTGTGAACTTTATTCTTTCTTTCTTCTTACTAGCTATTCCTCCAATATGTCTGTCATTTGCAAAGCTTACAATTTTTCTTTTATGTCTTTCTTTACATTGATAAAAAGTTGGATAGGACAAATATCCATAACAAAGCAATCAATAATAATATTTTATATTTGCATGATACTTAAAAATCTACAAAGCAATTTCATAGGACTCATAAAAAACAAGGATTTCATGTGCCCAAACTAAATCATTGTAGCTCTGTTCTTAAAAGTTTTAAAAGGACCAAGGAATTAAAAAGTCCCTAAAACATCTATAATATTTTGAAGGCCTTAAAAGTGATTTTTAAGGGTTATTTTTACACATTTTATTATCTTATACAAATGTCCTATTAGTTAACACACAGCTACACATTCTATTATATAATTAATAAAAAAATCAAACAAACATATACCAAAGATTTCATATTCATCAAGTCTGTAGGGGATGTTATCAAAAACAAGCAAGTTAAAATTCCTATCTTTAGGAGATTCTAATCCAATTCAAAATTGTAATATAAATAATTAAGGCCAGATAAAAGTATTTAAACCTAAAAAACATTTAAATGTTTAGAGTAAGGTTGGTTTTTCAGATAAGATGAAAATAGTTCAAGGTTATGAAGTATAAATAGGAGTTAGCCATGCAGATATAAGGAGTAAAGGATGTTTCACAGTAGAAAAGTAGAAAATTGTGCATTTGCTAAGTCAATGTGCCAGGAAAATGTAGAGAATATATTCATTCTCTTAAAGGAATATGTGTGTGTGTGTGTGTGTGTGTGTGTGTGTGTGTGTGTGTGTGTGTGTGTATAGCTTAAACACTGTGCTTATAGTGACCCAACAATGTCTGTCTCAATAACCTGGTCGTTGTTCAGTCAATGACATGGATATGTAAACTGACATTTGGTAAAGTAGTTCTCGAAGTATCTTAGAGAGCTAGCAGGTGGTCTTTAGTGTCTGTGGACGTTAAAATCCCAAAGAAGTAGATTGTAATATCAATGAAAGTATGACTCAGCAGCAGGATGAATATTCATTCAAAATATTCATAAAAATATTTTTGCCACCAAAAGTGAGAGCAAGAAAGGAGAAAGCTAAAGCTTCTTCCTTTCATGTCCTCTTATGTGGTCTGCTCCTAGAAGGTGTAGTCAGTGAGGTTGGGTTTTCCCACTTCAAATGAAACACTCAATAAAATTCTTCACAGGCAGTACCAGCTGCTTGGCTTTTAGTTGATTTCAGATGTTTTCATAGTTGACAATTGAGATTAGCCATCATGGATATGACGCAATATGATTCAATAGAGACAGAATTTTGGAATTTGTTGTTATTGTTGTTTTGCCTTATATGGATGGCATCCTTTCTGTCTTCACCATCATTCCTACTTGTAATAGTAATTAAACTTTTCTTCGTGAAAACCTTAGTTATTTTTATTTTAAAGGAGGTTGAATCAACATTTCAATTGTCCCTTTATGATTTTTCATTGGATTTCCTTGATTTTAGATTTAAGCAAGTAACAGGTTTTTTTTTTCCATTGAAAAGCAAAGTTATGCCTTGACTGAGTTACTTAATGTCATTTGCATAGCCATATGAGTGTTAAAATAGAGCACAATAAAGAAACAAACAGCAATATCCTGCCATGTTATGTGGAGGTATGATTACACACTTTAAAATTTGACTTTATTGTGCATATATGAAGACTGGGGTTTGATTGCTCAGGTTATGTTTCTTTCTGAATACATAACAATTCCATTCTTCATCTTACAACTCTAAGGTTCAACTCTATTTGAATTATCCATGAAAGTCTTGAGTATTTCCCTTTTTGAAAATTCACCCACACTTCATAATGGGAAAATGACTAAAGTGATTTGTATGCTAAATCTGGGAGGGGGAGATTCTTTGTTCTCTGACTAGGACAAGGGAGCTTGGAAAATCAAAGGATAATTTTTTGAAAGGGAAGGGTGAAGAGGTCAAAGCAGAAGGTGATGCTGGATGTTGTTTTGAAATGGCAACAATAGCATCCTATCCTACTTGCCTCTCCAGTGATTCTCTGAAATAAAGCTGTCAAGGGCTAGCACCCCAGGGTCTCTCTGCAGATCCTCTTTCAAATGCCCTAAAGTATTCTCTATCTACTCTCCTCTACTTTAGAACGAGAGAAACACAGAAGATTGAAAAGAAGGTTAGAATCTAAGCCAGATAACAAGGAGATGGCTGAAAGGGCTTGTTCACCCTGCCGTGTAATGAACTCTATTGGTTCTGAGGTGGAAGTTGTGCTTTGTTGGAGACTTCTGGTCACCTAGAAGTCTGCAATCAAAGAAACGGTAGAGTCTGATGTGGTTGAGTACAATTGATAGCATTGCTCAGCTCTGACTCAGGGTCCATACACAGACATGCGTATTGAAATGGGGATCCGTAGGAAGTTCCCAACAGAAGGCTTCCAGTTGTGTTCTGCCAAAGAAGAACAACTGCAAAGGGATATGGAGTTCCTACTATAAAGACAGTGTGATAGACCCGTGGCCTTTCCTGCTTCTTCTGTTGTTCCTACCCATTGCACGGCATGCTGGCAAGCTGTTAAGGCGAATGCAGGTTGTTTTACAATATTGTTAGGAAGTCTGAGTCCATGCTATTTTTTGTGATCATGTAGTCAAAATTATATAGACTGGCAACATATCATAGATGAAACTATCAATTATCTATCTATCTATCTATCTATCTATCTATCTATCTATCTATTACCAGTAGTGTTTTAAATATAAACACACATTGGCCATCTGAGAGAAGGTGATGTAAGAAAACACAACTTTATAAAGAAATGGACAGAATTCAATATTTGATGCTATGCACTAAGATGCTGACAGACTCAAAATGAAGGAGGCAATGGGCTTAATACAGTGGGGGCTGAAATAAGGATGGAGGGGAGCTTAGCAAGGAGGAATCGAAGCTTATGCAATCACTGGCGGAAGGCTTGGCATAGCTTAGTTGGAGAATTGCTGTAGATCAGCATAAGTTCAGGATCCAAGGAAATGAAGCGGTATTTAACTGTGGGGGCCTATAGTTGATAAGTGTGATGATTTACGGCTCCTAAGCTGCCTGAACTATGCTACACTATCATTTGTAATCCATGCACTTGGCTCTGTAGTTCGAGTTTATTATGCAGCAAACTATCTATGTAAGCTAAGCTTTGGGGGTTGTGGGATACTTGAGAGGAAGGGGCAGTTAAGAATATTATATCAATTAAATAGGCTGAAGAAAAGTAGTGAAGAGGCAATGCCCACTGGAGCATCTTTTTTAACCCCCAAAACAACTCTAACCCAGGCCTCTTTGCTTGCTGTTTGAAATGTGATGCCAGAGGAAGAATCCAAACATATTCAGCATAGAGGTAGCAAAGCAGAGGAATTCTATAGAGTAATACCCTGTCCATTTGTATTTTCCATTAGAATAGTAGTCAAAGACACCATGGGCAAGCAAAACTAAACAAAACAAACAAAACAAAAAAATTCCTTTGGGAGATTCACTTATGGATGTCATTGTTACTTTCTTTACATTAACACATTTTTTTATCCAATTCATGTTTCTTCTGTGTCCAGCCCATGAACATGTGTGAATGCACATTCATGTTGAGAGCTCAGTTGATGTCCAGAACCAGTCTTTTTTACTGAAGCACTATCTATCAGTCAAACCCTGAGTTCTTGGTTCTATCTGGTATTCCTAGTCAGTTTGCTCTTGAGATGCTGTGTCTTCCCCTCTTGAAGCTGGGATTGTATATATATATATATACTATCCTGCTCCCACAACCCAGCATTTTGCATAGGTTTGGGAGAATCTGAATTCCACTCCTCAGACTTATTCAACAAACACTTTAATCACTGAGTCATTCCTACAGGATATTTTGAGTTGCAAACAATGTAGATTCTTCTAGAAACATGAGTATTTACTAAAAAGACGATTTGGCCATTGGAAGGAGAGGCAATGGTGCTCTCTCTAGTCTTTTCTTTCTCGCTTGAACTCCAGGGAAGCCTGACATGACTCTTTCCTCATCCTAAGGGAAGCTCTGCTGCCCAGTCTTCATGTATGAACTCTATTTCAGGTCATTTCACAAACTTCCCTTTCTGATCTTTCCAGGTTCAGTGCACGCGGCTCGTAATTATCAGATGCTCCCTCTGCCTTATAGGTCCTATATCTAAAACCTTGTCTCCCCCACCCAACCCAACAGCTTCATATAGTGTCAGTTTTCACCCTCAGCCCCCACAAAGTTCTCTTCCCAGGCTTCCCCTCCCATCTAGAGGCCATCCTCCCCCAGCTACATTAATATTTAACAATCCTCAGACAGTCCACACTTCTGACCTAGCCCTGTATCATCATTCTCTCTCCCACTGGAAACTGCAAATTTGCATTTTATCACATCCACCCAAGCACATATGGGGTCACCCTTCAATCCTCCTATATTTTTAGAGGAGGATTTTGCTACAAGCATTTAGTCTGATATTCCTGGCTTTTCAACAGAACATTTGGCTTTCTAGTGACAGGTTGCTCCCGAGATTGAGAAGAGGATCTCAGCACTGAAAAGATGAGAAAACATCTCTCAGGGTTGTGGAAATTTCTATATTCCTATTACCTTCTGTATGTTGAAATGGCAGGCAGTATGTGAACTAGTGCTGAGTCTGGCTAAGAGGAGGCAATGTAGTAGAAAGGAAGGGACTTCGGGATTCTGATTAACTTGCTAATCAACAAAAATTCTAGGGCAAAATTATTGAGCATAGAATATGCGACGGGCGTTTCTTTGCCAGAGCTTATTCAGGTTGTCACTTCTGTACTTTTCACTCCATATACTTAAATGACACATTGCAAATGTGGAGAAGTGTGATAATCAGAAAACACTTGTCTGCCCTCTTCTTCAGTAGCTCTTACAAATGTAGGTGCATCGTGGCCACTAATTTGTTTGAGTGTAAAATAAGATATGGGGTTTGATTTTCTCAAAGTCTGGTTAATTTTCTTTCTATGTGTGCATGACCATGACAAAATATGTTTGTGGGTACATTAACTTCTTCCTTGGCAGAACAAACTGATAAAATATGGCTATAAGGAGAACGATGTACTTCCTGCTTCTACCAGCAATTATTAGATTATAATAAAGGAATGAAAATTACTACTTAACACTCAAAATGACTATAAGTGCTTCTATGCTTTAAAGAAAATTGGACAATATAATCTCCATGCACTGTTCCTTTCTTGCCATGGAGACTGGTTGAGACAATATTAAGGGAAGTAAGCTGGAAGCCTGTGCAAATCATTGGAGTGCTTTGGCAGAACCTAACAGGATGTCAGATGACACAGTCCCCTGCAGCAACTTAGAATGTACAATGACATTTTCTGGGGTGGAGGGAGGTTTGTAGATGGGATCAATTACTATATAATGAAAGGGAGAGCTGAGGTTCAAATGTGTGGCTAGTGTCCTGTAAAATACTGGGGCTGAAGGTGTGGTCCCACAAGTGGTCCAGTTAAGAGGTGGTACAGACTGGGAAAGGTGAGACCTAGTGAAGGTTTTTAGGTTTTCAGGTCACGTCCTGGATAAAGACTGTGGGACCCCAATTTCCAAGTCTTTCTCAGCATTTTTTTAGATATAAGAAATGTGTTCTATGTATTCCATGCAGGGTGGATGGCCCTCAGCAGAGAGTCCCAAAGAGAACGAGACATCCTGATCCTAGACTAGATTCAAGCCTAGCCACCTATTGAAGCAAAAATCTGTCACTTTAGGTAGTTATGAAAGACTTCTTCAAGCAAACTTTGAGAAAGTTTTGTTGAGGCAGGCCTATAAAACAGGCTGTCAATACCAGCTCCTAGGGGGTCAGAGGCAAGAAGAAGATAAGTATAAGAAATTTCTGGGCTACAGAGTTTTTATGTATTACAAACCAATTAGCTGTAAATGAAAAGACATGGAAGAGACCTCTGCTCCATGGATTGACTGCATCGAGCCTCCATGTATGCAGGGACTCCCCAATATAACATTGCCCGGGACACAGCCTGTTGGGCTTCCATCTGTGCCCAAGAGCAGGGCAGCTCTGTGGTCATCTGGGTACCAGCTCTGCTATGGGCCATTTGCCCTGCAGAGTGATCTGCACTGAGAGGGTACACAGTGAACTCCGCCATCTTTGCGCTGGCATCACGGCAATTGGGACCTCCAGGCCAGGGATAATCAAGCATAATATCGCTTGGGACTCAGCCAGCTTATGTGCTCCCTGCTCCCAAGAGCTTGGCAGTTCTGGGGTCACCTATGCGCCAGCTCTGCTGTGGGCCATCTGCCCTGCAGAGGGACCTACACTGGGAGAGAACACACCCGCACAGGGAGGGAGCACACCAGCCTCCCCTTGGCGACCTCTGCTCTGGGGATTGACTATGCTGAGCCTTTGGATGTGCAGGGATTCTCCAATATAACATCACTTGGGGCAAGGCACATCAGGGCTCCAAAGTCACTCAGGAGTAGGGCAACCCCCCAGCAATCGGTGCCAGGTGAATCCCAGTAATCCGGGGGGGGGCAGAAATAGCCTTGCAGGCTCAGAGGAGGTCCAACCAACCAATAGCCAGTGACAGCAGGACCAACTGACAGAGGTAACCAGATGGCAAAAAGCAAACGTAGGAACATTACTAACAGAAATCAAGGCAATATGGCACCATCCAAAACCAACTCTTTGACAGCACCAAGTTCTGTATACCCCATCACACTCAAAAGGCAAGATCTGGATTTAAAATCACTTCTCATGATGCTATTAGAGGATTTCAAGAAGGATGCAAATAAATCTCATAAAGAAATACAGGAGAACATGAATCAACACGTAGAAGCCCTTACAAAGGAAATACAAAAATCGCTTAGAAAAATGCAGGAGATTATGGGTCAACTGATGGAGGCCCATAAGGAGGCAACACAAAAATCACTTAAAGAAATGAATCAAGGGTAGATGTCCTTACAAAAGAAACACAAAAATCGCTTAAAGAAATGCAGGAGATGATGGATCAACAGATGGAAGCCCATGAGGAGGAAACACAAAAATCGCTTAAAGAAATACAGGAGAACTTGGGTCAACAGGCAGAAATCCTGAAAGAGGAAATGCAAAAATATCTTAAAGAAATACAGGAAAATAGAAACAAACAAGTAAAGGATCTGAGCAAATCCATCCAGGATCTAAAAAAGGAAGTAGAAACAACTAAGAAATCATGAAGGGAGACAACTTTGGAGATAGAAAACCTTGGAAAGAAATCAGGAGTCATAGAGGCAAACATCAACAATAGAATACAAGAGATAGAAGAAAGAATCTCAGGTGCTGAAAATACTATAGAAAGCATCGACTCAACAGTCAAAGAAAATGCAAAATGCAAAAAACGTGTAACCCAAAACATCCAGGAAATTCAGGACACAATGAGAAGATCAAACCTAAAGATTATAGGTATAGATGAGAGTGGAGATTTGCATCTTAAAGGGCCAGTAAATATCTTCAACAAAATTATGGAGGAAAACTTCCCTAACCTAAAGAGAGAGATGCCGATGAACTTAAAAGAAGCCTACAGAACTCCAAACAGACTGGACCAGAACAGAAATACCTCCCATCACATAATAATCAAAACACCAAATGTACTAAACAAAGAAAGAATATTAAAAGCAGTAAGAGAAAAAGGCCAAATAACATATAAAGGAAGACCTATCCAAATCACATCAGACTTCTCACCAGAGACTATGAAAGCCAGAAGATCCTGGGCAGATCTATTGCACATTCTAAGAGAACACAAATGCCAGCCTAGACTACTATACCCAGCAAAACTCTCAATCACCGTAGATGGAGAGACCAAGATATTCCTTGATAAAACAAAATTTACACAATATCTTTCCACAAACCCAGCCCTGCAAAAGATAGTAGGTGGAAACTGCCAATACAAGGAGAGAAACTACACCCTGGAAAAAATGAGATAGTAACCTTCTTGCATCAAACTCAAAGTAGAAAACCACGCAAACATAAAGATAGCATCAAGAATAGCAAGTGGCAATAATCACTATTCCTTAATCTCTCTTAATATCAATGGTCTCAATTCCCCAATAAAAAGACATAGACTAACAGACTGGTACATAAACAGGACCCAGCATTTTGCTGCGTGCAGGAAATGCACCTCAGTGTCAAAGACAAACACTACCTCAGAGTAAAAGGTTGGAAATCAATTTTATAAGTGAATGGTCCCAGGAAATGAGTAGCCATCCTAATATCAGCTAAAATTGACTTTCAAGCTAAAGTCGTCAAAAAAGACACAGAAGGACACTACATACTGGTCAAAGGAAAAATCCACCAAGAAGAACTCTCAATTCTGAATATCTATGCTCCAAATGCAAGGGCACACTCATTCTTAAAAGAAACTTTACTAAAGCTCAAAGCACACATCGTACCTCACACAATAATAGCAGGTGACTTCAACACCCTGCTTTCTGAAATGGATCATTCAGGAAAGCAGAAACTAAATAGGGACACAGTGAAATTAATTGAAGCCTTGGACCAAATGGAACTAACAGATATATATATATAGAACATTGCATGCTAAAGCAAAAGAAAATACCTTCTTCTCAGCACCTCATTGTACCTTTTCCAAAATTGACCATATAATTGGTCACAAATCAGACCTCAACAGATATAAGAAGATAGAACTAATCCCATGCCTCCTATCGGATCACTATGGAATAAGGGTGGTTTTCAATAACAACAAAAACAACAGAAAACTCACATACACGTGGAAGCTGAACAATGCTGTACTCAATGATACCTTTATCAAGGAAGAAATAAAGAAAGAAATCAAAGACTTTTTAAAATATAAAGAAAATGAAGGCACAACATACCCTAATTTATGGGATACAATGAAAGCAGTGCTAAGAGGAAAATTCATAGCCTTGAGTGCCTCCAAAAAGAAATGGGAGAGAGCATACACTAGCAGCTTAATGGCACACCTGAAAGCCCTGGAACAGAAAGAAGCAAACACACCCAAGAGGAGTAGAAGGCAGGAAATCATCAAACTCAGGGCTGAAATCAATCAAGTAGAAACAAATAAAACCATACAAAGAATCAACAAAACTAGGAGTTGGTTCTTTGAGAAAAACAACAAGATAGATAAGCCCTTAGCCAATTTCCTTAAGGAAATTCAAAAAATCATCAGATCCTACTACAAAAGCCTGTATTCAACACAACTAGAAAATCTGGAGGAAATGGACAATTTCCTAGACAGATACCAAATACCAAAATTAAATCATGATCAAATAGACCATCTAAACCTTCCTATATCCTCTGAAGAAATAGAAGTGGTCATTGGAAGTCTTCCAACCAAAAAAAGCACAGGTCCAGACAGTTTGAGTGCACAATTCTATCAGACCTTGAAAAAAGACCTAATACCAATACTCTTCAAACTATTCCACAAAATAGAAACAGAAGGATCACTACCCAACTCGTTCTATTAAGCCACAATCATGCTAATACCAAAAGCACACAAAGATCTGACAAAGAAAGAGAATCTCAGGCCAATTTCTCTTATGATTATCGATGCAAAAATACTCAATAAAATTCTTGCCTACTGAATCCAAGAACACATCCAAATGGTCATTCACCATGATCTAGTAGGCTTCATCCCATGATGCAGGGATGGTTCAATATAAGGAAGTCCATCAATGTAATCCACTACGTAAACAATCTCAAAGAAAAAATCCACATGGTCATTTCATTAGATGCTGAGACAGCATTTGACAAAATTCAGCATCCTTTCATGTTAAAGGTCTTGGAAAGATAAGGAATTCGAGGCCCATATCTAAACATAGTAAAAGCAATTTACAGCAAACCAGTAGCCAACATCAAACTAAATGGAGAGAAACTTGAAGCAATCCCACTAAAATCAGGGACTAGACAAGGCTGCCCTCTCTCTCCATATCTTTTCAATATAGTACTTGAAGTTCTAGCTAGAGCAATTAGACAACAAAAGGAGGTCAAAGGGATACAAATTGGAAAGGAAGAAGTCAAACCATCACTATTTGCAGACGATATGATAGTATACTTAAGCGACCCAAAGAACTCCACCAGAGAACTCCTACAGCTGATAAACAACTTCAGCAAAGTGGCCGGATATAAAAATCAACTTAAGCAAATAAGTAGCCTCCCTATACTCAAAGGATAAGCATGCTGAGAAAGAAATAAGAGAAATGATACTCTTCACAATAGCCACAAACAATATAAAATATCTTGGTGTGACTCTAACCAAACAAGTGAAAGATCTGTATGACTAGAACTTCAAGTCTCTGAAGAAAGAAATTGAAGAAGACCTCAGAAGATGAAAAAATCTTCTGAGCTCATGGATTGGCAGGACTAATAGAGTAAAAATGACCATCTTGCCAAAAGCAATATACAGTTTCAATGCAATCCCCATCAAAATCCCAACTCAATTCTTCATAGAGTTAGAAAGAGCAATTCAAAAATTCATCTGGAATAACAGAAAACCCAGGATAGCTAAAACTATCCTCAAGAGTAAAAGAACTTCTGGGGGAGTCAATATCCTGGACCTCAAGCTGTACTACAGAGCAGTAGTATTAAATTGACAAATGGGACCTCATAAAATTACAAAGTTTCTGTAAGGCAAAGGACACTGTCAAAAGGACAAAGTGGCAACCAACAAACTGGGAAATGATCTTTACCAACCCTACATCCGACAGAGGGCTAATATCCAATATATACAAGAACTCAAGAAGTTGGACTCCAGAGAGCTATGTTCATTGCAGCCTTATTTATAATAGCCAGAAGCTGGAAAGAACCCAAATGTCCCTCAACGGAGGAATGTATTTAGAAGATGTGGTATATTTACACAATGGAATACTACTCTGCAGTTAAAAACAATGAACTCATGAATTTCTTAGGCAAAGGGTCAGAACTGGGAAATATCTTCCTTAATGAGGTAACCCAATCACAAAAGAACCCACATGGTAGGCAGTCACTGATAAGGGGATATTAACCCAGAATCTCAGAATACCCAAGACACAATTTACATATCAATAGATTTCCAAGAAGATGGAAGGAGAAACCCCTGCTCCTGGAAAGACTGGGTGTAAGGGAATACCAGGACAGAGAAGTGAGAGGGGGTTGAATGGGGAACAGAGGGAGTGAAGGGGGCTTACAGGACTTTCGGGGAGGGAGGAAACGGGAAAGCGGAAATCATTTGGAATGTAAATAAAAAATTTAGAAAATAAAAGAAAATTCATGGCAGAGAAAGGCATCATTGGAAGAGAGTGGAAGAAAGAATTGGTATTCAAATATTTGTGATAGTCCAATGAAGATTCACAAATACAATTTCTTGTTCACTTAACTGTCTTTAGCTTTTAAAGAGAACTGCTGAGCAGGTGAGATGTTACAACAGGTAAAGATACTTGCTGTCAAGTCTCAAGGCCTAAATTCAATCTGGAGAACTCACATAATAGAGGAAGAGAACTAATCCCTGAAAGTTGTTCTCTGATCTCTACAAGTAATTTGCATGCAAAAACAGACAATAGGTAAATAAATATAAAGGGAAAATCTACACATAAGGCACAGCTTTTACAGACCTTCTGTTCCTTGCTGGATATCATATGAAACAACACATATATGAGCATGTTTTCCCTTTTTTTAATGTTTTTATTTATTAATTTATTTATTTATTTTGGTTTTTCGAGACAGGGTTTCTCTGTGTAGCCCTGGAACTCACTTTGTAGACCAGGCTGGTCTCGAACTCATAAATCCTCCTGCCTCTGCCTCTCAAGTGCTGGGATTAAAGGCATGTGCCACCACCGCCCGGCTATGTTTTCCCATTAAATGTATATCAACTGCAAGGGCTCCATCAACCAGCATGTAAACTATGAGGGTAAATGGACATTATCCATAGCACGCCATGGAGCAGCTATATTTTCTATCTACAACTTAAGTTTCTTCCCATTTAGCCACAGAATCTCTCCAAGTTTGACAGTGGAGTGACAGAAATGAATGTTCTAATCCTGTAGCTCTCTTGGGTCTTTCTCAATCCCTTGCAAATATGGGAGTTGCTGAAGACGATCATCAATAATGAGTAAGACCACTAAACTGTTGGATTACTTAGCTTTGGAAGAAAAACAAACCCATCAATGTTTACTGAAAACAGTGGCAAGATGCCTGGCAAGCAGCAATTTTGCGATGCGTATTAGTTGTCAACGTTGCTTTATTTATGGTTATAAGTCACCACTACATATACATATGATTCATTTTAGAACTGCCAACTCATTAAAAACAACAAAGATACTACAAGATGGCCACCATGATCTTATTTGTAAAGAGAGTCTAAGGTTCAAAGGAATAAAGTCTTTAATAATTCTCTCTATTTAAAGAAATAATAAACTATAGTCATAGTATATGTTCCTTCACTGATACAGATTTTTATAAATTCCATCTGTCTATTACCAATTATCATGCAATTCTGGGTGATAAACCAACATTAACAAGCTTTAGCAGGTTTATATTAATTTCAAAGCAAAGAAGAAAACTACTCAGGACCAGCAATCTCAGATTTCATCTTGTAGTAGTGAATATATCCTAAATATATGTCAGGATAAAAGCTGGTTATGGTAATGTATGCTTGTAATTAGAGCACCCAGGAACCCAAAACAAGAGAACTATAAGGTTGAAGCTGCCCTGGATATTGTAGTACATTCAGGCTCATAAATATGTGTGTGTGTGTGTGTGTGTGTGTGTGTGTGTGTGTGTGTGTGTATGTATGTATGGGTATATGTGTGCCTAGCATCATAAAATTTGCATTAATTGTTTCAAATGAACCAATAATGATAAAGCTTTGGAAAATGTCAAACACATGCACACATATACAGGTGCACACACATACACATTCATGTTATGCATGCATGCTCGCACACATACACACACACACACACACACACACACACACACAAAGTTGCAAAAGACTAAAGTTAGAAAACAATGCAGTATCTGACATGGGTTGTACTTCCTGTTCAGGGACCCAGCTATGGCATACAGACTTGAGAAATCCACCCACATGCTCACAAAATATCTTATGTTAAAATACTCTGCAAAATGCTGTCCACAACACTGTTAATGTAAAGGAGTCTGTAAATAGCCACCACGGCTTCCTCTCTGCTTTAGTCTCACCAGTCTTTCCAGAACTGGCTGCTTCTCCCTGTCTTCCCAGATCAAGATTATACTTTGTTTGACAGATTCCTTTCATCTTGAGAAACAGAAAGTCCTGCATACAGGCTAGTCTAGTTCTCTAAGTCACTGATAACTCCAGGCATGAGAGAAGAGCTAATGTCCAAGCCAGAGGTTCTTAAGGTATTTAATTTTAGTGTTTAATTTTAGTGTTATATAGGTCACCACTGTCTATCCTAATGCTGTCTCGGTGTGCATTGATATTTTGCCCACTTTACTTATTTCCCTGTCTGTAGCAGCCAGAGTTCTTAATGGCTCCTGGTGATAAACACAATGGTGCATCCATAGCTATCTTGTCAACCTAGGGTAGGTCTGGCTTGTTTCCAATGGATAGGATCAGACTAATGTGATAGAATGGCATTTCTCTAATTAGTCAACAATAAATAAGACTGCACCTTTCTGCTTGTACTCTCTCTCTCACACACACACATCTGACCTTTCCACATCCTGCTTTGGGAGGGTTGTTGGCAAGATACAAGGTCATTCAAAAGTTGCTAAGGCACCTAGGCTCTCAGTTTAACCCTTACAATGAATGTGATACTGAGAGAAATCATGGAGTGAATATCATCCCTAGCGGATATGCAATTATTGGAGACCCAGCTGGCAGCCTGAATACATTCTATGAGAGGCTCTGAATCAAGAGAGTCTAGTCTACCCAGTTTCCTAGTCTGTAGATTCTGGGAGACAATAAGTGTCTCAAGCTACTGAGCTGAGGAATAACTTGTTACATGGCAATAGGTAACTAATACTGATTTTCATGTTCAAAATCATTTATTATTAACCCCCTTATAGTAGACTTTCCTGCATAATTGGGCTCTTTTTGTATATAGGAATGTGATCTACTCACTCAGGGAGAATTTGACAACAATAATGTTCCACTGGCTTTTAATGTCCTATGTTTATCTCCATATCTCACTCTATGCCACCTCCATCTTTCCTGGTAGATTTTTTCCCTATTATCTACCTATAAATAAATCCTGTCAATTACAAGGTTTGTGGCACTTGTTTTTCCCTATCTACCGTCCTTCTGCTGATCAATCTGCTGCTGACTCTCCTGTTGCCTGTGAAACTGTGGCACAAATTTTCCACTCTTCCTTTAATAAGAAATAATTCAACAGCTCCGCTCCAGGAATCTCTGCCTTCCCTGGGCACTGAATGATTCTAGATGCCTTGAAAATTTAGTAAAACAAGAAATTGTCTGGAGTTATTGATAGCTTGAATCAAATCTAAGTCCTGAGCTGGAATAGGAAGAATAGTCCATTCTCTAGTTTACAGTTTAAATATCTCTGCTTTCATTATCTTTTTCTTGGTTTAAAGCTATAGTTCCCCTTCTAAGCATGGCTTTAGCCACAGACCATGAATCATGTATTTTATGGTTTTCATTCATTTTCATTTTCACAACATTTTCCAGTATCTTCTGCATTCTTTATAACTCTTGACCCTGGGGTTATTTAGAAATGTATTTCTTAATTTTTAATTTGGATATTTACTGATGATATTTTAGAATAATTTTGGTTGCAACACTACAATTAATAGAGAATATCCACATCATTTCAATTACTCAGGATTATTGAGTATTCAAAGAACATTATAAAGCATTAATGATTAAAATAGCATGACACCAGCATGCCAAAAAACTCATTGACAAGTTGAACTATAATAAAAGCACATAAGTGAATACAAAGGTATTTAACCAGCTAACTTTCTTCAAGGGTAAATTGTATTGGTAAGGCCTCTATAATACGTGGTTCTAGAAAAGATGGGTATCCTAGTGGTTAAATAAATAAATAAATAAATAAATAAAAAAGGAACCAGAGCCTTATATCATCCAATACATACAAACCAGATAAAATTGAGTAACACTAACATAAAACCTGGAATTATAAAAACAACTAGAAGAAAACAAGGAAAGCCACACGGCAGTGATCAGTTTTGTGTTTGTTTTAAATTTGACACCAAAAGTTTAGAAACCAAGGCAGAAGTTGTACATCAAGGAACCAAGGAGCTTTACAACAAATTAAACAATAGAGTGAGGAGAGAAGTTGAGGACTTGAGAAAATATATGTAAGTCATACTTTTGCTTAGGATTTCATTTCAAAACTATATGAAGTAATCAAATCATTGTAAAATCAAATAATTTATTTGAAAAGGACAAATAATCTGTGTATGATTGCTTTCCAAAATAGAACATGTAAATGACAAACAGAAATTCAGCAAAAGAAAGCTAATTGTCACTTGTCACTAGGAAAATGCAAATCACATCCACAGTGAGCTCACTTCATTTTGGTCAGAATTGCTAATATATATGATATACATACATATATATATATATATATATATATATATATAGAGAGAGAGAGAGAGAGAGAGAGAGAGAGAGAGAGGAATGGGAAGGGGAAGGGGAAGGGGAAGGGGAAGGGGAAGAAGAAGAAGGAGAAGGAGAAGGAGAAGAAGAAGAAGAAGAAGAAGAAGAAGAAGAAGAAGAAGAAGAAGAAGAAGAAGAAGAAGAAGAAGAAGAAGAAGACCTCAGATGATGGAAAGATCTCCCATGCTCATGGATTTGTAGAATTACCATAGTAAAAATAGAAATCCTACCAAAAGTCATCTACAGATTCAGTGCAATCCCCATCAAAATTTTTACACAACTCTTCACAGACATGGAAAGAATAATTCTCAATGTGATATGGAAAAACAAAACAAACAAACAAAAAAACCCAGGACAGTGAAAACAACTCTTTACAATAAAAAGCTTCTGGGAGAATCACCATCCCTGATCTCAAGTTGTACAACAGAGTAATAGAGATAAAAATTGCTTGGTATTGGTACAGAAACAGACAAGTCGATCAGTGGAATAGAATTGAATACCCAGAAATAAATAAAAAAAATTCAAAGAAAAAAAAGATAAAGTGGTAAGTAACTTATTGGCACAGGGGGAAATTTTCTAAACAGAACTCCAGTAGCTTAGGCTCTAAGATCAACAACTGATAAATGGGACCTCATGAATTGGAAATATTCTGTAAGGCAAAAGACACTGTCTAAGTTCAGCAATCTACAGAGTGGGAAAACAATCTTCACTAAAGCTGAATCCAATAGAAGGCTAATATCCAAAATATATTTTGAACCCCCCTAATACCAAATAATCCAATTAAAAATGGGACACAGAGTTAAATATATATTTAATAACAGAAAGATCTTGAATGACCAAGAAACACTTAAAGTAATGTCCCATGTCCCTAGTCATCAGGGTAAAGCAAATCCAAAGACCATAAGAATGACCAATCAAAATGGTTAAGGTCACTCAAGTGACAGCACAGGAAGGCTCCACCATTGCTGGTGGGATTGCAAACTGGTACAACCACTCTGGAAATCAATCTGGCTATTCCTTAGAAAATTGGAAATAGATCTACCTGAAGATCCAGTTATAACACTCTTGGGCATATACCCAAAAGATGTCCCACCATACTATAAGGACACATGCTCCACTTTGTTCATAGCAGCCTTACTTATAATGGCCAGAAAGTGGAAACAACCCAGATGTCCCTCAACTGAGGAATGGATATAGAAAATGTGCTTCATTTACACAGTGAAATAGTACTAAGCTATTAAAAACAAGGATATTATGAATTTTGCAGGCAAATCGTTGGAACTAGAAAATGTCATCTTGAGTGAGGTAACCCAGATCCAAAAGGCCATACAAGGTATGTAATCACTGATAAGTGAATATTAGCCAAAAAGGGCAAAATACCTAGGATACACCCCACAGACTGTTAGAAGTTTAACAAGGAGAAAGACCCAAGTAAGGATGCATTAATCCCACTTAGAAGGGGGAAGAAAATGACCACAGTAGGCAGAATAAAAGAGGGACCTAGATAGGAGAGGGTAGGGAGAATGTAAAAGGCATACAGGATCAGGTAAGGGAGGGAAACATGAGAGAAGCCCAGAGGATCAGCAGAATAAATGGGCATATATAGCCTCAGGGGTTAGCAGGTAAGGGAGACCCTCTGGAAAGAACCAGAGACCTGGGAGGTGAGAGACTCTCAGGAATCAATGAGGGTGACCTTAACTGAAATGCCCAGCATTGGGGAGAGGGAACTTGAAGAGTCCACCTGCAGTAGATAGACAGGGCCTCAAGAGAAGGGTTAGGGTTACAGACCCACAGTCAAAATTTCTGACTTAGAATTGTTCCTGTCTAAAAGAAGTTCAGGGACAAAAAAGAAGAAGAGACTAAAGGATAGACAGTTCGGTGACCAGTCCAACCTGGGATCCATCTCAGGGATGGGGCACCAAGGCCTGACACTATTACTGATGCTGTGATGACTTACAGGCAGGAATCTAGCATGGCTGCACTCTGAGAAGCCTATTAAGTTGATGACCTTGACAGATGCTGATACTTACACCTAACCATTGGACTCCTTGTGGTTGAGTTAGGGGAAGGATTAAAGAAGCTGAAGGAGAGGGCAACCCTATAGGAAGACCAGCAGTCTCAACTAATCCAGACACCTAGGAGCTCTGAGACACTGAGTCACCAACCAGGCAGCATGTAGGAACTTATCTGAGGGCTGCAGCACATACATAACAGAGAACTGCCTGGTCTAGCCTCAGTGAGAGAAGACACACTCAATCCTGTAGACTTGAGACCCAGGCATGGGGAGACCTGGTAATGGGAAACTCCTCTTAGAAGCAAGGGGAAGAGGACAAATGGCATGAAGAACTATGGAAGGGGGACCTGGCGGGAGGGGGCAAAAGCTTGTTTGTAAATAAATAAAATAATAATAATTTAAAAAAATAATTAAAAGACAGAAAAAAGAATCCAAACAAATAATAACAAATAGTACTGAAGGTTTGGAGCAAAACAGAAGAAAAAAGAATTCTTTCCTCAGTGGGAATGTAAATTATGGAAGCCTTCATTAAAACTATGTGGAGATTCCTTAAAATACTAAAGTAGCATAATTACATAATTTACTAATATTAGTCCTAAGCCTTTACAGAAAAGATATGAACTTGGGATGTAAAAGAGATTTTTACATTCCAACATTCACTACTGCCCTGCTCACAATCTATTGGCCAAACTGTTCATCAATAGATGACAAGATCAAGAAATGTGGTGCACACACACACACACACACACACACACACACACACACACACACACACCCTCAAGGTTGTTCAGCCTTACAATAGAGTAAGCCTTCTGTAATTTGCAACTACATGAATGGAACTGAAAAACATTGAGATAAGTACAATAATCCAGATAAAGAAAGATTAAAAATACCCACATATTTTTAATTACTTGTGGAACCTTAAACAATTGAACTAATAGTGACAAATAACAGAAATATGAGACTGGAGGGTATGTTGGGTGAATAGGCATATCTTAATTAAAATGAATAAATTGTTGAGTTTGAGAATTTATTTTCTTTGAAAAATATAAAAATACAGTAAAATGATATGTAGAGTAGCTTGACATTTCTAGGTTGCACCTTGCTTGCTAGATGAAGCCTAGGCTGTCCTTCATTGGAAGGGTGGTGATGCCTGGCCTTGATTCTCTAGGCATTTACCCTATCTCCATTTTGGAGAAGACTGCACTTTAGTTAGGTTGCCAAGACAATGAATTAAGCCAAACAATGCATAGCTATCCAGGTCTATGATTTTGCCAAAGTGTGATAAAGAAGATATTGACACTACCTCATACAAGGAGGGCTGGGATTTTACCTACTCATTACTGGCCCATTTTCTTCAATAGTTGTAGGAGGGGGAAGAATGCCAATATCAAGTTTTGTATAGGTATTGCCCAATACCTATAGTTGTTGTTTTAGCAATAAGACAACTTTCTTTCTTGGTCATAATGTCTCCTGCCACAAAGCTGAAATGTGACCACCTGTATGTGTCAATAAAAGGCAATTTTCTAGCTCACTGACCTTCTTCTGTGCGACCTTCTTCAGTGTTGTAGCGTTAGCCCCGATAAAAGGATTTTTGTTCCCTTTAAGTTATTATTTCTTGTCTTCTCAGTATTAGGATCTGAGCTGGGCACCCAGAGAAAGAAGTAAATGAGACACAAGAACAGAGGTGGTGAGGACAGAGGCAAGTGAGTATCAATGGCCACAACATGTAAGGAGTTTGTATGTTGAGCTGCATAAGAGGCCAAACAGGAGACCACCTGACAGCTGAAGTAGAAGCAACCGGAGAGCTAAGAACAGCGAGAGCTTAAGGAAGAAGGGCAGTGGTAGTGGAAGATGGCGGGAAAATGGATACAAATGAGATGAAACAATGAGCACAGAGTGGGTTGATATTTTTAAAATCTGGATTAATCTTTGATCTATATAATTTTGTTTTGCTTCATGAACACTTTGGCTCAGAAGCATAGTCTGAATGTTGCTCATTATACTCTCAGCGGTCATAAAAGCATGACTGGCATGTGGTGTCCTCATGAAAATTTTAAAAGCTTGCATGCAACCATTTGCCAAACACCAAATGGTCTATCTCTAGCCAAAATGATAAAATAATAAGCGTGTAGGTTCGTGTGTGTGTGTGTGTGTGTGTGTGTGTGTGTGTGTGTGTGTGTACAGATATCATTATATTAGAGTCCAAGTGGAAGAACTATTAAATGTTATTTGGAATCGCCTCAACAGACCAAACCAAAAATGGTGTCACTCATGCTAAATTCAAATGATGGTTTGTCATTTATTTGACCTCTGGGAGGTAAGGAGAGAAAGACAGAGAGCTAGGGAGAGACAAACACAGGGAAACAGAGAAACAGGAAGATCTCCAAGTAAGCCAGCTTTAGCTGACATGATAGAAACTTTTCTTCAGCTGGTACCCTGTAAACAAAATAACTTTGAAATGACTAATAGTCATCACTAATTATTCCTTATTTGAGTTTACTCAAGCCATTTTCTGTTCATGAAGACCAGCTATTCTGCTCAAATTATCATAACACTTGTTCCATGTTATAGACTGAAAGACTTCCCAGTTCTAGAAATTCTAGTCAAAGACAATTAGGTCTTTGAACTAAATTTGTTAAAGAGCTTTTTTTTTAATTATTGTTTTGACATTTGTAGGAAAAAGTACTCCTTATATTTTGCTTTTTGTTTATTTGTTTGTTTGTTTGTTTGTTTCCTCCAGAAATTTGCCCAGAAACCTGGCCAATTTTCATGTTTATTTCTAGTTTGCATTATAATGAAAAGATTCTGCTTTAAACAATGTTTTTTAAATGTCAGTATACTCTTAAAAGTTTACATGAAGTATTTATTTTCCTAACATCCAATCAAATCTAACATCGAATCTATTTCCTAAGGCAAATGAGTAATTTATTTTCTGTTATTAATTGCTATTCTTTCCATTAAAATCATGCAAGGACTCCAGGGCCCTTATGAAAAGTTGAACTTTTGGTGAGAATTCTTTGGATTTTGGTATACATATGATATTTTCCTCTTCTAGCCCTTCATAGTCTCTAAGGGGACATGATTTTAATAGTGAATATTAATTGCCAAGTTGATAAGATCTAGAATCATCTACAGAACTGTTCTCTGTGCATGCTGATTAAGTTAGCCATAGGCTGGTCCTTTGAGGGATTATCCAGACTGTGCTAACCAAGGTGGAAACATCAACCTGAACTGTGATCAGCGCTATTCCATGGGCTGAGGCTCTGGACAGAATGAAAATGAGAAATAGTCCTCAGCACTAGTATTCTTCCCTTTCTGCTTCCTACCTGCAGAAGCAATGTGGTCAGCTAACTCATGCTTACAGAACCAGAGTACAGACAACCAAGCACATCTCCTTGTAAAAGAGTAAATCCACTGTATTCATCAGGACAGCAAGAAAGGTGCCCTGAAGGCAAGACCCTAACCATCAAAGGCTCCATCAGGAGACAGTGTAAATTAATTTGAATGGAGAAAAACAGATGCTGAAGCTAGACTTCTTTGCTCAAAACAATAGTCTAGGAAAGTAATTTTGCAGACTTTTTTCAACAAAGTATATTGAGGCTACCACAGCTGTTGACTTCGCAGGGCAGGCTATATCTTCAGATGGTTGCAAAACTTGTTAGTATCTCTCACATCATATTGTTTTTTGAGGCCTCAAAAAGAATGATTGAGGAGGTCATGGAGTTTTGGTCCTAGTTTCAGAGAGGAGTTGAGGAAAGACAATATGTGGTATGGTATCTGAAAAACAGGCTCTGAAAGGCTACTGTGTAAAGCTATGAAGATGAAGCTTAATTGCAGTGGAAACCCCAGAGAGTTGGAGATTCCAGGACCATGTTACATTTGTTGAAGAAAATTGTAGGTATGGAATTAGTTGGGCCAAGAGAGATGCTATATGTTCTCAAGGAAGCAAAGCTGCATGGAGGAATATCTAAGTGTATATATGATATATGAAGTGCAGAAAATTCTTTCATGAACCCCACATACTAACGTGAGGTGCAGAATTTGTTGTGCTATCTTCTGGGTTGGATTTTGCTCTGGTCTGATCTTTTCTTTATAAGCCCCACTTATCTATTTTGGAATAGAAATGTTCTGTCTGTGACATTGTTTGTCAGGAATGTGTATTTTCAAGTTTTATGATTTCATAGTTAGATCATGTATTCTCAGAAAAGCCTTGAACCTCAGATTTCTAAACAATGTTGGAACTATGGAAGATCTTGGGACTTTTTGACAGTGGACTGTATATATGCATTTTGCACTATGACATATCATGAACATATGGGATTAAGGAAATGAATTGTCTAGCTTAAATATTATGTGTGTAGGTATTGAGTTGACAAGGGATGGCGTTGTGATGGTTATTATGCATTGTCAACTTGAGAGTTTTTAAGTTTGCTTACAAGATAAGACTCTGTAGACAAGATTACATAGATATATTTTAATGAGGTGGGAATACCCACATGAACCATGGGCAGATCCTTACATAGGCTGTGTTATTGGACTAAACATGAGGAATAGAGCAAACATTTATTGTTCTGTTTCCTCACTGCATATGCAATGTGAAACACTCCCTCAAGTGTCACTCATCATGACTTCCCCACACCATAGATGGTACTTTTATTTATTTATTTATTTATTTATTTATTTTTGTTTGTTTGTTTTGTGAAACAAGGTTTCTCTGTCTAGCTCTGGCTGTCCTGGAACTCACTCTGTAGACCAGGCTGTCCTCAAACTCAGAAATCTGCCTGCCTCTGCCTCCCAAGTGCTAGGATTCAAGGGGTGCACCACCACTGCCTGGCTGATGGTACTTTTATTCTTTTAGGGCAAAGTTAGTAATTTTCTTAAGTGCCAGTGTTGTGGTAGTCTATGACAGTGGTAGACAAGTGCAGATAATGTTCTGTTGCTTTTGTGCTACAATTGGGAAGAAAAAATTTTCTTGCATCCAGAAGCTATACTCCTTTGGTGTACCTTCTGGTGATCTATCCTAAAACAACTTCTCCCAAGATATTTTGCATGTTTAGGTTCTGCCAAGGGATAAGGTAAGCATCCTAAGATTTTAGGAAGCCCACTAAGATAATCTCTTTAGGTGCTATCCTTTCATTTTCTTCTCTGAGAACTTGTCTTTCTCCAATGGCATTGGATTACTTATAATCTTAATTAGGATTAAATACTGAACAGGTTGTACCAATCTTAAGCACTACCCTGTGAGGAGAGTGTGGAAATCTGGCCATCTCCTTGAAACAGACATACAAATTACCAAAGTAGCATATGCACTCAGAAGACAAATGAGTATCTGAATAACTTACTTTGCTGCACATAATTGTTAGTCTAAGTTCATTCAACTTCTGGGCGGGGGTGTTCACACACAGTCACTATACTGGAACTTTTAACTAATTTTAACAGTCTGTGAAGTCTAGTACCTATTATTTTGATGCTGATACGTTTTTAACCTTTGAAATATGTAAGTTTATGTCTTGTTGCCTTTCTCAGAGAAACTGAATTCAATTTACTCTATAGAAATAGAGCCCGAAGGAAAAAGAAAGACGGGGTAATTTTGTGAGAAATTGAAATGTATCTCTCTGATGATTTTGGCCAGATCTTCTAATGTGGCAAGTTTTCTTATTTCAGCAAATAGGAATTGAATGTCTACTGAGGGTGCAGTACATCGCACACTATTTTAAGTTTTGTGGGTGGAGTTAAAGATGGTCATTATCCTTCAGGAGCTTGCATTCTGACAGACTGTTTGTTATTCCACGTTATGTGCCTCCTACTCGCCTCTCCATCTTTATGCTTCCTTTTTCTCATGTTCTGCCTTTCTATTTCATTCTGCTTCTCAACCTTTCCTTCCATGTGAAGTCTTTTCCATCTTCAGTGTTGTTACCTCCTAATTTGGTCCTTAGCTAACCAAGTGTCCTTATGTCCCTTACTAGTTACTTTTCATGATAGTTTCTACCCGTAAAGGGTTCTATTCTTCATTATAATAAATAAGTTATGGATGAGGGCATTGAAGTCCAAAGAAGCAATGTTTATAGATATAGCTTACTATGAGAAAGCAAAGAATATGACAAAAACTGTTCAATTAACATTACAGAAATTCTTTTCAATTTTATATATTGTATTTCAATATTCTTTCTGTGATTATGGTGTAGCCCTTCATCATATTCTAGGTGATGATCCTCAGAGCCAGGCTATTTTAAGCAGTTATCATTTTAGGATCAGGAACTATGTCATATTCATCTCTCTCCTGTCATGGTGGAACATTCAGAGGACTTAATTGCTGCTTCATGCTAGCTGATGCTAATGACCCCCACATCAAATACTGACAGAAGATAGTGCTTTAGAGCAGGGCAGAGCAAGGCAGATGAACATTGAAAAGCAGGTTCTTCTGCTAAACGCGTCAGTAGAGTTTGCACACATTGTAAATCCCCACGTTAATCATATGTGATGGACATTGCAAATGATATGACAACATTGCTTCTCTCATCCCTCTTCTATGGCTGTCATTTTAAGTTGTGGATTTCATTCAATGAAGATAGAAATGAAGTGCCAACTGTGGGAGGAAGAATTGCCATTTCTTTCAAAGACAAGTTGATTTGGCCTTTACTGCTGCTGTTTAAGGATGTGCAGGATCTTTCCCAACATGCATAGCTGCTCTTTGATTCAAGAACGGCATCACTTTTTTTTTTCTTCATCACCTGGGCCCTGCCTTCCTGCTGGGCTCATGTTTCTTGAAGGATGTGTTACAGATGTGTCATGTTAGCTTAAAGATAGTGCTGGGGCTCGTTACGTCAGTAATGAGGTCATAGATTTTATGCTTGTGATACAATTCTGAATTAACTCAGACTTTATGTTTTACTTCAGAAGGAACTGTTTTCTTTCATTCTCATGAAAATTATAATCTATTTTCTACTTTTTTTCCTGAAGATATGTGCTGAAAACCACTGTTCATTCTAATTGAACTTCTCAAGCTAGTTGCCACAAATTAACATGTGACCATTATCATATATTTTCATGTGGGGACAGGAGAGAAAATTGATTGGATGATCTGTTTAGGATTATATATCTATCAAATACAAAGTTTTCAGAAGAAGAGAGAAACAATCTCCAAATGAATAGTGGATTTCATTATTTAAATTATTTCTGAGAAATGAAATATTAAAAATAGTTCCTGGATTAAGTGGAAGGATTCAGTTTTTGTTTGGTTGGTATAATTAACAGTGAACTTGAATATCCTGTCTGCTTGTATCTACTATTGAGTATGATTTACCTCCCATAACGTCTTTTTCCAAACTCACTGGTTCCAGTATTGATCTTCCCTTTTTTGATCCTGAGGGTGTCATAGACAGCAAAGGCTTAGGGCTTGCATGTTGTCACAACAGTGACAAACACTAGCTCCCTTTTTAAACATTGATAGCACAGGGATAAGAAAATGTTAGCCATTTATTTGACAGAGTTATAACAAATGAGCTAAAGCAAGGGAGGTATTTATAAATTAGAAAAGATGGTATAATTCTAGTTATTATTTTTATTATCCTTCCTTGGCTGCGAGTTCTGACAGGCCTTAATATAGTACTCCGTTTGCATTATATTAATGTGTCCATTTGCAAATTGCTTTCTAAGCTTTCCCAAGCCCTTTTCATGACTTATAAACTCTCCAAGGACAGGACTATATCTTCTGTTTTCTTTATGTCCAGTACCTCCAGCTTGCAATTTAGTGCACTGGCAAAGATATCGCTCTGAATATAAAGTGCCCAGGGAAACATTTGAAGAAAAATTACTCCACATCATCCACAGACTATGACAACAAACAGGACATCGTGGTTCAGTAAGAAAAATAAGTTCAGGGCTGGACAATCCATCTGTAAACTACAGCAGTCTTTAGATGAAGTCACAGGGCCAATAGGAATTAGCACTAGCAATAGACTTTCAGGGTTAAGTGGTTAAAAAAAAAAAGGTATTGCTTGGACACTGTTTCTTACTGTATTAAAGCGTCTGGAGACCAAAAGAGATCTGATCCATCATGGACCCACATCTCTTCCATTTTGTCCTTAGGATTGTTGTTGAGTATGTGCTGCTTTTGCATGATCTCTGAGGACAGAAATAATACTCAGGTCACAAAGCAGATAACATACATTACATATAACTAAGAAGAACATTATATGAAAAATGAATTGAAACCAACAAAAAGCAAATGGAAAGGGTGCAAGAAAATTCCCCTAACTTTTTGAGATGCCCCCATTCCCTCACAAATCTCTCTCTCTCTCTCTCTCTCTCTCTCTCTCTCTCTCTCTCTCTCTCTCTCTCTCTCTCTCTCTCTCCCTCTCTCTCTTCATTAACGCCTGCTGATATTGGAGCTGGATCTACCTGCAGGGAGCAAATATTTGAACAAAACTAAATCTCCACCTCCTGAAACAACTCTCTGCAGCTACTCAGATATGAATTGGGGATTTGGAGGCACTCCACACTTCATGGAGGGATATTGACTGGCTTGATCCTGTCCAGGTCTTGTGCTGGCAAAAAAAGCTCTTGCACAATCTTACAAAAGCATTTATCACATTCTAGTCACACTTGTGCTTCTATCCTCTCTTATCTTCCTTTCTACTCGACTTACCCAGGACAGCTTGCATGGATAATGCTGTGAACCTACTCTCTGGAACAGGAGTAACTCATCAGGAGCTACATCGTTGAAAACGATGATTTCCTCCACCTCAGCACCTCTGGACTATAGTTAACCCCCAGGAAGGATAGGACACCGTGAATCCTACCCCTATCTATGGTCCAATGTTTAGTGACTCAGTCTGTATAGGCCCTATGCAGCACATACATTTGGAGTGAAGTTCCATGGTCATCTCAAACTGCTAAGATGTCAATTCATGATCAACCTTCCTTCCCATTTTCTCTTACATTCTTTCCATGCACTCTTTCTCAGTTTTCCCAGGACCTTGAAGGGTGTTACATTATGAAAAAAAATGACTTCCTCTAACTCTTTTTAACTACACACTCCTGTTCCCCATTTCCTGTCCCATAACCCCAGCCATTTATAAATAATCTGCCATTTCAAAGATGCTGTCATTTCAACATTGTTATATAATAGAATCATATAATTTGCAGATTTTTTAAAGATTTATTTATTATTATATGTAAGTACACTGTAGCTGTCTTCAGACACACTAGAAGAGGGCATCAGATCTCATTATGGATGGTTGTGAGTCACCATGTGGGTGTTGGGATTTGAACTCTGGACCTCAGGAAGAGCAGTTAGTGGCCATAACCGCTGAGCCATCTCTTCAGCCCCAATTTGCAGATTTTAAACATTGGTCTTTATCACTTAACATAAATTCTAGAGATCCTTCAGGCTTATGTTTCATATTTTTGATTTTTTCCAATAATTAATATTTCAGGAAATGTGAACTTTATATTTTATTTAAACATTTACCTCCTGAAGAACATTTAGGTTGCTTACAGTTTTTAGTGTGTGCATGTGTGTGTGTGTGTGTGTGTGTGTGTACGTGTGTTTCAATAAATATAAACATTTTATTTAATTCTCTATGATGGATGAACAAGACCAAGAATGGCAATTTTCATATGCTTCTAAGAAATTACTTAATTCTCTCACAGAACAAGTGTCCCATTTTCAATTCCCATCAGCCATGTATGAGTGATATTTTCTATAAACTGGTCAGCACAGGAAGTTAGTATTATATAGTATTTCAATAATACAGATAGAAAGTACTTATAGCTTATTTGATATTTCTGTGATAGCTAGTAATAGCTGTGACATTGAACATTTTTTCTTGCCTGTTTGCTATGTATCATTTTCACGTATACCATCTTCACTGGCAGATCTTTTGTTCATTTTTACATGGGTTTGTGTTTGTTTTATTGCTGAGTGTTGACATATTTATATAGTCTTGATGACTGCTGTACCTTTTGAGATCTGCAAATATCTTTTGCCAGTCTGGAGTTAGATGTTTCCTTCCTTTCCCATGAGTTTTCACCGAGTAAAGGTTTATATTTTGATAAGGTATAGCTTGTGAACTTTGTCATTTAGGACCTTGCTTTTGGAATCAAGTATAACAATCTCAGGAGAGCATAAGATTTCAAAGACTTTTTCCTATATGTCCCAATATTCTTGATTTTCAATATTTTAAACTTAATCTCTTGGATAATTGGGATTAAATTTTGAATAAAGTAAGGAAGGTTCATCTTTATTCACTGGTGGATGTTATATTGTATATTGCGTTTTGTTGGAAAAGATATATTTCCCCAAAGAACTGTTGCTGTGTATTTGTAAAGCATCATCTGAGTGTATTGCTGTGAGGGTCCCTCTGTGTTCATTCTCTTTACTACTGACCTATGTGTTTCTGAATATGTTTATATCATCGTAACTATACAACAAGTTTTATGTTGAATGGGATACTCCTTCCTCCTTATGCTTCTTTGACAAGTTTATTGTTAGTTCTTTTATAGTCTAGAATAAGCTTATTTTTTTATATTAACTACTTTGCATAGTTACACTAGAATATTAAAATTGAGAATAAAAGAAAGAGGATATAAAATGTCCTTAAACATGAAGTCAGGAATAGGTTGAGCTTGTGTTGTTATAACAATTGTGTTTAACGTACAATCAGTTTATGGAGCACTGACATTTTCACCATGTTAAAATTTTTTAACATACAAATCTCATCAACAGTTTGTTGAATATATATATAAAAGTATTTTTCCTTGGACCATTAGGGCTGTGTTTACAATTTCAGTTATGTTAAAATTGTCATTTTGTCAAAATCTGACTGATTGTTGCATGTTTAATTTTTATCCTACAACTTTACTGAATTCACTTAGTCACACTAGTTGTTGTCAATGTCTTCGGATTTTCTATGTTGATTATGTCTCTTTCTCCTCTCTGTTAAAGTATACAGAGATAGAGGATACAGAGAAGATCCTAGTGCTGTTTCTTTATAAAAATTATATTGTTCCTTTATGTCCTTACTAATTCCTGCTCTTTTGAATGCCTAGATGATTTTAGATAGTGAAACAAGTTTCATCTTATAAACTTATTAAACAATTGAAGGTTGTAGTGATGGCATATTATACTTACTCATCATCAGCTTGAGGTCACACACACCTATGACAGATGGTAGAGCAATTACATGCCAATTATTCTACAATATATTGTAGTTTCTCTTTTAACTTCTTACAGTCTGTTTTTCTCTACTCAGGCTTTGCCCTTTCTGCCTAAAGCAGTATGAGCATGTTTCTGTGCTTTTAATAAAATGAACCATGGAGGAAGAAGGCATGTCTCCTTCTGGATCATTTCTCATGATTATAATTAACCCTTTTGCATAGTTAGACTAGAGAATTAAGCAAATTTGGATTAAAGGAAGGGGATATAAAAATGATTAGGTATTAAGTCAGGAATAGTTTGAGCAAATATAGCAATGGGAGACACAGTAAGACTTCACTGTTGCCATAGGGTGTATCAGCACTCCCGAGTGAGCATTTGCTCAAGCACTCCCTAGCATGTCCTTGGCCCTACTCTCACCAAGGCCAGGCTTCAGAGACATTCAGAAGAAACCCAAGCTGAGATACTCCTTCCTTACTTAAGGAAATTTAAGAAGAGATTTTATTTCTAGCACTACCAAATCTCAGTGCTCTGAAAGAAAAAAGATTTATGTATAAAATACAATGTTCATATAGCTTTATTTCCTCACAGTGATGCCTGCACAGTACTTTGTCTTCTTCTGTGACTGTGAACTCCCTAAATTAAATGACATAAATCATAAGTTTCATAAGTTTAAAACTTGAATACTTGCTATTTCATGAAGTTGGTTCAACCTCTCCCTTTGTGAGACACTAAAATGAATGAACATGAGGTAGTAAGGCATAGCTGATCAGATTCTCAGGGTATCATTTCAACTGTGGTTTCTGCAAAGTTTCTGATCTTTTTTTTCCCTCTGATTTGCAAAATAAAATCATAGTTTAAATCCAGGGATGTTATGATCAGTAAACCGGAAGATGTAGCTTTGCAACTATTAAGGGTTATTATTATCTGTCCTACTTTATTATTGAGGAAAGTCCCAGAACTGAATCTGTCAGACATGGAAGTTATAGGCCCAGGGAAAAAGTCTGGTGACAAGTGAATGACACTGTAGATCAGAGATTTCCAAACCTGTCTGCTTAGCAGATTCTGACACTCTTAGTCTAGGGTAGAGTTTGACAACTATATTTTAATGACCTCCATGGGGATTGAGTTTTACTGATGCATTTGGGAAGCTTCCCTAAATAGCAGCATAATTCCCTTCTTACATTAAGTCTTATAATTGCTTAACCGCATCTGTTTGTAGCATTTTCCCCCTTTTTCAAACAAACACTCAAGCTTCTCTTACTTTAGCTTGTGTTTTCCTCCCAGTGAGGCCCTGGGCTAATGCCAGGAGCAGCCTCCTCCAAGCTGAAGGAACCCTTTTGTTCCAGCATCACCCTGTGAATCTGCCAGTTTTGCTGTACATCTCAAGGAGAACAACTTTTAATTAAAAAGAAGTCAAACAGGATTACTTAGTTTGCTTCTTTAAAAGGCATAGGCGTCAATTCCCATGAAGTGTTTTTCTCTCTACATCTCCTTCTTTAAGTTATTTGAGCTCAGCAACATTCTGTATGTCAGCTCCTGGTTAAAAAAATAATTCTGCTCTGCTCCCATTGTGGTAGCTGCCTCTCTGAAACAATCCATGCTTATATTTTAGTGTGCTGGGCTGCCCTTGATAAGACCCCCACCTTGGTATGCTATCCCATTCAGATACTAAAGGCTATGCTACACTCTAGGGAGCAATCTTGGTGATTTACAGCTAGCATCCATCCAGTGGGAGGGTTTCTTAAGCAGAGTCAACAGCATTCTTATTGTGAATTGACCAGGGGACTTTTTTTCCTATTCTGTGGTTAAATTCTGTATTTTTTGACCTTCATTCTGACAGCTTGATTTTCATTCTAGCACTCTAGTCATGGGGAGTAAATTTAGCTCATTCTAGGAAAAGAAGTTTTCAAGAACATTGTTAGTATTTTAGGATTAAACATTAAAGACTAAATGCAGCCTCCATATGGGTACCAAGAGAAATATAACTCTCAAGTGCTTGAGGTTTGCTACTTTACTACTGAAATATTGTCAGTCAAACAATACCCTCTCAACTACAGAGGAGTAGAATTGTGGAGGTCATGAATTCTAACATCATCCACAGAAATTCCTGACAAAAGTCGATTGTCACCAAAGCCCTTGGTGTTCTATTGACAGGACATCCCCATAAGTTCACAAATGAGGTAACTCTTTCAACATTAAAATACTCTAGGTTTTCTAGGATTTCTAACTATTGCTCAGCCTCTAAATAAATTTAAGAATTTATTTTATTTATGCCCTGAAAAATATAAAGAGAATTTTTTTCTTTTATTAAAAATGGATTATTTTCACAAAATAGATCCTGATTATGGTTTCCTCTTCCTCTATTACTCTCAGTTTCTCTTCACCGCATCCCCATCTGGATCCACTTTTCTCAGTCTCTCATTAGAAAAGAGTCTTCTTAGAAATAATAAAATACAAAAAAAAGTATAATGAAACAGAAATGATCACATCAGAGTAGAAAAAAACAATTCAATAGAAGTTAAAAAGCCCAAGAGAGGACATAAGAAACAGAGTTTTGCTATGTCACACCCTCTGAAATTCCATAAATCACTAAACTGGAAGTCATAATATATATGTAAATGACCTATATGTTAAAAATCTTTAGATTTGTTTTTGTTCAGTAGATGTTTTGTTCCTTGTGTTCTGTTGTCCTCTCTGGATCTTAGAATTGTCTATTGGCTGTCACGCCTGATAGGAAATTCTTCTGCTATCCTCATAGGCTTGGTCACTAAGGGTTCATATTGAAATGTTTTTTAGTTGTTGAGATCTGTCACTTAGAAATGGAGATGGGCTGAGGAAAGGCTGAGGAGGTCTTGAGGAGGGAGGAAAGCAGGGTGCTTCACAAAGAACTGCTTAGGCCCCTGGAAATGGGGGCAGAAAGTGAGGAGGGCAGGAAAAGTCTGCTACAGAGTTGGGAATGAGTCTTGGTGATTGGATGTGTAGGAGAGAAGTGAAAATCTGCAGTTAGTCTACCTTCTTCAATGGTCTATTTGCTTCTCTGGCAGGCTTGCATTCCAGGTTCCCAGTTAAGGACAACAGGAATTGGGATGTGGGATAATATGATGAGTAGATAGGGAGTTTGGAGAAGATCTGTGTTATCCACTAGAGATGGGAGCAGGGAGAGAGGTAAGGGTTCAAAAGGGGGTCTGCTACAGAGCTGGAGATGAAACTGCAAGAGGAATCTCTGTAGTTAGCCTACCTGCTTCTCTGCCTTGAGTGTCAAGAGACAAAAATTAATGTTTATTCATGTAGAATCTCTTCAAAAAACTGGTGATATTTGTAGTGACCCATGCCACCCCATTTTATAAAAATAACACTAGTCATTTATCCTTTAAATGCCACATATAACGTGTATATATAATTCTCATCATGTTCTTTCTAACTTACCTTAGATCTTAAAATGTATAAATAGAGCAAGGTGGTAGCTAAAATAGTAAAACGTATGCTATGCATGTATGAAGACCTAAGCTGATATGTCTAGAATTCATGTAAGGCCAGATGCAGTATCGCATGTTGGTTTCAGCATTCCATGTTCATATTCCATCTCTCTCGTGGCAGAGATAGGCTAGAATCCCAGGAACTGAACTGACTGCTATGTATAGTACTAAACAACACGAGTTCCTGTCCTAGCCAAAGTAGAAAAGGGCTGACACTTGAGGCTGACTTCTGCTGACCACCTTACTTGTAAACCATAATAGTATGTGCCAGAATAATCTGTCTCTCTGTCTCTCTGTCTCTCTTTTTTCCTCTCAGAAAAATGATTGGAGACTGGAAGTTTCCATTGGGTTTATAACCTTTCTTATAGTCAGCAACGTATGTTATTTATAGTTTAATATCATATCATCAGTGTGTTTGAAGGTATCGTTACTAATCTGAAGTTTAGTAAATTTTAAACCTACTGAATATACCATGGTTTTTATATGCACTAATAATAAACTGTGAGTAAGAAATGTGAAGCCAAAGGAAGTTATTCTGGGTTGTACCTTGGTCGTGGTTCTAAAGCTATTTCATATGTCATCTTAGGCATTTATATCACCTCTGTTTTAATTACGACAGAGGTTTCAATGAAATGTTGTGTAATGTCTCTAAAAGTTTTATTACTCATGAAAAACTTCATGTTGTTTTGATATACAGATATATTTAAAGTAAAATTCCGGACTTTTCATTGATCCCAATATACTCATCGGAAGCATGTTTCAATGAATAACAGAATATATACGTAATAGGGAGTTATATATTATTATAATAGGGTATCGACTCTCCTATTGCTTAGCAATTTCACAGTCATCGCTGAGTTGTCCTGCATTGTTCATTTTGATATTTTCAGTGGCATTGGTATAAAACAAACAAACCAAAAGCTTGCAGTCAGCTGAAAGCCGAAGACAACCAAGTGTGTACAGCAGGCAACGCTCTACTTTTTAATCATGATTTTAGAGTGTCCTCCTTCAGGTTATAAGTGAAAATTCAACCTAGTGCAGTTGCTGTGCTGGACTGTCAGCTGTATTGCCTTGTATTTATAAGGGTGATTTACCCATTCTGTCTCAGGGTGTGTAAGCACACTGCAATGGTTGCAGAAGCTTGAGATCAGATAAACACACATTCTCAGAATGCACCCATATTGGTAAGCAATGCACAACTGTATTCCCTGTTGATCTGGTGTTTGTGTTTTGTTTCTGTTGACATTCACATTTTAAAAGTGGGATCTGTGGATACTCACAGAATTTCATTATTTTCTGAGAGACCCCTAAGTTTAGAGGAGAATCAAACATCAAGGATTCCAGCAGGGAGTGGAGAGAAAATACCTTTATCAGGTTAGGTTCAATCAGGGAAGCATGTCACTAAGCAGACATGTTTGGGGATAATACTGAAAATGTTTATTGACGGCTATTTCCTGTACATCTAGTCAGAAGGATATTGTTTCTGCATTAACTAAAGCTATGAATCAAAGAAAAACACTGACTATCAATTGGAAAATAAATGCATATTAGATAGAACTCATGAGAATAAATTGAATCATATAGGGACCAACTGAAACTCACACCTCTCTTCCTTAACCTCCACATTGTGGGCAATCTTCAGAGGGCTCTGGGTTTACTTCAGAGAATTGTACATGCACCTGGCCCAGCACCTGGATAGTCTCAAGCAGAAGATGTTATCCAGCTCAGGTTTGGCTGCTCTCTTTCTACAAGAGGATTAGCATATTGGCAACAAATAGAAACACACTGATGTGACAAAATGTTACCCTCACATCTACCTGCCAAGTCGCATATTTTTTTTTTCATTTTTGCACTCAGTGCAAACTCAATAAATATAAGGAAGAGAATTCGAAGAAATATACGTCCAGAGGAGTCCAGTTTACATAGGACATAACTACCCTGACAATAGAACTCTTCCAGTGGACACATGGAAAAAAATGTACAGGGACCATGAAACAAACATGGAAAATAGGCTTGGGATCAGCTGCTCTAATTATATAATGAAACAAAGTTGGGTAAGAACCGTGAAGTCTGAAAGTCTAGAATGGCACTTTCAATATTGAGACAGCTAAATGGATACTAATAAGTGCACCATTTGGTATAACAAAACACATTAGCAAACCAAAGAGACTCTGCAGCAAAGTATTGGCACATACTTGTAATACCAGCATTAAGGACTTTAGAACAGGAAGATCAAACATCTGAGGCCAGATGAGCTAAATAGTAAGAACTTTTCTCTCTGAATCCATGACTCTAAAATCAGATTGAACCACCACTAAAGAGCATGCATCAGCTGGACCTAGGTCCCCTACACATATGTAGCAGATATGTAACTTGGTTTTCATGTGGATCCCCTCACAATTTCAGGGGAGGTTGTTTCTCACTTTATTTTTTGCCTGCCTTTGGACCCCTTTCAGCTTGCTGGGCTGCTTTGTCTGACTTTAGTGGAAGAAATGTGCCTAGTCTTGCTGGGACTTGATATCCCAGAGTGATTGATGACATTGAGGTGGGGGCGGGTTAGCCTTCTCTGAGAAGAGGTGGGGGGAGGGATCTGAGGGTAGGAGTTTGGAGAGGAGGGAGGGAGATTGTGATCAGAATGTAAAGTGAATAAATAAATGGAAAATAAAATCATTTAACTGTAACCTACCTGCTCCATATACTATATAGATGTATGCATGTGTTTGAAGACTACAGCTATGTAATGAGCAAGGGTCTCTGGAGCCTTCCTTTTATGTGGCTCTTTTTAGCCAACCTTTTTCTATTTATTTATTTATTTATTTATTTATTTATTTATTTATTTATTTATTTATTTATACATACTTCAGATTTTATTCCCCCCTTCCCAGACCACCCTCTGACTGATCCACATCCCATACCTCTTCTCCACCCCTTGACTCCATGAGAGGATGTTCTCCTCCTCCCACCCCCAACCCAAACAGACCTCTAAACTCCATGGGGCCTCCAGTCATTTGAGGGTTAGGTGCTCCTTCTCTTACTGAACCCAGACCCAGAAGTCCTTTGCTGTATATGTGTTGGGGTGCCTCAAATCAGCTGGTGTGTGCTGCCTGGTTGGTGGTCCAGTGTGTGAGAAATCTTGGGGGTTTAGGTTAATTGAGATTGCTGGTCCTTCTACAGGGTCACTCTCCTGTTCAGCTTCTTGCAGTCTTCTCTAATCCAACCACAGGAGTCAGCAGCTTCTGTCCATTGGATGGGTACAAATATCTGCATTTGACTCTTTCAGCTGCTTGTTCAGTCTTCTGGAGTGCAGTCATGATAGGTCCCTTTTTGTGAGTGCTCCATAGCCTCAGTAATCATGTCAGGCATTGGGACCTCCCCATGAGCTGGATTCTATTTTGAGCCTGTCACTGGACCTTCTTTTCATCAGGGTTCTCTCCTTTTCCATCCCTGCAGTTCTTTCAGACAGGAACAATTATGGATCAGAGTTTTGACAGTGGGATGACAACCCCCTCCTTCATTTGATTCCCTGTGTTCCTGCTGGAGGTGGGTTCTATAAGTTCCCTCTCCCTACTGTTGAGCATATCATCTAAGGTCCTTTGATTCCTAAGAGTCTCTCACCTCCAATATCTCTGGTGCATTCTGGAGGACCCCCTCAACCTCCTACCTCCCAAGGTTGCTTGTTTCCATTCTTTCTGCCGGCCCTCAGGGCTTCAGTCCTTTTCTCTCACCAAATACCAGATCAGGTTCACCTCTCCCCCCAACCACGTCCACTTTCCCTCCCAGGTCTCTCCCTCTCTCCCCACTTGTGATTGTTTTCTTCTTCCTCCCAAGTGGGACTGATGTATCTTCACTTGGACACTTCAGCTTATTGACCATTTTGAGTTCTGTGGACTGTATTTTGGGGATTCTGCACTGTTTTGTTGTTTTTTTGGTTTTGTTTTGTTTGTCTTTTTTTGGCTAATATCTACTTATTTAGTGAATACATACCCTGTATGTCCTTTGGGGTCTGAGTTACCTCACTCAGAATGATATTTTATAGTTCCATCCATTTGCCTGCAAAACTCAGGATGTCCTCATTCTTAATAGCTGAATAGTATTCCATTGTGTAAATGAACCACATTTCCTGTATCCATTCTTCTGTTGTGGGACATCTAGCTTGGTTCCAGCTTCTGGCAATCACAAATAAGGTAGCTATGAACATACTAGAACATGTGTGCCTCTGTGACATGGTGGAGCATCTTTTGGGTATATTCCCAAGAGTGGTATAGCTTGGTCTTAAGGTAGATCTATTTCCAATTTTCTGAGGAACATTGAGACTGATTTCCAGAGTGGGTGAACCAGTTTGCAATCCCACCAGCAATGGAGGAGTGTTCCTCTTTCTTCATATCCTCTCCAACACGTGTTGTCACATGAGGTTTTGATCTTAGCCATTCTGTTTGGTATAAGGTGGAATCTCAGGGTCATTCTGATTTGCATTTCTCTGATCATAAAGGACTTTGACCATTTCTTTAGGTGTTCTCAACCATTTGAAATTCCTCTATTGCGAATTCTCTGTTTAGTTCTATACCCCATTATTGATTGGGTTGTTTGGTTTTTTTGGTGGTTAGCTTCTTGAGTTCCTTATATATTTTAGATATTAGCCCTCTATCGGATGTAGGGTTAGTGAAGATTTTTTTCTCAATATCTGGGTTGCCAATTTGTCTTATTGATTATGTCCTTTGCCTTACAGAAGCTTTCCAGTTTCATGAGGTCACATTTATCAGTTCTTGATCTTAGAGCATGAGCCATTGGAGTTCTGTTCAGGAAATTTTCCCCTGTGCCAATGAATTCAAGGCTCTTTCCCACTTTCTTTTCTGTTAGATTCAGTGTATCTGGTTATATGTTGAGGTCCTTGACCCACTTGTACTTGAGCTTTGTACAAGGTGACAAATATGGGTCTGTTTTAATTTTTCTATATACAGACAGCCAGTTAGACCAGCAACATTTATTAAAGATGCTTTTTTCCCCAATGTGTATGTTTGACTTCTTCTCAAAGATCAAGTGTCCATAAGTGTGTGATTTTATGTCTGGGTCTTCAATTCTATTCCACTGATCAACATGTCTGTCTCTTTACCAATACCATTCAGTTTTTATCACCATTGCTCTGTAGTGAAGCTGAAATCAGGGATGATGATTTCCCAGTCGTTCTTTTATTGTTAAGAATTGTTTTTCATATTCTGAATTTTTCGCCTTTCCAGATGAATTTGAGAATTGCTCTTTTTAGGTTTTTGAAGATTTGTGTTGGGATTTGATTGAATGTGGTTTGATTTCATTGAATCTGTACATTGCCTTTCATAGGATGACCATTTTTACTATATTAATTCTGCCTATCCATGAGCTTGGGAGATCTCTCCATTTTCTGAGATTTTTGATTTCTTCCTTGAGAGACTAGAAGTTATTGTTATGCAGGTCTGTACTGGATGGGTTTGGTGTCAACTGGACACAAGCTGGAGTCATCACAGAGAAAATAATTTCAGTTGAGAGTATGCCTCCATGATATCCAGCTGTAAGGAATTTTGTCAATTAATGATCAAAGGGGCTGGGCAGAGGGAACCCCTTTTCGGTTGTACCATCCCTGGGTTGGTAGTCTTGGCTTCTATAAGAAAGCAAGCTGAGAAAGCCAGGAGAAGCAAGTTAGTTAGTAACATCCCTCCTTGGCCTCTGCATCAGCTCCTGCTTCCTGAACTGCTTAGTTCCAGTCCTGACTTCCTTTAGTGATGAACAGCAATATGGAAGTGTAAGATGAATAAACCCTTTGCTTCCCAACTTGTTTCTTGGTCATGAAGTTTGTGCAGAAATAGAACCTTGACTAAGGCAAGGTCTTTCACTTATTTGATTAGAGTTACTCCAAGATAGATTATATTATTTGTTGCCATTGTGAAGGGAGTTGTTTTTCTAATTTCATTCTCAGCCTGTTTATCATATGTATAAAGGAAGGCTACTGATTCATTTGAGTTAATTTTATATCCGTTCACTTCGCTGAAGTTGTTTATCAGCTGCAGAAGTTCTCTGGTAGAATTTTTTGGATCTCTAATGTATACTATCATATCATCTGCAAATAGTGATACTTTAATTTCTTCTTTGCCAATTTGTATCCCCTTGGTGTCTGTTTGTTGTCTTATTGTTCTAGCCAGTACTATATTGAATAGATAAGGGGAGAGTGGACTTCCTTGTCTTGTCCCCGATTTTAGTGTGAATGCTTCAAGTATGTCTCCATTTAATTTGATATTGACTCTTGGTTTGCCATAAATTGCTTTATTATGTTTAGGTATGGGCCTTGAATTCCTGATCTCTCCAATACTTTTAACATGAAAGGGTTGTTGTGTTTTGCCAAATGCTTTTTCTGTATCTAAGAAGATGATCATGTGGTTTTTTTTCTTTGAGTTTGTTTATATGGAGGATTATGTTAATGGATTTTCTTATATTGAATCAACATTGCATCCCTAGGATGAAGTCTACTTTATTGTGGTGAATGATGGTTTTGAGTTGTTCTTGAATTCAGTTTGTAAGAATTTTATTGAGTATTTTTGTATTGATATTCTTAAGCGAGATTGGTCTGAAGTTCTCTCTTTTTTTGGGGGGGGGGTTGTTTCCTTGTGTGTTTCAATTGTCAGAGTAATTGTGGCTTCATAGAACAAGTTAGGTAGTAATTCTTCTGTTTCTATATTATGGAATAGTTTGAGGAATATCGGTATCAGGTCTTCTTTGAAGATCTGGTAGAATTCTACACTAACTCCATCTGGCCCTGTGCTTTTTTTGGTTCAGAGCCATCCTTTTTCTAAATGTACTATTTTTCCTAATTTTGACCTTAACTTGAACACTTCCATACTAGAAGTTCATTCTTTGTAACCTCTCAATAAAAGTGATTATTGATCTTAATGATAATAATATTTTAGCTTGTATTCAATATTATTTCCTACCATTAAAAAAATGGTACCTTCTCCAAAATCAACCATATAATTGGTCATAAAACAGACCTCAACAGAACTAAGAAGATCGAACGAATCCCATGCCCCCTATCAGATCACTATGGGATAAGGGTGGTCTTCAATGGCAACAAAAACAAAAGAAAACCGACGTACACATGGAGGCTGAACAATGCTCTACTCAATGATAACTTGGTCAAGGAGGAAATAAAGAAAGAAATCAAAGACTTTTTAAAATTTAAAGAAAATGAAGGCACAACATAACCTAATTTATGGGACACAATGAAAGCGGTGCTAAGAGGAAAATTCATTGCCCTGAGTGCCGCCAAAAAGAAATGGGAGACAACATACACTAGCAGCTTAATTGCACACCTGAAAGTCCTAGAACAGAAAGAAGCAAGCACACCCAAGAGGAGTAGAAGGCAGAAAATCATCAAACTCAGGGCTGAAATCAATCAAGTAGAAACAAATAAAACCATACAAAGAATCAACAAAACTAGGAGTTGGTTCTTTGAGAAAAACAACAAGGTAGATAAGCCCTTAACCAAACCAGCCAGAGGGCACAGAGACAGTATCAAAATTAACAAAATCAGAAACAAAAAGGGAGAGATAACAACAGAAACTGAAGAAATTCAAAAAATCATCAGATCCTACTACAAAAGCCTGTATTCAACACAACTAGAAAGTCTGGAGTAAATGGACAATTTCCTAGACAGATGCCAAATATCAAAATTAAATCAGGATCAAATAGACAATCTAAACCTTCCTATATCCTCTGAAGAAATAGAAGTGTTCATTGGGAGTCTTCCAACCAAAAAAAGTACAGGTCCAGACAGTTTTAGTGCACAATTCTATCAGACCTTCAAAGAAGACCTAACAACAATACTCTTCAAACTATTCCACAAAATAGAAACAGAAGGAACCCTACCCAACTTGTTCTATGAAGCCACAATTACGTAAAATACCAAAAGCACAAAAAGATCCGACAAAGAAAGAGAATCTCAGGCCAATCACTCTTATGAATATCGATGCAAAAATACTCAATGAAATTCTTGCCAACTGAATCCAAGAACACATCAAAACGATCATTCACCACGATCAAGTAGGCTTCATCCCAGGAATGCAGGGATGGTTCAATATAAGGAAGTCCATCAATGTAATCCACTACATAAACAATCTCAAAGAAAAAAACCACATGGTCATCTCATTAGATGCTGAGAAAGCATTTGACAAAATTCAGCATCCTTTCATGCTAAAGGTCTTGGAAAGATCAGGAATTCAAGGCCCATATCTAAACACAGTAAAAGCAATTTACTGCAAACCGGTAGCCAACATCAAACTAAATGGAGAGAACCTTGAAGCAACCCCACTAAAATCAGGGACTAGACAAGGCTGCCCTCTCTCTCTCTCCATATCTTTTCAATATAGTACTTGATGTTCAAGCTAGAGCAATTAGACAACAAAAGGAGGTCAAAGGGATACAAATTGGAAAGGAAGAAGTCAAACTATCACTATTTGCAGATGATATGATAGTATACTTAAGAGACCCAAAGAACTCCACCAGAGAACTCCTACAGCTGATAAACAACTTCAGCAAAGTGGCCAGATATAAAATCAACTTGAGCAAGTCAGTAGCCTTCCTATACTCAAAGGATAAGCAGGCTGAGAAAGAAGTAAGAGAAATGATACCCTTCACGATAGCCACAAACCAGATAAAGTATCTTCGTGTGACTCTAAACAAACAAGTGAAAGATCTGTATGACAAGAACTTCAAGTCTCTGAAGAAAGAAATTGAGGAAGACCTCAGAAGATGGAAAAATCTGCCATGCTCATGGATTGGCAGAATGGATATAGTAAATTTGCCCATCTTGCCAAAAGCAATAAACAGATTCAATGCAATCCCCATCAAAATCCCAACTCAATTCTTCATGGAGTTAGAAAGAGCAATTCAAAAATTCATCTGGAATAACAGAAAACCCAGGATAGCTAAAACTATTCTCAAGAGTAAAAGAACTTCTGGGGGAATCAGTATCTGGGACCTCAAGCTGTACTACAGAGCAATAGTGTTAAAAACTGCATGGTATTGGTACAGTGACAGGCATGTAGATCAATGGAACAGAATTGAAGACTGAGAAATGAATCCACACTCCTATGGTCACTTGATCTTTGACAAGGAGCTAAAACCATCCAGTGGAAAAAGATAGCCTTTTCAACAAATGGTGCTGGCTCAACTGGAGGTAAACATGCCGATGAATGCAAATTGACCAATTCTTATCTCCTTGCACTAAGCTCAATTCCAAGTGGATCAAGGACCTCCACATAAAACCAGACACACTGAAACTAATAGAAAGGAAACTAGGGAAGAACCTTGAACATATGGGCACAGGGGAGAATTTCTTGAATAGAACTCCAATACCTTATGCTCTAAGATCAAGAATTGACAAATGGGACCTCATAAAATTATAAAGTTTCTGTAAGGCGAAAGACTCTGTCAGAAGGACAAAGGTGCAACCAACTAACTGGGAAATGATCTTTACCAACCCTATATCCGACAGAGGACTAATATCCAATATATACAAAGAATTCAAGAAGTTAGACTCCAGAGAGCCAAGTAACCCTATTAAAAAATGGGGCACAGAGCTAAACAAAGAGTTCTCACCTGAAGAATATCAAATGGCTGAGAAGCACCTAAAGAAATGTTCATCATCCTTAGTCATTAGGGAAATGCAAATCAAAACAACCCTGAAATTCCATCTCACACCAGTCAGAATGGCTAAGATCAAAAACACAGGAGACAGCAGTTGTTGGCGAGGATGTGGAGAAACAGGAACACTCCTCTACTGCTAGTGGAATTGCAAGCTGGTACAACCACTCTGTATAGCTGCCTTGTGGTTCCTCAGAAAACTGGGCATGACAATCCTTGAGGATCCTGCTATACCACTCCTGGGCATATACCCAGAGGCTTCCCCTGCATGTAATAAGGACACATGCTCCACTATGTTCATAGCAGCCTTATTTGTAATAGCCAGAAGGTGGAAAGAACCCAGATGTCCTTCAATGGAGGAATGGATTCAGAAAATGTGGTATATTTACACAATGGAATACTACTCTGCAATTAAAAACAATGAATTCATGAAATTCCTAGGCAAATGGTCGGAACTTAAAAATATCATCCTTAGTGAGGTAACCCAATCATGAAAGAACACACATGGTATGCAAGCACTGATAAGGGGATATTAACCCAGAATCTCTGAATACCCTTACACAATTCACATATCAATAGATTTCCAAGAAGATGGAAGGAGAGACCCCTGGTCTTGGAAAGACTGGATGTAGGGGAATGCCAGGACAGATAAGTGAGAGGGGATTGAGTTGGGAAAAGAGAGAGGGAAGGGGGTTTATGGGACTTTCAGGGAGGGAGGAAACGGGAAAGGGGAAATGATTTGGAATGTAAATAAAAAAAACTTAGAAAATAAAAAAAAATATAAAAATATAAAAAAAAACAACAAAAAACAAAGAAAACAAACAAACCAAACCAAACCATACTAAATCAAACCAAATCAAAACAAAATACAGCCTTTGGTCATCTATAGAAGGTACTCATGGTTTAAACAAAGAAGCACAGAAGGGCAGCAAATCTTTTTCCTGAGAGAGATGAATTCGTTCCATATTACAATACTAGTAATGGAGACACTTTACATATATTCTGTAGTTCCTAAACTGACTTAATCATTTCGAGTATGGCTTGAAAGACATAGGCTCTACATATTCTGCCTTCTTTTCTATTACATACATTTAGTCAGAGAATTAGAACATTTGTGTGTGGTGGGAGAGCTTTCATGGAGATAACCTTCTTGGTTGGTCAAATGGTTAGAGACTTAGGAAAGCCAATGGAGGGAGGATGAAAGAAAAATATCAGATGATGATGTCCTGAGAAAATTAATTCTTACTTGTAGAGCTGCTGTCAGTGTGTATGTGGGCATGGGTTGACTTGAATTCTTATTTACTATATATAGGGATTCAATAGATTTTATGAAGGCCAATATCATTAGGAAGGTCCAAACATTTTTTGAAGTCCACAAACATAAATGCAATTCTGATCCAAAACGACCACCAAGTAAATATCCCAACTAATGCTATACCAAACAGGGAAACTGACATGTAAAGCTAAACATTGTATCATTGAAGGTTAAGGAAACACATAATATTAGTTATACTACATTTGATATGATTTTGGCTTTTAAATACTCTTCACTTGCCTTCAAACAGCCTAATCAATAAACACACATGCACAGAGACACATATGAATATGTGTCTGTATAATCAACTCTGTTGAGGAATTCACTCTTGAATTATGTGGAGGGCCCATGTATGAAATCCTAACCGTTCTAAATGAGAAGATAATAAAGAGGGGGTCTTGCTGTGCTGATTTTTCTGTCTTCCTTTCTTAAAGATTTATTTATTATTGTATGTGAGTACACTGTAGTTGTCTTCAGACACACCAGAAGAGGGTGTCAGATCTCATTACAGATCGTTGTGAGTCACCATGTGGTCACTGGGATTAGAACTCAGGACCTTCAGAAGAGCAGTCAGTGCTTTTACCCACTGAGTCATCTCACCAACCCAGTGCTGCTTTTACAAATGACAATGAAAAGAACATTTACTGAGTCAGTAGTTTATTAACAAGTTTCTTGGAAGGTGGTGATGAATGAGGTTTTGATTTTAGTGACCTATTTAAGGCCAAGAAGGGATTTTACTTATGTAAATTCCAAGAAAGCTGGTACACTACTGCCAGTGAGCCATAGTAGGCTTAAATCTTTCAGCCTAAAGCCATAAGAAAATTAGGTTGCTTATGACAACCGCGTGTATTACATGGCATTACAGTTTTATTCAAGCTCCTGAATTCTGCAGAACCATTTAGAAATGAGGTTTTCCTATGCCCAATTAAGATCACTTAAATTTCTCTTATTAATTAAACATAGAAGTTTCTCTACAGTACTACTAACGATTCATTGGAATATGAAGGTCATCATGAAAAATATGATTTATAGTTACCATATTCATCAATTTCTGCCTATGGTGCAGTGATCAGAATGGAAAAGCCATGAAAATTAATTTTATGTACCTACACTTTCATATACCATTTCATGATATGTAGGACCATTGTTTACTTAGGTTTTACCTAACTATTCAAACATGTATATATGTGTTAAATTTATGGTATAAAATTTTCTTCATTTGTTTATTTTTTTTGAGACACTGTCTCATGTTGATCAGGCTGTATGTATTAAGATACCCCTGATTTCCTGCTTGACCTGTCTCTAATATCAGGGTAAGTACCAGCATGGCTAATTTGATTTTAAACTTTTAAATGTGCTTTTCCTACAAAAATAATAAGCTAGATTCTTCTTGAGAATATTATATTCAGTCAATAGTCAGGATCTATGGATTTATTTTATAATTCAAAATTCTTTATAAAAATAACTACACATTATGTTTTCAAATAGCATAAAGAGTAAGGAATGGGTTAAATTTGCCCCTAAGTGAGGTTTTGCCCTAAATACTTGAACTTAGTCTTGATGTGAATAATCAGGCAGGTTATCAGGACATTATGCATTAGGACTACGTAAGACAGATAATGAAGGGAATGGGGAGATGTTTTCAATCCACAACAATTTGAGGACTGTATTATAAGTTGTTGAAAAACACATCTCATATTCTCTGGCCAGCACTTGTCTGTGAATGCTAACAAGATAGTGGTTGTAACTAATCGACTAGAGTTTGAATCATGGTAGTCTCAAGGTCCCAGAAGTTTGTTACAGTGGCTCATGTGAGTAATCACTGAATTTTTCTGAATTAAGTATGAAAAATGCTATCCTAGGTTAGAGCTAGCAACCAACTCCTTGAGAAAAACATTGAATTGATAAATCTGAGATTGAATATAGCATTGATCATATCTAAATTCCAGGCTTATCCCAGCTAGCAATAAAACCTCTTATTTATTCTATTAAGAATGTGTGAGTTAATAAAAATATCCCAAATAGTTTTGGAAGGTATCATGGAGAATGAAATGCATATGGCTAAAGATTTTCTGTGATATTTAGCCTACGGAGAGATGTTTGGATCATTTTGGGATGTTTCTTGCCTGCCAGCTCTTGAAGCAGACAAGAATTAGAATTAGTCTTATTGTTCGCCTATAATTGGCTCATGAGAAACTGAGAAGTGTGGACCTGCTTTGCCTTTAACGTCTGAACGGAAAAAAAATTGCTGAATCTTTCATTTCTCTATTGCAAATTGGGGTTATAATTAGAAGCACTGAAGGGGTCAAGTAGGCAGGTAAAAGGAGAAATTGGAAAGGAAGTGTAAAATTTATACTTGGGCACAGACAATCTGGGATAAGAAGAGTCTTTGGCTTCACAGTAAAAGCAAACGGACAAAAAAAGGCAGAGTGGCTATAGCACAAGGGTGGATAAAATGAGTTGAAATGAGAATAGTGTGAGCAGCCAGCACTGAGGTGCAAACAAGTACATTTAGGATAAGGCACACACCATTTTATAAACTGTATTATCCTGTTCTGAGCACAGAGATACTAAGAAAGAATATAGAAAAATTGATGAAGAGAAGATTCTTCAAGGTTTTGCCATTACAAATTAAACCTCTTCCTTTGTATCACATTTAATGGATTTCTATTTACCTTTTTAAAATTTGCTTATATAATTTTCCCCTATGTGAAAGTCATAGGACAAGTATCAGTGAATTGACATTATAGGGCAAGAAACGAGTGAGATTTTGAAATGCTTATAAACAGCTCAAATGGACTGAGACCTTAGCTTGGTGATCCTGAGTTTAAACTTCTTATTGGTAGTCATATTATTAATACTCTATACAATATAATCCATGAAGTTAAGCATTCTTAATGACATAATAGGGTTTTTTAAATATATAAAGGGGGAGATAGAGACATTTTAGTCTTATTTGGACAAAGTCAAAAATCTTAGCTTGGGGGTCATTTTATTCAAAGTAATGTGCTTTATGATTTTCCCCCAAAGTAGGGGGATATGGAACTTAAAACTGAGTAGATCAGCTTGGGAAAACAATTAAAATAACAAAACACAAACTGCAGTCATCCAGGAAGACCTGAGAGGAAGGTGGGTGAGTGTTTGGCCACTGCTCGGAATTCCTTAGAAGCACACCCTGCTGTTGGGGAAGTGTTCTGGTCCCTGTCCACTGAGAAACTGAAGGAGTGAACTGCTTCCGATAGGAGAGCACTAGAGTCTCTGTTAGACTTAGACATTTGAACACACATCTAAGCTGGGGCTAAGTGACATTCACTATGGGAAGAGAGAGGTAAAACAGCCTGTTGGAAGAACAGAAGAGCACAGCACTGGAACCCTTGGTGAACTGTTGACTGAACGTTGCTTAACCTCCTTCATGTATTTTTCTCTTCACATAGCTAAATGAGGGCCATGACGATCCCTGCTCTTTCTTACACTTGAAGCTAAAACGATTCCGAGTCAAAACATTTATTTTCTAGTACCACCTGTTATAAAAATCATCTTTATTGATAGATATCGCTGTCGGTCAGTCTTCCTGAAAGGCTTGAGAAGTCATTTCTTGACTTTCTTGAACGACACCAGATTGAGTCAAGGGCACAAAAGTTAAGAGAAGTTTGTGCTTTCAGGGGCTGGGTGTGTGATGAGAGCCACCCGTGCGAGGGAGGTAGACACGCAGCTGCCAGAGCAGCTGCGCGAAGTTGCTGACACAGGACTCAGTCTGGAAAGCACTGAATGGAGTGCAGTAATTTGGTGGAGAAAGAAAAGTCTCAGTCCTGAAGAATGACTCAGTCTTTCCTATCCGCAACATTGTTCCCTGTGAGTTCTTTGCAGAAGTTTTGTCATTGTCAGTTGGAGGCTTGGATCAGCAAGAGGCAGAAAAGAGTCTCGAATGAACTCCAAGACAGAGGTGATTTGTTTAAAAAAAGAAAGAAAGGAAAAGGAAAAAAGAAAATGAATTATAAGTAGCGGGAGAGGTATCCTTGCACGCAGAAAAGAAATAGAAAGTGTGAACGAGCATTTGCAGAGGCAAAGCTTTGTGACTACAGAAGGAGAGGCCACTGGGCAGTCTCCAAGGGAATCCTATATAAATAGTTTTATTTTGTCTTCATTCTGGTTTTGAAAGTGAAACTGGAATTTGGTCAAATATGGCAAAACAAAACTGACTCTTGTCAATACTAAAGCTTACTTCTAGGCAAGAGTAAATGATCTGCACCTCCTTTCCAAACCATACTGGCCTTTCTCCCAGTATTGTCAGTATTGTGCAGACAAAAAGGCATGTGTAATGAGCTACTGATACCCCTATTTTTCTTAAGCCACTTTATTGAGATGCAGCTTACATAAAAGTATTCAACATGTAGTACAGGGTTTCCTGAATTTGTTAAAAGTGTATCCTCATGGAAACACTACCACAATTAGAAAATAGGACATGCCCTTCACTAGACAAACTTTCCTGACAAGGTTTACTGTCAATCTCTTTTGCTATTAAGGACCCTATGATGCTACACAATGTCATGCCATACACATAGTACCGTACATCATGAAATTAACACAACACGTTTATTACTTCATTTGGATATTTGTTGTATTTTTTAATCTTTTACTAAAACAGTTAAGACTTGTGTGAATGATTGTGAATAAATTCTGATTTAGATGGAAATTTTAATCCTTTTGGATCAAGACTTGAACTGGGTCATCAGGTCATGAGAAAGTGTGTTTATATGATGTTACCAAATGGTTTCCAATGTGGATAGACTTGTTACTTATTTACTTATTACTTTGCACTCCAAATGCAATGTCCAGAGGCCAAGCTGTCCAGTGTCTTTGCAGTTCCTGGGAGTTGTATTTTTACTGTGAGAAGTCAGAGCAGGACTGCTCTAAGACCTTGTGCTTCTTTATCCAGTGTGGAATTATTAGTGTATTTATCTGTAGACCACATTTGGTTTGTAATGTATCTATTCAAAGGGTTTGCTCATTTTATTTGCCTTTCTGTAAAATGTAGAGCATTTTAAAGATTATGGATATGTATTTAATCAGATGTAAGTCTTAAAATAATTTATGTTCTTAGCTATCACTGTCTTTTCCACAGAACCATTCAACTTAAAGTCTACATTATCAGTCATTTCATGGCTACTTATTATTTCTGTACAATTTAGTCAACTTTCGTCTACTGTAAGTCACAAAGATTAGCTCACATCAAATCTTTGTCATTTTAACGTTTACTTTTAAGTTTTAATTGATTTCACACTACTTTCTATGCCTACTATGAAGTGGGTTCCACACTATCTATTGCTCTGTACTGCAGAGAGACATTCATTTATTTCAGTCTTATTTGTTGAAAATGCTATCTTCTCACAAGGCAGTAGCTTGGAACATTAATTAATTATAAATAAGTTAGTTATGCATGTGCATGCACTTTTCAACTGTATTTTTTCTTCATTCACCTGTGTGTCTATATTTATGAAAATACGACAATACCTTGATTCCTGTGCTTTATGAAAACATTGAAATCAGGCATATGTGTTTTCTAATTCTGTGTTTCTTTTCAAATTTGTTTTGACTACTCTATGTCCTACACACTTCTACATAAATTTAAAATCAGCTGGTAAGTTTCTTCAAATGACATACTGAAACATAATTTAAGATTGTTTTGAGTCTTTACCTAAATCTGGAGAAATGAGATTATTATTGAGTCCATTTATTTATGTGTTCTGAAATTGATTTCAGCTTTTTTATATTTCAAAGCACACACATACACATTGAACTCATTTTGTTCAGTTTATCTCTAAATATTTTGATGATATTATGAATGATACTTAAGTAATTTTCAATTTAGGTAGATATAAAGAATGTGACTTTAGTATTTTCATTTTAGCTCTTCAAGTTTGAGAAACATATTACTTTCGATGGTTCTCAAAGACCGTCGGGAAGGCTTGTGCATGTTTACCTCACTCAGGATAAGTGTGTTTTTTTTTTTCTTCCCTCTCTCTACAATGCCTATTTGTTTTCTGCCTTTTGTTTGCACTGACAAGGACATAAACATCCAATGTTTAATGGAAGTCTCATTATTACTGATAATCACTGGGAAATATTCAATTTTTAGCACTAAGAATTTACCAGTTATAAGTATTTAATTGATGTTAATGATAGTACAATATTATTCCTAATATACCAAAGTATCTTTATGAATATATGTATATCACTTTAAAAGAAAATGTAGCTTTTTTTTATTCTTTAATAGCAAGAAGGTATTTTTTTTCTATTAAGGCAACTTGTTGTGTATGGATAGCCATTTCATCTATCTTTTATTCATGTTAATTGCTAAATAGGTTTGGGTTTGTTTTTTTGCTGTTTTTTGTTAGATCTTATGTTTGTGTCTGAGACAGAGTCACACTGTGTAGCTCTGGCTGACCTGGAAGTCACTGTGTAAACTGAGCAAACTGTCCAGGAACTCAGATAACCTCTTCCCACTACTTTCCAAGGGCTGCAGATAAAGGGGTGCATTGCTTGACTTCCTAGCTTTCCTAAGAAACTTATAGTCTTTTATCATACTGGATCTTAGTCTGTAGCATACTTTATAATTTTCTTGGTTTGTTTTATTTTTTAAAAATCAAGATGACATGAATCTATGAATGAGTTGGAAAGTTATGTTTTGTTTTCTGTAAGAAATTTGAATAATTAAATTTTTTTAAATCAACAACCATCATTTAATAAAAGAAAGAATTTATAACAACTACTAGCTCTGCTTCACTCTTTTTTTTAATTTAATTTTATTTTCTAAGTTTTTTTTTATTTACATTCCAAATCATTTCCCCTTTCCCTTTCCCTCCATCCCCGAAAGTCCCATAAGCCCCCTTCCCTCCCTCTTTCCCCATTCAACTCCCACTCGCTTCTCAGTTCTGGCATTCCCCTACATCCAGTCTTTGCAGGAGCAGGGGTCTCTCCTTCCATTATATATATATATATACATACATATATCTGTTAGTTCCATTTGGTCCAAGGCTTCAATTAGATTCACCGTGTCCCTGTTTAGTTTCTGGTTTCCTGAACGATCCATTTCAGAGAGCGGGGTGTTGAAGTCACCCACTATTATTGTGTGCGGTGCGATGTGTGCTTTGAGTTTTAGTAAATTTTCTTTTACGAATGAAGGTGCCCTTGCATTTGGAGCATAGATATTCAGAATTGAGAGTTCTTGATGGTGGATTTTTCCCTTGATCAGTATGTAGTGTCCTTCTGTGTCTTTTTTGATGACTTTAGGTTGAAAATCAATTTTATCTGATATTAGGATGGCTACTCCACCTCGTTTCTTGGGGCTATTTGCTTGTAAAATTGTTTTCCAGCCTTTTAATCTGAGGTAGTGTTTGTCTTTGACACTGAGGTGTGTTTCCTGCACGCTGCAAAATGCTGGGTCCTGTTTACGTATCCAGTCTGCTAGTCTATGTCTTTTTATTGGGGAATTGAGACCATTGATATTAAGAGAGATTAAGGCATAGCGATTATTGCCACCTGCCATTCTTGATGCTATCTTTATGTTTGAGTGGTTATCTACTTTTGGGTTTGAAGCAAAAAGGTTACTATCTCATTTTTTCCAGGGTGTTGTTTCTCTCCTTGTATTGGCGGTTTCCACCTATTATCCTTTGCAGGGCTGGGCTTGTGGAAAGATATTGTGAAAATTTGGTTTTATCATGGAATATCTTGGTCTCTCCATCTATGGTGATTGAGAGTTTTGCTGGGTAGAGTAGTCTAGGCTGGCATTTGTGTTCTCTTAGTGTCTGTATGAGATATGCCCAGGATCTTCTGGCTTTCATTGTCTCTGTTGAGAAGTCTGATGTGATTCGGATAGGTCTTCCTTTGTATGTTACTTAGCCTTTTTCTTTTACTGCTTTTAATATTCTTTCTTTGTTTCGTACATTTGATGTTTTGATTATTATGTGACGGGAGGTATTTCTGTTCTGGTCCAGTCTGTTTGGAGTTCTGTAGGCTTCTTGTACGTTCATCAGCATCTCTCTCTTTAGGTTAGGAAAGTTTTCCTCCATAATTTGGTTGAAGATATTTACTGGCCCTTTAAGTTGCAAACCTTCACTCTCATCTATACCTATAATCCTTAGGTTTGGTCTTCTCATTGTGTCCTGGATTTCCTGGATGTTTTGGGTTACACGTTTTTTGCATTTTGCATTTTCTTTGACTGTTGAGTTGATGCTTTCTATGGTATCTTCAGCACCTGAGATTCTTTCTTCCATCTCTTGTATTCTATTGTTGATGTTTGCATCTATGACTCCTGATTTCTTCCCAAGTTTTTCTATCTCCAAAGTTGTCTCCCTTTGTGATTTCTTAGTTGTTTCTATTTCTTTTTTTAGATCCTGGATGGATTTGCTGAGATCCTTCACTTGTTTGTTTGTATTTTCCTGTATTTCTTTAAGGTATTTTTGCGTTTCCTCTTTCAGGATTTCTGCCGTCTGACCCAAGTTCTCCTGTATTTCTCTAAGCGATTTTTGTGTTTCCTCCTCATGGGCTTCCATCTGTTGATCCATAATCTCCTTCATTTCTTCAAGCAATTCTCGTGTTTCCTTTGTAAGGGCATCTATCCATTGATTCATTTCTTTAAGCAATTTTTGTGTTGCCTCCCTATGGGCATTCGTCTGTTGACCCATATTCTTCTGCATTTCTTTATGAGCTTTTTGTGATTCCTTTGAAAGTGCATCTACCCATTGATTCATTTCTTTAAGCGATTTTTGTGTTGCCTCCTTGTGGTCCTCCATCTGTTGACTCATGTTCTCCTGCATTTCTCTAAGCGATTTTTGTGTTTCCTTTTTAAGGGCTTCTAACCGTTGATTCATGGTCTCCTGTAATTCTTTATGAGATTTATTTGTGTCCTTCTTGTGATCCTCTAATAGCATCATGAGAAGTGATTTTAAATCCAGATCTTGTCTTTCGGGTGTGGTGGGGTATCCAGGACTTGCTGCTGTTGGAGAGTTGGGTTCGGATGGTCCCACATTACTTTGATTTCTGTTAGTAACGTTCCTACGTTTGCCTTTTGCCATCTGGTTACCTCTGATGTTAGTTGGTCCTGCTGTCACTGGCTGTTGATTGGACCTCCTGTGAGCCTGCAAAACTATTTCTGACACCCCTGGATTACTGGGATTCCCCTGGCACCGATTTCTGGGGCCTGCCCTGCTCCTGAGTGACTTTGGAGCCCTGATGTGCCTTGTCCCAAGTGATGTCATATTGGGGAATCCCTGCACATCCAAAGGTTCAGCATAGTGGATTCTTGGAGCAGAGGTCGCCAAAGGGAGGCTGGTAGGCTCCTGCCCTGTGCAGGGGTGTGTGATCTCTCCCAGGGGGGGCAGAGGGGAGTCCCTCTGCAGGGCAGAAGTCCCACAGCAGAGCTGGTGTGTTGGTTACTGCAGACCTGCCCAGCTCTTGGGAGCAGGGTGCACACAAGCTGCCTGAGACCCAAGCGATATTATGTCTGACTGTCCCTGCGTCTGGAGGTCCCAATTGCCCTGATGCCAGAGCAAAGTTGGCAGAGTGCACTCTGTACTCTCTTTGCACAGATCACTCTGCAGGGGAGATGGCCCACAGCATAGCTGGCACCCAGAGGACCATAGCGCTGTCCTGCTCTTGGGCGCAGATGGAAGCCCAACAGGCTGTGTCCCAAGCGATGTTATAATGAGGGGAACCTGGGTACCTGTCTCCTCAGTGCAGTCGATCCAGGAACAGAGGTTGCCAAAGGGAAGCTGGTATGCTCCCGCCCTGAGCGGGGTGTGTGTGTGTGTGTGTGTGTGTGTGTGTGTGTGATCTCTCCCAGAGCGGGGGGTGGGGTGGGGTGGGGGGGGTGGGGAAGAGGCCCTCTGCAGAGCAGAAGTCCCAGCAAAGCTGGCGCATCGGTTACTGCAGACCTGCCCAGCTCTTGGGAGCAGGGTACACACAAGCTGCCTGAGACCCTAGCGATATTATGCCTGTCTGTCCCTGAGCCTGGAGGTCTCAACTGCCCTGATGCCGGAGCAAAGATGGCAGAGTGCACTCTGACTCTCTCTGCGCAGATCACTCTGCAGGGGAGTTGGCCCACAGCAGAGCTGGTGCCCAGATGACCGCAGCGATGTCCGCTCTTGGGCGCAGATGGAAGCCCAACAGGCTGTGTCCCAAGCGATGTTATATTGGGAGAACCTGGGTACCTGTCTCCTCAGTGCAGTCGATCCCGGTACCATAATTAAATTTTTTAAGAGTGACATTTATGTTTATTAGTGTATATGTGTATTTGACTATTAGCATACCAAAACATGTAAGAGTGCCTGGGAAGGCCAGAGGAGGGTGTCAAATCCTCTGGAACTCTACTGATAAGTGGTTGTGAACTATTTGATATGGGTACTAGGAACTGAATGTCTTTCCTCTACAAGAGCGATGACTGCTCTTAACTGCTGAGCCATCTCTCCAGCCCATGGAGTTATTATTATATCTGCTTTCACAGTTCTATGGCCAGAGTTTTGAGCTACAAATTCAATTTCCTTAAATACTATCAGGTTACCAGGCCATTTCTTCTTCAATGCCTTTGACCATTTGTGTTATGATTTATCTGATGATATGTTATTTTACTGTCATACTTTTCTTCAAAGCATTTTTCTTACTATCTTCCTTATAACTACAATCTCTGTAATGATGTCCCATTTATTCAATTTATTCCTAATGTGAGTCATTTAACAATTTAACCTGATCTGTCCAGCTGTAATTATATTAATTTTATTTATCTTCTAGAATAACCAGATTTTTGGCATAGAGGTTTTTTGTTTTATTATTGTGCAGTTGGTCTATGTTTCTTTCCATTGTGAGTTTGATTTTTTCTATATGTTTCCTTTGCAGCTGTTTTTGTTTGTTTATATGTTTGTTTTGTTTTCTTTGGTGTTTAAGCAAAGGTATAGATTATTCATTAGAGACATCTTTTTAAGTGATCAAGCTTTAATGTTACAAATATGACTCTGTCTACTGGCTTTAGCTCAATCATATTTTTTCATTATGTTCCATTCTGATCACAAAATGCATACTATTTTATTTCAATTTTTGACATATGTGGAGCCTTATTTTTATAGCTATAAGGGGGTGCATACTGGTGTATTTCCCATGAGCCTTTGAAAATAGACATACTGTGTTCTACTACTGAAAAAGTTAATTGAGGTCACCACTTTCGTGTTGCATAGGCATACTATCCTCTTACTAATTTTCATCATCTCCTATTATCTTTGGCAAGAAGAATGTTAGGATCTTCAACCATGATTGTGACTTTAATTATCCTTTAATTCTTAACATTTCTATGTCCCTTCAGTTCAGTTATCTTGAAGCCCTACTGAATTGAGGTTGTCATTACTCACTGATTGAATGGTGCTTTAATTGCTGCATGAGATTTTATCCCTGCTTATATATAGCATTTTCCCTTCATGTAACATCAATGCATTAATTCCAAGATATTCATGCTCATGGAGCCATAATTAAATAAAAATGTAACCTTAAATGATACATTTTCTTGAATTTCAATGAATATCAACTTTAGCCTAATCAAGAGAAAAAATTGCACAGAAAATGACAGAAACTGTCCTTAGACATCTTGAAGACAATGGTTTCACTTAATGAACAGGTTCTGATACCAGTTTCCCATGCTTGTTGATTTATGTTTTATAGAATGCACTGTAAGTTGAACCAAACTGTACAAAACCAATTGATACTAGTTATATTAGTGATTTGTTCCAATTCATTGCAAAGTAACAGTCCATTGCACTGATGTCCTGATCTTTGGTTATCCATTCACCAATGGTGGACATTTGCAGTTTTTCAGCTTCGGTATATGAACTGAGCTATATAGACATTCACATATAAAATGCTATTCAGAAAATCTATTTTCACAAATTTGAAAAACTTCAGCAGTAAAGAATCAAACCAGTGGCAGTCACACAGGGTTCAAACTAAAGAAATGCTTCAAAATAAAATTCACATATAAAATGCTATTCAGAAAATCTATTTTCACAAATTTGAAAAACTTCAGCAGTAAAGAATCAAACCAGTGGCAGTCACACAGGGTTCAAACTAAAGAAATGCTTCAAAATAACCCAAGAATGAGCTTAGTATATCAATGATGAGACTTCGTGCATTGCCTCATCAGATTCTGAGAAACATAACTCTATTGCCATTGATTCCAGGAACTGGGCTTTGCCAGCCATTCCATACCCACACCAGACATCTGTGCCATATTGTCTACCAAAACCACTTCCACTAGTGCTTACATCCTCTGGATGTTAATTTCTATCTTCTTAGGGCTTAGCTTATTGGGTGGAGACCGAGTTACTTGCTTATATTTTGTTTGATAAAGGCTGATGAGACAACCTTTTCTAGGTCTTATCTTTGACAGGTAGAAACTACAAATTTTATGACTTCCCCAAACTTACTAACGTTTTATAAAGCATTTCGAACAAGGTTAAAACATGACAAATACCCATTGTACTAGCCTTTCTGCTTCTTGTTTAGGTAATATATTGTGGGTCTCTGGACACTATAGTTCTTTGTGCATGATGGGCTCAGGATGGGGAGGAGCTGGGGAGCAGGGTCTCTGAGTGACATGAGTACATCAGTATGAAAAATTCAGATTGTTTCGGGGGACAGTTTGTTTTCTGAATGGTGGGAAAGGACAAGGGAAGTAGTGGTAGAGAAATAGGGAGAGGCAAGGGCCTTCCAAGCATATCAGCTAGATTAGCAGACAGTGGGTCACATGATTTCTGAGAAGCTAGTTCTCTATCTGGGAAACAGAAACCTAACTGGCTTTATCCTAATGTGGCCTTTATCTCTATGTACTTGAATAGGACAAAACCTGATTTGGGTATGGAGCTGCCCTGTTACTACCAAGCTTTCTAGATGTTGGGGGTATAGGCAACACTCTACTGTCCCTTATTTGGCTTAGTAATGCACACTATATGACTTTGGGGGAGAGTTCCACTCTAATTGTAAGAAGAGGAAGAAAAGCTGCACATAGTAACAGACATGTGCAACTGTAAAAGGCTATGATTTAATAAATAATGGTTAGAGGAGTATAGGCTGTGAGGGTTTTGCCAATAGGTGCTGCTCTTTTCTTTGTTTGATTTTTATCATTATCTTTTTAATTTAATAAGCTCAGGACCTAGTATAGAACAGTTTTTCAATTAGCATTTTTTTCAAGATGAATTTTCTTTATACAAATATTTGCAATTAGGAAGGGTGTTTATTTTATAAAGTTCTTACAAAATCAGTTTTTTATGTTTGATTTAAATAAAAGGTTCTCTCAATCAAGTGATATTTAAGAATATGTTTCAAGTTTAAACTTTTATTTACTCATAACTTTTCCTGATCAATGAACATTGCTTGTAAAACTCGGTTTACTGTTTATCTTGTTATTACCACGAAGAAAATAAGAAATGTTAAACATTAAATTAAAAGCATGCCCAAGGTCATTGGGATTATTTAGTTATTAATCAATCCTGGAAGAAAGATAGGGATGAAGACAAACTGTTCAAAAGAAAGTCATTCACCATTGAGGAAAATGATGATAAATGATTCATTATTTACTTTCTTGACACTGTGGCAAAATACAAGGGAGGAACTGGTAGACATAGTTCTTAATTTCCAAGATTTCAGGCTATTGTTCTTGGATATACTTGATTTTGGTTCCATGGTGTGACCATGTGGCAGTGGAGATTACTCATCTCATGGCAGGCAGGTTATAACGAAAAGATAAAATAAAGAAAGGGACAAAATATCCCTTAGGATTCTTCCCCACTGATCTATTTTATTCCAGGGAGTTTTCACCTAAGGCTCCCAGAGCATCCAACAGACCTTCACCAATTGGGACTCAGACTTTCATACTTAAACTGTAACATGGTTTATGTAACCATAATTGTATATCCTTTGGATAAAAATGTTGTTATGATCTTTTGAACTATTTACTTGCTGTAATTATTAATGTACCTTGCTCTTGTGACCATCCAATGAACCTGCTGTGGATTGCAATGCTTGTGACAGCCTGTAGATGCTAAACCTCTCAGTTTATCAGTTCTGGTAAGATCCTACCCAGCCAATGACAAATCTCATGGCTGAAGGAGACAGACAGTCCTATTCTCATACTATGTAGAATTCCTGTAACAAGTATTTTAGCTTGAGGATTTCCTGACAGTCTGACATTGTGCTCTAAGGATATTTCTTCGCCACTCTTTTTTTTTTCTTTCTTGGTTTTATACACAGATCTCTCAGCCTGATCCCTTTCTCCTTCTCCTTTATCCTATAAAGAAATTCTGTTTGGTTAAGTATGTCTCATGCTTGTTCAGTATTGCCTCAGTGTCTACTAGAAAGAAGGGAAGCACACAAAATGACTCATTATTTGTGAAAGCAACAATTTGAAAAGAAATCAAACTATTAGGATAAAAGACAGCATCACTAGAATATTTGCTGAATTAATGGTTCAGTTTCAATTTACTATACCTTAAGAAAGATTAATGCTTAGATTTGGGAAGACTAGGCTGAATATAGCACAACAATCAAAATGCTGGATAAGGAAAAATATTTCCCCATTCTTCAGTAAGTTTTCATGAAAATATATATAATGAATATAATCAATTTAGAAAAAAATTTGAGGTATAATTGAAACAAAAAATATATTCAATGTGTAAATTGGGGTAAATTTGAGAGAAATCTAAACCATCGCTCATACAATATCCATCTTTTCTGAAGTTCTTTCCTTCCATATTTATCATTATTATTGTGTTATCTATTCTTTTGAAAAAATCTAAGTATACAATACATCATATTATACTTAGTATATATATATATAAGATTATATAATATATATATATATATATATATATATATAAGATTATATAATATTCATATGTCTGTATCTGCCTTATTTCACTGAGCAATGTCTATCAGCTATGTCCATGATGCAAACAAAATGATTTCCATCTAATTTTAAGGATGAATATGATTTTTCTGTGTGTATTTGTATGTGTGCATGTGTGTATGTACAAATATGTTTATGTATAATAGAGTCTTTGTTCCTCTGTCAATAGATTCCTAGTTAGTATCATATCTTGACTATTGGGAATAATATTGAAATGAACATGAAAACCAAATTATTTGTTTTACTCACTGATTGAGTTCTCTTTGGAAATATATTCAGAAGTGGGATTGATAGAATCTATAGTAGTTTCTATTTTAAATATTTTGAAAAACCTCTGTGTGGGTCTTACTAATATCTATAACTTTACATTCAAATTAATAATGAATAAAAGTTTCACTTCCTCACCAACATTTCTTATTTCATGTCTTTTATTTTATTTTTTCAATACCCATTTTAAAAGATGGGACATGAAGTCCCACTGTGGTTTTATCTTAGATTTTTACTAGTTGGTGATGCTAAACATTATTCATATTCTTTTAGTCATTTTTCCATTCTGTTTTAAGAAATCTCTATTCAAGTCCTTTGACCACTCTTCTAATTGAGGTGTTTGTTCTCCTGTTATTGAATTGATTTTCTTATAGAGTTGAGATGCTATTCTCTTATAAAGTATATGGGTTTTCAAATATCTTTCCCTTTCTGTAGGTTATTTATTACTGCACTCATTGCTTCTCTTGTTATGTAAAACCATTTAAATTTTATAGCATCCCATTGTCAACATTTGCTTATGCTTATTTTTTTTTCAGAGTGATTGTAAAGAAAATTAAATCAGAAAAAAACTTTAAGAAGTTTTTTTTCCCTGAATATTGTTTTGGAAGTTATACTTTTAGGTAATTCGTTAAGTAATTAGAGTATCACGAATTTATTTTTCCATAGTTGTGGTGGTCAAATTTTTATTTTGGAATCTGATACCAAATTTAGTAGTATTGAGTAATGGGTTTTCAGAAAGTGAGCCACAGAGCCTCACTCTTATGAAGCAGTGGGAAAAAAAAACTACCTAAACTCTGGATAAGCCATCTGGGTACATATTTTATAAGAGCATGATAGCTTACCAAGGAAGTCTTTGCTTGCTGAAAATGAAGTAAATTATTTTTATCCAGAAATTTCTTTTGTCAAGTTTGGGGGATTTTCAAAGGTTTGTATATGGTTTTTTTTTTCTAGCTTTTCAAACAACATTTTTTTTAATTTACATTTCAGCCACTGTCCCTCTCCTGGTCTCCACACCCATCCCACAGTTCCTCATCCCATTTCTCCTCTCCCTTGCCTCCAAGAAGGTACACCCCCTCTTTCCAGAAAATATTTTTTACTGCAAATAGTAAGGGATAAAACACCTATTATGGCAGAAAAAAATTTAAAATTAAAGCAATAAAAGTTACTCAGAATAATGAGAGATAAATTTTGCAGTCTATTTAGCCATATCTATATCTTGTCATAATTGCCTTAATGCTTATGATTTAAAGATAAAACTGGTCAATGTAATTATTCAGAGAGGGAAGAATGGGTATGTACATTTAAGTTGTGAAGAAATATGACTATTTTTCTCTACTGAAAACCCAACCTTCTTGTTTAAGGAGAAATCTATATGTGATCACTCAAAAGTCTTCCCACTTCAGCCTGTAATTATTCTTGTCTACAAGTGTTGGGCACTGTAGTTAAACCTTTGCCTTGGTGACTGTCAAGCAGGCAGAGACTGTCTGGCACAATCATGAAGGACACATCATTTCAACTTTTATCTGTCCTCTCTGTTCAACCCATATGGGCAAACATTGAATTTCTCAATGATGTCTGAATCAATGGTGTTCTTCTAAGCACTATTTCTTGCCCTGCTCCATAAAAGGTAGTAAAAGTCAGAGATGTAGGTAATGTTCACCAAAAAGGAGAGTAATGTTGAGAAAATATGTGGTTATGAGGAAGATAGGAGAAACTTTCAAAGACAAATTTGTGATAAGCATCAAATTTACAGTGTTCTCCAGTAAGAGGCTGCCAACGGACTGTGTAGGAAGAATGTTGATAATAAACTCATTAGAATGTCTCTGAAGAATGTCTAAGTAGTGATTTAAATTCTAATTATGTGTAGGTTTGATATTTGCCTCAGATTTGGGGCAACAAGTAGGGCATTTTAAGAGTCACCAGGAGAAATTAGAAGACAACCATTGAGCCTTTCTTTTTGCATAGTCTTTATGAGTCAGTGTATGGTAGCATGATTATCATTTACAAAACAGCTAAGGTTGACTTAAGTTTTTCTTTCTGCTTCTAAACTTAAGTGAGGACAGATGGATCTCTCTGGGAAAGGAAAATAGAACAGACTTTGTAGGTAGACTTGGTGAGAATTAGAACAAGAGGGATCAATTGGGTAGTGGAAGAGATTGAGGGAGACAGTACTGGAAGAGATCTGGAATTGTGGAGCATTTGAGGGGCTATGTAGAAACCTAGTGCAGTGGAAGCTCCCTGGAATCTATAAGAGTGAACCTGTGAAAGTCTTATAATGGAGAATATAAAGCAAGAATTTGCCATCTGTAACCAGGAAAAGCTCCTACCAGTAGGATTAGTACAAGTACCCAGCTGCAAAACTTTCAACCTACATACAAATCTGTCCTGCCTACAAGATATGCTGGGGTAATGGTGTCACAGATCTTGTGGGAGTAGCCAACCAAAGATTTGTCCAATTTGAGTTCTATACAACAGGAGGAAACCCAGGCCTGACAGTGTCTGGATGAGAGGCAGGATAACCCAAATATCCAGAATAGAACTGGATAGAAGCAAACATAAGGACATTCAGAAACTGATGGGAGAAGATGCAGAGATCCACATCCAAACACTAGTTGGTGCCAGAGGAACCCCAGCAGAAGAAAGGAAAGAAGGACTGTAGGAGCCAGAGGGGTAGAGGACATGACAAGAACACAGGATACAGAATCAATAAAGCAGGTCTCAAAGAGGCCCACAGAGACTGAAACAACAAACACATGCCATGTCTGGGTATGAGTTAAGTCTCCTGCATAGATCTTATGGCTGTGTAGCTTGGTGTTACTGTAGAACTCACAAGAGCAGGAGTGGGAGATATCTCGGACTGATTTGCCTGCACTTGGAACCCTTTCCTCCTACTGGGGTGACTTCTAGTCTTGACATGAAGATTTGTGCCTAGTCATACTCTAACTTGTTAGGCCATGTTCAATGGATATCCTTTGCTGGAAGGGCTGTCTTTCTTTCTTTCTTTCTTTCTTTCTTTCTTTCTTTCTTTCTTTCTTTCTTTCTTTCTTTCTTTCTTTCTTTCTTTCTTCCCTTCTTTCTTTCACCCACTTTCTCTTTCTTTCTGTCTTAAAGGGAAATGGATGAGTAATTGATCTTGCAAAGAGAGGAGGTAGGGAGAGGGACTGAGAGTAGTAGAGGGAAGGCAATGTAGTTGGGATGTAATATATGAGAGAAGAATAAAAAAAAAGACAACCATTGGACAGAGATTGTTATAGGTCAATTGATGATGGGGAAAATGCAAGTAGCAGTCCAGGGAGAAAAAGGTTATGATATAATCTACTTTATGTGCAGTGAGACAGTTTATATAGAGTAGGTTCCTTCTCCTCAGTATCTAAACGTAGTCTCATCTCTGGAAATAGTGTGAGTCAGTTTATGAGAATCTGCAAAGTATCTTCAGATTTCAAGCACACTCCATTAGTGTTTCCTGTTATTGATAAGATTAATTGCTTAGATGATGAATATGAATGCAAAATCATATTAACCAATGTGAATGTATGCTTATAATTTCTCAATTATGTTTATGTATTTCAAAAGACAAACTATAAGATAGAGGAAAATAATTTTTAGCCATCAATAAAAAAATCTTCAAACTTTCAGTTTTGTAATTTATTTCTTGTCTTGTTCATAACTTTATCCTTTTGCTTTTCATGACTTATTTTTTCTACTTTTCTTCTCATATTCTACTTTTCTTCTCATATTTAATATTTTTGCCATTTCTCTTCCATTCTACCTACCCATATTGCCACTCTACCTTATTATTTCTTCTCAATGCAACTTTCCTTTCACAATGGCAATGCTTGTTTTATTTTTAAATGTGACTAAAAAGCAGTAGAAAGAATTCAAAGCAAAGTGGATCTACTACCCCCATGTTAATTGGTTTTGTTTCATACTTTCCTGTTTTTACCTAGATTTATAGGTTTACCTACTCTAAAATATAGTAACTATTATGGAAACATTTCTCTTAAATCAAAATACTCAAGGCTGCTTGCCACTTACCTTGTGCTCCTGAGATAAGGAATGTAATAGAAATAACTCCCTGAACACTATCACCTTCAAAACTACCATGGCACAAAATTTATGTATTTTAGTAATTGAAGCTAATGTTTATGTTGTGTCCTCTCTCCACTGCACCCAGCATATTGAGTGTTTCTACACATTTCACCTTCTGAGATGGTGGTAGACAGATTTTAAAGCTGTGCCTCTCACATTTCCATCTCCTGGTGATTCTTACATGAATTTGTTTTGGAATAAGAAGTGAGGTTACTAATAAGTTGACTCTAGAATAAGTTTCTCTTGAGTTACCTTGCTAGATTGGTGCAAACTCGTGGGTCTTAAGGGGAAGAGAAAGATGTAGTAGAGTAAATGAGAGTCATGGCAGAGAAGGAAGGCAAAGAGAAGATGAGACTGACAGAAAAGAAAGAGATGCATGAGGATTCTTCTGACAGACTTTGATCTCTAACAGTAGACAAGGATGGGCCTGACAGGAGAAGTACAGGTAGCCAAGAAGCTTAAAGGATCCTTAGCTGGCCAAGAAGGCTGATGAAATGAAGACTTCTGTTCTACATTGAACTGAAAAAGAAGGTGCTTGTATGGAGATTCATAGCTGAAAACGAGAAGAACACTTTCAATTCAGCCCCTAAAACCCTTTACAACATATTTTCATTAAAGTTCTAGTAGAAGAAATTGAAATAAAAAAGTCACATTTTTCCAATGAACATTGTGGTTATTTCTTAGAATAGCAAGAGAGAATGGGATGTAGAATGTTAAATGTTTTTCTTGCATATCTATTATAACCAATAATTCATGCTGGCTCATACATGTACAATCAAACACAAAGACAGTCTTGTATCCTTATGCTTTCTAATGTGAATATATATGTGTAATATCTGTGCATTTTATAATTTGCACTTTCTATGCTTCATAATCTTACCAGAGTACACTTTTCAAAGTTTTTATGAACTGTGGGGTTTACATATCCATCTGAGTGAGAAAAAGGAAAGTTTGATAAGTAGAGAAAATTCTGGAATTTTGGTTTCTTTTGAAGATACAGTACTATTATAAAACTATGGTTTTAATTCGTGGGGATAAGGCACTAATTCCTTAGTCATGTCTGCAGCAGCTGATCATGTTTGTACTCTAGTTTTTAAAAGAAGCATCATTTTTCTAGGTGTGGAGTGTTTCTGTGATTGTGTGAAGAAGTGTGATTGTGTGTGAATTCTAGGAATTTTTCTGAGGGTATATAAATTCTAGGGCCCCAGTAAGTGGGCTTCAGTTGTTGGTCATTCAGGGAAGTTGGTTGCCTTTTGTTAGAAGTCATGCTCAAAGAAGAAATAAAAGAAAGACATTAGGTCCAGAAATCTCTATTTCTGTCTTTTCCCTCTATTTATTGTTCTCTCTCTCCTATCTATTGATAGATAGGGGTGGAACTGGGAGGATAAAGGATGGGGAAAAGAATAACCCATAAAGTAAAAAATCAGCTACACTGATACACAATTTGAAAAATTTTACATGAGTTTTCAGTTTCTCAATGTTGGATTTATTTGCCTGAATTTAGAACAAAAACTAAAGAGTAAAATATATCCTCAAAGAAATATTGTTGTGGGTGTATACACAAACAAATATATTTATAAATATATTCATGTATGTGTGAATATTCACACACACATACACACACAACACACACACATACACACACACACACATATATATATATATATATATATATATATTAGCATTCATATTTGGAGAGAAGGACAATGAATATGGGAGAAATTAAAAACCAAAGAATATTAAGTGGCTCTTTTTATAGATGGCTACTGCCATCCTTTTCCAGATAGTGTCTTACATAATAGCTTACACATTTTTTTCCAAAAAAATATTATACTCATGATGAATTTATTGTTATGTCCAGGGTGTCTTAACTTTGTAAATGTATGCACATATTTAAAAATGTTCATGAAAGATCAGAAAAGGGTAAGCTCTTTTTTATTTCCCAAAGAGCAAGCCACAGTGAGATTTCCTGGTGGTGCTGAATGCTAAAGTACAGAGAGTTGCACTCATTAGGACGAGCGTGGAAGGATTTAATTTAAGGTTGGACTTTGCTAGTAGTTTCCAAATTCTTTTCAGCTTGCAGCACCTTTCTTGGTAGCTTCAAAATAAACAGAGTAAAAATCATTTTTCTTGCGGATAAAAGTGAATGTGCTCATATAGACATCCATTTAATTTTATAATGTAAAATAATAATAAATAAAAAATTCAGCTGAGGTATTATTCCTAGAAGTTGATGTCTATTCTGTCCACTCTTCCTTTATTCAAGTGGCTAGATACAGGAATAAGCTAGATCTCTATTTTGTAAAGCTGACCCCCAATTTTGCCATAAAGATGGATGTAAGATATAACGTTTTGGGAGAGGACAGGGAGATGAAAAAGGGAGGCAAAAGCTGTGAGTCTGGAAGGAGAGAGGTGGTTACCGTGTGCAGTTTTTCTGTTCTCAACTCCATCTATAGCCCCCATGATCAAATCTGGATCAGTTGATCTCCTGTCTGAGGAATGTTAGCTCATCTCAAATATTCTGAGTAAGATTTCATATTTCCCTATCCTCATTTTATTTACTTCTTGGATCTCTTAGGGTATATTGCACTCTCTTTATTCTATATTAAGATAAATAAAAACCAACATTGAGATATTGCAAGCTGGCAATGTAAACATTTTTCAATTGTACACTAGGCATTTCTGCTCCTCACTTAGGAGTAGCATAAACACTTTGAAAAAAGAAGTCTTGCAAGAGTGAAATATGGGGAAGTATGACATAGGAATTGTGAAATATAAAACACACTGATATTATTTTAAAATATGCCAAATAAATTTACTTTAAACTCAAAAAAGCTAGAGCCATGGTTTCTTATTTGTTTGTCATTTACTAATTGATTTTATAGTTCTCTTTATGTATCTATCTTTTTCACTTGTTCATTACTGGACTGCAGGAAAACACTCATTTAATGACTTCAGCAATTTCATGTACTTAACATTACAGCATGCATATGAAAGTCTCTATTAGAATAAGACATTTAAAATACAATTCTATAATTCCTTGGGCAGTAAGTGCTTCAGTGGCTTAAAATATATTGTTTAACTATCAATAATTACATGCAAAATTACACTCTAGCATTTTATATGTACTTCTTGTTGAGAGAGTCAATTGTAATGGTATTCTATATCTTTGGAAACTAGTCACTACTTTCAAAATTGATACTGTGTTCTAATCTAAACCTTCTAATTTTATGCAATGAAAACTTTCTTACACAGTCTATTTTCTATTTAGAAATGTCTAATATTAGCAGGTTTCTGAATTCCAGTTTGGTCATTAGAAATAATGCAAATGGTTGATACAACTAATGAGACTCCATTGGAGAAAACTAATTTCTTTTTCACAAGCAGATGTCAGTTGCTGATATTTTCTTAGTTAGTGTGGGTGTCTGTATCCACTTCCCCCATCTGGCTTGAACATGTGAAGGCCCCATTAGTGTTGCTCAAGGGTAGGTCCCATGTCTAATATTTGATTGTATAACAAAACTCAATGCTCTTTTTATAGATTCTTTTTTTTTGTCTCATGTTGCTTTGTTTGTGTTTATTTTGTATTAATGTTCTTTTATTTCTAATTCTTGTGTTTTTATTCCTTTTATATTCTGATATTTATTTGTTTGCTTTCTTTTCAAAGAAAGAGAAAGAGACAGCATGGGATTGTGTGGGTGGAGACATAGGAATGATCTGAGTAGAATCTGTGAAAGGGGACTATGATCGGGATCTATTGTGTGAAAATGATTTTTTTCAAAAAAAAAAAACATTAAGAGCCAATGTGAATATATTTCATTAGCTATCTATTCCTGGAAAAGAGAGTCAAGAGATATAAAACATACAGAGATAAGCATCTTAAAAAAATAAATCCTCACTGGGCAGTGGTGGTGCATACCTTTAATCCCAGCACTTGGGAGGCAGAGGCAGGCAGATTTCTGAGTTTGAGACGAGTTTGGTCTACAGAGTGAGTTCCAGGAGAGCCAGGGCTACACAGAGAAAGCCTGTCTCAAAAAACCAAAATTAAATAAATAAATAAATAAATTCTAAATGTTTAAACTTTTAACATTGCCAACTACAAGTAACTTGGGTTAAAGTTAATTCAGAGTCAGATGCGTCATATTGTTAGGATAAACTTGACCTACTGTAAACAGTGATCACTACATCTAACTACTTTGTAGGATTTCCCATTATGTTTAGACATAGGCATGTGATAACAGTAAATGTAATATAATTACATAAATTGTATACAACTAAAGTTGAGGGCTCAACTACTTATGGCATTTATAGAGTGTAGTAACCACTTAAAGACAAGTGACTGATCCAAACCCCTAAGAAGCTGAATACATCTGTCCCCTGAAAGCAACTCCAGTGTCGCTAACTCTTGGGAAGTTATTTTTACTTCAGAGCAAGTGGATATTTTAGTGAGAGGGAGGATCTTCAGGTAAATTAGGAACATGGGCTTAAGAAGTATTTCTGGATACCCAGCTATGAATCTGGGAAAGAGAAAGAAATAATAACATTATGCTCATGTGCTGATAGAGAAGTCAGAAATCCCTCTGCCCTTTTTTTTTGAGAATTGTAGCTTAATATCCAGAGGCATCCACAGTTTAGAAAGATGCTATACTGTTGAATGGCATGACACCTCTAACTCTGAAGCTAGCTGTATCCCAAATGCTCACTTATAAATTCATCACCTGCAACATTGAAGCTCTTTCCCACAGAAGCTGCATTACAAATGTCATAAATGATGGTTAGCATCCCAGGTTACTCATAGAAAACTATATTAAGCATGGCATGTTTGAAACATTGCACATTTAAAATGAAAAATGAGTTCAAATCCACAAGACATGTAATTAAGCAAAACAGAAAAAAATGAATAATTGTCTCTATTTATCTTGATGCTAGTACTTTAGAAAAGCCAGATTTAATTGGAGAAGTGATCTGATAGTGAATTTTGGGACGGAAAAGATTTTCAGGACAGTTTTGTGTTCTTTACATGCTGTGCAATTTTATTTGTATTTATCCTGAAGATACTAAAATATTTTACTGCAATTGTATCAGTAACTAACTCTAGGACTGTATTCATCTGTTACTTAGGATCAGATGATTCAAGTGGAGGCTTGGTTCTGTAAGACCAGGGATGGCTCTGCTCCAATGTCTTCCTTTGATGCAGGACTCGAGGATGACATCACTTAAGCAGATTGAAAACAATCAGAAAAATGAGAAGCTGGTAACTTGTATCACCATCGTCTCTCCTGCATCTACATCCATATTTGATCAGTAGTCTAAAGGTGCTCTTGACCTTCCCATCTCCATTTACATTTTTTTTGTCAGTGTTCCTTAAGACAAGTTTTTGTTTTATCTCATCTTAGCATTTGCTTCTTGGCAGACTCAAACTAACACAGATCTCTAGGAATTGTGTTAAGCCCAGGAAAGTTGTGAGAAAGAAATTGAGAATAACACAATGTAACAGAAGTGCTTCCATGGGACTGTAAGGAGAATAGGTGTGAACAGTCTCTGGGTCTTCTCTTATCCATTAGAGTTATTATGAAAACTGTCAAGACTTTGTTCTCCCAAACAGATCAGAAATAAAGAAGAAGAATTTCATGGGCATATGTCCATTGTTTTGCCTGCCAGGAAATTAAGCAAGACAGCATGTGGGTGGAATGTAGGTTGTACAGAAAATATTATAAATCTGGTGTGTAAATTAAAGGGTAGATTTATTTAAGAAACAATCTATTAGTTGATACTTAAAATATATGAACAGTAAGAACTTCATGAAATAGATTTACCATTTAATATTTAATTTTCAAATTAGAAAGGCTTATATCTCAAGGATCATCATTAATGTGCTTTCTCTCTACCAGTGAAGAATGATACTTATCTTCTATAGGACATGTCATTTCAATAGGCATTTATATAGAACTCAAAGTATTCAATCAAATCAGTTTTTGCTAGGGAAAACTAAAAAATGAGAACACATTTCTATAATGAAATGAGGTGTCGTGTGGTTTTTACAGCTCCCAGGTTTGTGGTTCCAGTATGAAGTGCATATGAGATATGGTAAAGAGGTTGTCTGAAGTTTTTCATGAACTGGACATCCAATCAACTTATGCTTTAAGTTTCTAATAGTTTTAACTGCCTAACTCTTTTTTATTTCTTCCAGATAAATTCCAGACCTTTATTCTGTGTCTCCTTAGACAATCACTGTGGGTATGAGTGAATTTAAATGTGTCATAGTTGAAAAGTGAAGGAGGAACATCAATTATTGTTTCTAAGTGATTACTTGCTCATACACAATGTTTCTTATGATATTCCTAAGTATATACCTTTAGGGAAAACTTATATTCAAGGCAGGACCTTGTGAAGATTTTTAGATGCTCTTTATTTTCTGTTGGAAAACTTTATTCATTATCATTTATCTCATTTGGAAGTCAGTGCTTCCATTTAACAAACATGTCATGTGGATCTGTTACCACCCTGGAAAGAAAAGCAAGATACAATTTTACTTAAAATTATGACTTTCTCCAGCTTTGTGCCCCGTGACCTCAGCTGGGGCTCTAAACTCTGATGAGAACACATATGCTTCCAGGAGCTATAAATTTTTGTTACATCACAGTGAGAACTTCACATTGTAAAAAATAACAAAGAGATATAGCTAATAAACCAATATTGGAAATACTGGCTCCCTGAAAAAGACTGAGACAGAAAGGGGGAATTAAAGAAGGAAGAAGGATAGAAGAGAAAGAAGTGATGGAGAGAAAGAAAATGCCAATGCAAAATTAAAGTACACCATTAATTTCAATAAATAATAATAGCTCAAATACCCTAATTAATATATATGAATCAGACCCTTGCCATCTTGTTTCCCAATCTCTGAAGTTTAACAGAGACACAAGCACATTGCAAAAGACTCTTCTACAGGCAGGTCAATGTAGATCTATGGAGTAAATAGTGAGGAGCGCTTTTGTGTTCTTTATTAAATAACTCTAAGAAACAATACTGCTAGGAAGAAAAATTCAAGATGGACTCACATGAGGCAGAACAAATTACCAAGTAGTGATTGGAAAGGATGGCAGATTAAAATGAGAAGATGCATACATTTGTGTCAATAAAGAAACTCAAATAGAGACATCCACTCACCACAGTATTCTCCCAACCTACTGACCAAATCCCTTACAATAGAAGCCAAAGCAGGTGAGAAAGCTGACATTTCTGAGAAAGAAGTCACCGATTTGTGTGTTTGTGTGTATGTGTTTGTCAGTGCATGAGAGAGAGAGAGAGAGAGAGAGAGAGAGAGAGAGAGAGAGAGAGAGAGAGAGAGAAGGAGACAAGGAGACAGAGAGACAGAGACAGACAGAAACAGACAGAGAAATATTGTATTGTATTTGTACACTTTTATGTGTTTGGAGACTAAGTCACAGTATGCATTTGGAGGTCAAATATCTAAGTGTTCTCCTTAGACCCTACTTCAGAAATGGTCTCATTTGTTGCTATTATTATTGTTACTATTTATTTTTTGCTTTTATGTATGCCCCGTGAACTTCTGTGTGGAATACTGTTGCAGGATATTTGATCACAGTGTGAATCCCAAGACTCTTGTTTTTTTTTTTTTTAATTTAAATTTTTTTTTATTTTATTGGATATATGGTTTACTTACATTTTAAATGGTATCCCCTTTCCTTGTTACCTCTCTGAAAACCTCCTGTCCCATCCCTCCCCCTGCTTACTAACACCCCCACACACACACACACACACACATTCCTGATGTGGTATTCCCCTACACTCGGGCATAGAGCCTTCACAGGACCAATGGCCTCTCCTCTCATTGATTTCTTTTTTTTTTATTATTTATTTTATTTTATTTTTTTAATTTACATTCCAAATCACTTCCCCTTTCCCGTTTCCTCCCTCCCCGAAAGTCCCATAAGCCCCCTTCCCTCCCTCTTTTCTCCATTCAACCCCCTCTCGTTACTCTGTCCTGGCGTTCCCCTACATCCAGTCTTTCCAGGACCAGGGGTCTCTCCTTCCATCTTTTTAGAAATCTATTGATATGCGGATTGTGTCTAGGGTATTCCGAGATTCTGGGTCAATATCCCCTTATCAAAAACCCTGTTTTTAATTGTGGTGTGGCTCAGCCGTAGTGCACACCTTTAATCCAAGAAATTTCTACCTGGATATTGTAAACAGGATTAAATAAAGACATAAGGAAGAACAAGTAACAAGTTGACAGGAAATGAACACAGGATTATTAAGAAAAAACAGAGTAAGGGAGAGTCTGGATGATCAGATTGAGAGAAACACAAGAAGTAGAAGGGAGTGGCATTCAGTGTGAAGACGATTTTCTGAATCAGAGTGAGAGAGGAGCATGCCTGTTAGGATATCAATTGAGGAGGAAGGTCAGATGAGGGCTTTATCTGCCTCTCTGAGCTAGCAGGCTCTCACCCCAACATCTGGTATCAGAATCTTCATTTTAAAATCAAATGATTGAGATTTTGTTTAAAAGCAACAGAATTCTCCTGCACCTCCTCCCATGTCACCATTGGAGTACTAGGATTAAGGACGCATCCTCCAGCTCTCACCTTGACATGGGCTTGAGCATTTGAACTCAGGGAGTTATATTTGCACAAGTGTATTATTTTCAGCATCATCCTTTCTATCCCCAGATACTAATTTAAGAGGATCAGAAGAAGAGCAGGAAGAAGGATAGATAATGCTAAGGATGGTTGGAAAAATATCACATGCAAACTTGCAAATATATAAGCAAATGTAGATTGAATTTATATTTAGAAATAGTTTAACTGGAGTTACACTAGATTGAAGAATAATGCTTCTCTCTGAAACCATAGACTATCCAAAGAAAGCCCTATATGAAATGAGTTATAGTCCTTTCAAATCATTGGTTACAGAGGTCCTGGAGAGCCTTGAAAGAACACAGGCCATTGTCATTTCTCTTTGTTATTCATGAGAACTTAATGTTATGATCATGTTGCTGAAGACACAAAATACTTTGACCAGGACATACAAGAATATAGTTTGGATAGTAGCCCTTTATCGAATATAGGGTTGGTAAAGATCTTTTCCCAAGTTGTTGGTTGCCACTTTGACCTATTGACAGTGTCCTTTGCCATGTGAAGCTCAAGAAGAAGGAAGACACCAAAGTGTGGATGCTTCAGTCCTTCTTAGAAGGGGCAACAAAATACTCACAGGTGGAAATACTAAACCACCAACCAAAGAGTACATATGGAGGGACCCATGGCTCCAGGAGCATACATAGTTGAGGATGGCCTTATAAGACAACAATGAGAGGAGAGGCCCTTGGTCCTGGGAAGGCTTGATGCCATAGTGTAAGGGAATGCCAGGGCAGGGAGGAAGGAGTGTGTGGGTGGATGGGTCATTACCATCATAGAAGCAGAGGGAGGGAGGATGGGATAGGGAGTCTGTGGAGGGGAAACCAGGAAAGGGGATAACACTTGAAATGTAAATAAGTAAAATATCCAATTAAAAAATAAATGTAAGTAAAGAAAATATTCAATAAAAAAGGAAAAAAAATTAAATGAATAAAAAAGAAAAAGTGAATAGGCAGATTATTTCATGAAAACATGGCAGGAAATTTCCCAAAATTGGAGAAATAAATTCGCTTCCAACACAATATTTATTTAGAACCGCAATCATACACAGAAAAGGAACCCTTGTAACACATCATAATCAAGAGGTCCGTAGTGCAATTAAAGGAGCTTTAAGCAGTGAGCTCTGCTCATATACAAGGCAAGAAAGAAGACTATGTTAGATCATTCATTGGCATCGTTTAAACGCCAGGAAAGCATGAAAAGATAAGCCCTGAAAGTAAGTAACTGCTGAAAGTACTACACCAGAAAAGTTATTTCCCCACTGTGGCTCTTAACTAGACTTGGGATTTCAATGGGTTCTCCCCTCTAAATACATCTGCTCAAAGCTGCCTCCCATGTGTGAAGTAGAACATGTGGTGTTTTTCTGTCTTGGTTTGGTTTATCTCATTCAGTATAACTATTTCCAGATCTATCTATCCATGCACTTAAAAATTCATTTTTAATTACAGCCAAATAAAATCCCATTGTTGATATGCAGCATATTTTCATTACCCCGTCATTAGTTGGTGGACAGCTAGGCTATTTGTATGTCCTGGCAATTGTGAATAAAGCAGCAAAGGACAGGGATGAACATGTATGTCAAGTAGAATATAGAGTACTTCAGCAATATGCCCAGGAGATGTGTTGCTGGATCATATGGTCCACTTATTTCTAGTTTTTCGAGGGACCTTCACACTGATTTACATAATGGCAACACCAGTTTGCATTGCCACCAGAGTAAGTGTTCCCATTTCTCCACATTATGACTAGTGTAAGATGGTTCCCTGATGCCCAAGGATGTTGAACGTTGAAAAAATATAACTTAACCATTGTATTCATCTTTTCAGAAGACAGTTTAACTCCATGTTCTATCTTTTAATTGGGTTATTTATGCATGGTGCTTATATGTTTTGTGTCTCAGTATAATCTGGACACAAACACTGTCAGATGTACAGCTGAGAAGGCTTTTTCCATGTTCTTTAAGATGCTTCTTCCTTTTGTTGTTGTAGCCATTTCTTTACAAAAGATTTTTAGGTTCCTGAGGTCTCATTTGTCAATTTGCTCAATTTGTTTTTAATTCTTGTATTATTATTAAGTCTTATTCAGAAAATTATTTCTTTGGCCCATACATATAAATGCAGCTCCTTCTTTCTCCTCTTAAACTTACAGGGTATCAAGTCTTATATTGAGGCACTTGATACTTTTGGATTTGAGTTTTGTATAATGTGAGAGAGAAGTTTTTATTCTAGTTTTATTCTTTTACATGTAGCTAACCAGATTGTCCATCACTTTTGTTAAAGATGTTATCCTTCCCATATGTATTTTGGCCTCTGTCAAAACTCGAGTTGCTGTAGGGTCATGTACCTCCATCTGGGTCCCCCTTTTCATTCCATTTATCAATACATAAGATTTTATTGCTTCTCTATGCTGTTTTTAATACTGTGATTGTGTAGTGTAACTTTAAATCAGGAAGGGCAATACCTGCAGCAGCATTTAAAAATACTCTTCAATATTTTTTTAACCATGCTGTGTCATTTGTGTTTCCACATTAATTTTTAGATTGATTTTTCATTCTGTGAAGTAATGCACTGTAATTTTTTGGTGGGTTGCACTGAATTTGCAGATTATTTCCAGTAGGATGGCCATATCTACAATATTAATCCTACCAATCTATGGAAGGCCTTTCCTCCTCATATTTCTGCACTTTCTTCCTTCATTGTCTTTAGGGGTTTCAATTGCATAGACCTTTCTCTTCTTTCGTTACATTTAGCAAAATATCATTTGTGAGACTATTATGAATTGGTCACCCCCATCCAGATATATTTTTGGTATGCTTGTTGTTAGTACATTAGTCGACTACCATTTTTAAAATTTTTATGCAGTTTTTTATTTTGCTGAACATATTTGAGACAGCTTTTAGGACTCTGTAGTTTATTCAACTCTAGAACTTGCTATATGGCCAAGGTTGTCCTCAAATATACAACAAGCCTCCTGCCTCAATTTTTCATGATTTTGCATTATAGTGTTGATTTACCATACATTGCAAAAAGAAAACTTTTAATAGGGAAAACAAATTTATTTCTTAAACCTGATTATGGTTGACAAACTGATAGTTTTTCACAACCATAAATGGCTCAGTGACACCCACGATCCAGAACCAGTGTTTCATTTGACTTCATAGTTAATCGAACTTCTGTTCAGTAAATTTCAGCCATGTGTATACTCTACCAGATGTAAGCAAATGTGTTAAGGTGGCAAATGCAAAGATAGTGCAACTATATCAATTGTATTTCTTGTAGCTACTCTGAATATTAATGAAAGACTTATTACACATCAAGTATATTAATAACAGAAATAAACTAACAATAATGAGCAAATTCTTCATATGATGTATGATTTTGTATAGTGAGAAATTGACAAACATGAATAAAAGGCAATAAATTATAAAACAGTACATAGAAGACATGTGTTACTAAAAGTAAATTAATGGGCAAAATAAAAATCTTTTGATTTTCTAAGAGACAGCTAAAATATAAAAATGTATGTTTTTTATTTTTATTTTTTTAATTTAAATTTATTATATTTTCTATATTTTTTTATTTACATTCCAAATGATTTCCCCTTTCCCGTTTCCTCCCTCCCTGAAAGTCCCATAAGCCCCTTTCCCTCCCTCTTTTCCCCATTCAACCCCTCCTCGCTTCTCTGTCCTGGCATTCCCCTACATCCAGTCTTTCCAGGACCAGGGGTTTCTCCTTCCATCTTCTTGGAAATCTATTGATATGCGAATTGTATCTTGGGTATTCCGAGATTCTGGGTTAATATACCTTATCAGTGACTGCATACCATGTGTGTTCTTTTGTGATTGGGTTACCTCACTAAGGATAATATTTTCCAGTTCTGACCATTTGCCTAAAAATTTCGTGAATTCATTGTTTTTAATTGCAGAGTAGTAGTCCATTGTGTAAATATACCACATCTTCTGAATCCATTCCTCTGTTGAGGGACATCTGGGTTCTTTCCAGCTTCTGGCTATTATAAATAATGTTGCTATGAACATAGTGGAGCATGTGTCCTTATATACAAAGAACTCAAGAAGTTAGACTCCAGAGAGCCAAATAACCCTATTAAAAAGTGGGGTACAGAGCTAAACAAAGAGTTCTCACCTGAAGAATATTGAATGGCTGAGAAGCACCTAAAGAAATGTTCAACATCCTTAGTCATTAGGGAAATGCAAATCAAAACAACCCTGAGATTCCACCTCACACCAGTCAGAATGGCTAAGATCAAAAACACAGGAGACAGCAGTTGTTGGCGAGGATGTGGAGAAAGAGGAGCACTCCTCCACTGCTAGTGGGATTGCAAGCTGGTACAACCACTCTGGAAAGCAGTCTGGCGTTTCCTCAGAAAACTGGGCATGACACTCCCGGAGGATCCGGCTATACCACTCCTGGGCATATACCCAGAGGCTTCCCCTGCATGCAAAAATGTATGTTTAGAACAGAGAAAACATGAAGTTGTATCTGGCAAAGCACTTCAAGTATATAAGCATTTACAACTGAATAAGAGGATAAATAGTACCATTTAAAACTAACAAAAAATTATTTTTTTTCAGAAGAGGACATATAAGCGACTGGTAATTATATGAAAAGGTATCCAAGTCTATACACACTCTAAAAATGCAATTTTAAATCACAACAATATACGCTCTTAAGGTAAACCCAAAGGGATCAACAATATAAAGTATTGTCAAGAATTTAGAGCACCCAGAATGTTACATCTTGCTGGTAAGAATGTAAAATACCAGAGCACTGCTCTGGAAAAGAGTATAACAATGTTTTATGAAGATTCAATCAAAATTTGTTGCATAAAACAGAAGTCCTATGCTTGTTAATTGCACAAGAGAAATGAGAAATATTTTAATCTGTATTTGCCTTTATTGTTTTTAGATTGTTTTGTTTTTGTTTTTATTTGTTTTTCCAACAGACTTCCATTATAACATATTTTGCTTAGGCACATTTTCACTGATGGATTTTTAAAAAAAATTATTTATTTATTTATTTACTCCATATTTTATCCCCCCATCCACCCTCTGACTGTTTCACATCCCATACCTATTCCCCAAACCCCTGTCTCCATGAGGATGTGCCCATGCTCCCACCCTGCCTGACCTCTAAACTCCCTAGGGCCTCCAGCCTCTTGAGGGTTAGGTGCATCTTCTCTAAATGAACACAGACCCGGCAGTCCTCTACTCTATGTGTGTTGAGAGTCTCATGTCTGCTGCTGTATGCTGCCTCTTTGGTGGTCCCATATTTGGGAGATCTCAGGGGTCCAGATTAATTTAGACTGCTGGTCCTCCTACAGGGTCGCCCTTCTGCTCAGCTTCTTCCCTAATTCAACAACAGGAGCCAGCTGCTTCTGTCCATTGATTGGGTACAAATATCTGCATCTGACCCTTTCAGCTACTTTTTGGGTCTTCCAGAGTGTGGTCATGCTAAGTCCCCTTTTGTGAGCTCTCCATAGCCTCAGTAATAGTGTAAGGCCTTGTGAACTCCCCTTGAGCTGGATCCCACTTTGGGCCTGTCACTGGGCCTTCTTTTCCTCAAACTCCTCTCCATTTTCAACCCTGTAATTCTTTCAGACAGGAACACTTTTGTGTCAGAGTTATGACTGTGGGATACTATGCATATCACTTTGGGTCTGAGTTACCTCATTCAGGATGATATTTTCTAGTTCCAATCATTTGCCTGCAAAACTCAGGATGTCCTTATTCTTAATAGCTGAGTAGTATTCCATTGTGTAAATGAACCACATTTTCTATATCTGTTTTTCTGTCGTGGGATATCTAGGTTGTTTCCATCTATTGGCTGTCACAAATAAGGCTGCTATGAACACAGTGGAACACGTGCCCATATGGCAGAGTGGGTCATCTTTTGGGTAAATTCCCAAGAGAGGTATAGCTGAGTCTTCAGGTAGATCTATTTCCAATTTTCTGAGGAACCTCCATATTGATTTCCAGAGTGTTTGTACCAGTTTGCAATCCCACCAGCAATGAAGGAGTGTTCCTCTTTGTCCACATCCTCTCCAACATGTGTAGTCACCTGAAGTTTTGATCTTAACTCTTCTTATTGGTGTAAGATAGAATCTCAGGGTTCTTTTGATTTGCATTTCTCTCATCACTAAGTACTTTGAACATTTTTTTAGGTGCTTCTAGGCCATTCAAGATTTTCAGTTGTGAAATCTCAGTTTAGTTCTATTCCCCATTTTTTATTGTTTATTTTTGTGATTAACTTCTTGAATTCTTTATATATTTTGGATATTAGCCCTCTAGCAGATGTGGGGTTAGCAAAGATTTTTTTTTCCCAATCTGTGGGTTGATGATTTGTCTTATTGACTATTTGTCCTTTGCCTTACAGAAGCTTTCCAGTTTCATGAAGTCCCATTTATCAATTGTTCTTCTTACAGCATGAGCCATTGGAGTTCTGTTTAGGAAATTTCCCCCTGTGCCAATGAGTTCAAGGCTCTTTCCTACTTTTTCTTCTATTAGATTAAGTGTACCTGGTTTTATGTTGAGGTTCTTGATCCACTTGTACTTGAGCTTTGTGCAAGGTGACAGATAAGGGTCTATTTTCATTTTCTACATGCAGACAGCCAATTAGACCAGCACCATTTATTGAAGATGCTTTCTTTTTCTCATTGTATATTTTTTTGGCTTCTCTGTCAAAGATCAAGTGTCCATAAGTGTGTGGTTTTATTTCTGAGTCTTCAATTCTATTCCATCGATCAATGTGTCTGTTTCTGTACCAATACTATGCAATTTTTAATCACTATTGCTCTGTAGTGTAGCTTGAGGTCAGGGATGGTGATCTCCTCAGCCATTCTTTATTGTTAAAAACAGTTTTTGCTATTTCAGAGTTTTTGCACTTCCAGATGAATTTGAGAATTGCTCTTTCCAGGTCTTTGAAGAATTGTGTTGGGATTTTGATGAGGATTGCAATGTATCTATAGAGTGCCTTAGGTAGGATGACCAGTTTTACTACGTTAATTTTGCCAGTCTGTGAGCATGGGAGATCTTTCCATTTTCTGACATCCTCTTCAGTTTCTTTTTTTTTTAATTTTATTTTTTTATATTTTTATTTACATTCAAAATCATTTCCCCTTTCCCGTTTCCTACCTCCCCGAAAGTCCCATAAGCCCCCTTTCCTCCCTCTTTTCCCCATTCAATCCCCTCTTGCTTCTCTGTCTCGACATTCCCCTACATCCAGTCTTTCCAGGACCAGGGGTCTCTCCTTCCATCTTCTTGGAAATCTATTGATATACGTATTGTGTCTAGGGTATTCAGAGATTCTGGGTTAATATCCCCTTATCAGTGACTGCATACTATGTGTGTTCTTTTGTGATCACGAAATTCCTCTTCAATTTCTTTCTTGAGATACTTGAAGTTATTGTCATACAGGTCTTTCACTTCTTTGGTTAGATTTACCTCAAGATATTTTATATTATTTGTGGCTATTGTGAAGGGACTTGTTTCCCTAATTTCTTTCTCAGCCTGTTTATCATTTGTATAAAGGCAGGCTTCTCATTTATTTGAGTTAATTTTATATCTGACCACTTTGCTGAAGTTGTTTATCAGCTGCAGAAGTTCTCTGGTGGAATTTTTTGGGTTGCTTATAAATACTATCATATCATTTGTAAATGGCAATACCTTTATTTCTTCTTTGCCAATTTGTATCTCCTTGATGTCTTTTTGTTGTCTTATTGCTTCCTTTTCTTGTCCCCGGTTTTAGTGGGATTGCTTCAAGTATGTCTCTTTTTAATTTGATATTGGCTCTTGGTTTTCTGTAAATTGCTTTTATTATGTTTAGGTATGGGCCCTGAATTCCTGATCTCTCCAAAACTTTTAACATGAACATTGTTGTGTTTTGTCAAATGCTTTTTCTGCATCTAAGGAGATGATCATATGATTTTTTTCTTTGAGTTTGTTTATATTATGGATTACGTTAATGGATTTTCATATATTGAACCAAACTTGCATCCCTGGGATGAAGCCTACTTGATAGTGGTGGATGGTTTTGATGTGTTCTTGGTTTCAGTTTGCAAGAATTTTATTTAGTATTTTTGCATTAATATTCATAAGCAAGATTGGTCTGAAGTTCTTTTTTTTTTAAGTTGTGTCCTTGTGTGATTTAATCATCAGAGTCATTGTGGCTTCATAGAATGAGTTAGGTAGTATATTTCATCAAGGGTAAAATCCACCGAAAGAAAGTCTCAATTCTGATCATATATGCCCAAATGCAAGAGCACCCACATTCGTAAAAGAAACTTTACTAAAGCTCAAAACACACATTGAACCCAACACAATAATAATTGGAGAATTCAACAACCCACTCTCATCAATGGACAGGTCATTGGAATAGAAACTAAACAGAGACATAGTGAAATTAAGAGAGGTTATGAACCAAATGGATTTAACAGATATCTACAGAACATTTCACCCTAAAACAAAAGAATATACCTTCTTCTAAGCACCTAATGGTACCTTATCTAAAATCCACCATATAATTGGATATTATATGGTGGTATTCTATATGTGGCTAATATAACACTATATATAATATAACACTGTATATAATTGGTCACAAAATAACCCTCAACAGATACAAAAATATTGAAATTATATCATGCATCTTATCAGATCACCATGACTTAATGCTGGTCTTCAATAACAGCAAAAACTACAGAAAGCCCACATACATGCGGAAACTGAGCAACTCTTTACACAATGATAACTGTCAGGGAAAAAATAAAGAAAAAAATTAGAGACTTCCTGGAATTTAATGAAAATGGTGACACATTATACCCAAACTCATAAGACACAATGAAAGCAATGTTAAGAAATTTCATAGCACTAAGTGCCCTAGTAAAGAAACTGGAGAAATCTTACTCTAACAACTTAAAATTATATCTGAGAGCTCTAGAACAAAAAGAAGCAAACTCACCAAAGAGGAGTAAAAGTCAAGAAATAGTCAAACTCTGGGCAAAATCAACCAAATAGAAACAAAGAAAACAAAACAAAGAATCAAAAAAAAAACAGAAGCTGGTTCTTTGAGAGAGTCAAAAAGAGATAAACCCCTTGCCAAACTAACTAATGGGCCGAAAGGCAGTATCCAAATTAACAAAATCAGAAATGAAATGAAAAAGGAGATATAACAACAGAAAAGGGAGGAAATTCAAAAATCAATAGATCCAAAAGCCTTTGCTCATTGTTGGAATTTTTACCTGTGAGATGGGTCTAAAATTGGGCCAGTCACTGGTTGGCCATTCTCTCACTCTGCTCCATTCTTTTCCCTGCATATTTTGTAGGCAGGACAAATTTTGGGTCAAAGGATTTGTGGATGTTTATCTCTTGACTGGGGGTCCTGTATGGCTGCAGGAGTTGGGGGTCACTTAAGGTTCCATATCCAGCACTGCTAGGAGTCTCACTTAGAGTCACTCCTATAGACTCTTGGGAGTCTCCCCATCCTAGGTCTCTGGCACATCCTAGAGATGTCCCCATTCCTGCTGCAAGTCAGCTGCCTGTTTCCATTCACTGTTCCAGTCCTTTCTCCTTGTATTTCCCCACACCTGATTCTGAGCCATCCCCTGTTCCCCTCCCTATCCTCCCTCCTTCAAAGTTCCATCCTCATCCATTTCCAATGACAATTTTATTTATCTTCTGATTGAGATTCAAGCATACTCATTGACAGTCCTTGTTATTTAGCTTTATTAGGTCTGTAGATTATAGCCAGTGTATTCTGTATTTTATGGATAATATAGCACTACAAGTCAGTACGTAGCATGCATGCATGTACTTTGGGATCTAAGTTACTTCACTCATGATGGTATTTTCTAGTTCCATCTATTTGAATACAAATTTCATTATGTCTTTGTATTTAATAACTGAGTAGTAGTATACTGTGTAAATGAACCACATTTTCTTTATCCATTCTTCAGTTGATGGGTATCTGGATTGTTTTCAGTTTCTGCTATCCAGTGGAAAAAAGATAGCCTTTTCAACAAATAGTGCTGGTTCAACTGGAGGTTAACATGCAGAAGAATGCAAATTGACCCATTCTTATCTCTTTGCACTAAGCTCAAGTCCAAGTGGATCAAGAACCTCTACATAAAACCAGACACACTGAAACTAATAGAAAGGAAACTAGGGAAGAACCTTGAACATATCGGCACAGGGGAGAATTTCCTGAACAGAACTCCAATAACTTATGCTCTAAGATCAAGAATTGACAAATGGGACCTCATAAAGTTACAAAGTTTCTGCAAGGCAAAAGACATTGTCCAAAGGACAAAGCAGCAACCAACTAACTGAGAAATGATCTTTACCAACCCTACATCCAACAGAGGGCTAATATCCAATATATACAAAGAACTCAAGAAGTTAGACTCCAGAGAGCCAAGTAATCCTATTAAAAATGGGGTACAGGGCTAAACAAAGAGTTCTTACCTGAAGAATATGTAATGGCTGAGAAGCACCTAAAGAGATGTTCATCATCCTTAGTCATTAGGGAACTGCAAATCAAAACAACCCTGAGATTCCATCTCACATCAGTCAGAATGGCTAAGATCAAAAACACAGGAGACAGCAGTTGTTGGCGAGGATGTGGAGAAAGAGGAACACTCCTCCACTGCTGGTGGGATTGCAAGCTGGTACAACCACTCTGGATAGCAGTCTGGCGGTTCCTCAGAAAACTGGGCATGACCCTCCCTCTGGATCCTGCTATATCACTCCTGGGCATATACCCAGAGGCTTTACCTGCATGCAATAAGGACACACGCTCCACTATATTCATAGCAGCCTTATTTATAATAGCCAGAAGCTGGAAAGAACCCAGATGTCCCTCAATAGAGGAATGGATTCAGAAGATGTGGTATATTTACACAATGGAATACTACTCTGCAATTAAAAACAATGAATTCACAAAATTCCTAGGCAAATGGTCAGAACTTGAAAATATCCTTAGTGAGGTAACCCAATCACAAAAGAACACACATGGTATGCAGTCACTGATAAAGGGATATTAACCCAGAATCTCTGAATACCCTAGACACAATTCGCATATCAATAGATTTCCAAGAAGATGGAAGGAGAGACCCCTGGTCCTGGAAAGACTGGATGTAGGGGAATGCCAGGATAGAGAAGCGAGAGGGGATTGAATGGGGAACAGAGGGAGGGAAGGGGGCTTATGGGACTTTCAGGGAGGGAGGAAACGGGAAAGGGGAAATGATTTAGAATGTAAATAAAAAACTTAGAAATTAAAAAAAAAAGAATAAAGCTGCTATGAACTTTATCATGACGGATGTTCCCTTTGATGTGTTCCTGGATTTGGTATATTTTTGGTATTGGCCCAGGAGTGGTATAGTTTTCTTGACGTAGAAGTATTCCTCATTTTATGAGAAACTTCTCAATTGATCTCCAGAGTGGTTGTACAAGTTTGCACTCCCACCAGCAAGGAAGGAATGTTCCATTTGCACATTATCCTCACCAACATGTGTTGTCCCTTGGGTTTTTTATCTTAGGCACTCTGATGTGTATAAGGTGGAATTGCACAGTCATTTTGATTTGCAATTCCCTAATGACTAAGGACATTGAAATGTTCTTTAAGTGTTTCCCGACCATTTGAAATCCCTTTATTGAGGACTTCTCTGTTTAGTTCTGTACCCCATTTTTAAATTAGATTGTTGTTTGTCAGTGTCTAACTCCTTGAGTTCTTTATATATTTTGTATATTAGCCCTTTGTTGGATGTAGGGTTGGTTAAGACCTCTTCCCATTCTGTAGCTGCTGTTTCGCCCTGTTGACAGTGTTCTTTGCCTTAGAGAAGTTTTTCAGTTTCAATAGGTCCCATTAATCAATTGTTGATCTTAGAGCCTGAGCTGTGGGAGTTCTGTTCAGGAACTTGTCGCCTATACCAATCTATTTAAGAATATTCCCCACTTTCTCTTCTGTGACATGTACTGTATCCAGTTTTATATTGAGGTTTTTCATCTACTTTTACTTGAGTTTTGTGCAGCTGATAAATATATTTGCATTCTTCTACCTTCAGAAATCCAGTCAGACAAGCACCATTTTATTGAAGATGCTTTCCTTTTCCTTTGTATAGTTTTGGCTTCTTTGTCAAAAATCAAATGTCCAGGGAAGTGCTGTTTTATTTTTTGGACTTTGATTTAATTCTATTGATCAATGTATCTGTTTCTATATCAATACCATGCAGTTATTGCTCTGTAATACATCTTGAAATCAGGAATGGTGATACCCTCAGAAAATCTTTTGTTGTGCAGGATTGTTTTAGCTATCCTGGGTTTTTGTTTTTCTGTGTAAAGTTGAGAAATATTCTTTTAAAGTACATAAAGAATTGTGTTGGACGTTTGATGGGATGGCCATTTTTACTATGTTAATCCTACCAATCAATGAGCATAAGATTTCATCATTAATTTCCTTCTTCATGGGCATTAAGTTCTTGTCATACAGGTCTTTCACTTTCCTGGTGTGAGTTACAACAAAAACATTTATATTATTTGTGACTATTATGAATGGTATAGTTTCTCTAACTTTCCCACCCTGTTTATTGTTTGCATACAGGAGAGTTGCTGATTTCTTTGAGGTCATTTTATGTCCAGCCACTTTACTGAAGTTATTTATCACCCATAGGAGTCTTTGTGGAGTTTAGGTATCACCATTACTGTGGTCTCATAGAATGAGTTTGGCAATCTTCCTTCAATTTCTATTTCATCAAATAGTTTGAGAAGTATTGGTATAAGCTTTTCTTTGATAGTCTGGTAGAATTCTGTGCTAAAACCATCTTGACTTGGGAATTTTTGGGGGATGAATTAGGAGATTTTTATTGATTTACTTGGCTTTAATAAGTGAGATCTATCAAGAAAAATCATCCGTTTAATTATGTTTTCCAATTTTGTGATACAGGCTTTGGAAGTCAGACCTAGTGATTTTGAATTTTCTCTGTGTCTGTTATTATGTCTCCCTTTTCACTTCTGATTTTGTTCATTTGAATACTGTCCTTTTAGTTAGTTTGGTTAAGGGTTTGTCTATCTTGTGGATTTTGTCAAAGAACCAGGTCTTGGTTTTGTTGATTCTTTGTCTTGTTGTCTTCCTGTGTAATTGTTTGATTTCAGCCCTGAGTTTAATGATTTCCTGTCATCTACTCATCTTGGGTGTGTTTGCTTTTAGATCTTTTTCAGGTGTACTGTTAAGTTGCTAATATGAGACCTTTTCAATTTCTTTAAATAGGCTCTTAGTGCTATAAAATTTCTTAGCACTGCTTACATTGTGTACCATAAGTTTAGGTATGTTATGCCTTCATTTTCATTGAATTCTAGAAAGTCCATGATTTCTTTTTTATTCCTTCTTTCACCCAGTGGTCATTAAGTACAGAATTGTTCACTTTCCATGAGTTTGTAGACTTTATGTTGTTTTGTTGTTGAAATGCAGCTTTAATCCACAGTAATTTGATAAGATGCAAGGGGTTATTTCAATCTTCTTGTACCTGTTGTAAAAGTATATGGTTAGTTTTGGAAAAGGTTCTATGAAGTGCTGTGAAGAAAATCTATTCTTTTTTGGTGAAATGTTTGGGTGAAATGTTCCATAGATATCTGTTAGGTCCCGTTGGTCCATCACATCAGTTAGTTTCATTACTTCTCTGTTTACTTTCTGTCTGAATGTCCTGTCCATGGTTGAGGGTGGGTTTGAAGTCTCCCACAATTAATGAGTTGGGTTCAATGTGTGATCTAACCTTTAGTGATGTTGCGTTTACAAATGTGGCTACCCTTGCTTTTAGGTACAGATGTTTAAAACTCAGATGTCCCCTTGGTGGATTTTTCCTTTGAGAAGCACAAGGTTTCTTCATTCTTTCTTTTGATTACTTTTTGTTAAAAGTTTATCCAGATTGTTTTGTGTGTCCACTTGCTTGGAAAACCTTTTTATAAATCTTTACTTTGAGGTGCTATCTATGTTTGTTAGAGAGGAATGATTTTTTTTTGTATTCAGTAGAATAATAGATCCTGTTTATGCATACACAATGTTAGCCTGTGTCCTTTTGTTTTGGAATTGAGTCCATTGATGATGAGAAATATTAATGAGCAATGATCATTAGTTTCTGTTATTCTGATGTTGGAGACATTAGTATATGTGTGTGTGTGTGTGTGTGTGTGTGTGTGTGTGTGTGAGAGAGAGGAGAGAGAGAGAGAGAGAGAGAGAGAGAGAGAGAGAGAGAGAGGAAAGAGAGAGAGAGAGAGAGAGAGAAAGAGAGAGTTTCTTCTTTTGATTTTGCTGGTGTAAAATTACTAACTTGTGTTTTCTTAGGTGTAGTTCCCCTTCTTGTATTGGACTTTTCCTTCTAGTATCCCATGTAGGAATAGATTGATGGAAGGATATCATTTAAATTTGGTTTTGTCGTGGAATATCATGGTTTCTATATCTATGGTGATTGAAAGTTTTGTTGGGTGTAGTAGTCTGGACTAACTTCTGCAATCTTATATAGTCTGCAAGACATCTGTCCAGGTGCTTCTAGAATTTAAAGTCTCTGTTGAGAAGTCAAGTATAATTCTGATGGGTCTGCCTTTGTATGTTGCTTGGCTTTTTCCCTTGAAGTATTTAATACATCTTTGTTTTATACATTTAAGGTTTTGATTATTATGTGGAAGGAGGATATTCTTTTCTGATCCAATCTATTTGGTGTTCTGTAATCTTCCTGTATGTTTATAGCCATTTCTTTCTTTACATTAGGAAAATTTTCTTCTATGATTTTTAAGATATTTGATATATTATGATTGCCTCAGTTTGTGTTTACTTATTGTATCTATTTATATGTTCAGATCTTGAACATATATTATTCATTTCCTTCACCTGCTAGTTTGCATTTTTCTTATAATTTTATATTTATTCATTTCCTCTTAAAAGATTTCTATTGTTTTATTGTATTTTCATGTATTTCTTTTTTATTAGATATTTTCTTTATTTCCATTTTAAATGTTATCCCCTTTCCTGGTTTCCCATCTGAAAACCCACTATCCCATTCCCCCTCCCCATGCCCACCCACTCTGTCTTCCATGTCCTGGCATTCCCCTATACTGGGGCCTAAACCCTTCTCAGGACCATTTGCATCTCATTCCTTTAATGTCCAATCAGACCATCCTCTGCTACTTATGTGGCTGGAGCCTTGGTTCCCTCTCTATGTACTCTTTAGTTGGTGTGTTAGTCCCTGGGAGCTCTGGGGGTACTCTTTGGTTCATATTGTTTCCTCCTATGGGGCTGCAAGTTCCTTCAGCTCCTTTGGTCCTTTCTCTAGTTCTTCCATTGGGGACCTCATGCTCAGTCCAATGGTTGGCTGAGAGCATCCACCTCTGTATTTGTCAGGTACTTGCAGAGCCTCTCAAAAGATAGCTATATCAGGCTCCTTTCGGCACTCACTTGTTGGCATCCACAGTAGTGTCTGGGTTTGGTGACTCTATATGGGATGACTAAGGATGTTGAATTTAGGTGCTTCTCAGCCATTTGATATTCCTCAGTTGGGAATACTTTATTTACCTCTGTACCCCATTTTTAATAGGGTTATTTGGTTCTCTGGAATCTAACTTCTTGAGTTCTTTGTATATATTAGATATTAGTCCTCTCTTGGATGTAGGGTTGGTAAAGATCTTTTCCCAATTTGTTGGTTGCCATTTTGTCCTATTGACTGTGTCCTTTGCTTTAGAGAAGTTTTGTAATACTATGAGGTCCCATTTGTCTTATTCTTATTCTTAGAGCATAAGATATTGGTGTTCTGTTCCTCTTTAAAGGATGCTACCATCTTCTTAAGATTATATTTAAAGTCATTTCCTCATTTTCTGATATGTTAGGACTTACTCTAGTAGAATAGCTGGGTTTTGGTGGTGTGATAATCCCCAGGATCTGCCTGTGACCTCAAGAATGGAGTGCAGAGCACAGAATGAAGGCAGAGTTGGAGATGGGAAGATGGAGCACAAATTGTGTGGGTATTAGAATTGCAGGGAGACTCAAAAGACAGGGAATTGGGGTGTGGTTTCAGACTTTGAAAATACCTATAGTCTCTTTAAAATTCTGAAATTCATTAACTGTGGGCTCCTGTGAAATTAAAAGAGAAAAAAAGTAACCTTTTTCATTTTTTATTTATTAAAAATTAAAAATACATAACTTTCCTCATCACTTTTTTCCCTTTAGCCCACCCAAACCCCTCCCATACCACCCCTGACTCTTAAATTGATAATCTGTATACCTCAAGAGGGAAGAACCAATATATAGTCAAAAGTATAACAAAACAAAACCAAAGACCAAGAGTTTAAATCTCAGTGTCAAACTTCTGGGACTCGTCTTCTAGTCTTCATTAGCTTGGCACATCTCAGGTCAGTTTCACTCCACTCCTGCTGCTTCTCTCAATATTCACCTCATGGTTCTGGCATCTCCAAAAATTCTTTAATCTCCTCTACAACTGGACTGAACCTTCATTTATTACCTCTCCTAGGTGTTCTTTAGGAACTTTAACCCTGTCTTAAAGTGTCAAGCCTCAAAATGCTCTGCATGTCACCTTCATGCCTTCAAAACCAGAAGCCATTGGGTGACTCTTACATATTACCAAATTTGGTTTCTAGAACAAAATACAGCCTTGTATTTCCTGCTCCCAACCTTTGAACCACAGTTTGTGTGTGCTGATCCTGAGAAAATACTTTTCAGAAGACTTTGCCTTAATGATGCTTGTCTATTCTTAATCATCAATAATTTCTCAAGAAATCAGTATCAAGTGTCTCAGGAAAGCAAAGTTCTCACCTTAATGGTTCTGACTGCTTGTTAATCATAACCATATTTTCAACTCTGTCTTCTCAGAACCTCATATTCTCAATTCAAAGTATCACATCAACAACCCTTATCTCTTCTTCAAGGGAATCTCAAATTTCCCTATGAAACTTTATAGTTAACACCTCCGTCATCTGTATTTCAGCATTATCCTCCATGTTCCCAGAGCATCTACTATACTTTAAATTTTGATAGAGTCTCTAGGCTGAAGTTCCAATGTCCTTACACAGTCTTCTCCAAAACAGGTGGTCAGGTCTGCAATAGAAATAACCCAGAACCTGGTATTAATTTCTCTCTTGGTTAGGGTTTTGATTTCAGTGATAAAATACCAAGATCAAAAGCAACCTGTAAAGTGTTTGTTTCAGCTTATAGCTCCACAAGACAATCCATCTTGGAGGGCATTCCTGGCAGGAACACAAAAGGAGCAAGAACTTGGACATAGGAGTTGATGTCAAGGGCATGGGAGAGTGCTGCTTGCTTCTTGTAGTTTACTCAGTTTGCTTTCTTACAGCACCCATGAAAATGAGCCAGGGACTAAGATAGCTCCCAGAGAGCTATGCTTTACTACATCAATCACCATCCAAGAAAGTTCCTGATTTGGTTGCAGGTCAATCTGATGGGAATATTTTCTTTAACAAGATTCCTTCAGCCCAAAAGATACAGCTTGTAGCTTGTGTCAAGTTCACATACAGCCAGCCTGTATAAACATATTTGAGTCAGAAGATGAATACACAATGAGGGATCCAAATGATTTTCACAAAAAACAAACAAACAAACAAACAAAAAAAAAGTGAATGTTTTCTGTCATAAAAGGTATGGCATTCTGTTCAACCTGATCAATCTGAAGTGATATGAATGAAACCAGGAGAGGTGACAGTCCACACAAAGCAAAATTTCTAGCAACAAACATAATTTTAAAAAAATAAAAAATAAGGCTGCTATTAACATAGTGGAGCATGTGTCCTTACTGCATGCAGGTAAAGCCTCTGGGTATATGCCCAGGAGTGGTATAGCAGGATCCTACGGGAGTGTCATGCCCAGTTTTCTGAGGAACCACGAGACTGCTTTCCAGAGTGGTTGTACCAGCTTGCAATCCCACCAGCAGTGGAGGAGTGTTCCTCTTTCTCCACATCCTCACCAACAACTGCTGTCTCCTGTGTTTTTGATCTTAACCATTCTGACTGGTGTGAGATGGAATCTCAGGGAGGTTTTGATTTGCATTTCCCTAATGACTAAGGATGATGAACATCTCTTTAGGTGCTTCTCAGCCATTAGATATTCTTCAGGTGAGAACTCTTTGTTTAGCCCTGTACCCCATTTTTAATAGGGTTACTTGGCTCTCTGGAGTCTAACTTCTTGAGTTCTTTGTATATATTGGATATTAGCCCTCTGTTGGATGTAGGGTTGGTAAAGATCATTTCCCAGTTTGTTGGTTGCCGCTTTGTCCTTTTGACAGTGTCCTTTGCCTTACAGAAACTTTGTAATTTTATGAGGTCCCATTTGTCAATTCTTGATCTTAGAGCATAAGCTATTGGAGTTCTGTTCAGGAAATTCTCCCCTGTGCCCATATGTTCAAGATTCTTCCCTAGTTTCCTTTCTATTGGTTTCAGTGTGTCTGGTTTTATGTGGAGGTCCTTGATCCACTTGGACTTGAGCTTAGTGCAAGGAGATAAGAATGGATCAATTTGCATTCTTCTGCATGTTGACCTCCAGTTGAGCCAGCACCATTTGTTGAAAAGGCTATCTTTTTTCCACTGGATGGTTTTAGCTTCTTTGTCAAAGATCAAGTGACCATAGGAGTGTGGATTCATTTCTGGGTCTTCAATTCTGTTCCATCGATCTACATGCCTGTCACTGTACCAATACCATGCAGTTTTTAACTCTATTGCTCTATAGTACAGCTTGGGGTCCGGGATACTGATTCCCCCAGAAGTTCTTTTACTGTTGAGAATAGTTTTAGTTATCCTAGGTTTTTTGTTATTCCAGATGAATTTTTGAATTGCTCTTTCTAACTCTATGAAGAATTGAGTTGGGATTTTGATGGCGATTGCATTGAATCTGTATATTGCTTTTGGCAAGATGGTCATTTTTACTATATTAATCCTGTCAATCCATAAGCATGGAAGATTTTTCCATCTTCTGAGGTCTTCTTCAATTTCTTTCTTCAGAGACTTGAAGTTCTCCACTATGTTCATAGCAGCCTTATTTATAATAGCCAGAAGGTGGAAAGAACCCGGATGTCACTCAACAGAGGAATGGATTCAGAAAATGTGGTATATTTGCACAATGGAATACTATTCTGCAATTAAAAACAATGAATTCATAAAATTCCTAGGCAAATGATCAGAACTGGAAAATATCATCCTTATTGAGGTAACCCAATCACAAAAGAACACACATGGTATGCAGTCACTGATAAGGAGATATTAACCCAGAATCTCGGAATACCCAAGACACAATTCACATATCAATAGATTTCCAAGAGGATGGAAGGAGAGACTCCTGGTCCTGGAAATACTGGATGTAGGAGAATGCCAGGACAGAGAAGCGAGAGGGGGTTTAATGGGGAAAAGAGGGAGGGAAGGGGGCTTATGGGACTTTCGGGGAAGGAGGAAACGGAAAAAGGGGAAATCATTAAAAAAATAAATAAATAAATAAATAAATAAAATAAAAAAATAGAGCCGATAATTCCAAATTTGGTAGGGAAATAACTAGGACTCTCACTCACTGGTGTGAAATGATAAGCACTTTTGTAATGCATACCTATTCAATACCCAGTAATTTCTCTTCACTCCTAGGCAAGAAAGAAGAAACAATGTCTTTTGAAAAGTCTAAACATGTGTAATATAGTTAAGCATCTTTCCTCATAAATTTTATAATGAAAAGAACACAGATGTGCATTCATAGGAGATAATGGGACACTACCAATGATGGATACTATGAAGAAAAAAATTACTTCAACAGCTGTCTACAGTACTGTAGACAGATTTGAAATGTATTTAGTCAAAGGTATGGAACCATGTGCGTTCTACATATAGAAAATCCATGAAGAGAATAAAGCAATTCTTGCTAATAGACCTGAATACTGCCTGAAGACAGGGATTTCTAGTTTATTGAGGTGAGGGAAGTATTCTAAATTTTGATGAGAGTAGTGTATATGCATATTTAGAACTCATCAGAAATGATACATGGGAGTCTGAATATTTTACTCTATATAAACATCATGCAATAATTTTTAAAGTAAATTATGATAAAGATACAATAAAGATGGATAACATGTTTTATTTTCAAGTATTTTCTCACTGTGCTTTGGATATTTAATGTACTTAAAAGCTATAATACCTGGTTTATGATAATTATTTATTATCATTTATGGATGATCACACTGAAGAACTGAGAAATTAAACCATTTGTCATGACCATATAATTAGCAAATGCTAAAGCCATAAATTGATCTTAGGTGGTTTAGTTATGGAACATGAATCCAAGCTCTGATGCTCTGTTGCTACTTGAAAGCAAATTTGGCTTAGAAAAAATTTAAATTTCAGGAAAGGTGAAGGAAATGTCATTTCCAGATCTTTGCTCCTGTTACTGAGCAGGTGGGTACAGCCAGGAATGCAGGGAATACCCTAGTGTCAGAACAGCTGGGGCAGGGTCCAGCAGGACCCCATCTGCACCCAGAAGTTGGACAGTGCCACAGCACTCAGTGCCAGGAGAAAGCAGGTCTCCCAGCAGTGCTGAGACAGGTTTGCAGGCACAAAGGAGGGGCAAGCACCAGCCAGAGACAGCAAGAGCAACTAAAACTAGAGAAAACCAGATGGCAAAAGGCAAACATAGGAAACTTACTAATAGAAATCAAGGCAACATGACACCAACCGAACCCAATTCTCCCACAACAGCAAGTCCTGGATACCGCAACACACACAAAAAAGCAAGATTTGGATTTAAATTCACAGCTCATGATCTGATGGAGGGTTTCAAGAAGGACATAAATAACTCCATTAAAGAAATACAGAAGAACACTAGTAAACAGGGAGAAGCCCTTGAAGAACTAAGGGAAAACACAACAAAAGTGGTGAAGGAATCGAACAAAGTCATCCAGGATCTAATGCTGGAGGTAGAAACAACAAAGAAATCACAAAAGGAAACACCTCTGAACATAGAAAGCCTAGGAAAGAAGTCAGGGGTCATGGATTCAAGCATCAACAACAGAATACAAGAGATAGAAGAGATAATCTCAAATGCAGAAGATACCATAGAAAGAATTGACGTAGCAGTCAAAGAAAATGCAAAATGAAAAAAGGTCCTGACCCAAACTATCTGGGAATTTCAGGACAAAATGAGAAGACCAAACCTAAGGATTATAGGTATAGAAGATAGAGAAGATTTCCAACTTAAACGTCCAGGAAATGTCTTCATCAAAATTATAGAAGAAAACTTCCCTAGCATAAGGAAAGAGATGCCCATAAACATACAAGAAGCCTACAGAACTACAAATAGATTTGACCAGAAAAAATTCCTCCTGTCACATAATAATTAAAACACCAAATGTGCTAAACAAAGAAAGAATATTAAAAGCAGTAAGGGAAAGAGGTCAAGTAACAGATAAATGTAAACCTATCAGAATTACACCAGAATTCTCACCAGAGTCTATGAAAGCCAGAAGATCCTGGGCAGATGTCATACAGACCCTAAGGAAAAACAAATGCAAACCCAGGCTGCTATACCCACCAAGTATCTCAATTACCATAGATGGAGAAACCAAGGTATTCCATGACAAAAACAAATTTACACAATATTTTTCCAAAAATCCAGCCCTTCAAAGGATAACAACTGAAAAACACCAACAAAAAGAAGGAAACAACACACTAGAAAAAGTAATAAATTAATCTTCTTTCGACTAACCCAAAAGAAGATAACCACACAAATATAAAAATTACATCAAAAATAACAAGAAGCAACAATCACTATTCCTTAATATCTCTTAACATCAATGGACTCAATTCCCCAATAAAAAGACATAGACTAACAGACTGGATACATAAGGAAGACCCAGCATTTTGCAACATACAGGAAATGCATCTCAGTGTCAAAGACAAACACTACCCCAGAGTAAAAGGCTGGAAAACAATTTTCCAAGCAAATCGTTCCAGGAAACAAGCTGGAGTAGCCATTCTGATATCAGATAAAGTTGACTTTCAACCCAAAGTCACCAAAAAAGACTTCATACTCATCAAAGGAAAAATCTACCAAGAAGAACCATCAACTCTGAATATCTATGCTCCAAATGCAAGGGCAAACTCATTCGTAAAAGAAACTTTACCAAAGCTTAAAGCACACATTGCACCTCACACAATAATTGTGGGTGACTTCAACACCCCACAATAGACAGATCAGGGAAACAAAAACTAAACAGAGACACACTAAAACTAACAGAAGTTTTGGACCAAATGGATTTATCAAATATCTATAGAACACTTCATCCTAAATCAAAAGAATATACCTTCTCAGCACCTCATGGTACCTTCTCCAAAACTGACCATATAATTGGTCACAAAACATACCTCAACAGATATAAGAAGATTGAAATAATCCCATGTCTCCTATCAGATCACTATGGCATAAGGGTGATCTTTAATAACAACAAAAACAACAGAAAGCCCACATACATATGGAAGCTAAACTATGCTCTACTCAATAATGACTTGGTCAAGGAAGAAACAAGGAAACAAATCAAAGACTTTCTAGAATTTAATGAAAATGAAGGCACCCAAATTAATGGGACATAATGAAACCAGTGCTAAAAGGAAAACTCAGAGGTCCAAGTGACTCCAAAAAGAAGCTGCAGAGAGCATATACTAGCAGCTTAACAGCACACCCGAATGTTCTAGAACAGAAAGAAGCTAATACACCCCAGAGGAGTAGAAGGCAGGAAATCATGAAACTCAGGGCTGAAATTAACCAAGCAGAAATAAAAGGAACCATACAAAGAATCAACAAAACCAGAAGTTGGTACTTTGAGAAATGCAACAAGATAGACAAACCCTTAGACAGACTAACAAGAAGGCACAGAGACAGTATTCAAATTAACAAAATCATAAATGAAAAGGGAGATATAACAACAGAAACTGAGGAAATTCAAAAAATCATCAGATCCTATTACAAAAGCCTATACTCAACACAACTGAAAAATCTGGATAAAATCGACAATTTCCTAGACAGATATCAACTACCAAAGTTAAATCAGGATCAGATAGACCATCTAAACAGTCCCATAACCTGTAAAGAAATAGAAGCAGTCATTGAAAATCTCCCAACCAAAAAATGCACAGGACCAGATGGTGTTAGTGCAGATTTCTATCAGATCTTCAAAGACCTAACACCAATACTCTTCAAACTATTCCATAAAATAGAAACAGAAGGAACACTACCCAACTTATTTTATGAAGCCACAATTATGCTGATACCTAAACCACACAAAGATCCAACAAAGAAAGAGAACTTCAGACCAATTTCCCTTATGAATATTGATGCAAAAATACTCAATAAAATTCTTGCCAAATGTATCCAGGAATACATCAAAACGACCATTCACCATGATCAAGTAGGCTTCATCCCAGGGATGCAGGGATGGTTCAATATACAAAAATCCATCAATGTAATTCACTATGTAAACAAACTTAAAGAAAAACACCACATGGTCATTTCATTAGATGCTGAAAAGGCATTTGACAAAATTCAGCATCCTTTCATGTTAAAAGTCTTGGAAAGAACAGGAATCCAAGTCCCAGACCTAAACATAGTAAAAGCAATAAACAGCAAACCAGTAGCCAACATCAAACTAAATGGAGAGAAACTTGAAGCAAACCCTCTAAAATCAGGGACTAGACAAGGCAGCATTCTTGCTCCTTATCTATTCAATATAGTACTTGAAGTTCTAGCTAGAACAATTAGACAATAAAGGGAGGTCAAATGGATAGAAATTGGAAAGGAAGAAGTCAAATTATCACTATTTGCAGATGATATGATAGTATACTTAGGCGACACAGAAAACTCCACCAGAGAACTCCTACAGCTGATAAACAACTTCAGCAAAGTGACTGGATATAAAACTAACTCAAACAAAACAGTAACCTTCCTATACTCAAAAGATAAACAGGCTGAGATAGAAATTAGGGATATGACACCCTTCACAGTAGTCACAAACAATATAAAGTAGGTTGGTGTGACTCTAACCAAGGGAGTCAAAAATCTGTATGACAAGAAATTCAAGTCTCTTAAAAAAGAAATCAAAGAAGACCTCAGAAGATGGAAAGATCTCCCATGCACATGGATTGGCAGAATTAATATAGTAAAAATGGACATCTTTCCAAAAGCAATCTATAGGTTCAATGCAATCCTCATCAAAATTCCAACTCAATTCTTCATAGTGTTAGAAAGAGCAATTCTCAAATTCATCTGGATTAACAAAAAACCCAGGATATCTAAAATTATTCTCTACAGTAAAAGAACTTCTTGGGGAATCAGTATCCCCGACCTCAAGCAGTGTTACAGAGCAATAGTGTATGTTCATAGCAGCCTTATTTATAATAGCCAGAAGCTGGAAAGAACCCAGATGTCCCTCAACGGAGGAATGGATTCAGAAGATGTGGTATATTTACACAGTGGAATACTACTCTGCAATTAAAAATAATGAATTCACGAAATTCCTAGGCAAATGGTCAGAACTGAAAAATATCATCCTTAGTGAGGTAGCCCAATCACAAAAGAACACACATGTTATGCAGTCACTGATAAGGGGATATTAACCCAGAATCTCGGAATACCCTAGACACAATTCGCATATCAATAGATTTCCAAGAAGATGGAAGGAGAGACCCCTGGTCCTGGAAAGACTGGATGTAGGGGAATGCCAGGACAGAGAACAGAGAGGGGGTTGAATGGGGAACAGAGGGAGGGAAGGGGGCTTATGGAACTTTCGGGGAGGGAGGAAACGGGAAAGGGGAAATCATTTGGAATGTAAATAAAAAATTATAGAAAAGATAAAAAGAAAAAAACTGCATGGTATTTGTACAGTGACAGGCAGGTAGATCAATGGAATAGAATTGAAGTCCCAAAAATGAACCCGCACACCTATGGTCACTTGATCTTTGACAAAGGAGCTACAACCATCCAGTGGAAAAAAGATAGCTTTTTCAACAAATAGTACTGGTTAAACTGGCAGCTAGCATACAGAAGAATGCAAATCAAACCATGTTTATCTCTTCGTACTAAACTTGAGTGCAAGTGGATCAAGGACTTGCATATAAAACCAGACACACCAAAACTAATAGAAAAGAAACTTAGGAAGAGCCTTGAGCACATGGGCACAAAGCAAAATTTCCTGAACAGAAGACCAATATCTTATGCTCTAAGATCCAGAATTGACAAATGGAACCTCATAAAATTACAAAGTTTCTGTAAGGCAAAGGACACAGTCAATAGGACAAAAGGACAACCAACAAATTAGGAAAACCCTACATCTTACAGAGGGCTAATATCCAATATATACAAAGAACTCAAGAAGGTAGACTCCAGAGAACCATTGGGGTACAGAACTAAACAAAGAATTTTCACCTGAGGAATATCAAATGGCTGAGAATCACCTAAAGAAATGTTCAGCATCCTTAGTCATCAGGGAAATGCAAATCAAAACAACTCAGATTTCACCTCACACCAGTCAGAATGTCTAATCAAAAATTCAGGAGACAGCAGGTATTGGCGAGGATGTGGAGCAATCTCCACTGCTGGTGGGATTGCAAGCTGGTACAACCACTCTGGAAATCAGTCTGGCAGTTCCTCAGAAAATGGACAAAAGAGTACTGGAGGACCCTGTTATACCACTCCTGGGCATATACCCAGAGGATTCACTAACATGTAATAAGGACACATGCTCCACTATGTTCATAGCAGCCCTATTTATAATAGCCAGAAGCTGGAAAGAACCCAGATATCCCTCAAGGAGGAATGGATACAGAAGATGTGGTATATTTGTACAATGGAATACCTCTCAGCTATTAAAAACAATGAATTCATGAAATTCTTAGGCAAATGTGTGGAAATGGAAAATATCATCCTGAGTGAGGTAAGCCAATCACAAAAGAACACACATGGTATAATACCCAAGACACAATTCACATAAAAAATGATGCCCAATAAGAAGGAAGAACAAAGTATGGATACTCTGCTCCTTCTTAGAAGGGGGAACAAAATACCCATAGAAGGAGATACAGAGACAACATGTGGAGCAGAGTCTGAGGGAAAGACCATCAAGAGACTACCCCACCTAGTGATCCATTCCTTATACAGTTACAAAACCCAGGAACAATTATCTATGTCCACAATTACTTGCTGACCAGAGCCAGATATAGCTTTCACCTGGGAGGCTCTGCTAGTGCATGACAAATACAGAGGTGGACACTCTCAGCCAGCCATTGAACTGAGCACAGGGTCCCCATTGGGGGAGCTATAGAAAGGACCCAAGGAGCTGAAGGGTTTGTAGCCCCATAGGAGGAACAACAATATGAACCAATTAGTACCCCCAGAGCTCCCTGGGACAAAACTATCAACCAAAGAGTACACATGGTGTTAACCAAGGCTCCAGACACATAGGCAGCAGAGGATGGCCTTGTTAGACATCAAAGGGAATAGAGGCCCTTGGTCCTGGAAAGGCTCGATGCAGCAGTGTAGGGGAATACTAGGACAGGGAAGCAGGAGTGGGTTAATTGGAGAACAGGGGGAGGGGAGATGGTTTTTGAGATTTTCAGAGGGTGGGAGGGAAGCAGGAAAGGGGAAATCATTTAAAATGTAAATAAAGAATATAGCTAATAAAAAAATTAAAAAAGGAAAAAACCAGAAATATAATTTCCCCTCTCCATTCATCCTATATATCATAAATATGAAATATTGTAAACAGATTTTGTTCAAACATTTTTCAATATTTTTTATGTCTGGCTATGCATAATTTTAATATAAAAATTCTCCCATGTTTAATAAGGTTTAATTGATAAAATTACACATATTTACTATATACACTTTCCTATTTTGATATATAAAGGCATTAGAAACTAATTAAATAAAGCTGATTAACTTATATATTACCTACATATTTATCAACTCTAGGGGAGACAACATTTAACACAAATTCTCTTAATTTTTAAGACAACACTGCATTATAATTAACTCTAATTATCACATATATGATATACTACCAAAATTTGTTCAATTTGACTGTGGTGGTTTGGATTAGATGTCCCAAATATGTCTCAAGCATTTGGCTGTTCTAGTTTCAATTTTTGGCTGTTTGAGGATGCTTCTGAGGTGTTGCCCTACTGGAAGAAATATAACAAGGGAACTGGTTTTGAGATTCCTAAGACTCAAGTCATCCCCAGTTCTCTTTGGGTTTCTTGCTTGTGGTTTGAGATCTCTTAATTGTTCCTCCTGTCAGGCCAGGTGCTTGCTGTCATGCTTCCCAGCCGTGATGATGATAATGGACTGTTTTCCCTCTGGGACCATGAACCTCAAATAGACACATCTTTCAATAAGTTGCCTTGGTCATGGTATTTTGTCTCAGCAAAAGAAAACTGACTAATAGATTGATTGGTCAATGGTAACGTTGTAATAATGTGACAGATATTTCCTCAGCTCTTCCATTTTGTGGCTTCTTTTTTTTTTTTTTAAATTTATTTATTATGTGTAAGTACACTGTAGTTGTCTTCAGATTCACCAGAAGAGGGCATCAGATCTCTTTATGGATGGTTGTAAGCCACCATGTGGGTACTGGGATTTGAACTCATGACCTTCGGAAGAGCAGTCAAGTGCTCTTACCCGCTGAGCCATCTCCCCAGCCCCCATTTTGTGGCTTCTTGATACCACCGTTAAATTCTACTCCGAATTTCATTGAATTTAATTTCATTGATTCTACAAACAAATGATATTGTGAGTACTTTATCTTTCTATATGAATGCCTTATTTCATGGAGGACAATGTGGTCTGTGCTCTTCCATAGTGCCACAAATGATGGAATTTCTTTCTATCTTAAGATTTAAGAGTATTTTAGTGCATTTGTGTGTGTGTGTGTGTGTGTGTGTCCATCTGTGTGTGCATTCATTTGCCCAATTTTATTTATTCATTAATCAACTGAAGTCTCCAGTTGGTTTTATATCTCAGCTATTGAGATTAATGTTATTATGAACATAATAAATGAGATATAACTTGAAGATATTCCTTGATTTCCTTAGACTATTTGCAAATCACATGAAATTTCTATTTTTAATATTATGAACATTGACATAGTTGTCCATAAATATTTAAAATCCAAGTGAGTTTTCAGAGTCTAGAAGGCTAAGGTGTGCCAATTTAAAGATCAAGTATATTCTTGCTTCTATGGCTAAACTGTTTCTTAAAATGTGGGGGAAATGGAGGGGACAGATACCATAGAGATATAATTCAGTGCATTAGCATTCTTGCCAAAAGCCTGATGCTCTGAGTTGGTTTTTCAGGACACAGGTATTAGAGGGATTAATTGATCTTCTCATCCTTGTTCTCTGACTTCCACATGCATGCTCTATTATGCATGTTCTCTAGTTATTAAATATAAGCAAAATTTGAAAATAAAAATTAATTAAGAGATAAGAAATGGTAATAGAGGAATTGTGGCTCCTACTTATAATTTTGCCATTTGAAATTCAGAGAGAAGAGGATTTGTTGTAAGTTAGAGGCCTAGATAACAGGATTACACTTTGTATCCAAAAAGGAAGGAAGATCATATTATTTATATACACAATTTTATGTCTTCCTTAAAATTTATTTGGCCTTCTTTTCCTTTTCTTTCCTACTTGCTCTTGCTATGTTTTCCAAATATGGGTGTTTTGGCCTTCCTCCAGATTTGATAAGAACAACAATTTTTCACCCTAGATGTGTCATAAATAGTCGTTTTGAAATTCAGGATATTTCTTCTGTGAATAATTGTACATTCATATTGTATCATGAGAAACTATTGACAAATAGTTTTCTTCCATTGTTGAGATAATTTTATGTTTTCTGTTTTACCCTTGTTTCTGACAATATAGTCTATCACATTTACTCACAGGCACATGTTGTATACTCCTTGTGAGATAAAATCCGATTTCGTTATATAGAAAAATCCTGCCAACACATCACAGTTGTTTTTTGTTTGATTTTGTTTGTTTGTTTGTTTTTGTTGATATTTTTTTCTAAAGAGGTAAAGAACATTTAATATTCCTTCTTCTTTAAGTGTTTGTTGAAATTTTCCCACATTTATCTGTTGCTTGGCTGTTTTCTTAGAAAATGATTTCTGATTTAATCTTATATACCTGCCAAGTTTTTCTTTGTCTTTCTTATTCAGTCTTGGCAGGTTGTCTCTTTCTTGGAATCTGTCTCCCCTTACAATATCTAATTTGTGGTTCTGAAATTAATTACAATTCATTTCTGTGCAATTGGTTGAAATGTTTCTCCCTCCTTTTCTGTTTAACTGCATTCGAATCTTTATCTTCCTTTCCCTGTTATATTAGATGTGAACTTGTATACTAATTTAATTGTTTTCTCTTCATTGACATTTTTATTTTTTTTGTCATTTGTATTGTTTATATCTACTTTGTTAGTTACTTCCCTTATTTCTATTAGAAAATTATTCTTCTGCTTTCCTAGTTCTTTGCTGTCTAAAATTACACTGTTTAAGAAAGATTTTTGGCTCTCTACTCTTATATGTTTCAGAGACAGCTGCACCTTCTTGGTTAGTGCCAGCTTTGTCCCAAAGACATAATGGTGAAGGGCAGAGTGAATGGGTTTTCCCGTATTGGGTCCTTGGTTGTCAGTGCTGTCTTTTCATTTGCATCTGGCAAAGTGGAGATTGTTGCTATTAATGATCCCTTCATCCACTTCAACTACACGGTCTTCATGTTCTAGTATGACTCCAGCCATGGTAAGCTCAATGGCACAGTCAAGGCTGAGAATAGAACAACAAAACATTTGTCATCAATGGGAAGCCCATTGCCATCTTTCAGGAGCTAGATACTGCTAACATCAAATAGGAGGATGCTAGTGCTGAATATGTCCTGGTGTCTATGGATGTGTTCACCACCATGGAGAAGTCTAGGGCCCACTCGAATGGTGGGGTCAAAAGGGTAATCATCTCTGCCCCTTCTACCAATGCCTTCACATTTCCAATGTGTGTGAACCAGAAGAAATATGACAACTTGCTCAAGATTGTCAGCAATGCATCCTGTACCACCAACTGACCAAGGTCATCCATGACAACTTTGCCATCATAGAAGTATTCATAATTATGGTCAATGCCATCACTGCCTCTCAGAAGACTGTGGATGGCCCCCTGGAAAGCTGTGGCATCATGGCCATGGTGCTTCTCAGAATGTCGTCACTGCATTCACTGGTGCAGCCAAGGCTGTGAGCAAGGTGATTTCAAAGGTGAACTGGAAGCCAATGAACTTCCTACTCCCAATGTAACCGTCATGGATCTGACATGCTACCTGGAGAAATTAGCCAAGAACAGTGACATCAAGAAAGAAGTGCAGCAGGCATCCAATGGCCCACTAAATGGCATCCTGGGCTACACGGAGGACCAGTTTGTCTCTTGCCACTTCAACAGTAACTCCCATTCCTCCATCTTTGATGCTGGGGCTCGCTTTGCTCTCTATGACATCTCTGTAAAGCCCATTTCCTGGTGTGACTATGAATATGGCTACAACAACAATGCAGTGGACATCATGGGTACATGGCCTTCATGACTAAGAAACCCTGGACCACCCGCCCCAGCAAGGGTATTGAGAGCAAGAGGGAGGCCCTTGGTTGTCCTCGGTTACTGAGGAGCTCCTGTCACAACTCGAACACCAACAATGAGCATCTCCCTTACAGTTTCCATCCCAGAACCCCATAATAATGGGAGGGACCTATTCTCTGGAACACCATCAATTATTTTGTTTATTTGCATTCCAAATGTTGTGCGCCCTAGTGGTCCATCCCCCCATTCCCCCTTTGCCTCTGAGAAGGTGCCCCCTCCCTTATCACCCTTCCTTAGAGCACTGTCTCTACAGGATTAGGCCCATGAATTCCCACTGAGGCCAAAAAAGGCAGTTCTCTGCTACATATGTGCTGGGAACCATGGACTACCCTGTGTATGTTCTTTAGTTGGTGGCTTAGTGTCTGGGAGCTCCCAGGTGTCCATACTAGTTGATACTGCTGGTCTTCCTATGGAGTTGCAATTCCCTTCAGCTCCTTCAATTCCTCCTTTCATTCATAGGGGTACCCAACTTCAGTCCAATGGCTGGCTGTATCTATCTGTATCTCTCTCTGTCAGATGCTAGTAGAGCCTCTCAGAGGCCAGTCATGCTAGGCACCTATCTGTAAGCACAACTTAGCATCAATAATAGTGTCAGGGTTTGGTGCCTGCCCATGGAATGGATACAGGTATTTCAAACTCTTGCTACATTTAAAGAATATTTGAAATTGTGTTTATATTTTCATTTGTCTCGAGATTAATCTTATATTACTATTTTAATATGTTTTGATTAATAATGAATATATTTTAATTACCAAACACGTAAATTTAATTTATATCTGCTTCTAATAACAAATGTAAGTCTGAATATAGGGAAAGAGAAACCTTATATAGAGTTGGTGGGAGTATAAACAAGTACAGCTACTAGAGAAATCCTAGATGTTTCTCAAAAAACAGATTTAGAAACAGATGTATTCCATGGCCCAGGTACACCACTCTTGGACACACACCCAAATGACTTTAAATTTTAAAGCAGAGAACATTGTACATTCATGTTCACTGATGCACTGTTTGAAATTGCTAGGAAACAGAATCAATTTAGATGTCCATCAACAGACAAATGGATAATGGAATGTTACTAAGATGTAAAGAAAATTAAAACTGCTTTTACATTCTATGTCACCCTAGTTGAAACAGCAATTACCAGGGAAATAAATGAAAATAAATGGTGCAGAGAATGGATGGAGAAAGAAAACTGGTGTGAGATTACTACTAATATGAGATCATAAACTTGTGTTCACTGTGTGTCTAAGGTTTTTCAAAATGCTGAAAATAGAGCTACCATATAACCCTGCTATACAACATTTAGAATATTTACTAAGTAAAAATACCATGGGCATGCCATATTGCTGTGACACTATTCTCAGTAGCTAGAAAATAGTGCCAGCCTAGAAACCATCAACAGATGAATGTTTAAAATGTATGTGGCCAGGTAATAAAATACCTTATTCAACTAGAAAGAGGAATGAAATTTTTATATTTGTAGGAAAATGAACAGACTTGGAAATCATTATATTAAGTGAAATATTTTCTCTCATACTCAGTCAAAAATAAAATATAAATTCATATATGTGTCTGTGCATGCATAGGTCATGAAAATAGAAAGGGTCATGGAAGTGTAGGAGAAAGAGAACTTGAAGGAGGGTCAAGACTAACAAGATAGTAATACAACGCATGTGACATGAAAAGGGAAGGTTCTGTTCACAGGAAGAAAGAGATCAGCAGGAAAGGGAAACAGAAACAAGGAAGGTCAGCTGTGAGGACAACAAAGCATAATTCATATTACCATACATATACAAAAAACTGCATAAGGAAATGGCATAATGAAACTCATTACTTCATGTAGTAATTTTAGAAATTAAAAACATCAAACTAAACATAAGACCTTTGACTTTTTTTTAAAGAGACAAGTAAATTAGACATTCAAAAAATATAAAACTCAAAACTGGTAAAATACCACCATCATGATATTATACTTATATAATAAAGGCTCAACTAATACTGGTAGTGCTCAGGTGTGCATGCTAGGGCTTCCTTCTAGCTGTGTGCTGGGATAAGCTCATATCCCTGCTCCTCCAGCTTGCTTTGGACTACCAGGCTCTATTAGTCATGTTCTTCATGTGTGAATGACAGAAATGTAAGCATCAATACCAATATCAAAAGAATATCGTAATCATTTGTAAGTGACATGTGATTTTTTTGGGGGGGGATGTCTGCAAGACCTTCTTTACCGTGCCCCATGGTATTTTTTTATTAGATATGTTCTTTATTTACATTTCAAATGATTTCCCCTTTCCTGGATGCCCCCTCCCTGATAGTCCCATAAGCCCTCTTCCCTCCCCCTGTTCCCCAGTCAACCCCTTCCTTCTTCCCTGTCCTGATATTCCCCTACACTGCTGCATTGAGCCTTTCCAGGACCAGGGGACTCTTCTTCTTTCTTCTTGGGCATCATTTGATATGTGAATTGTTTCTTGGGTATTCTGAGCTTCTGGGCTAATATCTGCTTATCAGTGAGTATATACCATGTGTGTTCTTTTGTGATTGGGTCACCTCACTCAGCATGACATTCTCCAGTTCCACCCACTTGCCTAAGAATTTCATGAATTCATTATTTTTAATAGCTGAGTAGTATTCCATTTTGTAAATATACCACATTTTCTGTATACATTCCTCTGTTGAGGGATATATGGGTTCTTTCCAGCTTAAGACTATTATAGAAAGGGCTGCTATGAACATACTGGAGCACGTGTCCTTATTACATGCTGGAGAATCCTCTGGGTATATGCCCAGGAGTGGTATAGCAGGGTCCTCCAGTAGTTTTATGACCAGTTACTGCAAGACTGATTTCCAGAGTGGTTGAACTAGCTTGTAATCCCACCAGCAGTGGAGGAGTGTTCCTCTTTCTCCACTTCCTAGTCAGCAACTTCTGTTTACTGTGTTTTTGATCTTAGCCATTCTGATTTGTGTGAGGTGAAATCTGAGGGTTGTTTTGCTTTGCATTTCCCTGATGAGTAAAGGATGTTGAACATTTCTTTAGGTGCTTCTCAGCCACTTGATATTCCTCAGGTGAAAATTCTTTGTTTAGCTCTGTACCCCATTTTTTAATAGGGTTATTTGGCTCTCTGGGGTCTATGTTCTTGAGTTCTTTGTAGATCTTGGGTTTTAGTCCTCTGTCAGATGTAGGGTTGGTAAAGATATTTTCCCAATTTGTTGGTTGCCGTTTTGTCCTATTGACAGTGTCCTTTGCCTTACAGAAACTTTGCAATTTTATGAGGTCCCATTTTTCAATTCTTGATCTTAGAGCATAAGATATTGGTCTTCTGTTCAGGAAATTTTCCTCTGTGCCCATGTGCTCAAGGCTCTTCCCCAATTTTTTCTATTAGTTTTAGTGTGTATGGTTTTATGTGGAGGTCCTTGATCTGCTTGGACTTGAGCTTAGAACAAGGAGATAAGAATGGATTGATTTGCATTCTTCTGCATGCTGACCTCCAGTTAAACCAGCACCATTTGTTGAAAAGGCTATCTTTTTTCCACTGGATGGTTGTAGCTCCTTTGTCAAAGATCAAGTGACCATATGTGTGTGGGTTCATTTTGGGTCTTCAATTCTATTCCATTGATCTACCTGCCTGTCACTGTACTAATACCAAGCAGTTTTTAACGCTATTGCTCTGTAGTGCTGCTTGAGGTCGGGGATACTGTTTCCCCCAAAAGTTCTTTTACTGTTGAGAATAGTTTTAGCTATCCTGGTTTTTTTGTTATTCCAGATGAATTTGAGAATTGCTCTTTCTAACTCTATGAAAAATTGAGTTGGGATTTTGATGGGGATTACATTGAATCTGTATATTGCTTTTGGCAAGATGACCATTTTTGCTATATTAATCCTGCCAATCCATGAGTATGGAAGGTATTTCCATCTTCAGAGGTTTTCTTGGATTTCTTTCTTCTGAGACTTGAAGTTTCTGTCATACAGATCTTTCACTAATTTGTTTAAAGTCACACCAAGATACTTTATTTTCCTTGTGGCTATTGTGAAGGGTGTCATTTCTCTAATTTCTTTCTCTGCCTGTTTATCCTTTGAGTATAGGAAGTCTACTGATTTATCTGAGTTAATTTTACATCTGGTCATTTTGCTGAAGCTGTTTATCAGTTATAGGAGGTCTATGGTGGAGGTTTCTTGGTCGTCTAAGTGTACTATCATATCATCTGCAAATAGTGATAGTTTGACTACTTCCTTTCCAAATTGAATCCCTTTGACCTCCTTTTGTTGTCTAATTGCTCTAGCTAAAATTTCAAGTACTATATTTAATAAATATGGAGAGAGAGGGCAGCCTTGTCTAGTCCATGATTTTAGTGAGATTGCTTCATGTTTCTCTCCATTTAGTTTGATGTTGGCTACTTGTTTACTATATATTGCTTTTACTATGTTTAGCTTTGGACCTTATATTCTTGTCGTTTCTGAGACCTTTAATATTTTCAGAATGCTGATTTTTGTCAAATGCTTTTTCAGCATTTAATGAAATGGCCATGTGTTTTTTTCTTTGACTTTGTTTACATAGTGGATTACATTGATGAATTTTTGTATATTGAACCATCCCTGCATCCCTGGGGTTAAGCCTATTTGATCATGGTGAATGATCGTTTTGATGTGTTCTTGGATTTGGTTGGCAAGAATTTAATTGAGTATTTTTGCATTGATATTCATAAGGGAAATTGGTCTAAAGTTCTCATTCTTTGTTGGATCTTTGTGTGGTTTTGGTATCAGCGAAATTGGGGCTTCATAGAATGTGTTGGGTAGTGTTCCTTCGGTTTCTATTTTGTGGAATAATTTGAAGAGTATTGGTGTTAGGTCTTTGAAGGTCTGATAAAATTCTGCACTAAAACCATCTGGCCCTGTGCTTTTTTTGTTTGGGAGACTGTAAATGACCACTTCTGTTTTTTTAGGGGTTATGGGACCGTTTGGATTGTCTATCTGATCCTGATTATACTTTGGCAATTGGTATCTGTCTAGGAAATTGCTCCAGGTTTTTCCTCCAGGAATTTCCTCCAGGTTTTCCAGTTGTATTGAATATAGGCTTTTGTAATAGGATCTGATGATTTTTTGAATTTCCTCAGTTTCTGTTGTTATTTCTCCCTTTTCATTTCTGATTTTGTTAGTTTGGATACTGTCTCTGTGCCCTCTGGTTATTCTGGCTAAGGGTTTATCTATCTTGTTGATTTTCTCAAAGAACCTGCTCCTGGTTTTGTTGAAAGTCTATTTTATTGGGTATTAGAATGGCTACTCCAGCTTGTTTCCTGGGACCATTTGCTTGGAAAACTGTTTTCCAGCCTTTTATTCTGAAGTAGTGCTTGTCTTTGACACTGAGATGCATTTCCTGTTTGCAGCAAAATGTTGGGTCCTGTTTACATATCCAGTCTATTAGTCTATGTCTTTTTATTGGGGAATTGAATCCATTGATGTTAAGAGATATTAAGGAAAAGTGATTGCTGATTCCAGCTATTTTTTGATGTATTTTTTATGTTTGTGTGGTTATCTTCTTTTGGGTTTGTTGAAAGAAGATTAATTTCTTGTTTTTTCTAGTATGTAGTTTCCCCTCTTTTGTTGGTGTTTTCCATTCATTATCCTTTGAAGGACTGGATTTGTGGAAAGATACTGTATAAATTTGTTTTTGTCATGAAATACCTTTGTTTGTCCATCTATGGTAATTGAGAGATTTGCTGGATATAGCAGTCTGGGTTGGCATTTGTTTTCCCTTAGGGTCTGTATGACATCTGCTCAGGTTCTTCTGGCTTTCATAGTCTCTGGTGAGAAGTCTGGTGTAATTCCGTTATGTCTTCCTTTATATGTTACTTGACCTTTTTTCCTTATTGCTTTTAATATTCTTTCTTTGTTTAGTACATTTGGTGTTTTAATTATTATGTGATGCGAAGAATTTCTTTTCTGGTCAAATCTATTTGGAGTTCTGTAGGCTTCTTGTATGTTCATTGGAATCTCTTTCTTTAGGTTAGGGAAGCTTTCTTCTATAATTTTGTTGAAGACGTTTACTGGCCCTTTAAGTTGGAAATCTTCACTCTCTTCTATACATATAATCCTTAGGTTTGGTCTTCGCATTTTGTCCTGGATTTCCTGGATGTTTGGGGTCAGGAGTTTTTTGCAGTTTTTATTTTCTTTGACTGTTGTATCAATGTTTTCTATGGTATCTTCAGCATCTGAGATTCTTTATTCTATCTCTTGTATTCTATTGTTGATACTTGAATCCACGACCCCTGACTTCTTTCCTAGGTTTTCTATGTTCAGAGGTGTTTCCCTTTGTGATTTCTTTGTTGTTTCTACCTCCAGCATTAGATCCTGGATGGCTTTGTTCTATTCCTTCACCTCTTTTGTTGTGTTTTCCCTTAGTTCTTCAAGGGCTTCTCCCTGTTTACTAGTGTTTTTCTGTATTTCTTTAATGGAGTTATTTATGTCCTTCTTGAATCCCTCCATCAGCATCATGAGCTGTGATTTTAAATCCAAATCTTGCTTTTCTGGTGCATTGCAGTATCCCAGACTTGCTGTTGTGGGAGAATTGGGTTTGGATGGAGCCATATTGCCTTGATTTCTGTTAGTAACATTCCTACATTTGACTTTTGCCATCTGGTTATCTCTGGTGTTAATTGGTTCTGCTGTCACTGACTGGTGCTTGTCCCTCCTGTGTGCCTGCAGGCCTATCTCAGCACCCCTGGGTGACCGGCCTTCCCCTATCACAGATTGCTGTGGAGTTACCCAGCACCTGGGTATAGGTAGGGCCCTGGCAGACCAAGTCCCAAGTGATTTTCCACTCAGGTGTTCTCTGTGATCCTGGCTGCAGCAGCCTGCTCAGTGGCAGGAGAGATGTTGGCCTCACCTCTACTCGAGGGACTCAATGCAGAGCATATATCCCCTAGCAGACTAGGTACACAGAAGGCTGCAGGGCTGCTGAGCCCCTGGGTGCAGGCAGAGCCCTGGCAAGGCATTTTCCAAGCAATCCTCCACTCAGATGATCCCTGTGCCCCTGTCTGCCCCTGACTACTCAGTCACAATGGCAAAGATGGCCGACATGTGATTTATAATCAAAGCACATCATATGATCAAGCCCAAGGAAAGGACATATAAGATGGGGTTTCTACCACAGCAGTAGTGTGAATGTGTAATGTGGTTTCAGGACATTGAAGAACTCAGGTTTATTATTTGGTTTTAACAGCTTATTTTTTAGATGTTATTTCTCATGTACAATATAACATTCTTATCTAGAGATGTCCAAGGTCTTATTTAACCATGGTAATAGAACCAAAATCCAGGATCAGAGGACCCATCTTATATTTGAATACACTTGCTTCTGATCCAGAAATGTGTGAGCCAATCAAAAGTCATGATCTATTAGAATCTAAACCTCCTTAAGTAAAGGAAAAATAAAGACTACTACTCAGAATAATATTAATAATGAGATGCATACCTGAGCCAATAGTCTGGAGAAATTTTCTCTGTCCCCTAAATGGAGGTTCCCAAGATGACTTGGGAGCAGGCAGTGTTGCTTGGTTACTTCCTATGTTTCTTCCACGGGATTGATACCTGGGTACTTCATCCCCCACCAAATGTTCCTATTATGTAGTCATTTCCAAAATCTCTCTATTGAAAATCACAGAGAATAATGTTCTTTTATGTTTTCTAGACAGAGGAGGACTTTCAGCCTCCCCTTTGTTACAAAAAATAAAGGTAATTTTTTTTTTACATCTTGAACATTTTTAGTCTTTTTTTTTATTTCAAACCAGAAAGAATTTGATATCATACCACTTTCAAATAGTGCCATTTTGCCACTTTCAAAGGTGTCCAGTTTTTATGTATTTGACTCTAAGCATGGCCATATTCCAAGAGTTATAGCTATAAATTCTGAGAGATATTTCTCATTTTAATTGCAACCGCAGGTTCCCTAATGTAGCAGGTATGGGTGCTACCTTTATCTTTTCTGCTGGAAAGATCTCTAAGATGATCATTAATCCTTTCTCGTTTTCTTTTTCCAGTGCTACAACAAATACTTTGTAATATTCTGAGGACACATCTTATTGATATGCTACAGCATCATCCTTTCCCCATTCCTAAATACTAACAGCCATATATTAATATAATAAACAATAAGTTTTAGTTCAAACTTTTGCAAATTCAACTTTTCAATTCTATTTTTACTCTGGCAAGTTCTGTCCTATCTTATTGAAGCTTATTAAACTAGGGTTGTAGAAACCATCTCAATATTTTAGCAGACAACTTCTTGATCTCTTCAAACAACATGGTAGGGTTATTTATTTTGTGGGCCCTCTCTGTTATCATGGGTGATGGTTTTATCAATTAGGGACTCAGAGCACACTGTACAGTGGCATTTCCCACCTGTTTTATTATATAACATTTTCTTACAACCTACATCAGTTTCCTTACTTCTTACTGCCCTGTTTTGAAACCACTACCATGAGTTCCAGGCTTTGTTACAGCAACTCTTGGAGGTAGTTGCAATTGTTACATGGCACTGTCTAACCTAACTTCCTCAAAGTCTAATTGCTTTATGAAAATAAACATGGTTCTCTGTCTCTGTAACAGAAATGGCTTGGCTGTAATGAGTTAGGTTTTATTGTGATATCTAAGCTAAAGAGAAGACCCCCATTTCATGGTTCTTGTTAAGGTCTGAGTGTGATATAGCCTCCATGAACTCACAATGGTACTGTCTTGAGAGACTTCAGCAGAGTCTTTGCTATATGGAACCTTGGTAGGATGTAGGCCACTAGAACTGGGCCTTATGGGGTTATACTCACTACTGCTTCTAGTCTATTTCTATCTAATTATTAAGAGACAGCCTGGAAAGCAGTACCTAGAAGATCTAGTTCATACTAATTGAAGCACTACTGCCCCCTGACACTTCCTCCTGTGACTGGACCTTCCCTCTCCAACAATAAGCCAACATAAGCCTTTCCCTTTCTTTGGTGTTTTGTCAAGTACTGTGTGACAATAATGATAAAATTAACTAGTATAGTCCCCATTCTCCAGCACCTAAGAAATGCCTGACCTAAGATTATTTCCTCTGGCTAAAGGCATACTTTCTAGATGGCGAACAGAAATATGTAAACATTATTTAAGCTTTTGCTTATGTCCATGCATGGAATCTGTCACTGCCAAAGCAAATCAATTATCCCAGCTCAACAAAAGAGATGATTACATTGAGCTCACTGTAAAGCTATGACAATTAGATGAGCTATATCTACAGTTTGGAATATTAATAATTTAGAGTTCTAATTCAATATACACACATGGACTTTTGTTAAGAGAAACTCAGTAAAATTTTTCTAAGAGCATATTTTCCCCAAATGCATATTAATAACATAGTTTATGAATATTTTTCATATTTATTAAAAACAGATTTTTAAAACAATATTCTGATTATACTTTTCCTACCCCCAACTCCTCAGATATCCTTTCTCATTTCTCCTCCCATCAGACTCTATACCCATTTTGTCTCTGGTTAGATAACAAACAGGCATCTGAGCAATAACAATAAAAGAAATTAAGATAAGATATGAAAAAAATAAGCTGAAATATTACCAAACAGCAGAAGTAAAAGAACCAAAAAGATAAAGCACGAGAAAGATGCAAAAACACACATCTTTATACACACAGAAATCTCATAAAAATCACAAAGCCAGAAGTCATTATTGTTTAGATCTTAGAGACCATGGCAAGTCAAGTGAAATTCTGTATACTAATATTCTCCAATTATTTTCATGATTTATAGTCTTGATTCCAATTTTCCTATTTTTAATGAGAAATAGTTATGATATTTTAAAAGAATTTATTGTGGTTTTAATATCTCTTGGATGGTGATAATAGCCTAAAAATTTCACACAATTTAAATATACACAGAATGTTCAAAGGAGTATTTCAATAATTACATTGAGTGGGAGAGAATATTTGTGAATTACACATCCATAATGGATTAATATCCAATATATACAAAGAACTTAAGAAAGCATAAAGATGATTAATGACCAAATCAAATAACTGACTGTGGATCTGAAAATAGAGTTGTCAAGTAAAGAAATAAAACAGGCCAAGAAATAGTTAACATGGTGTTCACTACAGGAGCATCAAGAATGCAAATCAAAATTACTTTGAGATTTCATCCTAGCCCATCCACAGTAGCAAAATCCTACCACGAAATGCTGATGAGGGTGCAGGAAAAGGGGGATCTTGTTCACTGTTGGTGGGAGTTCACATTGGTAGAGAGTCATTCTCAACATCAATGTGTAAAACTCTCAACAAGCTAAAAGTAGATATATCCTATGACTTCTTTTCATATAACCAAAGGATTTGAAATCCTACTATAGATATACATGTTTAGGCATGTTCCTTTCTTCTCTATTCTCAATAGTTATGAAATCGCAACTACATGTTTACATTTCCTAGGTATAAGATTCCCTCTTAGGGCAGCTTTTATTTTATTCCATCAGTTTGCGATTTTTTTTCATTTTCAGTTGACAGACGCTTTCATTTCATTCCAGATTTCTTTAAAGGCCTATTCAATTGTTTGCTGTATAAATTCCATGAGTTTGTGTGTGTTCTAGGGTTTTTTTCTTAGTTTATGTACTCCTCTTCCATTGCTATTAGGATTCAAAGGCTTATTCCAGTTTTCCTGTAGTTCTTGTGTTTTACTTCATGACCAAATCTATGATTCACTGGAGAATGGTCCGTTGGCTTCTAAGAATATACTTGGCAGTGTTTGGATGGGACGTTCATTAGATACCTGTTAATTTCAGTGGATTTGCAATCTCATTTAATTTGAATACTTCTACATGTATTTTTGTTGGAAAAAAATCTATCAATTAGCTGGAGTGTGAAATTGAAGTCACCCACTGTTATTCCACTAGATTTAATCTCTGCCTTTACATGTAATGGTATTTGGTTTATATAATTAAGTTCACATGTGTTCAGGGCACATACGATTGTAGTCTCATGTACTCTTGATGGATTGTCCCAGTAATCAGTATAAGGTTGCCTTCATTATGTTTATTTTTCACTCATTAGTTCAAAGGCTATATTGTTAGATATTATAACAACACTACTTATTGTTACCTAGGTTCCTTTACTTTAAATATATCCTATCTATCCTTTCATGTTATATTATGGTCTGTCTCTGCTGCTCTCCCTACATATGATTTCCTCACCTTCCTGCCTCATCTCTTCCTCCACCCAAGTTCTCTCCTTCCATCCTCAGATCTCCATTATCTATTTTGTTTTGCTTCTCAGAAATATTCAAACATCTTCCTTTTTACCTTTTGTGTCATTTGGCTTCTTTGGGTCTGATGATTATAGCATGGTTTTCCTGTACATTATAACTTATGTATACTTATAAATGAATACATACCACACATTTCCTTTGAGGTGTGGGTTACCTCACTCAGGATGATATTTTCTGGTGGCATAACTCAGATGTCTTTATTTTTAATGGCTGAGTAGTATTCCATTGTATAGATATACCATATTTTCTTTATCCATTCTCTAGTTCAGAAACATCTAGTTTTTTTCCAGTTTCTGGCTATTATGAATAAAGCTGCTATGAGCATAGTTAAGTAAATGTCCTAGTGGGATAGTGGAACATCATTTGGCTATATGGCTAGGAGTGGTATTGCTGCGTCTTGAGCTACAGCTATCCCCAATCTTCTGACAAACCACTGCCAAAGTGATTTCCAATGTGATTATAACAGTTTGCAATCTCCCACCCCCAGCAGTAAATGAGTGTTCCCCTTTACATCCTCCCCAGCATGTTCTGCCTTTGAGGTTTTTATCTTAGCCATTTTGATGAATATAAAGTGGAATCTCAGATCATGTTGCCTGCCTGTTGCCTGCTTGTGGGTTCTGTACCCCCAAATGGACAACCTTTTCTGGATTCAATGGGAGAGGATATTCCTAGTTCTGCAGTGACTTGATTGCAGTGATTAGGGGTTTAACACCAAGAGGAGGGAAAGGGAAAATAGGGGAGGACTTGCATGAGGAGGTATTGGAATGAGTGCAAGGGTTAATATTGTGTTGTTAAGGGAATAAATAAATAAACTTAATTTAATGATTTTGGCTTGTCTTTTGTGGTAATGTGTAGTTCTTGAAGGCAATGAATGCATTCTTCTTGATGTTGTCTCAAATCTACTAGTGTGTCTTCTGATTGGGGAATGGAGATCATTAATATTCTGAATTAATATAGAAAAAATTTTATTGATTTATTTCTTTTGTTGGTTCTGTAGTATATTTTTTTCTTTCTTATTAACTGTTTCTAGTATATTTTATTCTTTATTGCAGCTACATGGAGAGGTTTCTTTTCTTACCAGCTTTATGGATTCCTCTAAGTGTCTACTGTAGAGCTCATTTAGTTACCATTGTTATGGTGTATGTACCAGGAAAGAAAGTATGGACATGGATTTCAGCAATAGAAAATCTTAATTTGCCATATGGCAACTACACTGGATGTTCAGGAACCTAGTGTATCCTTGAGCCTCTCTCAGGGTGCGCTTTTAAGCATGAAAACTATGCCCTGGGTTGATATACTTCAGTTAACAAGAACAGTAACAGAAGCAGAATTAAAGAAGTCAAAATGCAAGATTAGTACATTTAGAGACATTCCTAGAACCATGGACTTTGATAGATTAGGTATTTGTTTTTGTGCTAAATTTTATAGCCTGAATGGTACAACTATGATGGAGTCAGTTGTGCTAAGGTCTGGGAGGCTAGATTCTGATTTCTGGATTCCTGTTACAACCATAATTTCCATTAGTCTATTTTTTTTAATCACAGAAAGGTTTCATTACTTTGTAATTAACATAGTTTAATTTATATGTATGTATGTGACTACTTGTGTGTGTGCACTACATGTATGAAGGCAATTATAGAGGCCAGAAGAGGGAAGTAGATCACCTGACACTAGAGTTACCTAAAATTGTGAGTCCCTTCAGTTGGTGGTTTTAGGAACTGAATTCTGGTCCTTTGCAAGAGCAGCAGTATTAATCGACTGAGCCTTCTCTCTCTTATCACAAAGTTTTTACTTTTGCTTTAATTATAACAGCCAGTAGGGTAGACTAGTTTGTATTGTAGATATTGTCCTTCAGAACATGAAATATATCTTTCCAGACTCTGTTGACTTTCACAATGTAAGTTGCATTTAAATGTAACTTGACGTTTCTTTCTTGCCATTTTTAATATTCTTTTTTTTTAATTTAATTTTATTTTATTTTTTTAATTTACATTCCAAATCACTTCCCCTTTCCCGTTTCCTCCCTCCCCGAAAGTCCCATAAGCCCCCTTCCCTCCCTCTTTTCTCCGTTCAACCCCCTCTCATTACTCTGTCCTGGCGTTCCCCTACATCCAGTCTTTCCAGGACCAGGGGTCTCTCCTTCCATCTTTTTAGAAATCTATTGATATGCTGATTGTGTCTAGGGTATTCTGAGATTCTGGGTCAATATCCCCTTATCAGTGACTTCATACCATGTGTGATCTTTTGTGATTGGGTTACCTCACTAAGGATGATATTTTCAAGTTCTGACCATTTGCCTAGGAATTTCGTGAATTCATTGTTTTTAATTGCAGAGTAGTATTCCATTGTGTAAATATACCACATCTTCTGAATCCATTCCTCCGTTGAGGGACATCTGGGTTCTTTCCAGCTTCTGGCTATTATAAATAAGGCTGCTATGAATATAGTGGAGCATGTGTCCTTATTGCATGCAGGTAAAGTCTCTGGGTATATGCCCAGGAGTGGTATAGCCGGATCCTCCGGAAGTGTCATGCCCAGTTTTCTGAGGAGCCGCCAGACTGCTTTCCAGAGTGGTTGTACCAGCCTGCAATTCCACCAGCAGTGGAGGAGTGTTCCTCTTTCTCCACATCCTCGCCAACAACTGCTGTCTCCTGTGTTTTTGATCTTAGCCATCCTGACTGGTGTGAGATGGAATCTCAGGGTTGTTTTGATTTGCATTTCCCTAATGACTAAGGATGATGAACATCTCTTTAGGTGCTTCTCAGCCATTAGATATTCTTCAGGTGAGAACTCTTTGTGTAGCTCTGTACCCCATTTTTTAATAGGGTTACTTGCCTCTCTGGAGTTTAACTTCTTGAGTTCTTTGTATATCTTGGATATTAGCCCTCTGTCGGATGTAAGGTTGGTAAAGATCATTTCCCAGTTAGTTGGTTGCCGCTTTGTCTTTTTGACGGTGTCTTTTGCCTTGCAAAAACTTTGTAATTTAATGAGGTCCCATTTGTCTATTCTTGATCTTAGAGTATAAGCTATTGGAGTTCTGTTAGAAACAAATAAAACCATACAAAGAATCAACAAAACGAGGAGTTGGTTCTTTGAGAAAATCAACAAGATAGATAAGCCCTTAGCCAGACTAACCAGAGGGCACAGAGATAGTATCCAAATTAATAAAATCAGAAACGAAAAGGGAGAGATAACAACAGAAACTGAGGAAATTCAAAAAATCATCAGATCCTACTACAAAAACCTGTATTCAACACAACTAGAAAATCTTGAGGAAATGGACAATTTTCTTGACAGATACCAAGTACCAAAATTAAATCAGGATCAAATAGACCATCTAAACCGTCCTATAACCCCTGAAGAAATAGAAGTTGTCATTGGAAGTCTTCCAACCAAAAAAAGCACAGGTCCAGATGGTTTTAGTGCAGAATTCTATCAGACCTTCAAAGAAGACCTAACACCAATACTCTTCAAACTGTTCCACAAAATAGAAACAGAAGGAACACTACCCAACTCGTTCTATGAAGCCACAATTACACTAATACCAAAAGCACACAAAGATCCGACAAAGAAAGAGAATCTCAGGCCAATCTCTCTTATGAATATCGATGCAAAAATACTCAATAAAATTTTTGCCAACCGAATCCAAGAACACATCAAAACGATCATTCACCACGATCAAGTAGGCTTCATCCCAGGGATGCAGGGATGGTTCAATATAAGGAAATCCATCAATGTAATCCACTACATAAACAATCTCAAAGAAAAAAACCACATGGTCATCTCATTAGATGCTGAGAAAGCATTTGACAAAATTCAGCATCCTTTCATGCTAAAGGTCTTGGAAAGATCAGGAATTCAAGGCCCATATCTAAACATAGTAAAAGCAATTTACAGCAAACCAGTAGCCAGCATCAATCTAAACGGAGAGAAACTTGAAGCAATCCCACTAAAATCAGGGACTAGACAAGGCTGCCCTCTCTCTCCATATCTTTTCAATATAGTACTTGAAGTTCTAGCTAGAGCAATTAGACAAGAAAAAGAGGTCAAAGGGATACAAATTGGAAAGGAAGAAGTCAAACTATCACTATTTGCAGACGATATGATAGTATACATAAGCGACCCAAAGAACTCCACCAGAGAACTCCTACAGCTGATAAACGACTTCAGCAAAGTGGCCGGATATAAAATCAACTCAAGCAAGTCAGAAGCCTTCCTATACTCAAAGGATAAGCAGGCTGAGAAAGAAGTAAGAGAAATAATACCCTTTACGATAGCCACAAACCATATTAAGTATCTTGGCGTGACGCTAACCAAACAAGTGAAAGATCTGTATGACAAGAACTTCAAGTCTCTGAAGAAAGAAATTGAAGAAGACCTCGGAAGATGGAAAAATCTGCCATGCTCATGGATTGGCAGGATTAATATAGTAAAAATGAGCATCTTACCAAAAGTAATACACAGATTCAATGCAATCCCCATCAAAATCCCAACTCAATTCTTCATAGAGTTAGAAAGAGCAATTCAAAAATTCATCTGGAATAACAGAAAACCCAGAATAGCTAAAACTATTCTCAAGAGTAAAAGAACCTCTGGGGGAATCAGTATCCCGGACCTCAAGCTGTACTACAGAGCAATAGTGTTAAAAACTGCATGGTATTGGTACAGTAACAGACATGTAGATCAATGGAACAGAATTGAAGACCCAGAAATGAATCCACACTCCTATGGTCACTTGATCTTTGACAAAGGAGCTAAAACCATCCAGTGGAAAAAAGATAGCCTTTTCAACAAATGGTGCTGGCTCAGCTGGAGGTCAACATGCAGAAGAATGCAAATTGACCCATCCTTATCTCCTTGCACTAAGCTCAATTCTAAGTGGATCAAAGATCTCCACATAAAACCAGACACACTGAAACTAATAGAAGGGAAACTAGGGAAGAACCTTGAACATATGGGCACAGGGGAGAATTTCCTTAATATTCTTTTTTATATTTAATATTTCATTCACATTACGATGAAATGCAGTTTATTTCTAGTTTTGTCTATTTAGTTCAATAAATGACTTCTTGCATCTGGATTGGCATCTGCTTTCCTAACATTGAGAAATTTTCTGTTATAATTCCTTTAAAAATTTTCTATGCTTTTTTGATGGATGGCTTTTATTTCAGTATTTTTAAATTTAATTGGTTATTTTATTTATTTATATTTCAAATTTTAACTCCCTTTCCAGTTTTCCCTCCACAAACTCCCTCCCTCTCCCCCTGCCTTTATGAGGGTGCTCCCCTATCTGCCTACCCACTCTCACCTTATCAGCCTATCATTCCCCTACAGTGGGTCATCGAGCCTCAACAGGACGAGTGCTCCCCTCCCATTGATGCGAAACAGAACAACAATTCCTATGATTTTGATGTAGTGTCTTCTTGGTCATTTTGGAGTGTCCTGTATTTGATGAACTGCCAGAGGTGTCTTTGTAACTTTCTTCTTTGTCTTTATTGGATAGCTTCAGTTCCCCAAACTTGTCTTAAAGCTCTAATTATGTCTTCTACTTGAACCATTCTATTAGTGAGACTTTCCACATTTTTTTCCATTTCATTTACTGTGCTTTTAATTTGTAAATTTCCCTATTTGTTTCTTCAATATTTCTTCAATATTTCTATCTTTTATTTAATCCATTCTAATGAATTCAATTATCTTCCTCATTTCATTTAGCTATTTATCTTCTTGATCCAAATCTTTGATGCTTTTTAATATAAATTAAATCATTCTTTTGAAATCTTTGCCTGAAATTCTCTATATTTCACTCCTGCTAGATGCCATTACTAGATAAATAATTTTTGAATAAGTTATGTTGTCTTGTATTTCCTGATTCTTGGGCTATTACATTGGGATATATATATATATATATATATTTTTTTTTTCCTTGACTCATTCCTTTTCATCAGCTATATTATTTTACTTGAAGTATAACAATGTACTGGCTGGTTTTGTGTGTCAGCTTGACAGACTGGAGTTATCACAGAGAATGGAGTTTCAGTTGGGGAAGTGCTTCCATGAGATCCAGCTATGGGGCATTTTCTCAATTAGTGATCAAGGGGGGAGGGCCCCTTGTGGGTGGTGCCATCCCTGGGCTTGTAGTCTTGTGTTCTATAAGAGAGTAGGGTGAGAAAGCCAGGAGAACAAGCCAGTAAGGAATATCCCTCCATGGCTTCTACATCAGCTCCTGTTTCCTGACCTGCTTGAGTTCCAGTCCTGACTTCCTTTTGTAATGAACGGCAACACAGAAGTATATGCTGAATAAACCCTTTCCTCTCCAACTTGCTTCTTGTTCATGATGTTTGTGCAGGAATAGAAACCCAGACTAAGACAAATTGGTACCACAAGTGGAGTATTATGAAGATTCTGTGGTTTTGGTGAGCTGGGGCTGAAGAATCAGCTGTGATTAACAAGATAACAGAACTACTAAAGCAAACCTTTGTGTTACTGGGACTATTGATACTGGTTAGCTGGAACTAAGAAATTAGCGATGATTAAGAAGAAAGCATCATCACTGAGGTAAAATCTTCTGGGAAGTGTTTTCTGAGAGCACAGAGGGTGTGTTTTAGAGATAACCAGGTTGTACTTTGTGCTGTGGCTGGACTTAGTACTGTGTAAGAGTCACCCAGGTGGTATTGGTTTTGAAGGCATGAAGGGGTCAAGGAGTCATGAAGAGCAGCTGAGGCTCGGCACTGTGACAGGCCGTGGAAGGCCATTGGTGAGGGTGCAATCTCAGTTGCAATTGATGGCCCAGGACTGAAGGGGTCATTCAGTGATTTGGAGTTGCCAGTGCCGTGCGATGACCACCAAGAACAGTAGCAGCAGTGGAGTACAGGCAGCTGGAGCCTAGAAGACAAGTCATGTGCTACAAAGGGCAGAGCTGGAGAAGTGACCCAAGCACTTGGAGGAGCCTGGAAGACCATGAGTTGGTTCCCAGACATTGAACCGTTTGAGTTTGAGTTTTGCTTTTAATTGTGACTGCACCCTGATATTTTTCCCTCTTGAAGGAAGAAAGTATTTTAGTGGAGCCTACAGTTAAAAGACTTTGAATTTTAAAAGATATTGGACCTTTTAAAGGGGTTGAATTTTTAGTATGTAAAGACTGTGGGACTTTTACAGTTATTTAGATCATGGGGATGAATAAGAAAATAAGGATTGAGGCTTAATAGTGATGTGTTTGTGTGTCAAGTTGACAAGGGGTCAATTGTACTGGCTGGTTTTGTGTGTCAACTTGACACAGGCTGGAGTTATCACAAAGAAAGGAGCTTCAGTTGGAGAAGTGCCTCCATGAGATCCAGCTGTGGGGCCTTTTCTCAATTAGTGATCAAGAGGGGAGGGCACCTTGTGGGTGGTGCCATCCCTGGGCTGGTAGTCTTATGCTCTATAAGAAAGCAGGCTGAGAAAGCCAGGGGAAGCAAGCTAGTAAGGAACATCCCTCCATGACCTCTGCATCAGCTCCTGCTTCCTGACCTGCTTGAGTTCCAGTCCTGACTTCCTTTTGTGATGAACAGCAATGCAGAAGTATGAGCCTAATAAACCCTTTTCTCCCCAACTTGCTTCTTAGTCATGATGTTTGTTCAGGAATAGAAATCCTGACTAAGATAAACAGTATTTATCTGTGACTTAGATGTTCATAGTTCAGTGAGCAGTTCAGAAAATTTATTTTATATTTCTTAGTTCAAGAGCTTGGAGTGTTTATTCTAAACTCTATATTATTCCCCACTTAGGATATTAACTAAGAAAGCAACCAACTACAGATTCTTGATTTTACTACTAGGCAAAACACTTTCTGCTTGATATGACCGAGTACTTTTTGACATGAACTGAGCAACCATGATGACCTCTGCAAAATTTGCACAAGAGCAAGCCAACCTAAATCCTAGCATGGATAGGGGAGGGACTCATGAATTCCCACTCCTACCTGAAGAGCTATTGGGAATTTATGACTAATTGGGAAGTTTATATTCAATTCTACCCCCAGGTGTGTGGTTCCTGAGGGGCTACCCAATGTTCCAGTAGATAGTCTCAAACCTGCATGCATACTGACAGCACTAAATGCACTCAGTGAGCATTAGAGGACAGGAGAAGGAGACAACATGCAGTTCTGAGGAAAAGTGGCAGCATGACATGTGAGTGTGGAGTACCGAAAGGAATGGAAACAGGAAGGATTGATCTAAACACACATGCATGTGTGACTAGATTTTAAAAAGTAAATTCTAAGTCTAGTAGGTGACTGACTTTTCAAAATTACATGAGGTACACTACCAAATAACAATATAAACACTTTGATTATTAAGATAAAATTATAAATAGAAAGTATCAAGAATAAGCATAGAAAAAAATAAGACAACATAAAAATGTACAAAACAATACTGCCAACATAGATTACTATGCCAAATAAACATAATTGAAATAAGACTATAGGATTGAAGCAAAGCATAACAGTTATACAACTAACTTATTAATGAGCTGAATCACAATAATCATACAAATGCACTTAATTTTTTCTTTCAAAAAGAAAATGCAATTCTGAACCTCTGTACTGTGAATGAAAATATCTGAGGGAAAGCACTTTAGAATGTGTAACAGGAGACAGGAACTGGAGGGAGTCACTATTTGGGAAAATAAAATGCTACTTGAATTGTCCACTCTATGACTTTATGTCCTGTGGCAGAACTGAGTAATGTGGTAACCACATGAGGTAGTTCAAGTTGATTGGTGACCTGATGTATTTATTGGCATGGGACACCTAAGAAAATGCACTGAATTACTCTCAAAGCTGAAAGGGGGAGGGGAGGCCTCATTAAGTATAAGCAGAACCTATTTGTAACATCTCCCAAAGTCCTTGACAATCCTTGAATTTCAGTAGTACAAGGCTACCTCCAAAGAGCCAAACATGTTGGAAAGACCTCAACAAAAATGTCAGCTACAACCCATTGTAACAAATAAAATTTAGAGCTGGAATTCAGTCACACAGGCTAATGAACAAACTGAAACTGTCATTCTTACAAGATAACAGAATATGTGGTTCCTGAAATGACTCAATCATAATAACTGATAACATATAACTTCCAAATGAAACACAGAAAATATGAGTCATGCTTAAAAGAAAAGAAAATCAATGTAAACTAAGTCTGAGATGACAACCATATTAGAACCAGCAGACATGGATATTAAAACTGCCAAATATGACTGTTTAATAATATAAAGTAGTCTATGCTTATAATCACAAACAGACATGGGATCTCAGCACAAGATTTATAGTGAGAACACAGAATAAACTATAATTCATAGGACTGGAAACAAGAATTAAATGAAGATTCATTGAATTGACTTTATAAAACATTGGAGAAGAGTAAAGGAATTTGAAATAGATCAAAATAAATGATCTAATTCGAGGAGAATAAAGAAGATGTTCTCAAGATAACATGAAGAATGTGTCAGTGACCTCCAATTGGATCATAAAAAAGATTAACATACATGTGACTGAAATACCAGAAGGAATAGGGATAGAGAATGATTTAGAAATGTATTTGAAAAACAAACCTTGGTTTACCTGAAACATTTAAAAATAATTTTGTTTATTCTTTGACAATTTTATACATGTATGCAGTGCATCTTGATCATATCCATCCCAGCTCCCTTCCTTCAACTCCAACAACCTTCCAGATGATCTCTCAACATACATCCTCCCACACTTACGTCTTCTTCAATTTTTTAACAATCCACTGGGTCTGATTAGTACTGCCTGCACATTTGTTGCTCTGACTGATCTTCAGGTGTACCCATAATGAGTTTCTATGCACTCTCCAACTCTGAAACTCTGAATAAAGACACAGAGACTTACATTTATTAATTATAGCTTTAGGCCGTAGGTTACTTTTGTTCCCAATTAAATCTTATAACTTAAATTAGCTCATATATATATATATATATATATATATATATATATATATATATATATGATGTGTGCCTGTGTGTGTGTGTGTGTGTGTGGCAAATTATCCCATGCCTGACTCTCTTTCCCAGAGTTCCTATCTCTGCCCAAAGTCCCACCTATTCACCCCTCCTTTGCTGAAGGCCATCAGCTTTTTATTAAACCAATCAGAAGGTACAAGATGGAGTGTTTACAAAATATGATGTAATCATATGAATAACAATACCAAAGTCTGGCCTCTGATCAGATCTCTGCCAGTACAAAAATCAGCATTTGTATAATAAAAAGACAACCTTTATACAGTGCAGTGCTCAAAATGATCACCACAACACAGTGGAACATGAGAAACCAACCAGGGGCACTGAAGAAAATTAACTGCCCTTCCTCAATTAGCTTTCAGCAGCAAACAGATCCTTAAAGGGAGGTGACGCATGGTAGTTTCTCTTCTACATGCAAAGATGAAAATATGAATCTTCAAATGAAAGCCAAAGTCTCTAACTTTTCTAAAGTCTCTGCCTGTTCCATGAAAATCTGTTTTACAGTGTCACTTCAAAGTGCCATCAACATGTGATTGTTGACTGGCTTGATTTTGTGCATGTCATGTGCATATAATCAAAGGCACTGTGAGTCATGAATGCAACATTACTACTCCCTGTCTTCCATATGGATACTGCCATTAATAAAAATTTTGAGTAATAAATGCTCAGGAAAGACTATTTACTCCCACCAGTTGAGGCCCTGGTAGGAGTATCCAGTGTGGAGGAACCTTGGCTCCTCTTAGAAATGTCTTATCTGCCACTTTGTCTGTTAGACATTTAAAAAGTTTTATTGTCACATTTACTATAAGCTTAGGCTAAGATTTTACACATATGTTAGTGACCCAGTGGATTTATGGCTACCTCCCTATTATTAGTTGGGCTGAGGGTTGCCCTACAAGGAGTTTAAAAATGACAGGACCTTGTCATCTAGGATATATTTGGATTTGCAGTCACTTTTCCTCCAGCATGGAAAGACAGTTTGGGGGGCTTGGGGTCAGTGGAAACACTTTTAGGCCAAGCTCCTTTCGAATATTTGATCACTCTACTTTTAAAGGATTCAAATTAGATTGTGTTGTGGCTTCAAAGGCTTGGGTGAGAGAGGAAGCCTGGTATGAGGAAACCTCAATCCATTTGTCCTAATGTACATTTTTAGACCCTGGCATGCCTGTCTGTGTTCTGGGGTCATTCTTTTTCAGATAATATTGTTTAGGAGTATCGCTTTGGGTGCAGGGTCTGTTATTTTTATGTCTAAACTAGCTTGCACCCTTAATATAAAATTCAGGAGAATCTTTTGTGCTTTTTTGTTTTAGAGAAGCCAGTGAAGAGGCCTCTCCAGTCCCTATAAACAAGGGGATTAAAATGTCTCAGGACTACAGTGCACATAAGCAGACCTGCTCAAAGCAGCCAGTAGGGAGTAAAGCCTGCTGAATCCCTATGGCGAAATTACATGGCTAAACAATTGAGCACATTTACTATTTATTAAATTGTAGGGGGTGTACTTGTTCTGGTCCTATTTGTTGAATATCTATTCATTTTTTTCTAGCCTGCATCTGACATTCTTCTCTAAATAAGGCTTCCCAGAGTATAAACAGGGACTAGGAAGAGTATACCAGCAAATATTTCTCCAGTTCTGGGAAGTTAACAGGTTGCTATTGAAACCTTGTAAAATAGATTGGGTTCATGGTACATGAATTTTATCTTCCTGTACAGTTTGGTGTGCCTCTTGTAAGTCTGTGGCCAGGAAGGAATACCAAGCCAGTGAATAATTTCTTGATTAACATAGATTAAAGGGAAAGGTCTCTATGGGTGGGGTTCTGGATCCCTGGGACATTGTGGCTCAGGATAATTGTTCTCAGAATCTCTAAGATTGTAGAGCTGCTCAATGCTCATGGGGAATATTATTGCAGAGAGTGGTGCTGGGAATAGGGGGAGGGCTAATTTTGGAGTTTTTAGGAGCCTTGGTCTTAACTTCAGTGTCTTTAACCTCTGCAGCCATGAAGGCTTCAAGGATTGAAGGGGGCAGGGCAAAAGGGACAAACATGTCTATTAAGTCAATTTCTTTTCTATAGTGGCTAAATCAGCTACTGAACAATTCTCAGGGTCTTCTTCCTAATTTGAGTCTTCCCCTGTATTCTCCTGTGTTTTTTCCTCTAACAGCTCATCCTTAGGCTTGGGTGTTCTTCCTGTGCATTCTTTGATGGCAGTTATCACAGGGAGAGAAGAGAAGGGCAAAATATAGCCTTCTCACCTGGGCACAGAGGTGGCACATGCCTTTAATCCCAGCACTTGGGAGACAAGAGGCAAGTAGATTTCTGAGCTCGAGGGCAGCCTGATCTACAGAGAGAGTTCCAAGACAGCCAGGGCTATACAGAGAAACTCTGTCTCAAAAAAAAAAAAAACATCAAAATAAATAAATGAATAAATAACAAACAAATTAAATTACATTAAAAAAGAGATAGTCTTCTCAGATTCCTGTTTATGAGTCAGGTAGGTAACACAGGTCCAGATATGAGGATAAAAAATTGTCTTCGGACGAGACCCATGAAGGAGTGGGAATTGGAGCACTTCTTTCCAGAATTTTAGACTCTACTTTGGGAGATTTTAAGTCCCCTTGATTTAAGTAAGGCCCTAGGGGAGCAAATTTGGAAATTCTTCTGATGTGATGTTGAGTTTCCCATTATAGAAAAGAGGGGAAGTGTTGTTTGTAGCAGTCATTATTCCCAAGGCACATTCTCTCACAGGGAATTGAATACTCTCCAAGAGCACAAGCCTATCCAGAGATTTAAGAGACTGACAACCATTCTAGTGACTTTTAAACGGTTGCTGCGTAACCAGGTGTTTATGAGAAGTTGAAATGCTATTTCCAATACTCAGTTGGGCTGTAGAGATCCAGAAAAATAGTAAGGGGACTTTCAGCCAATTTTGGGTAGTCTCCTGACTGAGAGGCTTCAGTTGTTACACAAGCCATATCCGAATCCTACATGAAAGTACAAACCAAAAGGAAAGAAGACTGATCCTCAGGCAGGGTGGTCAGGTAGAAATGCCTCTACCCTTTTGAGGGGCAAGGGAGATACTCACAAACTCAGTGTGTTCCTGTTCAGGTATCAGATGTGGGTCTCCCTTCTCCTCAGAGGTTGTTGGTCAGGCCCACAAACAAGGCCAGAGGTAGCAGAAGTGGAGAGCAGGGTTCAGACCAACAGCAGAGAGTATAAAGAAAGGACTTCCATAGACAGCTTCAGTGAGACAGATTTATTTTTTTGTTCCAGGAGTGGGGTTTATAAGGACTCTTACAAGTATGGGTGGAAAGGGTTGATTGGTCACAACACAGCACCTAATTATTATACACAAGCTAGAGCAGGATTTGTGTGCTGAGTCAGAGAGCTATGCACAGGGTCATTTTGAAGAAAAGATCAGGCATCTGTGCCCAGAGACACTCTCTAAGAAATGTTGGGCAGAGAAAGGGAAGCCCCACTGAGAAAGGGAGTCCTCCATTTGGCACCAACCTCAGAAAGCTATTCACATAAGATAGACTGCTACCTTAATAGCAGGGTTTTCCAACACTGACCTGTAACACACACACACACACACACACAGAACCCAGCCAGTATATATGGTAATATTCCTTGCTCTGGGGTGTCTTGATGGCCTTCCTAAAAATAATTCAGGGAGATATCCTGATATCCTGTGCCTGGTTGGAGATATCCTGATATCCTGTGCCTGGTTGGAGATAGACTTTTTTTTTTTTTTTTTTTTTTTGGTTTTTTGAGACAGGGTTTCTCTGTGTAACCCTGGCTGGCCTGGAGGTGATAGACTTTTTTCAATTTACCCATGTATTCTGATAACAGTGTTGAGCTCTGATCAAACAATCTTTAAAAGTATATTTTAAAGATTGAATTCTATTATTTATACTTGTGTGGTGTGTGTGTGTGTGTGTGTGTGTGAGAGAGAGAGAGAGAGAGAGAGAGAGAGAGAGAGAGAGAATCTGTGCGTCTGTCTGTTTTAGGTCAGTGCTGGTAGCCTAAAGGCTGGAAGAGGTCATTAGTGTGATATAAGTGTTGGTAAAGAAATGTGGGTTCTTTAGTAGAACAGCAAGTGGTCTTACTCAACGAACCATCTCCTAGACTCATTAAATTATTTTAAGAAACTCACAAACTGGTGGATTTCCATAATGATGCTCTGTAATATTTAATTTACTAATGTTCCTCTTACTTCCTGCTGACCCCTCACTTCTGTACATATCCTTATTTAAAGCTTTAGCTTTAATCCATAGTTTCAGTTAAGCTTCCATCCATTTCCTCAGTTCCCCATTAACGTCCAACTTCAGAAACGACAAAAAAAATAAAGAAACAAATTTTTCCTAGGAATATATGACATCATCACTGATTGGCATGTATTCCCAGGAGACTGGAGAAAGTGGTAAATTCTTCTTAAAGTGCTAGAAGATGAGTCAACCAGAATTCTGCTATCTGGTAATAGTTAAAAGTATATTTAGACAAACGAAGCACAAAACTGCATCAGTGGAGGAAATGTCAAACCCATTCCACAATGAAAAGTGACTCTGATTACTATATCACCTATGAATGGTTGGGACATAAGAAAAGGCCAGTTTTGCTGATCCAAAGCCACAGGATCTCCATGACACAGGGCAACAATGGGATAACTGGGAGTAGGCTTGATGAGAATCCAGTATTGATGGTGTCATGAGAGCCAGAGATCTTGAAAAAACCTATGACTCATTGCAATGAACATTTACAAGTGAAGATGTGAGGACAACAGTGACACACTATAGCTTACACGTTAAGATGTTTTCTATGCTTTGTCTATCGCCTTTCTGTCTGTTTTATTTTTTTTTCTTGGTGGGGGAGAGGTTGCAAGGGTAAAGGATAGATATGAAGTGTAAGGGAGATGAGCTGGACTGAGGTGTATGATGTGAAACTCACAAAGAATCAATAAAAAGTTAAACAACAACAAAAAAGACAGAAAAACAGAAAGACAGACAGACAGACAGAAAGAAAGAAAGAAAGAAAGAAAGAAAGAAAGAAAGAAAGAAAGAAAGAAAGAAAGAAAGAAAGAAAGAGAAAGGAAAGGAGGAGGAAGAAAGGAGGGAGGGAGGGAGGGAAGGAAGGAAGGAAGGAACGAAGGAACGAAGGAAGGAAGGAAAGAAAGAAAAAGATTGGTCTTAGTTCCTTTCCTGTTGCCATGAGAGAATCTTCTGACCAAAACAGTTTAACAAGGAAAGATTCATTTTATCTCATGACAGAGTCCCCCATGCTGTGGAAGTCAAGACAGCAAAATCCTGAAGCAGCTGATCATATTATCCCCATGGTCAGAACAAGAGAGCAATCTAAGCACTCATGAGTGTACTCGATTCACTTCCTCTACTTTATAGAGTCCGAGATCACCTGCCTAAGGAATGCTGTAGCTCATAGTGGATTGAATTTCTTAACTTGATTAACCTGATTAAGGTAGTTTGCCACAAACATGCTCATATACACACCTCACAGATCATTCTTGCTTTCAAGTTGACAAAATTAACTGTCATAATTTCACCCTTGTTTGCCTGACACCTAAGGACATAATTTTAGGCCATAAACTTCCAACTACTGACTCCACTGGCTTAAGACCATTTTAAAAATATGATATGATATGATATGATATGATATGATATGGTATCAATGCAATTCTTCATAGAGTTAGAAAGAGCAATTCAAAAATTCATCTGGAATAACAGAAAACCCAGGATAGCTAAAACTATTCTCAAGAGTAAAAGAACTTCTGGGGTAATCAGTATCCCAGACCTCAAGCTGTACTACAGAGCAATAGTGTTAAAAACTGCATGGTATTGGTACAGTGACAGGCATGTAGATCAGTGGAACAGAATTGTAGACCCAGAAATGAATCCACACTCCTATGGTCACTTGATCTTTGAAAAAAGAACCTAAAACCATCCAGTGGAAAAAAAGATAGCCTTTTCAACAAATGGTGCTGGTTCAACTGGAGGTCAACATGCAGAAGAATGCAAATTGACCCATTCTTATCTCCTTGCACTAAGCTCAATTCCAAGTGGATCAAGGACCTCCACATAAAACCAGACACACTGAAACTAATAGAAAGGAAACTAGGGAAGAACCTTGAACATATGGGCACAGGGGAGAATTTCCTGAACAGAACTCCAATAGCTTATGCTCTAAGATAAAGAATTGACAAATGTAACTCATAAAATTACAAAGTTTCTGTAAGGCAAAGGACACTGTCAAAAGGACAAAGCGGCAGCCCACAAACTAGGAAATGATCTTTACCAACCCTACATCCGACAGAGGGCTAATATCCAATATATACAAAGAACTCAAGAAATTAGAATCCAGAGAGCCAAGTAATCCTATTAAAAAATGGGGTACAGAGCTAAACAAAGAGTTCTCACCTGAAGAATATCTAATGGCTGAGAAGCACCTAAAGAGATGTTCATCATCCTTAATCATTAGGGAAATGCAAATCAAAACAACCCTGAGATTCCATCTCACACTAGTCAGAATGGCTAAGATCAAAAACACAGGAGATAGCAGTTGTTGGTGAGGATGTGGAGAAAGAGGAACATTCCTCCATTGCTAGTGGGATTTCAAGCTGGTACAACCACTCTGGAATGAAGTCTGGCGGTTCCTTAGAAAACTAGGCATGACACTCCCGGAGGATCCTACTATACCACTCCTGGGCATATACCCAGAGGCTTCCCCTGCATGCAACAAGGACACATGCTCCACTATTTTCATAGCAGCCTTATTTATAATAGCCAGGAGCTGGAAAGAACCCAGATGTGCCTCAATGGAGGAATGGATTCAGAAGATGTGGTATATTTACACAATGGAATACTACTCTGCAATTAAAAACAATGAATTCATGAAATTCCTAGGCAAATGGTCAGAACTTGAAAATATCATCCTTAGTGAGGTAACCCAATCACAAAAGAACACACATGGTATGCAGTCACTGATAAGGGGATATTAACCCAGAATTTCAGAATACCCTAGACACAATTTGCATATCAATAGATTTCCAAGAAGATTTCCAAGAAGATGGAAGGAGAGACCTCTGGTCCTGGAAAGACTGGATGTAGGGGAATTCCAGGACAGGGAAGTAAGAGGGGCTTAAATGGGGAACAGAGGGAGGGAAGGGTGATTATGGGAGGGAGGAAACGGGAAAGGGGAAATCATTTGGAATGTAATTAAAAAAACTTCGAAAAAAAAAAACAACAACAACCCTACTTTTTGGAATAATTTCTATTTTTTCTTTCTTTCCTGCATATACTATTTCCACTGATGCTGACGTTCTTTGTTGACATCAGATCTTTCCCTCTTCAGCCTCCATGTCAGACTGAATACCACTGACTCTTCAGAAAACTTGTAGCCATTCAGTCTCAAACTGAGACTACTGAGACATATAGCCACAAAGACCATTCAACTATGGGCTTCTCAGAATCTTCAGAGTGAAGAAAGACTGTTGAATTATACAGGCTGTTTCATGTAAGCTGATTTAATAAATCCTCCATTTTAATGTTTATACTTGTATACATATTCATATTTTCATTGGTTTGTTCCCTAACCCTAGAAAATCTTGACTGTATAATATGGGAACTGATAAATGTAATCAATAAAAAGACTATACATTTTTCTTCCATGTAGCTTCCAGCCATGTCTTTAGGATTGTATCCAGTAACTAGGAAAACTAAGATAGGTTTAGAGCCTTAAGTATATCCTGAAGATAAAGCAGAAAATGTGAAGTTTATGTTGATCATTAATGGCCATAAATTTCATCAATAGCACATACATAATAAGACATCTTTAAGATCCCCACTGCAGATCTGCAAGAGCTTTCAGACATCTAAAGATAGAAAGAATTTTTTGGGGAAAATTCACTCAGGGAAGGGATGTGCCCATCCCTTATGAATTCTGTATCTTTTGTAATATTCTATATAATATACTATAAAATGGAAACAAAAACTTTCCTAAGTTCTGTGAGCAAAATTCACAATTAGTTAATAGAAGAAGGACGAGAATTACACCGTATATCCTTCAGGGGTCAGACAGGTATCTGTCCTTGGATGGGACAGTCTTGTTCACTGAGTTTTCAATATTAAGGTTTTATTATTTCAGCAGATAGAGTCAAAATTAATTTGAATTAAAGAATACCCATGTAGTATCTGGTTCTTACTTGTGGGGAGAGATTCACACACCTTATAAGAACACAGATTTTTCTGTGTTGATTATCATGGTTGGTAAACAAAGGAACAAAGGTTTGGAAGCTTTACAAGGCACATAAAAATTCAATTTTTAAAGCAAACATTGTACTGCAATGTGACATAATTTATGAGATAAATATATCAATATAATATAACAGCTTAAAATTAGAAAAAAATCACACATTTGCATAATACTAATGCAAATTTCAAAGCAAAAATGCTAAATTCAGTTTAAAGATTTACCTATTGAGACAAGGAAACTGTAATATTGGTTAAATATGTCACCTAAATGAGAAGTATCACAGGATAAAACAATACCAAATAACCCAAAATGGATATTTTACAGTGTTAGCGATATAATATATTACATGTATCTAGTTACTAAGACATAATTGAATGAGCAAATGTAGGAACTTCCTGTTTCTCTTAAATTTTATATTATTTGGTGCTTAAATGCCATCATTACTCCTTGAGTATTGATATTACAATCGGGTTTTTGTTTTCATTCCAGTGGTTACTCATTATGTTGTAGACTTTGCCCTATGCTTATTAATTACCTACATTATTTTGTGAAATGTATATTGAACTTAACATTCTTTTATAAATTGACCTGAACATATTTCACTTGAATGTGAATAGGATGTATGTCCCAGAAACTCACACTTTGTTGTTTACAAATTTTGAAAATATTCTCTCTTTACATATGAATTGACTATTTTCTTAATGGAAATATTTGAAAGCAAACCTTGGTAAACTAGAGAAAGTTGACTAATTTACTATAACTTATTTTGATGTCCTAAAAATTAATTTTAAAACAATATGCATTGCTACCATATATACTATATATACCATATACCATATATACCAAAAAAAACCAACATTGACTGTACAATGTAAGTATCATCAAATGATTTTTTTTACTATATTCAATATTTAGAGCCTGCCTTATAGCTCTAGTAGATCAGAAGATATATAATACATTCATAGAGTAGCACACATGATGCTATTAAAATATAACATAACAACATCAGAACTAGAATTGTGGATGAATGCTCAAATTATCTTGTGCCAGAAAGAATAACAAAACAAAATTATGTTGAAAAAGAAGAATTCTTGTACCATAGAGTTTGGCAATATGTTATTTTATTTCAAATTCATCTCAGGTAAAACCTCATAGGTGGCTTAAAATGTGTTTATTTTGGGGATGTTAGAGATTAAAAGTGGTAACATTGAAATATGAGGAATGTGTCAGGGAAAACAGTGTTTTGCATCTTGGTAGGAAGCATCTTATTTATCCACTTGCTGTAACTTACTATCTGGTTTGTTGATTTGACTACATGTAAACTAACATTACATAAAACATAGATACAAATAACTGAGAATAGATGTGTCTTTATATCTGGAACTTTGATGTCACTTAAAAATGTAAGGTGAATTTTGAGACTAATAGACAAATTGATAGGTTATTAAACACAGGTCAATCCCTGAGGACAGTCGAACTCAAGATGGCCTTATGAAAGTTTACTTGAGAGTCATTTCAAGTGTCTTGCTCACTCAACAATGTGTTATAAGATGATAGAAACAGCAGAGAGGCTCTTCGCATCACAAAGTAACAAACTAAGAAGAAAATAGCTTTAGTCCAGGATTCTAGATCAAAGGAGAAAGAAGAAACCTAAATTTACAAAATGAAAGTAAAATACTTGCATATAAATATGTGACAGATCCCTAGGATGATTTTAGAAGTCTTAAATATTAATACTGGTGACTGTATAAAATTGGAAGATAATTTCTTTTACAATCTCACAAATAAAAAGAGTAAAAGAGAAAAAATCAATATCGTGAAAATTACCATTTTACCAAAAACAATCTGCAGATTCAATGTAGTGGCAGCAAAATTCCTACCCTATTCTTCAAAGCAATAGTAAAAGTAATTTAAAGTTAATGTGGAGGCCCAAGAATCTTTATAAATCTGATAGATATCAATACATTTATTCATTTGCCACATCTCATTAAATGATTTGTTCCTTGCTGTAAGTTAACATACTTCACATAAAGGACAAATTGTTAAAAAGCAAATGTATCTGGATGTCTAAAATCTTGATAATATTTAAATAGTAAGGTGAATTTGAGATTAACAGCTAAATGGATCAATGATATGTACTTGATAAAGCAGAGAGAGATTTCTTGAGTAAAGATAATAATAAAAACAACTGTAAATTGTTACCATGCTTGATTTCTAGGCACTTTATATTGTCATAAATAATAAAAATCAGTATTGTACTGGAAAAAAACTAGTTTATACTTGAATAGAACAAAACAGAAGCTCAGACATAAACCCACGCCTCTTCGGTCTCTTGATTTTTGACAAAAGTGCCAAAGCACTAATTGGGAAAAATATATCTTCAATAATTTACTGTTAGGAAAAGTAAATATATGCACAGTAAAGTGTGGAAGAGAAGGATTAACAGAAAAAGATAATGTGCTATCTATAGATTGTGGGAAAACATTTAAAAAGCTAAGTGTGTTGAATGAGCTATTTGATTTGACTTGACTTGATTATTTCATTGACTTGAACTTTGAATGTCAACCATTAGAGTTCAAGAAAAATGCATTCAACAAAGAATCACAAATGAACTAACATGTAACACATATACAGATTAATATGTGGTGCTATATACAACAACAGACAAAAAAAGGAACTAATATAAGCAGTTTGTATTTTAAAAAACCCTCATTATATCCATAGTGGCATAATATTATAAGGATAAAATATAATTTTCATCTGGAATTAAACTTTTTGTTTAAGATACTTTCACTTTTGTATGTTTCATACAATATTGTATGGCTCATATGATTATGCAAAGAAAGTCAATTGTTGAAGAAACAATATCTGTTTCCAGTTGCGGAAGAAAGGAATCACAAATGTAAAATATGAAAAGAAAACAAAATCTTCAATGTTGGATTTGAAATAGAATTGCAAGTAGAGATTGCATTTACACTGCCTATTGCTCTAGTACCTGACGAGGTCATAGTGATAGTGCTCCAAGAGCAATAAGCAGCCTGCCTGCCTAAGTAGCTTTACCCTTTAGTTCTAAGTAGGATTTCTCTCTAACAGGAGTTGGAGATTCCTCTCAAAGGCAGAATCCTGATCTGAACAGAGAAGCAGTTGGGCACAGGCTGCTACATCAAGAAAGAAGTTCTTGACAGTCAACAGAGGCATGCTGTGATGACAAGGAAAGCATATTTGGAGAGTTCTCTTATTGGCTAAATTTAATTGACAAAATAATGATTAAAATGATTTATGATACATTGAATAAGAAACCATCTCATGAACTGTAGCATCACTGACTCATTTCCAAAGGGCAATGGAGGAATAGAAAAATTGCTAAGTAGTAAGTTCAGAGATCTACTGAGAAAAATCATCATTTAGCAAACGTCATTTTAGGAATAAAGTATGACATGACTCATAAGAGGAAGTTAAATCCACTGGCAAAAGAATCAGAGGAAGATGGGGTCAATTTATGACTGTATAGATTAGTTATTACTCTCAGAATAGAAAAGATTGTATTACAAAGGAGGAATTTCAGTAATCACTTTTACCAAACATTCAAATTTAGCATCACCAAATTGCACACAAACTAACATTATGCATCTCCTGCTGTGATGAACTAAAAAAATGTTGCAAAATCATCTTCATAGCATTTTAAAAAGTTGTTTAACCTGAATCAAAACTCAAAGAAACAAACAAATCCAAATCAGAGACTATCTGCAAGACAAATTGCTTTATTCCTAAAATACCAGTATCATAATGGAAAAAGAAGAAACAGATCCTGAACATTTTAAAATATAATTTAAACTCACCTGCAGAATGATGAGAATTAAATAAATACATGAATTTGGACTTGGCGGTTGGAAATGAAGATGTACATTGTGGAGATTAGGAAGATAATCTATGGTAGAAATACCACCCCAGTTAAATTCTTTCAAGAGCATATTTCCATTCTCAGGGGATGATTACAGAAGTGGTCAGAGTGATAAAAAGTTAGAAATCAGTGGGTATTTCTACTTGAATTGTATAAGAAGCTCATTGTTCGTTTTGGCAACTTTTTTAAAAAGGTTAGATAGAGAAGAAGAGTCCTACAGAAAGTGAAGAGACTCCTAGACAAGCTTTTCGGTTCAAAAGTCAGACACAGTATCATTCTGCTCTTAAAGTTTCTCAAAGTGAATTGTGAACCTGTATCATTCTCAATGTAATTGTGAACCAAGATAGAGGTAAAAAGAAGACAGAGACCTGACAAGTTCAGGAAACAAAGTCAAAACCAAACATAAACAACTGGGATTACAACAAGCCACAATGCTCCTTTGTAGCAAGATAAACAATGAACACAGAAAAGAGATTATCCAGAGAACAGAAAAGAACATTTGCAAGTAATACATCCAAATAAAGGTCAATATTCAGACTGCACAAGAAATCTAAACAAGTCAATAGCAATAAAACAAATCAAAACAAAAAGAAAACCAATTAAAAATGGACAGTAGTTCTCAATAATCACTGCTCAAAAGAAGCTGTATAAATGGTCAATGATAGTGAAAAGCGATATTCAACATTATTAATCACTAGGGAAATGCAAATCATAAGCACTTGTAATGTCTCACTTCAGAGTGAATACCTACATGTAGGGTTATGGGTCCCGAGTCTGTTTCACCACAGGGATCAACTGCTCAGGGAGGCAGGATGCAGGAAGTTGACCACACTTACTTTCATAGTTGCCATGCAGGTGTCCAGCTATAGAGAAGCCCTGGGACACTGCTCCAGGGGTGGGAAAGCTCAGTCTGAGGTGTGGTACAGTCAGAGCTGGTTTGAGGGTCCCCAGGGCTACGATGAGCCTGGGGTCTTCTGGTTTTCAGGCTCTTGAACATCCAGGCACTTCTGGGAGACACGGAAGAGCTGAGAATAGAGTGGGGGCAGGTTGAATCTAGCCTGGACCAGGTAGTACTCTTGGCTTGATGGCAGTGGTGGGCTTGAACTTGTCTTGGTGGTGGCTGTGGCTGGGAGCACAGAGAGGCCTTCTACAGGAGATTAGATGGAGGCTCTACAGACAAAGACCTTTTCCATGGCTCCCCAAGACAGACCCTGGTGAAAAGAGAAAGTCCATGGTTTTAAGGCATTTATTGTCATGGTGGAAAGTAGATGAGTAAAACCATACCCCACTCCTCAGACTGGGCCTGAGGTTAAATACCTTTTTCAGGGAGGAGTGTCTGGGAAGGAAAGCTTATTGTCTTAAGTCCTCCAGTCCTTTAGGTACCTCATTAAAATGGAGATCTCTCTTGAGCCTATGTAGCCTGTGGCCATGTCTTCTACCTGTGGAGGGAGGAGCTTGGGGCATTGCCCTTACATGATTGAAGGCCATAAATCTATGGAGGGCTGTGGCTAGTGACAGGGGCTTGGTGACCTGGAATCAGGAGGAACACGTACTTGCACAGTCTCCAGGTTTCTAGCCTTAGCTCAATCAGGAACCAGATTGCCTTTCATGATCCCACACCTACAGATACAGGTGAGGATATGAAAAAAAGGGATCTCCTTGTATATTATTGGTGGAAACACATTATATATTCATTGTGGAAACTGGAATAATATTTTCCTCAAAAACTTAAAAACAGTTACCATATGATCTAGCAAAACCCATTGATAGGTATAGATACAAATGACAGAAATCAGCACACTGAAAAAACATCTGCTCAACCATGTTCATGAAAGCAGCACTCACTGGAGGAAAGGTGTGCAAATACACAAAATATCCATTAGCTAATAAATGGGTTAAGGGAGCAAGCTATATTACACCATAAAACACCACTCAGTCACAAGAAAGAAAGTAATCTAAGGACTGGAGAGATAGCTCAGCAGTTAAAATCACTTTCTGATCTTGCAAAGGACTTGGCCTGGGCTACCCGAGGCCACACAGTTGCACACAGTAGCCTGTAACTCAGTTCCATGAGATCCACTACCCTTTTCTGGCTACCTTGGGACATACACATGCATTGTACACATGCATAACACCGAAGCACAACATGTAAACATATAAGCATATATAAATATGAATAAATAAATAAATAAATAAATAAATAAATAAATAAATAAATCTTGGCATTTGCAATAGCACAAATGGAACTGTGATTATTGTGCCAAATGGAATAAGCTGAGTGCTAAATTGCAAGTAACAGATGACCTCATCACATGGACAGTCTTTAATAGAGGAAAAAATGAAGTTTGCCAGACGTTCAGAGGTACAGTGGGGAGGGAGGGAAAAATGAGAAGGAGTCAATTAACAGGAAATAAGTTGCAGAGGAGCAAGAAATACTGGCATAGAATTGCAAATTAAAGTGACTGTTAAATAAGGGTAAGCCAATGACTACACACATTTACTAGGGGTGTGGCTTAGTTGTAGAGTACTTCCCTACCCGAAGGCCCTTGATTCAGTTACCTGGTTCTTCATAAAAGAAAAGACTGAATAAAATATTTGGCTGATTGCTTTCACCATAAAATAAATGCTAAATGATTGAAAAGATAGAGTCAAAGTGATTCAAACTTTATGCAATAAATATGTGTCAAAGAATCATTTATGCCCTACTACTATGTACAGTAATATGGATTTATGTAACAGTAAAAAACATTTAACTTAATAAAAGTAGTTTACTGAATAAAATTTTGTCCATCAACACACTGAATGGATGCATAAAAAGTGGTATTTTTACACAATGAAGTACTACACAGCTATTAAAAAAATGAATACTTGAAATTCTTAGGCAAATGCATGGAACTAAAAAATATCATTCTGAATGAGGTAACCCAATCACAAAAGAACACACATGGTATGCACTCACTGATAAGTGGCTATTAGCCCAAAGGATCAGAATACCCAAGATAGAATTCATAGACCACATGAAACTTAAGAAGAATGAAAACCAAAGTGTGGATACTTTGGTCCTTCTTAGAAGGGGGAACAAAATACTCATCATAGGATATACAGAGACAAAGTTTGAAGCAGAAACTGAAGGAAAGGCCATCCAGAGATGGCTCTACCTGGGGATCCATTCAATATACTGTTACCAAACTCAGACACTATTGTGGATGCCACGAAGTGCTTGCTGACAGGAGCCTGATATAGCTGTCTCCTGAGAGGCTCTGCTAGTGCCTCACAAATACAGAGGTGAATGTTCTTAGCCAACCATTGGACTGAGCACAGGCTCCCCAATGAAGGAGCTAAAGAAAGGGCCCAAGGAACTAAAGGGGTTTGCAGCCCCATAGGAGGAACAACAATATGAACCAACCAGTACCCCCAGAACTCCCAGGGACTAACCCACCAACCAAAGCGTACATATGGAGGGACCCATGGCTCCAGCTGCATATGTAGCAGAGGATGGCCTTGTTGTACATCAGTGGGAGGAGAGGTCCTGTGAAGACTCAATGTCCCAGTGTACAGGAATGCCAGGACAGGGAAGCAGGAGTGGGTGAGTTGGTGGGCAGGGGGAGGGGGATGGCATAGGGTATTTTCAGAGGGGAAATCAGGAAAGTTGAAAACATTTGATATGTAAATAAAGAAAATACATAATAAAAAAATTTTAAAAAGAGAAAAACAAATCTATCATGAACTGAGTTAGAAGACCAATGTATTTATTTACAGTAGAATGCCCCACACAGTCTCTGGTATTTGAATATGTGGTGTCTAGTGTTCTGTTCTGACAGGTTTATGAGGTATGGCCTTAAAGGAATAATGTAATTGGGAGTGGGACTTGAAGTTTTTCAGTTCACGTTCTCTGCTTCATGCTTAAGGTTATGAATGTGATATCTGAGCTTCCAGCTCCTGCTACTCACCATACCTACCTCCTGTCTGGCCTACCTCCTACCATGAGTCCTCAAATGATGGGCTCTTATCTTTCTGGGATAAACACATTTTTTCTTTCCATTGCCTTTGTCGGGGTGTTTTCTCACAGCAACAGAAGAGTCACTAATGTAGGGTTAAGGATAAAATAGGCTTTTATGTTTCATCGTAGTGAAGTGTTTCATACATCCCATTTTTCACTGAGTTCTTACTCTGGATGGAAAAATGGGGATAAACTTGTACTTCAGTCTAAAAGTTGTAAGTAGCAGTTTGGGAATCTGCTGACCTTGCTTCTCCAGGAGGTTAGAAAAGTGAAAAATAATATAAGAAGCAACACCTTTCAGAAGCAGCTTGGTATGACAGACTCCAGCTAGTAGATACTAATGATGTTCCTAATTTCTCATTTTTCTTAGCCTGATAAGATCCAACGGCTAGTCAAATACAGTCAGATCACTATAGACCCACCATATCATCATGAGGAAAGGCTGGGAAAAGCCATTTTTGACTGTTTCATTACTGAATCGACATTGCAGAAACCTACTTGTGGGCTTACATCTTTGTTTTGTTGGAACCACTCTATTTGTGTTATGACATACTCCAACATACAGAACCAGAAACTTTAGGCAGCAACCTAACATTAAATGTTTCTAACTTATCAACTTACTTCACCGGGATTGCCCCCTGTATCACCTGCCTTAGCAACTTCAGTATTCAAATATAGCACAAATAATCAGATGTACATCATATCCTTAGTGAATGAAGGTTGCCATTGTAGATGTGACTGATGGATGCAAATGAAAGGAAGATGTAAAGTCCAGCTCCAGAGTCCCCAAGGAAGGAGGAATGGTGCTGTGGAATTAAACTTGGACCAAGTTTCCCATACCAACCATGAGTAATAATTAAAAGCAAGAGTATTTGGTACGAGGCAGGGCTGATGAGGAGCCAGTAACTTAAGAGTAAAACTGAAAAGAAGAAGTGTTGGAGAGTCCCAAACAGGATAGAAGCTGCATAATAATTAAGCAATTGTCCCCATCCCTCTGCTTTTTTGTTAATAATTTGAAGGACATATGTTTTCTGCATAATGGCTAATAAATTATTTAAATCCTAAAATTTCAAAATGTGATAACTTACAAAAGAACTGATGAAAACGGTTGATCCCAAGATCTAGCTAGTATTAAAGTTCTTGCCACAGCAGCCATAGTACTTGGCTTCATCACAAACACAGCCCTGTGCAACCAGAAGCATCTGCTCTCCTACTTGTCATTTATGTTAAAATGAAAGCTATTCGATAAAATATTTATCAGTATCACTTCCACTGGTGGCTGGCTGGAAATAAAGTGGCAAGAAACCAAATTTCTAATGAATATGTGAATAGCTACTCGCCTGACCACTCTCTGACATGGACATCATTCATAATTTCTGAATCCTTTTCAATGTGTGCCTCTGCTAGAAGCCTAAAATAAAAGTGCATTTGGTCTCTCATCCTAAATGTCCAAAATAAATGAGTTCTGTCAATAAAGACAACAGTCATTGATTGAGAAATGAAATTTTAACTCAATCTTCCATTAGTTAATCCATTAAACATTGTATTTTGTGTTATGTATTGTCATGGGACACATGGACAGCAAATGAAACTCAGACTGCCTAAGGCTTACCAGTTAGCAATTTACTCCAAAGGTCACAATAAAGTATATTATGATCATTTCTTTTAACACGTATAAAGTTGAGCTACTTGGAACTTGATTGAACCCAGACTAGTCAGAGACAAACAGAAATGTAATGAAATGTGAATTGAATATTTAACACAACCTTTAAAACAAAGTCAACAGATAGATCTCAGTTTTAACATAGCCAACAAACTCTAAAATTCCACTGTTCTTGGAATTATTGTTTAATTTTTCATATGATACCCTCTCATCCTCTATAAGGACACTATGAACATTTTTGTCTCCCTCACTGCCTTGGTTCTTCACTGTGTACACCATGTAAGTTACCCAAACTGCCTTGTCTATTGAGTGGTACATTGAACTATGAGGCATTACACTACTTGTCAGCATTCTGTAGGCCTCCACATAGAGAATCAGATATGTTTTTCTAATACCGTTTCCTCTTTACAAACCAATCTCTTTAATTCTCTTTCTTGTTTGAGTGGGATTTAGAGTCTAACCGGAGGAATCATTCTAAATTCAGCTTTGTACTGCCCATGCAGGTTCCATTGCAAATTGTAGGAGCTTGAAAAACGAGAATTTCTCAAGAGAGTGGGCAGATCCCAGAAGGATAGATTGGCTTGCGCTTATTTTAAAGTCAGCCTCAGTAAAGAATAGGAAATACAAGTAGATACAATTTAGAAACAAAAGTTAGTTATGAGCAGTTTGAATCTTTATTGTCAAAATCTTCAAAAGAGTGATTTGCTTATAATAATTCTCATACTTTTAGGAACTTTATTCTTTTAGTGTGTTGTTACCTATTTTACTTGACTGGAAACTGTCCTCTTTCAATTCTCCCCAACATTATCTCCTACCTGAGTAAATCTTTCTTTTAATCCAGCCCTATCCACTCCTTTGGGTCCCCCTCATGCCCTGCAACTTCCTTATTCTGAGGAAGTCATTTTGTTGATTTTTTGCAACTTGGTTCATTGCTTTGTTTTTTCTCAATAAATGAAGGTCCTGTTTTACATAAGGAAGAGTATAGGGAAGAATCAATGACACAGGTTTATAAGTCACTGACAATTATTTTGTCCCTGCCAAAGATAACAAAAGCAAAAGCAAAAGAGAGTAGAGGAGAAATAACAGTTTAAAATACCCACTATGTGCTAATAACCATAATAGGTGACTTTTCTTCTTATTCTTTCCTGATTTACATTAGTTCTTTGAGAATTCAGTACCATGAATTTTGATCATATTTAATCCTACTTCTCCCAGATTCACTCCATTTCATACCCAGATTTATGCCATCTTTCTGTAAATTGTATTCACCAAATACAATTTGTGGTGTCTTTAAACACTTAGATGTGTGATTCACTGGTTGGTAATTAACTTACTATGAGATGCATCCTTAAAGAAGATAGCATTTCCCTCTCCCAGGAACTAATAATTACTAATTACTCCTTTACTCAGGGAAGGACTTCATGCTCACCTCCCCTCACTATGCTAAAATTTTGTCTGACCTGAGTTTATGCAGTGCTATTGTATGCTGTCTCAATTGCTCCTAATTCATATTGGCAGTTGTCCTGATATGTCCATAAGACATTCTCTCCTAATAGTCTTCTAACTTTCGTAGCTTCTTATTATCTGCCCACCTTATTTTCCAAAATGATCCCTGAACCTGTGGAGGAGGAATGTGATATAGATGTCCAATTTAAAGCTAAGAAATCCATAATCTCTTCTTCTTTCCATCTTGGCCATTGTGGGTCTTTGTGATAATCATTTACTTCAAAATGAAACTTTTATGATGAGGATTGATTGATGCACTAGCCTATGGTATAAGGATAAATAGAAGTCAGTTTAGTTCTAAGTCCATTTGGCAGACTAATAGCTTCTTCCCTAGGGACTGTTACTTTTATAGCCACAGATTTTTGTTTCTGATAATGGCACCAGGTATGAGATTGTATGGGCCTTAAATCTAACCTGGAAATGGTTAGTAACTCCCATTACCTTCATGCCATTAATGCACCAGTGAGCATATCTTACCAAATGAATTATTAATGTGGCTTGAGAGTTCTAGAGTTCTTCACCTAGTTTTTTGAAATAAAGGCCTGCAATGCCCATTGGAGAAAGCATCTTAACCAAATGGTTCTGTTTAAACTAGCTAACTGTGTGAGGAAGAATGAAAATCATAGGTGATACTTTTTAACTGGGCAACTTGATGGACATTTGAATGTTGAAATGAAAATTTCAGGTTCTCTAAGTTTATGAACAGGCATTTTGTGTAGGCTACAAGTTTAAGACATTGTGCCTATCATAAAAATAATAATTCAACAGTTTAAAGGATGGATTCTGAAACTTCTACTTGAATTATACTTATCAAAAGACACTTGGTAGATAGTTGCACAATTCTCTGAAGAGCTGAGTTTGGCAAGTGTGAATAGTGGATGAAATTGACTCTGTACTTTACCTCTAAATCCTACTGTGGGTTCCTCTCTCACTAAAGCATAAAGAGATGTGGAAGGAAAGCAACCACAAAGTCAATTCCTAAATCTTGTTTTACCTAAAATATATGAATTTTTCATATTATTAGTTCCACCAAGTCATTTTCCTCGAAACACACAGAGTGTTGTTGGATACAATATACTTTTTTCAAAATACATTAAAAATAATGTAAGTGTTTTTAAATACTATATGTTATCTCAAAGTGAACAGTATATTTTATCTACTCATTTTACTAATCTCTATTGAGCAACTGTTAGACCCTGAAAGTTTATCAGGGGAATAAGAGAAAATGTACATGTACTTTGGGGAACAGGCAATTTTAGACAACAGTAAATCAGCCTGGATCTATATCTGTATCTGAATTTGTGTCTGTATCCATATCTACACACACACACACACACACACACACACACACACACACACACACACACACACTCATACTTTCCATGTATCAGACAAAAAGAAAATGTAAGGACAAAAGGCAAAGGAACAGAGTTTGGCTATATTAGGGAAAGTTTTAAAACTGCAAGTACTATTTTTCCCAGGAATACCTTCCATAAAGATGACTAGTATTCCTTCAGAGTGAACCCCTAGGTAAGGCAGTACTCAGCAATGCAAGGTGAGTGCAAAGAAATCACAAGAGGCTAGAAAGAACCAGGTTAGGTCCTTTACACCATTGTGAAAAAGTTACTACAGTGCTGCCAGTGTAGGGAAACAGTAGTGGTTAATGTTTTCAAAGGATTGCTGCCAAAGGTGACGAGGATATTGGCTGGAAGGAAAGTATTATCATATGTCACAAGCTGATGGCTTTGACACAGAAGCATGAAAATGACTTTTTAATATATTTCTACATTGGACATTATTCCTACTTCAGATGTGGACTTGATACTAATCTTTTCCCATTCTGTAAGGTGGTACTTTGTCTGATTGATGGTGCCCTTTACCTTAGAGAAACTTTTCAGTTTCATGATTTCTCATTTGCTAATTGTTGATCTTACTCCCTACAGTCCCTACACTATAGTATTATGTTCAGAAAGTTCCCTGTGCCAATGAATTCAAGGCTGTTCTTCACTTTCTCTCCTATAATGTTCAATGTATCTGGTTTTACGTTGAGGTCTTTGAACCATTTTGAATGGAGTCTTGTGCTGACAGTGATATGTATGAATCTGCTTACATTCTTTTTCATGCAGACATCCAGTTTGACCAGAATCATTTGCTGAACATGCTGTATTTTTTTCAGTGTCCACTTCTGACTTCATTCCAAAAAAAAAAATATTCAGGTGTTGATAGGTGTGTGGAATTATGTCTGTGTCTTCAATTCAGTTTCATTGATCAATCTGTTTGTTTTTATGCCTATAACATATAGTTTTTATCACTATATACTATAGTTCTGTAGAATAACTTGAAATCAAGAATTATGAGACCTTTAGCAACATTTTTATTGTTCAAGACTATTTTAACTATACTTAATGAGATATCAAGCACTGTTTGATACAGAACCAGAGACGGGATAGTCCAGAGATCTAGAGTAAAATCAAATACTACTGGACTAAAAATAAGAAATAGTAACAAAAACATGACTCCTAATGATATACTGGTATACTCATAGATTGGTGCCTTCTTCAGTCATCATCAGAGAAGCTTTGTCTTGCAACTGATGGGAGCAAATACAGAGACCCACAACTAGACATTACACAGAGATAGCTTGGAATGTAGAACTCTAAATGGGATATTTCCATTCCCTAAGAGCTCAGAGAATTCCCACAGAAAAGGAAGCTGAAAATGTGTAAGGGCCAGATAGGATAGAGGACACAAGAAGAAGAAGACCCTCTGAATCAACTGTGCAAAGTTCATATAACATCATAAACACTGATGGAATTAAAATAAAGCTTACACAGGATGCACCAGATCCTCTGACTATATACTGTAGCTTTTACCTTAGTGTTTTTAGTGACTCATGAGCATATCAATGAGTGGGTCTCTGATTCTTATGCCTGTTCTTGGGGCTATTTTCTTTCTCTTGGGTTGCCTGGTTCAACCTCAAGCTGGTGGCTTTGGCTTTTATCTTATCTTTTATTTTGAAGTGTTTTGGTTGCTGTTTCCTAGAAGCCTGTTTTTTCTAATGATAAATAGAAAAAGGAGTTGATCTTGAGGTCATGGTAGGTGGACAGGAACTCTGAGAAATGGAAGGAGGGGAAACTATAATCAAGAACACTGTATAAGAAAAGAATCTATAACTAATAACCAAAAGGTTCAAAAATATTTTCTAAGGTTTTCTGTCAACAGTAGTTAAAACCTCTTATTGTAAAGACGAGTTCTACTACAGTGAGGGAGAAAGTAGAGTATAAATGTGTCCTTCCAACATCTGAGAGGAACATAGACTAAAAGGTCATTTGAAAATGAAGACAGTAGCATGTCCCAGTGATCGTTCAAGGTGTTCTCCATTGTCATGTATTTAGGGTTCTGCATAACTTTACTATTACATGTTCAACCTCAATATAAGAGGTCAGCAGGTCCTGTGGAGAAGCATAACAAATAAATATCCCCATGTGATCCCCACTAAGAACACATGTGTCTCAGGCTCTGTATGCTTTTGTGCATTTTGGACGTATTTTCTTCTTTGACTTTAAGTTGCCCTTTATTCTAACTAATTCTTATTTATTTATTTATTTCACTGAGAATATAGCAGGGCTCACTGTTACAGCACTACTGGAGTTGGTAATGCTGAAAGCAGACAGAAGTGCAATGGATTCATTGGAAGACCAAGTAATATGCGTGCTTCCCAAATCTTTACAAAGAAAAGTCCCATATCCTGAGGAAAATATGTTATTTCAGATCTTCACTGCTCACATGGCTCTGGGCCTTTCAGAAGGATAAGCACATAGGAAATGTAACTAGAATTCTGAAACCATGTCTGTCTTTATAGACAATGTACTGACAAATCATTCCAGCAAAGTAGTCAGAGACTTAGGACTAACCATAATGAAGTATACAATCAAATACACTGACAAGATGATTCTTCATGTGAAATCTAGCTCATCACTTCTGGTGATCCTGAATGCAAACTACAAATATGCATAAACATGTGGACTTATTCACATGTGTGTCTGTACACCCCCCCCACACACACACATACACACACAATATTTTCTGTGTCTTGGTAGTAGAATGACATACATTTTTTTCTCCAGTATTGTTTCTTTGGTTGGATAGCATTGTTTGATAGACTCCAACATCCTATGTCTCCTGAGCTTTTTGCCCTTTGCTGTTTCTCTAATAATTCATCTCCTATCTTTCATTGTCTCAAATTTGAAGAAAAATGTACAAATAGAACACGTTTAGAAATTTCCAGTTCTGAGTTTTTTTCTCCAACACATGGAATAAAACTGAGATTTGGTGAAAGGAAATAGAGTAAAATGAGGTACATGTTGTACAAAAGAAAAATGAAGACAGACAAAGCTCGGATGGGAAGAAAGGGAACATTTATGTATCAAACTAAGAAGTGTATTGTTAAGTCTTCTTTAATATATCAGTACTCTCTAGCATATGATCCTGCTCTATTACCTCATTGACCCTCTGTGTTCATAAGCTTTGAATACACGTAATTTTTGCCTCTTGTTAGAGCCTTTTCTATGGATTTCAAGGTATGAAGATAAGAATGATCCTTCTGCTATATTGAAATAGTGCCACTGAGTTGGGAGCTTCTATTTGGTAAGGGGATGATGGAGAAAGTGGCCCTCATAGGTTCTTTCTTGTGAGCAAGATGACAGAGACTAGCAAACATGATAGTAAATGAACAAAGCTGGTTTAAAGTGATTGCATTGTCAACAATCTGAAGGTTGTTTGAACATATTCTAAAATAATCAGTAACCATGGCATTTGCCTACTTTGAGAATGCTGATGAGCCTAAATTAATCACTCAAAAATTATATGACTTTAGCAAACACCATGACTTCTTTGGACACAAATTTTCCCATTTATTAAATGAATCAGCTAAAGTTGGAACTCTCTGATTCTTTCTGGTATGGGAATCTCAGTAGTTGTAAATGATCTCTGGTGAGATGTGATTCATAATGGTTAAGGTAGCTTTAGTGTTACTTCACCTAGACTCAATGTTCTAGCTTGAGGACAATTCATTTAGATTAAATTATGAATAAAATTTCTAGTAAAACAAGACATCATTACATAACTATATTTCAAGTATCAGTATAGAAACAAAAATTACAAAAACACACATTAATGTCACATTTAAGAAACAGGTCTGCTGTTTTCTTTCTATTTTTCAAAGTTTTTCCAGACTTACATTATAAAATTCACAACTCTTTAAAGAAAATTTTGATTAAAATTTCCAAAAGGAATAAAAATTACTAATATACACTGTCTCTGAATCTCTGTCTCACCTCCCCTGAAGAATAATTGAATGATTTTTTAACAACAACACAGTTCTTGCATTTTGAGGTCAAGAAACTTATTGTGAAAGTTCAGTCTCTTTTATACACTTAACCTAAAGCTCAATGACATTCACATTACATTTTGTTGCCTCCAGTGTGATGGAACACAATCTTGAATTTTTATAGAGGTGGTATATCCTAGATGAATTTCAAAAAATGATATGATAGTGGACTGACTTTGCTTTTTTAACTGATCAGTTTATTTCCTGGAGAAAACTGGGAGGTTTCAAAACATTTTTCATGAGTCTCCTTTCTGCAGCAACAGAATCCTAAATCCTTGCTTGGATACATTTACTTACACAATAACTTCAATTTTACAATAGAGTATATGCCAAAAGCCCTTCTAGCCATTAGTGATTTCCTTTTGAAGAGGCTACACATTATTGACTGGCATTCTGCAAATCCTTGCCTTGCTTTCTAGTTGCCAGCAATCAGTCTTGATGCCGAGACCTCTACAAGGTGTAATGCAAACTTGGGGATATTGTTTCCATGGTAGCATGCCTCTCTAGTGCACTCATACCAACAATTTCAGCCACTCGTGTTAACTTAAGCCTGATACCTTTAGATAAGCTCAGATGGCTAAGTAGTCTACTTCAAACCTCAGAATGATCCTGTCAAATAATCTTCCTTCTCTCTCCAAAACTATCCTTGAATTCCAACTCTACCAGGGCATTTTGATTAGTGGGATGAGAGACATTTTAATAGTCACTCCTTATGCAGTTATACAAATAGCTTTTTGACCTTCATTGTGCTACTGCTGTAAATACACAATGGAAGACATGGGAAGTTTAAAGAGATGTGACATTAACATAATGTTGGAACTGTCCCTAACCTGTGTCATCGTCTAGATAATGCAGTGACTTTCTTGAGAGCAAAATTTCCAAAACTTAAAGGTACTGTTTTGAAATGCTAATTTAAGTTAGCTATATTCAAGTTGTTTACTTCTTTACTCGATGTTTGAGTTCTAACTCTCTGGTGAGGACCTCTGTCCACAGGATCTGTTATTACCTTCTGAAAGTTGTGTACTGGGTGCCAAAGTTTGAACAACCAAGGATACTGGTGTTCAAAATTTGGCAATGATTTGCAAAGGAGAAGACAGAGAAACTATCAATTAATGTTTGTTCACTGGTTATAACCAACTACTTTTCTTTAGTCAAGGTTTGTCTCAGAAACACCAGGACTGAATAACTTCAATCTGGGAGTGCCTATCCCTTTAGTCACCATTATCATGAAATGGGATAACAAATTGTTTTATCTGTAATACATTGATTCTGCATGTACTGATAGCTGGAAAGCAGCTCTAACTGTGAAAATCATGTTTCAAACAATTTTATTTTCTTATTTAAAACTTTTCCCAAGGGTCCAGAATGATAGTTCAGTTGAGAAATTTCTTGTCATGTAGACATTAGGAGCTAACTTTGATCACCACCACTGACATAAAAAATTACTGGGCAGGACAACATATATCTGCAACTCTAGTTCCTTGGGAGAGGGGGACACAGAGACAGGTGGATCCTTGGAGATCTTTGCCAATCAGCTTAGCCAAAATATGAGCTTCATAACCAGAGGGACACCCTGTCTCAGAAAATAAAGAGGAGAGTGTTTGAGAAAGACACCCAGTATCAGACATCTAGTGTCCACATGCATGTATGACACATGACTCAAATACCCATATAAGTCCACACATAAGCAAGCATGCACATGCCAAAGTTGTTGAGAGTTCGACCCTCTACTATGCTATAAATGCTCTAGTGAGTGAATCAGGAACAACAGTATGCCAACACTCTTTTTACATGTAGTGAGTAAATTCGGCTTACCCTGAAGTTTGAAGATGAGCTGGACATAGGAAGTAATCTACACAAAAAGCCAGGAAAAATGAGGGAGAGCAAAAAGCATGTTCTGTTTGTTTTCCTGTCTTCTGATAGCAGCAAGGATAGCAGATGTCTAACTTGAGAGATCCTACTCAAATGAAGAACGTGCAAGAAATGTGATGTCCGTCATACAGAAAAGGATTCTAAGAATGAATGTGTGATTGTCAGTCTATAGAATCATGCAAAAAGTGATGGGTCACAAAAGGAATGTTACCACGGGTATCCTTAGGGGTGAGAAAAAAACCCTATACATTTACTATTGTGTGTGAGTAACTGATCTATAGTGAAGAAGAAGAAAAATGTAGAGAAAAGGATATTTTAACACTGGGTGATGATTTTCAGGTAGTATCTCAATTCTATGTAAGTTGTTATATGTCCGTATGTCCTGGTATGTCATGTTTGTACATTCATTCTTATTTCTGGAAAAAATAAGTAAATAAGTTTGGAGTAAAAAATTTCAAACAGAAAATGGAAGACTCCCTATGACTGTAATCAAATTTTATCCTGCCAAGGAAACAAAGAAACGATTGAGCCATTTTGTATTGCATATGTTTAAATTAATAATTAATTTAATTTAAAAACTAATTAAATAATAATTAATGTCGATCATATGCCCATTAACATTAGAGACATCTAAGACCCCAAGGCAGAACCAGAGAAAGTTGCTAAACATTGAGTAATCTGATGAAATATCAAAAAAAGAAAAAAAAAACACCAAAAAAACCCCAGGTAAAAATTCGAAGTCTGCTATGCAAGGATTGGAAACCAAATTAAGATAAGATTTGCCAATCACCAGGTAAGAAGTGAATGCAGAATTTGTATCCAGTTTTCTCATTCTGTCTGAGTCTGGCCAGGTGTGCAAACATTTATCAAACTCTTGATAGACTGTAGCGCCCATCCATGAGAAATCTCATTTTTGGACATTCAGCAGCCCTTGACCTTGAAAGCAGTTCCGGACTGATAGTCAGTCTAACTTGATAAATGGTGATTTCTTGAAGAGAACTACAATTCTCCCACTTCACTATGACCCTAAACACATAGAGAAACATGCACACCCACACAAAGCATAAAATTGTATATGTGTGCACAAAGAAAGACCCATGAATGTGTGACATTCTCTCAAACATCCAGTCACACATGACAGTGGGGCACTTGATGCATTCAACCTAATTACAGACATCAATGCCTGTGTCAGGTATGCCCAGAAAACTCCCATAGAAATCTTGGCTATCTGACAGGAAAAAAAAATACACCAGGGAGTCTTTGCCCAAAGAAGGCATACTAATAACTTACTAGAAATAACTCCTGAAGCTGTTGGGCTGTGCTATAGGCAAGACTCAGGTAGCCAGAGAACAGTCCACTCCATAGAGTCACAACATGTCCTGAGATATTATTTGTATATTTATACTTTATTCTAAATAAATGTATAAACACCATGATGTCATCTGCCTCTTCTTAATTTGATGCTAAAAACTAATTGGTTTCTTCTTGATATTGAATTCTAAACCCCTGTAATGCCAGCTATATGCTGTCTGTCACCTGTTTCTACTTCTTACCTGTCTCTATTATTTATTTCCGTCTATCTCTCTATTTAAATCTATGCCTTTACTTGCCTATGATGGTTAATCAATGATCACTTGCCCCATATATTACCTATAAATGCCCTTCATTCTGGAAATCATATAATAAAATATTCATGTTCAGTGATACCCTGTTGTTAGGATTTTAACATTCCACAATGGTGGGCTTAGTTAGACTTCAAAGGAGAGTAAATATGTTACCTATTTGTTAATAAATCACCAAATTTAGGACCATGACTGAGACCCACAAATCGATTTATTGCTGTAGTTATCTTGAGATACAATCACTCTATATGCTATTTGAGATTATTGATAGAACTTTCTATTGATTGATTTGTGTTTCAGGAGAGCACTGCTCCAGTTTCTATCACCATGCTTACTGTGTTCTGGCTGAGTCCACCTATGGAGCAGACCCAAGCTCCCATACTCCTATCAGCTAGAGTGTATATTCCTCAGATGTCAGTATTTTCTTAAACAGAAATATGTCAGCTCTGTATTCTATTGTATCCATGCATTTTAAGGATTTACCATTTAAAACAAGTGAGTACTGATAGGGAAGTCAATGGGGAATATGATTCAAACTGTGTCAAATACTTTGGACACATTTTCTAAATGTGGGTTGTAAAAGATGCTGTCAGGGGTAAAGAATGTGATTCGGGCAAAGAGTGCTATTCTAACTGGGGTCAGGCTCTGAGTCAGATTCCCCATACTGGAGGAGTACTTGGGGTGACACAAATCTAAAAGACCCAGAGAAAAATGGTAGAAGTATAGGAGGAAGGTCACACTCAGATTTTTTTCATCATTTTTTACATGTTTTTATGTAAAAAAGATAATGGGTCTATTTAAAGAAGGGGACCTGGGTTTACCAACAATAGTGGTAAGTTATTATACATTTACAAGGTTTGGGTTAAAGTGATGAAGGCATGTGAATTCTGAAAAATACGTATAATTCTTAATAGTCTTTTGCTTTGTTTTGTTTCTTTAATGACTTACCTTCTTATGGGTAAAGCAAAGATTCTAGTCTTTGTCTGCATTTGAACTGATTGGAGTTCATGTAATGCTTGTTTCTTGTTTATCTAGTTTAGGTAGTCCACTAAAGCTTTCCCATTGAATCAGTTCCTCGTGTATTCATGCTTTGCTTTACTGTGACTGCAGGCCTAGAATGGCACATGGTGATGCAGTGATTATATTTCCTGGCATGCTTTTTCCCTTTAGGAAAAGAGCAGTTGAATGAGAGGTGTGTCACCACAGTCAAGTACTAAGCCCTTGCTTGAATTGTATGAATCAGAACAGGTGCTCCCTTACAGAGGGAAGATGGAAGGTTTACTTCCTCATTCAACGATGCTGTTAGAAATATCTGCTAGGTATGTTGAGACCTGTGGAAAGGTTGAATATAATTGTAGGAAGTATGTGGCAAAACAAAATTATTACTTCTTAGCAGTGAGGAAGCAAAGAGAGAGACTGAAGAGTCTCTGCCTCCATGAATTAACTTTCTCTAACTAGTCCTCAGCTCCTAAAGTTTCTAGATTCTACCAAAAATAAAATATAAAAAGGTAAAAAAAAATACAAACAGTGAGTCTCCTCATCATCCTCTTCCTCTTTATCCCTTTCCTCCTCCTCCTCCTCCTCTTCTTTCCTCCTCTTGCTCCTCCCTTTCTTCCTTCTCCTTCTCTTCCTACTTTTCTTTCCCCTCCCCTTTCTCTTTCTCCCTCTTCCACCTTGCTATTCATTTCTCTTTTTTTTTTCCTTTTTTAGTTAGGGTTGTTTATAGATTGTTGGGTTAGTGACTGCTCACAGGACCAAGGGCACCTTCCCAGTGGCCACAGTACTAATAAATGTTGCTCTGTACTGCACTAAAAATTAACTGAGTATAAATCCTCTGGGAAGGGTGAAGCTCCATGAAACCCGTTATCTTCCACTAAGTGTTGATATCCCTAATCTTGTATGTATAACCAAGATTGCTGTGAATTGAGAGCACAATAGTCCAGTGTTGTTCTCTGATTTCTCTATTTTTTCTTTTCTTTTTTACCCATCCTTACTTCTGTTGTGTTTCCCAAGTCATTGAGGAGGTCATATAAAGATTTTGTTTGTGGCCATGCACCCAACAGTTATTTATTCCATATATTTGATCATAACATCATCTAACAACAATGAGCCTTTTCTTTCTCCTCTTTTTCCTCTTCCTCCTTTTCTTCGTACTTCTTCTTGTTAGATGTTAGAAACTCATTTCAAGATGTTCTGCAATCTCCATTGATCAGAATAGAAAGATTCTTCTCTGACTAAAACTAACACTGTCAATGCTCTATGGGCACAGACATACAGTTATTTAGAAGACAATTACACAAACATCCATGTCAATTTAGCAAAGACAATATCAGTAGAGACAAGATCACCCCAGTCATTGAATTTTAACTGGATTTATTGTTCCAGAAGTGAAATTCCCTCCTGTATAGTTGGCCTCAAATGCAACCAGGGAATGGTTACCTACCCCTATAACATATTTGTCACTACAATACCAGTGTGCTCATCTTGTCAGGTGAGCACAGAGGTACAATAGCACATTGAACACAATGAGTACATTGGTTGCACAAAAGGTTTATAGTAGAGTAAGGTTGTTGATGGCAATACTCCTCCAGCTTTCTCTCTGGTGCTTTTGTTCATTTTGAAGGCTAACCAACAAGGACCTGCCCCAGACAGATTTCTCTATGCTCTGTAAGGGAGACATATGATATTTTTGCAATGGAGTCTTGCCCCTAGGTTTGGTAGGCAAACCAATAATTAGTTGTTTTTATGCTCTCTTCTTGGACAAGAGTTGCCATCAGCTGTGGAGATAAAGAAATGGGATTTTTAGGCTGGAGATATGGCTCAGTGGTTAAGAGCACCTCCCCTACTGCTTTTTCAGAGGTCCTGATTTCAAATCCCAACAACCACATGGTAGCTCACAACCATCTGTAATGGAATCTGAAGCCCTATTCTGAAGACAGCTACAGTATACTCATACATATATATATATATACTTGGAAAAAAAGAAATGGGATTTTCATAAATCTCAATTCTAGCTAAGGTACTCCATTAATTAGCAAGAAAGTACAAGACAGACAGATCAAGAAGTCTTTCTAACTGCTTTTAGGTAGTATAATTTCTTCTTCTTAAAAGGGCGTTTGGCCTTTGCAAGCTTTCCAAACAAAAATGTCCTATAGATGTGGAATTTATAGCTTCTTTTTTTATATTATTTGTTTTTAAAGCTTAGGCTTTACAAATTCAAAGACTATGTCTATATAATGCCCAAAATGATTTATTGGGTAACAAATTTGCTTGGCCATTTGCATCCTAATGGCAAAAGCAATTTCTTCAGCCAGAAGAGCTTGCTTTCTTTTCAGTTGCAAATAGAGATATTTTAAGGGAAAAGAAGTTATTTTGGATCAAAGGGGGTGTTATTATGTCTCTTTATTTCTGACACCTGTCAAAACTCCAATTTCAGTGAAATTCTTCATTGGGCAGGGTCCAATGTCTCACCTCAAATGACCACACATTGTATTGAAATTAACCCCTTATTCTACATTTCTAAATGTTAGATTTTTTTATTCTCTATGCAAATGGTTCAAAATTATATCATGAAAAATAAAGTAGTGAAGTAAAACATAGCCCTCCAGTTAATATCAGAAGAGTTTATCTTTGTATTTTGGCCAAGCTGTATGACATGGGACCCAGTGCTTATATTTAGGAAGCCTTGGTCTCTCTTGTAAGACAAAAGACAGGGAATGAGACTAGAGGATGACAAAGGATAAGATGATGAAATTTCAAGTCTTTGTGGACCAACTTTCACAGACTACTTAATGAGGCTTGGAACTGTCTATGTCCATATTGTTTCAATTTCCCTCTTAGTGTTCTCAGGGAGCTCTAGAAAGAACCAGGTCTCAGAGAAGTTGCCCTTCTATCTGGTGTTACAAATGGTTGCTCCTCCTACAGATTGTTTCTTCATCTAAAGTCCCACCAAACATAAAAAACTTTTTTCTTGAAGTTCTCTTTATTTTCTTGAAATACAGACTTTCGGCATTTCCTTTTAAAAAATTTTGGGTTTTTTTGGCTGTAAAGTTCATGAGTAAAATAATTAAAGCAAGAAGATGAATTCTCAATTAAAATTCTCTCCATTGCTGTACTGAGATCCTGCACATGAAGTCACTTTCCAACCTCAGGTGTTAATGTTAAATGAACACTGTTACTCATTTCAGGCCATTTGCTCCAGAGTTAGACCAGTGTCAGTTCAGACACATATAAAAATCTGCATTCATGTTTGTCATTCCAGATTCTACATAAATTATACAGCCTTTCCTGAAACCTTTGTTAATGCTTTAACTGCCATTGCAAGTGCCAAAAGAAACTCACAGAGCAGATGACAAAGTCTAATATGGTGGATATTGTTTGTATCACCTTCTTTTGTTTATTATAAAACATCCAGAGCATGATTCAGGCAGGAAGTAACTACAGCAGATAGTTACCTACCTAAAGGACTATGGCCAGCCCTAATACAGAGAAGGTGAATATAGACAAGCCATTCACTTAGAAGAATCATCTTTATTTTATGGCTCAGTGATTCAGCTTAGCATCTTAAGGGGTCTCTGGTCAAAGGGTACTTTTACAGATGTGAACTTAATCGTACTTAGAATGAAAGTTGTCTCCCCTTTTTATTCCTTTTGGCTTCTGCAACTCAGAGGAGAATCTATCTAAAGTGAGTGGGAGGAGTGGGCAGATGTCTAGGAATTCCTGAACCCAACAGAACATCATTTGTTAGAGTGTAAATGACTTAACTGTAGTGTAAGAAAGCTTCCCAGAGCAAATTACAATCCCATCACTGCACATTAGCAATGGAAGTTGACAGGCTTTATAAACCATGAGATTCAGCTGGATTGGAAGACAGCTGTAGGAAAGGGAATAAAATGCCTCTGGGTAAAATGTTATGAAGGGGTTCTAAGTCTATGATTTATTTTTTATGTCATAGGTAGCTTTATAACCAAAATAGTTATGATTGTAGCTGTACTGATGATGCACAGCATAGCTGTGGGTGCAGATATAGAGGTTCTTGTACTTCTAATAGGGGACAAATCAATTTCTACCTAACTATACAATATGGTCATAAATAGGTATGTCTTCCACCATGATATTAAGTATACCACGCCTATTGTTATATGAAATAAAACTTACAAAATGTAGGCAAAGGGTCACAATGAGAAAAGCCTAATAGATTCTCTCTCTCTCTCTCTCTCTCTCTCTCTCTCTCTCTCTCTCTCTCTCTCTCTCTCTCTCTCTCTCTCTCTCCCTGGTTCCAAGTTACTGAGCTCTGTTAATGCATCAGAGTTATTTGTACCCCATCCTTACCCAAATCACAGCCTCTAGGCATGTGGTCTCAATGGAATCTGTTTATGACATTTCAATATGTAGCTTTATCTGGTCAATTTGAGAAACAGTTTCCTCTGCTTCAAACAGTGTCCCTGAAATAAAATAAAAGACATGAGAAGAAAGATGATATGACATATCCTTGCCCCTAGGAAATAACATTTATGAAAAAAGTTTCTAGGCATATATTACATTTAAGGAAACATTTCATGAGAACATCTGAACAATTGCAATATGCATGTGTAAACTTTTTTTCTGATCTATACTTATAAGCGTTTTTTCTCTTGCTTAAAGATAAGAGTATTGAGAGCAGCACAGACAATGGGGACCTGGCTTGTAGAGTTTCAGGGAGAAGTCTAGACTATTGGGAATAGTCAACGTTTGGAACTTTAAGAATATATTTCTGGTAAGCTGGGGATGACGAATTGACTGTGATGAATGAATGAAGCAGCAGACCCACTAATGTGAAACTCTTGCTTTATCGGGACAGTTGATGCTGGTTAGCTGACACTGAGATATTAGCTGTGACTAAGAGACCAGATTCCTTGAGGTTAAACTTTCTTGGAAGTGTCTCCTCAAGGTCAGCACACAGAAGTTGTGGTCCAGAGGGGACAATGATGGTGCAATATGCTGGCAGCCAAATTTGAAAATGTATAATAGTCACCCACTTGATATTTGTTTGAAGGCATGAGTGGAGCCCTGAAGAACAGATGAGGCTCTGCACTGTGGGAGAACAGGGGAGAGCATAAATGAAGATGTAGCTTCGGTTGCAGTTGAAGCCACAGGATTGCAGGGGGTCATGGAGAGAAGTTGAGGCTTGTCACTCTATGGCTGGCTGAGAATTCCTGTCGGAAGCCCAGGAAAAGCTACTGGAGATGCAAATCAGTTGCACAGCAGATCCCAGAGGTTTGGAGATGCTGAGAGCATGAGATGGCCACCAAGGTTTCAGCAGATGTGAAGCAGAGCCAGCCTGAGACTGTGAGACACACTGTGTGTGCTGTGGCCTTCCTTCGGAAGCCTAGAAGTCCCTATGCAACGGAAGGGTGACACTGAACTGGGCTTGTTTTGTTTTGTTTTGATCTGACTGTAACTATGTTCTGGTTCTTCCCTTTGGGCATGAAGAAGCTATCAGCTTTCAGGGAGAGGAGTCTGGGAAGTGCGGAGGAGAGAAAGGGGAAGGAGGAAAGTGATGCAACTCTACTACATATTAATTTAGAAGAAAAACAGGAGAAAGAATGCAACCACTTTCTAAAAACAATATATTATGTTTCAGGAACCTCCAGTTAAGAACTTCGGAAATTTAGAAATGTTTTGAAGTTTTGAAAAGACTGGATATTTTAGAGAAAATTTGGATATTTCAGAGAGGCTATGGCTACTTTAGAGAGACTATTACTTTGAAAGACTCTCCGTATGTTTTTGAGATGGAACTTTTCAAGCATTTGAATTTTTTACACACCTTAGCACTTCTAAATCTTTACTATTTCGTATTGTGATATTGATGTTAACATGAAGTGGTGAGGGTAAGCAAACAAAGGAAAAGCTGTTGTTGAATCGCGATCTGTTTGACTGTCCAGTTGTAACGGTTCATCTGTTCTGACTAGTTTAATGTCAACTTTACACAAGCTGGAGGAGGCATTTTTCAAGGAGGGAACCTCAATGGAGAAAATGCCCCCATCAGATTGGCCTGTGAGCAAGCCTATAGGTCATTTTCTCAACTGATGGTTAATGGGGCTGGGGGGGGGAGGAAGCACACTGTGAATTGCATCAGCCCTAAGAATATGGTCCTGGGTGCTATAAATTATCAGGTAGATCCTAGAGAGCATGGTAATAAGTAACAGACCTCTAAGTCTTATGTGCCTGTCTCTGCTTGAATTCCTGCCTTGAATTCCTGCTCTGACTTCCTGGACGATGGACCATAAGCTTTCCTCCCCAAGAATACTTTTGGTCCTGTTGTTTTATGACAGCGGTTGAAACCTTAACCAAGACAGGGAGTAGTACCCAAAGAAAGCAGCAGAGGATATAGAACAGAGATTCTCTATAGGCACAGTTTTGCTCCCCACTTGTGTATTTTACAGTGGCCAATGATGATCTTCAGTCTTCAGAACTATTAAGTTGGTACAAAGTTTGATACTGAGTATCCAGTGCCCATGAGGGCCTCCCACAACAAAGAATCAAGAGGTACAATGTGGTACTAATGTCAAGGTCAGAAATACGGCAGAGGCACTACATGCAGAACTGAGAGGACCCACAGACATCATGATCACATAATTCAAATATTAAATGTCATCACTGAATAAAATGAAATGGCTTTGTTAGTGTCTCCAGCCAGTAAAACCCCCAGGAACAGATGGAAAATCCACCTTTGCTGCATCCTTGTGACTTAGAGGAATTCTACCTGGCCTCTGCTTTCACTAGCATGTGTCCCTGAATCATTCATTGAGTTGGAGATGTTGGTACCCTGCTGGGAATTTTTCTCTGAGTATTTAGAAGGTAAGTTGGGTAGGTTTTTCATGTTGGAGGTTTCTCTCTAAAGAACTTCAAATCAGAGGAGTTAAAGCAAGAAGACAGATGATTTAAACAAGAGAGATCAAGAAGGGAATCTCTGAGCTATGATAGATAAGGTCAGCCATGTCAGAACTGTTTTGACCTAGTGTTTCAAAATCATATACAGAGGATTGGGAATACTGTGTAATGTAGAATGGCATTGGATAGAATGAGGCTTCTGATGGCCACTGGAATCTCAAGGTGGAGGTCACTGTGACATTTGGAGGAGGCTTTCAAGCAATCCTTGAGCTAAGAAGGGAGAGGCCAGAGCGAAAGGGAACCGCGAGATAAGAAGATGGATGAACAGTGAGTTCCGAGATTTTTCTCGTGCTAAGGGGAAAGTCAAATGTATGGGGCGACAAGGTCAAGTCAAGGTCTTAAGAAGACAAGGGATTTTTTTCACCTGTGTTTGTGGAGATGAAAGGGGACTTTGGCTGCATTGGACCGACCTCTCGCACACAGGCAAACCCAGGGCCGCGGCTCTGCCAGGCTGTGCGCACTAGATGGCAGTAGCGGGGCCCTTTCGGCTGGGCTCCGGGTCCTATAAGGCGCTTGCTTGTTTAAGTACAGTCTCATTTAGTTGGAGCTGCAGGGGAGTAAGGGAGAGGAGGGTAGGAAAGAAGAGAGCGGGAGAGCTCGAGGAAAAAGAGGGCTCTCTGTGCTGACACTAGGCTCGTACTGCGAGCATCCTTCAGGACCTGGACTCGCGCTCTCAGAGAAGAGAGCCAGGCTGTGCTGGGATTCGTCGGAGACTGCTCTGTCCGCGTCGCTGGAGCCGGGAGAGCCCTGAGGGAAACCAAGGGAAGCGAGCAGCGCGTTTTACTAGAGAGAGCAGGAGTGAGGAGAGACGGCTGGAGCGCTTGGAGACATGAGGACCTACTGGCTGCACAGCGTCTGGGTGCTGGGGTTCTTCCTGTCCCTCTTCTCATTGCAAGGTAGGGGGAGCCTGTAGCGACCCCGCGCGCCCCCTCCTGCCGCCACTGGTCCGGGATGCTCGATGGGGTCACCAGCGCTCTGGGTCTGTACAGATTCCGGCTTATTGACAAGTCCGGTGATGCATTAATACCCGCGGTGCTGTAGTCCAGGCTAGGTCCTGAGGCGAGCTGGAGCCTGCAGACTTGCTGCAACAACCATGCTGGTGGTGGCGGATTCAGAGCTGGCCTGTGCGGACTGGGGGTCAGAGAGGAGTGTGTGCGGGTCTGGGTGCTAGTGTGTGTGTGTGTGTGTGTGTGTGTGTGTGTGTCTGTGTGTGTGTGTGTGTGTGTGTGTGTGTTGCGGGTGAGGCTGGTAATGCTGGTGGTGCCGGTGTGGTACTGGTGGGAGGCAGTGGCAGGGACACTGGGGTTGCTCCTCTGTAAACTCTAAGTGCTGCCTTGGTATTTGCTATCCCCGCTTCCGCGGTGCTGATACCTCTGCATTAACTTTAGGAGGCTGCTGGGTAACCGCTGCTTGCCACCTGGTACTTGCATCTCTAGACAGAACAACCCCTACAAAATTATTCTGCCCCTAGATGTGGGAGGGGTGAGGGTGGAGGAGAGAAGGAAATGTCTGTCTGAGAGAGAGGGAGAGAGAGAGAGAGAGAGAGAGAGAGAGAGAGAGAGAGAGAGAGAGAGAGAGAGAGAGAGAGAGAGAGAGAGAGAGAATGAGAATATGCACTTGAGAATTCGTGGGTTAATAACTGCTGGCTCTGAATGGCCAGAGTGTTTCATGCTTGGGGGAATGAATGGCTAGTAGTGGGTCTTTACTTTAAAAAATGTCTTGGTTCTGTGCTTGGGGGAGATTGTGAAGTGAATTCACGAAGGTTCAAAATGCAAACCCATACCTACTCTTTGCATCTCATTTAAGACTGAGAATCCAGAGCCTTCATACATGTTCTACAGTACACAAAAATCATTCCAAAATAAGAATGCATTATTTTTTTCTGGTTTTTTTTTTTGTGTTTTTTGTTTTGTTTTGAGTTCCCCCTATCTCACCGTTCCCACCGGTGAGAGGAGCCTAGTACAATTAGCTATTGAGAGCCTGCTATTTCACTCTACCATTGATAGTTCTACTATCCCTTCATGTTCAGGCTTTCTGCTATCATTAGGTCCTGTACCACTTACATTTCTCTCAATACTGGAAAGCAAGGCTTCTCATTCACACACACACACACACACACACACACACACACACACACACACACGAGAGAGAGAGAGAGAGAGAGAGAGAGAGAGAGAGAGAGAGAGAGAGAGAGAGAGAGAGAGAGAAATCCTCACCATGAAATGACCAGACTGGCAATCTTCCCTAGATTTTCTTCTGACAGCTGGTTGCTAATGTTACATTTGTGGGTTTCATTTTTCATTGCTAGGGGATATTTTGGGTATCTATAGAGCCTTCTTGCCAAAGGAAATGAGAATAGACTCCTGGCTGTTTACTAGTTGAAGCATTGCAAGTAAATAAATACAATGTCAAAGTTCTCTTTTGAAATACACAGAGTGAAGGCTGGAACTCACCCGTGGCATAATTAGAAGTTACAGCTTCTAAAGAACTTCATCTCAGAACTCATTGATTCCTTTCTTTTTTTTTTTTAAATCAAAATTGTTAGGTATTGTGACACATAGTTCTGTGACCAAATAAGCCTGCATGAAAAACAATATTCAAATCCATCCTTGGAACCTGATTGACTTTTCTTTATTTTTTATTTTATTCCCCTTCCCTCCCCCTACAATGCTGTTAGTATTTTCTCTATGATGTCTGATGTCCTAATTCAGCCTTTTATTTATTTTTTTATTGAGACATTAGTAAAAATATGATGGTATTGTGCCAGTAAGTGAGGGTCATCTTTTTCTTTCTTCCAATTAACTAGAAACTTAGCACTAGAGATAAAACGGTAAGTCATTTGATGTTTCTCTCAAGTTTGAATAAAGCTGTGGAATATTCATTACACAGCCATAGAATTTCATGAGTGAAGGACAGAGCAAAATGCTGAGCTGATGTCAGGTGGCACTTATGAAGGATGGTGAGGTCAGATCAAACACCAGACCAGATCATTATATTCCAGAAATTCTTCCCACCAAAAATGCACAGCCCTACCATCCTCTTCACTAAGACCATTGTCACCTACACAGAGAATTTGCTAAGGCATGGTAGCCTTATCTGTGCAAAGTAGTTTTTGTGTTTGTGTTTGTTTTAGTTTTCCTGAGAATATCATTTCCAGAGGAGGAGTTTTCAAGGGTCACTGAACAGAGCACATTGGCATGTGGGAAATGGACCCAATTCTCAAGCACTAACATCCCCTGATGGGTGGTAAATAACAGGTAGTGGTAGCTTTGAATAATAGGCTCTATAGGGCAAGAAGGTCATGCTGCCAGATGGGAATGAGAAAATGATGCTCACTACAAACTTGTCATACACAGTCTTTCTACTATGACCTTAGAAATTCTAGGAAAGGCTATTAAATAAAATGCTCTATGCCTTCACTCCAGTATGAGTGCATGGAGGTATAGCACACACACACACACACACACACACACACACACACACACACGTACACACACAAGCACATACATACATACACATGTGCATATATACATATACAAGCATACACACATACATACATGTATACACATGTATGCACACACACATATATACACACATACAAACATACATATACATACATGCATATACACACATGTATCCATGCACACACACACACATGCACACATACACAATGCATACAGGTACATTCACACACACATGCACACATACACACATGCATGCTTGCACATGCAGACACACATACACACATACATATGTACATACACATACATGCAGATACACACATGCACACACACACACACACACACACACAAATTCTGATGTCAGAATTTGTGGTTCTTTTAAATCAGCTTCATCTGCAGCAGGTTATTTCTTCTGTTTCTCATGATTATCTCCATGGATTCACAGATGAATGCTGTTATTGGTGTTCATTCTCTATTAGATTCTATTTGTTCAGAATGTTGAACATGTCTTACCCTATGTGTTTCTGAAGTGTAGGGATATTTACTGCATAAATTGGATTAGCCCCAGGAGACAGTCTACAAACTTAAGTTATTACTCTGGAGCCATAGGCATAACTGACATATATTGGTAAGGTCTCAGTAATAGCTATGTTCTGGTTCACATTACTGATATGATCATTATCACAATTTTGAAATAAGTTGTCCATTATCTGTTTATAAGTTATATTTACATATGAGTAAATTAAAAAAATAACAATAGCTTTTCCTGTGATTCTCTAAGTATTCCCTAGTACTTTCAAAAAGTTGATAATCACCATCCACACTACATCCTTCTGATATTGGCAGGGACAATTTCTAACATGTAAATGATGACAGGCTGATGATAAGATTACATAGTTGCTAGTTGTGTCTGTCTTGATATTCTGATAACTATGTGCATTATATTAATGACACCTAGTTTGCAAAGTGTCTAAGATTTTTTTCACAGGAAATCCTAGAAATTTGTGATTGTACAGTTTTCTTCTCATTTGCCTATAGTCTTAAGGAAACAGGAAGAAACAGTTCAACTGAGACTTTTTGCTTTGGTTTTTGTTTTTATTTTGTTGTGAATGGCAATAAAACCCAAATAACCAACAAAGCCCACCCTATTCAGGACTGTGCATTTTGTGCTTGATTTATTTTGGGTCTCCGGTTTCATTGGCTCAGTTCTGGCTGGATCTCCTTGTTATCTGGCAATTGTCCCTTCTTTCTCATGCTCCAGATTTAGAGCCAAAGAGCAGCCAGTGCTGTGCTCTGAGGTTGGCTCTGTTCTCGATTTGGCATCTGGAATGGCAGTAGCTGTGTGCCCTTGGAGGACTGTAGAGGAGATGAACTTCACTTGGCCCACCCCACCCCCATCTTTGGTTCATCTGGGCATGAAGGTCACATTGGCTCCGGCCTGAAGCCAGATTTGGATTGGTAGTGGCCAGTAGAAGAGGCGAGTGTGCTTTTACTGAGTTGTAGACAGTACAGAAACCCTCAGGGGAGTCTGACACCAGCTGCTCAGTGTGGGGCTACAAACAGGCCCAGGATGTGAGTCCTTCTTACAGACACTGGTAGTATCCTCCCATGACTATATCCTTGTGACTTGTTCATGGCCAGGTTAGTTACCGTACTTCCTTCCAATATAATTCCAGCAGAGATGAGTTGGTGAAGTCCTTCATGATAGCTTTTTAGACAAGAAGTTGCATAGTGCCTTAATCGTATGAACTGTATCAAATGCTGAAGGAACTTAAGCAATTTAGAAGGTGATGTAGAGATAAATTACCACCTGTAGATGCAGCTTCCTTCTAGATGTAGATATTGATATCAGTTTTATCACCAACAATAACCTGGAACCAGTCCACTAAACACTTACTACAGAGCTTCTAAGTCTTTAGTGCCACACACAATTCATTTTTTCTATTATATTTGCATTTCAAGAAAATGCTTGTTACTACTAGATTAAAAATAATATATTCACATTTAAAAAAATTTCACCATTTCCCCAGTGGGTTGTTTTCTATCTTGTTTTTGGTAGCTGAAGACACCTTGTCACAAATATAGTGATGATCATTAATTACAATTTTTAGCTCAAATCATTACCCTGAGTGTTGAAACTATGGGTGCCATTTGAAAGTATTTTATTAATGTAAAATGATATAGGATAACATGGAATAAAGCAATTGTGCATGATACCCTAGGAATTCTTTCATTTGATAAATGTCAACACCAGAGGTCTGTGATTCATTTTACATAGTTCTGGTCAGATCTGGAAGCTACCCTTCCCATGAAGTATGTTGCCTCATGAAGATATTTTTCATTTTTGCCTATATAGCATATTTTCTTCACTTAACATTTATCCCACATGGCATATTTCCATTAATAAATAAATATTTTTGTTATAATTGATCTTCCAAAATGATTCCCTCCATTGCTCATGAATTCTTGTGCTATTTTAATCCTTCAGTATTTGAGAACATCCGACTGTCCACATGTACAGAATTAGTTTAAACCTTAAGTAGGAAATATGGTACCATGGAAAGTCCATGGGGTTTGCTTTTGAATTGCTGTCTGGTAAAATAGAGGTTAAAGATCTCATGTGAGTCTCACGTGTCTGATTAGTTTGCCTCATGTCTGGTTGCATGATTTACATATTGTAAAACATTATTTGCTTCTGTGGAGGAGATAATAAGTTAAAGGGATTTACCGTGCTTTTTGCTACACTCTGAACAGAACTTACCTATGTTCACATCTATCTCGTTTGCTCCTCCTTCATCTTTTTTTTTTCAGACTTTCTCTGCACTTGGGTGAGAGCCATATTGAACTAGTGCTAATTTAATGCTGAGGAGAGATACAGTATTGATATGGCGTTACATAAGTTGCTTTGAGTTTTTGCTCTGCTAAAAGAGCTGCAGCCAAAACACAAAAGAAAATACATGTCCACTTTTATTTCCAGGCTAACCACCTTTGTTTCCAGTTTCTATATGCTTATGATAGTCTCACTTAATATTTTAGCTTGCAGTACTGAGAAACTGCTGAAGGAAAGAAGAACTGTTAGGGGATCTAGATTTCAGTTAACTTTGCCACTGTGGCTATGTTACTTTGTGCAAATCACTGTTGTTTAGTAAATGAAACTGAGATTCTCCAAGATTAATAAATCTTGCTGAGGTGGCAGTAGGCCAGAACTCTGATGCTCAGATAACCTTCAACCCTTTCCTTCTCTGAAGTCCCTCCTTTCTCATTTTGGTATGAAACAAGGTCAGACCAAAAAAAAAAAAAGAACAATTATATGCTATAATTGTTGACATGCATAAATTATGATAGTCTTTCACTGAAGTAAAAAATAACACTAAGGGGATTTCTTTAAGTATCATATATAAGGCTACATTCTAGTCCTATTTCAGATGTTTGATTGAGTACATTAAATTACTAGCGTAACTTAGTTTTTTATCAAATTAATGAAGAAGTACGAATAATCCACATGCATGTGGTATTTAATGCAGATGCCTCTCTGTCTCTGTCTCTATCTCTTTGTCTCTCTCTGTCTCTTTGTCTCTCTCTCTGTGTCTCCCTGTCTCTCTGTTCTCTCTCTCTCTCTCTCTCTCTCTCTCTCTCTCTCTCTCTCTCTCTCTCTCTCTCTCTCTCTCTCTCTCCTTTAGAAGGCAATATGTCCTGCCACAGTGGACAGAAGCCTATAAAGAATTTCTTGGAGTAAACAGCACACACCTAGAAAGAAATCCATATTAGCTGCTTTGGGGTGAATTTTTGGGTGTTTTGGTTGGGATGTATCTGGTCTGGAAAATGCCTGCCCAGGCCATCTTTTGGCTCACCACCCTCGGTCGGCACAGGACAAGCAAAATACTGCCTAATGCTGCTTTTACCTAATGTGGTAGAGTAAGATGTGTCCTAGTGACCTAGCCTAAGCTTGCGCTAACATATCAGATGCAGGCTGAAAGTTGATCTCACTAACGATGATGGTTTTGTCACTGAAATTTTAATTTCCTATCTTTCCCATTAGGCAGAGATGTGGTTTGTACTCAGGAGGAAGGAGAGGGAGCATTCTGTGGGCTAGAAGTTATTTTTGTGTTCATGATGTGAGCTATATGAAAAATAGGTAGTTATGTCATTTGGTTCGGTTATAAACAGAGTCCAGATTACAGAAAAGTGGATGGAAATGCAAAAAATAACAACTAATATACTTCCTTTCCCTTCTGGCTCTTTTTCTTCCTTCTATAAATATTTATAAATCCTCAAGTCAACACTCTCATAAACCTCATAGCAAGACAGACAGGCACTCAGAAGATAATAAATTAATTACCATTACAGTGGAATATAATGAGAGAGAGTTTAGGGCATCATGACTAAATATTTCAGGTAGATATAACTTAGACTGTAGAGTGAAGAAAGTTTTCCTTTAGTCCACCGATGCATAGTTAGGGTTTGAAAGATAAGTGTGATTTAGATACGTAGCTATGTAGCATAGACAGAGCTATAACAGCCAAAGGAAGCCTACCAAGGCGTCAATGTACTACAGAGACTACCATATTCCAGAAACCTAAGGACTAGAAAGAGGGAAAAATTCAAAGAGGAAGGAAATGACAGAAAGCAAAACTGGTGGGATGTGGAACGACTAGTTCTGTGGGACATAGAGGAGCAGTAGTGACTTCATGTGGCTTCTTTCAAGGCCAAAACATAAGGAAAGGCATACAGAGTTAAAGCGGGGATGTGCTTCCTGAACTTTGAGTTTCTACAACAGGCCTCCAGTTGCCATATAGAGAAAGGATGAGCTTGACTAGAGGAGCCTGCTAGAGACTTTATTAGATAAGGGAGATGGGGGGCGGGGGGGACTCAGCTGTGCTAATAAACTGAATGCGTTGGAGGAATGGCTGCAGAAACCTCTGGATGTGGTTGAAAACAGAGATGGAGAAAACAAGTTAAAGAGTTGATATTGAAGCCCAGGCTCCTATCAGATCAGGTCCTTTCTTTTGCACTCTCCTTCCTAATATCACCAATAGTTTAAATGTGTACAGCTTACAGAATTAAGTAGAAAAATCATCTCTGACTCTTCACCTATGTGGCCTTGGGCAAGGCATTCTCTAATTCTGGAAATAATCTGTAAGGTGCCTTTGAGTTCCAAAAATTAGAGGAGTCTATAATTTTACTCAAACTGGGAGAAGCTTAGACTTAATTAGCAAAGCAATGGAATTAAGTAGTATTCTAAAAGCAATGCACTTTTATTCTACTCAAGTATGTACGGAAAAAGCCAATTCCTTGCAAATCTTTCTAAAGAGAATATATCTTGCTTTTTTTTTTGACATGATCAGGTTAAAAATGAACTGATTTTTGTTTGTTGATTTGTAATTGTTAGTAGCATTATGTATTTACAACCAAATCACCCAAAACATAGCATCAGCTCTTCCTGGCTCACTGTCTACCTGATTTATGTGATGATTTATACAAGTGGACACTAAGTTCATTCAATATAAATTTGTGAATGGTCAGTATTCTTTTTTTTTTTCATCAATAGTTAAAAAGTAATAAATTGTAACAGACTGGTTTGGAAAATAATTTGAGAGAAAATGAATGATGAAACATGGAACTAAGCCTGGTGGAATGACAGAAGGCCGAAGAGAATAAAAAATAACAAAAGGAGGAATATGTGTCCATGAGAAGTGAGAAGAATGGAAAAAGAATATTTTTTCTTCTTCTTTTTCTTTCTTTCTTTTCTTTCTTTCTTTTTTTTTTTTTATTTGCCCTAGTACGGACTCTGGCCTGCATGGAGTTAAGGACTTTATATTGGTAAGAATTGCCAAAGAAGCTTCCAGAAACAGAGTGAACCTTGGAAGCCAGACTGAACCATTTGTTCTTAATCTTTAAAGAATAAAGGGCCTTTGATTAGCACAGGAAGGAAGTGACATGAAGGAAATGCAGAGCCTGCAGGACAAATTTGGTGCCCAGAGACCATTTGCATAGATAATACAGATACAAATTTAGCATAGGCCTGCCTGCCTGCCTGCCTGCCTGCCTGCCTGCTTTCTTTCTTTCTTTCTTTCTTTCTTTCTTTCTTTCTTTCTTTCTTTCTTTCTTTCTTTCTTTTCTTCTCTTCCTTTAAATTACAAATGCTGAAGTAACATAAAATCTACAAATAATGTAAAGAAAGACTATTGTTTTATTGGTTTTAAAGATTTCATAATTTTTATGTAATAATATTTTCCTGAAACACATGTGTGTTTCACACGTTCAGAGGCCAGAAGAGGGCATCCTATCTCTTAAAAGGGGAGTTATAGATGGTTGTAATGCATGATGTAGGTGACGGGAACTGAATTCAGGTCTTCTACAAGAGCAGCTAATGCTCCTAAGTGCTGAACCATTTCAGCTCTTCAGCCCCAAGTGTATAGATTCATAAACTCATATAATTAGATATGCCATTATCAAGTCCCTTTTTGTATACAGAGACATATTTATGTGTTCTGTGTGATGATACTAACACACGGGTCCTGTGAGTGGTTTAGATACGATCTTAATGAGGTGATAAAGAGTTAATGGGTGTGTGAGTACACGTGGATAATATGTAGCTCATAGTGTATGACAAGTAGGTACAGCTAGGCGAGCTTTCCTCGATTTTTGGATTCCCGATGTAGACCATCTGTTTAGTTCTGTTCTTGTATAATATATGGTGAGAAAATATTGTTAAATAAACCTTGGCAACATTGAAGGAACTTTGAAGTACTTCCCATTGCATTCAGAAGCAATGCTCATATTTTTATATTCTTAGAATGAGTGAAGCTACAGTTTTCTCTGATGTGATTTAAAAAAAATGGCTTATCTCTTCAGAAATCCCATTATAAATTAATGTGCTCATTGTCAAAAAGTGGGAAAACACCAAATATGAGAAAGCAATGGAAAAATTAAATAATATTAAATACCAGAGAAACTTTATTAATTAGTAATTTTGTTATATAACATTCCCAGCTTTTTTTTTAATCTAAGGCAAATATAAGTTAACAAGCTAGGATTGTAGTTCTCATATATGCTTTGATTTATTATCTCCCTTGAATAGTATATTATTAATTTTTTGTTATTAAATATTCAACAACTCTTTCTCTGTTAACAGTTATATAGCAGGCTATACCATAATTTATTCATCAATACTGTGTTCTTGAAAAAAAAACATTTGGTCAATGCTTTTACTTTTAAAATAGAAAGGCATTCCATTTAATTTGGTCTTGTTTTGTGATGATAATAACATTAACGGCCTTAGATAAGGGACTAGAAGGATAATCCAGTTATGTTTCTTTGTTGGATGATAAACTCTTGATACAGAGACCACATCTCCTCAGAAGTACATGCAGGCTCACAGCGACATGTTCTACAAAGCATGTACACATGATTGGGAGTCCAGAAAAGCCCTGAAGGAGCAAGAACTAAGATTATTGAGCAATTGCAAGGGAAACACCTAGGTCTGTGCTTAGAATTGTAGGAAGATGACTGCAATTATTAGTTCTTTGTATTGTTTATCATTCACAGTTAACTTATGTCATTGAATCATTTTCTCAGTTATATTAGTCTACTTTTCGTTTTCCACTTTTATTTATTTGTTGTGTTTGTCAATGTGCACAACCGCAATTGTCTTGGAAGCCTGTACAAACCAGGAGAAAATTTGGCAGAGCTGATTTTCTCCTTCCATTCTGTGGGTCTCAGCGATCAAATCTTGGGCATACCTCTTTAGCCATCTCTCCAAAGCCCCAGTATATTTGTGAACAAAGACATTCGATGAATGTCAGTAGTGGGGTGTCTTCTTCCTTCCAGCCCAGTGCTCTCTCTTCTTCATTGAACCTTTTCTGACTGGATCAACTACTATTTGTCTAATGCTTTTTGCTGGCACTTGACTTCATAGTGAAAAGGACTTTCCTCTTGCTTTTGTACATGAGCGGTTGTGGGGGAAAAAAATCTCTTGGGCAAATTACAAATTGTTTAGAACTGTGGCAGTTTAAAAGCACATTGGCATTGATCTACTAACTCTAGGTCTCACCTCATGTTACTTTTAGAGTTTGTAGATGGATACTGTCCAGCAGAGTTGAGTCATCTGTATTGGGTTGTCAATTTGATTTCAGAGATCAAACACTTGACATTATTAGATTGTACTGTCCCTTTAAAATATGAAACCAGTAACAGCCTTCAGAAAGGTTATGATAAAACTTACTAGTTTCTTGGCTTTCCCTTTGACACTGGCTGGATGTGTATTCTTCTTCCCATAATCCTGTGTGTTACATCTCCCTTGAATAGTATATTACTATATTACTGCTACCCAGACCTTTCCCTTTATCCCACCCCAAAAATATCTACTGGGTTTGCTCAATCATCTTGCATGCCACCCCTCACTTTCTTATATTTCAGAGTTACATGTAAAGTATAGCATTTAGTGGTACTCTCTGCTGTCTTTTACATGCTAGTTACATTTGCATATATTTCTTTTTTATATTTTCCTTCTGTCTTTACATATTTCCTATTCTTTACCAGTTGGCAATAATGACATTTTGTGAGCTGTGTCTTTACTCTTTGCTTCCTGGTTCCACATCCATTCGAAGCTTTAAGGTCTTATTAAAGGGACTTTAAGGCTTGCTGTGTGTTATTTATGCTTGCAGTTTTTCTGTAATAGTGTTGCCAACGTATCATTGTTTCCTCTTCTAAATTTAGGTAACACTCTGAGAGATTCCTATGGCTTCGTTCTACCCCTAGAATGTGGGATCTGGTTGTGTTACATGGAGCCTCAGCTAATTCATCTTTAGCCTCTACTAATTCATCTTTAGAGTTCAGTGCTTCCCAACCATGTGCCATCTTTCACAGGCAGCAATGAGAGAGGATTACCTTTCAAACTCATCTTTTTTAATGTTTTCAATCCTAGATTTTACTTTTCCCTTAGTTTAATTAATCATAAAGTTTTTTGATTATTAATATATGCTTGATTTTGATTTTAATAAAAATTAGTTTTATTATAATAATATGTCTCCCAGTTGAGAACCTTGAATTATTTAGAAGTGGAATACCTAACCACAAATATCCCCTAAAATTGTGTCCATACTTCAAATATCCATATTTTATCTTGTCTCATTTCAAAGGCTGACTCTTTTGCTTGTTAGTGATTCTTCAAACACTTGTGGACACATTCAGGATATGTCTAATTTTCTTTATTCTTGTTACTCTGTTCTTTCATTAGAATTTTCAACCATTCAGAAAATTTCTACAGATATCTAATTGAGCTTACAATAATTATTTCTCTACACTGAGGCAGAGCACATCTCAAGGTCTTTTTATTATACCCAAAGTCAGCATGGGCTGTGGCAGAACATGAGAAGTCAGACTCCAGCCTGGGCTTTGACACACCTTACTTGGGAAACTCACTTATCATTGCAATTTAATTACATCATGTACAGTGAAGACACTGGAAAAGATAAAAGCCACACATTTACAATGCTTCATTTTTAGGTGCATTTTGGGTCTTTTAAGACTTTTTTTTTTGGTGCATTTTGTGTAGTCTAAGACTCTGCTTACATTTTCTCTAATGACTTTGTATGCTTAAATTTGGAAAATTTTACCTCTGATTCCGTAGTCAGGTACTTTCAGGGACTTTACTAATTCGAAGAATACAGGGAAGCTTGTCAATAAATGGTGAATATCATACAGTTTTGTGTGTAAAAAATCTCACCCAGTGACCTCTGCACTTGTTTGAATCTGAAATCTTCTAGTGGGGTAGGTGTCACTGTTCCCAGAAAGAATAAGGTGATAATCTGACTTTTTGATGAAATTCATCTTCCTCATAGCATCTTGAGGAGACAATTATAATGATAATTGATAGTTTTATTGTCAGGTTTAGGATATTTCTGATGGTTTTAATCACAGATGGGTGATATTTTTGGTATTTTTCAAGTTCCTTCTGCAAAATCAGAGACTCCCAAAGCAGAAACAACTGATAAATGTCATCAAAGTATAGTATTACAGGTGATCATTTTGACTTTAAGAAGATCCATATTCTCATGGATTCAGTGACTTTGTCTGGGTTTTGAAACCGAGTTCATTGATGACTTGTGAGAAGAATTGAAGTGGGGGTTACTGAACAATATCTCCCTACTGAATCTCTAATTAGTATGTGCTGCTCCACACATTGTATGGGTGAGGGAGCTGCTGTTTCAAATTTTCTCTTCTTTAGACTCATCAGGTGTTCTTTCTGATTTATGTTCAGGAGCTAACTCCCTATTGAATAAACAAAACACATTTTACTCCCATGCTTTGTGACTATCCACCAAGCACCGTCATAATATTTGAGACTCCTAAAAACAGTCGTTTCAAAAAACATATTCATCTTTAACTTATCACCTCCCAAACTGACACCAGGTTCCAAGCAGGTAGAAAAGTCAAGTCGGGTGGCCATTTATTGACTGGATTGCAAAGTATTTTATTTATTTTCAAAGGCAGAACTGTTTGCCCTAACCATACTTCCCTCCAGTCCTCATTCCTGTTTTTAGGGCTTTCATCTTTAATATCTCTTCATTAATTACAATTTTTTTCATCCATCTTTTTTTTTTAGTTAGTCATATAGATAAGACCCCCTCAGACCCCTCAAAAGTCTCATTGTGGAGTAACAATTAAGTTTTTCAGATAATTTTATAATAAAGAAATGTGTCTGTAAATGATTTCTCACACAAACTGGGACTTAGAATGTGTCTTTTAGCAGACGAGAAATCTAGTAACCTATATTTTTATTTCTATTTCAAAGTTTACTCTTCATTTCCCATTTGACAAAGAGTTTACGTACAGTCTCTCCATATTGCTCTTTGAGAACTAGCAAAGGAACTAGTGAAATGCTAGTGAAATGCTAGTCTCCTCAGAATGTGGTCACTAAGATTGAAGAGATGGATAGATGCTTCATGATATCTGAACATCATGGAGACTGAGATCAAGCAAAAGGCTCCAGTCATTTGAAAATAATGGCAATACTACTAATAGTTCCATAGTGCTTTATACTAATTATCTTATTCATTTTCTTTATGGTTGCTAACATACAGGCAAGGAAACAGGAATGGAAAGAAATTTGTCAAACTGATAACAATGGGTTAGGCTGGCTTTGAACCTGGCTCATGGCCACACATGCCTAACCATGGCACGATGCACTTTCATGATAAAGAAGACTATTTACATAAACATAAGTTTATAAATAAATAAGGATTGCTTATTTTTGAGTAAATCTTTACCTGTATAATAATCATCACTAATGAGGGTTCAAAGGACCATTGGTGTTTCCATATTTTCATTCCTGGCTCTAAATGGTCTTTGTGCCTTTTTAAATCAACACATCTTTAGTAGTGATTATGGATTAACTAAAGGCATTAGATTTAGAACTGACTGCTGCTGAGGTGCTGGCAGAGGTAACATTGGCCATGGTCATGACTGTTGCTATTGGTATGTTTGGGAAGCCCCAGAAGATTTGATGAGTACATTCACCAAGCAAAAGTCTGGAGAAGCAGCTTTTTAATACAAAGGCTTTGCTTTGTAAATGCTAGCTGCTGTGACAGAGAGACTATTTGACATTGTGTGTGATAGAGAACATAATACATACACACACACACACATACACACACAAACACACATATCTTTTGAGTAAATAGGATCAGTGTTCAAAGCAACATTCAGCCCTGACAGAGACAAGGAATATTCTGGAATTTTCCATCCAAAATAATGTCAGTTTCAGATGATGTTTTGAATAAAAAAAAAAGGTACCCCCTTTAAAAATATTTACAAGAGTAAATAAGGCAGTAAAAATGTATTTTTCTTGGACAATATTTAGTTTAGAACTGATTCAATATACTCTGTGGGCTATGTTAAAATTTTTCAGAAATGACAAAATTAGTGTAGTCTCAAATTTTGTATATTACATGTTCTACTGGATACAATTGGTCTGATGTTGCTTATTACAAAGGGTATGGAAATTAAGTGTTTTAGTTGAAAACCTTTAGTGCATCCTATGTATTTAGGAGGTCCAATAATAAATTTAATTTTATACAGTATCTATATATTAGCATTTCCCTTTAGAATTTACAGTTTGTGATCCTTTTACCTTGAAGACGTTGCAAACAAGAAGTTTCTATTAATCCAGCTAAAGAGACTGACTGATGTGTAACCTTTTCTTGCCTTTCCAAATAGAGATATGCTTGGTTGTTTACAACACCGTCAATGTTTATTCAATTCTGCTGTTTAGATTCCACATCTCCCAAGCCTCTGCCTTAAAAGGCTTTCCTTTCCAAGATCCTTGTAAACAAGACTTGCCTGTCAGTTAGCCCCAGATACACACACACACACACACACACACACACACACACACACACACACGAAAAAAGAAACAACTAAAACAATCTACTTTTCCACTACAGTATTTGAAGTCTGGCTTCAGTGGATCTTTGAAGGCTGATTTTATCCTCCTGGCTGCACAAATCCCACTTCACCTCATCTTATATTATCTGCAGAAATCTTGCTGCCAGTCAGTTTCCACACATACCCTGACTTCCAGAGCTATGCAGGTTAGGGAAGTATGCACTTTAGGGTGGCTCTAATGTCTTGCAAAGTACCAACAAATTGGAGCAGTCAGGATGTGGCTGTCACATGAACTTGGTAACAACTGGAAGGTGAAGTTGTGGCATGCAATACAAGTCTTTCACTTTTGACTGGTTGATGAAAGCATCTGTCTCGTGTGTGTGTGTGTGTGTGTGTGTGTGTGTGTGTGTGTGTTCTATATGTGTATATGTGCACATGTGTACATGGGTGGTTTCAAAGATTGAAACCAAGAAAGGGTGCTGAACCCTGAAAGATGAAGCACAGACATTTGCAGGATGCTGGAAGTGTTACATGGGTGCTGAGTTCTGGTCCTCATCACTGTGCAACATGCGCTTCAGTCCCAATTATTTTGTGCTATGCTTTGACTGACTTCTGTTTGAAAGTTGACTGTCTGTTTCTCTTTGAGCTATGGTGAGATTCTTTCTATCCTTGTGGTTAATTTTTAAGATGACATTTTAGTCTCTATTCATTCTCTCAGACTGAGACAGTGTCTTACAAATTTGCAACTTTTTAAAACTCAACTTTTCATCGTCTCTTATATTTAACCAGCCTTCCCATTCTGTAAAGCAGACATGACTTACCTGTAAGATTAGCATTTCTGTCTTCTAACAGAACACAGAAACTGTTTTTTGTTTTGACAATTTTGATCACAAAAGTATTCCTTCATTTAATAGAAGCCATGTAGCTTCTACTGGATCCTTTTGTTTCTGTGTTAAGTATATTGCTAAGTTCAGGTATAGTATGTTTTCACTAGCAAACGAATGAAAATCATTCTAAAATGGTTCTTACTCCTTTTCATTCCATATTCCCTGATGCGTATCTTGATATCATTTAGCTGATATACCTGTTATATTTTCCTTCACATTCAGAATTTGAGTTATAGGTAGCACTTGTGGTAGTAAATGACCCTCAAAGAAATACAGGAGTCAAAGGCAATGGGTGTGTATATCTTATGGGACAGAGTTTGTGTCTGAAAGCACAAAGGGGTTTCAGGACCATAGACTCATTCAGATCCTCAAGGTCCTTCAGACCTCAAGATGGTGATGTTGACGATTATTTTAGCCCATACATGACTTGAAAATATGCATAGCACCTAACTCCAATAGCATGGGAAAAAAAGGGCCTGTACTCTGGTGATTTGTGGAAGCAAGTTATATCATGTCTGATCACTTTCCACTGGGTAGATATGGAATGATATGTCCATATTTCAAATTTCTGAACATTTGGAAACTTGGTGTAGGGTAAAACGTATTTTGATAAATGAAAGTCTCTTTGACAGTACCCCCTGTTTTCCACAAAAGTCTGATGTTTTTGAACAGAGAATATTATTTATATGGTTGTTTTGTATGTATTTATACTGTGTTGTATATGTGTTTTACAGTGATGGAAGTCTATAAAAATAAGTAATATTCTGTTAACCACCAAATAGACCTATTTTGCAAGTGGATAGAGGCATTGAGCATAATGCCTTCATTGGAGGCAACACTCTAGTAGAATGTAGCCACTAAGCCAGTTCTTGATTTTACGTGCATATTAATTTGGACCCTTGAGACTCCTTTTCATTTCTGATGCTTATTGGATTTAACTCATATATGTCATTATAAAACTTTATATTAATTTTTAGTCATCATTTATAAAATCTTAAAAAATCTCAGTTTTCCTAAAGTATAAAAACTTGTGTAATACTTGGGAGACTCATGGAATTTTGTGCTCATCAACAAAAAATATGTGACCAATGAACCAATTTTTCTTTAAAAATGATATGAAGTTAGGCTAGCGGATTTCAATGACCTTGTCTAGTATTAAACTACTCTAAAGAATGTAGTTTCACAAAATGAGTCAGCAAATATTTTCTGAGTGACAACTATATCTAAGATATTTGAATAAATGCTAGACAGAACACTGGACAGACCTTTAAGAGCATATAGGTAATGTGTGAAGAAACACTTTCAAATTATTATTAAGCAAGGCAGAACCTAAACTGGTTTGTAATAAGGACCAATAGGGACCCATGAATTAAAAGAAAATTATAAACAAATTGAGATTTATTATGGAAAATTTTGGAGTAATGATTTTGCTTCTCTCCATAATTTACATATTTTAGTTTTCAACTGCAAGTCATTAACAACATAAGTCACTATTGTTTTGGAAGTAGAGAGCTATTGTTCTTTAGCTTATAATGTTGGTACATGGAATAGTTCTTAAGCAAATCTAAAAGTGCATCCACTCTCCTTTAAAAAAAATATCCTACTCTACACTAAATTAAATGAGGGAAGTTTAACTGCGTATGTGGTTGTTTTAACTGCATGCATGAAGAATAAAGTTTGGACGATGGACACAGAATTTGCAGGGACTCACATTGTGCTACATTTTCTGCTTTTTATTATTGTTGATATATTTTCAGAAGAATTTATAACTGCAATTGAAAACTTAATAGCTATTGATTAAATTTTAGTTTCAAAAACTAATTGATATATAAAGCTTCACAAATCCTTTTAGAAGTGGATGAGTATAAATTAAAAAATAATTTCAGAAAAGGATTATAAAATACTCTAATTCCAGTTCCATAGTTATACACTTTTGTATACTCTGGAGGTGTTCCATTGTCTCCTTACCCCAAATTCCTGTCATAGAATTAAATACTAAACATAAAAGATATTTTAATTGCTAACGATTAATTTATATACAGTATCTCTTTTCAAAAGAGAATATAAGGATTTTAAATAAGCAATATTTAAAAATAAAAAAAGAGCAGAAGTGGGCCATGTGAAGGCAACAGAACCGATTGCCAGTTATCTGTAACCTCCACCCTTGATGCTAAAAAGCCTTTTTCCTTCAAAGACACTAAACATCTGGGATGTAAGTAGTGACACCTATTAGTTACAATGGTTTCCTTTTACCTTCAAGGCAATCTGGTAGATAAACCTCCGGGAATCCTACAAAATTGGGCCCTTAATTGACCAAATGAATGGCTGTTTCTTTCTTACAGTATGAATTGAAAAGTGAGTTTGCTCCCATGAGGCGAGACATAACTTAGGAAAGATATCATGCTGCGACTCCACTTGTCATGTTAGTGTGTCCTTATAATCTCACCAAAAGCCATCCACCAATAGTAGGACAAAGTGATTCCTTTTTCTTAAAAACCTACACCTCTCTTCAAATGATTCATCTCAATTTCCTCTTCACCATCCCTTTAGAAACATTCCTGAAACCACATTTATTTTAAAGAGTTTTAAGTAACATTTGAAGATCACCTGATACAGAGAATTCTCTTTTCAAGCGATATAGCAGCAGAGTAGGTAGCTAAAGAGGGTGTTCTGAATTTTTTTTTTCTGTGTGACTTCCTTGCAAATACTGGGAAAACCTATGTAGTCCTTTAATTTCAATCTGTGAAATGCCAATTTTAAATGTAGTATGACTATAATTTTTGTCTATACTTCCTTAAGTACTAAACATACTAGAAATTATAATTCATATGCAATGGCAATATGAGAATTTACATACTTCAAATAAAAACAATTTAAATTCATTTCAAAAAAAAACCAATTCAATTACAATTAAGTAACTGGGTAATATTTTCACAAAATCCATTAAAACATATTCTTTCATTAAAATAGTTTATACATTTTTAATACAATGAAAAACAGAACGAAAGAGATTATAAAATAGTAGCAGAAACTAATTAACTGGAAACAAAAAGAGAGTTTATAAAATCTTTGGATAAAAATCAGTCCAATAGGCAAATGTCTTGCAATTTCAATAAAAATGAAAAAATAAAGCATGCAAAATTAGCAAATGATAAAGTGGGCATAACTACTGATAATAAGACTTAGAACTATAGAAAATTACCTCACAGAAGCCCATTTTTGCATACTAAAAATCCTAATAAGTTCTATGAGATATTTTGGGAAAATACAATTATAAAATCTCATTTAAAGATTAAGTGAATGAATATTGGGAAAATAGAAAATAAAGTGCCAAAGAATTACTTCTTATAAGGCTTTTCTCTCTGTGCTCTTAGAAACAGTCAAATTGAAATGCTAAGATAAATTTAATTCTCATGTTAACATTTTTTAAGAAAAATGCCAAAGGAAAATGAAACTTTCATTCTCTTCTAATGAAGATGTATAACCATAATGTTTACTCATTTACTCATCATACAAAGATCAAACAAAATCATACATATACATATATATATACATATATATATGTATATATATATATATACACACACACACACACACACACACACACATATTTATATACACAAAAAAAATCTAGATGTACTGAGCTGAACGTATAAAGGCAGTTACCCTGGGATGTTGGGTAGGTGAGAGAATTTTGGTAAGATGTTGTGCAAATAACACAAAGGTCTAATTAAATTTCAGAAATAAATTATAGTCTTACGGAGAAGGATAGATCTTCAAGAAAAACTCTTGCCTATTGTGTACAAAGTCCTGGTTCAATCCAAAACACTGCAAACAAGACAAACAGAGTGAGGTATATACCTTACAGCAGGAGGACTGTACTGAATAAAAACCTATTCTTCAAAATCACTAAAATAGTAAAGTATTATGAACTCATAAATGATAAATATGCAATTATGTATGTGCATTACCTCTGTGTGTCCACTCGACATTTTATACTTTTCAAACCATCATACCAACAATAAATATAATAGAAGACACACATATATAAAGCTCCAAAATAAAATGAGAATAAATCAAATAATTCATCAATATATATAGGTCAGATATATGTTACTATAAGAAGAATCTATTCCAGGAATGCATAATTAAACATAGAATCTTTTCTTATACTTACTATTGGTCAAAGAATAGAATTCTATTCCTATCTTACTTTATTTGTTTTGTATACTTATATGTATATATGTCTGTAAGTCTGTTCGTGCCACAAGCATGTGTGGAAATAAAAGAGCAGCTAGTGATTGTTGGTTCTACTCCTACCATTTGAGACTAGGAATCAAAAATCAGGCTTGGCTGTAGACCTTTCCCTGCAGAGGCATCTTACAGGCAAAGGAAGATTAATATATTTTCAAAGGTTAAAATAAAAATACATTCATTTTGATAATAAAATATTTCCTCACAGTAAAAATGAGTAAAACATTTCAACATTGTGCATATTTAAATGCCATAAAAATACAGAAAACTATGTCTAGGTGATATATACAATATGAAATATATAAATGAACAATAATATGAATCTTGTTCTCATCTTAATAATAGTAAATTTCAACAATGTTAAGAATTAGTCAGTGTAAGTTAGTGCTTCTCTTGTGGTATCCTGGCTCATCTATGGATTTCAAGGCCATTGATTCATTTGTTGACAGTTTATTCACTGCATAAAGAGGGAAATTCCTTAACTCTCAGTCTCATTGTCTTGATGAGGATAATATATAAAATCATATTTATCTTCCTGCTGTGCTTCTCTGTAGCCATTCATCCTTTGCTATGTCAGACTTTTGATATTATTGACTCTAATTCTGTCAATAAATTGAGATACATAAAGAAATTTTACTAACCATTTGGAAATCTCACTATAATCCAACCCTTTTACTTAGGATCAGTGTATAGTAGTTCACCCCTCTTTTCCACTGCATGGTATGGGAGCAGACCATTTGCTAGTGAATTTCTGAAGGTTTCAGATGTTTACTGGGATGACTTGGTGTTTGTGGCATTAGAGTGAGGAAGGATGGGGTCTAGAGGAAGTTTAGAAAAGGTATAGAAAACTGCAACACTAACCACTTCCACTGATCTTGCCCATGATGTCACTAATAAGAATTGCACTGGTGGGAGAAGAGGGACTAGAGGAGTTGATGTCAGAATTTATTTCTTTTGACAAATAGTCCTTAAGATGTGGACTATAAAGAATTACATTAATTATATGTCCCTGTAGCACAAGAAGGCACCCTTTATACCTCCACAGTAATACTCCCTTGTTGGGTTTATGTGAAGATGATGTCATGTCAGCTATCTAGGAATGGAAAAAAAAAGTGAACTATGGTATGTTTCTTTGCCCTTGCTTTTTTTCTTACATTTCATAATTCTGCTATCACTAAACACACTAACAAATACATACAAGTAAAAAGATTCACAGAATTTTTTCCTTCTAAAAAAAGTTTATGTGTGCTATTTTTTCAAAGATTTATTTATTTATCTTACATGAGTACACTGTTGCTGCCATTAGACACACCAGAAGAGAGCATCTGATCTCACTACAGATGGTTGCAAAACACCATGTGGTTGCTGAGAATTGAACTCAAGACTTTTGGAAGAGCAGTCAGTGCTCTTAATCATGGAGCCATCTCCCAACCGCCACTATATTTTATCTCAGGAATAATACTACTGGGTCCAGCTTTACAGATTTCTCTTTGTTCCTTGTGATGCTTACTTCCACCTGCCAGACCAAGGAGCAATGGATAATAAATTTCCTTTTGTTATCTCTTCAGAACCCAAGTTGACATAAAAGTCTATTATTATTTTTACTACTACTACTACAACTATTACTACTACTACTATTATTAGCTGTTGTTATTGTTGTTGTAGTAATTTTGGTGTCTGGATGTCAGGAATTCATTACCATTGATCTTACTACCCTGAGAAATGGTACTGACAAAGATGTTCCAGGTTGAAGATGTGACCCAGTTGCTATAGAGTTAAACACAAAGCAGCCTGCTTAGAAAATAAAGTAGAAACTGTCACTAAACTGAAAGTATATAAGATAATGATCCATAATTTCCAGTTGCACCCTTAAAATGTATATATAATTTACCCAATTTTTCTAAAGAAGTCCTGTCAGATAGAAGCTGAATTCATCCTTCAGGACCTTCAACCCTTCTCCCTCACTCTTTCATAGGGGTCCATGATCTCCTCCAATGTTTGGCTGTGGGTAACTGCATCTGCTTCAGTCAGCTGCTGGGTAGAGCCTCTCAGAGGACTACTATGCTAGGCTCCTGTATGCTCAATAGTGTCAGGGATCAAAGCCTACACATGGAATGGGTCTTAAATTGGGCTACTCGCTGGGCAGCCATTTCTTTAGTCTCTGTTTCATCTTTGTCCCTTCATTTCTTTGAGACAGGACCAATTTTAGGTCAAAAGTTTTGTATGTAGGTTGGTGCACCCCACAGGAAGACCAACAGTACCAACTAATGTGGACTCCTGGGAGTTCCAAGAGACTGAGCCTCCAATCAAAGAGCATACACAGGCTGGACTAAGGTCCCCAACACATATGTACCAGAGGGCTGCCTTGTCTGGCATCTGGGAGAAGATGAGCCTAATCCTGCAGAGACTTGATCCACCATGGTGTGGGGATGGAAGGGCAGGGCTGTCTTCTCAGAGGCTAAGGGAATATGGGAAAGGAGTTTTGTGAGGGAAGAGTGGGAAGGGGCAGCATTTGGAATGTAAATAAATAAATAAATAAATTTTAAGAAGATGCTGAATTCCCAATCATTTTTTAACATGATACCTCCCACAAAGTTTCTCTTTGTCTAGATTTCCTAAAGGCTCAAAAACTCGAGTGCTTCTGGGCTGCTGTCAGTCCAGTTGACTGTGCAGCCTGACTTGAGTTCCATGCTCTCCTGCATATCTTAGCAGCGTGATTGCTCCTTGAGCAGGATGATTGGCATCCAGCAATCCCTCAATGACTACAACCATGACCTCTGGATGCATTTACCATCTGTCGGACAGAGATAGTACTTCAGGATACCAGAATGTATTTATTAACTTCTGCAAGGCTCTTTCTTGATTTCCCAAGATGATTACTGGAAATACTGAATAAAATTGGTCTCTTGGTAGGGCTCTATCTATTTCACAACAACAGGATATGTTTTCTTTAGAAATGTACATTCTGTTGAAATACAGATTCAAGCAGGAATTGACAATGTGATTCTAGCATAAAGATGAGAGTCTTAAGATAGCTTTAGTTGTTGCTTCCATTAAAACAAAGTCAAAGGATATTTTGTGGTATTAGTAAAATTTAAGTGATGGTTTTTAGCTTAGTATTTAAATATTTAATATTTAAATATTTAATATTTATTAAATATTATTTAATAAATGAGTTGTATGTGTGTATGTTGTCTTCAACATGGGGTCTTGCTGTAAGTTTGTGGGAAACAATCTAGGAAGACAATAGTCTAGGCAATAGCCTGGGTTGCTTAGAGCTCATAGCACCCCTTTGGCCAACAACTACATTAGATGTAGCCAGATACTACTACTGAATTTTCATTTGGTGATAAGAGATGTCTATCTTGGGTCCTTTCTTCCCATTCTTTGGTGATTTCATTTAGCTCCCCTTCATATGTGTATATATTTTAGGAAGTTTCTACTGTATAGTTTTCCATATTACTTCTCAAATGACCCTAATTTTAGCTTGCTCTCTCTCTCTCTCTCTCTCTCTCTCTCTCTCTCTCTCTCCTTGTATTTCCTTCCTCACTCCCTTCTCCCTTCCCCTTCCCTTTTGATTTTCCATTCTTGTCCAATGTCCACAACAATTTATTCTATTTTCCTTCCCTAAGTAGGCATATCTATCCCATGGAGCATAGCGAAGTTAAGCTGAGCTGGTACCAAAATGGAGCCTTCACCTCAATGTGCTAGTGTCTTTGGTACAGGATGGTACTCTGTACAACACCAAAAAAGAAACACAAACACCAACTCAGCTACAACTCTCTTATGAACAATGGCTATTGCCTGAAATAAATACCAATACATAGAGCAATGGAGGCATAGAGCTTGTTGGGATCACCAACCAATATTAATTTGATTTAATCCCCACTCCAGGAAATAAAACCCACACAAACATATTTTGGGTGATCTAGAACTGAGACTAGATAACATAAACTAGGGTAAACAAATGAATATTACTAAATGTAAGGTAGCAACAATGTGACTCCCATTGACATTCTGCTATACTCATAGATCTGTGTCTTACTTAGTCATCATCAATCAGAGAAGTTCCTTTCTGTAGCAGATGGAAACAAATATCCTTCCACACAGGGCTCAGAGAGACCTGGAGAAGAGGAGGCAAACAGTCTGTGAGAGCCAGATGGTATGAAAGAAACCATGAGGACAAAGACCTCTAAATAAACATGATAAAGGCTCATATGAACGCATGGAGAATGCAGAAGCATGCACAGGGTCTGCACAGGTTTGCCTTAGGTCCTCTAAAGTTTGGCTTCCAGTTCAGTGTTTCATTGGAATTCCTGAGTATGTGAACTGGTGGGTATTTGAGCTTTTTATTTTCTTTCTGTTTTTTTTTCTTTCTGTTTGTTTTGTCCAATTATGATGTGTTAGTTTTTATTTTATTTTATTTTATTATTGTCCCTTAGAAGTCTAATTGTTTCCCAACAAGAGACAAAAAGCAAGTGGATCCGGATGAAAGGGGAAGAGGATAGGAACTGGGAGGGGTAGATAAAGGGTAATCCTTAATCAGGATTATATTATGTGAGAAAAAAACCCTCTGTTCTCAATAAAAGGAAAAAGGAGTTGTACAAAATATTATTCAAACTGTCTACATTGAATTTATCATGAAATACGGGAATTTTCCAAAGTTATCATTCTCTGTCTTCTTTTTGAAAACAGTGGATAATAAAGGATAGAACCATATTAGAACACCTTCCAGTCTACCTTTTCTATTTGAAACATCCTAGCTGAGCAGTTCCCCAGTTCTTTGATCTCTGATCTTCCCCATGGTTCCTACAGATGTAAGGTACTGGTCAAGGCTGTCCCTTTAAAGCAGCACTTCATGGTTGTCCAGACAGCATCAGGTTGATTTTGGTAGAGGGTGAGTCCTATGTCTGTGTCTTTTGATTGAAGTAAAGGTTGTAAAATGTGCCAATCTAAAGCAAGCTTGTGGTCTTTGTATTAAAATTCAGAATTTAACATGACCAAGAAGCTGCTGTTTTGGTGAATATCTGTGCACATTATCAATACATTTTAAGATTTATTTTCAAAGTGTTGATTGTATAGGCATTTTCTGGACATTTCAGAGAATTTTAAGTAGCTGCTTCTCAATTTTATTTAGCCTTAAGGATATGATTGCATTACAGCTAACTCAGACATAACTGCTTAAAGCTAATGCAGAAGGTTCCTGGGATCATCAATTGAAGAACCAAGGGGAAGGAGAGAATTCATAGTGCCTTGGGGGAGTAGAGAATGCATCTACCATGTATATTGAACATGTGTACAGGAACACATGTTTGCATGGCTATGTAAAAATAATTACATGACAGGTTGGGCATGAAATGAAAATAGAGATAGACTTTAATATTAGTGTTACAAAGGAGGTTTCTAATTTGAATATGGAATGTTTTAGTGTAAGATCTCTTGGGGTGATGAAGCTGCCCCCACTTTTCTCCACATTAGGACTATCTCTGGAGAAAAGCCATACTAAAAGAGTGAGAGTGCAATGCTCTTATGGTTTAATTGAACCGTCAATATGAAACATTTTGATCCTTGGTGTTAACAAATTTTGCTAGATTCATCTAGGACAAAAGTTATAGCAAATGACAAAGAGATTAATGAGTTAATTATTTCTTTATCACTCTGGAGAGTGTTCTTTGTTGGTAGTTTTGGAAGGCCAGTATAGTTTGGGAATATGAATAGTAAAAATGGATTCGTTTGGGTTGTAGTCAGTATCATTCCTGCCCACATAATGCAGAACCCATTCATAAATTCCAGACTCCAATTTACATGCCATTAGGTGTAATATGCTGGGAAAAATTGTACAATTCCTATTTAAGCCTTCAAATCCAGGATATCTACAACCTATAACTATGAAGGTTCTATTACACATGATAAAAGTAAAAAATTAAATAAATATTTGAGACATTTCCAATAGCCTAGCGACTTCCCAGGTGAGGATGAGCCTATGCTACTTAATCAGTAACAGGTAGACACATTCATGTCAATAGTTAATTTTAGGGAAATCATAATTACAAGTATAACTTTCCTCAACCTTTAGGCAACTACATACTCTTTTATCAGTGTCATTTGGATCCTATGTTGGGAATGCAGAATAATTGGACTTTTTAATCTATGTCCCTCATTTTGCAAATATTAAACAGAAGGCAATGTATGAAAGATAAAGAAAGAAAAAAGCATCTAATTTATGCAGGTGCTTCTAAATTAGGAAGATTTAATTATTTTTCAGCACTGAATTTTTTTTCAAAAGCACTATAACTACTTGGCATGGTGGTCACAAATTAAAAGACTCATTGTTTCACAGGCTAACAAGAGGCTTTGTTTTCCAAATTAGAATGCATGATTGGGGCCCTTCATCTCATGAAATTAGTTGTTGAATGGTAGATTTCAGCCTTTCCAAAGAAACGGGTTGAAGTTACAATTGTTTCCATGACACACTAGGGTGAATGAGCATTCCTATACTGAGTAAGACAGGAAAGGTATCAGAAACAGTGGCTACATCCCCTTCCTATGCCAGTTACCCCAGCTCAGGTATGTCTCTTATTCAAAATTTCCTTCAGGGTTGTTTTTCCTTCTGTTTCTGCTAAACATTGAAAAAGGATGGAGAGGATGCTCTCAGATGAGACCCGGAGAATATGCTTTCTTCTGGTTTTCTGAATTAACCCTGAGTTTTCAAGGGATTCTTCAATGGACTTTCAATTGTCATGACTCTCCCATGTAAGGAAAGAGATGGGACTTTCGGGGAGGGAGGAAACGGGAAAGGGGAAATGATTTGGAATGTAAATTAAAAAAAAAATAAAATAAAAAAAACAAACAAAAGTGGGAGATAACTCACCTTGAGAAATAGGGACTTTCTTTTCACATAAACACTTCTTGAAAGATGCCTCATGGTATTTAATGGGAGTCATCCCCTGCATACTTGAGTTTATGGGACAAATTTTCCTCTGAGTTTCCTCCAGTATATTGCATTACAAGAATAGGAATTAGCATTGCTTTCTCTCTCAACACTGAAGTGTCCCCACAATGGTAGTTATAAGAACAGCACTATTTAATATTTTCTTTGATAGAACATTCCAAGGGGAGCCCTGGGTTCATATTGCTTGGCTTTGTTTTCTTTCAAACCCTTAGGCAAGAAGCCATTTGCTTTAGAATTTAGGTAAGACCATGCTAAATGTGAAATACAGAATAGAAATCCCAGTCTGTCAATTCAAATAGAATTCACCAAGAAAAAGTATTGGAATATTTTAATATTTCTCAAGGCATTTAAGCAAGGTACATATACTCTAGTGGTACTTTGCTTTCCCTTCATGCTCAGGAGAAATTTGAGGTCTGTAAAATATGTTCAGAGGAGTGAAATAAATCTTTGCTCCAAAATACTCAGGAAGTTGAAGAAAGATGCAAGGAAAGATGTAGGACATGAGAAAGCTATTTCTTTCTATATCCTACTGATCAACCTGGTTTAAGCCCTGCCTTCTCTTATAGCTTTCTGTGATTATACTATACTGTCTCTATTCTTCCTTTTCCTTATAGTGTACCCTGCTTTTCGCAACTCCTAGACATCTTGTGAGGGCATTTTCTTTATATGAGAAAGCTTTCCCCGACATACTCAAAATTTCTTTCAATTCATAGAACTTCTTTGCCATCCTCAGCATTCTTGTACTATTGTGGGTTTTATGTTTATCATTTTATCTGTTGGTTTGGTGTCTATATCAGACTGTGTATGTCATGGAGACAATGGACATGTCACCGATGGCTCGTGATGTTGAGTCCATATGTATTTTGTTTGCCTACGCGTTTTGGTGACTTTCAAATATATATATTCAGTTTTTCAACTTGATTACAGAAAAAAAACACTCAATCATTATTCCTGTAATTGAACAAAAAATGAATAAAATCGTATAGGTAATGAAATTGATTATCAATCTCTCTCTTCTGCACCCTACCCACAGGCATACAAAATAACTGACTCCGGGCCATCTAGAGTTGACATATTTATCACAATGATGAACTCTCGTAGGGAGCTGGTCTTATAAACCCATACTCATTTCTGCTGAACTGTTGTGTACTGAAATATTCTTGGATCTGGGCAATGACTCTTTCTAGTCGCAGTCTACTGCTCAGTTCAAGAAACTCTGGTAAATATATCCCAAAACACCAAAACAGGCCTGATTAAACTTAGTGGGTAACAAAAGAGCAATAGCAACAACAGCCTCATTAGGTATTAAACAAATCTGTAAATTGGAGGAATAGAGAAGGATAGTAGGCAGGTGGGAGAGGTTGGAAGTCTTAAGAGTGGTCAGATTGCCCTACGGACTCGTATGAACATATTAAATAGCAAATTTTATTAATACAAGATTGAAATAAGCTGAAGCAAGTGTGTGTGTGAGGTGCTTGGAACTTCTTCATGTTTTCTACTCATCTTTTCATTGTACAAATATTTTCACATTAATATCTTCTCTAGCAAAATTTTAATATCAGTGGATCCAGACATTAACTGTCCTGGGAAGGCTTGTGGATGAGAATAATAACAAAGACATCACAAAAGAAAGATGTATCTGGGTTATTTTTCTGTTCCTATAAATATAACATGTCTTCATGAATTGTGATAGGGTGCTCATTGGCATTTGAAAGTAAAAAGTGTAAGGGCTTGAACTGGTTATTGCTTATGCAGTACACTGGACTAAGGGTATGAGTGCTAGCACCTTATGCTGACTTTGTGAGTCATGCTATCTCAAACCAGAGAGTTAGCCTATTTTCTGCAAATCATCTTTCCCTTGTGAGGTTAAATTAATGCTTGTACACAGGGCTTAGAATGAGCAATTTCAATAGGTGATGTTTCAGAAATGTTAAGTGTTATTTTTACAATTTGTGCTTATGTAGAATGCATCTTTACTTTCTGTGCTGGGCCATGATTGTTCAGGGATGGCTAAACCTCAGACTGAAAGTTTAGATAATGAGATGAGATATTATCACAGTTTCTTGAATCTGAGAACCTCAAAATACTCAGTCCCCATGCAGATCTGAATTGGTTAGTAAACATACATCCAGAGACAATGTCACCTGATTTCGGCAGGAGTTATAGGCAGATGGTAGGGACAGAACTGACTCTTCTGTACTCTCTCTGACTACCTGGGGAGCAAGCTGGAAAGGCAAGGATAGTCTCTACTCTATAAAAGTTTGCACATGCAGAATAAAGCTAGAAGCGAAATCTGCTTAAATCAAGTTTATTTTAAAATTTAACAGATTTTATTTCTATGAAAATAGCAAAATTTTAGTTTTTCTTTCCCAGTACTATTACAGCACCTGCTGTGTTTATTGCTGACTATTTTCTGTGACACTTTCTCATATCCCGTTGTTTTCATTACCTATTATATGGACATATATCATCTTTCAAATTATACTAAAAAAATCCATGAAATAATATACTGTACCCTAAAATAAAGTTATCTCATTAACCTGTTTATAATTGACTCACGATGAAGTACCCATATATAATGGCTATATAACATGAAAGAGGAGCATAAAGATTCCATGCAATATATATATATATATATATATATATATATATATATATATATATACATACACATCTATGCATCTATACATATATATATATACATACACACACACACACACACACACACACACACACACACATATATATATATATATATATATATTGGTTTTCGAGACAGGGGAAAAATATTATAGCTGGTTTTCCACATCAAATTCACTTTGGAATTCCCCTTCAATCAAAACTTTCATATGCATTGTCTTTTATTACTGTGTCTCACTCTTCAGATGATAAAAACATGATTTTTCAAAGAAAAAATGACATCATAGCTCCCCATTTTAGACAGAGCTAGTACTTCCAGCTTGCCACTCTGATCATTCAAGAGAATGTGCTGGAATTCAGGAGAATCCTGTGTTTGGAGAAGTTGTTTATTATACCTTTGTACTTATGCAGCAGATTCTAAAACACAGAAGCCACATATTTTATTCTTTTTAATCAGGAAAATTCCTTTATTATTAATATATGGACGCTACCTCCATCCCACCTCAGAAACATTGTAAGAATAATAGCTTATAAATCTAAGCCTGCTAAAACCCCATATCAACATTAGTGTTTCTCCTTTATTCTAGTTGCATGTAAGCCATCTATCTCTGCTAATTACCTATCTGAATACTTGGACATAGTGAATAGAGAGCCTGAGTTTGTCTGCTTTTACAGGTATAACAATAATTATATTATATGGACACTACACTGCGTATCAGAGATTAGCAAGATCTAAAAGGTGTTTGAAGCAACACCCTTCGTGTAGGAGGTTAATAGATATTACTAGGAGAACAACATTTTATGGTCAATGAAATTTAGAACAATTCTAGGCTTGGGACTAAGCTAAATACTAAACAGGTTGATGCTGGGGCTTCCTGTAAACCCATGAAGCATCAGTGTGCTGTTGAAATCTTCACAAGGATCACTTTATACACAATGATTTCCAAATCATTTTATCACAGGAACGTTTTCCATAGCATTTAGTGGAACTGATGTTTCTTTGTCTATACTTTAAGAAATACTTAATAGGTCCATTGCTAATTATCTCTTCCTAGTCATTCTGGCAGTTGTGCTTTAATATTCATTGAAACAGGACTCTATACACATACAACAAAGTTTCTGTTATAAGAAGGTGGAATGTAAATGTAGGAGAATTAATAATTTGATGTAAAAAAGTGTGCATGTTTTTATTTGTCTCATTCCTGATCCTGTATACTACAGAATTTCATTAAGGGCCTAATGTTTAGCCTTATGGAACTACGCCTCTAAGTTACATCAGAGTTAATCCCAGCTTACATCCTGAAATGTTGAGATTCGAGTGAGGAAGATCCCACCCACATCAACCATTTTCCTCTTAGCCATAAAACTGAAATGAAGAATGTGAACGTTTTTCCCTAAGAAGTAGAGTCAAACTGCCTTTTCTGAAGAATAATAATCTTTAAATGAAAGACCAGAACCAATATGTGCTGTTGACCTACTGTCTAATCACTCCACAGAATCACAAGAATACAATCGAGCTTTTAAATTACAGACGAGGGAGTTAAACTTGTATCCTAACCTAAAAGATAGAAAATGGCAGAAGTGGATTTTAATCCATGTGTGTCAGAATCCTAAAGTCAGCTTTTTTTTTTCCATGAACATTTCCAGAAAAAGTTACAAACGGTATTTTATATTCTACTTCCTTCATGGAAACTATTTTTTTCAAAAATGAGATTATAATATAATTATAACATTTGTTCTTTCCATTTTTCCCTTTCAAACTGCACTCCTTTCCCTGATCTCCTCTGCTTCAGATTCCTAAACATAACCTGTTCACTTCATGGAATGTTAATTATGATTGTATTTACGGGACTGACTTTTTGGCACAAGACAACCACTCATGCCTGGCTCTGGAAACCTAGATAATTACTTGGTGCTATTGAAGTAATGAATATTAAAGGAGAATCTCCAATTTCATTTAACTTATTCAGCATAACGTCTATCAAGAATCTAGAAACAATTTGTCCTGATAACCACAGATAACTATAGCATCCCCAGCCCATCAAGAAAACTTTACTTTGCAACAGTGGAGAGTGCTAAAGAAAATCAAAACCAGTTAAAATACAGAGTTCTGATGCCTAATCCCAATAAATCTAAAATACACTCCTGTACCTAAGGCTCAGGAAATATTGTGGAAGTGGTTGTGGAAAGATTTTATGAGCCAAAGAATCAGGGACTTTGCTGTGAGATTGTATCTCCTGGAACCATCAGTAACTACACCAATAAAGATTTATGGTCTCATTGACAATATCAGCTGTGAGTTCTACCTCATGAGTGGACCATAAATCTAATTTTTTTAAAAAAATGGTTGGTTAGTACCATGACATTAATGCCACTCTTGCACAAATAGTCACATCTTGCTAGGCAAGTCATTATTGTGGCTTGAAGTTTGTGCATCCTGGTGAAATTGATGTTTACTTTTTGACTGTGTTTGTGTCCCGGTACTGAAAGGAAGCTAGGAATGACTAAGCTTCTAGTTGAGTACCAGCTAGATTGCTTCTATAACCCAAGTATGGAATATATTCAGTATTAGGGTCTTACTATCAAGTTTTGTAGCAATTAATGGTATTGGCAATCACATATACTGTTTTAAGGAATATGTATTTGTGGAAATTTGTGTCTAACAATTCTATATTTACAGTGAATAGTTAATAACCAAAATAAAACAAAATGACAGTAATGTGACCTTGGGAGTCACAACCTGTCTTGGATAGCTTTCTAACTAGTTTGGGGCTTAAAGTGACAGTGTTTTTACTAAAAATGTTGTCTTACTGTTTTGTTAGAACTACTTTGACAAAATACCAGATTGGTGACTTCTATACATTTTCTCACTGTCCTGGTGGCTGGCACTTTAATATCAATACAGGCAGGATTGGTTTCTTTTGTGATTATTTCCTGTAACTTGCAAGTGACCACCTTGTTTTTCCTTTTGTCCTTATATCATCTTTCCTCTGTATGTATAAACCATTGGTGTCTCTCATAAGATTTCAAGTTCTGTTGGATTAGGGTCAATAATGTAGGGCTTTATTTAATTAATCTCTAAACTTCTAATACCCAAATATAGTCATAGTGAAGATTACGATGTTGGCATTCAATTTGGTCAGCACAATCCAGTCTAGAAAATTGAAAATTTGAAAGCTATTCATAATTCAAGGAAAACTGAGGCCACTAGTTTTTGTCTTATGTGTTATTTGTTTGTTTATTTATTTGTTTACTTACTTATTTATTTTGCATTCCAGATTTTCTGCCACCCACCAACTGTTCCACATCCAATACTTCCTCCCCACCCCATTTCTCCATGAAGATGTCCCCATCCCCCACCTGCCACCCCCCACCCAACCAGACTGTGAAATTCCCTGGGGCCTCCAGTCTCTTGAGGGTTAAGTTCATCTTCTCTGACTGAACCCAGATCCAGCAGTCCTCCGCTGTATATGTGATAACTGGCTTTTCTTTATTACATATGAATTGAATTTAGGTAGGATTTTTCCTCTGAAAAATAGGAACCAAAATGGCTACATACACTTTGTAATAGCTGTCTCAACTCTCTGAGGCAGGGAAGAGGTAATCTAGTGTGGCTATTCTCTTCTTCAGTCACTAAGGAATAGTGCCAAAGAAATGTTCCTGGTGTTTGGCTTGATGAGAATTAGCATTAGTTCTGAAAGGCCTAGCTGTAAAAGTCTGTCACTTTTCATAGCTCTATCTTTTCCCAGTGAAACACTTCTTAGCTCTCCTTGGGTTCTCAAAAATTTGTGCTCTCATATCTCAAAACAGTGTTGGTGTAGCTTCATCTGTGTTCATAAATGAAGTAACGCCATTAAATAATTCTTCAACCAGAGGTCCATGGAGCATCAGTAGAAAATCCGGTTCCCCTTTGTTTTCTGAATTTTTCTGTAAGAGGTCTTTCTTTAAGGTTTTCCCACCTGCCTCTGTTGGTTCTACTTCCTTCAGGCCTAGAATATTTATAGTTCATGGCCATGTATTGATGACCTTACAGCAAAACACAGAATTTTTTTTTCACTGAGAGATTGAATGAATGTTTGGAAAATGTTTATAATATATTACTTTGCAAAACTATAGTTTCTTCAGTTCTATAGGTTTCTCCCAAACTTCATTGAAAAAAATATCTAATTGTAATTATATGACCTAGAAATACATTTTTAAACATTTTTTTTGCTTTTAACCACCTTCCATCCCATTTAAATCTACCCATGTCTGCCTCTCACTTCAAAACAAACATATCTGAGGGATAAATATAAATATGAAATATAGTGAGATAAAATAAAAAGCAAAGAACTACTCAGAATACAACAAAACAAACAGAAGGAAAAGAGCCCAAGAAAAGGGACAAGAAGCAGATATAACTGTAGAGAGTAGAACTATGATACACTTACCATAATTTCTCATACTCTCCAATTTTCATTTTATATTATTTCATACACATGGGTATTTACTATGATTATTTTCTCAATGTATCAACTGTCTTTCAGTATCTCTAATTCTCCCAAGTTCAGGCCTTTACACCATCTAGACTATGGTTTCTTTGATAGTCCTAGTTTCCTTGCAAATTTTGGTCTACTAATCTAAACAATCTTCCTCTTATGATCTATTTATATATGCATGCTATAACTTCATAGTTAAAATCTCTACACAGAGACAAGGCATGTACTATTCTCTTGTCTGCATTTTGGTTTGGGCAGCAGAAGCTCAACAAGGTTGTATCATTGTTGAAGCAAACATTGGTAATTCGTACACCATTCACAAAATTTTGGACTCTTGCTCTGGAGCTCTATCTATATACCAGTGATTCCAAAATTACATTTTTTAAGATAGATTTTCTCCCAAAATTAATATCTGTAAATATGAACATAAAAACAAATATTAAATCTATAGAATCCGGAGTTAATCTTTTCATTTTCTTTGTGATACTGGATGTTCTCTTGCACCCAGGGTACTAAAGTGTTTAATGGAAGAAATACCTTTTGGATGAACTCTTTCAACAGAGCTCAAGTAGATTCAGTGCTCAGTGAAATATATACATATATCACTATAGAAGGATTATACAACACTTATTTTAGTAGGGAGAAAGAATAACACAAACGACAGAGAGATGAATGTGCCTATGAACAAAAAACGTAAAAACAGTTTGGTTTCTTAGGGATTGGCCCGGGAACCTCTCATATTTAACATTTTCATAAATGATTTGGAAGAGAGAATGCATGGTGAATTATCCAAGTTTGCAGATGACACCAAGCTTTTCCAGGTAGTGAAATGCCAAGCAGATGGAGATAAACTACAGGGAGGACTTGCCAGCCTGCATGAGTGGGCAGAAAAGTGGCAGATGATATTCAGTGTGGGCAATAAAAGGTAATTCACTTAGGAAAAAATAATAAAAGCTAAGCTTATCAAAAAGTATATTGAGTTATTCTTTGTTCTCATAAAAAGTGGGCATTATCATAAACTACTCTTTTTGATAACCCTTCTGAGTACTGACAAATCAAGAAGGGATATAAAATAAACACATACAAAACATTTATCTTGAATTAACAGATACATCACAACACAAGCTATTTAGTCTATTTGTCAAATAAGACTAATTGATCATGTAGTGTCAGTCTCTCTTCTGGGTACTGAAATCTAGCTGTGGCATCTCAAAGACAAAAACAAAGGGGAATCTATGAAATATTTAGAGAAGGCTTATGAAGATAGACTAAAAATTAGGTAGCAACTATCAAAGCTGAAAAGAAGTACCAAACATTTACAGAACCTTTGTATGTTGAAAGCTTTCCTTCCTGTCTGATGCTATCAATGCCTCTGAGGCATCTATACAGCATTCTTTCTCTTATGGGGTACAGACAAGAAGCTTTGCATATGATTCATTGAATGTCAATCAAAGGTTTACAAAATAGGGAAGGTAAAAAATAAAACATAGCTTTTGTTGATCCCAAATTTTTTTCCTTTCCACTGGAGCAAAGTACCATTATTTATCAAGAAGCAAAATGAAGGAGTTTGTAATATGAAAGGTGGAAATAATGAGAAAGGTAATAGTTTCTGGTGAGTAGATATTAGATAAAGCCAATGTTATCAGAGATGTCATAACAATGCAGGATCTTCCATGTGGTTTTAGTATCTGTCTTCATTTCTTTGTTTTATTTTGTTTTTAAATTAGTATGCAGGTTGAAGAATCATGATTAAGTATTAAGATGTGACCTTTTTTTTTTAATTTTCTAAGTTTTTTATTTACATTCCAAATCATTTCCCCTCTCCTGTTTCCTCTCTCCCCAAAAGTCCCATAAGCCCCCTTCCCTCCCTCTGTTTCCCATTCAACCCCCTCTTACTTCTCTGTCCTGGCGTTCCCCAACATCCAGTCTTTCCAGGACCAGGGGTCTCTCTTTCCATCTTCCTGGAAATCTATTGATATGCGAATTGTGTCTAGGGTATTCCAAGATTCTGGGTTAATATCCCCTTATCAGTGACTGCATACCATGTGTGTTCTTTTGTGATTGGGTTACCTCACTAAGGATGATATTTTCAAGTTCTGACCATTTGCCTAGGAATTTCGTGAATTCATTGTTTTTAATTGCAGAGTAGTATTCCATTGTGTAAATATACCACATCTTCTGAATCCATTCCTCCGTTGAGGGACATCTGGGTTCTTTCCAGCTTCTGGCTATTATAAATAAGGCTGCTATGAACATAGTGGAGCATGTGTCCTTATTGCATGCATGTAAAGCCTCTGGGTATATGCCCAGGAGTGGTATAGCCGGATCCTCCGGGAGATGTGACCTTTTACAGTTAGGTCAAATATAAGAGTTCAGAGTAATAAAGGAAGCCAAAACCAATGGAAGCCATATAACCAAGAATACCGAATCAAGACCAAATGTCTTAGGATAGCATTATGTGTGCAGGTTGCACACTGTAACTGTTGACACTATGCATTTTGACCATACATGAATAAGGTGTGTTCAGATCAGAGAACAATATCAGCAGAAAAGCTTACCCAGCAAGGTAGGTGGTCAAGGATCTATAGTTCAAAGAGAAACTTGGAAGTGAAAAATTGCAATACAAAAATATCAAAGACCAGTGAGACTGAGAGGAGGGAAAGAGCAGATGGGAGATGGTGAGGGATAAAACAGAATACCATTGGGGCAGAGTCGGCCACAGACACAATACATATCTGAACATGTGTTTGTGGGTATTGCATTTAGAAACTATTATTGTGCAATAACTTATTTAGTGTAATTACCAGTTTGTATTTAAAGTTTCTTGTTATAGAAATAAATGGGGTCTTTGGAAGAGTATGAAATTGCTTATAATAGAAAGGGAAGGACATAGGACAAAATTGTTGTATATATCCATATGAAAACTATTATTTTTAGATTAAAAACCATAATTTGAAATGTATGATAAAAAATAATATTTATAAGATATTTATGAGTATATGCTATACCTCCAGAATACCTACTTCTTTAGTATCTTGTTCCCCTGTGCATGGTGACACATGCCTTTAATCCTAGTATTCAGGATACAGAAGAAGTAGATTTCTGTGAGGTCATGGCCAAACTGATCTACCCTAAGATATTCTGAGCAACCAGGCATACTTTATTGGGAGACTCTTGTCAAAACTAATTAAAACAAATTGTATAAAATTAAGGAAAGAGGCAGTGAATTTGAAAGACATTGGAGTATGGGAGGTATGAAGTTCTGGAGAAATGAAAGGAAAGGGGGATATAATATAATTATAATCTAATAGTAACCTAAAAGTAACTGTAAACATATTTGTATTATGCTGACCTTGTAGCAGTATTTAACCTCTGTGTCATTGCTTCCTATAGCCTCTTCTCTTTTAACCAGTGTGTGAGGAGTATACACATTTGTGTTTTCTCCAATTCAATAAAAAAAATCTCTTCCTTAGTATTAAACTTAAATTGTGATGTTTTATGCACAATTTCTCATTTATCCCTCGGTGAATAACTAGTAAAAGCACTCTATATCAAGGAAACTTTATTATCTTACACTTATAGCACTATACTTAAATAAACTCTATGTAAAATTGCATGCACTGATTTCATCACAGAAAAACATGGAATATATACAAATTACAGGAGGGAAAGAATAATGTTTCTGAATTTGTTCTGTCTGTGTTGTTCACAGTGAAAATATACAACAAAATTTCTACATTGATTATCTCCTATATATATGAAAATTATCTTTGAAAGAGAAACTACACAAATGCATATATATACACAGACACACGTGCACACACACATGCACGTGAACACATGCAAGTACATGCAAGCATGCACTTGCAGACACACACACATACACACATATTTATCTTCCAATTTGCAAGTGGCGTTTCTGAAATGCAGAGGACAAATAAAAAAGCTGGAGGACACAAATCAGCTAGAAAGAAAAATGAGAGGAAGAAGGAAGGAAGGAAGGAAGAAAGGAAGGAAGGAGGAAAGGAAGCAACAAAGCTTCACACACAGCTCCATTGTGCTGTTTCTAGTTCTACACAGGATTTATATATATTCAAATATACTGCTATTCAATTTTCCACTTAAACCTATCATTTAATGTTAGCTGTTTTCCTAACTTCAGTATGAAACTCTTATGTCTTAAATAGTCACTTTGTAATCCTGTTCAGTTTTCATATTCAGAAACTCTTTTATGAATAAATTTGGAGTTTTTCCTAGGAAAAAACCCATTGTGACAAGTGGGTGTCATAGCACCTGGTGTTGGTCACTTAAATTATAAAACCAAGAGACGTGTGCTGCTGTCTAAAATACATATGATAAATGAATGGCAATATCTGATATGTGAAGAGTGGGAATTATAAGAGGGATAGCACATAACAGAATTTTGGTAGATTTGTGAGAAGAAAAAAACAACCACCTGGAAAGGATATTAGATGGAGCCCCACATGTGAGTACAACATCCTGGGCCATGACAGCACTCCTTGCACACACATAATACTCTTAAGAAGAAAAGGTAAATAAGCTCTTTAGAAATATATGGGACTTTCGGGGAGGGAGGAAACGGAAAATGGGAAATGATTTGGAATGTAAATAAAAAAACTTAGAAAATAAAAAAAAAAAAGAAATATATGGATATTGAGCCTCCACAGTACCAAGGGCCTCCCTCCTATTGATGCCAGATAAGGCAATCCTCTGCTACATATGCTTGCTAGAGCCATGTGTACTCTTTGGTTGGTGTGTGTGTGTGGGGGGGGTGGAGTCTGGTTAGTTGATATTGTTCTTCCTATGGGGTTGCAACCCCCTTCAGCTCCTTCAATCCTTCCCCTAACTCTTCCATTTTGTCCCTGTACTCAGTCTGATTGTTGGTTGTGAGCATCAGCATCTGTATTGGTCAGGTGTTAGCAGAGCCTCTTGGTCCTGTGGGGGTTTGATGCTCGGCATAGGGGGTTGGTAGGGTAGAGAGATGGAAATGGGTGGGTGGGTAGGGGAGCACCCTCAGAGAGGCATGAAAGGAAGGAGGGGACGGGGGGGGGAGTTTCCCAGGAGAAAGTGGGCAGGGGAACAACATTTGAAATGTAAATAAATAAGATAGCCAATAAAAACAATACATTGATCAAATCAGCATGATGCTGGCATATAGAGACCAATATAAAGATTTGTTAAGGTCAAAAACAAATGTTTCATACAAGTAACAAAATATCACATTCCACCACAAAATTATGGAACTTCCTTACAATAAAACACATTTTATTTCAGGAAAACAAAAGAAACTTACGAGTAATCTGAAACAAGAAACCTGAAAGAAGGCAGGACTATTTAGACCCCTTCCCCAGAGGCTAAGGTAAACGAGAGCATTGTTCTTGTCCCAGCTAGACATGCTGAGGCGGCTGTGTTCATACTACATACAGCTCTACACCCCTCTATAGTATCTATCCTGCCATGGTCAATAATGAGAAGTCACTGAATTAAACTAGATTGACATTCACGGAAAGAACTATAAGCCTGGAGGAAGTTAGACTTGGTGTATCAGAAAGTATTGGTCAGTGGGTTGGCATAAGACCAAATGGCTTTAGACAAAGAATGGATATAAGAAAAGTTTATAGGGAGGTCTTATATATGGAGTTTTTCCTTTCTTTAATAATTGCATGTAGGAACAGAACTCTCTATGAGTTTAATATAAACTGGTATTTCTGTTTCAAGACTGCTCTAACATTCTGATCTCCCTTGGCTATAAAATTTCACTTTCAGAAAATCATCCAATTATTTCCTCTAGTTTATCCCATTGTACTGTGTTCAATAAATCTAGTGAGGGACTCTTAATTTGTAAACGTTCAGTTGTTCCAAGTGTTTTCTTACCAGCCTTACATCAATAGCTATTTTAGCAGTGTCTTCATTACTTCCTAATTGTCTTCCGGTTTTTGGCATACTGTTAAGAATAAGAATTCAGTATTTTAGCCATTGTTGAGTAGGCTCTGATTTCATGTCTTGCCCATTTATTTAGAATTTATTTTCTATTACTTTCAATTCATATATTTAGTTTTCATATCATTTCAAGTTGTTTAGAAGGTTATTAGGATTGCATTTTTTGCGACCATTATTTGCCTTCTGCTGTGAGAAATGGATTCAAACATTTCTGTAATAATCTATTGTTTTCATTAAATGCTGATTAAGAGTGCATGATGGTGATGCAATAAAAGAAATTATTCTAGCCTTGCAGTGATCAGAGTCAAAAGACAGACTAACAGAATGAAAGTATGCCTACTTACACCCAAGTAGCTACTGCCTAGAAAAATGACAGTTCAAAGATCCAGGGAAGAAGAATTGCCAGCTAACTAACAGAGGAAACTGATGGAAGTGGCTGGACCAAGGTAGGTTTACCTGAGACTCTCTTTCACTGGAGAGAGAGAGAGAGAGAGAGAGAGAGAGAGAGAGAGAGAGAGAGAATAAGGCAGTCATTTAATAACACTTGCGTCCTTCAAAATGATTTAAAACTTGAATCTTAAAGCTGTCACTTCCAAACTCAATGCTGGACAGTAGAAACACAGGAACTGCAAGATTTGACACTACTATTTAAATATATAATTGTTTGGATGTTTAGAGCAAGCAAAGATTGCTTTTAGATCCTCTAACCATATGTAAGGGCAATTCTTATCTTTTTGTATATTCTTCTTCAGTAGAGTTGGTTTAAATTTTCCCACTGTGAACAAGGTTGAGTTTATATGTTTTTCTAACATCTTTTATTGTGCCTACACACTCAATGCATTGTAAAACATTTTTACTAAAATAAAGATGATAAATGTTTGATGGATACCATGTTTTCATCATGACCAAATAAATACCCATGCAAATTTTCTAGAAACTAAGACATAGGGCTTTTTCATGTCTTTTTCAAGTCTTTTTACCCCTCTTAAAAATCAGAGTCAGTGAAATAGCTCAGTGGCTAAAATGCACATGCCCCAAGTCTCACATGATGGAAGAAAATAACCAATTCTAGCAAACTGCCCTTTGACCTGTGTGACACCATGGCACACACATGAATATACAAGCACACATCACCTATATATACACACAATAAATAAGCAAAATTAAATTAAAGCAAACATCAGTTTACTCTCTTAACACTTTACTCTGCATTTATTACTACAGATGATTTTTCCATATTACTTTCCATATTTTTAAACCTTGGGCATCTTTTACATGTAAGTTCAAACTTTGTCATTCAAAGCACTCCATTTTGATATTCTAAATATGTACTTAAAATTTATGCCCTTTTTAATTTCTGTCAACCTGATGCAAACCTAGAAATATCTGGGAAGGGAAATTCTTAATTGAGAAAATTCTTTCATAAGATTAGTCTATAGAAAAATCCATAGTGCATTTTATTGGCTAACAATGACATGGGAGACCTGATCCACTTGGGGCAGTGCCATCATTGAAAAGCAGGTAGTGGATTGTGTGAGCAAGTCAGGAGAAGCAAGCCAATAAGCCACATTCCTCAGTGGCTCCTTGGCATCAGTTCCTGCCTTCATATTCCTGGTGTGAGATTCCTTCTCTGCCTCTCCTCACTGTGAGGGATGCCTCAAGGGTTTTAAAGTGCAATAAACTCTACCCTTTTGAATTTACTTCCATCTTGGACTTTTATGATATCAATAGAAATCATAACAAGACAATTATCAAAGGAGGGATGGTTATATTATTGATACTTCATATATGTTATCTCTAAACATTCTTTCATTAATTAAAATATGCAATGTTTAAGGTCTTTTGTATCCCATAGTGACAAGCAGGAAGCATAATATTTAGTGAGTTTCTAATACAAGTTTGTGTGTTCAACATGTGGAAATTAATATTTGCTTTATATTATGAAGGCAAAGAATGAAGGATAGGGTATAAAGTTTTGATTGCCATTTTGAATTATAGTAGTGTGAATTTTGCTTTAATTCTAGCTAAATACTAAGCCAAAGCCTCAGTACTTCCATGGAGTACAGGCAAGCAACTATGTCTTAGTGAACATAAAATGCTGCTCACTCGTAAAGTCGATTCTCCACAATGAGGTTTTATTTTCTCTTCTGAAGGCTTATAACATTGTCTGTTATTGATTTCTGTCTACAACAACCCAATGCTGTTTTCCTGGCATTAAATAATAACAATGACAGCAACAGATAACAAAGTGATCCATTCCTTTTAATATGAGAATACTCTGAAGGGAATTTAGACATTCATTGGATGGCTTGCTGGAGGACAGACTGTATAATTTACTGTTCTAACTGACACACTACAGGGAAGGGAAATGTATTCCATTAGCAACAACCCCAGAACCATGTATGAAACAGCAATGATGAAGACAACTAAGACATATGACTATCCTCATGCTAGATATGACTATCCTCATACTAGAATCCATAGCCTGGGCCTCGAGTATTAAGAAAGGTGAAAGGAATGGAATGTATCTTATGCCCCTGTCCTCTGCTTTCACATGATCTGTTTCCTGGAAGTTTTGCCATTGTCATTAGGAATTCCACATACAGCCTCACGGAAAGAACAAACATGTCAGCCAACCAGACCCCCCAGGGCTCCCAGGGACTAAGCCATCAACCAAGGGGTCCAGCCACAATTGTGGTGAAAGAATGCCTTGTCGGGCATCAGGGGAGGAGAGGTCCTTGGTCCTATGAAGGCTCAATAGATGCTCCAGCATGGAAAAATCAAGGGGAGTAGGTGGAGTGGGTTGGGCAGAGGGGCATCTTCTGGAGGCAGGGGGTATGATGGGTTGGAGTTTTTGGGGAGGGGGAACTGGGAAAGGGCATAACATTTGAAATATAAATGAAGAATATATTCAATAAAAATGATTTTATAAGGAATAAATGTAAATGACTCACTTTAAAAATAAAAGGAATTGCACACATTAAGATTCCGACCATGTAGCAAGGCAGCACAAGCAACTATTTCATTTTTCCAGCCTATATGACAATACTTCCTAGTATTATTTGAATGGTCACTTTCATTCTTTCCATTATATACTTTATGCACAATTGATTTTGTATAATGGTGTTATTCTCATTATTCATAATTCAAAATTTTAGCCTTTTTGTCAAACAGCTGGGGTGTGGTGCATGATATGTTTTCTCAAGAGTTACACTTGCTAATGGTCCTATGGTGGTTATTATACAACTGTACATATTCTCTAAGTTAGTATAATTAGAGTTATTATAAAACATGTATGTGTCACACATTTTTTTTACCAAATTAAGTATTATTTAGCTCTTTTGCCATTGGGAGAAGCCACATTTAGAAACCCATTTTAAACCCAAACTACTCTTGTTATATACAGAAGGGAAGGTTTCTGTGAATAGTTGGGCCTAACACCTGATAATAACAGTGATTCAAACCTACCCCTTGAATTATGGTAAGTGCAGTAGCTTTCTATAGAAGTAGTTTTAAGTCTGTCCTTTGAATATTACAAGAATTTTAGAAAAACCTATAGAAATATGAATGTATAAACAAAAAGCATTTTCTGAATGTCTCCCAGAGTTAACAAAATTTTCTTGGGCATCAGTGGGAGGAGAGGTCCTTGGTCCTGTGAAGGCTCAAGAGAGGCCCCAGTGTGGGGAAATCGAGTGGGGGTCATGGGAGTGGGTTGGGTGGAGGAGCATATTCTTGGAGGTAAGTGGTGGAAGGATGGGTTGGGGGTTTTCAAGGAGGGGGGAAACTAGAAAGGGGTATAACATTTGAAATGCTAATGAAGAATATATTCAATAAAAATTTTTTTCTCAACTAAAGTGAAATCCCATTTTTAGATGTCTGTTTACAAAAATAATATTTCAAGAGGTTTTGTGGCAATCACCCTAATTTGAAATAATATCTATTTTAGAAAATAACGTATTTATTTGTATTTTACATACTTTGGTGTTTTACCTGCATGTATGACTGTGTGAAGGTGTCAGATCCCCTGAAGAGGAGTTACAGACAATTGTGAGCTGCTATGTAGGTGTTGGGAATCGAACCCAGATCCTCTGAAGGAGCAGCCATTGTGCCACCTCTCCAGTCCCCAAAGTCATGTCTTCATTGATAATGCAAGGGCATCTTAGAGTCACACATTGTAAAAATATCAGAATTAGGGGATGTTGAAAGAAAGACTTCACAGAGATGGTTAGCTGCCTTCATCTTGGCCTATCACAGAATCAGAAGAGGGAATATTATATGCAGTAGGGGAATACTGAAATAGTGTTTGCCTCAGTTATTTGCCATTTTTTCCTCCTCAAGACCTTTATTTTGCTATAACATTGGAGAGAGATGTGTTAGTCCTTTGACATAAAGCTTTGACTTCTTTAATCCCTATGAGATTGCCTCTCTACTCATTTTATGAGGTCTTTTTTGTTACTTATCTTTATCTTCCTTTTTATCCCTCTGTTTTCCAACCTAGACTCTGTGTCTTCTGCAATAAGATCCAACAAGGAATCACACAGTTTTCATAGTGATTCACTTCATTTTCATAAACTCATCATTGCTGTCACCTATTTTGTTTAATTAAGTAATTTGTTGACGTAAACAGGATCTTTAGCCCAACAGAAGCTGTAACAGATGGAATCTAAAGCCAAAAATAATCGTTAACCTGTCCCATGCTAGGTATGAAACAGTGTGTTTAGAAACGAATATTGCTATAAGATGGTTCTTTACAAATATCTTGGAAATACATTCTTTAGGCAAGTATCAAATAAGGTGATGGAAGAGAACAATGAGGTGAGAGAGGACAACTCAGCCATTGTGGTATGAGAGAATGCAATCTTAAACACATTCCAAATGTGATACTATATATAATATATATTATGTATTATATGTTATATATATGTGTATATATATTACTGGAAATTAAGTATGATATAACTGTACCTATATATTTAATCAAAACTATTGCTGTTAATAAATCAATGTGAACTGATTTTGTCCACCTATACAGTGTTCTTTTCCTGAGGAGTGATGACCAAGATTTTATTATATTGGTTTGTACGATTCTTGATTTGATCTTCTAAAAGATACTGTAAAAGTTAATCATAATTTTCTACACTTAAAACAATATTTATATAAACAAGTTTTAATAAATGAAAAATTATAAACTATTGGTCAAGTCTTTTTTTAATAGTCAAACAACTTTATTAACATAGTCAAGCAGTGATTAACATTCACATCTATTATGTCACATCATACAAATGTAAATACAAAATTACTACAGTACAATATATATCCTCTGCTTGATCCAAAATATTTGGTGGTCCCAAAAAGCTCTTTAAAATTCAGCAGCTTATCAAAAATTAAAACCATATTCTATTTAGATGAAGATCTGTTAGCACAGAGTTAGACTTCAATAAATATGAATTTATTACAGTTTGAGAAGTTCCAAGATATGCTTGAAAGACATATTCTAACATAGTGTGGCAGTTATGGGAATGTAGCATACTTGCCTCACAGAGAGTGTGGTTGATATTCATTTACCTATGTTGTGCCAGTTTGTGTTGCCATTTATCAGTTCAATATAGCCCTGCATTTAAAATTCCTTTTAAGACTCATGGATTTTATTTTTATTAAGAATATAGATATATAAAGTACTGCAGTTCACAGCTACGCCTTGAAATATTTTTTTAGGATCTGGTAGGAATAAGATTGATATTGTATTGTGTGTAACCTGCACAATGTGGAAAGCTGATATACCGGTGCAAAATCTTTGCCTCTGTGCTGTCAGTGTGGTGTGCTTTCTGCATGGTTATATATTACTAGGAACTTTATCAAATTTCAAATTATATGGTAAAAGATCTGTAAAAGGCTGAATAAATATTAGTTTGCACCTAAAGACAATTGTAGAAGTTAAAATATGATTGCTATTTTTCAACATTTATACCCATTCAACATATTACCTCTAAGTTTTCCTTTAATTTCTTTATTTTTATTTTTGTTCAAAGCATGATCTTAAAGATATGCTTACATTAATGGATGTAATGCAGGGTTCCTACACTGTATTGGCACATGTTTGTGGCAACTTTGTGCCCTAAGTATATGTATGCACACAGGGCACATACAAAGCTACAGAGTGAGAGTTGGTTTGGGTCAAGTCTTATTGTGACAGACATGGCTCTAGTTCAAAATCTTCTATTTGTTTTTGTCATTTTGTATCAATTTTAAACTCTTACACCATTTGCTTTCTTGATGTAATATACATAATTCATCTTTTATAAAAGAGTCCCAATCTGTCTATCTAAAAAGATTATGCTGCTTCAAATCATATAGCTAGGTCCTTAGTCAATCTGGTTGTAGTTTTTCATATAGGGTAAAAGGTAGGGATCAAATATTAATGATCTATTTATGGATATTCATTTTCCAGAACTTTTCATTTAAGAACCTATTCTTCCTCCAATATAAGCTTGGTACATTTCTTGAGAATCAATTGCTTATAGATATGTAATTTGATTTCTGGCATCTTTATTCTATTTCTTTAGTCTACTCAGTATATTGAGATTTTTCTTCTTTAAGATTTCTTTAATCATTTTTATGTCAGAACCATGCTCCATTGCTTACCATACATCTATAGTATATACTGAGATTAGCATTGTTTCTTGTTTGGTTTGCATTAGCTACATGACAACTTTTTGTGATGTCTCAGGAAATAAAAAAACCCTATTGTTTCTAGTGCTATAAAGCATGCTATTAATGTTTAGAAGAGAGGCATGGTCAATGTAAACCACTTTGAGTAGTAGGTATATTTTAATAATACTAATTCTTCAGTAAAAATAGAAAATCTTCTCTCTTTACTGTTTTTTCCAGTATAACATTTCATAAGTCATTAAGAATAGACAGCTGAGTGTTATATCTGATATGCAAGGAAATGGTTTCAGGCTTGCTCTACTCAGCATGATATCAGATGTTGGTGTGTGTACATAGCTGTGTATGTGTGACATTTTTATGATGCTGAGAATGTTCCATCTACACCAAATGTATTCTATACACAAGTCTAGTGTAATATTGAATTTTACCTAAAATTTTGAAAGGACTAGAAAGGGTAACACTTTGAAATACTGATATAGGCAGATTTTTTAAAATAAGAATCCACAATAGAGTCTGGATTTGGTGAATGTATATGGGATGAATCCCCAGGAGGGGTAGTCTCTGGATGGCCTTTCCTTCTGTCTCTGCTACAGAGTCGGATGCTCACAGCCAACCATTGGACTGAGCACAGGGTCCCTAATAGAGGAGTCAGAGAAAGGACTGAAGGAGCAGAAGGGGTTTGCAACTCCATAGGAGGAACAACAATATGAACCAAACAGTACCTCCAGAGCTCCCAGGGACTAAACCACCAACCAAAGTGTACACATGGAGGGACCTAGGGCTCCAGCTGTATATGTAGTAGAGGATGGCCTTGTTGGGCATCAATGCAATTTGAGACCCTGGGTCCTTTGAAGTTTCAATGCCCCCGTGTAGGGGAATGGCTTGGTGAGGAGATGGGAGTGGGTGGGTGGGTGGGAGAGCACCCTCATAGAAGCAGGAGAAGGGGGGAATGGAATAGAGGCTTTCCAAGGGGGAAACCAGGAAAGGGGATAATGTAAATAAAGAAATTATCCAACAAAAAATAAATAAAAAATACAAAAAGGATCTAAAAGCACATACATATATGCACACACATATATATGTTATGTTATATATTTTATGTCATATATATTATATATTATATGTATACATTTATACAACCAAACAAACCCCATATGCTTATGGGATTAAAGCAACATAAGAAGCCTTGTACAGCAAAGGAGAAAATCAAAAAAGTAATGGTACAATTGGGAATGGGAAGAATATTTGCCAGCTATTTATTCATGTCTTCAAGGGTTAATATTGAGAGAATAAAAGAATCAACAACAACCCAACCAACCCCTGAAAAATCCCAAGTCTCAAACAGCGACAGTGACATAGTAAAATTAAGCAATCTAACTCAAAAATGGAGAAATAGGATACAGGAGATAGTTTAGTAATTATATTGCTTTCCATGCATGAAGACAGGAATTTAGATTCCTATAGTCTAGGAAAGAGACAGAGTCCCTGAGATGAGCTAACAAGTACGCAGCCATATCAATAAACTCTCTCAATGAGTAAGATGAAAAGCAATCAAGAAAGACACTTGATATCAATCTTAGACACCTACATCCATTTCATACATTGCCTGCGCACGCTCCACAGTAATACATTTACATACATACAAAAATGCATACACACATGTTCCCTTCGTCCATCGAAATTAAAATTGAGGAAATTGTTTGAATAAACATTTCTCAAAAGGAGAAATTTTAATGGCAATAGGTATATTAAAAACTGATCATCACTCTCAGTCGTGAGGGAAGGAGTTGACAAATGATGATGAGATATCATTTTATCAAAAGCAGAGTGACCATGACCAAAAGAAAACGCAAAATATGCTGGTGAAGATGTGAAGCAAAGGGAAGGGTCTACGTTATAGGTACAAATGACAATTAAGAGAGCTGTTATAAAGAACAGGAAGTATGTTCTTAGAAAAATGAAAATGAATCAGCTAACCCACTTTTGGATACACATAGACAGAACTAAGCCACTGTACTCCCGTGCTCACTGTGGTACTACTAACAATAGCTGAAAATGAGGACAACCAGGATGCCTATCAGTATATGCATATTTAAAGAAATGTGGTGTATATACACAATGAAATAATTTAGATATAAAAAGAAACTTCTCAGCTTCAATAAAGTTGATGGATCTGAAACAAGTTGGGTTGAACAAAATAAATCAGATGTAAGAAAAAAATACTACATGTACTTTCACCAGCTAGAAGCCTAAGAAATCATTTTGGAAACAGAATAGTGATGAATAAGGGTGGAGGCTAAAAATGGAGATTGGAAACTGGGTACCAAACACTGAAGGATAAAACTAATTTGCATTAATACTTTATAGTACTGTGGAGTACTATACTTAATAACAATCTAAGTGTCTGAATGATACAAATATAGAATAATGATAAAGAAATGGATTAACCATCTTGATTTGATCATTGTACACTATATATATGTACTAAAGTATTCTCTAGACCTCAAATATGTACAATTATTACTCATGCATTTTAATATCAGCCATTTTTATCTAATTTCAGCATCAACACTGAAGTCAGAAGAGCAGAGTAGCATCTGAATAATACCTAAATTTCAAAGGAGTAAGACTCCAGATTTGATTCATCCTGAGGCAGGCTGTTCTTTAATGGTTTTCCTATGGAATCAGCTTGGATGGAACAGACCTTCATTATTTGAAAGAGAAAAACAATAAAGAACAATATTGATTTGTCCCAAATCCGTTCCTAAGCCATACAAGGCAAACAGTTATTCTTATAGTCCACAATCATCTTCTTTGCTATAAGGTTTATGCTCCAGGCCCACCAGGACAAAAGATGTTAACTCCAAAGCTTTTTGGGCAAGACCACTACTCTAATCCCTCTGGGTAGTTGTATATGGTTCTGACTTCACAGCTATTCTGGGTGCAGCTGGCATTGTAGCTATTAAGGCCTAGAGGTTATTGTCTATAGTTCTCACAGAATGGAACTCTATACTCCTGACTTTGCAAGTCAAGAATGATGGAAACAACATAACCCCAGTGCTTCTCCAATCATAGTCATAGTGCAACTCATAGTCTCAGAGCTGTCATCTGGCTTGGAAGAAAATCAGGTCTTGGGGCTCTTCGATCCTTTAACACTGTCTTAGTATGGTTTCTAATGCTGTGGTGAAACACCATAATGAAAACAACTCTTGGGGAAAAATTGTTTATTTTGTTTAGTGTTTTGCATTAGTGTTCACCATTGAAGAAAGTCAGGATGTTAACTCAAATTCAAGAGTATGTGATTATTATTACTACCAAGGAGTAGTGTGATTATTGACTTGCTCCCTATATCATTCTCAACCTGCTTTCTTATAGAATCAGGAACTACCAGCCTAAGGGTGGCCCCACCCACATTGGACTAGGCCTTCACACATCAATCATTAATCCAGAAAATAGGCTATAGGTTTGCCATATTCCTGACCTTATGGAGGCTTTTTCTGAATCGGGGCTCCTTCTTCTCTGATATTCTATCCTGTATGAAGATGATATAACAATACTCAGCATAAGCATCTAGGTGGAGGTAGCCATTGTTCTGCTAGAAGCAGTGTGCATTATTACCTTTTCATATGTCTAAAGTAATGATGACTATGGCTGATATTGAATACCTCCCAGTATCTTTGTTCCAGGTCTGTGATGAAGATCAGTAAACAAATGATATCATGGGTCTAGTTTTTCATTGTCTTTGCATAGCTCACACAAAGTCAGGGTAAAGGGTTTTTTAGCCAAATATTTTATGCTCTTCCTAGATAAGTTTTTTTATTCTCATTTTCTGTATAGTAAGACTGAGATTTTTGAACCTTTTTAAGATCCATTTCCCTTTCTGTTAAAAAGAAGTCCATTTTAATTTCATTCATCTTTCTTCCATTTTATACATGAACTTAGGCAAAGCAATGCTGTAGTTTCAAAGCATTTATCAGAATTTCCTTCTGATGAGCTCAACCATCCACCAATCACTAGAATAAAAAGTATTTTCAGTGAATTTCTTTATCACCATACATCAAAGATCAAAGATCTCACTCCCTCAAGTTTTCAGGAAACTTTCCTCACTTCCAACTGATGGTCGTTGATCTGCCTCCATTAATAACCACTACATGTTCCCTGGAAAGATGGAAGATTCCCCCTCTGTCCTTTTTTACTCTCCTGTGTTCTATCCATTATTTACCCAGATGCTATATTTATGACAGTGAATGTTTTTATAGATGTACCACAGTACTCTTTCCACGTTTGCCAGTCACACAGTTCCAAGCATGTCTATATTTCTAGGTATGTATATGGCAAGCAATTCAATTTCTCATGTCAATTTTGCTTTGTTCAGATATAAGTACCTTCAACTGATGTAAACAGATAATTTACCTAATGAGACTTGGCCTTTGAGGTTTGATGTAGATATACAAAATAACAAGGTGTCTGGATGTAGTAGGTACACACATATAACAAATGGGTCTTACCCAGAGTCCTTCACTCTTGCTCTTTGTTGATCCACTCCTCCAACATAATTCTGAACCATTAATAATTTAAGATGTGAATCATTTCTTGGGTCTTGTTCTTGAATGACGTTTAACCCCAAAAGTGAATTAAAATAAGCATTACATCCCTCACAGTACTGTGGAGTCAGAGGCAGGAGTGCTATAAGATTATGAATAGTCTGGGCTATGATTTTAGACCCAGTTAAAGGGAAGGGAAGAATTAAACTATCCGTTTATTTTGTTACAGACATGACACATAGACCTCTACTTTCCTAATTTAATCATCTCTCCTCTCCTATACTGTAAGACCTATACATCCAGTTAGGATTTTAATATATGGATTTCAGAAAGGAGGGATTATTTCTTCCTTTGAGCAAAAAATAACTTAAATGCAGGCATTCTGAAATACAAAGCAAATTTTGTTGGCTTGGACAAAGGCCTGTAAAGTCAGTTATATTTTGGTCTTGAACCCATGAAACCTAGGTGTTTTATCTGACTTTAGGCACTTTGCTTATTCTACTGTGGTTTCATCCATTTGTGTTGTTGCTTTTGTAAAATGAAGACTTTCATTGCCTATGATACATTTATCTGCCATTTTTATAGAACAGTTAAGGTGAGACTATAAAGGGGAAAAAACAACAGAAATTTTAAAATAACAAAACAAGAGACTACACAGTGTTACCCTAATTCATACACCACGCTTTAGAAACTTGCTAGTAGCAGGATTTAGGGCCTTTGTCTAGTTAACTAAATCAAGGCAGACAACCAAACAGGATAATTCAATTTTTAAAATCTACTTTGGTATCTATATTATCAAGTTTTGCCATCTGCTTTGATCAGATTAGAATGATTACTAAACCTTCCTCCTCTTTCTGTGTTGAGTACATACAAATGGCATTGTTCTCCAGAGAATATTCAACTAAAAATATTCTCCGGTGTTTAAACATATAGACCAGTTCTGCATTGTGAATGATGTGTTTTATAGTGTGATATAGTTGTCCTTGAATGTCCCATAAGATATGATTGAACATTTAGGGGCCATAAATCAGGTTCATCCCTAATAGTATAGTGACATTAGAAACTTATTGGGCTAAAAGTATAGAATAACAAAGGATCATCTCATCCATTTGAATATGGGCTCTGTCAATTATAGCAGAAATGAAAGTCTGGTACCCCTCCCCCGGCTCTTCTCTGGCACTTGACACTTTACAGTACTTTTTTTTGGGGGGGGGTTATACTATTGCTTTAGACAATGTAGTTCCTTGTGTATTTGGGGATCGAGAACTTCCTTTGAAGCTCCTAGTTGAGATGTGTGGCAAGAAGCAGATGTAAAATCTTTGTGAGTTTTGCAGTGTTGTTAAGCTCCACATTTCTCCATTGCTCTGATGCTGACATTCAAAGCACACAAGCAGTTATGCAAGAATCGATTTTTTGCCATGGATGGGGGTGGGGAGTCTGAGCAAGCACCTTGGTCAACAACCAGCTCTGGAGGGGATGTGAAACCCATTATTGATCCAGGGCTGAGAAATCAGTGACTGTTGTATTATATAATTATTGATGGAGCCAGAAAATGCCACCGGCAAAGCACAACTTACTATTTGTTATGCTGGGTTGTCTCTCCCTCGTCTGTGTCAGGCCACTGTGTTCTGCTCTTGTGTTCCCATACCATGTTTATTTATACTATGTGCAGTTAGCTTTCATATTTCTCTCGTGATTCCAGCCTGGAAAATGAACACTGGTTTTGTTCAGGGGCTGTAAAATAAATAAATTCTCTTCTGACACTCCACTGGGTTCAGGCTGAACACAGAAATCTGGACATGGGGATGATAAGATGCCAAGGAATATAGAAGAGCAAGAGAGTAAAAGTCGGGGGAATGTTCTGAATGACACTCATCCTGCCTTCACTGTTCTTATTACATGTCCCAAATTTGAAAGGAACAGTGACAGAAATGAACTTACGGTGGAAAACATACAACCGATCACCTTTGCATAACATCTCATATTAGGCTCTTCAGGAACTAGAAAGTGGGCTTGTGTCAGAAATCACGTTTGGTCAATTTGGGACTTCATGATTCCTGAGTCTATTCGGACTAGTTTAGCAATACCACCAGCTTTTTTTCTTTTATCTTTTTTTTATGATCAGTATAAGTGCTATGGTTTGAACTGTCCTCTAAGCTGAGCTGGTGGAAACAATTTTTAATGAGATAATGATGAGTTAGGACATTCATGAAGCCACGTTCTCATAAACATGTAGCATCATTACCATCATTACTGCAGGAGTAGGACTGTTATCTCAGGATCAGATCCATTGTGTATATATATATATATATATATATATATATATATATATATATATATATACATTGTATATATATATATATATATATATATATAATGTGTACACACACACATACATATATACACCTACACATACACACATACACACACATATATATATATACACATATATATTAAATTCAACATCTGCCTATTTCTTTTTGTGTTGTCTTGTGCTTCTTCAATTCTATCCTATGGAGATGAAAAAGAAAAAAATGTTCTCTACAGATTCAAGCCCCTAATCTTTGGATTTTTCACAACCTAGAACTGTAAGAACAGAACATTTTCTCTAAGTTACCCAGTCCTTGGTATCCTGTTACAGCATCAAGAAGCTCACTAATACATCATGCTGCCACACATTCTGTAGCTATGTGTTAAGTTTGCTAACACAGAATACAGCAAATAAAGAGAATAGTGAAGAAATGCTGGCTACCATCTGGCTTTTTCAATATACATATCTTGGGCTACAGGTATGGGGAGAGAAGAAATGGATATTGAAAGACTAAACCAGGACCAGGGGTCTCTCTTTCCCTCTTCTTGGAAATCTATTGATATGCGAATTGTGTCTAGGGTATTCCAAGATTGTCCTGGAAAGACTGGTGTAGGGGAATGCCAGGACAGAGAAGTGAGAGGGGGTTGAATGGGGAAAAGAGGGAAGGAAGGGGGCTTATGGGACTTTCAGGGAGGGAGGAAACGAGAAAGGGAAAATGATTTGGAATGCAAATAAAAAAACTTAGAAAATAAAAAAAGGAAAAAAAGAAAATATCTAATAAAAAGAAAGAAATAAAAAAAAAAGAAAAGAAAGGCTAAACCACCTAGACATATTGTAGTTAGCAGTCAACAACTAAGGTCTGTTAAGATGTAATCACAGAGCTGGGCAGAGATGGCACATTCCTTTAATCCCAGCACTTGGGAGGCAGAGGCAGGTGGATCTCTTGAGTTCGAGGCCAGTCTGGTCTACAGCCTGAGTTCCAGGATGGCCAGAACTAAACAGAGTAACCCTGTCTCAAAAAACAAATAAAACAAAACAAAAAAGATGTAATCACAGATAATTCTACCACTATATAATTAAGGTCTCAGGAAAGTAATTTAACTTGTAGGTACCAGTGAAATGCAAAAGACTCAAACCAAGAATTATCTATTAAAACAATAATAACAGATTGAATAATTTTAAGGCTGAAATTATTGAATAATCAGAATCCTTACACTAAATGACAGGAAGTTGACATTAAAAACAGAGGAAGTATTTTCTCTCTCTACTTTAATAACTGCTGCTGGCAACAGAGTTATGCCCTTTGGTGGAGGGGTGGGGGAAAGGTACTAAAGTCCTGTGCTTTATTATATGCATATGTAGAGATCCAAATAATATGTGATCGAATATTTGAAACGGTTTTGACATGAAATTTTGCAAATGCAATTTCCTTGATGTCTAATTTAAAATGGCAATGTTCTGCCATTTTAGAATATTTTGGAACCAAACGAGTGTCAGAGATGGATTCTTGTAGATGGATAGCACAGCTAGGGTGAGAATCCTGAGAAGACTCTTCTTCATTTAAATTTGAACTCTGCGTTTGCCACAAGATTGATGGGCTCTCATGATAATGTTTTCAGTTTAGAAGCCACTGAGTGACCTTCAACTTTTTTAAAATTTAATTTTGATTTTAATATCTTTACATATTCAATTTATATCCTGCTCACTACACCTCTGGTCATCTCCTCCCACACTCCTTTGCCCTCCCCCTTTCCTCTGAGCAGTCGGGGGCTCCCATGGGTACCCTCCCCACCATGGCATTTCAAATCCCTGCAGGGATAGGCACTTCTTCTCTCACTGAGGCCAGACAAGGTAGACTAGCTAGTAGAATATATCCCATGTGCAGTCAACAGCTTTTGGGATAACCCCCACCCCAGTTGTTCAGGACCCACAGGAATTCCAAGCTATGCATCTGCTACATGTGATTGTGCAGCCCTCGGTCAGGAGCATGTTGTCATCTGAGAGGCTCCACCCAGAAGCTGAGTCAGACAGATGTAGACACCCATAGCCAAACAGTGGATAGAGCTTGGGGACTATTATGGAAGAATAGGAGGAAGGATTGCAGGCTCCAAAGGGGGATAGGAACTCCATAGGAAGACAACAGAGTCAACTAACCTGAACCTTCAACTTCTACTGTCTGCATCTGACTATCTGCCACAGGTATTAGGAACACCACACATATCATTACCTTTACTTCCTTCATTTGGATTGTTGTGCTAGTTCCTGAATCATTAACTTTTTTGGAGACATTTTGAAATTATATCATGACACTAAAGCTGATTTTCAGCTAATGCAAATTATTTTCTTTACCACATATGCATGAGATGTTAGATTGAGGGACAAGGTTAATCAAATTGAATATTAGAAAATATAAGAAAGCTTCTGAAAGGAAGACCTCTTGCTGGAGCCAAAATGGAAACTTAGAACTGAGGACTCTCACAGAAAGTTTTATGTACTCACCTTCAGAAGTCAAACTCATACTTAAAGCATGAATTGCTGTCTTTAAAAATACTAGCTATGTTATCATCTCCCAAAGTGTACATACAAGCTGAATAAATCAAAATGGTTTTACTTATATTTTTCTTATTTTCTTGAACATTGCATGAATTAACTCTCTCTCTCTCTCTCTCTCTCTCTCTCTCTTCCTTCTCTGTTTCTCTCTCTGTGTTTCTCTCTCTGTTTCTCTCTCTGTTTCTCTCTCTGTTTCTTTCTCTGTCTTTCTGTCTCTGTCTCTGTCTCTGTCTCTCTCTCTCTCTCTCTCTCTCTCTCTCTCTCTCTCTCTCTCTCTCTCTCTCTCTCTCTGTCTGTGTGTGTGTGTGTGTGTGTGTGTGTGTGTGTGTGTGTGTATGTGTGTGTGATGACTGGGAAATCATGCAGGGTTTGTCTGTGCCCAAAGAGAAATTTCCTGATTTTTATTTATGTCCCACAGATGTCTTATTATTAAAACTAATCTAACACTCTTTTAAAGAATAATATTTTCCATTTCTAAGCTTTATCAAATGCAAAAGGTAAAAATAATCAACATGTTGCAAAGCAATTGGTCAAAGTTATTAATGAGGCAATTCTTTCTGCATAAGCTATCACTGAAAAAGTAATGAAAGAAAATGTGACAATAAATTATAGTCTACTTTAGATTGTGTGACATTTTTATTAATAAAAGAGTCAACCTCAATGGAAGACATCAACTTTCTATGCATGGCTAATACTAATTCCTTACTTTATGCATTTTTATTGTGTGCCTCATTTTTTCTTTCTTCTTCTTTTTTCTTTTTATCTTGGAACAGGGTCTATTTTGTGGATCACATGGCTTTTACAATTCTGGGGCTTGTTTTGCAGAAAAAGAATAAAATACTGACTTTTAAAATATTGAACTTGTTAGTGGGTTCCATGTGACCCACCATGGTATTAGAAGAGAATTCTACTTGTGCCTTCACTCAAACCTAACCCTCATGAACTCCAAGACAAACCTGATTCTATTTTCAGTGCTTGAGTTAGATAATCAGAAACAAGTTGTTCATATCTAATCTAATTTTAGTGATTTTATCCATTAATTAATCAACTACCTGGTTGAATTACACATTCATTTTATTAGATATGTTATTGTAGGTGATATACACACACTTCAGTGACGTACTGATATCAGATTTTACTAAAGGTAGATTTTGGAGTATTGCATCAAACAAGAACCCACTCCTTGTAAGTGCTGTAGATCATGGAATGGTGAACAAGAAGCTCATAAGCATCTTTCCCAAATTCATAGATTTAATTTTTTAATAGCAGAAACTGGACCAGGTGCAATATGAATATATCTGAGATGAACTATATTCTCAGAGAGTCTATAAGACAAACAGATTTGGGCAAAGCTTATAAATAACACGAGAGAATTAGCATGCCTAAAGGGAGAAGCTTCCCATTCTCTTCCTTTACATTACATCTTCTAATTTCAAATATCTTTTCTTCATACTTCCTCTGGGATCTTAGAAACATTTATGTTGAGCTGCAGCAAATTACACCAAGTTATAAAGAAACTTCCTGTATGAAATTATGAAATATGCTTCTTAGAGGAAATGGGTGCATTTTGTAAGCACGTTTTTATTTTCATATCCCATGATAGTTTTACCAGAGAAAAAGACTCTAAAGAGCAGCAACATTTAAATAAAGATAAGTCTTTCAGAAGGCCTACACTCAGCAGTCTTTCCATGAGGTCCCAGGGTCTCTGGTTTTGGAATAGATTCCTGCTTTGCCCCAACCTCTTCAGCAACTCACATCACCTGGATTACAGAAGTTATAGATATCTCAAAAATATTAACCCAGGATTGTTCTTGTCTAAAGGATATGTTGGGACAAAGAGTGGAGCAGAGACTGAAGTAAAGGTCATTGAGAGACTGCTCCACATAGGGATCCATCCCATCTGCAGATACCAAACCCAGACACTATTGCTGATGCCAAGACGCACTTGCTCATAGGAGTTTGGTATAGCTGTCTTCTATCAGGTATGCCAGAGCTTGACCATTACAGATGTCGGTGCTCACAGCCAACCATCGAATTGAGCATGGGGACCCCAATGGAGGAGTTATGGGAAGGACTAAAGGAGCTGAAGGAGTTTGCAACCCCATAGGAAGAACAACAATATCAACCAACCAGATACCCCAGAGCTCCTAGGAACTAAACCACCAACCTAAGAGTACACATAGATGGACCCATGGCTACAGCTGTACATGTAGCAGAAGATTGCCTTATCTGGAATAAGTGGGAGAGGAGGCCCTTGATCCTGTGAAGGCTTGATGCCCCAGTGTAGGGGAATGCTAGGGTTGTGAGTCATGAATGGGTAGGTGGGTGGGTGGGGGAGCACTATCACAGAAGCTGGAAGAGGAGATGGGATAGGGGATTTACAGAGAGGAAACCAGGAAATGGGATAACATTTGAAATGTAAATAAATAAAATAACCAATAAAAAGAAAAATATTTGGAAAATGTAAAAAAAAAAACATGGGCAGCATTTTTTAATTCTTTGACTTATGATTCTGCAATTGACCCAACTCTAGTCTTAAATCTGTGAACCTCACACACTGGTGAGCAAATGTGGCAAATGACCAACAAAGCAGAGGAGACAAGCACATGACAGTAAGATGGCTAGCCATACAATCTAACAAAATTTGCCATATATAATGACCATTCCACATTTGGGTCTTAGATAAAATGAGAACACATTTTAGAGCTCAGGTGCATTGATTTTCCTTGGGAGGGAAAGCCTAGAAAATAACTCATTCATAGAAGTGCTTTTGAATATGGTTAGTAATGGCTAGATTCTGTCAGTGGTCTGAGAGATGATGATATGAACTTCATGTTTTCTTGTGCATGTTTAGGTATAAGGACTAGCAACAGGAACTGGTTGCATCAACTTTAATGTAGAGGATAGACTTGAACCATACTTCTGTAATCTGTTCTATCACAACTAAGGTTGCCCCAGATGTAAAATGATAGAATCAATGACTGAGAATTCACTTGAAGCAAAAGCTTTTGGACCTCAGGAGGGCAAACATTTATAAATGGCAAACTTAATGTGTTTTTGATCTCCATATCCAACTCACCAACATTACAAGAAGCAGACTAGGGTGCACCTTCGTTGGTTTGTAGTACCAAAGAAGCAATCAGTGAAACACAATATGGGTTTCAAGAAAGAGATTATGGTTTAGAATGAGAATATCTGCCACATCATTTAAGTACCTGTGACAATTAATGTAGCCATGTACTTATTCAGGTAACAGTTTTCTTCTCTGTAAAGGGGAATTAATGATCCCTTTATAAGTTTAAATTTTAAATTAATATATTTGGAATTATGTCTGAGTGGTGGCACCAAGCATAGCAACAGATATTTTATATTAATTAATTTATAGTAATTAATTTAACAGAACCTCTATAGTATTCAATTTAGGTACAATTTTAAAGGAGATCTTTTGGTGTGGTAAATATTTTTTAGATTACATTCAGAGGGTTTATGTAACTTGCTATGTCGCAGCGTACGAAAAGAAAAGGTGAAAAACCAGGCTCTAAATCAGGAGTGGTGAACCACACATCTGAAATGAATTTTGTTATATGAGATTGGATCTGAAAGTTATAGCAAAGGGATTTCCTACTGCAACTGTATAACACCTTAAAACCTAAAAGTAGGTGGAGATAAGGCTCAGACATTAAGAGCTCTTATGGACCCTGATTTGTTTCCCAGAATCCATGTTGGCTCACAGCTCTTGGTAACTCTGTTTCCGTATATCTGATGTTCTCCTCTGACTTCCATGGGCTCCGGCACACACATGGTATATATAAACACTCTCCATTTTATATATGCACATAAAATACACATATTTTAAATATCAATCAATGCTTTCAATAAAAATTTGATAATTGGTTATACTTGCCAGATTTTTAAGTTTCCAGAGAAAATAGTTACTATGTCTCAGGGACTTAGTGGCAAGTGCAGAAGAGAAGTATTGTTGAGGAAGTGAGCCCTGAAAACATTCATGTATGATGAATATTGGAGGACTTTAGTTGACAGAAAAACACAGCATTCATATAGGGTTACACTTAGACCCTTTCTGTAACCCTGAGAGACATTTCAATAGCTGAGAGCCTCTGAGAATTTGTCTTTTATGATAAAGAACGTGCATAGAAGCTTTTCCTTCCCACATGACTTTTAAAATGTATTTATAATTTCAAAGTCTGGGTCCATTGAAGCCACAAATTTTTATAAGATTTTCACATTCAACATAGACTGTTCTTCTCAAGGAGATTAAAGTTAAATGAATCATATCATACCTGTCTTAAATGGGATTTTTTTTCTTTTTACAATTATGAAGTTTAACAATTTTCTGTCTTTGTTCCCTTTGCTGTCAACAATATTTCAATTCACTCTCCTTTCTTAGGTTAGGAATAGATTGTTCTTGATGTGGCACCTAAGATACTGTCCAGGTTTATCAGCAGATTTTTTTTTTCTTGGCTTTCTTTTTCTTTTCTTTTTTTTTCCTTTCTTTCCCCCCTCCCCCTGCTCTTATTGGATATTTTCTTTATTTGCATTTCAAATGCTATCTCCTTTCCAAGTCTCCCCTCTAGAAACACCCATCCAGTTCACCCTCCCCCTGATGCTATGACGGTGCTCCCCCACCCACCATTACCCTCTTGCCTTCTCACCCTGGCATTCTCCTAAACTAGGGCATCGAATCCCCTCAGGTCCAAGGGCTGGTCACCACTCTAATGTCTAACAAGGCCATCCTCTGCCACATATGTGGCCAGTGCCATGGGTCTATCCATGTGTACTCTTTGGTTGGTGGTGCAGTCCCTGGGAGCTCCAGGTGAATCTAGCTGGTTGACACTTTTGGTCCCCGCAAAACCCCCTCAGCTCCCTCAGTGCCTTCTCCAAATCCTCCATCAGAGATCCTGCACTCAGTCCAATGGTTGGCTGTGAGCATCCATCTCTGTATTTGTCAGGCTCTGGCAGAGCCTCTCAGGAGACAGCTGTATCAGGCTCCAGTCAGCAAGCACTTCCTGGTATCAACAATAGCATACAGGTTTGGCGACTGTATATGGGATGGATTCCCAGGTGGGGAAGTCTCTGGATGGCCTTTCCTTCAGTCTCTGCTCCACACTTTTTCTCCATATTTCCTCCTGTATTTTGTTCTCCATTCTAAGAAGCACTTAAGCATCCACTCTTTGGTCTACCTTCTTCTTGAACTTCTGTACTCTGTGGACTGTATCTTGGGTATTCTGAACTTTTGGGTTAACATTCATTTATCAGTAAGTGCATACTGTCTGTGTTCTTTTGTGATTGGGTTACCTCACTCAGGATGATATTATCAAGTTCCATCCATTGGCCTGTGAATTTCAGGAAGTCATTATTTTTAATAGCTGAGTAATATACCATTGTACAAATGCACGACATTTTCTGAATCCATTCATCTTTGAGGGACATCTGGGTTGTTTCCAGCTTCTGGTTATTATAAATATTGCTGCTATGAACATAATGGAGCATGTATCCTTATTACATGTTGGAGCATCTTTTGGGTATATGCCCAGCAGTGGTATAGCTGGGTCCTCAGGTCCCACTTTCTGAGGAACTGCCAGACTGATTTCCAGAGTGGTTGTACCAGCTTGCAATCCCACCAGAAATGGAGGAGTCTTCCACTTTCTCTACCTCCTTGTCAGCATCTGCTGTCACCTGAGTTTTTGATCTTAGCCATTCTGACTGGTATGAGGTGGAATCTCAGGGTCATTTTGATTTGCATTTTCCTGATAACTAAGGATTGAACATTTCTTTAGGTGCTTCTCGGCTATTCGAGTTTCCTCAGTTGACAATTCTCTCTTTAGCTCTGTTCCCTATTTTTATTAGGGCTATTTGGGTCTCTGGAGTCTGACTTGTTGAGTTCTTTGCATTTATGAAATATTAGACCTCTCACTTTTACCAAAACTTCCAGTATTCTGAGGCTCAAAGTAATGTACTTAAGAATTGCCATTAATTACTTTTTAAGGTAGCGTGAATGGGATTAAGTCTAACCATGTTTTCCACAATGACTTAAGAAGGGCTATAACAAGCACGTTAGTCATTATAGCCTTGGACATGAAATAAATATTGATATAAAATTTGTCTTAATGCCTTAAATATGGGCTTTGAGTTAGCATTGTTATCAAGGTTCTGAATGTATTAGAATAGTATGGATGACTTAGAGCGGAGGTCAGCGAGTAAATATATAGGCTTTGTGGACCCTATAATATCTGTAACATGTATTCTCCTCTGCTCTTGTAAGCGAGTAAGACAGCCATAGACTTTATGGAAATGAAGGCATGTGTAGCTGCTTCCAAGTCAAACTTTAGTTATCATAGTATGATCTGGTCCATGAGCCTTGGCTTGCTTTACTCTGTCCAATAGTCACCTGGAAATTGATCTGATCTTATCTTCTCAGTCTAGAGCTAGGAGAAGTAATGTCCAGTGAAAAGGTGAGTTTCTGGTGTAGCTCAGTTCATTCGTGTAAAAAATGTGAATTCAAGTCTGTTTTTGTGATCCCAGATCAGCAGGCAGTCTACTATACCTAACCATTTTGCATGTTATTATTTTAATTAAATTTTCCTTAGGATTATCTTTTCAAGTTTTCATCATATTGCTGCTGCTAGTGTTGCTAATGTTTGAAAGAAAGCTCTACATTTAATATTTATTGAAACCCTGAGGAACTTATTTTTGAATTATATTTTTGTTGTTGCAATTTTGCACAGACAATCCATTCTAAATTTCAGCAGCTAAATCATTCCTATGAAACATATATTTTTAGGGGAAAAGGTTTTGGAGGATATGTTTAAAACCTATTTCTTTAAATGCTTTCAACCTATGACCAACTATCCAGATGATGATTTTTGTCTTAATTTAAATAACTATGATTCATGTTTATATTTTTGAATAAAGTCAAGAATATCCAGAGTCATAGCTGAGTGCAGTCTTCAGAGAATTTATGTAGCATGTATACATTCATATAGCATAGTCTCTCTTTCCAATAAAGCAGAGAAATCGAAGTTAACCTTCAATCAGTTTTCCTAATACAAAGTGCTCTATTTAGACTTTACATTTGTACTTTACATGCATCATGGTAGTGTTAGTGCTTTTAGGTTCCTATTCATCACAAAAACACAATGAAGTGCTTCTCAGGGTATGAGTGTACAAAGGAATGCAGAGTGCATTTTTGGCCATAATTCAGTTTATTTGGTGAATGTAGTTAGTTCATCTAGGTAATTGAGCACCTAAATTGGATTTTCTAGTCATAATTATTACTGTTTGTCTATATACATCCATCAAATTTATCAGATAATTGTCACATAGTTTTATTTTGAGCTCTCCTGGCCTAGGTTAGCTAAAATGTAAAAAAAAATGAACCTGAGAAGGAATCTTTCGGCTAGTGTGGATTTTGTCACTGAATGTTTGTGTGATCTCTGTGTATGTTTTCTAACATCTTGGGATCATTATTTTGTGGGGTTTTGTTTTGTTTTTATTTTTGTTTGTTTGCTTTTGTTTTTTGTTTTTGTTTGATTGGTTCTTTTAATGGTTTGGGGGCATCGAAGAGACTTATCCTATGCAAATTTGCCTTGGTTTTAATGAACTAGACCTAGAACAACAGTGAATACATTCTTTCACATCTGAATTTGAAAATATTCAATACTTAAACTCTATATTTAAACACGATTAAGATAGTGAATTTTACTTCATGGGCTTTTTACTTAATTTTTTTAAACTCACTTAGGGGATTATAGAACCAACCTATCAGTTCCAGAATGGATGATTTTATTCTATGACTTTCAAAGATGAAATGACTAAATTTCCATTGTTTTAGTCATGAAGATGACTAATTAAGATTGACCGCTGAATATTTGACCTACTGTTTTTAACTTGACTATTATGACTTAGGCTAAGGCAACCTCAGGGATGATGGCTGTTCATCAATCATCCCAGATGCTCAGTGAAGGGATGGACAGATTTCATTGAGATTCCTTGCAACTCACACACTGGTACACAGCAAATCATGTCATGGGTAATGAGCGAGCATTTTGTATTTTCTCCATGAGAATGAGAAAGGGAAAGTGACAAGAACAAAATGAACTACGTCAAGACATCAGCATTCCAGGAAGCACAGAAAGACTGTAGGCCCTGCATCCCCAGGTGTACAGTGAAACTCAAGAAGCATGGGTATGAAAGCATCTGTCCATTACCAGTCTCTTGGAACTGGCTTTAACTTAAATCCTTGAGATCAGAATGTGCAATAGGGTTTCAAGAAAGGGCAGTTTTGTCTATCTCTAAATTATCCTGGTCCCTCCTGTTTTTCATTTCGCTTGGCTCCCGACCTTAGCAACTTCGACTACCTTGTTACCGCTTGCCATTTCTTTACTCTCTTAGCTCTCAAATCTGACTAGCTTTCCCCTGATTGCTTCATCTCTGCTTTTTACTGGCTGCCAGGCTCTAAAAGATACTGTTTCATTTTGCACTTTCCACCTTGTGCAATTTTCTGCTCCAGCACTGTAAAATTTAGGGCCCAGTTATCTATGCCTTGGAAATCATTCACTCTTAGAGGGGGTGGGACTGGTTTCATGGGCCAATGGTCATTCATTTGGCCAAGGGCAATTAGAAGAGAAGGATAGGAAAGAGAAAGTAAGTGTCAGGAGATGTACACACCGCTTTTCAGCTGCTTGGAATTAATGCCTCCAAGAAGGGTGAGAATATTATTCACATATACATTATTTTACCTCAACTCTACTGGAGGCAGAAAAGCACTGACCACTTGTTTTCATTCCCAAGTCACACAAAGCCTTCTATATGCCTGAACAGTTAATCTGATATTGAAAAATCTTTACATTATCTTTCATTATTTTTTCAATATATAACCTGATAGATATAGTTAAATACCAATATTTGCTAGCTGTGGCTTGGCAGTTAGAAGTTTTGAGACATCTTCTTATAGCCTACCATTTAGAACATTTTGCTACCATTGTAATTAAACTACTAGCAGCTGATTCCATAAACATTAATAGAAAGAAAAGTTTCTTAATATTGCAGTAAGAAAAAACAACTAATTCGTTTGAATCAATAGGGATGATTACAGCCTGAAATATTACAGTTAACTCAATTTTCCTGTGAACTCTGGGTTAATTTAATTTTTATAGGGAAATAGCCTGGAATAAATATGCCTTGGCTGAGAATTTGGGTGATGTTCCTTGTTAACATATAGGCTACTGAGCGAAATTATTTTTGTGTTTTGTGTTAAGGACATATGAGATAGGATTAAAGAATTGTCATTTCTAAACATTTATTAGCAGCTGTTGATGCTGAGAGTTTGAGACCTGCACTGGGAAAATTGCTGTACTAAAGCTTCTCTTATATTTTTCCTAGTAGGTAGTATTTTATGTTTATTAACCAATTCACAAATATTTATAGTAATTTTTTAGAGGATCATGTATTTTTTTCTAATAATGCTCTCAGTTAAGAGCAGTCACTTTTGGGCAGAAATGACTTCATTAAGTTTGAAGAGTGACTGACTTAGCCTACAGCTGGGAAAGGCTCAACTTACTTATTTGAATATCCATCCAAGTGTCCTTAAACTATTTTTCCGGCTATATTGAGGTAAATTTTTTGATAATTATAGTATACATTGTGATTCTCTGGTTACAATATACATTGTGTGAAATGATTGTCACAATTTATCAATTACCTCATCTAGTTATCTTTGAGAAGGTTTTGAAAACTTTTGAAATCTACTCTGAGCACATTCAATTACACAACACTATATTAATAACTATATTTACTATGCTCTTATTAGAAACCCACAGAGATACTAACTCCCATCACCCATTTCACTGCTCCTCTATCCAGACTTAAATACCAAAATTAAAGCAACTGTTTTTTATTTCTGTTGCTTAAAATGTTTGTTATCCTAAAAATATTAACTGAATCACTAATAATATCTCAGTTGATACACTATATGTTAATGTGATATGCTTGAATTCACATTTGCAAGATAACAAATCCAGCTTTGTATGTTTTATCACAAATTAGACTACTTGTTTTATTCCAGATTTATATAATAGTACTTCCTGAACCCCTCACACCTGTATGTACATATCCCTAAATACACAGTGACATAGCTTTTGAATAAAAGTCCCTTAGTTCATAAATTTGATCAATCATAATAAATTTAGAAGTTGATTCTTATGATTGATGAAACTTCCCAAAGACTACCTGTGCATGGATCAACACACATCCAACATGACTTATTTTCTGACTCCTAAACATGATTTGTATCTGCTTTCATCACCCCAGTTGCCTGAATACCACTTAATCAGGAATTCTGAGTGCTTATATAGATCCTTTCTTTTCAGTTTGAGTGGCTATGGAATGCAACGAGCTGATTAGGAGTCACTTTTGTAAATTGCAATAAATCAGATATGCACACAGAGTCATACAGAAATGCAAAATTGCCCAAAGAAATATGGCATTGGCCTAAGCCACATCTCTCAGAAATTGCAGAAAGCATAACAGTGCTGCCAGTTGTTGCTTGCAAAGCTCTTCTCGATCATTCCCATTAAGAAATTGTATTTGCTGCCACGGAGCTGCCTAATTCAGTACAGTAAAGAACAATGCTTAACTAGAGAGGACACTCTACTTCTTCGACCAAACACATTTAAAATACTGTTTGTACATTAGAGAAGCTTGGGATGAAAGACTCAGAAGTGCTTCCTGAACACCCAGCATCTGTGCATATCCTTACATTGCCACCTGTCACACTAGTAAACTTTGCAATCCACTATACTGTGTGATAACAAACCACTTTGCTTTGTGGGGGAAAAAAGAAGGGCCTTGGTACTGAGGCTAAGACTTACCAATATGATTCTGCAAATGTTTCCTTTGTATCTGATGCTATTTCATTTTTAACAAATCTATTAGGACCAGGATAATGAATCATGAGGGTTATTGACAATAACTTTGCCCATAGGGAAAGAGAATAGTATGTTAGAAACAGGCTTATTTAAAGCTGAAATTAAATTGATCAAGTTAATCAAATGAAAAATTCCGAAGGTTAAGCTACTCAAACTCCTACTTATTTATAGACTAGAAACAAGAGCATTTCAATCCGTGAGCCATTATCCTTTAACTTGGAATAAATTAATCCAAGGGAAAAACAACTTTCGATGCCAATTCAAGATGCAATTGTGATTTAATACTGTAACATTGCTTCAGTAGTCTCTTATGAATCTATTTGCTTAAGTGACTTCCATCAGTTCACTGGTGTAATTTCTTTAGAACCTCATTAGCAAACATATGTTTCTTGAATGGTTCATATCTTAGTCTTAAAATGTATTATAGTTTGTAGTTTAGGAGAGAAATTGTTTTTACATTTATAACAAAACAAAGTCTTTGGTTGCAGTAAAAGATTGACCTAGTTATCGAAAATGATGTCAAGGGAATGAGTTACCATGCATATCATTCACGCATATCTCTCAGCCAATCAGTGGCCAATCATGAATTCCTACTGGGTGTTCTACATTGAAATTTTTGTTCTTTACTCTCAGACACATGGATTCATATCTCTGTATTATGCAACCAAATGGGAAAGTAAACAGACAGGTCAAAATTTAAGACTTTAGTTGCATAGATACTATGATATAAATTATGTAAATGCACATGAACCAGCAAGTGTATCCATGAAAATGCAGTGTAGATTTATGACACCCATAGATTTAGTCCATTTCTGATCCTAAGAGAAGCCGTGTTCTTTCTCCTTGAACATTAGTGTACCTGTTTGCATATTTCAGTAAATTACAAAATACTGCTAGTGTTTTGTTTTGTTTTTGTTTTATTTTGTTTTGTTTTGTTTATTACCCTTGTCTTCATACCAGATCTTTGCCTTTCATACAGTTTTCAAGGACGTCTGGGTTCTTTATATTACTGACAAATCACCATTACATTATAATCCAAAATCCACAATAACTAAAAGAAGTATTTAGCAAGTTAATAGTATGTACCAAAAATATTGTATATTTAAACTACTTTGCACAACATTGATGTTGGCAATTAATATTTATTATTTACACACACAGAAAAATATACATATTTATTTCTGCTTAATCCTATCACTGCTTCACAAATATTGTACTTAATCCATCAATAATAAAACATGCACTCATTAATCCCAAGAAATAATTAGAAAACATTTATGATAATGATAATATTACTTTGTACAAATATTAAACAAGCCCATTAAAACCTCAGGGAAGAAATCACCGCTAGTAAGAATATCAGATAACCTGCCAACTCTGAAATAAATATATCTTTGATTCTATATTTAATGGAAAATTAAGCTAACTAAATACTTTTAAAAAGCAGACATTCCTCACTTTAAACATTACCTAAGATTGGTTATAAAAATGTTAAAGACATCTTTAACTTTCAATCTGAGTTTATAAATTATCCTGTTTGCACTGATCCCTGTTATATAATCCAGTTCCATACATTTTCATTGTTCTGCTCTGTGACATTTCATAGTTGACTGTGTTTGCACTGACAGGTCAAGGTATTTCATTGAGAATTTTCTGTTTGCCTTTGTTGTTGGCTCATGAATGCTGCTTCATTAAGTGGTTTCTTCTGATATGTCATAGTAAAGGCATAATCCTGCTTCATGTCATATTCTTTGATTATGTTTCCATGTGCCTACTTAGTAACTGTTTAACTAACTGCCTCTGAAGATTGACTTAATACCAACAATTTAAAAATACTTACCAAGTTCACTCAAAGACATGTCGTTTGAAGGGTAGGGAGATGTCTCAGTGTTTAGAGTTTTTGTTATAAAGTATGAGGACCTGAGTTCAGATTCCAAGGATCTATGAAAAACCTGGGTCAGATGGTGGAGTAATACTGAAAACCCAGCATGGTGTGAGTGGAAGCCAGATACAGATAAATTCCCTAAACTTACTGCAACCCAGCCAATAAGCAAGATTCAAATTCTCTGAGAGTCCTCTCTAACAATGACATGGAGACGAGATTGAGAAAGGACATCCCAATATCATCCTCTGATCTACAGGTGGATTTTCTTAGGTGAGAACATTTACACAGGCATTCATGTCCACACACACACACGCACACACGCACGCACACACACATGCACAACTTGGTAAAGGTGATTGTGTATTAATGATCAGGGAAAGTGTAATTGACTTATGTGTATGAATTTAAATACAGAGGACTTAACTCTATGGTAGCTCACAGAGTGGAGAATTCTTTAGTAATGAGTTATAGATGATATGTTTGGAACTAACAAAATCACAGATTTTACATTGCTAAAGATTATAGAATAGTTGGCACGTAATACTTTTAGTAATTTGATTTAGTCAAATAATCCTCACAAGTTCTTGGCCTCACTTACCGCACACAAGCAAGTACACACACACACACACACACACACACACACACACACACACACACACACACACACATACACACACACACACACACACACACCACAAATCTATAAGTTAAAGTAATTAAAAGTAAACTCTAGCAATGGGGGTTGGGTGTGTTGTGTAGTGAGATGTGTGTAAGCTGCAATAGCACAAGTAATGCCCAGTCTCAATCCACAGCAGTACACTCTATGCGATAGCACAGGACCATAATCCCTCCAAGTTCTAGGTGCAGATGAGAGGTGGATGCAAACATAGAGCTTGAGGCCAGAATAAGGTACTCTATACTCTTTCCCAGAAAAAGAGAAGCAAATAAAAAAATAAAAACAAAACAAAACAAAAAAAAACAAAAAAGAAAATGAAAAGTTACTAAGAAGAGTCAAAAATAGAGAAAAAGTACTGGATACAAAGGAAATGAGAGCAGCCTAGTGTTGGACTTAGCCTCTGAAATGAAAAGGTCCCATGTCTGGAAAACATCACAAAGCAGGGAACAAAGTAGACCCATGTAGAATGAGGAATGCTGGGACCTGAAACTGAATCACGGAGCCCTGTGCTCTAGCAACTTCATTATATTTCCATCAACCAAGTAGCTTCATAAGATCCTTCATGTTTGCTTTGGGTTTAGCAATCAGGATCATGTTTTATTAATTAATCTTCACAGCTTTACTCTGAGCTACATCTGCATTATTAACTTCATCCACAGACAGAAGGCTACTGTCCAATAACATTGGCACTCAGGATCTACAGTCAGGAGGCCAATGAAGGATCCTAGTCAGAGAAGGCAACCAGAGATCTTCTGCATTTTAATGACCTGAAAAATAAATTAAAACTGGTTTAGAATTTTTGCCTTTTTGCCTTCTTATGGTAAATCTCAGCGTCGCTTTGCTTTTTCTTTTTCTACCTGATTGCCTCTTTTGATACAGCATGATAAAAATGGATAATCCCATTCTTATTAAATAACAGAAAGGAAGAAACATGCTACAAACCTGTCACAAGAATCCATTAATCATCCAAGCAATCAAATTGTGGAGCACTGAGATCAGTATTAGCCACTGATGTCCAAAACTATCTACTTAGGCTTGCCACAGGTGACACGTCAGCCATCCTTTCTGTCATAGTGAAGCATGCAGACAATTCTGTGCAAAGTGAAAGAGGCTGAAGCCAGAGCAAGGAGTCCTCTGTTAGGATGCTGTGGTTTGACGGACTCTGGTGAACTGATTTCTAGGAAACAGCATTGAGATATTTAAAAAGTTAAATTAAATTAAAGGTGAAAATAAGCCTATTAACATTCTTGCTTACCCAGTGAATGGCTTCAATTGAATGGTTGGATTTTTTTCATGATAGCCAATACACATAAAGTATTTTTTTAAACTTGGTTATCTAAGCTTTTTCTGCTTTTCCTTGAAAGTACAGCTCAGAGCCCAGTACCATCAAGATACTGTTCTCATAAGTGTCTGCCACTTTGTGTTCACTCTTTACATGTTTATGATTGGACATAGAACTTTACTGATTTGGTCTTGTTATTTTGCCTCACTGTTTAAATACCCATGTATGTCTTTGCTTCATTGCTAAAAGTATCTTCTTTGAGGTAGACTCTGCCAATTATTATTAATAGTGTCAATGACAAATAGCACAAGATAGTCTCAGTTTCATTGCTTTCCCTCTGGTTGTTTGAGCTTTGAAAATATCAGGGGCAGGGGGATGAAGGCATAACTCATCCCATTCTGTGCTTAAGCTTAAAGTGATGGCTTTCAGTCAGGAGGCTGGTGATGAGTAAATACATTCCCAACATGAAATAGGAGTTAATATATAGAGGAACACTCCAAAAATCTTCACTCACTTGTTTTCTTAGACAGATGAAAGGATTATGACCATGTGAGAATTAAGAATAGAAATATTAGGATGCTATGAAATGAAAATTGTATTGTATGTCACTGAAATCTTTACTATTCCCTTAACAAAAGCACAGAACACAATATGGATGCTTGCCAAGGTCTCGCAGGCGGGTTGAGGGGAGCTGCCGTTGTCTGTCACACCTGAAAAAGAAACCTGTGCCAAGACAACCAGAAGATGCATGGCTTTCAGGTTGCTGCCAATCTGACCATTCTTGTGCCTTTGAACACAATGCAAATTGATGCGTGCTGATGTGAGATGCATATACCAATGTAAAAGTGATCCAGACTCCGACCTGATGCTCGCTGTAATTCGTCTCAAGTCCTTCCCTGTTTCAACAGGGGCTGGGTCAGTTGTCAGGCATCAGACTTACGTGGTATTTTAAATTTTACCCTGTTTGTCTTTTCTGTGTCAGAGTCTCTGCTTGCTAGACTTCTTCACTAATTAAAAGAAACACAAACACACTTTGCATTTTTCCCTCTTTACTAAGTTATTGGTAGGGTTGCTAGTCATTCAGGTCAGAGTTTGTGGGGACAGTCACTGGATGACCTGCAGTTCAAATCACTCTGTGATGCTAAGCAGGCCACCCTATGAACACTAACAGAACTGCTACTTACTCTGTCAACACTGCGTTTTTTTATTCATGGGAACCAACAATTTCTTCTGTGTTTTGAACACCTTGTAAGGGGATCTCCTACATTTTGGGAGAAAGAGACTATGACCCAGCTTTTTACCCTGAATAATTTGTCCAACATAGCATTTGACACAAAGTAGATACAATAAAATTACTTGACCTGAGTTGATTTATTTTAAACCTCTTGAGAATGTACATTAAGTAAGGAATGTTTGACTTTACCTTGGCCTAGTGAGCCTCAGGATGGGTTGTTTTCCATGATCCCTAAACTTCTGAAATATGATATGACCTTACTGAATGGGTTTCTGTTTTTTATTTTTTCCTTTGAGTCACTGTTGTGCTTGACTTTTGGTAATGTTCCAGGCCATCTGTCTACCTCTCCTGGCCATAGATAGTGACATCAGAGATTTTTCTGCCCACAGAGGTCACACTTCCAGACGGAAGAAGGTCAGCTATTACAGAACAGGCTCTGAGGAAATGTTGGATGTAGAACTGTAGGAAAATTTCCAAGATATAGACTTTTGAAGGGGAACTGAACAAAGTCATGGAAAGAGCACAATGAAAATCAGGAGAAGTATATCAATGGCTATCAGAGAAGCACCCCAAAACCTTTACCCAGAGTAATGAGCAGATGCCACAGATGGACCCTGTTTGGCCACTGTACTTGTGGCGACTGTATTAAAAAAGTGGTTCTGTATCAATTTGTATTTCCTGAGTGGTAGTCATATTCACTCAGCTGTGATTTTTATATAGTTTTATGAGGAAAACCATTATTGGTTCATAATCCTACCCTTAATAACACCATTATAACGCTAATGTTAATGTTTGTAACTGAAGGTCCCATTTGTCAGTAAATAACTCTTATAATATTGCTGAAACAAGATAGTGTGAGAAAGTGAGGGACTTGCTACTTCCCTTAGGCACATGTTAATCTCACAAGATGAAACACAACAATGATTAAGCCAAAGATACAGTCTGCTGGTGGCACAACTCAAAGAGCCAACTATCGATTACCAGGAAGATACTTTTATAGCCTGAGTCCTCCCATGACATTCATCCACCCTCACTACTAAAGCTCTCCTGACCTGTAAGGAAAGCTGATTTCATGAGAAAGGATCCAACACTTATACTACTAGATGGGATGTGTTAGGATAACATGTAGCATTAGTCCTATGTTTTAGATCTAAAATTTGTGGAATATTCTGCTCAATACTTACTTACATTTTCTTTGACTAAACTTCTCGCCTTGTGTATAGCTCTTGGTAGGTGGAGTGTTGGTCAAAGCTATATTTGTTTTAACAAGTAACCTCAGTTGAGTTACAGCAGAGCATACTGTATCATTTACTTTATTTTGGTCATAGAGTATTGCATTTTATATTAATAAATTGACACATAGTAGAGTCACCTGGAAAAAGGAAATCTTAATAGATGAATTGCTTATATTGTATTTATCAGTGCCCAATTTGTAATGTTTTCTTTTTAAATTTCTCTTTGATATTGGAGGTTCTATCGCCTGTGGGTGGTATCATACTTATGCAGGTAGGCCTGGACTGTGTCAGAACTCTATCTGAGTAATCTAGGGGAGGCAAACAGTAAAGAATGAATATCTCTCAGCATCAGTCTTATCTCCATATTTATGCCATAAGTTCTCAGCATTTCTCTGTAATGAAATAATACCTATAAGATGAAATAAACCCTTTCTTCCATAAGATGCTTTTGGTCATGGCTTTACCCCAGCAATAGAAATCTAGTTGCTACAAGTATGATTCATAAAATCTAGTCTCAGTCTTTCTGGGAAACACTGAGGCACAGCCACACTGTCTCAAAATCTTCTATCTAAAGATCAGGAAGCTGGTTACTTGTTCACAGTTCTGCAACTATTCTAAGTCATTAGCTAAAAGCTGTTCGTCAGGGCATCAACTCCTTAGCACTTCTAACCTGCCACATGGAGATCAAGAGAAAACTTTCACATAGAGATTTGCATGGGCATGCGATAGAATAGTGCAGGCAATTTTTGAAAAGACATGCCCCAAATAAACATGGAATTGGCAATAACATATGGTACAATCATACACAGCGAAAGGGAGCTGGCTGTGGTAGTGACTCCGTGCTTTGATTACCCCTTATTTGAGTGCAGATGTTCTTTGTGACTAATTATTTCAAATGGTCAGGAAAAAAAAACCTACATTCTTGAACTATATATGATCACTTCATCAAGTAAATTCAGTTTATGATTTCTTTCATAACTTCATGATAGATTTACGTAATTACATTTTAGTGTATGTGCACTGGATAAATAGAAATGTAGATCTGTTTTTGTGTTGAGAGTACTGAACAGAAATTTGTCACTTCTCATAGTGGTACCCTATATGTAGAAGGAAGAGCAATGGCCTTGTTTACATCTGACGGGAGGCTTGCACATTTCCCATAATATTTAGCTCTTCGCACTGATGTTCCAGGTGTCATTTTGCATAACATCTACTTGAGAAGCAGAGAATTCTTACTTGTTTCTACTCTGCCCCATTATGGTCTCATGCAGAGACATTCTGTAAGCTTCTTTGCTCTCTACCCTCCACATACATATGATGTGTCTTAGGCAGGCAAGCCAGCTTTTAATACACAGGCAGCAGATGTGATTAGAGGGAAATCTAATTTATCTGGAGTACTCTAGAAATGGAAGGAAATTACTTCACAGCAATATTTGCAAATGCATTCATCACAGACAGCCAGACATTCTAACACCAGCAGATGATGGTTTTGTGATCTCAATGTGGTATGTTTTGAACTGTTCTTCTAATAGAGTACATGAATTTATTCCCTTTTATGTTTCTCTGTTGTACTTAGATTATAAGAAAAATGTGTGGAGTAAGGAGAGTTTAGAGTGGTACAGACAGAGGCTTTTGTTCCTAATAGTCTTTTTAGGCTGTGTAGCAAAATTCCCTGGAATTCTTGTGAGGTTTGCCTAAGGATGGCTGTTTTTGGAAACACTATAAAGAATTCATTCTTACCTCTTTTCTCTTCTTGCAGTTGGATTTAGATTTCATGTCACCTTGAATTTATCAATTTGTCCATTTCATCAAAATTCAAGACATTTGATCAAATGCTATATTAGGAGGGAGACTGTGTATTCTCTGGATATTTAGTCACTCATAACTGTCTTATGTCCTCGGGATGTTAAGAAAGAAGAATCATGGGAAGAAACAATAGAAAAACAATGCTAATGAAATCTTAGGGATGCAGATAGGTGTCATTTTGATGTTAGAAGTAGAGAAAATAGAGGATAAAGTTAGATTTAAAGAGCAAAATAGAAGGGAGAAACCATTACTTAAAGAGTTTCTACTAAAAACAGGATCACCTTGAGACACAGGCATTCGATGTAAGCAACATAAAACACTAGCCTGTTGGCTTTCGGTATGGGTATACCTCTGTGTAACACATTAGGTAAATGCCTCTGTTATTTCCTCATTTGTAAAAGGAAACGTAGACATTACAAAGCTGCCCAAATGATCTGTAGTGATCTGAAGCTCTCTTAATCTAAAGTGCAAGTAGATTTATACTTTATTTATTCGATGGAGCTCCTGTTTGTTCTCATTTCCTTTCTTGCTGGACCACAATAAGGCACAGGTTAGTAATGACATTATAAACTTCCTTTTGCTAGCTACAGCTAATTAATGGGACATAAAATGTGATATACAAGAACCAAAATGCTTACATGTCAGGTATAATTACATGTAACAAAAATTTCACTTTATAAAGGAAAATGTATTCCTGTTAATACATTGTGAGACAGAAAATGAATATGAGTGATGGAGATCTATTTATAGCATCAAACTATAACCTGGTGTTATGTATTTCATTTTTGCATTTCATCTTTCTTGCAGAAGTTTCCCGGAATGTTTTAGAATTGGAAATAAATGAATGCCTATAAAAATAATATCTCTAGGCAATTGCAATATCTGATGCAAAGAGTATCTACCATTTGTGAATGTTAACCACAGCTGGCTTCTTCTGAAAATCTGTATAACAAAACCCAGAGGCACTTAAATCTGATCTACCCAATGGTTTGGGGACGAAATGGATAAATGCTTTCAAGTTTCATTTAATTAATACATAATAGATTTAGTAGTGCTCAATTTTACATTGGATGAGGTGGATCAAATCCAATTTTGATGTTTTCTTAACAATTTGAAAAGCGTGCTTTGCTGAAGCAAAGGTGAGAATATTAAGTGAACGTAGAAAAATTGCAGTGGCATTTGTTTTCTTTATTTCCCTAGATAGCATCAGGTGGGATCTCCATATTTGAAATCATTACTTTCAGATATTATTAAGCAATTGCAAATATGTTTATCTATAAATTGAAAACCAAACAAGATCCTTAATGAAAGGAACAAGTCATAGAAGTGTCAAAATATAATGCATGCTTTTCTCAGCTATAATAACTTAATAATAGACATATAAAAATACATGATAAAATTAAGGTACTTAAAATCATAACACTTTATAATAATAGTTTACATACATTTATATTTTGTGTTCATAATATTGAATATTGAAACTAAGCAAACTAATAAAAAGCAGATACTAAGAAATATGCTCAATATTTATTTAAAAAACAATAATTTTTCATAGACTAACCAGGGAAGACAAAGTTGTGTGTTTAAATATGAGATCACTGTCGAAAGACAATATAAACTGTCTCTGTTTAGCACAGCTCCCACCAGGCTGTAGATGAAGAGCTGGGACCTTACTCACAGGCAATTATTGACACTCCAAATAAATCCCTAGGATCCTGATCCCACTGATATATGTCAGCTCAGAAATAGCTCAGCACACGGAGCAACAAGAAATGTTCTTGTCAAAGAGAGATACTACTATACACAGTAAATCAGGGGCAGATAAACACACAGAGAACATGAGTTCATAATACTAGAACTTCTGGTCAATGACTATTTCAACTCTGTCTGAGATACTTACTGTCCATCATGGATTTGATGGAGGATATTGCATGGAGATAGCCAGTGTCTGTGTTCTATGCCACATTGGAGATCAGGGAATAGTTTTCACTAGTTTTTTGTTTGTTTGTTTGTTTGTTTTTGTTAATATTTGTATAAACTCTGACATATAGTTATGACCTTGTACAAGCCACTACATTTTCATCTTACATAGTATTCTCATTAGAGCAAAAGATTAGAATGTTTATCCTATTCTACAAGAACACTAGGAAAATAGCATAACCTCATTCTTCCCTGCCACTAGGGAACGAATATATGTTCATTTGTTAGAGGAGGAAATCACCTTCAATTTGCTATTTTGGGACTAGGCTTACTTCTAGCCTATTAACTGAACACAGTGTTTTTAGGAGAGGACTTTGGCCAGGACACTTCAGAAACTATTATCCAATGGATGTCAACCCTATCTTATGAGTAAAGGGAATACTGTGATGCTAGTGTTACATCCAATGGAAGAAAGGTGATGACCTGAATTCAGCATATGGTGACTATCCCCTACACTGTGTCTTATAGCAAAGAACTGAGCTTTCAATAAATGACTTTAATTCTTTCTTTGATCCCTCCCTGTAACATATCCAGTCAAGGTGAAGGACACAAGTAAACCATGCAGAATTGTTCCAAAGATAGAGTGCCATGCAGAAGGACAGGAGAGAGAAGGAAGCTGTGGGAAGGCAGAGCATGGTACAGCTCAGTTGGTTTTTCCCTGCAGAGAGAGGGAAACTATAACTCAAGGATTATCAACCACGTGCTGAGTGCTGAGCCGAACATATGATTTGCAATCAAAATCAGACCTATCAGGCAACATGCTGTTCTCAAATGTCCAAGGCAGGGTTTCAGTTATTTTATTGTAGCTAAATCTGGAAATGTCAGGGAAAAAGACAGCCTTCTTGTGTAAGAACCCTGGGACTTCCCACTTGAGACAGAAAAAAAAATTATCAGTGTGCAATTGACCTTTCTGTGCTAGTCTAGCCTTGGCCCTTCAGGTCATTCCAGGACTCTTACTGGCACACAATGAAGGTAGCAAAATGGAAAGAAGATAAGGAAGTAGAGGCTTGGATGTGAAATTTAAGAGCCAGTCAGAGTGTGTGTATGTGTAAGCTCAGAAGGTGGATCCAATGCAGAAAGCTGAATAATGGGGGAGAAAAACAAAGGCCCTGGTTTGACCAGGAACAGCATTTGGTACAAGGCTGATACTGTGGTGGAAGGGTTGCATTAGCATGTGTAAGCAGACACTAAGCCCCATTGAGATTGTTCTTACACTGTGTTTACATCTCCATAGGGGAGGAAGTCATTTTCTATTCTTCATCAAAACCTTTATTTATTTATTTATTTATTTATTTATTTTCTTCCAATTTTTTTCCCAGTCAGTATGAAAGCCTAAGGTGCTTTGGTTCTAATGTAGTGGTTTTGATTTATTGTCTGAAGCTGGACTTTCATGTTCCAGAGGCACTTGTTCTCTCCCACCCATTTAATATCTGGAATAGTAAATTCACTATTTTGCAGATTTTTTTTGTCTATTTCCAGATGAATGACTTTGACCTCCTCTGTGCATTGCTAGAGAATTGGAGAATACAACCCAAATGTATTGGAAAAGAGCACAGGGATTTTGGAATAAAAGCTGATGAGTGGGAAACGCAATGCTGCCCACTGCAGAGGGAGGTCTGCACAGAACACAGACAGGTGGATGCAGAGGGCTTGGGAGCAGCACCAAGCACCCATATCTGGGTGAAGATGAAGGATAGTCCTATAGCAGTGCTTTAAGTCAGGTGACATTTTACATTCATGAAAGAAAATGTTGCTATTTTCAAACAACTGGAGTTTATTGTGATAAGCAATATCAGGGCTGAGTTGATCTGTGATTTTGGCTTTGGCTTTCAGAAGACACATGTGGTATGTTCCATCAGCCTCTTAATTATGGAAAAGAAACTTGATCAAATCTTATGGACACCATAAAACTTATAATGAACTAAATCATTTCATTTCCTAGGATGTCTGAACTCAGCTTAATATATATTTTGGTTATTATTTGATCCATTTCCTTTCTTCTTATGTATACATTTTGTCATGTAGCATGCATAAATACATCATTATATCCTTAACACATAATGGCATAAGAATGGATTAGGAGAGTACCAGGAACTACCTACCAACTGATCTTAATTAATAGCATAAACTCTAATGTAGCAAGTATCTTAAAAATTACACCATACTGTAAATAACATGTCTTTGTCTTTCTTGGGGACTAAGAGGTATAAAGTGCTTGGGGTCTAAGAGGTATATTGCTGAGGAATTTACTCTTATAATATCAATTATTATAACTCAGTATATTAGATAAATAGAAACAAAACAGATTTACATTAATTCACTTTTTCATCTAAGAACACAATTATAGTAAGTGCAGATCTAGGTTTCAGGCAAGATGAGTCTCATCCAGCAACACCTGTGCTCAACTTTGGGGATAGCAGACATGAGAGAGAATTAATGTTCCATTGTTGAGTAGAGGTGTTAATTTGTGCTAATTACACATTCTTTCTTCTTTTATTTTTCAAGTACCTAAATAAATGTGACAAAGTGCTCAGATTAAAAATTCTTAGAATGCTTATTCAGATTTCAGAAAATGTTGAAGAAACCGAAAATACTTCTGATAATGTATTTAAAGAACATATTCATAGTATACTTACCTAAAACCATTTTACCACTAGCCAAGACATTTCTTCCATATTCAATTAATCACAGATTATGTTCTTTATACATATGCTCTGGTGACTATCCCCAGGAGAGCCAGTGTGGGAATACACATATCACCATTTCAAATATAAGGTACTGCAAGGTCAGTGTGTCCTGGGAGAAGGCCAGCTGCCAAGAGATCTTGCAGGCCAGCATGTCCAGGGTGAGTCTCTCACAGCTGGAGTCTGGACCTCAGCATTGCAGGTCCCAACACTTGGTCTGGTTAATGTCCAGAGCTGATTATTCAAGGGAGATGACTTGTAAAAACTCACAGAAGACTCAAGCATATAAATTGGAAAGTCGCTGTATTAATTTACAATGAAAAATATTACAGTTAACTAGACCAGATATTTGAATCAGTTCTGACCTGTGGACTACAGCTCTGTGGACAGGCTACAGAGGGACCTATACTAGCAGAAGGTTGCTGGGGAGAGCAGGATGCTTGTTTCAGACACTTAGCCTCATCCAGTCCTAATGGCTGCATACATCCATCTCCATCTCCATCTCCATGCCTTAGTGTGTTGAGGTCCTGGACATGAGAGAATAGCCTCTGTAACTTCTTTTTCTCTGTGATGCTATTGCTAACCAAACTGTTCCAAATTCTCATTAATTCTTTAAAAATTTGCTTGGTATGGCCCATAATGTACTTGCCTCATCATGGCATATAGAAAGACCTTAACTAATTTGGTAGTTTAAAAATTTTCAAAGGCATCTTGAATCCCGTGTTTTCAAATACTGCTGTGTGTGTCATGATCTACTTGTTTGGTATACACTCCATCTAATGTCACTCCAGCATCATCTGCTTCAATCTATCTGTAATTTTCCCATCCATCCATGTAAATTAAATTCTACTCAATGAAACTCCTACTCTGCATAAAATCCATTAGGCCTGTGCCTTAGCTGTCATAACTGTCAATGTTACCAAAATCTATCCACATAGGTTGTTACTAGCTTCTTTCAGCATACTTAAAATCAAGCAAGTCTTAAGTGGTATGTAATATAAAGACAATATTTTAATGATTATGATAAAATTTATAGAATTATTAAAATTGTGAAAATTTGCTAATATTAACAATCTTAATAAGTCCTAACCACAATCTAGTCCTTAGCACATTAAATGTTGCAGATATAGTTCAGTAGAATATGCTTGTTCTAGCCATTTCTTGTCACTCTGAATCAACTCTCTTCCTGTGAAGTTCCTCTACAATGAATCACTGTGTGTTTGGGGACTATGGTAAGTACATAGTATATTCCAGATCTTTGTCCTTAGACTTCCTTTGCCTCAAATGCTCTCATTAATGGCATTTGTCCTAGGATCATGGCTCCCTTTTTTTCACATCTGTTCTTAACTGACACCTGTAGAGAGACTTTTCTGAACATAACATTAGTGTTAACAACTACTTATACTCAATTCCCTTATCCTGTTTTAATTCAATTTTCTTTTCAGTAGTGTTCATTTTCTGATATATGTGCACACAAACATACACACACACAAATACACAGAGAGAGGAGGGAGGTAGAGAGAGACATATGGAGTTATCTTTCTAAACAGGACAAATCTGTATCCCATGAAAGACAACATCTGGTCTTTCTTGCTAACTGGTGTGCAGTAGAAATGTAAGTTATAGTTTGGGAAAGAAAGCACAGACTTGGTAATGCTCTTTTATTGTCATTAGTTTTTGTGTTGTTCTATGCTGTGTCACTTTCCAGTCTTGCCTAGAGTGTTGTACAGTCCTCGAACTTCTCACAAGTTTGTTCAAGAGTGAGTATCGAATTCCACTTCTCAGCAGCTTCATTCTTTTCTTGTCACTTAGTTCTAGCTAACCAATTGCTTTACAACTTGCATATGTTCATACTTCTTGAGTACAAAATACACACACACACACATACACACACACACATACACACACACACACACTTTGACCAATTTTAAGTATTCATCTACTCTTTTTTATATTTCTTCTAATGAATGGTAAGAACAGTGCAAGTATACATTATATAATCTTTAGCCACTTAGATCACAATCCTGTCATCCTTGCCCATGGCCCATTTCCTGCTGTACCTTTGTCTTTCTTGCTACCATTTCTTGCTACTGTTATTTTTATTTTACATCCTGAGAGACCACACAGCCTGTGCTCTCTTTAGACTGGAACTGTTATGATGTCTTTGTATGAATCACATTGAATATGGATGGGTTTATAACACTAGTTCTCAACCTGGGGGTCATGTCCGTTTTGGGGTTTGAACAGCCTTTTCACAGGGGTCTTCTAAGATCCTCAGAAAACAGAGATATTTACATTATGATTCATAACAGTAGCAAGACTACAGCTATGAAGTACCAATAAAAATATACTGATGGTTGGGGTTATGAAAACATGAAGAACTGTATTAACAGACTGTAGTATTAGAAAGGTTGAGAACAACTAGTAGATTAGATTAGATCATATTTCTTTGGTGTGGTGTGGTGTGTGTATGTTTGTTTTTGGGTGGTTTTTGGTTTATGTGTGTGTGTGTGGTGTGATGTGGTGTGTGTAGGGTGTGTGTGGGGTCTAGAATGTGTGTGTGTGCTATGTAGGGTCTGGGGTGTATGTGGGGTAAAGAATGTGTGTAAGTTATGGGTGTGTGTGTATGGTATGTGTAAGAGTGTATATATATATGGAATGTGTGTTTGAGTATTGTGTGGTGTGTGTGTTTATGATGTGGTGTGTGTTGGGAATGTGAATGTGTAGAGGTGGCGGTTGTGAGTTTGTGTGGTGTCTATGTATGAGTGTGCCTCTGGATTTTGTGTGTGTGTGTGTGAATGTGTATGTGTGGTATGTGTGTGGTGTGTGTATGTGTACATGAGTGTTTCTGTGTGTTTGTGTGCTGTAGTGTATGTTAGGGACATGGTGGTGTGGGGAGTGGTGGTGGGTATGAATGTGTGTGTCTAGTGTTTATATATGAATGTTTGTGGGGTATAGGTGTGTGTCTGTGGAGTGTGTGTGTGTGGTATGTATGTGTGTTTATGTATGTGTGTATGCGTGCACACGTGTGAGCACATGTGCATTGTGTGCTTCTTATGCCTTACACATGAATCTATTGCCTTAGTTATTTGATACAACTAGCTGCCAGTTCTATGTGACTTTAGCTTCTCCCTGAGCAGTCTAGACTCACTGCTACTGTTTGGCCTCTTTGCTTGAATTACAGGCTGTACATTTAATAAAGAAACATTCTCTCTGAAATAATTTAAGCCAAGAACTGCTGTGTGCTGCTGTTGTAGCTTCTCCATGCTGTGCACAGGGTTTTCTTGCTTTGGCCCTCTCTACCATTTTTGAGAGCTGCATTCATTTTCTACTTGTCTGGATGAAGGAAGCAGGATTGTAACAGGAACGTCCTTTGTGCTGATATGTTTCCAGGTCTTTACTGATGACCCTACCTTTCCTTTGGCACAATGTCTATAGCTATTCAAGTTGAACTTCCAGATATGGAAGAAGTAGATTACCTGTGTGGAAAGCTGTTTTATTTTTAAATAATTGCCATCTGAATATCAGTGATCCTGAGATTCTACTTCCAGATACATTTCTTAATATGTAAGATCTGTGCACTCTCTTCTTGGTAGCATTTATGCATAAATGTGTTAGTGTGGATGATATTATGATCATCAGTTTGGAGATATATGTCTCAGATCTGGCATATAAAGGACAGTAACAGAGAACCACTCTTATTTCATAAATTTTAAGCAGGAAATTTCCTATGTTACAATGATTAACTCAGTAAGAATCTCCTGAAGATGTTGGGATAATTATATAACATTCACTATATATTTTCTATTTAATCAGGCGAGATTAAAGAAACACAATAGTGAAGTGGTGATGACTATTATTATAATCCTATATTTAAGTTGTTGAACAAGGTGGAAAGGATGAAACAGATTATGTTTATGTATATTTCCTTAATATAGGGAAATTCACATGCCTTTATTTCTATCATCTTCAACTAGTGAGACTATTCTCTTTGAGTTCTGCATAGTTCCACTCTATTGGCAATATCATGGCCACAGTGTACTGTGGCAGCCAGACCAAAAATGAAAAGGGTAGATGTTTACTCAGGAGTTACTATATGCCAAAGAGACATGACATGCATTCCTTCATGGTCTTCCATTCAGAGCTATAACATTGTTAACAACTTTATTCTGAGTTATTTCAGTGAAATAAGGTAATTTGCCACAAACGTTTCCATTATTCAGACCAGGTATCTGAACTAAATTCTATCCAGTTCTCAATCATATATTTTCAGAGATCACTCAACAATTATTTGTTCAGACTATTTGAGCTGTTTAATAAGGATATGTTGATTGCTAAACATAGTAGTTGGTATGAACTAGTGGGAAGGTTAAAGTATAGATTTGCTATTCATACAGTATAAAGTTTCATTTATATAAGATAATTAAATCTTAGACATTTGCACTATCTTCTTTATAGTTAGTAATATATTACCCAACTATAATTTTAAGAGATCATATCCATGTTGAGTATTATTATTCTAAGAAAACAAATATATGTAAGTATTCTGCCAATAAAACCCAAGATTAATAAGTAAGAGATGTTCTTGTGGAAACATGTATTGTCCACAACTGAATCACAGATGCTTGAGAGAGCCTTTCTATTCACTGAAACATAAACAGGAACAATGACATGCTTCATTAGCGAGTAACACTCGGTCCCTTTAAAAGATGTTCTAAATTTACCAATTTACAGAACCTCTGCTAAAACTTCCTATACTGAAAGACCTGAGCGATAATCAGAAAGGAGGATGTACAGAAGCAAAGGGGGCAGGGAGTGAAGAACTCTGGGAGTAGAACCAGGAAGGGGGGACAACATTAGGAATGTAAATAAATAAAATAATTTAATAAGAAAATAATGCATTTGATAAAGGTAAACATTTGTATGAATAGAAGGTCACAAAAGCTACATATGTCATTCAAAGGAATTTAGACTTTTTAATGTGAGTACTCAGTGTCAAAAATGGGTCTTATTTAGTGCATGGACAAGATCGTGAAGTTTTGCTTTGAATCAAGGAGTATTGAACAGACTGAGATGGAAATTAGCAATGAGAAACTCATTAGCAAATTTCACAAACTTTAGATAGGTGAGAAAATGATAAATTCAGGAGGGTGAGAGAAGCCTGGAGTGATTGTGGAGGACACAAGAAGCCCAGTTTGGGTTGGTATTGGCTAGAGGAGACAGTTGCATTACGGACAAATGATATGTAGTAACATTTAAATTGAATTGCTCTGGCTGATGGCTATGACTTTGTAATCTGTTTTCAAGGAAGGGTAGCTACAGCCACATGTGGATGAGATTATCTAATGAGAAAGAAAAAAAGGAAGAAGAAATTAGGTGTCTACAATGGGCAAAATATTCCATTTATGTTGTAAATTGGTAAAAGGAGTTCTGAGAGGAAAGATACAAAAGTCAGGAAAGAAAATTAAACTTAGAGAAAGAAAGGGAAGATTAGTCAGTCAACATAGTCTAGCAGAGAGAGAAAGTGGCAGGATTCAGCAGTCAAGCTGAGATTGAGGATCTTTCTGGCCTGGATTATGTGGAAGAGTATGGCAGAAACCGGAGCCCTAAAAGTTTAAAAAAATAGGAAAGAAGGAGATGAGTCTTTCAAGACCTGATCTAGACTTTGAGGGGCGGAAGCAAGATAGCCATATATAGCACAGAACTTGTCTTTGAGTGTTTACATATACAAATGGAATTGAACTCACTGAGAACACTCTCACTATAGTGTAACTCAACATTATGTGTCATGGATGGAACATCCAGAAGCTGTTTGTTCTCTATTGAACATGAACCTCTAACTTTGGACAAGTCACTGTGAGAGTAGATGGGAAAGCCTATGTTTTGTTTTGTCAAAGATGGGAGTTTATGGTTTTATGCAAAAAAGAAGGGTGAGGTATTAAACTGTTCCTCAGAATTCTCTTTAGACTTATACTAGTGAATTTTCTTTGCTCATAGAATAGTCAGGGTGGATGGGATGAGACTGGGGAGTTCCGTAGACATTTTAAAGTACTGCAAAAAGACAAATGTCAGTAAGATGGCAGAGTGGCACTTTCTCCCATTCATCCTCCCTGCAAGAATTTCAACTTAAAAATCTCCACTATAAAAATACATAAGGCATGACTGGGACTGTCACAGACTAGCTGGGAGTGAATTGGAAATGTAATAATAGTAATAATAAAAAACAAAACGGAAGGAGTCTTTATAGATCATTTGATGGCAAATGTTTCAAATCTTTATTTTGTAGTATTAAGAAACTCTTTTAGCAAAACAAGTATAGAATGCATAATTCTCCAAAGAATGTGTGCTCACATGAGAACAAAGTAGAACCATAAGATTTTAATCAAAACTATAAGAAAATGAAATAAACATGGATTAGGTCAAAGAATATATAGGCAAACATAACCCCCAAATACAGAAAAACAAATAAGTAAGTGGTCAAACACACACACCTATGCCCACACCCACATACACCTGCCCACACCCACACACCCACACACACCCCCACACACACACCCTGAAAATGGGCACAATTGTAACTCAGACATTACATTCTTAAGATGATGGGAAATGATTAAATTTGAGTATTAGGTCACATTTATAATTCTTAGAAAGGGATTTTCTGTATTTTGCATATCTCCCTTGAGCTAAAAGCACTCAGAAGAGCTATAGGCTGCTTAACTCTTTTAGCAGGTCTTCCAACAAACCTGTGTGATCCATCCAATAAATGTGAAAACCTTATATTCTCCCAGAGTCCTAGCAAGCTCAGTACCCTCACTAAAAGGGACACTTCTTGTGAAACAGACATACTGCATGGTATCCAATTTGAACACATGTTTATTCTCGACTAGTTGGAGACATTGAACCATTTAACAATGGAAAATGAAAGTCTTGTGTGAAATTAATCAGCTAACACATCAATATATGAATTTCTATTATGTAAATTCACTGTCCACATCAATATATGAATGTCTGTTATGTAAATTCACTGATGCTTATTGTTCTCAAGCTTCTATGTTTACATGATAATAAAATGGTTTTCTATTCATGTTTCTTCACAAATATTATTTTGATATCTGTATGGACATGTGTTTTGAGGTTCCATCATTTTCTTAGAAATTTCACATTTTTTTCTATTAGTGATGAATCCTTGGATTATATATAATCAGTGACCAGTAAATACTGTTGTCAATGCATGTGCATGTACATGTGTTCTGTAGGTCTTGGTTATTCAGAATAGTATTGCACCATGAGGCTATGCTCCAGATCATTCTAGATAAGACTTAATTAAGGCAAGGGAAAAATGTAGCTAAGAAAAAAGAAAGAGATTGAGAAAGAAGCAAGAAAAGAATGGAAGAATGGGAGAGAAAGGGAAGCCACAGGGAAGAAATTAAACAACGTAGATGAAGGGAACATTTGTATAGAATAAAACAACATGCTCGGCAAATGATCTCTTTATGAAATGGAAGGAAGACCAGGAGAGAAATGAGCTCTTAGAATATGATGTTTACTTACGTACCCACCTCCTATCCTCTTCCAAGCCCAACTCACCGTTCTGCAGAAGCATGCAAATTCATATATCACATATCCCCCCTTCTAGTATGAGTAACTGTAATACTTCTGAAGCAAGGTTTGTTTCCTGGAAACTGTATTATGTTTGCAAAACTCTGAAATTAGATTTGCTTCTGCCCTTTCACCTCCTCAGTTTTTTGTAATTCCCCAGCTGTCTGTGATAGAAGCCCTGAATCCTTGGCCTGAAACCAGCATGGTCCCTGGGGGCTACACACTGGGGCTGTATACAGCAGTATCTGAAATTTTTACTTACTAGCTCCTTCAACAAGACCGATGCTGAAAGGCTTTTGCTTCTGCTTTCAGCATTCATTACATTCCTTATAAATGAAACATGAATGTAATTCATATTTCTTCTAGGGAGAGAAGTTTTAGAGGCTTCATTTATTCATTCATTCAACAAATATTTATCGAGTCCTTTCTGCACTAAAATATCATGGCAGGCAGTGTGAGGGGTATACAGACACTTAGGCACAGCTTCTACCCATAGGAGTCTAGCCAACTATCAGCTCCTGTTAATTTTAATTCACAAACACCTCCTAAATCCATCTATTTCTCTTCTTCTTGGCCACAGAACATTCAATTCAAGAAGCCCTCATGCTCTTCCCAGGTTACTGGATCTTAGGAAATTAATCAACTTATTCTTAAACATAAAAAAAATCCAGCTGAATTTCTAAATACTCATTATAATCTGCAAGTGTCTGTAGTACCTGTATTTAGTAAAGGCCCAGATATTATCTTTTGCTTCTACAAACCCTACTCACCTCAAGTACCTTTCAGTACTTTGAAAGCTTAATACCCTGTTTTTAATGCTGTTTATTATTTTACCTCTAAGATTCTCCCAACCTCACATTACTTCCCTCCTCCTGTATTTAATGATTACATTTCTAATTATTATCTAGATTTCCAATTACATGGGACTTCAGTCATGAGATTTCCCCATCTAGGGATTGGAGGCTTGCTGTATAAGCATGGAAACCTAGGCTCTGAGGTCAGCACTTATATAAAATCTGGATGAGGCTTCATATGTCTGTAAGCTCAGCATTTTAGGGGCTTGAAAGAGAAGAATAAGGAAGGATCGGTGGTTAAGGGAGGCTCCTGTGCTGAAGGTAAATAGGGCATGGCAAAGCAAGACATCTGACACCTTCCACTGGACTCCATATTTTGCACACAGATAGGCACATTCACATGTATACACAACACACACACACACACACCACACCACACCACACCACACCACACCATAACACATGCAACACATACAGGGGGCGGGGAGGGAGAGAAAGGCATGGAGAGAAGGCCAAAGACACAGAGACAGAATCAAAGGCAGAGAGAAGGAGGGAAGATACAAGAGGAGACACTGGGATTCCCTTTTTTCTTCCTGTATCTTTTCAATCCATGGACCACATTTGGCCCATAATGGTGCTCTTTTGTGTTCCTTCTTCTCAGGATGTTCATGCCATTCATCATTCCTCCTATGTGTTTATTTGCATGTCCATACACTAAGTTACATATTCTGAAAGACAGTTATTATGTGTACCCTGTGATCTAGTGTATGATTCTCATATAATTCCATTTAAGTTGGCAGAATAGTTTTATATTGGAACTATTTTATTTATTTGACTACATTAGTGAATCTGCTAAATTCATTAAAATCATGAAGAGCCTTTACATACAATACCAGTACTCCATATGTCAAAGAAATCATATGTTACTCACTGAGTAAGACTATGTATGATGAAATGGTGGGTTCACAGAAAACATTACACACATCAGAGGCCAAAACAAGTCTAAGAGAATGGGAGTCAAAGGATACTGCATGCACAAAGAAGGTTCTAGGTGACATTTGAACACAAGGCAGAGTTTCTTGTGTAAGGTAAGATAATGAATGGTTCATTTTAGACAGGAGCATAGAAATGATTTAAAAATTTTGGAATGTATTTTGATCATTAAAATAATATACTGAGGAATATTGAAATGTGTTTTGATTAGTGAGTAAATACATGAGCAAAAAGGATGTAAGGACACTGAGGGAAAGCAATGCTCTGGAAGGACAGGAACTCTAGGCTCCAGAGTTCAAGGACCCCTTAATAGCACATATTGAACAAGTAACATGAACAGTGTTGGAGTCCAGATGTTCTGCAGTTTTTATCTCAAGCACAAACCCCCACCCATTTGTGACCACATGATTCTAGAAAACTACAGGCATGAGGTAAGACTTTGTCAGTAACATGTCCTCTGGGGAAAAGCAAAGGCATCAGGGCAGGGATATATGGAAGGCAGAACTCAGACAATGGTGTCAAAGGTACTGCTGGCTGAGGGTTTCCCTGCAGTGTTTTCAGTAGCTAGCTAAAGAGCAAACAAATGGCAGTAGGAAAATAAAACTTGTTCATTTTCTAAGTGAACCCAGAGTCCCGTGTTTCAATCTATCATTTCCTCCCTTCCCACATCTCCATGATGTTATATGTGTGCTGGCTGAGACAGTGTGGTTTGATTTGAAGGTAGAAAGAGTGGTCATAGCTCTTAATAATTAGAATCAGAACCACAGTTGTACCAGTAGAAAGATTAGGAAGAAAACATGATATAATATTCAACTTGACTTTGAAGATAAATTAAATGTCTAATTAGATAGTGTGTGAGTAAAAATAATGAGCACACAAGCATCATTTTCTCAAAAATATGAAACTAATGAGCAGTTGACAAGAAGTGAGACATTAGAGCAGAGGCAGCTAGGATTGAGGTTCAATGAGTTATCTGAGAGCAATGTAGGCATGTACATAAGTGATTTATTGCATCATAAAATTCTTCTGTTTAAAGTACCTGTATAAATAAGTTCAGAGGTTCATAGAAAATATGACATCACAGTATCATATACATGATCTTGAAAATTAACATGAAAGTGGGCTTGTTCTGATGGCACATGCTCATAAACCCATCTCTCCAGAAACAGGGGAAATGGGATCATTGGAAGTTTGAACCTTGTCTAGACTAGAGCCTCTTTCTCAGGAAAGATAATGAGTGAATGTTGAGATGGAAGTCTGATTGTAACTGTATGTTTGGGAATCCTCTTTATAGGGCTGACTGTGTATTACTGAGTGCATGAGGTTTCCTTGAAGAAGATGTTGCATACTACCAAATACTAAGCTGATTGATGGCAGTAAGGACATAGATTACTCAAATCATTTATAGTGACTTGTTAAATATATAATTTTGGATTGGCAAGGAGGTTAGAAACAGATATGCATACTCTGGGGATCTAATTTATTAAAGAGTACCCAAGGTTTGTGGTGAAATTAATTCTTCATTGGAGAAGGAGTAGAAAAGTAGACCAATCCTCAGAGTAAATAGCAATGCTTAAAATATCTGTAATATTTGCCCTTGTAGATGAAGATAATATTAGCCAACTCTTGTGTTTTAAACACAATTGGTGCAGATCATGTCAAACAAAATTGCAGACTGAAAAGTTGAAGAGGAAGAAAAGATAAGAAAATAAGAGAAAAGGTGTGTCTAGCGTTTGCCAATGGCTTCCTGACTGTCATTCTTTTACATCCTTCCCAACATCACTCTTTTTAACAATGTGCTACAATCCAATTTTCTTCTTCTCAATGAAAGAATCAAAGTCCACAGATATTTAGGTACATTGCATTTTACATGCAGGCTATGGCAAGGACAGGCTGAAACTGATGGTCATGAGTTCTGAGGGTCTCAAACCTGGAATAGAAGGAGTAAAAGGCAATATGATTAAAGTAAGGGAGGGGCACAAGTGGAGGTTAAAACTATATCGGTTGTCATCCATGAGAACCTGAAGGTATTAGGCTAGAAAAGCTTGAACTTTACAGTTGAGAGCGAGAGAGAGAGAAAGAGAGAGAGAGAGAGAGAGAGAGAGAGAGAGAGAGAGAGAGAGAGAGAGAGAGAGAGAGAGAAAGAGAGAGAGTCATATTTGGTCAACAGATTCCACATTCTCTGAATTTCTCCTTTGCTTCCCTGGTACACTAGAAACCTGGCTAAACAGCAGTGAGACTCCAGTAAATGGGCCAAAGAAGGTCCTTAGCTGTGAATCGGTGGCCATTGTTCACATGTGTCAGCTGCTCTCAGGTGGCTTTTGAGTGGGAATTCAGAGACTAACCTCTTATATGAAAAATAAAATTGCACATGTAAGTTATATAGAAAGCAGTAGCAGAGGAAACTTCAGCAATAACGTGACCTGGGTGAGAATACAGTGGGAACTGACCATTTTCCCAGCCTCTGTGCTTCCTTTAACCCGTGTGTGCAATGATGCAGTAGTCTGTCATAGAAAGTGCCACAGAAATGGGGGCAGACACTTCTGCAGCCCCAGAGTGACCTTATACCATGAACAGTGAACTTAGCTCATAGCCAGTAAATCTCCCTTGCTAATAGGGTGAACACCAAATGATTTTCTTGCCTGCCAGAATCACACAACAGCAAACTTTGATAGGCATGTGGTCATTTCTGAGTAACCCTCACCTTCTATGATGTGCTACTATTGGATTCTGGTGATCCACACTGCAACTGTTCTGTACAAGGGCTGACCCACACTAGCTTTTAATTAAATCCTCCTAAAGAATGGATGGATCGACCTGTCTTTGCTGCAAGAGTGGTTGTGAACCAGTGTTCTGAGTACACACTCCCTTGTGACTTTCTTCTCTCCCCAGAGGCTGTCTTTGCATCACTGATCAATGTCTCCCTCTCTCTGGCTTCAGAGAAGAAGCATGAAGAAGACAGAAAATGAATACTCAGTCTGGTTTCCATAGCAACAATTTAGAGAGGAAAGAGTAGAAGAGGGAGAAAGGAGAGTGTAACTATGATTTGGACTCTACACATACATGGACAAGCTAGCATAAAACCGTGGATGTATTAAGTAGTCCCTATCAGAGCGAGCGGTCTTTTTCAATAGCATAAGTAATATCAGAGTTCCTTCAGTTTTGGTTTCTACCAGTAGAGGGTGAAAAGATGGAGCCTTTTGGGATTAGGTCAATGAAAACACGTTACGTGCATGTTCTCTCCCCGGTACTGCTAACCGTGTGAAAGAGTACAGTGTATGAATGCTTAGCCAGGAATCCAGACCAATAGCCTAACTTTGTAGAAAGTAACTGAATTAGAGAATTTTTGTTATCGTAACATAATGGCTAAGATAAACAGTTTAATGATTTAAAGACTTTTTTCTTTTCCTTTTTGGCTGTTTTAGATCATCATCATCTAGTCATATCGCTTTGGACCTGTAGAGGCACCATGTATTCCTAATGGGTAGCTAATGGTGGAACTAAGCTTTTTACCTCTTAACAGAGAAAAGAATGTTTGTGGATGGGGAATAAGGTTCCATTATCCTGTCCAAGAGCATGCCCATTGTCAGATTTACCATGTCACAATAGTCCCATAGTCTGGTAAAAATCCTTTAATGTATAGGATTTTGAACACATTACTCATTCAAAACAGCATCATAAAAAGTATGTGTTATAGTGAAATTCAAGTTAAAGAAACATTAGCATAAATGTTTTGTTTTATTTATTTTCTAAAATTGCCACCATTTCTAAGATAAAACAAATAGGTCATACACACCACACCAGTAAATTGCAATTCAAAAACAAGTACTTAGCTCTATATACTGAAACACAGAAGAACTAAGTGGTGATAATTTGAAAACCTGAAGAAAAAGAGCAGATGATTTCAGGAAAGAAGAGAGATGCTTCTACCAAAAATTTCTACCCCAGTAGTTTGAGGTAGAATATAAAGTTCATAAAAGACAAGAAAGTATTCCCTTCATAATGGGATAGATTTTCTTCTCTACAATAAATGCTTATGGAAGGTGAGAAAAAGGTTTGGTAAAGTCAGCAGTATTTAAGGACAGAGAAATTCACATTTAGTTTGCAAGCTCATGGCAGGTTTTAAGATGCCCCACACCATTCAAGGTTCTTGAATAATAAGAATTTGAGAACACTTTTGTACAACAACTTATAGAATAAATACATTGGCTGGCAATATGCTGTTACTAGGGTCCCATAGAAGAATACCAAGAAATCTGGACTCACTTAGGTCTTCATGAGGAAGATTAGCTAGCTATTACAATAATGTAAGGAAAGTACTAAATGAATATTTCCTTAAAGATGATATTTGCATGTGCCATGATTACCAGGCATCCTTTAGTGAATAAGACCTTAAAATGAGAAAGTGATCAACTGAGCATATTTCATGTATTATTTATTGGTTGATTTTGTGTCAACTTGGCACAAACAAGAGTCATCAGAGAGGAAGAGCCTCAGTTGAGGAAATGCTTCCATGAGATCCAGTTGTAAGGCATTTTATCAATTAGTGATTAATTAGTGGGAAGGGTGCAACATATTGTGTGTGTGTGGGGGGGGGGTGCTGTCCCCCGGCTGGTGGTCCTGGACTTATAAGAAAGCAGGTTGAGCAAGCCATGGGAAGCAAGCCAGTAAGAAGCACTACTCCACAGCCTCTGAATCAGCTCTTACCTTCAAGTTCCTGCTCTGCTTGAATTCCTGTCTTGACTTCCTTTGCTGTTGAACAGGGATATAGAAGTATAAGCAGCAGAAGCTCTGTCCTCCCCAACTTGCTTTTTGGTGGTTTTGTTGCAGCAAAAGTAGCCCTAACTAATACAATCACATTAATGACTTGCAAATAGTCCTAAGGAATTTTGTTATTGTCCCCATTTTATAGTAAGGAACTGAAACCCAAGTGTTTAAAGATTAAGTATCTGTACGTGTCAGATTTGCATTTGCACCATATTTCAAAGCTCAAGACTCTTCAATTGTAGCAGAGTATGGGCAAGTCATATGTGCAGTAAGTTATAGGGCATGGAAAGAAGATAAATGGGCAAGCTTTGACATTAAACAGGCATGGATGGTAAAGGGAAAAATCCCAAGTAATGAGCACAATAAGAATTCCACTAAGAATGAAAGTAGTATTTGGGGATGGGGCTTCCATACTTTTTATTTATTTATTTTTTTCCCATTGAGGAATTGTGTCTCTGTGGTTTTTACTGATTGCATTTTAACTAAAAGCAGCATGGGTAGCAATGTGTACCTTTTGATAAGCCTTCTACAGCTTGGACATTTTCAGAAGCCCCACAGGGATGGAATATCCACAGCAATGTACTCTCTGCACATGCTAATGTGTCCCCCAGGAGGCAGAAGAGGTCAGCCTGAACAGACTGGCAGCTGGTGTTAGAATCAGTCTTTCTACCAGCCTTCAGCAAAATGCCCTTTTAACTGTTTTTAACCTTTATCTTGAGAAGTGGAAACTTTTTGGTTTAAAGTATATTAGAACTTCCTTCACTGTGTTCTCAGTTCTTAAATCTTAGTACACATGTCTAAAATCCATGTAAGCCACAACATAAAGTCATGTGAAAGAAAAAATAATTTCATCTTCCTTTATCTTCCTCAGTTCTCTGATATTTATGCATTAATCAATTGCCCTGATATCTAATGCCATGGTTTCTTATTTTATACTTAATTTGTAGGCAGATATTTTATAGTATATTGACAGGTATGCAAGAATAGAAATAAAAAGGAAAAGAAAAGAACAGAACACAACAAATAGTGACCATCACATTTGGAAAACACAAGACTCTGCATTTAAATGTAATCTAACTCTAAAATAGAAGTAAGATAGATTTATCCTAAAATTCAGCAATTCTGATAGTATCGTTTCTTTATTCCCTAGAACAAAGCAGACATTTATTAGAACTGTGCTTGAAATTTGGGTTATATAAGTCTTCATCTATATTTCAGTTGTGGATTCAGGACTTCTGGGTTCTGGAATCCTTGGCAAGTTACATATTTCAGCTTTGTGTCCTCCTCTGATGAATGCAAAGAATAATTTCCATTTACCTCCAACAGTTCCTGTTCAGTGCCATAACCCTAAATGTATCTAAGGTCCTAACCTGTTCAGTGCCATAACCCTAAATGTATCTAGTCACGACTGACTAAAGGGTGTTGCTGCCATTGAAAAGCATGGGAGGCTAGACAGTCACTGACCTGAAAACAGAAAGGAGCTCTAATCTGTTTCATAGTCATAGAGACGATTTCAAAAGGCAGAGACATGACTTTGGGCTAGATTAAAGTTGCAGATACTTTAATTTTCTCAGAGAAAAAAAGACAGGAGGTATTTTATGTTCCAGGAATAATACACCTAGTCCAGTACACTATAGAATACTACTCAGCTATTAAAAACAATGAAATTCTTAGATAAGTGGGTGGAACTGGAAAATGTCATCCTGAGTGAGGTGACCAATTCACAAAACAACACAAATGGTCTGCATTCACTGATAAGCGGATATTAGCCCAGAAGCCTGGAACACCCAAGAAACAATTCACATATCAAATGATGCCCAAGAAGAAAGAAGGAGAGACCCCTGGTTCTGGAAAGGCTCAATGGAGCAGTGTAGGGGAATCCCAGGACAGGGAAGCAGGAGGGGGTTGACTGGGGAACAAAGGGAGGGAAGAGGGCTTATAGGACTTTCAGGGAGGGGGTAACCAGGAAAGGGGAAATCATTTGAAATGTAAATAAAGAATATATCTAATAAAAAAGAATAAAAATATCCATAGAGATAAAAGCCTACAAAAAATTAATAGCAAAGTTGAAAATAACCAAAATTGTGAAAACAATAGCCCACTTATTTATAAGGGATTTTAGATATCATAACACTTTCACTACTTCATTTCTCTCTCATTTCTTTTTTTAGCAAAAAATGCTACAGAATATATTCTTTTTTTTTTAATTTAATTTAATTTTATTTTTTTAATTTACATTCCAAATCACTTCCCCTTTCCCGTTTCCTCCCTCCCCGAAAGTCCCATAAGCCCCCTTCCCTCCCTCTTTTCTCCGTTCAACCCCCTCTCATTACTCTGTCCTGGCTCTTAACAATAATTTCTTAATTACTGTGGCTCCCATGGAAATAACCTTTGGATAGAGTTTTTTTAAAATCATGATGTCAGTGTTTTAGTTTCTGGGAGCTCTGAGGGGTTGGGATAACTGATAACTGTTGTTCTTCTTATGGGGTTATGATCCCCTTCAGGTCCTCTAGCCCTTCCCCTAACTTTTCCTTTGGGGTCCCCAGGCTCAGTCCAATGTTTGACTGTGACTCCTGCTATATACATATTTAGCAAAGGACTGCCTCATCTTGCATCAGTGGGAGGGGAAGCACTTGATCTTGTGGAGGATCGATGTTCCAGAGAAGAGGGATGCTAGAGGGGTGAGGCAGGCATGGGTGAATGGGTGGGGGAGCACCCTCTTAGAGGCAAAAGGGAGGGGAATGGGCAGAGGCATTTGTGGAGGAGAGACTGGGAAGGGGGATAACATTTGAAATGTAAACAAACAAAATGATTAATAAATGAAGAGAAAGAAAGAAAATAAGAAAGAGCAAGAAAGAAAGACAGACAGACAGACAGAAAGAAAGAAAGAAAGTCATGAAATCTGTAGACTCTGATGTTTTAGAGGCAAGTAGTTGGTCACTTCAGATTCTTAGATTCTCAACATCCCTTCTCAATGACTTTAGGTGATGCAAGTACATAAAACTGTCTGCAGTTAATACTATATATTTATCCCTAATATCCCTTTTTTATTTTAGGTATGCATATGCACATGGTCTTGTTTATGTATGTGAGGGGAGCTGTATACATGTGTGCATTCACACGTGTGTGTACATGTTCACTTGCATTTGCTTGCTTGTAGATACCAGAGACCAACAACAGATACTGTCCTCAATCACTCAGTCATTTTCCATCCCATTCCTTGAGACAGAACATCAGGCTGAGTCTAGAACTCACTCCTTTGACTCGGTTAGTCTACCAATGAAACCCAGGAAGCCTTTTGTGTCTGTTTCCTCAGGACTGGGATTGAAGGACCTACCCCCAGGCCAACGTTTTTACAGGAGTCCTGGGAAGCTAAATTCAGGGCCTCATGCTTGTACAGCAAGCACTTTGCCAACTGTTCCATCTCCCCAGCCTCCTCCATTATGCATTTTTATTCTTTCATCTTTAAACTTGGAATTAGAGTGTTCCTTTGGTACTTCATACTTTAGTTTTTGTAAGCCAGCAACCTCCTAGGGGAGCTTCAATCCATTCTTCATGCTGGCTATAGGTTTGGTACACTACACAATATATTCCCTTCAATGGCTCCTAAATAATTAATTAAATGCTAATAATGCTTTTCTTCTTAACAATCGGTCTTAAGTGCTAAATCAATCACAGATTAATTGAAACTTCCTCACTATTTTCTCTTTTCTCTCCATAAATTAGCTTTTCCTTTCATTTTCTTTCATGGACTTTTTCCCCTTCTCTTCAGGCATTCTCAGAGGGCATCTAACATTCTTTGCTTCTGTAGTTTTGAAGTATGCAATTTGGAAGAAATGTGAGTCTGGAGGGAATTAAATTAACTAGAAGTGCTATGATTTTTGATTAAATTGCTTCTTTTAAAGATATTATAGAACATTTCAGGTATTCATTTTAAAATTTTCTTCTTAAAAAATATAAATAAAAATAAAAAGGAGAAAAGGAGGGAGAGACATTCAAGTTCAAACAACTCTGATTCCCTTTCTGTATTGCATTTAAGGCCCACACTTAAAATACCTTTATTATGATTTCAGTCCAAAGTGCCAAGTAATAAAACTAGTTTTATTGAATTTAATTTGGGGAGAATGAGAGACAGCCAATGGAGAGTGGCAGACAACCATTAAAGAAAAGGACAGTGACCCAGTAAGGCATGGATGAGCAATACCTAAACAGAGGGTAAAAAATCCAAAGAATTGAGATGTTAGAAGGTAATCAGACAGCAAAAGAAACACCCTGAAAGAACAAAGAGCACTATACTTGGAGCAAACTCTAAGCGCATGCGACAAGTCAGAACCAGATCAATTTCAACAGGAAAATATAGAAGGATCATTATGCTTGACAACTGGGCCACATCAAGACTCACCATTTTTGTTATTTTACTCTTAGTTCTGATAGAAAGCAAATGTGTAATTGTGAAAAATAAATAAGAACAGTCTTTCTTTGATATAGTGGCCATGTCTTAAACCTAAGTTGGAGTCTTAACCTTATCATGATTGAAGGTTCTGACACATCAAATAGACATATAGAAACAAAATCAAGAAAAGTCTGGATATAGAGCCTCTATGAGGAGCTGTATGTAAGTAACAGCACTTGGTTGATGAGTTGATATCCAAACTTAATATCTGCACTTGTAGTTTACTTCTTAGGATATCATCACTCAGAGACGGCACACAACCCAAATCTCAAACAGCTTTTGCATCTTAGACACTGTATGTTCTACAAAGCACACCTCATCCTGTTATTCTCTCTCCTTAAAATTAATGATTGAGTTCTAATGCTTGCTGTGAAATCTAAGCTCCTCAAAATGATTTGGAAAATTGTGTTGAAGAAAAGGGGGCTTTATATGTGAATGAGATATTATTTTCATTATTTCTTGACAATGTATTCCTTCAGTAGTTTGTAAATGGTTTAGATTCCCTTAGCAATGTGTTCTATTATGACAATGCTGTTCCCTCTGCCATTTTTCCTGATGGTTCATTGGCCTCCTCAGTACTTTTAATTCTGGATTGCTCTCAACTATTAAGGGATCCAGAAAACCCTTACCCTACCTGCTCAGTCTCTTGCCTCACTAATTATGACATAATGACACAAATGCCTTTCTTTCTTCCCGACTCTCTCTCTGTTTCATTGGGTTGATAAGTGGATTTAGGAAGATTACATGTAGTCTGACTTACTTTTAGTCTAGAAAAATAGCTGTTATTGAAATATGATCATTACATTTTAGTGAGTGAAACATCAAAGGAATTGGGATAACTCTATTAGACAGCTATATTTGTGTCCTGTGCATGAAAATATATTGAAACCCAATCACCCATATAGTGATAGTAGGAGGTGGAACCATGAACAGATTAAACTATAAGAACAGAACCTCCATGAATACATTTCAAAAAGAAGGCCCCATGAGACTGCCTTGTACTGCTTGTATAACAACACAGATAGGAAATATTAATTATGGGGAACAGCCATGGTATCCGCTGGGCCTGGGTCTTAGACATCCTAGTTTGGATTTTCCAACTCTGAGAACTAAACAAGAATTGGTTTTAATCTGTGATATTTTGTTATATCTAGTTGAGCATGTCTAAGGGAGAGAAAAAAGATAATTTCAATGAAAAGTGTAATTGACATAGACAGTAAATTTTATTCTATGTGTGAGGATGTATAAGTGTGTCATATGCCTTTATCCAAGAGATTATTTATTTTTTTAAAGTCTTCTACAGGGACTGGTAGGATCCCACATACACAGTAGGCATTTTATTGTCTTATATGTGATAAACATTTTACTGGATTAAATAGCCTTGGAAAGAAGACTGTGCAAAAGTATTAAAATTAAAAAGCAAATGATGTGACATCTATAACCTATTCTTTCTACATACTGGTCATAATATTTCTACAACATGTAAAGGATTTGACACTATAAAGAATAAGGCTTACTTGGCATTTCTTTTTATCTGTCAGTAGAATTAAATGTTCTTCAACAGAAGTCTACAGAATTTCTTGTGGCTATCCATACCAATGAATTCAAACAAATTAAATACTGTGGACGTTTGAGAACAAGAGGGAAAAGGTAAACTCATTAGATGTATAATTTAAAATTCCTGATTATGATAGGATATTTTAAACATGAAGATGAGATTAGATCAATCTTTGTGCAACTTTGAACAAGATTTGTCTTGGAAATCTGTATATAATAAGGTATTTTTGTGATCTACAAAATGTAGTTTAGAGATGTGAAACCAAGTCATCATCTAAAAAGTGACGAGGAATGCAAGTATTCATTTCTAGACATGCATGCCAGGTGCCGCTAATAAGTTTCAGGGGTCTGTGCTTGAATAGCTCACCCATATGATGCAGGATGTGTGTGTGTGACACCAATTGAAAAAAAAAACTGTACAGAGTACTATGGGGAAGCTAACAGGAGGAGTATGTGTGTGTGTGTGTGTGTGTGTGTGTGTGTGTGTGTGAGAGAGAAAGAGAGAGAGAGAGAGAGAGAGAGAGAGAGAGAGAGAGAGAGAGAGAGAGAGAGTAGCATTTAAGATTACAAGATTGTTTGCCCTTCAGTGTCCCTTGGGAATTGGGACTTTTTCCAATTGAGCAGCAGGTTCTTAGCCTAGTGTAGGTCCATGACTAGGTCTGACACTTAGACTGCATCTACAAATCTACACATCTACAATGCATGCCCATAGGAAAGCAAAACAAAACAAAAACAAAAAGCCAAAACCAAATAAAAACAAGGAATGGCTTTTCTGTGAATTTACAATATACATCTTTTTATTATAATTCTTTTTTATTAGATATTTTCTTTGTTTTTTTTTGTTTGTTTGTTTTGTTTTTTTTTTGTTTTTTCGAGACAGGGTTTCTCTGTGTAGCCCTGGCTGTCCTGGAACTCACTTTGTAGACCAGGCTGGCCTCGAACTCAGAAATCCTCCTGCCTCTGCCTCCCAAGTGCTGGGATTAAAGGCGTGCGCCACCACCGCCCAGATATTTTCTTTATCTACATTTCAATATACATTTTATGCCACTTAAATAAAAACCTTACTGAATGTTGATCTCTGCTTTCATTTAGTCTGTTCATTAAACTCTCTTGTTCTGTTACATTGTTTCTTTCATGTCACTGTTTCAATCTCTCTGTTACTTTTATTTGGAGCAAGGAAGTTGAGTCAATTATTAAGGAATTTGGAGGATAAGTACTCAAAGGAATTCTCATCTGCTTTTTTAATTTCTAATATTTGCTAACGTATGCCCAGACTGAGTCTTGAAGCATTGTTTGCTACTTTTAGGCATTCCTGTTTAGACTAGTAAAAGGGAAAAACCACTCAGAAAACACTATAGCATTAAAGGGGTAGTTTTATTTGAATAGAAATTTGGAGGGAGTAATACTTTTCTTTTCCACTCAAATGCCCACGGAATGAAAGTAGCCTCTTTGAATAAAATTCAGTAAACAATAATAATCTCTCCTTTCCAGATCAAAATATAAGAACAAAGATAAAGAGGGAATTTTTGATTCATGTGATTGTTCTCTGATCTATCACACAAGGTGAAAAAATGAAAAAGTTATAGAACTATTTTCTGGTTTCTCTATGAAGCTATAAAAATATATGTGGTTCAGTCATCTCTTAAAGAAAGAAAATACGCAACATATAAAATGCATGATTTAATAGAGTTATAAAATTCAGCCACCTCTTATTTTTAGTAGCCAATTTATTCATTAGTGTCCCTCTTAATAATAGCATCATTATGAATCCACACATATGATTAAGAAACCACTGTGTGCATTAGCCACAGAGGCTAATTTTCCCTTTGGGATATGAGTGTTGTGTTTGAAGGAGTGAAGTGCAATCACTAGGAAAGGCTGAGGGACCAGTGCATTTAGGCTCCTGGGTCTAGTTCTCATTATGTATGTGTGAATTTTATTTTGTGCAATGAAGGAAGGGTACAAGGTATTATGGGTATATGGTATGCATGCAAATGTAACATGTTGGTAAGTTCTTTGACACCAGGATCACTAACCAGGTTAGGAAGAAGCAAAATTCACCCTTCAGGAGGACATCTCAGTTTCTTTATTGTTCTTTCCAGAGTGGGGGATTTTCTAATGCAAAATTGTCTCTACGGCAACTTAAAAAGCCCCCAATGTTACTACATATAGAAAAATCTAGAGTCCTGGATAATTACCTAAACTGCAGGCCTCTCTTGTTCTATTACTTGTGACTTTTCTTATTTATAAACACAAAACACATGTTACCTTAATTTTAGAATAGCATGACATTTTCTTAGGAGAACAAAATCTAGGGAAGATCAAACAACCAACAATACCTTTCTAAATGAAACGTGCTATATATGTTGGAATCCTCCTGGTGAAATATCTAGAAACCCCACAAACCTTTCATCCCATCACAAAGTAACTTGTGAGTGGATAGAAATTCATCCGAAAGAGAGGTTAGAGAACTGGGTGGGCCAAAGAAAGTCAGTCCCTTCCTCGATGTAGAAGGAACAAGCTGGATTAAATTTCAAATCATTGTGGTTTATTGTTATGTTACAAGAACGTAAGAGATGTCATGAACTAAGTAACTGATGAATCCGACTAGGACAAGAGAACAAGAAAGATAATGTGAGAAAGAACTACCTTTCACAGGAGTCATAAAGTGAGATCCTCATACACCACCTTGTACACTCCTGAGTCCGTACTGAACCACTGCCCCGTTGCAGTAATAACTTGGGATAAAATAAAGCATCCTCCAAGGAGGCATTTAGTGGTGAGCTAAGGCTAAGAGCCTTCAAGGACATTTATCTCCATAGTAGCAATGCTTGACTCTTTGTGGTTTCCACAAATCTCTGTAAAAGGCATTGATCGCCACTGTCAGTATGATTAGAGGAAGCGCCGATGCATAGCATGTTTATGATTTTGAAAAGAAAAAAATTGTCTCACATACTCATCATATACCATGTTGAGGTTTTCATTCCTTGGAAAAGATAAAGTGTCCATTTTAAAGTGAAGTTTCCTATTTTTGGTACTGGGCTTAAGTAGTTTTGTCTATTATTTAGGATTGTGCCTAAAGACCAAGAAAGTGGTCCTGATTTGTGACTTTAATCATTTCTCTTACTTCACTGGTCATCCTCATACACCTTGTCAAAACTGAAATTATTGCTCTTTAAATGTATTTCCACCTTAAAAGCTTGTGGTATTCTGTTCACAAAATTCTTAAACTGATTTTTCAGAGCTTACTCTAAGTGACAAGTGCGAGCAGAGCAGCCATTAGTATTCATTATCAAACTTCTGAATGCTTTCTAGTTAACTGTTAATCATATTCGAGGAAATGAATGTGGGCCATATTGTATAAGACCAAGTTTGTGACCTCTGGGAAGATTCAAAGCGCTGTGTGATAGAACAGCATCAAATCCAAAAGAAAATTACAAGTAGTTTTAACATTTATGTCAAAGATTTTTCCATCCCTACTCTATTGGCATTGTGAGGCATTTGAGTAATTCTTGTTATGGGAAGTTTCTGATGTACTGCAATCATTTAGCAGAGTTTGTGGTAGCTTTTCAGAATTCATTTGAGAAGAACTGCTTTAGAGGAGAACAATGACTTCTGTCATGCTTATGAAGAGAGTTGTCAAAGAGAATTCATTTAACTTTAGTCACAATATAAGGAGTGATCAAGGATAGACATCTAGATTGGGTCACGGTTGAAGGACCTCGACCTTGCTATTTGGGGGGAGGGTGGTAATCACTGAAGCATTGTACAATTAGAAGTAGAAGAGTAGATAGCATGACCTTTACAGTAACACAAAACTAGATTTAAGTCATAGATATAAATTTTAGCAGTTATGGACCTTAACCAGATACCCTAATCCTTATTCTTTTGATCATGACCAAATGTGAATGTGAATAAGATACTGAAATCATTGTGTGAGAAAAGGTGATTATGTCAAAATTTTTATGGTTAAAAAATACACATAAAAAAGAAAACCTCAAAAACAAGGGGAATGAAGATGATAGAAGTAAAGAAAATCTGTGGACAACAACCTTTTCTTAGTTGGTACATCAAGCTAGCATAGAGGCTAGCCTAAAGCATTAGGTCTCAAAATTCTGAAATTTGTTAAAATCATCCTATTTTATATAAGGAAATATTAACATGCATAAATGATTTGATCTTGGTATTTGGTATATTCAATAATATTTCTAATAAAGACATGCTAACTCACTAATAAACTAGCTCACTTATCAGAACTGATTAGAATTTAGAACCAACAAATGTATTTATGTGTTCACAAGGAGGTGTCATATGCAAATGTCTATCTTGCTGTGGGTCAGAGTTAGAAAATGCTGCTAAAGCAATTGCGTGATTTGAAAAGAGAACACTGTATTTGTCTCAGTGATCCATGTTTGGCCATTTTCAGGGTCATCAAGATGTTGGATGTATAATTGAGATCTTAACTCTGAGATCTTCTTGGACAGAGATCCTTTACCTAGGCAACTCAGCATATAGTCCTGGCCATGGCGTTTAGGGGAAGGGTAATATCTGAAGTTGGAATAAGAGAACAGTATATCAATATAGGCTGATTATAGAGATCTAGCTTTGAACATTTTTCCTATAAACTTTAGTTAGCCATTCAGATCATTTTGTTAGCACTGCCTTGATTTGGGTAATTGTAGAGATTAAAACCCATGGTTTTCAGGATTGAAACTTCTGCTTCTGCAATTTCAGTGTATTCAAGTCTTGAAATAAATGGTCATTTTAGAGCTAAATTAAGGCAAATTTATATAAGGCTTAAAACTGATGGCAGCCAGTTCCCAGAGAACGGCATCTCATCCAGGCAGTGAATGTTTTATTCTGGTGAGGAAAGATTTTGTGACACAATTGGTTACACGTGAGCCCCCTTTCAAGGCTCACTACTCTATGACACTGCTGATTCAAGTGTTACATTAATGCCAAACTATACCAACCCAGCATGTGATTCTTTTTGATAGTTTGCAGTTCAAGCAATGGCTACTTAACCATCTCTGGGAGAGGCCTGCCTGAGGAAGAGGTGATAAATGTCAGACTGGGAGATTAATTGCATATGTTCCCTCTGACATGCCATCCCATAGGACTTAGGAAGATGTTTGTGGTTTTATAAAACATACTGTAAATATCAGATTCAGCTTTGGCTATGACCCTGCCAAACACTGGGCTGATGTCATTTGTCATATTCAGACATTGCCTTTTAAAAAACATCCTTGTAAGGGCCGATGTCACAGTGTGATATGTTTGATGGCTCTGAGGAAATTGTTCTCCTTATAGTAGGGAGGTGATAGGAAGGGGAAAGAAAGCAAGGTATTAAACTCTGGGATAGGGCACAAACATGTCACTCAGGGGAATGAGTAAATAATGTCTTTATTTTTTGATTAATGAAAGCTACTGGACAGATTTTCTTATGTCTTTCAAAATTCTCTTCTACTGGTAAATTTTTAATGGGAAATCTATCACAGAAGACAAGAAGAACTTCCTAAGGAAGAGGTTAATACCTGCAGTGATTGATGGTAATGGCATATTGTTGGACTTTCTAGTGGGTGAATGATAGGTTAAGGAAGCACAATGAGAAGCACCCATTACTGTCCAGTTACCAAGATGGCTGACAACTCCATAGACTCATCCATTTAACTTCAGATTTGAGCTATACTTACATATTAGTGGTACATATGCAACTTATTTCTCTTCCTTGAATAATCTATTTTTCTTTAAGTCCCTATAGCCCTTAGTGCAAGGCCAAAAGATTGGCTTGTTTTATGGAATTCTGCCCTCTGTTTAGAACTGTGAATAGCTCACACTTCTCAGACAGAATGGAACATATTTTTGCTGTCAGCAGACAGATGTTCAGAGGATGAATGCCCACCTGAAAGAGGTAGGATGCATCACCATCCATCTGGGTGCTGAAATGACCAGTCAGTAACAACTATTCACTAAATAATTTGCTTCATTTTGGAAAATACTTATTCCAACTGAGACCTAGAAGGTTTAATTCTATTATTTCTGTTGATGAGTTTCCCTCTTTAACTTAATACAACGTGCAGCATCTCTGAGTTGGAAGTTTAAATCCCTGGTGACTATAGGATATGTATTATGTGAAACAAATGTGATTCTGAGAGGAAGAATACTTAATATTTGTTGGTTAAGTTACCATGAGTGTAACATGAGTGGATATTGATCATGGACACTATATACATCTATGTATAAATCACACACCTGCTGCAAAACTGTGAGGTATAATACAACTATTGCTCAAAGGAAATGGGATACACTCACCTCAGAGACAAACATAAATGACCATGATTCAGGAACATGGACTCAGGCTGCCCTGGAAGATATTTAGCATTTTAAAAGTTAAGTAATTAGGTTTTTATAGTGACCAAATAAAAGAATGCCATAAAGTCACACAGATTTACTAAACACATTTGTGAGAATATCAGTTGGTCAGGCTACAAACCATGGAGATCCCTTCTATAGGTTTTCTGTGTTATCTACTGACAATATTGGCTTTTTTGGTTGGTGTAACATAATTGTCTATTAATTTTAATAAATTAAAAAGAATCTGCCTGATATACACAAGGCTGCTAGGTCAGCCAAATGGACAAGTGAAAAATGTTATTTCAAATGAGTGTAGCCATAAATATTTGAGATTTCAATGTATAGCATTCTAATGGGCCACAATCATGGAAGTTCAATATGTTTGCCTATCAGTCTTTAACATAGATGTGGTCTTTCTTTAGAAATATCATTTCTTAACAGGCTTTCTCAGATCTTGAAAACTAGGACTGAGAAATGTGTTTTGTTCTGACTTCTCTGTCTCCACTATATTTTCCTATTTATATTCCCATTTTCCACCTATATACTTTGGGACTTATTTTTTCACTTAGATTTTGTTGAAAAATGTATGTTCAAATGGAGAATTGTACTTTCATTAGGAAGGAAAGACCTAAGCCTCAGCTGCATGGTGATCAACATGTTGATTCCTTGTGATTGTCTTCATCTTGATTAAACATTAGTTTTCCTTTGCATTAATTTGTATACTGAGTTAAATATTCTCAACAATTCTTTTTTGATTATTTGCTGTATATCAGATATTAAGATGAGGGAAACAGCCCATAAAGTTCTTAAAAATAATTACAAGGCTATGTAGCAAACATTATGAAGGGAATATTTTCATGTGTCAGGAGACACCATTAGGAGAAATTGCTCTCCAGCAGGGATGGGAAGAGATTGGAGCATGCACTAAGGTACAGTTATATTTGTGATAAAACTGGATTGGTTATTAGTTGAGCAGATCCTTCTGAGCTGGAGACATGTACATACAAATATGAAGGAGCCTTAAACTATGCTATTGAATAAAAAAGGGATTTAATTTGGAAAAGCTTGAACAGAAGACCAGAGTGGGATAACTGGAGGAGTCAGATACACTTGCTAAAATTAACTTATTAAAATTAGCACTTGCAAGATTGTATAATTTACCTTCAAAATTAAAAAAACACAAAACATGGAGATCTCTATAGACAATTGCATTATCCCAGGCCAAAAAAGGAGGAAAACAACAACAACAATAACAACAACAACAAAAACCAAAAATCAAAACAAAAGATATCCTCTGGAAATTATATCTTAACATGGAAAGATAGAGATATATAAATAATAAAATGAAAGAATAGTGGCATTGAAACATTTCAAGTGAAATGGGTGTGATTGAAAATATAGGCGGGATAAGATAATGGAAGAGATTACATTCATTGATAGGAAGTCAGGATTTTCTTTGTGAGTGACAGGAAGCATTCAAAGAATTCAGTCAAGAAGCATCAGAGGAAGAAATGCTCTACTGGATATGCGTATTCCTTAATGCCTACATGTCAATCAAAATGAGGGATCTCCATCTCTCATATATATATATATATATATACACACACACACACACACATATATATACACATACACACACACACACACACTCACACACACACACACATTATATATATATATATATACACATACACACACACACATACACACACACACACACACTCACACACACATATATATATATATAAATTTCTTCTAGCAAGGTGGAGAATGGATTTCAAGTTAGACAGGTGTAGAAACAGAACCATGAACAAAAGTACAGGAGTCTTTGGAATTTTTCAAGACCACACAAAAATGTGGAAATGTAAAGTAGAGTCGAAATAATGTGGATAAAATCTGGATAGAGTTACTAATGCAAATTGAGTGTTTGACTCTATATTCAGAGGAAAGCTGCCTTGGCTTGGGTTTTTTAGAAGCAGACCCTGAGATGAGAATTCAAGTGGTAGCAGTTTAATTTGGAACGGAAGAAAATGCCAACAAAAAAATAAGGAAATAAAGCAAGGAAGATATTTCAGTGAATAAAGGGCATATTTTCATGCAAATTACCACTGTGGGCAACTGGCACTTAATCCTGCTGAGAAACTTTAGAGAACATATGCTTTATAACTATGTTAACAGACACGTATAAATGTATTCCACCCAAGGAGAATGGATATAGGATATTTATAAACCAGCTTCCATCAGCTATTGGTCAAAAGCAGGGAATATTAATCTTTTGGCCCTCTTACTTGCTATGCACAGAGATGCAGATACCACTGATAGCAAGTCAGACATGAAAATGATATTACCCTAGGTATAAATGCAGGGCAGCCATATATTCTGCCAGAGATAATTTAAAAATAGATCACCCCTTCCTCAAAGTTTGCACTAGATGATAATTTCACTGATTGAGAATAAAGGGCTAACAGATTACAAAGAGAAAACTGAATTTATTTCTTGGAAGTTTGGATTTGAGAACTCAATAGTAGCAAGGTATGTTTGGGGGTCAGGGGCTGCATGTACAGAATATTCATGCACTGAAATGTAATCTTTTATATAAGTTATATAATCAGAGTGGTGCATTAAAGGGGCAAAACTTGAGACTGCCAACATTTCAGGGTAATGCCAAGAAAAGACACTGAGAGGCAAAGCAAAATATTGAACATAATGAACAGTTATAAAGGGCTAATAAGATGTGTCCAATTCTCATTTCTTTAGTCTTTAGTAATTTGAGTAAGAACAGGTTTTAGAATAGACACATTTGGCAACAAGTTTAGCAACCTACCACTCTGTTTCTATGGCTGATGAGAAGATTGGATTACAGTTATAAGGGAAAGACAATTAAAGATGGTGTTTTTAGCTTAATCATAGACCAAAAGTTAGATAAGTGAGTAGAGTTTGAACAAGGGAGACAACCAGGAAAGAACTAGAATTATAAAACAAAGTTTCAAAAGTGATCATGTCAAATGGTTCAGGCAAAATGAATGCCTACAAGTATGGATATCTTATTCTGGAACAGAAAGAAGTACAGAGATATATGGGTGAATTCAAGTTAGTAGAAGATTGAAACTTAGTGCTTACATGGGAGTCTTAGAGATGAGCACTCTGCTGAGATTGTGTATAGTGGAGGTCAGCAGGAGGTTGGAGGATGACTAAGGTTCGGAGCATTTATGGATATGCCAGAAGAAATGTTTATAATAAAAGAGATTATTAGGAATCTACTGACATTTTGTATTAAGAGTTTCTAATATGTCTACCTGATATTTCCGGGCAGTGAGTAGATACCTTAGAATAGAGAAGGCAGGGATCTAGTGCTGGGCTTTGCTTTAGAAAAAAGAAACATGAGAAAGAAGAGCAAAAGAATGGTACTCAAAATGCCTGGTGTTTAAAATGTTTAAAATGTTAAATTATTTTAATTATAAAATAATTTATTTCATTATTATTATTATTATTATTATTATTATTATTATTATTATTATTATTTATTTCATTATTAGTAGACAGATTTCAAGTGTGATCCCTAGTGCTTCCTGTACTTCTTAATGTTCTCGTCCTCCTTATACACTGATGTCTATATCTCTTCACTTGTAGTCATTTGTGTCCATTTCTTTTCAGATTATAACACAAGTCTTTTCAATTCAATTTTTGTGATTTTGGAATGTGTATGTGACATAGTGCATGTGTGGTTAAAAGAGGATATCTTGGTGTTAGTCCAATACTTCTACCATATGGGCCCTAGGTTCTAAACCAGATACAACAAGGAGAGGAGGTTTAGTGGCATAGACTATTACCACTGATCCATCAGGCCAGTCTCTTACTGACATGTTATTTACCAAAGCCAATGTTCCCTTTAATATCACTCTGGTCTTTAACATTTCTCCACCAAATACACTACTACCGATTTTCTTTCTTGTTTCTAAAAAAGTTCCTATTTTGGCCAAGCTAGACAAACAATTCTCATTGCAAATACAAAAATTTTTTTTATCTTGAGCTTATGCTACAGGTCAGTTTTGGGTTTAACATAAATATCTAAATCAAGCCAATGACAAATTCATTTTATAGCCTTCTTGCCATAGTTTCTCAGAATATCTCTGGTCAAATTATTATCTTTCTTACAAACAACACCCAGCAATGTTATGCATTAATATTTGTGTATTTCGTTGGATGAATCAAATCACCTGGTCTCCTCTACCATCAATATGATCATGAAATTATAACACCATCTTCTAAAAAAAGGGATATTTCTTGTTTCTCAACAGTTCAATGTCTACTAATTTTTTCCAGCTTCTTTAATAATAATGTACTTCCTTCTGCAGCCTTAACCCTTTTGCAAACTAAGTATCTGCATGTGCAGAATTTGGTTCTTAGCCAAGTACTATTTGATTATTTCCTTGAATATTCATTGTGTTTTCACTTTAGTGGACATCCAGGCTCATTGTTTCTTCATTAACTCATATTCCATTTCTACAATTATAGTTTAATCTATGTCCTTTAATACTTTTCGGGAGAGCATCACGAGAAGTCATAAACTGACTTTCATATTTAAGATCTGTTTATACTTTCTTAAATGGAAATGCTGTCTTAGATTGTCAGTTCACTTGGAAGGCAAACATTTGTTTCTTGCTTTGATAGTCATGGGTCAATACATAGTGAGCTTTCAAATACTCTTGCTGGTTATTTTATTTCCATATGTGTTGACCTATTAGTGGAACACATCAATTTCATACCACTTATACATGTTATCCATCTCTAGTCACAAAAATTTTTAGAGTTTTTTTACCTCAAATACATAAAGGTAAGTTCTCTAGCTAATGATAGCTGGTCAGCACATAATTTAATTAAAATGTGACACTATATACCTTTATAGGTTAAAATCCTAGTCAAACAGGACTCCTCCAATGTCATAAGCTGAACTAGAAGTTCAAGGAAATGAGTTGATGTTGTGACTGGCTAGAAATCCGGGTTCCCATAACCTCATCTTCATGCTTAATTCACTTTTATATCTAAATGGAACACAGATAATTAGTTTGCTGATGTATTTGCTAAATACTATTTCAAAGGTTACATATGACAAGAGAAGCACAGGGCCTGTCATGATAGAAGAAATACAAAGTGTATGCCTCATTTGCCCTTGCCCTTCCCTAAGTATCACCTAGGGGTCAACTGATCTAAATGTCTCTAAATTCTTTTCCTCTAGGTGGTATAAAACTTCTGTTATGAAAGCAAGGATCATTACATGATTGGCTATGTGTGATAAACTCAATATTCAATCCATTCCTGGGATATCCCAATGTACTCTCATTCCATTTTTTTCCCTTTAGTTTTAAAAAGAAGTTTTTGTTTATAATAGCAAGAATTTGGAAAGAACCCATATGTTCCTCAACAGAGGAATGATTACAGAAAATGTGGCACATTTACACAATGAAGTACTACTCAGCTATTATAAACAATGACTTCATGAAATTCTTAGGCAAATGGATGGAACTAGAAAATATCATCCTGAGTAAGGTAACCCAATCACAAAAGAACACACATGGTATGCCCTCACTGATGAGTGGATATTAGCCCAGAAGCTCGAAATACCTAAGATATAATTCACAGAACACATGAAGCTGAAGAGGAAGGAAGATCAAACTGTGGATACTTCAGTCCTTCTTAAAAAGGAAAACAAATTACCCATGGGAGGAGGTACAGAGACAGTGTAGAACAAAGACTGAAGGAAAGATCATCCAGAGACTGCCCCACCTGGTGATCCATCCCATATACAGTTACCAAACCCAGATACTATTGTGGTTGCTAAGAAATGCATGCTGACAGGAGCCTTTTATAGCTGTCTCCTCAGAGTCTCTGCCAGAGCTTGACAAATACAGAGGAGAATGCTCACAGCCAACCACTAGACTGAGCACAGGGTCCCCAATGGAGGAGTTAGAGAAAGGACTGAAGGAGATGAATGGGGTTTGCAACCCCATAGGAAGAACAACATTACCAACCAACATGATCCCCCAGAGCTTCCAGGGACTAAACCACCAACCAAGGAGTATACAAGGAGGGACCCATGGCTTCAGTCGCATAGGTAACAGAGGATGGCCTTGTAGGGCATCAATGGGAGAAGAGGCACTTGATCCTGTGAAGGCTAGATGCCCCAGTGTAGAGGAATGAGAGGGTGGGGAGGTGGTAGTGGGTGGGTGGGTTTTTGAATACCCTCATAGAAGCCAGGGGAGGGGGGATGGGACAGTGGGTTTCCTTGGGGGGAAACCAGAAAAGGGGATTACATTTGAAATGTAAATTAAGAAATATCCAATTAAACAGTGACTTCCCCAAATTTGAATGATAAAAATCAAATAAAGATATGTTATATCTCTTCTCAGAATCTGTATCTCCTATCTTAATGTTCACCTACAATACAAGTACTCTTTAGAATCATAGATTTCTTTTGTATGTGTCTGAATTTATTGTAACTTGTTAAGATGGTACACATTTTTGGGAATTCTTTACTCACTCTTTTATTTGTAAGATAAATCTATGTTTTTGCAATGTGTCATTGCTCTATAATATTTCATCATTTAAGTATCCTTCAAATTGCTTCAAATGCAGATATACATTTGAATTATTGACAGTTCTAGATTACAAAGAATAGAATTGCTATTAAAATTTAATACATACATTTTGCTGAAATCATATTTGTATCACAAGCCATTAAAAAATAATTTCATGAAGAAATGGAAATGGGCTGGCAGGAAACACTTATGGGGACAGTGAAGACAAAACTACAGGTACTATGGATCCATGCTACTTGTGGAGATAAGTCCTAAGAGAGTGGTGATGAACTGGGAGGAATGGCTGGGGCAGTGGTGGCTGCAGATCTGTGGGTTTCCTAGGGAGTCCATAATGGATGAGGGAGGTAGAACACAAGTAGCCTATCTAGGTCCACAACAAGTGTGTTAACCATGGTATCCCTGGAGGAGAGTGAGGGTCTAATTTATGTAACAAAACAACACTTGCCCATCCTTCTTCCATTTATCATAGTCAAATATTGGAAATAGCCAAGATATCCATCAGCTGATAAATAGATAATGAAAATGTGGTACATTTATAGGATGTAATATTATTCAGCTTTTAAGAACAATGAGATTTGTAAATAAATGGAGGGAACTAGCAATGACCATCCTCCATCATGTTATGAAAGGATAACGGAAAATTAGAACAGGAGGATCAAAACAGGAAGGGGATGGTAGAACACAGTAGAAGGAGAAAGTTTGGAAGTGAAAATCAACACTAAGGAACTTTTTAAAAGCTGACTAATATAGAAGTTTCCTAAAATATTTAAATATATAGAATGATTTTAAATGAAGTCACTATAAAATGAGAGAAACCATATCCCGAAACTGACATCATATTATTAAATGGGTTGTAATTTTTTGAGTAGTTGGCCAAGGCCCTCTGTCTTAATTGGGTTTTCTAATGTGATAAAACCATGGCTGAAAGCAGCTTTTAGTTCCTGGGTTCCAGTCAATTGAGGAAAGCTAAGCTCAAGGTAAGAATGTGGAGACAGGAGTTTGGAGGCAAGAACTGAAGTATAGTCTATGGAGGAGTGCTGATTACTAACATTCTTCCACTGACTTCCTCAGACTGCTTTCTTATACAACCGAGAAAACTACATGCTCATAGGTAGTAGCATCCATAGTGACTTGGGCCCATCCACATCAATTACTAATCAAGAAAATACCCTTAAGACTTGTCTATTGGTAAGTGTTATGGAGGCATTTGCTCAATTATGTTGCAGGAAAATAATAAAAATGAACCCACCAACTCTCTGCGCTCCTGCTTCTCTCAACTGGCCAACTCCCTGGTGGGGCTGTACCACATTCCTGCTCTAGTGCCAGCACATGTGGGCCACAGAGCTCCAGCTGGGTAATCTCAACTCAGTGGTCTCTCTGCCCACCAACTCTCTGGAGGGGGGACAGACCCCGAGTCCCTCTCGATATCACACAATGCCCCATGTACCTCATGGTCAACCATCAAAACACCCAATTACCTCATCGAATTAAGTCTCTTAAAGCTTATAGTTAACCAATCAGATTTATGTATCAATAAAATCACAATTTAGAAGATGCCAATACAGTCATTTCAGAGCCAATTGATAATGAAAAAAGTTTTATCCCAATTATTCTAACCTTATGATATAACTAACTGTGGCTGGCTGGTTCCAGCCACAATGATTCATGTCTGCCTCCATTCTGTTTTCTTCTCTGCCCTGAGATGCTCTCTGTCTATGCAACTCTTAGTTCTGTCTCTCTTTTCCCTGTCCAATCACATCCCTCCTCTGCACTAATGTAATTGGACAGGGAAAATTCTGAGACATATCACCCTTTCGGTTAAAATAAATAAGAAAAGAAAAAAAAAACCTTTTCTCTCAAAATATAATTGGAGCACAACTATTACCACTTTGTAATTAATAAAGTACAAGTTGGACCTAACACCCAGTCTATTATTTTTGTCAATTAAATAGAATCTCTGTCATTTATCCTAGCTTAAAAGACTATAATTCTGCACCTGACTCATGTCCTGGCTTTAGAATGAATACCATCTGAAAATCATCCTCTCAAATCTATTCTCTCAAAGTAAATAGCCTTGGCTGTCTATGAGACTATAAGTAGTTTTTCAACCTGGTCAGAAATCTTAGAATGACCAACATATCTGAAGATATTGGAAACCTAACACAGTTTCCAGAACTGAGAATAATTGTAGAGTCAGCTGCCCACCTATACTGCCCCAGTAAGTCAGGAAGTTGGAGCATCAGTCTTCGGCCTTCTGGCCCAGGATTATCTGACAGACCTTTGAGAAACACGATATTAAGGACTGGCCTATTCTGTCTCAGCAGAACCAAGTTGTCTTAACCTGTAATTGTGTACTTTCTTTGGACAGTATTATATTTGTAGATGAAATAAGGCAATTCTTGCCTAGCGACTGTCTAGCCACAACTGGAGTAACTCATAGATGCTCAGTTTCTTCTTTGTATCTAAGAAGGGGAAAGCTGTCAGGAGCAGTCTAGTCTCAACAACAAATGAATAAATAACATTAAATGTCACATTCTGTGGGTTTCTGACAGTTTTTGAAAACCAACTATGTAAAGTAATCTGGACTGTTGTTGACTAACTACTCTCAGCTATTCCTAATTAAAATTTTGAAAACACCCTAACAATAAACTCGGAGTCATGAATTTGCTATTTGACCCTAAACTCAAAATACATTGTATGAAATCCTCAATGACATAAAAAATTGTAAATCTAGACATTTAAAATAATTCATTTAAACATTTAAGATAATTCATGGTAGAAAGGTAAAAATAAAAAGTAAAATAAAAAATAAAATAAAATAAAAACGAGAATTCTATTGCCAAAAAAAATCTCAGATCAGATTAAAATAACAGTTATAGAAGGCCTGTGTCTAATCCTTGTACTTACAAATTTTTTAGTATCAATAGAAGAAATTTATACCAGTGAAAACCTTTATTTTGTATCAAAATAAATTCTGTACCAAAATAAGAAATTATGATTTCAGCCTAGTAACAATTAATAAGATTTCTACCAAATGAGATTATGGCTATGCAATCAATTCTAGATATTCCTCCCTGTTCTAATATGACCATTTCTGCATTCCCTAGAAAGACAACCTATAATAAACCCCTCCATCACCAAAGCCCAGGAACTGGGTTGATGAATCTTTATAAATTCTTGAAGCTGAATATGGAGTGTTGAGATAGTATGAAGAGGGAGAAAGAGTAGGAAAAATAGGATTGATTAGCCTCTAATGTCTGGGTCTTGACTGGATCCAGATGAAAGTACCGGACATCAGGAGTTCAAGTAGGTCAGTTTAGCATGTCTGATGAGGAGATTCACAAAGGCTGTATATTCTGTAATATATAAATCTCAAAACAAAATTTTAGTCTATGGAATCTAATTTTCTGGTGGTCTGCTTCTATTTAATCTGATCCATCTTACTCTAGAAGGTATACCATTTTGCACATATATCTGGGTTTGTGTTAAGTTGAAAAAAAAAATTACCAGCACAGGATTCAATAGATTCCTTCAGTTACTAAAGACTGAAGAACCACTATGCTACTTGTTAACTTCAACAAGTTGAGAGTAAAACTCTATTGTTTAAGATACCATATTCTTAGGTCATAGAAAAAGAAAGAAGGTGGAAATTTTACCACTACTGGATAGAACTCATTGTGCTGGATATTGCTATACATTGTACTTGAGGAGAAAGTGCTCATCAATTGTATCCAGCTATAAACCTTGTAAGCTTTTATGATGATCTGCTTATAAGATATACTCACTGGAGCAATAATGCCTTTTTATTTATTATTTTGTTTGGTTCTTTGGTTTTTGATGTAATGTTCACCCTATGAGATGGAATTTATATAGTTGATATTATTGGCCAAGGGGAAACCCATATTACTATTAGATTTACTATTATATATCTTTACTGTATATGATCACAGCAATCAAAGGCTCCTAATATTGCATACCAAAGATCAATGCATCACTAAACACTCAGCAGAGAAACATCTTCTTGAAGTAGATAGTAATAAACACAGAGACCCACAATTGGTCAATGTGCAGAGAGTGGGAAACTTTGAAATGTTTACTCCAAATGGAATGTCATTATCATATAGCCCTCATAGTTCAAGGGTCTACGTGGAAGAGGAGAGAAAAGATAGTAAGAGCCAGAGTTAGTTATAGACTTTAAAGAAACATCATTTTCCAGACACAAAGGAGCAGGTATACATGAACTCACAGAGAATGTGAGAGAAAGCACAAGACCTGCAAAAGCTCAAGCCATCCCTAAAACAAACAACAAACAAAACAAAACACCCCAAACACACACACACACACACACACACACACACACACACACACACACATACACACCTTATCATGAAAAAAAAAGAAGTGAACAAAAATCCCATCAAGGAAGCTATTCATAAATGACAGTTGCAGTTGCTCGGCAAGGTTAAATCAGTTCTTTTCTGTGGACTGACTCTGATTTCATCAACAACATAATAGAGCTGGCCCCATGTTGAGAAATAGATGGCCAACCCAAATTTCCGAATTTTTTAAAGGGATATATATATATCCCTTTAAAATATATATATACATACATATATAATATATTATATATATATATATATATATATATATATATGTTTAGGCATGCCCATACATATGCATACATACATGAATGAGATCAAAAGACCATGAAATTGAATGGGAAGGAAGATATTGTGGGAATCTGGGTAGAGTGGGGGAATGAGAAAATATAAAAAAATACTGCATGGAAGTCTCAAAGAATAAATTAATAAACAACATCACAACAGCAACACCATTAAAGGTATGATGTTTCTGGGTTTATAGTTGAAAGCTAGTGATCCTGTAAACTTTTAAACATATTATCCCAGCCAATATTGTCATAGATAAGTATAGCCACTGCTGTGTGTCACTGTTAACATTATGAAAAAGATTTAATTTTAGTTATTTTGGTAAATTTTTGTGGTATGACCTTGTAGCTTTAGTTTTCCGAAAATCAGTGAATGTGAGCTCTTTTAGATTTTACCTATATTTGACTACCCTATGTAAGCATTCCTGAACACTACTTATATGTACACAATACATATAAACATGTTAAAAATTGTAAATTCGATTTCATCAAAATAAAGAACTTGAATGTATATTCAACTCAACAAATTTCATTAATTTTTTCCCCAGTTCTTTCTCATCTTAAGACATTTTAGATACCGACCTATATTCTTAGAAAGATGCCTTGCTACACAGATAGTGGAAAATATATTGTTATTCTTTTGGTAACTTATTTATTGACAAAATTCTAGTCTTAAATGTACTGATATTGTTAAATTAAATATGCAAATTTAATAAATTGTACCACATAGTTAATAGTTATCCGTATGCTAAATAAAATATATAAAACCAACCTTGGAATTCATGGTTTCCTTTCTGAATAGGTTGACAGTTATTTTCAATATCGGATTAGGTAGAATGTGGAAGACAGTCATATTCAGCTGTTCTCTTTAGGTTCTTTGAGGTAAGACATAATTAGAAAACTGGGCATCACCCTGTGACCATCTTAAAAATGTTTATTGATTGAGAGAACTGCACACAGTTCACATTTTTTGTCTTACAAATCTAAAATGGGATTCTGATAACTTACAGAGATTGGAGGAAGTTGAAAATGAGAGGTTTGGGGCCAATTTACCTTATCATAGAGTAGATGAATTCTAGGAAATAATTTGGACCCTGATGTGAAATTCAAGAGAGTACGCCTGAAAATTTACCTATATTTGCTTTAAAAAGGAAATGACTACTGGCTATTCAGTAGTATCTTTTTCCTTGATTTTTTTCATTCTCTCTCTCTTTCTCCATCTTTCTTTGGCCTTCCCTCTTTTTTTCATCAGCTTCCTTATCCTTATAATGAGATAAATGTGGAAAAATTATTCTTTGCTGAATTTCAATATGATCTTATGATGAGAACAATAGCATCCAGGGCTGAGTAGATGATTCAGTCTAGGAAGTGCTTACATTTCAAACATAAGGACCTGTATCACTGTTAAACAAAATTTCCAGGCATGGTGGTATGCATTTGTAATTCCAGTTCTGAGGAAGTTGAAACAGGGATGTTTGAAGCTTTCTGGCCAGACAGTTTAGTTTACTTGTTCATCTTACCAGTGATAGAACTTTCCTTAAAGGAGGTATGTAGTCTTTCTAAAGTTGATAAACAATGTTGTTGTCTGACTTTCACATGCAGGTTCACAAACCCACTGTGCATATACACATGCATGTAAATAGGTAAATGACACATGACATATGATCTATAATAGTGAATCAAACAGCAGAAAGTGACAAATTTCTCATTCATCTAAGTTTCACTTTCTGCAGTCCTAGTTAGCCATGTTACACTCTGATGAATAAAATATTACCCATACTACACAGTGATCAATAAAGTTCAATAAAAGTATTAATATGTATGCACATATACCAAAGTGAGGGGGGCAAAAAAGAGAGGGAAACAGAGAAAGAGAGTTCAAGAGCATATTCATATAACTTATATTATAATGTTCTTATAATTCTTTTTTGTTATTACTATTCAATTTCATTGTTAATGTACTTCTATGTCTTTATGACCCATTAAACTTCATCAAAGAGAGATGCAATGAAGAAAAATGCCATCCATTTGACTCATATTTGTTCACAGTTTGGGGGCATTTGAGGTCTTAGGATGCATTCAGTATGAATGAACGAGAATTTTATTTTGAACAACTTTTCTACCAACATTAATATCCACAAAAACTTCTGGAGGATGGAAAATAGGGATCCAACAGAAATTTGGATCAGGCTACTACTTGAGTGGTATGTACTCAGTAAGTTATGCCCTGTTTAGAGATAGTTACTCAGTTACAGAGGAGAACCAAGATGCAGAGGATAACCAGGCTGGAAAGAGAAAGATGCACTTAAGGCTGCTAAAGATAGAAGAAAATAAAGTCAACAGTCTCCCACAGAAATAATTATAAAACACAAAATATTGCTTGTTTTAAAGAAAGAAAAAAAATCCCCTGAAAGAAAAAGAAAACCTTAGAAATATTTCTAAAAGTCTGAAAACAAGAAAATATAAATCATTAAATAATGTTCATCTAGATTGAACGGAAACTATTGTTAAAGTATATTACAAGGAAGGGAGAAATGCTTGACCAAGAGAAACTCTGAAAGAAAATAAAAACTGCCCAATGGTGAATAAAATATAAGGGAACAATCATTAGTCTAAAATAAAGGCCGCTCAAAGTGGGGACCAGGGAGGCCTGGAGAAGAGGAAAATGCCATGATTTGTGTCACTATGAACAGGACAAGTCCTTGACTTGTGTGAGCGATGATGGGTAACTAGCTGGCCCTTGCATTACTTATATGCTAATTCTGCTTAAACCTGTCAGGAGGAACTCTTCATCCCTTTGGGATCATTTCCAAAGCCCCAAGGCCACTGTAGGAAAATGAAGGATAAGGCATTATACCTTAGGAGTGAAGATTAGGGATGGAGGTTGGCTAGAAGGCGGGGTGTTGTAAATAGAGTCTCATTAGCACAAGCAGGCTTGGTGCCTGATTAATTATGGAGCACTTGATAACATCCTGAAGTCATGAAAATCAGGAGGAAAGGTACAGATAATTGAATGAAATTGAAGGGCTGCCAGTGTGGAGAGCAGCATTAACATATTTTTGCTGTTGTTGTTCTTGTTGGCACCTGCCCTCCTCACAACTGACTCTGGGATTCAACCCCTGCATGCATTTTGGTAGAAAAGAGGAAGCGATAGGAAAGAAGAATGGCAAGTGGGAACTGTTGTCCTTTTTTGCTCATGGGATGTGCCTCTCCTCTTGTCACTCCAGTAGACCACGTGTTTATCACTTTCCCTTATGAAGCATGTCAGCATCCACTTCCCAGAGAAGGCACTGGATATGTCCTACAATAGACTGTGGCAGTGAATCTGGGGATATCATTTTGATTTGAGTGCAGAAATCTGCTACAGGCTACAACTGGTCTCTCAAAGCTCTCCCTGGTCATTCTCATTTGCCTAACTTCTTGAGTGAGACAAGTCAAGTTTCTGTTTCAGATAGTCCAATAAAAGTACTCTCAATGTGAAATGTTTGAACCAACTTTTAAAATTATAAGGAGACACACAAGTGAAGACCTGAGTTCAGGTGCCCAGAATCTATATGAAGGTAGAAGCAGTCCTAAACATCTGTAATCCCTGTTCTCTCCTAGGAAAAGGGAAGGAAGAGACAGAATCCTGAAAGCTTGTGTACATACAACCTGACATATGTGGAAATGAACAAGAGGGCAAGGGAGAAAGTGAGGATTGACAGTAAAGGCTGTTCTCTTATCTCCACAAGCATGCTATTATACTATACAACACACACACACACACGCACACGCACACGCACACATACAAACACACACATGCACAGACATCACAACAAAAATGTGATTTTTGTTATCTTTAATTCTTTTACTTTGTTTTTAACTTTCTTAACATTTGGGAATTTCTGTCATTATTTATTAATAGACTAGTAGCAACATGTGGCTGAAAAATTTGCAGCAAGAACACTTTCTGATTAGTCAGGGAGCAAATTTGATAACAGAAGGCAAGGAACAAAAGCAATTTCTCCATTTCCCCTAGAGAAGGTACACACAGGGCCTGTGCTCCTGCACTATAATTTTGTGCTGGAGACAGAGATGCTGCCTGAGACTCAGGGTATGTTTCAGGTCAGTAAGATGTTGTTGGATACACCCAGCTCTTCCTGTGTGGAGCGATGAGGCTGAGCAGAGACAGCCAGGGTCACAGGAACAGCAGCAGCTGTGGCTAGCTTTCTAGTGCAGATAATAAAAAAGTGTGGAGAGAATCATATGAGATAGAATCATTCTATAGAAAATACTGTCACTTGGGATCCTGCCAAGATTTTTCTATCCCTAGCATTTTTCTACTTTCCACCCCCCTTTTCCCCTTGTTTTACTTTCTGTTTTATTTTTATTCTTTGAAAAAATAAAAGACCAGTTTGAGTTGAATAAAATATTAACCTACATTCTTTTTCATAATTTATTTTTTAATTTTTTAATTATTTGTTTATTTTATTTACTTACATTTCAAATGTAAGTGAATAATCCCTTCCCCCATTTGTCGGTCTTCCCTTCGCAAACCCCCATCTCACCCTCCCACCCATTTGCTTCTAAAAGGGTTCTCCCCTATCCAATCCCCCCACTCCTGCCACTTCACATCTCTAGCATCACCCTACACTGGGGCATCTAGCCTTCACAGGACCAAGGGCCTCACCTCCCATTGATGCCAGATAAGGCAATCCTCTGCTACGTATGTAGCTGGAGTCATGGACCCATCCATGTAAATTCTTTGTTTGGTTGTTTAGTCCCTGGAAGCTGTGGGAGATCCAGTTAGTTGATATGGTTGTTCTTCTTTGGGGTTTCAATCTCCTTCAGCTCCTTCAGTATTTCCCTTAACTCTTCCATTGGGGTCTGGGACTCAGTCTGATGGTTGGTTTTGAGTATCTGCATCTGACTTAGTCAGATGCTGGCGGATTCTCTCAGAGGACAGCCATACTAGGCTCCTATCTGCGAGCACTTCTTGGCATTAGCAATAGTGTCCAGTTTACTGTCTGAAGAAGGGATGGATTCCAAGGTGGGGTGGTCTAAGGAAGGCCTTTCCTTCAGTCTCTGCTCCACTTTCTGTCCCTCATTTATTTGACAGGAATAATTCTGGGTAAAAAATTTTGAGATGGATGGTTGGCTCCATCCCTCAACTGGGAACCATGTCTATCTGCTAGAGGTGTTCTCTTTAGGTTCTAGTTCCCTTCTGTTGAGTATTTCAGCTAATGTTATCCCTGTTGGATCCTGGGAACCTTTAGCTTCCCTAGCATCTGTGACTTTCTAGTGTTGCTCCGTTCCCCAACTCCCACTGCTACATTTTTCTATTCATTCTCCTGACTCTCTTGACTTCTCTCCAGTCTCTACCCATACCAGATTCTACCCCTCCTTTTTTCCCCCTCCTCACTCTCTTCAAGGACCTTCCCTCCTCTACGTCCTGTGATTTTTTTTATTCCCCTTTCTAAGTAGGATTGAAGCTTCCATAATTTGGTGTTCGTTCTTGCTAAGCTTCATGTGGTCTGTGAGTTGTGTGGTGGGTATTCTGAGCTTTTGGGCTAATATCCACTTATCAGTGAGTACATACCATGTGTGTCCTTTTGAGTCTTGGTTACATCACTCAGGATATTTTCTAGGTCCATCCATTTGCTTGCAAAATTCATGAAGCCATTGTTTTTAATAGCTCAGTAGTACTCCATTCTGTAAATGTACCTTAATTTCTGTATCCATTTTTCCATTGAGGGACATCTGTGTTGTTTCCAAATTCTGGGTATTATAAATATGGCTGCTAAGAACATAGTGGAGCATATGTCCTTGCTATGTGTTGGAACATCTTTTGGGTATATGCCCAGTAGTAGTACATCTGTGTCTTCAGGTAGAACTATTTCACATTTTCTGAGGAACCACCATATTGATTTCCAAAGTGGTTGTAACAGCTTGCAATCCCACCAGAAATGGAAGAGTATTCCTTCTCCACATCTTTGCCAGCATCTTTTGTCGCCTGAGTTTTTTGGTCTTATTCATTCTGATTTGTGTGAGGTAGAATCTCAAGGCCATTTTGATTTGCATTTTCCTGATGACTAAGAATGTTCAACATTTCTTTAGGTGATTCTTGGTCATTCGAGATTCTTCAGTTTTTAAGTAGGGTTATTTGGTTCTCTGGAGTTTAACTTCTTGAGTTCTTTGAATATTTTACATATTAATTCTCTATCAAATGTAGGGTTGTTACAGATCTTTTTCTAATCTGTAGTTTGCCATTTTGTCCTATTGACTGTGTTCTTTGCCTTACAGAAGCTTTTCAGTTTTATGAGGTCTCATCTGTTAATTTTTGATCTTAGAGCTTGAGCTATTGGTGTTCTGTTCTGGAAATTTACCCCTGTGTTGATGTGTTCTAGGCTCTTTCATAGTTTCTATTGGTTTCAGTATATCTGGTATTACATGGAGGACTTTGATCCACTTGGACTTGAGCTTTATACAAGAAGAAAAAAAATGGATCAATTTGCATTCTTCTACAAGCAGAGAATATCAGTTGAACCAGCGCCATTTGTTGAAAATATTTTCTTTTTTTCCACTATATGGTTTTGGCTTCTTTGTCAAAGGTCTAGTGATCATAGATAGATACGTGGGCTTTTTTTCCTGAGTCTTCACTAGATATTAGAAGATAAGCTTAGTATTCTTTCAGATTTATTTACAAAGAAATTACCGTGAAACTCATCGTAAACAGTGGTTCCAGGACATGAATGAACTTTGAAACTGGACTCCATCAGCTACTACCAGGCACATAGCAAAAGGGAGATATCAATTGACAGGAGGAACATGATTCTTTTTCTTTTCTGGATTTTAAATTATTTATATTTGTAAGAAAGTCTCCCTGTGTAGCTCAAGTGAGCTTCAAACTCACTATGTGTACTACCTCCATTCTGTATCTGTCAGGAACTTTTACTTATATATGCCTTAGTAGGAATTCTATCCACATCTTATTAACACACCATAACCCCCCCATTCACACACACCATCACGCATTCTTTGTGTATTTGGGTTTAAATTCCAGGTATCTCCACTAGTGATGACTGTCTCTGTGTTTGGTATTTATTCAATTTGAGCATAGAATATATCAAGAGATGCACCTGTATTATGGGGGTCTGCCAGGCAACTTCTCCTTGAGTTATACTCAGTATTTGCTGCATGCCTTTTCTTGCTCTACTGATCTCTGATAGTGCAAACTCAGATAAACACTAGGGGAAAAGTGCATGAAAAACTACATCAGAGCCTGAGGATGGAAACCATTCTCTCTTCCAGAAACACTATTTGGGGAATTATTTAAGGTGCCTAAATACATCAATTAGAATTTCTTTATTTTTTTTTTTACATATTGAAAACATATTTTAATGGTTTTGTTTGCTTTGGAATCATATGAACCAAGGACGATTAAATTAAAAAGAGACTTTAAGAGTTAGAGATTGCCTTTTTATTTTTTTTTCCTCCAAGGACTTTTTTTTTTAAATTTTATTTTCTAAGTTTTTTTTTATTTACATTCAAAATCATTTCCCCTTTCCCATTTCCTCCCTCCCCAAAAGTCCCATAAGCCCCCTTCGCTCCCTCTTTTCCCCATTCAACCCCCTCTTGCTTCTCTGTCCTGGCGTTCCCCTACATCCAGTCTTTCCAGGACCTGGGGTCTCTCCTTCCATCTTCTTAGAAATCTATTGATATGCGAATTGTGTCTAGGGTATTCCAAGATTCTGGATTAATATCCCCTTATCAGTGACTGCATACCATGTGTGTTCTTTTGTGATTGGGTTACCTCACTAAGGATGATATTTTCAAGTTCTGACCATTTGCCTAGGAATTTCGTGAATTCATTTTTTTTAATTGCAGAGTAGTATTCCATTGTGTAAATATACCACATCTTCTGAATCCATTCCTCCGTTGAGGGACATCTGGGTTCTTTCCAGCTTCTGGCTATTATAAATAAGGCTGCTATGAACATAGTGGAGCATGTGTCCTTATGGCATGCAGGTAAAGCCTCTGGGTATATGCCCAGGAGTGATATAGCAGGATCCTCCGGGAGTGTCATGCCCAGTTTTCTGAGGAACCGCCAGACTGCTTTCCAGAGTGGTTGTACCAGCTTGCAATCCCACCAGCAGTGGAGGAGTGTTCCTCTTTCTCACATTCTCCCCAACAACTGCTGTCTCCTGTGTTTTTGATCTTAGCCATTCTGACTGGTGCGAGATGGACTCTCAGGGTTGTTTTGATTTGCATTTCCCTAATGACTAAGGATGATGAACATCTCTTTAGGTGCTTCTCAGCCATAAGATATTCTTCAGGTGAGAACTCTTTGTTTAGCTCTGTACCCCATTTTTAATAGGGTTACTTGCCTCTCTGGAGTTTAATTTCTTGAGTTCTTTGTATATATTGGATATTAGCCCTCTGTCGGATGTAGGGTTGGTAAAGATCATTTTCTAGTTAGTTGGTTGCCGCTTTGTCTTTTTGACAGTGTCTTTTGCCTTGCAAAAACTTTGTAATTTAATGAGGTCCCATTTGTCAATTCTTGATCTTAGAGCATAAGCTATTGGAGTTCTATTCAGGAAATCCTCCCCTGTGCCCATATGTTCAAGGTTCTTCCCTAGTTTTCTTTCTATTAGTTTCAGTGTGTCTGGTTTTATGTGGAGGTCCTTGATCCACTTGGAATTGAGCTTAGTGCAAGGAGATAAGAATGGGTCAATTTGCATTCATCTGCATGTTTACATCCAGTTGAACCAGCACCATTTGTTGAAAAGGCTATCTTTTTTCCACTGGATAGCAGAAACTGGCTATTATAAATAAGGCTGCTATGAACATAGTGGAGCTTGTGTCATTATTGTATGCAAGGGAAGCCTCTGGGTATATGCCCAGGATCCTCTGGGAGTGCCATGCCCAGTTTTCTGAGGAACCGCCAGACTGCTTTCCAGAGTGGTTGTATCAGCTTGCAATCCCACCAGCAGTGGAGGAGTGTTCTTCTTTCTCCACCTCCTCACCAACAACTGCTGTCTCCTGTGTTTTTGATCTTAGCCATTCTGACTGGTGTGAGGTAGAATCTCAGGGTTGTTTTGATTTGCATTTCCCTAATGACTAAAGATGTTGAACATCCAGAAATGAATCCACACTCCTGTGGTCACTTGATCTTTGACGAAGGAGCTAAAACCGTCCAGTGGAAAAAAAGATAGCCTTTTCAACAAATGGTGCTGGTTCAACTGGAGGTCAACATGCAGAAGAATGCAAAAAAAAAGAAGAAGAAGAAGAAGAAGAAGAAAAGAAAGTCAAATCGATCCATTCTAACTCCTTGCACTAAGCTCAATTCCAAGTGGATCAAGGACCTCCACATAAAACCAGATACACTGAAACTAATAGAAAGGAAACTAGGGAAGAACGTTGAACATATGGGCACAGGGGAAAATTTCCTGAACAGAACACCAATAGCTTATTCTCTAAGATCAAGAATTGACAAATGGGACCTCATAAAATTACAAAGTTTCTGTAAGACAAAGGACACAGTCAAAAGGACAAAGTGGCAGCGAACAAACTGGGAAAAGACCTTTACCAACCCTACAGAAGGCTAATATCCAATATATACAAAGAACTCATGAAGTTAGACCCGAGAGAGTCAATAACCCTATTAAAAAATGGGGTACAGAGCTAAGCAAAGAGTTCTCACCTGAAGAATATCTAATGGCTGAGAAGCATCTAAAGAAATGTTTACTTTCCTTTCTAAGCAACACTTACTATTACAGAATTACAGATGAAACAACCTAAGTTTTGGTGCACATATTGAACTTTAGTAAACCAATAACATTTTATTTTAAACAAATAAGTTTACTTCTTTTGAGTCCTTGAGAAGTAGGTAATTGATTAGTTTGAGAGATTTGCTGATGTGCCTACTTTTTAGTTTAAGAATAAATAAAATTGTTGCTGTTGCTGCCTCTGAGCCAAAACTCATGACGATGTTTTTGTTAAGAAAATAGCTAAAAGGGGTGGGCACAGACATTCTGACTTTTGGACAGTATTTCAGGAAGCTGCTAAGAATTCAGTTGGTTTAGAAACAGCTGTCACTTTATGATTTCATTATCAAAGCTATTGGAAATTACATATGCCCTGAGATATCCCTCAATTTATAGATCCTGAATTACTCCTGGATCAGTGGATTTCATATTGCTACTAGAATCCCTACTTAGGAGTCTATATTTGTATCACGTTCCCTTGTACATGAATGTATTAATAGGTCCATCCACAGTGACTATTACGTAGTTAATTTTTCAACTGTATAATAGAATACCTGAAAATGGGTGATTTTTCTTATAAAGGCCCAAGTTTTATTTCTTTAGTTCATGGATCTTGGAATTCCAAAATTAAGATAGTGGCATCTAGTGAGGACATTTCTGCTACATTACCCCAGATTGTAAATGTAGAAGAAGCAAGGAACAAGAGGAAAACTAAACTCTCATGTCTAGATAACTCCTTCCCATGGCTATGCCAATAAACTTTTAAAGAGAACAAAACATTTAGATCTCTCTATTTCATATTAAACTACATCTCACACCAACACTGTTACATTATCAACCAAGTTTAAATTGTAAGATCATATTAAGCCATAACATGCCCAGAGATAATAGAAACAATTTTGAGAAAATAGTATATAACCTTTCTGCATATGATTAATTTCATTATTTAGTATACAAATCCCATGGAATTAATAGCTTGCAGTTCATATGAGAAAAAAATGACTAGCATAAATCTCCAATAAGTAATTAATTGATTCTTTATAGGGTAGTATATTTATGGTATATGACCTTTGATACAGCTCAGAAAACCAATGAAGTGCAAGTTTTAATGATGTCAAGCCCACTGCATTCCTTGATAAGATACCTGTTCAGTAGTGGAAAGATCATTCTAACCAGTAAAGATTTTCTGAGAAAGAAGAGGGAGATATGTTTGGGGAACAGGGCTTTATATGCTCCATTACTTTCAGTGCTTTTAATTAATAACATTAGTAAGTACTCCTTGTAGAGAAACACCAGTATTCAGTTGTAGCAGGCAGGATGCCAATTCACCCAGTAACTGTCCCCAATCTAAAGTTGACATTGCCCAGTACCATCCTCCACTTCACATACTAAGGATGAAGGAGTATCAATGTAAGACAGATAGGACGTGACCTACTGTCATGACAGTACCTGAATACTTACACAACCCGAGTTCACTTGTTTATGTCATAACCAAAAGATACTAATATTAGGAAATTATTCCTGTAGTAGGTAATTAAGGGATGGCACTGGTGACCTAATAAAAGAAATCTGAATGAATTCTCTTGTTCCTTCTATATTGTAGAGTTTACAGGTGAGGGTCTGGGAAAACACACCTTGCCTTTAGAAGCTTGTGACCCAAACTCCAGCCCTCATGCTTGCTCAGAGTACACTTCACAAACTGGGACATCTTGTCAGCTTCTCACTAAGCATTTGAGCACTAATTTATTTGTGTCACTTTTATAGAATTATAGCCTATTCCTTAGGAGCTTCATTACCTTGAGATATTCATAGAAATTGAAATCTTTAATGCAGATTTATTTTATCCATCCCAGAGAAGATGAAAATATCTGTTGTATTTCAAATATGAAAAATGATTTCTATTGAATAAACCTGAAGCTTTCATAATTCATATTAATATTACCCTGTAATAGTATTTAATTCTTTTTAACTCCATTCCAAATAAACTTGAATTTTTCTCATTTCCTCCTCTTATAGAAATAACAAGCAATTTGTTTTTGCTACATTGCCAAAAAATTAAGTAAAGAGTGTTTCCTGTTTATGGATTCAATTGCGAGCTGAATAGTGCAATCTTTTTTTTCTCAAATATTTTCAATACATATTTCCCTTACAATCATTCCATTTCTTGTGTTATTTTTAAGTTTTAATCTGTGGCCCTCTATTGTTGAGGCTATTAATTTAGCAACATAGAAGTCAGGGTTCTAAAACTTGAGCTTTCCAATCATGCATTCTGCTATTTCAAAATCAGTGATTTGAATTGTGCAATTGGGTAGTACACAGTTTCTTAAACAGATGATTTTACCTCCTTTGGTGTTAATTTGTCCTTTTACTTCAAATTTGTGTTTGTTTTTCTTCTTTGCTTTCTCTTAGTTTGTGTCTCCTTTGTACATACACTTATTTGACTTTTATACCTGGATATTTTCAATTCTATGAGTCTGCTTCTCTTGTGTCTCAAAGCAGCTATGTATTTCAATCTGATCTCTTTATTACCAATGAATTTTAACTAATCTGGACCACTAGTGAAATTTTCATTCTTCCATTTTGTGAATAATCAAAGAAATACCTTGGTCAATAAAGTATCTTAGACTGGCTTATTAGAAATACCAGTTAAGTGCTTAAGTGTACCTAAGAAAATTGTACCAACTAATTAATTCTTGCTACACTCCAAATAACCAGATGGGTCTGTAAATGTGGTAAATGGTGGATTTGTGGTCCCAGAGAGTCCCAGAGTATGAATTTTCCATAGTGGCCACAGTTCTATCAAAATTTATTGAAAATGATTAAGAAGTCCACAAGGCTATGCCTGTATGGAAAAACACATTGACTGCCATTTGGTTTTCAGATGGCATGTTGTAGTCAAAATTGAATTTAAGTTATATCTTGTTCCATTTATATAGTATCACATTTGGCCAGATTTAGCTCATTTAAATATTATTGTGAAATTGGCATATTGTAGGTACTGGCAGTACATAGCGACTGAACTCTGGTGTCAGAGAGTTGTTGAGAGGAATATCTGATTGTATTCCACGCTTATGCTACAGTTCAGGTGATGGAGACATCTGGCAATAAAAGGGAATGTAGAAGAAAGGAATCCCTAAGTTTGAAAATGTTATTTTATCTTTTTCATGTTTTCAGGAGGAAATGGAAAAAAATACAAATGAAAAGATGACTGGGAAATCAAACATTGTCTCAGTGCAGAGGATCGTTAGAGAGAGTTAATGTTCCCTGTGCTGGAATGGACAGTGGGGATAAAGTCATTAGGAGTGAGACATGCTTTATGACTCCTAAATGTTGGGTCATAATGAACTCAGTAATAGCACACTGTTTAGGATATAACCCCATGTATGACAGGGAATTTTGCTAATTATATCCTAACCATTTCTCCATGTTCTTCCAAAGAAATCATGGCTACTTGTAGTTTTATGGGTGTTCCTTAGCCTTTAACATATATCATTTTTCCTCAAGTATCTTTCCTACTCTAGAAAGGATTCATTGTAAATTATTTATGAACAGAAATCCACAGATTCTCTGAGTAGAGAGAAATAATGCAATGATTCATTCAAATTGAAACAAAAGGAAAATACTTAGAGTTGTTTATTCTGTAAATTCTGTCCACTCCATCACTTGCTATGTTTTATAGATTGCAAATGTATAATTAGGGTTAAGGAAAGGGAAGAGAAAACATTAAATACAAAATTTCCTGGAAATGTTAATATACATGTCTAATCCCAGCATGTGGGAGGTAGGGATAGGACTATCAGTAATTCAGGGTCATCCTCGGCCACTTAATATTTTCATGTAGCTCAGAAAAATTTTTTTAAAAAGGAAAGATTTGAATTATGGAATTTACAATTGTATAGGAATACAATCCTATTTATATGAAACTGGGTATAGTATTTAAGACAGGATGTGTAGGAGCTAAAGAAATGAGTAAGTAGGTAAGAGTATTTGCTACTTCTGTATAAAACTGTGGATTTGTTCCCAGCACCCATTGGATAGCTCACAACTGTATCTTTAGTTCCAAAAGATCAATAGATCAATGCTCTCTTTTGGCCTCTGCTGGTACTGACACACACACATGATACCCATAAATTTATGCAGACACACATGGTACCCATAAATATATGCAGGCATACACACATATGAACTAAAAGTAAATAAATCTTTAAAATGGAGGTGTTATATATTTAAGCTCACAATGGTCAAATGTCAGCTCTTGCATGGGTTAGATAGAAAAGTATACAATGTCCTATTTAGATTCCAAGATAATTTTCTCTTTAGAGAAGGAAAATTGAAACCTCAATTTATTTAGATGACTCAGAGCTGTATCTATATCTCTGCTCAAAGGCCTAACATGATACTTGAAATGCAGTAAACACAAAATAAAAATTGCTGCAGGACTGCTTGAGAGACAGTCTCAAACCTGAGACTATACAAGTAAAGGGATTTCACATAATGGGGCAAAATAGGAGTCATCTTGCTCCTAGTGGATACTTGGTTTGAGAGCTTAGGGAAGAAAGACAGTGAGGACTCACCTGGACAGTGGGAGATGCTAAAGTCAAAATAATGCCTAAAAGCATGTGATCTGAGAGGACATGGGTACCATTCAGGCACTTACTTGAATGAGCACATGCACTTGCAAAGACACACACACACACACACACACACACACACACAGAGACACACACACACACACATAAGAGAGGGAGGGAGAGGAAAAGGGGGAGAGACGGGGAGAGAAGGATGGAGGGAGGGGGAAGAGAGAGTGTAGAAGAGAGAAAGTGGTAGAGAGAGAAAGAGAGAGGGGGGGAGAAAGAGAGATGGAGAGAGGGAAGGAGGGGGGTAGAGGGGAAGGGAGAGGGGCTTCAATGATAATAAAATAGTGATGACTTGAAGCTCACTGGGGAGTAAAGAGTAGGCAGCTTGCTGCTCTCTCATCCCAGCGCCTGGAGCTAAGGGATGTGGTTGGGCGCAGGGGAGGACAAGTAACAAACTTAGAAAAGATTGTGTGTCACGTAGTAATTTTGTTTAAATCATATTTAGTAAGAGAAAGAAATGGCTGTCATAAAAATAAAGGAATTTGTTCAAGACAGAAGAGAAGTTTCAAATAAAAGAAGCACAGAGTTGTGGAGTAGGAGCTGAGGTGGGGTAGACCTGATGTGAGTAAGACTGGAGCATGTTCAACTGTAAAGAAAAAAGTGAAAGTAATATTGGGTATTAGGTGAAATGCTGCAAATGATGTCAGGGCATTATAATGTAAATCCTTGAAAATTCTTGTTTTGCTATAACTATTGGTATGCATTGGCGATTATTAAGGAGCAGGTATGTGTGTGTGTTCACCCAGTTGTTTAAAGTCTTTTATAGTGATCAGCATTTTATTAACATTTCTTTAATATTTTAATACTTTACAAAAGAGAATGGATACTTAATGCAATGTAATCAGTCAATGATGTAGGTTCTTTAAGAATAAGACAATGAAGAAAGCATTAATTGAACACTTGATATGCTTCACTCTGGTCTCAGGCAATTTAAAACAGCAGTCTTGTCCCCAGAATATTAAGAGGTAATATCAGAATTATCACTCAACCATGGAGCATTAAAATATTAAATAAATCATTTCATTTCTACTCAGGATTCAGAAATGTAGCTGATGCTGGACCCTCAGTAGTTTCCTTAACTAGTAAGTTAATTTTGCTTTTCAACATAATCATGGTTTTCTGTTTTAATATTCTCTGCTGATCATCAACACTTCCCAGTGATAATGGTACATTCCTTTTGGCTGGAATGATTTATTTATTTATTTTTAATTTTTTATTGGTTATTTTATTTATTTACATTTCAAATATTGTCTCCCTTCCTGGTTTCCCCTCCAAAAACCCCTTATCCCATCTGCTCCTATGAGGGTGCTCCCACAACCATCCACCCACTCCTGCCTTACTACCTGAGCATTCCCCTACACTGAGGCATCAACCCATCACAGATAAGGCCATCCTCTGCTACATATGCAGCTGAAGCCATGGGTTTCTCCATGTGTATTATTTGGTTGGTGCTTTAGTCCCTGGGAGCTCTGGAGGGTCTGGTTGGTTGATATTGTTGTTCCTCCTATGGGGTTGCAAACCCTTTCAACTCCTCCAGTCCTTGCCCTAACTTCTCCATTGGTATCCCTATGCTCACTCCAATGGTTGGTTGCAAGCATCCACATCGGTATCAGTAATGCTCTGGTAGAGCCTCTCAGGGAACAGCTATACCAGGATCCTGTCAGCAAGCACTTCTTGGCATCAGCAATAGTGATTGGGTTTGGTGGCTACATATGGGATAAATCCTCATCTATTTTTTATTTATGCCTCAAGGTCAGGTAGAATGGATTAAACAATGTAGGAGTGAACGTGATAGAGCAATGTGAGGCAACATACAAGTACTGGAAAGTGATGATGGGTGACATGCCAATTCAATGGGACAATCATATCTGATGGATTTCCTAACCACCTGATCCCTCACAGACTGGCTGGTTTCCTCTCTGATGCAGCTTGATTACATTTGCCTGCATGAGATCAAAGGGCCTTAGAGTTAGGAGCTGCTGTGATGGTCTGACAGTCACTCACTCAGAGGTGAAATCCGGTGGCTTACAGACAGTTCAATCCCTATATGTCACATACAATTATGTACAATAGCTGCGTACAGTTACTACATCAATCAACATTGACAAAAAGCTCCTTGACTCAAAGCCTAGAACGAAAAGGCATATAAACAAGGCTAGACATTTTGAAATCTCTAGATTATAAGTTTCTTGAGAACTACTGCTATGTTAGATCCTGTCTCTGAGGATCCTACCTCTGTATTTATTGCACTGAGTAAGACTTAATTAGCAGAGATCCAATACCATATCTTATGAGACATGTGTCAAATTATTGATTTTTGCCAACATAATTTTATTATGAATATTTAGATCTGTATTTACATATTTGGAGTATTGTTGTTCAAAAGACAGAAAATAGAGTATAATGTATATAGAATTCTGTTCCTGTGATCTAACACAGAAAGAGATTGTATATGTAAAAATATTACTGTGATGACTTATTTATAGTAACAGTGCAGATAATTGAAGGAAAAAAATAAGTGAAGGCTGACCACATTACTACAATGTTCTTCATTCTTTTGCCAATGAGGCTACATAATTTTATAGTAAGATAACAAAGCAGTTTTTATTTTATGAAAGAAGCTAAATAAGATTTTCAAGTCCTAAAAACATTTACCTGATATAGCAATGTCACTTTCCTGATTTCTTTTTTAAAAAAATTTTTATTAGATATTTGCTTTTTTTACATTTCAAATAGTATCCCTGTTCCTTCTTACCCCTCCCAAAACTCCCTATCCCATCCCCTCTCCCCCTGCTTACCACCTCCCCCTCACCTTCCTGACCTGGCATTCCCCTATATTGGGGCATCAAGCCTTCATAGGACCAATTGATGTCTGAAATAGCCATCCTCTGTTACATATGTAGTTGAAGCCATGGGTCCCTCCATGTGTACTCTTTGGTTAAGGTTAGAGGTGCTGAGAATTCTGCATCTTGATTCAAAGTCATCTAGGAGAACATTGGTTTCTATCCGGGAATGATGAGGGACTTAAAGCTCATTCCCACAGTGACCCGTGTACTCCAATAGGCCATATCTCCTAATAGTGCTACTATCTGGGCCAAGCATATACAAGCCATCATATTCCATTACCTGGCCCCCATAAGGCTGTTCAAACACTTAAGTCTATGGAGGCCATACCTAGCCATAGCATAATAAAATGTACATTTAATACAAATTCCAAAGTCCCCATAGTCTGTATCAGTCTTAACAATGTTAAAAGTCTAAAGTTCAAAGTCTCTTCTGAGAGTCATTCAATCACTTAACTTTAATCCAAAAAACAAGACAGGCAACCATCTGGACAAACTTCAAACTCTACATCTCTTTATCTGATGTCAAAGGAGTCTTCAGATGTCCACTCCTTTTTCATAATTGTTGACTGCAACAAAGTTCTTTCTCCTGGGTTCTCTATACTCCCTGTTAGCAGCTTTCCTCAGCAAGTATACCACACATATGACATCTGTGATATCTTTGTGTCTCCAAGTTAACTTTAGCTTCATAGCTTCTTGTTCCAATATCTGGGATCCACACATGATCTTCTGGGTCCTTCAAAGGGCTTGTGAATCTTTTCTAGCTCTGACCTCTATAGACTTTGTTTGACTCCATTACACTCCTGCTACTTCTTGTTCTAATATATGGGATCCACACATGATCTTCTGGGCTTCTCCAGATCAAAAACCTGTGTCTTCTAGCCTCAAGATCTGTATCTCAAGTGTGCCTTACATTTCTGGATAGTATTTCATTCCAGATTAAAAGTCCAAATTATTCCTTGTTCAATAGAAAACAAAAACATTAAGTTTATACGGGCAGAATCCTGCCCTGAGATCACCACTCTCTTAATATCTTTTTCACCTTGAACATGGGATTCAGCTCCATTTTGCTTCCTGGTGATCATTTATTACTTGAATCATGTATTTTATATTTTTCCTTTCTAATTTTGGTATGCTTATTCTATACGCTCTCCATGAGACTTAACCAGAAAAAAGTCTCTATTGGGCTTTCTTGAGACTTCCTTTATCAATATAATTAATATAATTCACTTTACCTTATTAGCCTTGGGTGGACTCTTCAGACAAGGGCATAAATCAGCCACATTCTTCACCAAAACCTCGCAAGAATAGCCTCCTGGACTCATATTAAAACGCTCTTCTGAAACCTCATGAACCTGGTTTCCACAGTTTAAATTACCCTCAGCAAAAAAGTCTTCCATATTCCTACTAGGATGGCTCTTTAAGCCCCACTTAAAGCATTCATCTGGTTTCCAAATCCAAAAACCCTAAATCCACATTCTTCCAGACAAAGGCATGGCCAGGCTTATTACAACAATACCCCAGTCTATTGTACCAGTCTATTGTCTTGACTAGTGTTATACTGCTGTGAACCTACACAATGACCAAAGTAACTCTTATAAAGGAGAACATTTAATTGGGGCTGGCTTACAGGTTCAGAGGTTTAGTTCATTATCATCAAGTCAGAAGCATGGCAGCATCTAGGTAGACATGGGGCTGGAGAAGCTGAGAGTTCCAACTCTTGTTTCAAAGTAAGCTAGGAGAAGACAGGTTTCTAGACAGCTAGGATATGGTCTTAAAACCTGTTCCCACAGTGATACACCTTCTGAAACAAGGCCAGACATACTCCAACAAGGCCGCAACTCCTAATAGTGCCATTCCCTGGGCCAAGCATATACAAACCATCACATGTGGGTAAGCTGTGTAATGACCAGATTTAGAAGATGAAAGATAGGTTTGAGAAAATGAAAACTTAAAGGAAGCAAAATTTGAGGAAAGTTCATTTTGTAGAACAAGAATCTGTCTTCCAATTGTGCAGGATAGAGTAGTGAACACATGACATTTTCAGTTTTATCTTTGTTTAGGAATTTGTGAGTGGTTTAGATGACTGGTTAATGCTCAGGGTCCTTCATGAGGTTGTAGTCCAGGTATCTGCCCAGGTGAAGAAACAAAAAAACTTAACCAGATGATCTATTTCCAGCATGACTTCTTCACATGACTGTTGGCAGAAGACTAATTCCTTGTCATAAGAATTACTTCATAGATCTGTTTGGTATTCCTGACAACCACATAATGCCAGGGCAATCAAGGGAGAGACCAGAATGCCTCTTATGTCATAGCCTCATAAATCATACAGGGCAGTCTTGAAATACTGCTGTCTTGCACTTGTGTAGTTGAGCACAAGTCAGTACTGAAAAGGCATGCGTATTAGGAGGGATTCATATCTGCATTATAGTGGAGACTTTATGTGAGAATAAACATGTTTAGAAAGATAATAGACATAAGTTAAAGAATAGCATCTGAGAATATCTGCATTAAAACATTGTCAGAGGAAAAAACATCTTAGTAAGTTTAAGAAGTATGGTAAGTGGACTAAGGTTGATAGCTAGAGAAGAGGGTATTCCTGAAATCAGAGGTGGTCAGTGAGATAATTCAAAGGAAAGGATGAAATATATAGGATGTATGAATGATGGGAAGATTAGCAGCACTTTTCTGATGAAGTATGAAAATTTAAGATCCAATGACAACTGGGATAAAAATTGAAAATAAAAAGAGACAGTATGAGATATTTCTTTGAGGCCAAGACTGAGAAAGATGGAAGACTCAAATGGAATGAGAAATATGGGAGGGCACTGCATATGAGATTCATATAAATAAGGATAGTGGGAGAAGAGTACAAAACATTTATACAATGGAGAAATAGATAAAGGAGAATCCTAGAGATAGTTTATAATAATAAGCCAGGATAGAGAAAGATGTTTTTCTAAATTTGATTACAATTTCCATCTCCATCTGAACTGAATTACTGTAGAGAAATCAAATAGGTTGAGGGTCTTCCTATTGGATACCTGTGGCTGCATATCCTAGAGAGAATTTTTTTTTGTCTGAGAACCGTAAGAGATCTTTTGACATTGGCTTATAACAATAGTGTTGAGAACTTCATCGCATGAGTAGTGATGAATAGCATTGGGCACGGTAGTAAGTGCCAGGATTGCCAACAGGTCCAGAGTTTCATGAAGAGTATAGATCCCAAATTCATGATGGTAATAATGGGACCTTTTGAACCTAAAACACAGAGTTCAAAAAGTCCAGTACACTGGGAAATGATCTTTACCAACCTTACATCCGACAGAGGGCTAATATCCAAGATATACAAAGAACTCAAGAAGTTAAACTCCAGAGAGGCAAGTAACCCTATTAAAAAATGGGGTACAGAGCTCCACAAAGAGTTCTCACCTGAAGAATATCTAATGGCTGAGAAGCACCTAAAGAGATGTTCATCATCCTTAGTCATTAGGGAAATGCAAATCAAAACAACCCTGAGATTCCATCTCACACCAGTCAGGATGGCTAAGATCAAAAACACAGGAGACAGCAGTTGTTGGCGAGGATGTGGAGAAAGAGGAACACTCCTCCACTGCTGGTGGAATTGCAGGCTGGTACAACCACTCTGGAAAGCAGTCTGGCGGCTCCTCAGAAAACTGGGCATGACACTTCCGGAGGATCCGGCTATACCACTCCTGGGCATATACCCAGAGACTTTACCTGCATGCAATAAGGACACATGCTCCACTATATTCATAGCAGCCTTATTTATAATAGCCAGAAGCTGGAAAGAACCCAGATGTCCCTCAACGGAGGAATGGATTCAGAAGATGTGGTATATTTACACAATGGAATACTACTCTGCAATTAAAAACAATGAATTCACGAAATTCCTAGGCAAATGGTCAGAACTTGAAAATATCATCCTTAGTGAGGTAACCCAATCACAAAAGATCACACATGGTATGAAGTCACTGATAAGGGGATATTGACCCAGAATCTCAGAATACCCTAGACACAATCAGCATATCAATAGATTTCTAAAAAGATGGAAGGAGAGACCCCTGGTCCTGGAAAGACTGGATGTAGGGGAACGCCAGGACAGAGTAATGAGAGGGGGTTGAACGGAGAAAAGAGGGAGGGAAGGGGGCTTATGGGACTTTCGGGGAGGGAGGAAACGGGAAAGGGGAAGTGATTTGGAATGTAAATTAAAAAAATAAAATAAAATTAAATTTAAAAAAAAAAAAAAAAAAAAAAAAGTCCAGTAAAGGAGAAGCAATTTTCAGTGGTTCCAGCAAAACCTGAAACTGGGTTGCTTGATTTTAAAGGCAGTTCCTCCACCTGAATCTGTGTACCCGAAGGAAAACTAAGCCCTCTGAGGCTTTATTACCACTTCTCAATCTTAGATAACAATAATGACTGTTATGGAGAGTTTTAAGAAGACTTAAGTCTTAATACATGACTTTTTAAATGCCTGATGCATGGTAAATATTCAGTAAGAAATAACTTCTATGAAATATGGATTTTGCCTCTTTTCTATAAGGCATACTTGAAATATTTCCTTCTATTGTTTTCACAAATGGTACAGTTAAGTTTCACTCATTTTTAGGAAAAAAGTTTTAAATACAATAAGTGAATTCTCTTAGGATAGTATAAACCTACTTTTCTAGATAAAGGAAATTTACTTGTGTGATAAAAGGAAACTCAGGGACTAATTAATAAGTCAACAACTAAGTTTAGTATGTGATACAAGAAAGTATAGGTAACCAATAAACAAACACTCCTATCTGCCTCATCTGCACTGTCTTTGTCAAGATAAAGAACTCAGGCCTGAAATCATTAAAGCAATTATATTGTACATCCTTGTTTTTTCTGACTAATATAAAAAGTCACCATTTCTTGAGAACAAGCTTTCTTTGTAAAGATCATTCTCTTATTTCCTGGCGGATGGGCTCAGCACTATAATACTAAGAACGAATATTTGAAACATATTAACAACCTGAAAAGTTACATAGTGAAATTTTCTTCCATACTGCAAAGAAGTTCTAGAAGAGTAAAATAACATACATTGTACATGAACCAAAGCTTTTAGTATATCACTTAAGTGTTTCCCAACATAGTTGTAACCAGAAGAGAATTTGTGCATATTTATACATTCTAATACAAGGAGGTGGAGTTCCTGAGTTATAATAGTTTTGGAGAATGCATCTGTTGATGAAAAACTAGTTTAAACAAGTTGTGTGTGTGTGTGTGTGTGTGTGTGTGTGTGTGTGTGTGTATGTGTGTGTGTGTTTGTGTGTGTGAGTATGTACAGCATTTAGGGAGAGATCTGAAAACATAAAAGCCTACTTTGACAAAGTAAGTTGACAATAATTACAAACTTGTGAATACAATTTTATATGTTTGAAGTAATGAGCATATATGGTAATATACATGTGTGTAAATATGAATGTACTCTACAGTTGTAATTGAAGACCACTTTGAAATGAGTTAGACTCTTGAAATACATGAGTAGCTCCAGGGCAAGTTCGACTGGAAAATGAAGATACAGTAAATAACTGTCTTGAGTTTTATTATCATTGCACATGCATTTTTGCCAAATGATATATAGTCTATGGAAGTTTGTGCTATATTTTCGAACTCAGTGCCAAGATACCTCTGTATTGAAATGTGATTGACTTATCTTGACACATGTGTGACCCTTGGCCTGAGAGGCATACTGGTACACTGCATTTTTGGAGCAGTTCTATGGATTTACCTGCTTTCCCAGGTGTGCTGTGCTTGGTGTAATGCTGTGCCTGTAATGACTCACATTGATCTCTTGATTTTGTGGTTAATTAAGATGTATTTTGCAGCACAGCCCACAGATTCCAAGGCTCAGAGGATTAGTCAATAGCATTCTGCAGCACTGTCATTAGCAGTGCAAACCTTCTTAAAGGCACAGTCATTTTTTTTTGTTAGTTTGTGCTTTTACTTTTATGTCCAATAATGACATACTTAGAGATGAAGAAGAGGCAGGTAGCAGCTGTAACACAGAAACATACGTGGGCCTGGGAATTGAATCTAGATTACATGATTGTACATTAACAAAATGTGTGTAGAAATAGTCTGGGTGAACCTATGTTATTATTAATGAAACCTCATGCTGCCACAGTGTGTTCTAAGTATCACAACCATTATAATATAACTAAGTGTTTTAAAATCTACGAAGAATGGTACAGCAACTTTGGAATAGGCATCCACCAGGAAAAAAAAGTGAACAAACCTGACATGAGAGCAATTTGAGAATTTGAGATTAGGAGGGAGACAAAAATGTATTAAAAAATGTTTTTTGTGCTGTGATCAAAACATTAAACAGGGTTCCCTGGGTCCCATGTAAAGACCTATGAATAACTTGTGGAGTAGAAAAATTATGAAGGCAGACAAAGGCCAATGCTCACATTTAGCAAGCACAATATATTTGGACAGTTTCACTGAAGACAAGTTTTCTTTTCTCTGTGTCAATGAACCACTGGTGTCAGCCCTTAGTTATGCAGGTGTTCAGCATTCTGCTGAAACTATAGCAAAATGAACACTCATTTAATGTCATCGAAGCTGTCTTTTGACAGACGCAATATAGTCAAGATTGTTCTGAGAATGATCAGAGCCCATGATCATAACTCTTAAGAATGTGCTCACTGGGCTTACTGTGTTAATACACAACTCCAAAGAACATTCCAGGTATTGCCTCTCTCTTTTCCACATTGTTCCTTACACAATATTTGTATATCCATGAAAAAAGGAGAAATCCATGGTCACCAAAGCTAAGCTTTTGGTATTTTATTAAAGATAAAATTTGAAGTGAATAATTTTTCATGGAAACATTTGTTTACTCAAGAACTAGTATACTTAAAGGATTAGAAATATCTGCTTGACTTTGGAAAGAAAAAATAGCTGATGGATTTCATCTCTTTAACAAGAGAATTTATTTTATAGAAGCAAAGAAAGCCACATATACCTAGTTAGGTCACTGAAACCTAGCTATACCAAAGTACAGGGTGTTGTGGTTATTTGATTAGTGTGTTTGAGTTTGTGTTATCAAAGCTTTTCATGAATCTTGAGAGAGATGTGTCTAATTTTAAGAAATTAATGGGTAAAAATAGTCCACAGCTTGTAAGTGATTAAATACTAGACTTTGTTTTTACTGAGTGATTATTTTAGAATTATGTCATTTTTTTCTTGTCTTAGTCAAGTAAATTAATGAATCAAGTAACTTTTGAAGACTAATTCCTTCGCCACTATTGTAACAAACTCTCTATTCTTTGAAATATAACTTTATATTAAAGTATACACTTACATTCATCAGGAAATTTCATCACAGTGTTTTAGGCAAGGACAAGGGTGGAGGAAGGCTGGATATTTAGAGTAATCAACTCAAAACTCTCTAACTGAAGCCACTGTAGCTCACTGTCAGAGGCTTTAGAAGAAGACTTAGAAACTGAATCCTAAGCAAGCACAAGGTGTCTCAGGATAGTGGGAATAATGGCTTGCAAGTCATGTATAAACTTAGTAACATTTTCTATTTACTAAGTATTGATATTAGAATCCTATCATTATGTCGGTTAAACCACACAAAGATATTTCTGGAGAATAAGAAGAGAGATGAGAGAAAGGTATTGAAACTACTGTGCTTATTAAACTAACCCACCAAACACATACTAATTTTTAGAATGTATCTTTTTTGTTTTACTATATTATTGTTGTTGTATTACATACTGCTCACTGCCCTCCTCCCTCATGGTCACTTCCCACAATTCTTCTCTTATCCTCCCTTCCATTCTACTATGAACATATCTTTAATTTCAGAAAAACTAGGATCTATTTATTACTTGCTATGGATAGGTATTTTTCCTATGTGTATAACTGTGCATTACGATGGTGCAATGGCTTCAGCAGCCAGAAGGGGAAAGTCAAACATGGTTGTAATACAACTCCGTTACCTGCTTGGTGAGTATATGGTGAATCATGGAAAATGATGAATTCAGGTGAAATGTAGTTGCTGTGTGGTGGGGCAGTGGTGGCAGGCTTTGCACATTATGTTTCAACCATGAGACTTTGCAAAATAATAAATCACTCCTTAGGATGATCCCTTTTCACAGACATTTAAAACTTGGCCTTTAAATCTTAGAACTCTACATTGGAACATGCAGGTCGACAAATCAATTTTTTTTCTCTCCTCTCAAGACCTTTCCCCAAAATTGTATTCTATTGGGATTTGGGCTACAAGACCTCATTGCCATCTTGGAAAAAACTTTCAGTAAGAGATAAATGAATCCTCATGGGAAAGTAAGCTCCTCATTGTTCTTTTTTGGGATTGTCCATTTGTGTTTATGAAATCTTTGTTTGGATTTCATAAGCAAATGGCTAAAACACCAATAGTGGTTGTGCTATACCTTCAAGAGGACACAGCTGCTTCAAACACATACATTTTCTCTGTTGACAATAAGGATGTAAAGAAGAAATTAGTCTTCAGAAAGTTATCTGATTTATTAATTATGTTGTTAGTTAAGAAAAATAAGTCCTATACCACTAAAATAAATATTCACTAAAAATGACACCTGCCATTTTGTCATTTAGTGAAGAAAAATATAATGTTAAAAATAGGGAAATGAAATATATTCTCAGAGCTACGGAGATGGCTCAGTGATTAAGACCACTGAATGCCCTTCCATTGGACCTGAATTTGAATCCCAGTACACATACTGTAGAAGCAACCATCTCTAGGTACAGTGTCAGGGAACTTTACACTGTCTTATAGCATTTGAAGGCACTGAAGACTCATAATGGATAGGAATAGATGGAGATGAAACAGTCATATACATCAAATAATAATAAATCTCAAAATAAATTCTAAAGTAATTCTCAGAAATAACACTAGGATATGATAGGTGAGTTTTATAAGCTCAGTAGCTTTAATTCTAGACTTGGACTCTCTGCTTGTTACACTCCACAAATTTCTGTGTAGAATTTTATCCAAAGTAAGTAGAAAATCTGTTACTTAAACTTATATTTGACTTCAAAACAAAATGTATATGCATGAAGCTATTATAGCTCTTTTGAAGGTATAGCATATTGGTGTTGTAACTATTTTCTGATGTAATCTTATTTAGGAGACCTATTTCTCAGTGTCCTTCTAAAGCTCTCTTTTCCCTAGTGACAAACTCTAGAGGCTTCAGTCAGAAACAATTAGTTAATCCTTTTCCCTCACCCAATATCAGATCATGTCCCTCCCCGCCATTTCTTCCATTTTCCCTCCCAGGTCCCTCCCTCCCTCCCTCCCCTCTTGTGATTGCTTTCTTCTCCCTCCCAAGTGGGACTAAGGCGTCCTCACTTGGGCACTTCAGTTTCTTGACCTTTTTGAGTTCTGTGGCTAATATCCACTTATTAGTGAGTACATACCATGCATATCTGAGTTACCTCACTCAGGATAATATTTTCTAGTTCTATCCACTTGCCTGCAAAACTCAGGATGCCCTCATTCTTAATACCTGAGAAGTATTCCATTGTGTAAATGAACCACATTTTGCAGAAAGAAGGGAAACAGGCAACCTTTGGAGAGAGGAGGTTTGGGGCGGGGGGACCCTCCAGGATGAACCAGAGACCTGGGAGGTAAGAGACTCTCAGGACTCAAAAAGAGGGACCTTAGATGAATGCCCGACAGTAGGGAGAGGGAACATATAGAGCTCATCTCCAACTGGAAGAGAGGGCATCAAATGAGGGAGAGGGAGGCCATGTCACAGTCACAACTCTGACCCAGAATTGCTCCTGTCTGAAAGAATTACAGGGATGGAAATGAAGAGGAGCCTGAGAAAAGAAGGACCAGCGACAGGCCCAAAGTAGGTTCCAGCTCAAGGGGAGGTCCCAAGGCCTGACGCTATTACTGATGCCATGGAGCGCTCACAAAAAGGGACCAAGCACGACAGCACTCTGGAAGACCCAGCAAGCAGCTGAAAGAGTCAGATGCAGATATTTGCACCCAAACAATGGACAGAAGCAGCTGACCCCTGCTGTTGAACTAGGGAAGACTGAAAGAAGCTGAGAAGGGTGACCCTGTAGGAAGGCCAGCAGTCTCAATTAATCTGGACCCCCAAGATCTCTCAAACACTTGATCACCAACCAGGCAGTATACACCAGCTGATATGAGGCCCCCAACACAAATACAGTAGAGGACTGCTGGGTCTGTGTTCATTCAGAGATTATATACCTAACCATCAAGAGACTGGAGGCCCCAGGGAGTTTACAGGTCAGGTGGGGTGCAGGGTGGGGACATTCACGTGGAGACAGGGGGTAGGGAGGAGGTATGGGATATGGAACAGTCGGAGGGTGAATGTGGCCGGGAAATAAAATATGGAGTGTAAATAAATAAAATAAGTTAATTAATTAATAAAAAGAGTAAGAAGTCAAAAAAAGAAAAAAGAAACCTTTAGTTAATTACTCCATATCCATCCAATACCACAACCTGGCCCCTGCCAAAAACATTTTGCATTCATATGATGGGATTTCCTGGTAATGCAAAAAAAAAAAATACAGAGACTGATATATATTTTATTTCAGATATGAGAGAGTTTCATGAACCTGAAGTATTTATTCCTGGAGAGTTCAAGGCTGGCTTTCTGGTGTGTTCTAAATCTTATTTTCATGAAAGCAGAGCCCTGGGTCACTCTCAAAACACACTTCGCAGAGAGTTGTATATCTCTCAAATCCCACAGGCATCTCTACACTTAGGCTGAGAAAGGAGCTGCTAATGGAGTTTAAAAGGTTACCTTCATTAACTAAAAATAAATCCAAGCGAATAGCCTCCCTTCGAAGAAGGGACATTTCGAATAAGCGCTGTTAAGTGAAATGAAAGACAGATTCATCTTTGCAATGTTTTCCTAGTGTGTCTCTCCATTCCTCTTCGTCTGTGTGTGCCACCTTCTAGTCCTTCTTGGAACCTGATTAGTCTTCAGGGCCTTCGTAATGTCTGCAGGTGAGCACAGATCAATTTCCTGCCTCTCTTCAGCTGTGGTAAATCATTTATTGGGATGAATGTTTTACAGAGCCAGGGAAGGGGAAAACTCATGAAAAATAAATATGCTGACACGCCCTGTGCCCTCCTAAAGCAGCCATGAGGCTTCCCATGCTGACACTCTGGTGTTGACACAGTGGGAACACTTCCTCTCATTCCACAGCACTGTGGCTGGTTGTACTCAATTAACACACAGTCCTCCTAGGGTCACTTTATTTTCTAAAATAGCATTATATCATTTGGTTCACTATATTGTAGTACACGGTTTTGTAGTTTGTTTGTTTGACTTTTTTCATTGTTGTTTTTGTGGGTTTTGTCTTGTTTTTCTTTTGTTATTTTTTGTTTTCGTTTTGTTAGGATTTTTTGTTTGTTTGATTGCTTGTTTTGGTCTAATCCAGGAAAATGGACACTATCATGGTTGGAAGTTTGTCTGACAAAGTCCGTTACTTATGCAGTCAATTATTCATTCTTTCTAAAAAAAAAAAAAAGCAAATAGCAAGTAAAGAAAAGCAAGGAAAATGCCTTATCTAAATGGGGCCTTTAAGCCTTAATTCTAAGATCTGAACAGATAATACATACAACATACATATTCATATATAAAAGTTTTTTAAATAATTATTTTAACCACTGGGTCAATTTACAACAATTGGTTTTCTAACAATAAAGCTATTTTTTTCAACTGTGCATTTAAATTATATCCCTGGACTGAAAATGTGGCATGGTCCCCTTGATTTGATAAAACAAATCAAGCAGAAAGCCCATGTGGATAAGAGCGGTGACAGTTTCCATCTCTCACTGCGATGACTTTGTTTGCTTTTTCCTGCCTTTGCTGTAGATTCTTATGTTTCTGTTAGCCAGAGATGACAGGACTGAGGAGGGTATCCTTGATGTGCTTCTTGATGTCTCAGGAACATATCATCTGATTCAGCCTAATCCTCAGGAGTACCTGTCAATACTGGTAGAGGCCTTCTTATAGCTCAGAGTGGAAGGCAGGGTGGGGTTAGGATAGAGCGTTTAACTCGCCTGTGTGGGACCTTAACTAGAGATCCAGGAATGCCAACAAATAAGAACATAAAACAAAGAAAACCATCAAAGGAGGATAACAGACAAAATAACGGTGTTAGGTAATGCAGGCGTCAACCAGACTTCACTGGCAGGGAAGAATTTTGTAATTATTTGTAGACATTCTAAGTCTGGGCACTGAGAGGTAAAGAACAAAATAAAACAAAACATATCTAAATAGGTAGCAAGAAGTGTGGCAGTCATGAGCCAAATGGAAAGGATTCCTTTTGACAACCACAGAACTTAAATCTCTAGTTATTGTACTCAAAGTGTGTGAATTACAGGAAATGTCTTCTGGATTGCTTCCTGACTAAAACAACCTTTTCCTGTTTGTACCATGCTGAGTAACTTTTTATTAACTCCCCTCAAAGACCCCACCATTTTTTATTTTTTTCAGTCTCTAATGTCTTTTCTCAAGCGGGGATCTTTGTGTATTTCTGTTTCTCATTTCATCTCCAGAACCACTGAATAGATTTCAATTAATAACCCTTTCTATACCTCTAGCCATCACCACCTCTAGTCCATCTGCTAAGTCAAGAGGAAGTCTGCATCCATCAAATTGGTATTCTTTTCCAGAGAATCAATCATTCACACCGCTCTTCAAGCATTTCTCAAATAGGTTCATGCATTTTCAACTGCCGCCCCCCGCCAATGATATTATCCACACAACCCTCAGCATCTTTGGTGTGGCCATATTCTCATCAGTTTGCCTTTAGAAAATAGTTTGCTGTTCCAAGATGTCTTTCAGCTCTGATCTGCAAAATCATTTTAAGACTTGAACAAACAGGGATCTAAAATGCACTGTGAAATGTTGTTCTCTATAATTTTGAACACAGATGAGTAAGACTGCTCATAAGCATGCTTGAATTTACACTTCAATCATGCACAAATATTCATTAAAATTGAGCTCCATTGTAAGAGATTTCTATCTTCTAACTGACGTCGTAATCTTATTTGGGGGTTTTGGTGACATCCAATTACAATTAAATTATGAAAACAGTACTATCATTTGACAGCCTCACTCATAAATTTCTCAGTATTAAATATCTGCATTAACTCCACAAAATATGAACATTCTCAGAGTATTTTTTATGTCTCTGCCTGATTTTTACTTCTAGGTTTTATACTTAGGACCTCATAATGAAAGGCAAGTAGGCTACCACTCAGAATCATGTCCTCACTCTGGAGCATAGATTTTGCCATTGATTTAAAATCTTTAATGTGAAACCACTGTTTCTAATATGATCACTTCCAGGTTCTTAATGTAAATATTATTGACAAATGTCTATGCCAAGCACTATTTATTTCATATTCATATCAACAAAATATGCCAATGTTATCTAAACTCACATTATTTTGTCATTATTTGTCATTTTTATATCTTATGATTTCTTCATCCATTTGCTATTTACTAGGGTCAAACTTGTAAAAGTATGTTTATAATTGTTTTCTGAGGATTACATTTTAATGGCATCTTCCCACTTTCTGTTTCTCAAGCAAGAAAATATTTTCAATGAGTGGAAAATTTAAAATCTAACAAATTGTGTTTAAATTATTTTTTAAATTAGAAAAAACTATCTCATGGGAAACATGCATCTAATTAGTCACCAAATCTATTATTGCTTTAAATGGGGAGAAAAAAAAAAAACAAGCCGTGCCAGGCAGATGCCTTGCCAGTTTCTATGTATCAGAGGCTATGCATCTCTGAGCCAATGACTTGAAAGTAAAGGTATTATGAATTTTTTTTTCATTTTTTTCTTCTTCTTCTAGGTAGGAACATTGGTTTAATATAAAACTCAGGAAAAGTTCCATATATTATTCCAAATCTTACCAAAAGGATGTTTTAATTTTTTATTGGTTATTTTATTTATTTACATTTCACGTTATCCCCCTTCCCAGTTTCCTCTCTGCAAACTCCTTATCCCATCCACCCCCTCTCCCCTGCTTCTATGAGGGTGCTCCCCCACCCACTCCTGCCTCACCACCCTAACATTCCCCTAGGTTGGGCATTGAGCCTTCACGGGACCAAGATAAATAAATAAATAAATAAATAAATAAATAAATAAATAAATAAATGTACCAGGGATATGGCTCAGTGGTTAAGATCACTGATAGCTTGTCCAGAGGCCCTGAGTTTAATTCCCAGCAACCATGTGGTGGATCACAACCATCTGAGATGGGATCAAATGCCCTCTTCTGGTGTGTCTGAAGACAGACAGTAGTAGTGTAGTGTACTCACATATATGAAATAAACATGTTTTTAAAAAGGATTATTTTAAATAATCTTAATTATACCAAAGAATACAGAGCTGTTGTTATTTTACTTATTTATTTTACTGAATGGCCAAGTGAGAAATAGCGTGCTTCTCCACAGCATCAGATATAGGTCACTTGCTCATTTTAGTGTTGGAACATATTGATTTTAGCAATAGTTGTCTCTACATAGCTTTATTGTTCACCATTCCTTGGCAAGAAATGAAATTATAAATTCCCTGATAGTTGTATATTGGATGCTGGTTTGTAGAAGATTCATAGATGAGAATGGGAATTCTAAATATTGACTATATTGTTCCACAATCAATGTAATTGGACAACATGAATTTTTAACCCAAGACTATTTATCTGTACTCTTTTGGGGGCCTTCATTTCGGAGAAATTATTCAGATTAAGTAAATGACTTCATGTTTCTTCTTTTCTTTTTTCATATTCCAACTTTAAATTCTGATTCATGCACTTATTCTGTCTTCAGACTGGGGAACCTATTAGGACCTGTCTCCCCTATGTGCACCTCTGTATAATCACACACCCCAGTAAGGAAATATATTTCTAATTCAACTTCAGATAAAGGTTATGAATTATTTCTTGGTCTTCTCATAAAAACCACTAATTCTGAGGTATCTTCTAACTTTATCCATGCTACTTTAAAAACTATAGAAAATCAATAACTATATTTTACAAAGCCAGTGACTTGGATGGCCACACAGCTGTAAATAGTATTTTCCTTCAAATAGTGTACATCCACTTCCATCTCATGTTTGATTTTTCTCTCAGACAGAAGGACCTCAGTCTCTTATAGACCAAGCCTGCTAATGCTGGGCCAACTTATAAAATAAATTTGTAGTCACACACATTGTGCTTCTTCAGATAGATGCTAAGAGTGTTGTTGTGGGACAATTGTAAGCAATGAAGGTCTTTTAGCTGTTCGGGAAAAGTTCTTTGAAGTTTCAAATGCCAATAAAACTCTCATGTAGCTTTTACAGAAATTCACAAACACGCACTATACTGACCAGCATTAAAGAGACAATCAATATCTACCAATTCATCACAGTATTTCCTTTCCTGTAAGTGTATGGGAATTCTAAATATTGACTATATTGTTCCACAACCAATGTAATTGGACAACATGAATTTTTAACCCAAGACTATTTATCTGTACTAAACATTTCACTTAGCTACTTTATACTATTGCCTTTATTAGAAAGGCCTAGACTCTCTCTTATTCTATGTATTCTCTATCAATCAATTAATCTCTATCTGTCTGTCTGTCTGTCTGTCTGTCTATCATCAAACTTTATATCATCATTTATCTATTTGTCTATCAATTTGTTATCTGTCTAGCATCTATCACCTGTATATCCTCCTCCTCTGCATCATCATCATCATCATCATTATCTATATTATATAATTATAGTAGGGCACTAAACAGATTTGGAAACATACACTTTTTTTTTTACATTAGCTCCAATGTGTTGATTACAGTTAGGGTCTTATACTTGTGTAATATCTTTGTCATACCTGTGAGTTTTCTTATCTCTTGTCCTTTCTTTCAAGTCATAGTTGAAGGTACAAATGAATAGTATTAGTAGACTAGCACCTATAAACACCAAATTAAAAAGCAAAACATTTAATATCAAAAATTGGATTAGCCACTTTGTATAGAATTTTCCTATTAGAAACAAGGCCTGCTTGCTTCAGTTTTTAAATATCAATGTTTTCATTGTACGAGAATTTAAAATTTTGAAAAAATGATATCTTCTCATCCAAGTCCAATAGAATTTATAGATATACAGAATTTATAGTTGTGCAGACCATGGTTTCAGAGTTGATTAGTTCCAAACAGTTATTAGCAAATTATGGTACATTGTGAGGTTTCAAAACCTGGGCTCGATTGGCTTTATTTTGCTTTAACTACTGAAAGTGTTGAGAACATTGACTGGGGTATAGAAGTTGAAAACTTGATTGATGACTCAAGCTAATTATCCACCATTGCTTTATTCCTGCTAATGAGATGTTTACAGCAGATTTCTAGGAGTCTGTTTCAGAGAGGAAAGAAAACACAATCTATTAATGAGGGGTTCTATCAAATGTTTCCCTTACCAATTGTTAGTAAATCATAGCAACTAAAACACTGGCTTGCTCATCAGATTTTGAATGCATCAATGTGACCAATGGTGCCTGAAGGACTTTGTGAATCACCTCTGACCATAGCTTTTGGTCAGAGTAATTAGCTGTAGAGTTTTGCACAATACCATCATAAGAAAAGCTTTTTATTCTTAACCTACATTTTTTCATATTCTTTGCAAGCAGTGTGTAATGATATATAAAGACCAACATGTACCTATTAGTTGTTATTTAGCTTTAGAGGTGTTATCAGCATTCAATAATGATGCTTTGCTTTCAATAGCCAAATATACTCTCTTTACCTGGGGTGTGTGTGTGTGTGTGTGTGTGTGTGTGTGTGTGTGTGTGTGTGTCTGTGTGTCTGTGTCTGTGTGTGTATGTGTGTCTAGGATGTGTAACTTTGGTATTATTTGATTTCATCGGTGTCTATGGTTTTTGTGTAGAGGAATTGTGTGTCAGAGGTCTATGTAAAGTGTTTTTCTCCATCAATCTGAACTTAATTTTTGAGTATCTTTCACTGAATCTAACAGTCACTGAATCTAACAGTCACTGAATCATTAAGAATAGCTGTCCAGAGAACTCCATAAATCCGCCATAAACTCTCTCCCTCTCCCTCTCTCCCTCTTCCTCTTCCCCTCCCCCTCTCTCCCTTTTCCCCTCTCCCTCTCCTCTCTCTCTCTCTCTCTCTCTCTCTCTCTCTCTCTCTCTCTCTCTCTCTCTCTCAGAAGTTTACCAGAACTGATCACCATACCCAAGTTTCTTTTTTCTCTATCTTGATTTTATTTTGATTTTATTTTATTGTTTTCATTCTTTTTGAGATTATAGACAAAAACTATTACAGAAAAACACCAATTTGTAAAAATGAAATTTTATTCAGGAGATTCCCAACTGATATCACTACAACTCAAATCCTGAACCTAAGGCTGAGGGCTTACTGAGGAAGACTACACAGAAAGACTGTAAGAACCAGAGGAGCAGGGTGTTTGCATTGACATTGCTTCTCCTGGAAAGGAAGAAGCAACACTCACGTCCAGCCTTCTTTTCCCCCACATAGGTGCTAGAGATTCAAAGTTAGGTATTTATGTTTCAGGAAAGTTGTCCATACCTCCTACTACAGACACAGAATATATTCCTATATTTCTTCTCTTACTAATTCACTCCCTGAAGACTCTTGCATTGTCCACAATGATCTTCAAAAGGATGTTGAATTTTGAAGTGGCATGTTTGATTAATTGATAGAAACTATATGTCCATATATAAATGCAATTTCAATGTAAGATGTAAATGAAAATAAACTATATTAAATCAGGTAGTAGTTCTCAGGTAGTATTTTTCTCCTCAGTAAACTTTTAAAACACACCAATTAATGATGTTGTGATTTGTTACAATTATAAGGATGAGAAAAACAAGACATGAATGGATTTATGGTTTTACTTAATTATATAGTTTTTAACATTTTTTCTGTGTCAAATAGTCTTATATCTCTCTTCCATAGAAAATCTATACAGAAAAAAGTTTGGACATTATTCATAAATGCATAAACATTAATAATTTCTACCATAGGGAAAAATTCCTTGTCTCATCAGGTTTGGATTCACTCAGTCTAATTTTCAAACTTGAGTTTAAATATGTTCATCTTTCTCTGTCCTGTTCTCTCCTACCTATGAATCACAGAAGAGAATGCTTTTTCCTCCTCTCTATCCCTTAGTGTTGAGTTGACATTAAGTATCTTTAACTTTTTTCTTATCTCCTTCCTACACAATATGCTCATGATCTATATAAAACTTCGACAAATGAATTCTGTTCATTTCCTTTGCAGCATCTATCTACTGAGGTTCTATTTTCCACAGTATTCTCATAGTCCCTATGGGACGTGTAATCAGCATATGTTGATATTATGACTTCAGATTGGGCAACATTTTCTTCACACATCAAACAGGAACTTAGCATGCCCTGCACTGTTTTCACATTGCTACCAAAAGTCATCTAGTAAGTAAGGTTCCAAATACAAGTATTGTTTAAAGGTTAACTTGAAGAACAATTGACTATGTTATAGAGAGTCATTGGTGCTTTCATTGTTTCTTTGATGTTTAGAAAGAAACAAAGAGAAACAGTCTAGGAGAGTACATGGTTGCCTTGAAACCACAATGTTCCATGCAAACATGCCTTTCTCTTGAGACTTGTACACTCTGTGTTTGTACACTTATTGTTTTCTATTTACACTCAGAACTTTCAAACGTAAGGTAGCAATTGCTTACATGGTTTTCACTCAATGTTCATTGAAATCTGGAGACCACTTAATGGAAAAAGTTCAGTGTGGGTATTAATATCAATGTGTTTACTTTTAATTCTTTGATGCGCATTCACACACACACACCTTGCTTTTAAACATTTTAAAGTCTGTATCAGAAAGCTGCAAACTCATTCACATTGAACACTTAAACATAATCATTAACAATTAATTTTGAAGCAGTTTGAATATTCTACCACACCTCCTGGCAATTTTATTTTCGAGGTGCACAATGCCACTCTGAATGAATGTTTGTTTTATTGGAGAATTGATTCTTTGTTTTGTTCTATTTTTCTTTGGAAGAAAAATAGAAATGATGAAACTATTTGTTCTATACAATCCATACTCAATATTCCAATTCCCCATGTGATGAGCCACATATCATTTATTCAGTAACAGAACTTAAACTTTGTTTTATTCCATTGTTCTTAATTCTGCTGATGAAGAAGATGAGAAGACAAGGTTTTCAGGATCTGGTCATTTTCTTTTAATTCTGAACCACGTGATTGCTACTTACTGTTGTTATACTGTGCCAATAACAGTAAATACAAATAATTTTAGCTATGGGTTGAACTGGAGAGGAAGAAGAAGTAAGGACAATTGGGGAGTGAGGATGAAATAAAGAATGTGTCAATAAGAACTCAGAAGAGAGATGCATACTTTAGGTGGCCAACTGAATAATATGTCTGGCTTGGAGCTATGTTTTATACTTTACTTTTCCATTAATAGTGTAAGTTTTCTCCTCCAGTCCTCTCCTTTCTTTCCTGTCCTCTGCTTTCCCTTTCTTGTCTTATTTATGTACTGAGACCTATATTCAGTAGATCACAGTCTCTTGGTAGTTCACTATAGTCTGTAGAGCTGTTGCCTCATTGATAATTCTTGTATCTGGAAGTTCTGTCAAACATAGCTTGTTATTTGTGCAGCTTTCAGTAGACTCAATTAGAAAAAATGTTTCTTTTCAGTAAAAATATATCAACAAACAAGGAATCAAAACACCATGTATATCTAGCACTATATGTATGATAATTAGCATGCAATCTAATCTGTCAAACGCTTTAAGTAATTTATTTTTCTTCAATAGTAAGATGAATGTTGACATATTTTATCAGTGCAATCATATCAAAACTAAGTTCACACACACACACACACACACACACACATATATATATATATATTACTTTCTGTTAAAAAAAACAAACACTTGACTTCATAGTCTCAAAATGACTGCCTCAGCTCCAAGCATGACATTTGTATTTTAATAGTAGAAAGAATGAAGCAGAGAAAAAGGGGAGTTATGTAAATCATTTATTTCTTTTAATTGAAAAATCAAAAGTATTCTCAGAAGCTCACAACAAACTTCTCCTTGGTCTTGCTTCTGTCATCCTTAGTCAGGTCTCATTCCTATTCAGTTGTCCCATGGTCACTTCTGCCTGTAGTACTTCATAAAATTATTGTTCAATGGACTGAGCACAGGGTTCCCAATGGAAGAGCTAGAGAAAGGACCCAAGGAGCTGAAGGGGTTTGCAGCCCCATAGGAGGAATAACAATATGAAGCAACCAGTACCCCCAGAGCTCCCTGAGACTAAACCACCAATCAAAGAATACAAGTGAGGGCACCCATGGTTCTAGATGCATAAATAGCAGAGAATGGACTTGTTGGACATCAGTGAGAGGAGAGGTTCTTGATCCTGTGAAGGCTCGATGCCCCAGTGTAGGGGAGAGCCAGGACAGGGAAAGGGAGTGGGTGGGTTGGTGCAGAGGAAGGGAGGATGGGATAGGAGATTTTTCAGAGGGGAAACCAGGAAAGGGGATAACATTTGAAATGTAAATATAAAAATCTAATAAAAAGAAAATGTTATGCATATGTACAATACAATATTACTCAATTATTAAAAAAAATATTGTTCAGTTTTTCAAGCTTTCATTGTGACATGGCACATGGAAAGGCCTCAGCAAATATGTGACTTTTGAGCACAGTCATCCATCTTCTTTAACTGTGAAGTAAATATTAAATTCTGAAGTATTCACATACACAAATAGCATAGCAGTCTAAAGTAAGCAAGTATCAATTAAAAGGAAAATTTTGCCAAAGGAAATACTGGTTGCCACCTCCTGTTCAGTATTGCTCCTATAGTAACATTATCTTTGATTGAGAGCATCTATACTCTAAAGAATGATTTGAGTTCTTCATTGTTCTAGATTCTGTCTTCCTCTAGATCTTAGTAAGTTCCTAAAGATAAAGGCAAGCTAATATTTACTTAAAGAACTTCCTATCTCGGCAACTATAAATTATTCTACTATCCAGGATGGTCTCTGATTTGCCTGGGCAGCCTACCAAAAGGTCTATAAAAAATTAATCCAATTGTCTTACTGATCTTTTTACTGTTAAAGATTATATTTGGGTGTGATTTTTAGTAAATCTGAAGGATAAGTTACTGTTCACATGAAATCTTTCCCAAGAGTGATTCTGAATAAACTTGAAAATTCTTGGGAAGTAACTCATGGGCCTGGAATGCAGGACTGGTCTGTGCTATACTTTAAATAGGTAGCAGGCATGAAGCAGGACTATGGGCTGAAGATTCTACATTACTGAACTATGAAAAGACAGGCCATGTGTCTTCCTGAGTACAACCAAGGAAGCATCTGCTCAGATATATTTTGCCATTATGCACTCAACTGGTTCAGTGTAGGCCTTTCTGATACTAGAAGAAACAAATTGATAGATTATAAGTCTTTGATGAAAGGTTATAATTTCCTAGCTTAAGCAAGCTGCCTTGTGTTGATTGCAATATTCAGTATTGAATATATTCACTACACTTTAGATCCAGTCGTTGACAAATAAATCATGTGAAATATTTGTGATTTTTAAAATTCTGAAGCACCATGCAAGGCATGTGCTGTCAACTATGGGGAGTGAGGTTTAGATTAAAGGGAGATATCATTAGACTTGTTACTAGAGAACCCAACATTTGTGTTTTTTTATCTATCATATGTCAAGCAGACTAAGTCTGTTTTCAACTTTCTGGTTTTTTTTTTAAAAAAATGATACAATTCAGAGACTTGAAGTTCTTGTCATAAAGATCTTTCACTTGTTTGGTTAGAGTCACGCCAAGATACTTAATATGGTTTGTGGATATTGTGAAGGGTATTATTTCTCTTACTTCTTTCTCAGCCTGCTTATCCTTTGAGTATAGGAAGGCTTCTGACTTGCTTGAGTTGATTTTATATCCGGCCACTTTGCTGAAGTCGTTTATCAGCTGTAGAAGTTCTCTGGTGGAGTTCTTTGGGTCGCTTAAGTATACTATCATATCGTCTGCAAATAGTGATAGTTTGACTTCTTCCTTTGAAGAAAGAAATTGAAGAAGACCTCAGAAGATGGAAAAATCTGCCGTGCTCATGGATTGGCAGGATTAATATAGTAAAAATGAGCATCTTACCAAAAGTAATACACAGATTCAATGCAATCCCCATCAAAATCCCAACTCAATTCTTCATAGAGTTAGAAAGAGCAATTCAAAAATTCATCTGGAATAACAGAAAACCCAGAATAGCTAAAACTATTCTCAAGAGTAAAAGAACCTCTGGGGGAATCAGTATCCCGGACTTCAAGCTGTACTACAGAGCAATAGTGTTAAAAACTGCATGGTATTGGTACAGTAACAGACATGTAGATCAATGGAACAGAATAGAAGACCCAGAAATGAATCCACACTCCTATGGGCACTTGATCTTTGACAAAGGAGCTAAAACCATCCAGTGGAAAAAAGATAGCCTTTTCAACAAATGGTGCTGGCTCAGCTGGAGGTCAACATGCAGAAGAATGCAAATTGACCCATCCTTATCTCCTTGCACTAAGCTCAATTCTAAGTGGATCAAAGATCTCCACATAAAACCAGACACACTGAAACTAATAGAAGGGAAACTAGGGAAGAACCTTGAACATATGGGCACAGGGGAGAATTTCCTGAACAGAACTCCAATAGCTTATGCTCTAAGATCAAGAATAGACAAATGGGACCTCATTAAATTACAAAGTTTTTGCAAGGCAAAAGACACTGTCAAAAAGACAAAGCGGCAACCAACTAACTGGGAAATGATCTTTACCAACCTTACATCTGACAGAGGGCTAATATCCAATATATACAAAGAACTCAAGAAGTTAAACTCCAGAGAGGCAAGTAACCCTATTAAAAAATGGGGTACAGAGCTACACAAAGAGTTCTCACCTGAAGAATATCTAATGGCTGAGAAGCACCTAAAGAGATGTTCATCATCCTTAGTCATTAGGGAAATGCAAATCAAAACAACCCTGAGATTCCATCTCACACCAGTCAGGATGGCTAAGATCAAAAACACAGGAGACAGCAGTTGTTGGCGAGGATGTGGAGAAAGAGGAACACTCCTCCACTGCTGGTGGAATTGCAAGCTGGTACAACCACTCTGGAAAGCAGTCTGGCGGTTCCTCAGAAAACTGGGCATGACACTCCCGGAGGATCCGGCTATACCACTCCTGGACCTATACCCAGAGACTTTACCTGCATGCAATAAGGACACATGCTCCACTATGTTCATAGCAGCCTTATTTATAATAGCCAGAAGCTGGAAAGAACCCAGATGTCCCTCAACGGAGGAATGGATTCAGAAGATGTGGTATATCTACACAATGGAATACTACTCTGCAATTAAAAACAATGAATTCACGAAATTCCTAGGCAAATGGTCAGATCTTGAAAATATCATCCTTAGTGAGGTAACCCAATCACAAAAGAACACACATGGTATGCAGTCACTGATAAGGGGATATTGACCCAGAATCTCGGAATACCCTAGACACAATCCGCATATCAATAGATTTCTAAAAAGATGGTAGGAGAGACCCCTGGTCCTGGAAAGACTGGATGTAGGGGAACACCAGGACAGAGTAACGAGAGGGGGTTGAATGGAGAAAAGAGAGAGGGAAGGGGGCTTATGGGACTTTCGGGGAGGGAGGAAACGGGAAAGGGGAAGTGATTTGGAATGTAAATTAAAAAATAAAATAAAAAAAAAGAAATCTAAATTGAAAAAAAAAAAAGATACAATTAAAGTTTAGAGAGGCCAAATAAATTGTCTTAATTCACACAAGTTAGAAAGAGAAAGAGGTCAATAACTTTTTTCTTTTTCTATCTGTTAATGTTTCATAATTTAGACTTTTATATTCTAAACTATTCATTTAGATAGAATTGAATAACGCAATTTTATAACATGAAATTTTATGGATTTTTTTCCTATGCCTGTACTAAAATCAAGATAAGTGGGTTTCACTTTATTTATTCCAGGAGGTTTCTAGCTACTAAGTTTTATCCTGCAGTAATTGAATACCTAAGGCTGCTTTACCTGAAACACACCCCCCAGCTGATAATGACAGTTCAGTGAACCACTGTGCAAGTTTCCCCTTGACTTCTAATGTTCCATCTATAAACACACTTACCCTTCACTGATTGTGAATTAACTAATGCAACATCTTTGCTGTCACAGCTGATGAGAACCTAAAATTAGTAGCACCAGGTGTGCTTTGGTAGGCACACAGGACAGGTATGTTCTGAGCCTTTTCCATCCCTGGATGTGGCTTCTTTCAATTAGAGAACTGGAAAACCATGCAGGCTGCAGAAATGCCAGGGAAGTGGTGCTGGAAAGAACTAGAAACAAAGAAGTCATTTTGTCCTGTGTAGTTATTCCTTCATAATATTAGGGTTTCATTTATTCTCAGGCCCACACTTGTTGAAATCAGTTGGCTATCATTAGATCTTGACTTGACCTCTCAGCGATATTCCAGCTGTGACCACTAAACACATTGTAAGGTCTTGTGTATGGGGGGGGATCTTTTCTGGTTTGGAAGTTTCTTAACTAGTGTGAGATTGACATCTAATTGTACTTGTTACATTGTCTTCCTAAGCTGAACTTAGGAGTCACTGAGTAGTGAGTTGGTCTTTGTTTAGACTCCATGCACACAACAGAGGAGTGAAGGCATTCTGTACTCATTCATCTGTCTCTGCCTTTCCATAGTGAATAAAGTGAACTTTCCAAGATCCAAAGTATGAGTAGAAAAAAATACTACCAAAAGGTGTTATTTAATATGAGCCTGGCTATGGTGTTTGTCCATGCTCATAGCCTCATTGCTTTGTGGAAGGAAGGAGATTATTCCAGAATTTTATCATACCCATTTCCCCCTTTCCTCCAATGCCCAGGGAGACAAGTGAATATGTATTTACCCAAATTATATAAATTGTTATTATTTCATCAACACAGTTGTTCCTCTTGACATTTATAGAGTGTCCTTTAGTAGCTTTTTTAGATGCACTGCTCACAACTTTCTAGTAAATAAGAGGAGGCTTGTATGCCCTCTTCACAGGTAAGATCTTTGAAGTACAGGGTGATTAACTATGCTTCTGTGGATAATGAGGCACCTGGCTAGTGTTATCCATGTGCATGCCAGAAGACTGCAAAGATTGAGGCATTCTGTCCTTGAGGATACATTTGTTAAGTGTCCAGTATATTCCAGACACTGTTCAAAGTGTTGTGGATGGAAATTTAAATAAGACAAAAAGATATCCTATATTTAGATAGTTTAAAGATTAATAGTAGGGCTCGTTTTAACAATTAAGGGTGGTAGATGGCTGCAAAGTATTATAATAAATCAGTGTGTACGTCAAGATTGGTTCCTTGTAGCAGAATCACTGAGGGATGTATTTGTTAACCCTGAGACATCCTATGTACAGCCATGCATATGGGTGTGTGAAGATATGCCATAAGTGTGTGGGATTTTTATTGAAAATGCAAGTCCGATTAGTATTAGGTCTTATCAGATAATAGAATGTAACATTTAGACAACTTTATAGACCAAGAGTAGAGACTTATAAATGCTACTTTGGTCTAGTTGCCTTTCTCTGATGAGGTTATCTCAGCAAACTGTACACGCAAGGAGCAAAATGATGCATGGGCTCTGAGGTCTGAGGCCGAGCTTTCTGGTAAAGCTGCTTCAGTGACCAGAAATAAAGTAGCACTTATTCTTTAATGAGATCCTTTGATATTACCAGTCACCATATCAGAAGATAAGGCCAAGCAGAGCTCTGCAGTCTATCCCATGAAACTGACTACCCCTCCTCCTTTATTCTTGCAGAAAAGAAATGTATTGGCTCTGAAAGTGTCACTGGTCCTCTACCTCCTGGTGACAGCATATATGCAAAGAGATCAGAAACTATTTAAATGTGTGACTTAAGACATACTGTGTTTGTTATGAAACAATGATAGAAACTGTTTTTAGAAAAAGGTATTGTGCCCGAGGGCGGGTTGGCGCTGTGGTCGTCTGGGTGCCAGATCGGCGGGCCATCTTGACCACAGGGTGAGCGGCGCCACGGAGAGTGCCCTCCGCCATCTTTGCTCCAGTGACCAGGTAGTTGGGACCGCCAGGCTCAGAGACAGACAGGCATAATATCGCTTCGGGTTCAGGCAGCTTGTGTGTAACCTGCTCCCAGGTGCTGGGCTGATCTGCAGTGACCAGCGCGCCAGATCTGCTGTGGGACTTCTGCCTGGCAGAGGGACGCCCCCTCCCCCCCCAGGAGATATCACACACCCCTGCACAGGGCAGGAGCCTGCCAGCCTCCCTTTGGCGACCTCTGCTCCAGGAATCCACTAGGCTGAGCCTTTAGATGTGCAAGGCCTCCCCAATATAAGATCACTTGGGACAAAGCACATTAGGGCTCCAAAGTCACTCAGGAGCAGGCAGGCCCCAGAAATCGGTGCCAGGGGAATCCTGGTAATCCAGGGGGGGGCAGAAATAGCTTTGCAGGCTCACAGGAGGTCCAACCAACAGCCAGTGGCAGCAGGACCAACTAACACCAGAGGTATCCAGATGGCAAAAGGCAAACGTAGGAATGTTACTAACAGTAATCAAAGTAATGTGGGACCATCCGAACCCAACTCTCCAACAGCAGCAAGTCCTGGATACCCCACCACACCCGAAAGACAAGATCTGGATTTAAAATCACTTCTCATGATGCTATTAGAGGATCACAAGAAGGACACAAATAAATCTCATAAAGAGTTACAGGAGACCATGAATCAACGGTTAGAAGCCCTTACAAAGGAAACACAAAAATCGCTTAGAGAAATGCGGGAGAACATGGATCAAAAGATGGAGGCGCACAAGGAGACAACACAAAAATCGCTTAACGAGATGAATCAACGGGTAGATGCACTCACAAAGGAATCACAAAATTTGCATAAAGAAATGCAGAAGAATATGGGTCAACAGACGGATGCCCATAAGGAGGCAACACAAAAATTGCTTAAAGAAATGAATCAACGGTTAGATGCCCTTACAAAGGAAACACGAGAACTGCTTAAAGAAATGCAGGAGACGATGGATCAACAGATGGAATCCCATGAGGAGGAAACACAAAAATCGCTCAGAGAAATGCAGGAGAACGTGGGTCATCAGGAAGAAATCCTGAAAGAGGTAATGCAAAAATACCTTAAAGAAATACAGGAAAATACAAACAAACAAGTGAAGGATCTCAGCAAATCCATCCAGGAACTAAAAAAGGAAGTAGAAACAACTAAGAAATCACAAAGGGAGACAACTTTGGAGATAGAAAACCTTGGGAAGAAATCAGGAGTCATAGATGCAAACATCAACAATAGAATACAAGAGATGGAAGAAAGAATCTCAGGTGCTGAAGATTCCATAGAAAGCATCGACTCAACAGTCAAAGAAAATGCAAAATGCAAAAAACGCGTAACCCAAAACATCCAGGAAATCCAGGACACAATGAGAAGACCAAACCTAAGGATTATAGGAATAGATGAGAGTGAAGATTTGCAACTTAAAGGGCCAGTAAACATCTTCAACAAAATTATGGAGGAAAACTTCCCTAACTTAAAGAGAGAGATGCCGATGAACGTACAAGAAGCCTACAGAACTCCAAACAGACTGGACCAGAACAGAAATACCTCCCGTCACATAATAATCAAAACACCGAATGTTCTAAACAAAGAAAGAATACTAAATGCAGTAAGAGAAAAGGGCCAAGTAACATACAAAGGAAGACCTATCCGAATCACATCAGACTTCTCACCAGAGACTATGAAAGCCAGAAGATCCTGGGCAGATCTCATGCAGACACTAAGACAGCACAAATGCCAGCCTAGACTACTATACCCAGCAAAACTCTCAATCACCATAGATGGAGAGACCAAGATATTCCATGATAAAACCAAATTTTCACAATATTTTCCACAAATCCAGGCCTGCAACGGATAATAGGTGGAAACCTCCAATACAGGGAGAGAAACAACACCCTGGAAAAAATGAGATAATAACCTTCTTGAATCAAACCCAAAAGTAGATAACCACTCAAACAAAAAGATAGCGTCTAGAATGGCAGATGGCAATAATCACTATGCCTTAATCTCTCTTAATATCAATGGTCTCAATTCCCCAATTAAAAGACATAGACTAGCAGACTGGATACGTAAACAGGACCCAGCATTTTGCTGCATGCAGGAAACGCACCTCAGTGTCAAAGACAAACACTACCTCAGAGTAAAAGGCTGGAAAACAATTTTACAAGCAAATGGCCCCAAGAAACGAGGTGGAGTAGCCATCCTACTATCGGATAAAATTGATTTTCAACCTAAAGTCATCAAAAAAGACACAGAAGGACACTACATACTGATCAAGGGAAAAATCCACCATCAAGAACTCTCAATCCTGAATATCTATGCTCCAAATGCAAGGGCACCCTCATTCGTAAAAGAAACTTTACTAAAACTCAAAGCACACATCGCACCGCACACAATAATAGTGGGTGACTTCAACACCCCCCTCTCTGAAATGGATCGTTCAGGAAAGCAGAAACTAAACAGGGACACAGTGAATCTAATTGAAGCCTTGGACCAAATGGAACTAACTGATATATATAGAACATTTCATCCTAGAGCTAAAGAATACACCTTCTTCTCAGCTCCTCATGGTACCTTCTCCAAAATTGACCATATAATTGGTCACAAATCAGACCTCAACAGATACAAGAAGATAGAAATAATCCCATGCCTCCTATCAGATCACTATGGAATAAGGGTGGTCTTCAATGGCAACAAAAACAAAAGAAAACCCACGTACACATGGAGGCTGAACAATGCTCTACTCAATGATAACTTGGTCAAGGTGGAAATAAAGAAAGAAATCAAAGACTTTTTGAAAGTTAATGAAAATGAAGGCACAACATACCCTAACTTATGGGACACAATGAAAGCAGTGCTAAGAGGAAAATTCATAGCCCTGAGTGCCGCCAAAAAGAAACGGGAAACAGCATACACTAACAGCTTAATGGCACACCTGAAAGCCCTGGAACAAAAAGAAGCAAATACACCAAAGAGGAGTAGAAGGCAGGAAATCATCAAACTCAGGGCTGAAATCAATCAAGTAGAAACAAATAAAACCATACAAAGAATCAACAAAACGAGGAGTTGGTTCTTTGAGAAAATCAACAAGATAGATAAGCCCTTAGCCAGACTAACCAGAGGGCACAGAGATTGTATCCAAATTAATAAAATCAGAAACGAAAAGGGAGAGATAACAACAGAAACTGAGGAAATTCAAAAAATCATCAGATCCTACTACAAAAACCTGTATTCAACACAACTAGAAAATCTTGAGGAAATGGACAATTTCCTTGACAGATACCAAGTACCAAAATTAAATCAGGATCAAATAGACCATCTAAACCGTCCTATAACCCCTGAAGAAATAGAAGTTGTCATTGGAAGTCTTCCAACCAAAAAAAGCACAGGTCCAGATGGTTTTAGTGCAGAATTCTATCAGACCTTCAAAGAAGACCTAACACCAATACTCTTCAAACTGTTCCACAAAATAGAAACAGAAGGAACACTACCCAACTCGTTCTATGAAGTCACAATTACACTAATACCAAAAGCACACAAAGATCCGACAAAGAAAGAGAATCTCAGGCCAATCTCTCTTATGAATATCGATGCAAAAATACTCAATAAAATTCTTGCCAACCGAATCCAAGAACACATCAAAACGATCATTCACCACGATCAAGTAGGCTTCATCCCAGGGATGCAGGGATGGTTCAATATAAGGAAATCCATCAATGTAATCCACTACATAAACAATCTCAAAGAAAAAAACCACATGGTCATCTCATTAGATGCTGAGAAAGCATTTGACAAAATTCAGCATCCTTTCATGCTAAAGGTCTTGGAAAGATCAGGAATTCAAGGCCCATATCTAAACATAGTAAAAGCAATTTACAGCAAACCAGTAGCCAGCATCAATCTAAACGGAGAGAAACTTGAAGCAATCCCACTAAAATCAGGGACTAGACAAGGCTGCCCTCTCTCTCCATATCTTTTCAATATAGTACTTGAAGTTCTAGCTAGAGCAATTAGACAACAAAAAGAGGTCAAAGGGATACAAATTGGAAAGGAAGAAGTCAAACTATCACTATTTGCAGACGATATGATAGTATACATAAGCGACCCAAAGAACTCCACCAGAGAACTCCTACAGCTGATAAACGACTTCAGCAAAGTGGCCGGATATAAAATCAACTCAAGCAAGTCAGAAGCCTTCTTATACTCAAAGGATAAGCAGGCTGAGAAAGAAGTAAGAGAAATAATACCCTTTACGATAGCCACAAACCATATTAAGTATCTTGGCGTGATGCTAACCAAACAAGTGAAAGATCTGTATGACAAGAACTTCAAGTCTCTGAAGAAAGAAATTGAAGAAGACCTCAGAAGATGGAAAAATCTGCCATGCTCATGGATTGGCAGGATTAATATAGTAAAAATGAGCATCTTACCAAAAGTAATACACAGATTCAATGCAATCCCCATCAAAATCCCAACACAATTCTTCATAGAGTTAGAAAGAGCAATTCAAAAATTCATCTGGAATAACAGAAAACCCAGAATAGCTAAAACTATTCTCAAGAGTAAAAGAACCTCTGGGGGAATCAGTATCCCGGACCTCAAGCTGTACTACAGAGCAATAGTGTTAAAAACTGCATGGTATTGGTATAGTAACAGACATGTAGATCAATGGAACAGAATTGAGGACCCAGAAATGAATCCACACTCCTATGGTCACTTGATCTTTGACAAAGGAGCTAAAACCATCCAGTGGAAAAAAGATAGCCTTTTCAACAAATGGTGCTGGCTCAGCTGGAGGTCAACATGCAGAAGAATGCAAATTGACCCATCCTTATCTCCTTGCACTAAGCTCAATTCTAAGTGGATCAAAGATCTCCACATAAAACCAGACACACTGAAACTAATAGAAGGGAAACTAGGGAAGAACCTTGAACATATGGGCACAGGGGAGAATTTCCTGAACAGAACTCCAATAGCTTATACTCTAAGATCAAGAATAGACAAATGGGACCTCATTAAATTACAAAGTTTTTGCAAGGCAAAAGACACTGTCAAAAAGACAAAGCGGCAACCAACTAACTGGGAAATGATCTTTACCAACCTTACATCCGACAGAGGGCTAATATCCAAGATATACAAAGAACTCAAGAAGTTAAACTCCAGAGAGGCAAGTAACCCTATTAAAAAATGGGGTACAGAGCTACACAAAGAGTTCTCACCTGAAGAATATCTAATGGCTGAGAAGCACCTAAAGAGATGTTCATCATCCTTAGTCATTAGGGAAATGCAAATCAAAACAACCCTGAGATTCCATCTCACACCAGTCAGGATGGCTAAGATCAAAAACACAGGAGACAGCAGTTGTTGGCGAGGATGTGGAGAAAGAGGAACACTCCTCCACTGCTGGTGGAATTGCAGGCTGGTACAACCACTCTGGAAAGCAGTCTGGCGGCTCCTCAGAAAACTGGGCATGACACTTCCGGAGGATCCGGCTATACCACTCCTGGGCATATACCCAGAGACTTTACCTGCATGCAATAAGGACACATGCTCCACTATATTCATAGCAGCCTTATTTATAATAGCCAGAAGCTGGAAAGAACCCAGATGTCCCTCAACGGAGGAATGGATTCAGAAGATGTGGTATATTTACACAATGGAATACTACTCTGCAATTAAAAACAATGAATTCACGAAATTCCTAGGCAAATGGTCAGAACTTGAAAATATCATCCTTAGTGAGGTAACCCAATCACAAAAGATCACACATGGTATGAAGTCACTGATAAGGGGATATTGACCCAGAATCTCAGAATACCCTAGACACAATCAGCATATCAATAGATTTCTAAAAAGATGGAAGGAGAGACCCCTGGTCCTGGAAAGACTGGATGTAGGGGAACGCCAGGACAGAGTAATGAGAGGGGGTTGAACGTAGAAAAGAGGGAGGGAAGGGGGCTTATGGGACTTTCGGGGAGGGAGAAAACGGGAAAGGGGAAGTGATTTGGAATGTAAATTAAAAAAATAAAATAAAATAAAATTAAAAAAAAAAAAAAGAAAAAGGTATAAGGCTCACCAGCCACAAAGTAACAATTATTCAAGGGGTGACTAAAATAGTTGCCCAGATGTTAGCATGCACATTTATGTACCTTAATAAATTAAGTAGATTTATAAATCACTGGGGGGAATGGCATTGAGTGGCATGTTAATCCTTCATCTTGAATCATCCTATCATATTGAACTAGGTTTCAATGAGTCCTGGAATGAACAAAATGGGTTAAATGTAGGGACTCATTAAACAATAGTGTTGGTGACTCAGGGAAGACACCAAGGGACAATTTGAAGGTCACAGATGAATTACTCAGTGCTTTGAGTGTATAAGAAAGAAAGGATTCGGGATAATTCATGCAGGATCAGCAGACAACCAGTCTCAGCCAGAAGCGAAGGAAGTTGTAATACATAGTCCATCTCGAAGCTTAGCACAGAAGTCACATTAGAATGTTACCACTAGTACCTGACCTTGGAAGTATGCAGCTGTGTCCTTTCTTACGCCAAGACCAAAATGATCAATTCTTGATGTTTGATATCCTTGTGCTTTTGTTACTCCATCTTAAAGAGTCAAAATCATTCTTTTCAGAGATCTCTGGTTGATGGAGTTAACTGGATGCCAGGGAGAGAGAGAAAGAAAGAGAACAGAGAGATAGAGAGACAGTCAGACAGAGAGACAGAAAGACAGAGACAGAGAGGGAGGGATGGAAGAATAGAGGGGGAGAGGGAGAGGACACAGAGACAGAGAGATGCACAGAGAGAAACAGCGACACACACAGAAAGACAGAGAGTCAGAGGCAGACAGAAGGAGACAATACTGAAATCCTATTGGCCTTTTTAGTAAGAGAAAGCATCCTGTCTGTATTAAAACATGTATATTAAGAAAAAATAAACAGAGCTTAGTCATTGATCACCAATGTGTAAGGATAACATCAGAGACATCTACTGCAATTTAAAGAAGCTGCTTTACTATTATTATTATTATTATTATTATTATTATTATTACTGATATCTAAAATGTATTTATTTCATATATATGGATCAAAACCCAAAGTATATAAGCCATCATTCTTACAAAATAGGAGCATATTAACTGTTTAATGAGTCCAGTGACTCTCCTAGAAACTTGACTGCTTTAAAGGACTGGACAAGTGGAAGCACTAACAACTGGCCTTGCTTGTTATAAGTCAGCCACTGATGGAACTGTAAATTGTGAAATATGCTTCCTTTTAATCACCCTCAGTGTCCTTATCAATAGGAGAGAGGCTTGTGGACATGTGACTAGAAACATTTCTGCACTTCTTAAATATGCATTTGGTATTTTTATATGAATGAGTGTTGTAGGGATGAGGTAACAATGATAAATATCCCTCACCTGGCCCCTATTTTCTTAGAGCTTGTGCTGGATAGTGTAGATGCTAAACAGGTGTAGAACCACACAGTACGAGAATCAATATTCTTCTTTTGGATACACTAAATATGAAATGACTATTAAGCAACCACATAGAAATGTCAGAGGATAAGAGGGAACTGGAAATACAATTTTGACTTTTATAAAAATATTATGTAGTATTTAAAGCCATAAAATGGGATGAGGTCATTCAAACTGCAATTACAAATTTAGAAGAAAATAGAGCTAGGGAGTCAACCCTGGACTACTTGTGTAGGTAGAGATACATTTTAAGAAAAACATATTCAAAAGTGGGTAAGAGATATTGCCAAACATACAATCTAAAACTAACCTGAAGGATACAGAGAAGAACACAGGAACAAATGAACATTTTAATAATTAATTTGCATTTAACGTCTTCATGTATGATGGCATAGACTGTAATTCCAAAACTAGGGAGATGGAGGTAGAATAATTGTTAAATTTGACTCCAGCTGGGGCCACAAGCTGGGACCCACATTTATTTTCTTTCTTTCATGTTTTTATAAAGGAATGGAAAACATATGATGGAACACAGAACTCTCAGTAATAGAATCACTCTTTGGGAATTAAAATCTTCTATATACAGTTAATCAGGTCCAAGGCACTTGCTGCTAAATCTGATAACTTGACTTCAATTTCTGGGATGCTCATGGTGGAAGGAGACTACTAACTTCCACAATTTGTCCTCTGACTTCCACAGGTATAACATGGGTCATAAACCTACATACACAAATGAATACAAATAAATATGTATAATATTTTATCTTTTTTTAAAAAAAGAAAGAAAAACCTATTTAAACAAATTGATATTAGAAGAAACTATAGGGGACCTGTAGAAATGTAGTGAGATAGTGATGCAGCTCTGCTGAATAGAAGGTTGTCTTCTAAAATAATAGTGCTAAGTGACAGTCATGAGCAGCAGGTTAAAGGTGGCTGAGCAAAGAACAGCAGTGAGCAGACCAAGTCCACTCAACCCTTCAGCACATGTAGTCAACTCATTCATGCTGCTTGTTGTCACCATCCTAGATTTATTCCATGATCACTGTTACAGATTTGGTGATTAAAGGCCAACAGGGAAAACCAAAACTAATGCATTAGCTGAAACTAGCTACTACATTTACCTTGAACCAGCGAGAGAAAAGATGAAATACCAGAATGGAGGCAGAGTTCTTGCCTCTAAAAGTCTTAAACAATAGGAAAATACCTGAACTATAGCAGGATATGCACTTGGCTGTGAGTTCTAATCCAGTGAGTCCATTATGTTCATTACTGTGTCTCTGCATCCATTCTTAAATGTCTTTCCTAATCCCCCACCTACCATTTTGTACATTATTCTTTCCCATCTGTTCTCCTACAGCCTCTATTTTTAATAATCATAATAATCTGTAATAAACAGATCAGATTTGTTTTTGTGATCCTGTTCATATCACCTCCAGTTACAAATTTATGCTTCTTCTTCATTATTAACAAAATTCTAGCTCCTAGTGTATAACTCACTGCCTTCCATGGTTTATGAAATGCCATTCCTTTCTAATCTTATATTCTGATGCATATGAAACATTTCATAATCCATCATGAAAGTCTTAACCTTCATTACATGTTTTAACCATTCACAGTGCTGTTCCTTGATTCTCCTAAGTGGACTTTGTGTTTGGATACTCTTTTCAAACCAAACTTTCACGATTGTGTTTTGAGAAAAAATAATCTGTCATATTTCATGCTTGTAAATATTTTCTTTTAACACTGTCTATGATGGAGGGAAAAAGAGAACAGGAGAATGAGGGTGAGGGAGGGAGAGAGAGAGAGAGAGAGAGAGAGAGAGAGAGAGAGAGAGAGAGAGAGAGAGAGAGAGAGAGAGAGAGAGAGAGAGAGAGAGAGAGAATGATTTTTTTTAGATACTTAAGTTGCTTTTGAATTATTTAGAAAGTAAAGTCTCCCAGAAGACCAATGTTCAAGATGTCAGCCTGCCTGGACTACATAGTAAGACACTACATTGAAAGAAATAAACAGAAAATACAAGATAAAGTCTCCTTGTATGATCTTCCTTTATTGTGTAGCTTATCATAAAATACCCACGAATTACCAGGAGCCTTACATTTCTTGATCATGTCTTCCTGTGTAGTTTGGAAAATCTCCGTTGTATGAAGTTTTATAAATTTATTTATAAGATCATGTATTTCTTTTTTTCTCTTATTGGATATTTTCTTTATTCACATTTCAAAGGTTATCCCTTTCCAGGTCTCCCCTGCAGAAACACCCTATTCCACCCCCCTCCACCTGCCTCTATGAGGGTGGTCTTCCATCCACCCATTCACTCCTACCTTCCTGCCCTGGCATTCCCCTACACTGGGGCATTGAACCCCCTCAGGCCCAAGGAACGCTCCTCCTACCGATGTCCAATAAGGCCATCCTCTGCCACATATGCAGCCGGAACCATGAGTCCCTCCATATGTACTCTGGTTGGTGGTCAAGTCCCCAAAATCATGTATTTCAAATGTGAAATTGGTTCCCATCTGATTTTCCACATCATTCAATAAATGAACTCACTAATAAGCCAAAAAAAAAAAAACCAATCCTATTGAGAGTGTGATAGTAAACAGGCAGATCCATGATTCCCTGAACACAGAGAATTTATTTAAGAGTGCATATTGGAGATCCATGCCCTAAAGTTGTTCTATGGTTGTCACATAACTAGAGGAGTTCCTAACTTCTGCTCTATGTCAAGTCACCATAATCACATTTCAAATGCCTGAGAGAACCAATCTCTTCCATCATCTTAGTGTCCAGCAGCCCAACTTTATTTCTAGTTTCACAGGCTTCTAAAACATCTGCAATTTAGGGCTCATCCTCTGTTACCATGGTTTATCAAGAAATGTTTATCAAAGAAAATTTTAACATAAAACCATACAATTTTCACTCTTGGATATAGAGATCAGCTGAGATCACTTGCCAAGCCCCCATACCATCATGGGTTTCATCTCCATTATGCCTGTGCTACCATATAAAATGTTTTCCTGTTGTCCTTGTTGTCTTTAAAAAATGTTCTTCTCCTTTTATCAGGTAGAAAACATCCCACATACAGGGACAGAATCATGTGTAAGTGTGCTATATGAACAAGCATGATGCTTGAAGACTCTAGGTATTGGACTAGAAAGTTTCATTGTGTCTCTTCCCTGTTAAAGTATCTACTTTACATTAAACAATGCAGATAGTAGTTTCTTTTAATAGCATCAAAATTCTTCTGGATTTGTCTATTACATATATACAGTACAAAAGTTTCAATATGAATTGACTTAAAAGGAAGAAAATAAATCTGATTCTGGTGAACAGCCAAGAGGGCTGTGTTGAGATCACAGTATGGAAACCTTTGTTTGTTATTGGTGCCATGACTGATGTTTGCTAATGCCTCTATTCCTCTTCATCAATTCATTGAAATGAAGACAATCAGAAATTCTAGGTTCTGAGATAAACAAGTGTGTATTCCACAGTTAGCCTAAGGCTTTTGGCAGAAGCAGTATTTTTCAGGTCTGTTTGTTTCCTTGGGGCCTATCTGGTGTCCCACATGGGCCCATATTCCATCTTCAGAACACACTGTATTGTACTCCACATATTACTCTGTAGCACTTAGGTATTTCAATAAATTTTTGTTGATGAGAATTGATTGGAATTGGGAACTTTCTCTGAACCTCCTGGTATTGACTCTCATCTTTGTTCCATTTTAGAAATAGCTTAATCTTTCATGTTTGCCAGAGAATAAAATATGTATCTGATATTTCAGAATACTTGTTTTTGCTCTGCCTTCAATATTGCAGAACAGAAACTAAAACAATTGACAGTCTACTGAATCTACGAAGATGAAATAGTGAAATATCTGCTTCAATGAATCAACAAAAACAATGTTTGAAAGATAAGGATGTTTAATCCAATAAATAAATCAAATACTTAGTTAAGTGAAAGCTATCAGAGAGAAGTAGTTCTGCTGCTGTTTAACAAGGATGAGAAATCGAACCACATGTCAAAAATTGGGATGTTTTATGTTTGCACCTAACAGAGCAATCTCCCTTTAAATGTGGTCTCTGTGAGGAAGGATCCAGGGAAGGAATCAGATGGTGGCCTAAACAAAGAAACACTTAGTATGGAAAGACAAATATTCAAGAGTGAACATAAATGTCTTAAAAAAAAACACACAAAAAAAAAACCAAGTAAATTAAACCTAAGCAATTTATAAACCAGAATTTCTTTTGACTACTCAGATAGACAAGTGATATTTCACATGTTAATTCTACCCTTGAAAAAGTGATTATACTTGATACAATCATGATTTTGCTCTGTAACAGAAAGCCCAAAGAGTTCATAGATAACACAGTAGAATATGAAGCTAATGTACACATTTCTATATCAACAGTAACACCAAGATGAAGCATATACCAACCAACACTAAAATTTAACTTTTAACATATTAAGCAAAGAAAACATCACATTCTTTGAAAAGTGTTTACAAAAATGATGTAAATGCAGATGATTGTGAGCAGAGGCCAATAAATCTATTCCATTAAGTTCCACAAGCAGGAATTGTAGATCAAAACCAATTATGAGCAATATTTCATCTTGTTGGCTGTGCTTCAGTAAAAGTTTTGGGCATAAAAATAAATGATTGCCTAGTATGTTGGGCCATATTTTACTAACCCATAATCTCATGACAGTGTGATGACAATTCTCAAAAACAAACACACTATCAGAAATTGCCCCAGCACAGCCTCATGACAAAGGTCATCATGAATAAGGGTGCTGAGGCATTCAATCAAGCAGAGACACGATGAGCGTAGCCTAGTGCATCTCGTTACATGACCCCATTCTCTATCTCATTTCCCTACTCTCCATGGATGCCTCTTTGTCTTTTTATGAAGCCATTTGACAGTCTCTACTTATATCTGATATAGAAAGAAGGTTATGTACTCAGAAATTATCTTCACTACTTTATGTAAAACTTTGCTTGAAAAATTGTCTTAACATTCCCAATTCCAAAACTCTTATTACATAAAGCTGGAGCAAACTGCCTATAACCATCATTTCCTAAGCAACCTTCTGTGGATTCCTACATGTTAGGAGCTGTGGAGATATTTTTGAGAAAGTACATGTTAACAAATTGAATCAGCTTCATTATGGAAATGTTCCTAGCATTTCATGATAAAGAAGTTGGGTAAGTTCATTTTGCTCAGTTTCCTAAATGTTACCTAACTAACAAATTTCTCCCTATACACAATTCTTATCATACTGCAGAATATGGCCTTTACCAAATAACACTTGAGAAAATAGTACTTTATAATATAATCAAAATGCATACATTTAAAAATAAATGGGCTCCCTAGTCAAGGTACTTAGAAAACCCAAGATGAAGAAATGTCAAAGAGTTAAAATTCATTTCAATTTTTTATTCAATCATTTTTCTTTCATTGGTTTAATAATTGTTTATTGTCTGTCTTGTGAAAAGTAGAACTTTATTCTTTTTTATTTTTTTATTTTATTTTATTTATTTGCATTTCAAATGTTATCCCCTTTACTGGTTTTCCCTCCAGAAACCCCCTATCCCATTCTCCCTCCCCCTGCTTCTATGAGTGTGCTCACCCACCCACCCTCGCACTCCTGCCTCCCTGCCCTGGCATCTCCCTAAAAAGCACGCATCCTTTTGGGAATAAGTTACTAAATTCTCATGTTCTTTGTTTTATGTCTATAATAGTATCTTTTATAGATTTAATAGGAAGCATTTGTTTCTAAAGAGAACCATACATTGCATGAATGAAAGGAGAGCCACAGTGAGTGAACTGTAGTTATATTTGGCAATCTTGAGAGCTCCCTGACTAAGAGCAAACTCTGCTAACAGATCTCATTAGGATCTTTTGCATAGTTTGCTGATGAACCTTGTTTAAACAGACACTAGTAAGGTGAATTATATTTGGGCAACCCTCTGTATATCTAAGGGCACAAATCTCTCTTACCAGGACTCAGCCAAATACCAGAAAACACAAAGGAGTATTTCAACTAAATAACTGTTGTAAATTCAGCATCAGGTGATCTGTGCTTTTCTTAGGCCTTTCCTGTGAAACTGGTGCCAAAAGAAACACAAATCACAAGTGTTGTAACATAAATAACTACCTTCCCTCTACTCCCTTTATAATAGTCTCTCAGCATGTGTGTGCATGTGCACACACACATACACACACACACATACACACACGTGTACACACACATGCTTAACTTTAATTCTTTTGAATTTGTTCTTCAGTGTTTTAATTTGTTTCAGATGTTCAGTCATCTGTTTTTCAATGAGAACAGGAGCTGATGACTAAGATTACAAACAAATGCAACAGCAGTGAGCCTTTCTAAGATTAATGTGGTATCGAATATTAATAAAAGAAAGACAAGGGGAATGCCAAGACAGGGAAGCAGGAGTGGGTGGATTGGTGAGCAGGGGGAGGGAGGGTGGGTTAGGGAATTTTCCAGGGGAAGGACCAGGAAAGGGGACAACATTTGAAATGGAAATAAAGAATATATCAAATAAAAATGGAAAAAAAGAACAATAAAAAAGAAAGAAAGACAAAGTTCTTTCTCCATGTTACTTAGGGATGACATAGGTTAATTGTATAGTTACAAGAAAAACAGTGCATATATACATTTTCCTAGTGTTGCATGATGCAGTTTCTCAAGTAATTGAGTCAGAACATGAAATCTCTTACCTTCCAATCTTAAAAAAATCAAACACACAACACCCCACAAACAACCACCAACCAAATTTCTCTAAGAGAAAATCCAAATGAGTCTGAGTAGAAAGGGCAACTTGACATTAAGACTTAACATGTGGACTTTCCCCTTGATCTTGACAAGGGATCTTGAGTGGGGATGGCTTTCTGTTCTAACCCAGTCAGTTGCTCAGAATGACTAAGATGCATGTATGCATGTCATGACAGAGAGGACAATTACTAAATACAGATGAATGAGGTTTTAGTTCTTCTTCTTGCTAAATCAATAGGATTTCCTCAACCATCAGTATTTGTAGCAGGTGCTAAGAGCGAACGGTTGAAATTAGAGCTCTTTGTCTCATTATTTCTTCCATCTGCAGCTCCTGTAAACTGGGCATCCACTTTTGTCAAATACTTACAGGGCATATGTGGATAAATAAAATGGTAAGACATAAAGAGCTGAGACAGGGGTTGAAATGAATTGATGGAATTAATAACTAGAATACAAAAGTGAATTCTGTAAAAGAAACCAAGTAACTTAATCTTAGCAAGCCCAGGAAGCCAGAGTAATTAAATAGTAGCTGTGGTATCAGTTAATTATTTTTCCCAAATAGAGCTATCATTATTTAAGACCAAGAAATATTGTTGCGAAATATATTTGGCAAAGTAGCAAAAAAATGAATAGAAAGTTACTCTATCAATTATAAAAAACAGTATTTCGGTGGCTTGGAAGTAATTTGAAACACACGTAATTGAACAAAGCACACCCTAAATTAATGTATAGTGCTACAAGGGAATGAGTGAATTCTTTACTCCAAGTCTTTTGTCTTAAAGAGAGCTTTTAGGAAAGAAAACCAAATAATTGTCCTTAAGACCATGAAATGAATCAAAGCAACTGCAAATAGAGTTCAAGATTACAACAAAAAGGTTTTCTTCTCTGTGAATTTTTCTCCTTTTATGCAGCGCAGGCAGACTTCTATTGTACATCAGAGAGTCCCTGAGGTTGTCTTCTTGCTGTAACTTTGACATAACTATTTGCCTTTGTCTGACTTCATCTTCACACTTCTCTTTACACCCAATTCCTGAGACTGCTTCTTGCATCCTCTTTCCTACTGCTTATAAGTAAATGTATGCTGTGATTTGTAAACAAAGACATGCTGTTAGCCAATTCATTAACTATGGTCCTGTCTAAAATTCTCCTGTGAAGAGCAGTAATTTGTTAGTTTAACTATGAGCTGCTTCCTACCTGAGAAGTGTCATCCTGAGGAAATATTGATTGAAAGTGAACTCCTGCTAGGTAATGTATGTCCAATTTACACATACTTGAGTATATTCAAGTGCCCTATTGCCTTCCCAATAGTCAGTAATAATAGTAGTAGACAAAATGTCTTTAAATAAAGAGATGTTTTTATGTTTATCATGAAAATATAACTCATAAAAGCACTTATAATTATTTCTGAGTTGGAGAATCTTGTCCCTAGTTGAAACTAGGAAACCGTACATATATATATTAACATACATCTCCAAAATAGAATTTATTTACAAAATGTGTATATATATACATAGACACACACACACACACACACACATATATATATGTATATATATATATATATATATATATATATATATATATATATGTATATTGTTCTCTGCATAAGAATTGACCTTAATTCTGTTTATTCAATTGAAATAATTCAAAGAAATCAAAATACTATGTTTTCATTTTATATCATACATACATTCACACATATTTATCCATACTTGTACACCTACACACATATTATATATAGCTGGATCACCTACATCTTCTGTGGTAGAATTTTGGCCTGATCCCTCTTGGTAGAGGCTTAAGGAAGGTAACCATATCTCCTATGGGTTCCTGATTGTTTTAGCCAGGTTGTGGTCTAAATATATCATTCCACATCACTCTTCCACATCCCTGGCTGTTACATTCTTTCCATCTCCTCTTCCCTGATTTCCCCTGAGCTTTGATGGTGGTAAAGTTACTATAGATGTTCCATTTAGGAATAAACATTCACTATCTTATTCTCAACAATTGCACAAGATTTACATATTTCCATTGATTCTAGTCTACTTCAGAAAGAAGCTTCTCTAACCAAGGTTGGGAAATGCCTGTTGTTGGTGTATAAACATAAATATTTAACAATCAATTTGACACCATGTACATTTAGCAAAATAATCATAGCAACTTCTGTAGGCCTCATCGCCTCAGCAGCATGAACTTTTAACCAAGATTATAATGTGAGTTATGGGCTTCTTTCCCATGGAATAGGAAAGCAATTGGTTAATCCATATCAGTCATGCCACTATTATATTAGTGGGAAAATATTCCTGGAAGGATAGGATTGTAACATCCAGGGTCCATCACTGGGTAAAACCATTAATGTATTTCTCTTCCTCAGCAGCATGTATAAAGCATTCACCACCATTAAAATTAGACCAGCAACGATGGAAGGTGTTTCCAACTGGGTTTGAGACCAATATCTTTATGTCCTGCTGCCAAAGTTAAGTCGTGTCTTTTAAATAGAGTTATTTTGCATATTTATGATTGGGAAACCAATGTAATAATAATAAGTAATAACTTGCATTGTTTTGGAGACCTCTAGATCCTGCCTGACTAACTCATAGGAAGGTAGTCTTAGGAAGTATACATTATACTATGATTTTCATTTTGAAATCTATATTTTCTGGTAATGACTTTGCCCATCTATGTGCATTGTTTGAATTCTCTTTTATGTTTGCTGATTTATTTTTAAGTTGTATTTTGAAATTAGTGGCCTAGCTAGTGGGCTTCCATGACACACACACACACACACACACACACATATATATATATAATCTTTTGACTTGCTTAACCCATTTACTACCTACCTTTTCTCCCTCATTTTCCATCCCCAATCCCTACTCAATTCTTTAACGTTCAGTATTACATCATCCTTATTCTGCTACCAATCCACTTAATTCTTTTTAATTTATTTTTGGTACAGAATGATTTTATATAGCCTTTCATGTCTAGTTATATCATATCTTCATACCATCTCGTGATATCCCACATAATTCCAAACTCCTCCGTTGAGGGACATCTGGGTTCTTTCCAGCTTCTGGCTATTATAAATAAGGCTGCTATGAACATAGTGGAGCATGTGTCCTTATTGCATGCAGGTAAAGCCTCTGGGTATATGCCCAGGAGTGATGTCCCTCAACAGAGGAATGGATTCAGAAGATGTGGTATATCTACACAATGGAATACTACTCTGCAATTAAAAACAATGAATTCACGAAATTCCTAGGCAAATGGTCAGATCTTGAAAATATCATCCTTAGTGAGGTAACCCAATCACAAAAGAACACACATGGTATGCAGTCACTGATAAGGGGATATTGACTCAGAATCTCGGAATACCCTAGACACAATCCGCATATCAATAGATTTCTAAGAAGATGGAAGGAGAGACCCCTGGTCCTGGAAAGACTGGATGTAGGGGAACGCCAGGACAGAGTAACGAGAGGGGGTTGAATGGAGAAAAGAGGGAGGGAAGGGGGCTTATGGGACTTTCGGGGAGGGAGGAAACGGGAAAGGGGAAATGATTTGGAATGTAAATTAAAAAAATAAAATAAAATAAATAATATAAAAAAAAATTCCAAACTCCTCCGTTTAATTTTTCCCTAAATATTTGACCCCATTATTTTCATTTAAATAGAATCTACTATCCTCTTTCCTTAACATCTTCCTCAAAATGTCCCTTTTTACATTTTTAGCATTCACTTGAGCCTGATATTAAACATACAAAGTATAATATTGGAACGTAGTATAGAAAATACACACAAAAGAAACATACAGTGTTCTTCTTTCTCAGCTTGAGCTAACTCATGAACTTAGTATATTTTTTCTTTTTTTTGAAATAGCCATTTTTCTTTTCTTTTATTATTTTCTGAATTTTTTTATTTACATTCCAAATGATTTCCCCTTTCCCATTTCCTCCCTCCCTGAAAGTCCCATAAGCCCGCTTCCCTCCCTCTGTTTCCCATTCAACCTCCTCTCGCTTCTCTGTCCTGGTATTCCCCTACATCCAGTATTTCCAGGACCAGGGGTCTCTCCTTCCATCTTCTTGGAAATCTATTGATATGTGAATTGTGTCTTGGTTATTCCGAGATTCTGGGTTAATATCCCCTTATCAGTGACTGCATACCATGTGTGTTCTTTTTTCAAGTTCCATTCATTTATCTGAAAAATTACATTTTTTCTTTACATCTGAGTATTATTCTATTGTATATGTACCACATTTTTCTTATTCATTCATCTCTTTGTGGACCTCTTAGCTGATTCCTTTTCCTAGTTATTATCAGCAATGATCAGCAATGAATATTGATGTGGGGGCATAAATATAGTAAGATAGGAAGTCTGTAGCTACAGGTTCAGGAGAGATATTGGAGTATTGATAATAAGTAGACAATCTATAACAATTTATAATGGTTGGTTTGAGAGAAATGCAACCTATGACTCATTATTCTGCACCCTATAGGTACTGAAAGAGAAACTTCAGAAACGCCTCAAAGATTTAGTTCTTGGTACTCTTGTTTCTATAAAACTCATTAACTATGTTCTTAATGCTTAATTTCAGTCTTACCTAATTTAATCTAATCACCAGGCCTCAATTTGTGTTTCACATCATTGCTTATAATTTAGCTCTTATTGTTGGCATAGTTTTCCATTGTTTGTGTGTGTGTGTGTGTGTGTGTGTGTGTGTGTGTGTGTTTATGTTTCAATGCTTGTATAGAGAATACTCATGACTTTGATAAACCAACACAGGAACTGAAAATTGGACAGCAGTGTTGATTAGGAGCAGAGGGTATTAGGGATCCAAATAGTTCTGTTCCACTTTAGCTCTATCTTGAGTTTACCAAAAAGTCAAAGCAGAACTCTACTTGAATAGAATCTGAGATGCATGTTTTAATATTTTTGGTCAAGTGAGCATGCTCTGTCATGTATATATCATGACTGAGTTTATGAATATGAATATAATAGTATCTCCCAGTGAAACTTGGAAATGCCTTGTAAAAAATGAATGTTTCCTCTGTGTGCTCTCAACGCTATGTTAAAACACCAAAAAATTTTTTTTAGAATCATAGTATTTCCATTTTACATAAGTCTCTTCCCTTTAGAATAGTTCTTCAGGGTAAACTTCAATTTTAGTTCAGGTATTTATTGTTTGTGCTTAGAAAAACTCTTGCATAGTTACAAAATAAATGCCTACTGAATATATGATGAGCAACAACACTCTTTGGGCTTCTTCTCAAAATGCATACTATAATTTCATAATTAACTGAGGTTCGAAACAGAGCTGATTTTATGTCTGTTACAGAGTAAGATAATGACATAAATATCAGGTTGTCTTCTACAGTTTTCCTCTGAACCATAAAAATACAACCTCTTCATCCTAATCTACTGTCTAGTGACACATGGCAATGCCCCTGCCTCCTCACATGCACTGTCAGGAAAGAAATCACTTACCTTCCAAGAGAAGATTCATCATGATATACAACCTACAGTTGTTTTGCAATGTGAATATTCTACTGTAGCAGACTTTATTCAAAAAAAGAGGGAAAGAAATGGCTTTACTTTAAAGTCTTTTTCCTAGTATCATATTTTGGCACTGGGGACCTTAAACGAGAAAGAAGGAGCAGGAACTATCACTTCTCATGAACTGTGTCAGATCCGGACCTACTTTGGTTTACTGTGATACTGCCAGTTTTCAGAATAATTAGAAGCACTTTGCTAAGGGAAGTGTGAGTGGTTGAGTTTCTTTCGAGGCAATTTAGACTAATCATGTGGTTGATGATCCTGAACCACTCAGGAGGCTAGGGCTGCTCTGCAATGAACTCAGAGAACTATTTTCCCTCAAACAACTTGTGATGAGGAATGAGTTTTTAAAAGACTTTCTCTTTAAATTCAAAGTTAGGGGCTTTGCTCAAGTAGAACTTTTTTTTCCCCTTCTTTCTTAATCTTCACACCCTCCTATTTCAGAGAGCTGAATTACCAAGCAAGCCAAGAGAAGATTATACTAAAAATGGTTCCTCTCGAATTGTGAGCTTATTCAACCGAGATTTTTTTTTTTTACCGAAATCTCGAGGGATTTTATTCAAAACTAAACATGAATAGTTTTCAATACTAGTTTCTGGTTTAAGAAAACTAGCTCTGAGAAGATTTTTTTTTTAGATTTCTTGTTTAATGTGTCTAAAGACAGTTAACTTCTATAATTAAAAAAGATGTAGAACTCAAAGAGAAACTTTGGAACATAATCTGTAGTGAGATTTCTTTATTTGTATATATGTAATGATTTTGGCTGGTTTCTATAGCTCTGAAAAATCTGTATTCAGACATTGGATGAAAAAATAATTCATTCAACAAAAAGATTTTGAGTACAAGTTCTATACTAGGCTTTTAAGGCAGCAGACAGCAGTGAAGTACAAGTGTGACCACTCAGTCCATCTTTACAATTGTTCTCCTGAGGAGCAAGTGTAGCATTGTGTCAGTTAGATGAGGTTGGATATGAAAAAAATGAGACTACAACAAATTTCAAAATGGAAGATAAACATTTTAGGAATAAAAACGTCTTTTGTGACCAATTTTCTTCCAAACTTTGCATGCAAAAAAGCCTCCTCCTATCTATGACTCCTACTAATTGGCCTTTGCAGGTAACTTAAGATGAAATAACACCACTTTCTTACTTAATTTTTCTTTGTGATTTTTTTTCTTCTAAAGTTTTCTATGCATTTTTAGAATTTTCCTTTTGCTGTCAATTTTCATGTATCTATAAAAATGCAGCCTACATATGCATCCATAAATTGCAGCCTACATATGCATTAGACTATCTCTGGGCACATGGATAGCCTCTCTAGGAAGCATCCCTGAAGAAAAATAGCCTACTCCCTTCCAGCAGCCATTAATTGGCAATAGCTGCTCTGCCAGTCATGAGATTTCATGGGCCCTTTCAGCATTCATGCTGAGATTTGTTGTCACAGGCATGAATATGCCATGTGCAAGTGCCTGTAAGATATTATGTACAATGGAGATGGTCTCCTGGAAAGTACTATTATATTGTAGACATCTACTACCTTTAGATTTTACTCTTTGCTCTCTCTTTTTGATAAGTGTTGAGCCTTGGTGAAATGTGGAGTTATGAAGATGTCCCATTTAGAGTTGAATATGTCCTCCATAGTCCCTTAATCTCTGCCATTGGCTTCTTTTCTGACATTAACATTCTCTGTTAATTACCATCTACTACAAAAAGAAGAATTTTCAGACACCTTCTCATTTTTCTACCTCCTTAGGCAACTTGAGTGTATAACTACCCAAGAATATATTTATATATTTACTACAGAAATATAAAAAAAGGAATATGGGGGAGATTCTTGGTTTATTCGTGTGGTTGTACTTTGTTCTTGTTTGTATTGTACTTCTGTTTGTTTATACCTATGTTTTTGTACTTCGTTTGGTGGCTAATTGATAGGAGGGACCACTAAATCTTTTTCAGTAGATTACAAATTAAGAAATAAGGAGAAAGAAAGAAAGAAAAATGATAAGAGAAAGGAATGGAGAAAGATAGGGATAGAAGGAGCGAGGAAGGAAGGAAGGAAGGAAGAAAGGAAGGAAGGAAGGAAGGAAGGAAATCTAAGATCATTAGAAGAGTGTAGAAAAGACAGACTGACTGGCTATAGCATTGAGTAATTGTTATCAGAATGATTAATGATAGTAGGAGGGAAGACAAACCTTTAGAACTAAAGTGCTGATGCTCAGAGATTCACTTCTGTGCAGAGACAAGCTAGGAATCAGGGCAACTCATCCAAACTTCCCTAGAAGATAGAAGACCAAGATTTTATAGGAATCTTGACTTACCTATGTCTAAGATTCTTAAGTATTGTGCAGAGGGGACAGGGGCATAGAGAAGAAGTGTGTCTCAGATGTTGAAGTTGGCAAGGAATATATTCTAAGAAAGAACAATGAACTTAGGAACCAGCTTCTGCTGGGATCCTTCTAATGATGTAGTTACTTTCCGGGGTTACAGACAAGTCCAATTCTCATAACCTAAATTCTCAGCTATGTAACCAATAATTAGTCTAGCAAGCATTAAAATGTAGTTCTCTATGTCTCCAAGTTACATGTTTTCTCCAAATTAAAACCTTATAGACCACACCTGCAATCCACTTTGCCCACATTTCTCCATCTTTTCTTGTCTTTAAATCGTAGGTCTGTTAGACAATGTGCAGGAAATGGTTTATATAGCTCTAAAAGCTATTTGAAGCCATTTTTTCTTTCACCTCATTTGGTGGGAAGATTTAAGAAAGCTTAAAGAATTATAAAGTAAACTACTTTCCAACATCAGCAGGGTATTCAGTTAGTATTTTCTGAGCATAAATGAGCAGAAAGCACCTGAGAACAAATCACAATAATAAGAGAAAAATGGTGTCAACATTTGTTTGGAAAAATATAAATGCATTGTAACTTAAATTTCTAAAATTTAGAGCACAAAAATTATACCTCCATTAACTTAAAATACCCTGGTTCCTAAAGATTTAGCTCCTGCCTATAAAATGCTTCATGTGACACATTTAGGAGTTATGGGGATAATGGTTGTTAAAGAAATCTCTAGGAGGTTCCAAAAGGGATTACAATGATTTAGATATAAAATAGAGTGTTAGCTGAGTTTGTAGCAATAGTGTAGTATGTATTTTAATGTTTTTTTTTTTGGTGGTTGCTGAGCAGAGAACAAGATGTGAGAATATAAAAAACATGGAACCAATTTGTTAAAAAGGCAAAATGAAGCTATATTTATTATGCAGATGTTCATAGGTTTGAAAATAATGTTCTGTGGTTTAGTAGGCATCTACAGGTTTTCCAGGGTTTACTATACTGCTGTATGTATGTATGTATGTATGTATACATATATGCATACACACACACACACACACACACACACACATATATATATATATATATGCCTAACTACTCATGAGGCCTACGATTATTACATAATAAAAACATAGCCACTATATTTTTATTTATTTTAGAACATCCACAGTTTCCAATTTTTTTTTTGTAAAAAATTTGTGTTTCCATTGTTTACTCTTAAACTTTATTCTAAACAAGCAATGGGGAAGTTTCAATTAGAAGCTTTCAAATCATTAAGTTGACTCGCCACAGGAAAGTCAATTGGCTAGATTAAAAACAAAATCTAAGAGAAAACTTCATCTACTTACTAGGAATATATATAGTCAATATGTATTTGGTATTCCTCTAATGCCAGATATTATATAATTATACAAATGAACCTCCTCAAACTACCTTTAGTATTGGAGGCCAAACGCAGACATGGTGTATGTTCACATGTACGAACATACACAGTACAACTCAGATATCATCTATGAAAGAAATAATATTGACTAAGGGTTAAATAATGTTGGGGAGAAATGCTAGCTTGACAAATATTCATTTAAGGACTGATAGGCCTGGCTGATATGAAAACCATGTTCTTTCTGCTGTGCTGAGTTTTTTCTTGGAGTAATAAATTCACATTTTATACTGTGAGGTTTTTTTTCTTCCACAAATAGATTTATACAGAATGAAATTTTCTTGACAATTGCTACCACTGTCTCTTTATAGAGACTATATCAGCATGTAGTAAGCTTCCTGTGTGCTGGGAATTGTTGGGCACTTGAGACACAGAGATAAAACAGAGCTGTGAAACTCAAGGGACTCCCAGCCTAGAAAGGAGGACAAATAAAGTGACAGTTTCGTAGTCTATGATAGATACTAAAATGGAAATATAACTAGGATTTTAAAGGTGAATGGGAAGAGAGGACAGAGGAAATGTTTAAAAGAGTTGGGTATCTCTCTATGTCTAGAAAATGACTGAATCAAAATGATCTAGGGCATAGCTGGGGGCTTTATTACTTTCCTGGGGTTATATAGAACTTACCCACAAGCTATGTATTCTAAAAAATAAAATTAAAAAATCTCTCTCATTTACCATTTTGGTGCCTAGAAATGCACAATCTGACCTAAACTCAGGGTGTTTTGGAGTTGTGCTTCTTCCGAGTTTCCTGGGAGCTCCTCTATCATATCCTTGCTTCTTCAAGCCTGGCAATGCCTGTCAGCATTCCTTAGTTTATGACTATATCTCTAGCAATCTTTGTTCTTCATTCACATTCTCTTTACCCTGTGCTTTGAATTTTTCTTATACTTTAACTTTTACAGATAGATTTTCTTCTATAGAAAAACCTGTTGAAATAAAAATACATTCCCCATTCCCAAGAACTAAACATATTTGAAAAGACACCCACCCTAAATCCCATTCACTCCCTCTCTACCCTTCTCTTTTCCTTCCTTCTTTCTTTCTTTCCCTCCTACTCATCTCCTGCTTGCCTGTTGACCTGCCATATAAGGTGATGCTTATAAATTATAGGGATTGAGATGTGGTTATTTCTTGAGAAGCCACTTTCAGCACATGCTTCAGGTTGAATATGATACAAAGAAAAAGGCAGGGAAAGATCAGATACACAGACAGTCTTTAAATCAAAATATTTTGGTTCATATCAAAAGGTTGATGAAGAACGGTGTATACCATTCAAGAAAGTATTCATTTTGCATTTATTCTTAGAATATTGTTTATCTCTCATTCAGTCTTCCATTTGTTGTGTGTTGGATAAGCATTTTTAAGGACATAGACAGTTGTTGCAAGTACATATATAAAACTTCTCCACTGTACTAGAAATTTCTCCATTGTATTCTTAAGTATGTACCTGTTTTTCTTTATAGTTAAAATATTTTTTATAAATTATGAACATAAGAATTTATATATAAAATGTCTGTCATAATTATATTATAAAATACTTTTCTTGACATTTTAATTTTGAACATTGTGAAACCTTCAGAAAAACTTAAGATTTTCCCCAGATCTTTTCTTTTATCTTTTTTTTATAGAGTTAGAAAAAGCAATTCTCAAATTTGTCTAGAATAACAAAAAACCCAGGATAGCTAAAACTATTCTCAACAGTAAAAGAACTGGTGGAATCAATATCCTGGACCTCAAGCATTACTACAGAGCAATAGTGTTAAAAACTTCATGGTATTGGTACAGTGACAGGCAGGTAGATCAATGGAATAGATTTGAAGACCGAGAAATGAACTCACACACCTATGGTCACTTGATCTTTGACAAAGGAGCTACAACCATCCAGTGGAAAAAAGACAGCATTTTCAACAAATGGTGCTTGGTCAACTGGCAGTTAGCATGCAGAAGAATGCAAATCAATCCATTTTTATCTCCTTGTACAAAGATCAAGTCCAAGTGGATCAAGGACTCCACATAAAACCAGACACACTGAAACTAATAGAAAAGAAACTGGGGAAGAGCCTTGAGCACACGGGCACAGAGGGAAATTTTCTGAACAGAACACTAATAGCTTATGCTCTAAGATCAAGAATTGACAAATGGGACCTCTTAAAATTGCAAAGTATTTGTAAGGCAAAAGACACTGTCAATAGGTCAAAACGGCAACCAACAAGCTGGGAAAAGATCTTTACCAACCCTACATCCGACAGAGTGCTAATATCCAATATATACAAAGAACTCAAGAAGTTAGACTCCAGAGAACCAAATAACTCCACTAAAAATTGTGTACCTGTGTTCTGATGAAAGAAAAAATGGTATTCCTGCAAAAGGGCACATTATTTCAACCATCTGTCCGCAGCTAATATAAAATTGATAATCATACTATTGGTCAATAATGTCAAATTATGACTATTTTCATCTTATTTATTGACAATCATGTTAAAGTAAAGAAATAAGAAATTTTATCCAAGCCCCAACAGATAAAATAGACTGCCTATGTGCAACTCGTTTTTCTATAAACATAGTAACAATATTCCCATATTAATTTTCATGTTGCATATTTTTATATAAGTCACTAAAAGTAGTACTCTCTTTTGATTATACTGATTGTTAATCCAGTCTCAGCCCTAAAGGCACTATCATGTGTGAATAGACACACACATACACACATACACAAACACAGTGAGAGTGGCAGCACAAAACAGACTCAAAAGATTGTATTTATATATTCATGTGTGTGTGTGTGTGTGTGTGTGTGTGTGTGTGTGTATGTGTGTGTGTGTGTGTGTGTGTGTGTATGTGTGTGTATGTGTGTGTATGTGTGTGTGTGTGTGTGTGTGTGTGTGTGTGTGTATGTGTGTGTGTGTGTGTGTGTGTATGTGTGTGTGTGTGTGAGTGTGTGTGTGTGTGTGTGTGTATGTGTGTGTGTGTGTGTGTGTGTGTGTGTGTGTGTATGTGTGTGTGTGTGTGAGTGTGTGTGTGTGTGTGTGTGTATGTGTGTGTGTGTGTGTGTGTGTGTGTGTATGTGTGTGTGTGTGTGAGTGTGTGTGTGTGTGTGTGTGTGTGTGTGTATGTGTGTGTGTGTGTGTGTGTGTGTGTGTATGTGTGTGTGTGTGTGAGTGTGTGTGTGTGTGTGAGTGTGTGTGTGTGTGTGTGTGTGTGTGTGTGTATGTGTGTGTGTGTGTGAGTGTGTGTGTGTGTGTGAGTGTGTGTGTGTGTGTGTGTGTGTGTGTGTGTGTATGTGTGTGTGTGTGTGTGTGTGTGTGTGTGTATTAGTAATTACAGAAGAGTCATGGGGTTCTGAGAGCAAAAGAGAAAGAGCAAGGGTTAAAATGGTAAAATTGTGAGATGAAAGTGATTTTAATGATTATTTGACAGTCTAAACAAAAAACACTAAACATAAAGAAATTTATCTACTTCGACAAGGAAGAAGATGATTACACTGTGCTTGGTTTGAGTGATAAGTTCTTCCACTTTCATGTTTAGGGGGTGAAGTTTCAAATCTTAATTTTCCATGTAGCTCAAATATTTATGGTTCTTCAACTATCCTTAGAAAGAAAAAAAGAAAAAGAGCTTTTATTTTTATTGATTATTTTCTGTTATAATTCAAAAACATACAGAATAAAATCCAACCATTTGATGAATATTTATTTCTGTTGTAAGGCCAGTGCTAATTTTAAGAGAAATCTACCAGTTAGCACAGTTTATACCTTCTGTTATGTGTTCCAACCACCTCATCAAGATTATGATAAACAATCATCCTCTCTCTGGAACTGAGTCATATGCTTATTCAGTATCCACCTATGTGCGGAAACACGATTGAAAAAAAAAAGATCGTTGAAGGTGAATTTTGTAGTATAAGTGGAATATCAATGTCTCTACAACTGCTTTTTTTTTTTCCCAAGGATTGAATAATAACAGCAGAATTGCATTCCAACCTGCTGTTGATATCCCAAGAGACCATGGCTCTGATTTGGTTTACTGTGAGGTGCATGGTGTAGTCCTTCTCCATGGAAAATTTGAATCATTTTGCTGGAGGGGAGATCTGACAACAACTAATTTTTTATTAGTGTCTCTTTTTTTTTCTTTTTTTTATTATTTATTTTATTTTATTTTTTTAATTTACATTCCAAATCACTTCCCCTTTCCCGTTTCCTCCCTCCCCGAAAGTCCCATAAGCCCCCTTCCCTCCCTCTTTTCTCCATTCAACCCCCTTTCGTTACTCTGTCCTGGCGTTCCCCTACATCCAGTCTTTCCAGGACCAGGGGTCTCTCCTTCCATCTTCTTAGAAATCTATTGATATGCGGATTGTGTCTAGGGTATTCTGAGATTCTGGGTCAATCTCCCCTTAGTGTCTCTTTTTGATTCATTCTCTTCTTGGCCTTCTGAATACTCAGATAAAGAGAAAGAGGTGGAGAATATAAAATAACCTCTAATTCCTGGATAATGTTATTGTGTCACAAGTTCCAGGTCCCTAGTTGTATAGAAGTTGTGATTTCAATAATTTGCAATGAGAAACAGAGGGAAAAAAAGCTAAAAATAAAAAAAAAAATGAGTAAAATGGGGGAAAGCAACTCATATCTACATGTAATACTTGGCAAAGACTTTATGCTCTTAATCCTCATGAGGAACCAAATATAAAGTGCCATACTGTAATAATATAAAACATGATGCAAATCTGTATGTTTTATCATTTGAACTGTGTCTTAATATTGTCACATCATAAGCATAGGGGAAAAGCAAGAGAAAAAGACCAAAATATTAGTGGTTGTCCTATTATGAAGCAAATAACATATGTTTTTAATCTAGTTTTCCAAATATTATACTTTTAGACTTTTAAATAATTTTGTCAACCTTCAATCATATAGAAAAACACTTCAAGGATGGAAGAGATGATCTTGATGTTTCATAAAGCTAATCAAGATTCAAGCTAAACTATTACGGAAATGCACATCAATCAGACTTCTGCTTGAGGCACAAACCATTCTTACATCAGTAAGAGCAGGATCTTCCATCCTTCCATACCTTGGGCCTCCCATTCTCCACTCTAAAACCACTATTACCTTGGCCTCATTCATCCCACTCCTCATTTCTTCATCCTATGTGTACCTGAGTCCTTCTGAAATCTCTGCAGAAACACCCAGGGAATGTGCAGCTACTAGCTGAGTCATGTGAAGGCAGGGATTGCACTATGCTTTTATTATGGGAGGAATTTATTATACAGTGGGATGCTAAGTAGAAATATTTCTGATAAGCAGAGGAATAATCTAAATCTGACTCTAAGGAGACCTAGACCAATGACCCTACTGTGTGGTCATTCTATAGATATGTAACCTTGGGTCAGTTGGTCAACATTTTTTTCAAGTCTCAATCTTTTCATTTGCAAATAGAGACCATAGAACATTGCAGGTGTGTGTGTGTGTGTGTGTGTGTGTGTGCGTGCGTGTGTGTGTGTAAGATAATTAGTACATATAGTTTATGTAAATTAAACTTGAGAGAGAACAAATTCCAGCAAGCTGATAAAATAGGCATTGTGCATAGAGACAACAGATTATCTCATTATTCTAACTGCGTCAGAGATTAACAAGGACTCTTGACCTACTCTACTCTCTACTGAAATCTGAATGCCAGTGAATTTAATTTAAATTCAAGTTTCCAGAAGGGTGAGCATATTCTACAGTATATTCACACCTGTTTAATTTTTATAGGTTATTTTTTCCAACAAACCACCCAGTATCTGAAAATCAATATCTTATATTTGATCTGCAAAAAGTACATAGTATAGATAAGGTCAAGGCATCCTTCAAAAATAAGTTAGATCATTTAAATCACTATTTCTACGATACCTTGACCCCTTCCAAAGTGTACCTCAAAGGCAATGTGACAAAAATGTGAAATCATAATTTCATCCCAAATTAGCAATTATTGAGTATGTTAAAATTTAAAAAAATCGAATAAATAAAAGAAATGGCTATGAATTTTCTTTGGTCCCTGAGTATACTCTGGAAGCATTCAACATCTGGGTGATTTCGAGATAAGAGAGGAGAGCAGATAAGTATCGGTTTTCATCTTTAAATGAGTTTTTCTGAGGATCAGAGGATTTCTTATTGTGTGTGTTTCACCTTCAAAATGGCATTGCTGAGTTCCTAGTAAAGGTTACTCATGAATCTGAGGATTTGCCTTTCTGACTCAGAGTTTACTGGCATTTGCTAAATATTTGGCTTTCTATTCATCTTTCCCTCTGACCATGATTAAAGTAAAGTGTTGTGTCATTTATTAGGTAGCACTTGTTGTGTGAATCACGTTCAATCATTTGAAATTGGTCCCTACAGTAGTTCTAAGTAATTTTCAGCAAGAAGCTTTTGGACAATATTCTTTCCACCTGTTTTCTTCTGACCTCATCATTGTCAACGATTATAAAGTAGCTATGGGTACCAACCTCCACTGCTTTTCACAAAGCAACACTTCACATGTAGCCTGATGTATTCTTTCAGGGAAAAGAGGCCTGAAACATTGACCGGCCATTTCCTTATTGCTCTTCTTGGTTCTGGTTCAGACTGCATTTAGGAAACATGGTGTCTAAAGAAAACTGTTCTTCCAGTTAAGATCACTAAATATTCCTTCATAGGTCCTTGTGGAAAAGGTCAGAAATTAATTTTGAATGAACATTTTCACCTTCTTAGCCAGGTGTTGCATTAATGATCTCATGACAGATCGCTCCTTAAACTGGCCCTAGCACAGGTCAGAGTGAAGAGAGAATGTTCTCCATTTAATGAGGCAAGGATCAAGGCACTCAATATTTTATCATTCACATAGGAACGAGTCACCAGGAATAAAAAAAATAATGCCTGAAAATGCATAATATCATCTTTGGGACTGTGTGTGGTCTACTAAGAAGATGGCAACTTCTTGTGTATTTTATTTTTGTTTTATGCTTTTTATCCAGTTTTAAACTTAGTATTGTATTATTCTGTGGTGCCTAAAAAGTTTTTTTTTACTTTAATTTAAAAATATGGCAGAAATAAAATAATTAAATAATGACAATATGTATACTCATCATGAAATTCAGTAACAAGCCTTTAGACATAATAAGCACATGTTTTTATAATGCAGGAAGATATTAAATCCGTATATGCCAAGAATCTACAGGTAATTCTACCATTATATGTAACCTAGATGGTATTATAACAATTTAGAAAGTAGATAATATAGTTCTTTCTTAAATCACATCTATATTTTAAATTTTTGACATTCCGAAATTTTTCCATCATTGAATTTCATAATTATTTCATAATTGATTTTCTGAAATCAATTCGATTTCAGAAATTTTAATTTTTTATTCTTTTTTTTTTTTTTAGTCTAGGAAAATTTCTTATCTTATTTGTATTTCTTAGCCTTGTTTTCTGGCATGGTAAATCCTTTTCTACTTTTCTAACAGTGTCTTCTGATTGGCCTCTTTTCTCTGATACATTTTAAACTTTGTATTAGTTTCTTGAGAATTTTGTACAATGTGTTTTGATTATACTCACCCTTCAACCTTTCCTATATCTGGCCTCCATTCCACACTATTCCAATAGTGTTCATTTTTGTTTTTGATCAATACCAATTTATGCTCTAACTATTCTTAGATGGATGATGTATGCATTGGAGCTTAGTTGACTTATTAGGAACCATACTCCTAGAGAAAAGTCACTCCCCCTATTACAGCAACTAACAATTGCCAATTGTGTGTGTGTGTGTGTGTGTGTGTGTGTGTGTGTGTGTGTGTGTGTGTGTGTATGTGTGTGTGTGTATGGGGAGAGAGAGAGAGAGAGAGAGAGAGAGAGAGAGAGAGAGAGTTTGTTGTCTTTAGATATTTAGATCCAATTTTAAAATGAGCACTTGTTTTTCTATATCCTAGCTATTTTATCTTTGGTATCCAAAAGAAATGAAATTAAACCAGTCTCTCTACTTGGGTCTTACTCCTTTTCCATGAAATTAATTTTTCTCAGAGAGCATCCTGACATTTCTTGGTTTTGCTCCTTACCTAACCCGAATCAGACATCAGAGATTTCTTCAAAATTCCCTGTTCCCTCTTCCTGAGGCATTGCATCTTGTGCTAGGTTTGGTTCCTGCTCCCTGAGAACCACTGCCTCCAGAAAATGCCATGTTTCATAAAAAGGGAAACTATTTCTCCAAAACCATGAATTCATATTTATCACTCTAATACTTGGCAAAACATTCCCTGACAGTTATGTGCTTCCTCTATTAATATTTCTCTTTTCTTCACTGAGTTTAGATTTCATTTCTTAGTGTATTCACGCATGCACACAAAATATAAAATAATGTGTTCTTCTATTGCCTCTAAATCTTGTTCTTCAAGCAAGATTTACATTCCTGCACCCGCTAAAGATCTGAAAAAGATAAAAATAACAATACATATTAATCAAGATGTTTTTCCACTTTAACTTTTAGATCACTTTTTATTAATTTATTTAAACAAAGGTGGATATCTTGCTGTCAGAGACTTACAGAATATTCAGTAGAATTCCGAGCTGTGTCAGTGAACTAATATTCATTTTCTCTGTACTTTGCATTGGCCTCATTTAGTAGATTTGGAAATCACTTCCTATTGACAGGTTAAGACAAACCTCTTTTCTACTTCTGACCTACGTCTTTGGCCTATTACTTTGATTAACACTTAGAGCCCATCTCTGAATTCTTGGTAATGTCTATGGTCAAGGCTATGATTTGGAATTCTGGGCATTGTGAAAATTGGTCATCCTCTCATGTGGGGAACATCAGGGGATATGCTGGTGACTGTGAAGACTAGGAAACCTGCCCGCAATTGGGAATGCTGAAAAGGCAGAGTAGAGACAGGCATGAATCATTTCAAGTCTCACTCCCATCTTGTGTCTCTTAAACTCTGAAAATTGTGAGTGAGAATAATTTAAAACCATCTTCATTGAGTCACAGTTGTATTCGAAGAACTGATAGTAGAAGTCAAAGCCTTACAATTGTGTATGAACAGGCTGCCCAGTTACCAAGTGTTGAACTAAACACAGCCGCAGAATTTTTTTTCTTTCTGAACTGTGAATTTTCTTGCTGTAAGTTCTGTTCTCAGAGTCCCTGTTGTTTGGCATGTTGGCCAAGAACAAAGAGGTGATTCTTCTAAAAATCAACATTTAGATTATTTTTCCTGTAAGTCAGATTAGGACCTCAATTCCCAGCAGATGTTCCTTAATGTGCCTGACCAAAAGGACATGCTGTCCTTGCAGAGGAATCATCCAGTCACTGTCACTCAGGTAATGGTATTGACAAAATGACCACAGGCATATAGTTATGAAAAGCAGACTCATATTCAATAATGGGAGGAAAATGTCATTGATACTCAAAACAGAGAGACTGAACTTGACCTGAGCCACCCTCGCGGAGAGTAGCTGTAAAGGGGGAGCCTGAACAGGATGGTCCCAGTACAAGAGCAGAAAGGGAGCTAGACACCACTAGTGTGTTCTTTGATTAGGTAGAAGACAAGAAACAGGAGGACATCTGTGTCCTCTCTGCAGACAGTTCTGTTCCTAGATGTTTTCTTACACGAATGATGCTTTGAGAAGGACTTTTTTTTTTTTTGCAAGTACTCTTTGCTTTTCTTTGAAATGATTCCCAATGCATTCCACTCTAAGTTGTTAAATGAAGTTGGTTTTATCTAGCAATGGAAGACAGGGAACCTAGGGAATCAGAACGTATTTTGTACAGTCACCTGGGAGCAGATTCTTTCGTGTCTGCAGAGCTGTTGTATGGGCACCCATGGAGAATCAGACAAACTGAAATTAGCCAAGCTTGTGAAGACATGCATTGACTGTAAATGCTATTTTGAGTGTGGCATATTTAAACACTTGCTAACATTAGGGAAAAGCAGGTTTGAATGTACTTTTGTTAAGAATGGACAATGGTGCTTTAGCATCCAATTCTATACAGCATTTTCAGCTCTAATCGTTTTAAACCACTTCTTTATTTTAGCATAGAGGCTATCTTACCATTTGACATTTGTTGTTTTCCTCCTATGAACTCATATATAGCATAATTCACAGAGGACAGCTAAGACAATGTTTACGGTGTATTGCTTATAGTCAAACAATACAAGTGAGAGGAAACAGAATTATTAAATAAAAAGAAAAGAAAAACAAAATGGAAACATGCTACATGACTAGATTTCAAACACAGACTTAGAAAAAGTTGGTATTTCATGACTGTAAGGGAAATTGATATGGCCTTTGAAGAGCACAATGTTGGGAGAGGACAGTTGCCAGTTGAGAAAAGTAATCTATAAAATAACAGAAAGAAATGATGTACCACTGTATTTGCAGACATGGTGTGTTACTCACTTCCAGGATGTGTACATAGTATCAAAGTTGGTTTTCATAGATTAAAATGTATGTAATTCATTGTGGAGGACATGTTGATCTAGAATTTTAATGAAAATCTATGTGTATGTACCTAGTATTCTATTTGATAAAACAAATTTTGTCTTCTGATGAGAAATGTATAGTCATGTACAACCGTATTCTGTATGCACCTAAGTGGTGATTTGTTGAGTGAAGTTTGTTGAAGTAGAGATGAGGAGGATTCCTGTAAACATTACATGTCAGGTAAGTAATGCAACTGGGCCAGGAAATAATGGAGCAAGAGGGATTGCCAGAAAGAACAGAGGATAGGAAGAAGAGCCACACCCATATAGATGTGCCATCACAGATGGTAAGAAACTGTAGTCTGATCATTCAAACTGTACATACATCTCCTCATGACTATCAGGAAAAGATTATTACATGTAGGCAAACAACAGCAACTCACCCTTATATGGCCTATAGGCACATGTGGTGTCATATATAAAAGATAAGCTCCAAAAGGAAAATAAGTGAAAAAAGAAAGGAGGGAAAAAGTCAGAGAGAGAGAAAAAAAACAGGAGAGAGGGAAAAATAAGAGAGTGGAAACCTTGACTAACATTATTTCATAGAACATGTTAAAACACTGAAGATTATGTCATTCAGAAGAAATGCTTTTGAAGCCATAGACAAAGAAGAACGTTGAGATCAGTAAATATTCAACTAACTAACTAACTAACTGACTAACTAACTAACTAGCTAACTAACTTACTAACTACACCCAAACACCCATTTCTTGTATATATATGAGAAATCATGGCTTAACTATCGTATATGAACAGTTATTAAAGGGAAAATCAATAACATCAGAAACAAGAACATAATAGGAAATATCTAGGAGAAGAGAAAGAACAAAGACAATTTTTGTTTTATTGTTCATTAAATGTCTAATTTGCAAATCCTGTTTATGAAGCAAATTAATTTAGAGGACAGTTTAGAACCTGGAATACCACCTCCCATTCGGATATTTTGAATTAACTTCTCAGGCCTATTCACAAAATAATTCAAGTACAAGTAACAGTTTATAACATAGTATCAATAGCAATAATTCCCATTTTGAGCTTGACTAACTACCCACTATGTGTATGATAAAAACCTGTTAAGTCAAAAGCTTCTATTTCCAAGATTCTTTTTTCATGTACAGTTAAGGGGATTTCTTCCCCAAGTTATTGAGTTAGACCATCTTGATTTTCCATTTTGCCTGCTATTTCCTTCGTAGGAAGTATTGATTTTAAAGTTCATCAGAGACAATCTGTCTTAGAAGTCATGAAAAGCTGGAGTATTTATTCATCCTGGTTTTTCAAACTAATTAAGAAAGCCCATTTGTACATATAAGCAGCCACAGAGGTCGTGACCAAAGGATGGTTCTTTTAATTTATCTTTGCTAGTAAATGGTAGTGTTTCAGTAGCAACCAATTCTAAGTACATCACTTCTTATGTGGTAGTATAACTTGGAACTATGTAGAGAAATAAACAAAATTCTTATGGTCAATGTTTAGTTGTGTTCCAGTATATCCAATCCACCAGGTGAATACTTGTAAAATAAGAGAATAAGATAGTGTTACATGAACAGCAAGTACATAACAAATTCTTCACAGGTAGATCCAATTTTCACAAGTGTCACTTTAACATCTGGCTCTGTGTAACAAGACTGTTTCCAAATCCTCATGACAGCTCTTAAATATTCTTTTTTTTGGCTGATAGAGATAAAAGCAGTCATTTGAAAAGAAAAATGCTATAAAAACAAATGTGTCCAAAAGTTCTTCTACATGGAAATGATAACCTTTATGACAGACATTTATTTACATGAGGTGTATATAGGACTTGAGAGAAGAGGAAGCACAAAATCTAATACAACATAGTCCTAGAGAGTAATATAAATCAGTGTGTATTCACCACCTAAATAAATACTAGCAGATAAGGGAGTGAATGAAACCCCGAAGCTCTGCCTGTATTCCCATAATCCAACATGACTACTACCTTCCACCTGCTGCCTGAGAAGACAGTTTCATATACCCTCATCCTTTGTCTTCTCCCTGTTCGAACCAAAGCAATGGCATTTCTTTTATCCAAAACTACCTGAATTTTATGGTGAAATAGTATGTCTCTCTTGTCCATTCAATAAAATGAGTCATTTAGCAGCATGTGATTTATAGCATCTAGAGGATTGTCCTTAAAGGGATGGCTCACAGAGTAAAGCACGTGTTTTGCAAGGACTGGAGTTTGAATCCTCAGCATCCAAGTAAATACCAGATGGATGTGATGTCTAGCTGCAACCCCTGCTTATAGAAAGAGTTAAAATGGGTCCCTGAAGCCAGCAAACTAGGTAGACTGGGTTAATTATGAGCCCAGAATTCAAACGAGAGTACTTGTATCAATGAATAAGTTAGAGATTTATCAAGGAAAACGGTTTTCGAAACACTGGATGCCAAATGCAAGCGCGCGCACGAGCACACACACACACACACACACACACACACACACAGAGAGAGAGAGAGAGAGGGGGAGAGAGAGAGAGAGAGAGAGAGAGAGAGAGAGAGAGAGAGAGAGAGAGAGAGAGAGAGAGAAACACGCATACATATAGATAATACTTTTCTCAGTATAAATAAAATTTAAAAGTATTTTTTGTCTTGCAGACACTATAAAAGTAAGGTCATAGTTGAGAAGAAATCCTTTAATTATTTTGGGGTATCTTGACAATAGAGGGAAAGTGGTTAGAATCAGATACCTTATGGAGTGTAGTAAAAGTGCCAGGTTTCTGATGTCTGGAACACAAAGATTGACCCTGTACACTATGGCAGAAGAAGAAGCAGAAAAGTCAGCTTGTGAGAATTTCTAATCAGATGGGTCTGTAGGAATCAGAAACAGTGGTGAGAAAGGGAACCTGAAATTGTAAGTGATGGTGTGAGTCACTTTCATGAAGAAACTGGTGTAATGTTTTCTTGTACACCTCAAAGGAGGGCAGGAAGGAACAGGGAAGAAGGGCAGAGCATTTGATGAGTACCATGTTAATAGAAACTGAATACTCCTCATAGATTGCCATTACTTTATTTTCTGCATGGGATGCTTGCTAATAATTGAGAGCGAGTGATTACACAGTTTGTTTATTAATGATTACATACTTTAATTCAATTTACATTGGTGCCAATTAAGTAATATCGATGGCCGGGCAGTGGTGGCGCACGCCTTTAATCCCAGCACTTGGGAGGCAGAGGCAGGAGGATTTCTGAGTTCGAGGCCAGCCTGGTCTACAAAGTGAGTTCCAGGACAGCCAGGACTACACAGAGAAACCCTGTCTCTAAAAAAAACCAAAAAAAAAATAAAAGTAATATCGATGTATTTAAAGCAAATTAAACTAACATGTTGAACAGCAGGTGATCATCATAAGATGATCCCACCCCCAAGGGACCCTGTGTAGGTGGACTGTCCAAAAATTTCCTTGACCTTTGCTTGTGTTGAGATTTTAGGCATTCAGAGATTCAAAAATCATATGTTTTTGCTAATTTTAAGTGTGCAAGTAGGGGATCATCAAGTGATGATTTGGATAAGTCATCCAGCAAAGAACCAGAAGTAGCTATAGGCTTCTTTTCATTTAGATAACTAATTTTTCACCTCTCAGGTTGGCCCTGACTACAGTGATATACCTTTAATAACTCCTTCTCCTTTGTTACTATGGAATTCCATAATTTTGTTAGTTGTGCCCCTACCAGCTTAAATTGAAGGTCCTTTTTGCATATTTTCCAGAGTAAAGAATTATGAAAAACAATAAAAAAAATCCCACAATAATTCCTGAGATCAAAGAGGCAGTTCTTTGTATTCAATGAATAAAGAAGATATTGTTAGCAAAGAAAAAATTCATTATCTTAGGCTTGCCCTGTGAAATGAGCTATGAAATCCATATGGTCTTATCTAAAAGTAACATGTCAAGAAGTCTGGCCTCAATCTGGAAGGCATTTCAGACACATGTTTTCACATAGCATGTCCTATCGTCACCTCATTTATCCATTTCCTCTCCCCCCATAGTGTCAGCCAGCAGAAATGCTGCCTCTACCTCAGACTCACGTTGGGTACCTGACTCAAACTGTGAACATTTGGTAGGTCAATGTCGAATCAGTCACAGAGAAGAAAGAACTTTTTTTTTTTTTGTAGCTGGAGAAACAAATAAACAAATGGTTTTAGAAGCTATGGCAACAGAGCTGTTGCCAAAGAAATTTGACAGTCACAGAGTGTTCTTGAAGCACTGGGTGAGAAGAACAGATTTCTGATTTATGCTCAGAGTCTGGAGGTCGTGAAAATTCATGTGGAAGTTTAATGTGAGCAAGGCACACACTCTGAAAGATTAAGCTTATAGAAAGCATATCCCTTCTGAAGTAGACATTCATACATGAACTGGGTTTAATTGCTAAATCTATTAAAACATATAGATTTATATCCATTTATAAAGTCTGTTATAAAAAAAATGGTTTCTTAAAATGTTCCCAAGAGGTGTAATCCTCTTATGTTGCCGTGTAGATTAGGTAAGTTTCTTTGCTATGAATGGAAAATCTTACAGCCACATTTACAAAGTAAAATAACAAAATCAGAGACCTGTGGTTGTTAGAATTTTGTCACAACTATCCATATGAACTGTGCCCTATTTCCTGAAGGATTTTGGTAGTCTTGTGGACACTCTTACCACTTTTTATCCCAGCCTTACCATAGTAACCATATAAAGAAAAACACTTTCTAAACATTTTCCACAAAAGGTCTAAATAATATTCAATAAAGTCAGTTATTGAACATGATTTATAAAAAGGCTACATTTAGAAAATATATAGAAAGTAAGAGAAAGCATAATAAAATTATTTCAAGAAAGATCTGTCTAATGGTAATAAAGGTAGGCAAAGAATCCAGAAAAATAATGAAAATATTATTTACATTCTAACTAGGAAATTCTTTCCTAATTGTTCAAGGAGAAAAAAAATTAAACAGAATGTTCACTTAAGCTTAAGCTTATGATGTTGACTCTTTCAACTGAACTTTATAAGGGACCATTCCTAAATGTCACCGAAGATCTGGATGCTTCCAGTTATTAAGATATGTCAGAAAATTTGCATTTTGAGATTTGAGTAGTTCACACACTCAATGCATTTGTTAATCTTCATTTGAATGCCTTCCTTGCCCACAGAGTAAGAATACAAGCAAAGATACAAAAGCAAATGAAAATCATTATAACAGCCAAAATATTTATGAATGAAAGGCATTAGTTTTCATATTTAAATTTGTAGATTTCCAAGCATTCTTAAAGGATGCGAAATGTGACATCCTTACCTTGTAAACCCAGCTCTACCTTGTTCAATGCTAGACTCACTAACAGATTTTTCTCATTTACTTACCTTGAATAGTAGAGCAAGCTGTGATCAGTTTCTGGGTGAATTACATGTAAATTTAACCCTGATTATTTTCCAGAATTCATGTCCTTGGACTATGAGAGAAAGCTAAAGAAATAGAATCTATGAAATTTTAAATAGTTGATAGGACTAGTAATAAAATGCCCTATTTTTCTATTTCTGTTCTAAATTCAATACAAAGATGAAAACTAATGCTTTAAGTATTTCTGTTATTTCCAGGTTGCCATGTTTTTCTTACCAATATCTGTTTCTTACTGACAGATTTTATTCTGAAGTTTTTGAAATAAGAACTTGCAGTGATCTGTCTACCCAGGCAAAAACCCTAGCGAGCCTTGTGACATTGAATGAAATTCTTGGAACACTCTATTGATTAAAAAAATATACTGGACAAGAGGATTTGTATTCCCGTTCTGCCTGAACTTCAATTTTCCCCTTCATTTGCTAAAAGGTTTGCTGTCGTAGAGCACAGAATGGATCTGTGCTCTATGCCATGGTGGGACAAACCAGAGTTGACTAGGTACCATGCCCCTAGTCATGCAAACAGTGAGCCATGGTTTACTGGGCTTACAGCCTTCCACCAATAGCAGTGATTCCCTGAATAGCAGCAACATTACACCTGTCAGACTCATGGAATCTCTGGTCTCTTCTCTTTCTAATGCTTCCTGAATCTTTGAGTAAATACTTTGAGTAATTTTCATAGAGAAATTGAGAATAAAAGTCAAATACAGTAAGATATGCCATAAATGCTATGTATGTGATCTCTGTACCTCCAGACAGCCCTTTAACAAATAAACCATGCATTCAAATGTCCTAATGATGGTATTGAAGCAATACCATTAAAATTCTATAGATAATAAATAAATATGGGAAATTTCAAATATTACATTGAAGAGAGAGAAAATCACATAATGCTGTGCACCACAAAGGTCCTGATCAAAAATTCGAATTATTATAATGTGCATTCAAATATAGTCTTAAAATATTACACATGTGAAACTCCATGTTTTATATAGCTACCACATTTGCTAGACCTTAATGATTGTAATAAGGAAAGGTGTTCAATCAATAACTATGAACATTGTAAGAACTACGCTGTTTCAGACACAAAATTATTCTATAGACAGGCAGACAGCTAAATGCCACACATCAATGGATCCATTGCATTATTTTGCACTGACTTGGACAAGCAAGCTACATGACTACAAGATCCATTAGCATACTCTTCACCAGGTTGATTGGGCCATTTTTGGCTGCAGCTTTTGCCTGCCACTTAGTCTGAGATACTTAACCTTTAGACGAAAATCCCTAGTGATGGTGACATTTCTGTGGATTAACTGAACCTGATACCCTTTACTGCCATGGTTTTCTCCTCTTAGATGCAGCCTTGGTTGCTGTATTGCCCTGGTTCTTGTAATATTGTGAAATAGAACTTGAGAGTCAATGTATCTGTCAGTGCTACCTTCAGAACTATCCATATCAGAATGACAATAAGTGACTCTCAGATGAATTCTGGTTGACCTTTAAGTCAAATGATCATCTAAATTCCTCTCATCATTTATGTTTACTGTATATCTAATTTAACCTTTTTCAATTCAGAATAAAAAATGCAGTGGTAAGGAACATTAGATGATAAGTTAAAAGCCACATTTGAGATTCTTGTTAACAGACCACATGACCTCAGGTAACTAACATTTTCATAACTTGGTCCTTTCATCTGTATGATGGGTGAAATAATGTGTTTCAGATTGTGTCCTGCTCTACCTTGAAGTTCCATATTCAAGAGAATTCAAGATTTCTTATCTACTCATGATTCTAAAAGTTTAAGATCTAGGGACATTGAAACTAGAGCAGATATATTCTTGATATTGGTAAACCTTTATAAGACAAATAACCATATTAGCTTATTCAGTGCTATTTATTTCAATACAGACATAGCAGATTGAACACATACCTATTTCCTGAGTATTGATGTATTCTTAGGAGTGTGAGTGAGATGGTGTGTGTGTGAATGTGTGCTTCTGTATTCCTTGAAGAGAAATAGACAACATATTTAGTTTTTACATATTTTCACTTTGGAGTTCTTTCTAGTTACAAAATAATGTTGGTTTTTCTACATTTCAAATGATATTCTTCTTCCTGTTTATCCCTTCTCCAACCCCCGATCCCATCTCCCATCTTACCCTCCCCTTTGCCTTTATGAATTTACTTAGCTACTTATTTACTGTTGCTGGAGGACCAACACATTGAATTTTTAATGTTTTAATTGAAATGAATTTATATCATTTTTCTTTTCCATTTCTTTCCCCCAGCCCTTTCTACCTACCTTCCCTCAAACAGTGCTTATGCTCCCCCACTCTCAAATTTTTCTTTGACTATCATTATTACACACACACACACACACACACACACACACACACACACACACACACACAAACATTACTTTATGTTATAGGAGCAATGGGTATCACATAACTTATTATCAGTGGTTATACTTCTGATATATTATGAACTACACACCCCTTTAAAATGTATCCACATTCAAGCTAATTTGGTGCAATGGTAAAACTTCCCTGTAGCTGGATGATAGAGTTCAGGGTTTTCTATTAGCTGTATGCTGGCCTCAGATCCTTGACAGGTTTATTTATTAACATGACCACTTGTTTCATCAAAGGCACACAGAGTATTTCTAGTACCAGTTCACAAATTTGAGACCTATGTGATGTAAAGTAATAATGTGTCTGTACTTCTTGTCAGTTTTTCTCAAGAATATCTCAGAGGTGATGTCACAATTACCACAATATAAGGATTAAAGTTAAGCTTATACTATTGCTGATATCCAGTGAAAGAGAGGTATCAAAAATGTATAAACACAAGAGCAGGCCAGATTCATGACAGAGGCCTTGGTTTTACAAACCACAAATGTATTCAGAATAGTAAATACTTCTGAAACATTTTGTTATAACAGTAGTTCCTTATAATAATTTCTTTGTTAATACTGTCCTGCAGATGGAGCTTCTAATGCCTATATTTAATCTGTGTCAAACTGAGTCAGCAATACTCAGACTCATAAAAATTATAACTCATAAAAAAGCCAACAAAATAATGTGTTATTTAAAATTTTTTGTGTGTTTTTATTTATAAAACTTGCCCATATGGAAACTATTTTTCTGGTTATTTGACATATAGGGAAAGGATCCAACACTGAGAAATCCGAGGTACTTTACATTTTTATTGCTCTAGTATTTAGCATCTCTTAGAAATATTAGACACAAGTAAAATGTATGTCTTGGACTGTTATCATAGTTTCAATATGTTGAGAGATGAGTAGTATGGAAGTTGAGTTAAAAGAGTGTCTATAATATTGGTCACAGTAAGTATTTCAATGGCAAGTTCTTGGTCAAAAGGAGCAGTTTGTTCTTGACAATCTGAGTGCCACAGTGGATACTTCTCTGAGTCCTTTCAGACATGTTCTGCACTTCTTCTTGTCAGTCTTTGATTATCAATAGTAGATTTGGTGATATTAGTTACTAAGTGTGAACTTAGTTTTACTTGGCTTTCCTTTGGGAATTTTTTTAATATCAAACTTTTGAGCTGTGTCCTTGAAAATAACAGACTGTTAAAATGACTGCAAGGGAATTGTTCTCCTGAAGTCAGGAGGTAGCTGGGCAAACAAGGAACTTAATGGGTAACTAACAGGATACTGCTGTTGCCTCTTCCTATATATGCAGTGTGATACTGGGATTTGTTCACTAACACCAGTGAGAAAAATTGGGCTTAGTCAATTTTTCAACTTACATTGCTTTCTTTTAAAGAATTGAGAGGTTTATCTTTGTCACATAGTGTGTTGTGATTAATCAGATTTATTGGATGGACAAATGATTTAATACTTATTACAATTTGTCACATCAGACATGGCTTATCATGCGTTAATAACATCTAAATGTGAAATTAGTTAAACTGGGTTGGCTCTGAATTGTATGTTAGTAGTGGCAAGCATGTAAGAGCCCCCACTGAGATGGATTAAGCTCTATCACCCTTATTCTTTCCATTTCCGTATGAGGGCATCCTCACATAATGAAGTTGAGCACATATTTTATTCCGCAGTAAAGGAAATAGATATCCCATACAGAGAAGAAGGTTGAGGATACATTAACATGGAGACCCAAGAAGTCATAGGATCTAGAAAGGTGATACTCTTTTGCTATTATTTGTTTTGTTTCCAATAAACATGCTGTTCAGGAAGACATTTGCTATTCGTTCCTTTTATTACCAAATTCCGCAAAGTGTTTGCTTGTATTTTGCTGAAATTGGTGGTTATGTAGGTGTGTTTTTAAATGTTAGTAATGAGCCCAGTATTAGCTGTAGAAGTGGTAAAATCATACACCATCATGAAGTCAATATAGTATCCAAATTTTAGTGCCTGCATAAAAGCAGCAGGTCTATATTGAATAGTGGAGGTCAGAACTGTAATTTCTACTCAGTCAGGACAAAATGTTGCCATAATTCATACTCATCAAGTTGATATCTCAGGTCTTATTGTGATATAAAGGAAGCAGTTTTATCAAAACTGTGCAAACTCCATGTAGGAAAAATTTGCTGTCTGATATTTACAAGTCAATTTTTATTCTGACTGCTCAGATCACTCCATTCAAGGAAGGTGTCCATCTTTAACAATAGAAGGTCCTCATAGTCTAGCTAATTATAACCAAAACCACAATCACTCCAATATTAGTCACATTCCAAATGGGTCCATTTTATCTTATCAATATCTTCTGAGAGATGAAGTCACCATATTTTCATAAACAGACACAGCTTCATGTGTTTGACAACTTCATCTACAATCTTCTAAGGGTTAGTAAATGAGTATATGCTTTCTGCATTTCCCTTTTATTTAGTTTGCAATTGTGTTGTATAATTAAAAACCCACAAGCAGTGAGATGTTTAGTGTTTCAAAAGCATGAGCTCACTTTGTACATCACCATATATTTGGGGAGAAACAATTAAAATGTTCAGTGGTAACTTGCATATTCTATGGTCTGCAGAAATGTGGAGAACACTAAGGAAAGGGGTTGCCATCTAAGCCTTGAGGAATTGATTGGGATTTAATTAAGCCTTGAACAAAGCTGGATGAGACTTAGGTGGAAAAAGTAAGAGAAGATGAAGCACGAGTGCCAATAACAAGAAAGATTTTAAAATAAGGATGGTTAGGTGAGCTGAAAATGTGTATATGCTCGTGATCCTTCAGAAGGAAATTATCTATGGTAGAAAGGGTGAGGTTAGATGTTAGAAGGCCTTTACAGTGATGAGGCAACGTGGTGAGATGTCCCATAGCAATTGATAGTTCCTGGACTTTCTGCTTGCCTCTAAAAAGGGTTGGCCTATCAAAAGTAGGAATTCACCGTTATTGTGGGAAAAGAGTCAATTTAGAGTCATATATTCATCCGTGATGGCTTGACACATGTTTTCTATGCTTGGAAGGATGACATGATCTCTGAAACATAGCACTCTGGAGAGGAGACAACCACAGCTAAGAGCTGACTTTTATCTTATGGAAGAGGCACACAATCATTAGAGTCTAGCTAGTTGAAGCTAGAACAAAAGAGTACTTGTAAATCTACTCAGATTTTAGGAAATTTGTTTATTTGTTTCATAAAAAATATAGCAAAAGAAGAGCACAATATTGTTTAACCTGAAAATATTTAAAATCTGCCTTTACATTCTAAAAATATGACATAATTATACTCTACTATTAATGAAGTCAGAAAACTTTTGGCAATGATGTTTTTAAAACTATTAATAGTGTTTGTGTTAATTACACTTATTTGTTCTTATTGATTGATTCCACCTCAGATTTAGACCTTGTGTTATACAAAATTATATACCCTTTGTGTCATGTGTATAGATCTACTGCTTAGTAGGAAGATTTTGTCAGAAAGTAACTGGATTATTTTCTCTATGAAGGAGTTTGACCGCATTTTACTCTTCTTGTGATAATATAGAAAATAAGAATGTCAGTAGCCAATATATTCATATTTCTAAGTAGCATTTCTGAATCTTTGATACATGCAGTCAACTCTTCCTTTAAAATTTACATCCAAACACACATCAAGCCTTCTTTGTTTAGTGTTGGTATGGTATGTATCTGTCTTAGGAATTCACTGTTGTGAAGAGACACATTGACCAAGGCAACTCTTTTTATTGTTATTAAATTATTTTATTTATTTACATTCCAAATATTGTCCCTCACCTGGTCCCCCTCCAGAATTCTTTACCCTATCCCATCTCCTCTTTGCTTCAGAGAGGGTGCTAACCTCTTTACCCACCCACCCTCCTTACCCACCCAACTACCCCTACCTCACCCTACCAGCACACCCTTTCTATAGGACATCAAGTCTCTACAGAATTAGCCCCATCCTCTCCCACTGAGGCCAGAAGAGGGAATCCTCTACTACATATGTGCCTGGGGCCACAGACCATTCCATGTATGCACTTTGGATTATTGGCGGCTTAGTCTCTGGGAGCTCTGAGGGATCCAGGTTAGTTGATACTTTTGTTCTTCCTATGTGGCTGTCATACACTTCAGCTCCTACAATCCTTTCCCTAAATTTTCCATAAGAATGGCAGACCTCAGTCAAATGGTTGGCTGTAAATATCTGCATCTGTCTCAGTCAGCTGCTGACAGAGTTTCTTAGAGGACAGCCATGCTAGGTTAATGTCTGTAAGCGCAATATGGCATCAGAAATAGTGTCAGGGTTTGGTATGTGACCATGACGTGGATAGCATATTTTGCTAGTCACTGCATGGCCATTACTTCAGTCATTTCTTTTAGACAGTAGCAACCCTGGGTCAAAAATTTTGAATGTAGGTGGGTGAGCCCTTCCCTCCATTGGGTACCCTGTCTATCTACTTGAGATGGTCTCTTCAGGTTCCATCATCCCACTCTTGTGCATTTTGGCTATGGTCATCCCCATCGAGTCCTGTGAGTCTCTCACATCCCTCATCTCTGGAACTTTCTAGAGGTTCCCCCTGTCCTCCCCCATACCCTGCAGCTGTAGTTCCATTCATTTTCCTGGCCCTCTGGGCTTCTCTCCTGTCTCTCTCCATACCTGATCCTGCCCTGTTTTTCTCCTTCCCCTCCCCTCTCCCAATCCTAGGTTACTACCGCCTCCTGTGATTGTTTTATTGTCTCTTCTAAGTGAGATTGAAGCATCATAAGTTGGGCCACCCTTCTTGTTAAACTTCATATGGTCTGTGATTCGTATCATGTGTATTCTGTTCTCAATTTCATATTGGAAAAAAAACAGGATAGTAAAAACAATTCTCAACAGTAAAAGAACTTCTGGGGGAATCACCATCCCTGACCACAAGGTATACTACAGAGCAATAGTGATTAAAAAAAAAATGAAGAAGAAGAAGAATGGTATTGGTACAGAGACAGGAAGGTGAATTAATGAAGTAGAATTGAAGACCCAGAAATATCCTCACACCCTGTGGACACAAAGAAGCCAAAACCATTCAGTAGAATAAAGAAAGCCTCTTCTACAAATGGTACTAGTCTACCTGGAGGTAAACATGTAGAAGAATATAAATTGATCCATATTTATCACCTTGTACAAAGCTCAAGTCCCAGTGGATCAAAGACCTTAACATAAATTTAAAGACACTGAATCTAGCAAAAGAGAAAGTGGGCAACAGTCTTGAGCACATTGGCACAGGGAAAAAATTCCTAAACAGAACACCAATGGCTCAGGCTCCAAGATCAACAATTGGTAAATGAGACGTCAAGAAACTAAAAAGCTTCTGTAAGGCAAAGCACACTATCAATAGGCCAAAATGGCAACCTAAAGATTGGGAAAAGATCATCACTAACCCTCAATCTGATAGAGTGCTAATATTCAAAATATATAAAGAACTCAAGAAGTTAGACTCCACAAAACCAAATAACCCAAATAAAAAATGGAGTACAGAGAATTCTCAATAGAAGAATCTCCAGTGGCCTAGAAGCACTTGAAGAAATGTTCAATATCTTTAGTTTTCAATGAAATATAAATTTAAAAAAAGTGAGAATAATCAGAGTAATTAATATTAAAAACTCAAGTAAGAGCACATGCTAATGAGGATGTAGAGAAAGAGGAAAAATCCTCCATTGTTGGTGGTATGCAAACAGATACAACTACTCTGGAAATCAATCTGGTAGTTCCTCAGAAAATTTAAAATAGTTCTACCTGAAGACCCACCTATATCACTCCTGGGAATAAACCCAAACGATGTTCCACCATACCGCTAGGATATTCTGTTCCACTATTTTCATAGTAGCCTGGTTAGTAATAGCTAGAAGCTGGAAACAACCCAGATGTCCCTCAACTGAAGGATGGATACAGAAAATGCAGGTTCATTTGCACAATGAAATACTGTTTAGTTATTAGAAGCTAGGACATCAGGAACTTTGCAGGCGAATGGATGAAACTAGAGAATATCATTCTGACTGAGTTAACCCAGACCCAAGAGACATGTATGGCATGTACTCACTGATAAGTGGATATTAGTCAAAAAAGCAACTCTTATAAGGGCAAGCATTTAATTGAGACTGGATTACAGCTTCAGAGGTACAGTCAATTATCATCATAGTAGGAAACATGGCAGCACACAGATAGACATGATCCTGGAGGAGTCAATAAGTCTACATCTTTTTCAAAACAGTAGAATCTTGAATGACCAAGAAGCACTTAAAGAACGGCTCAAAGTCCTTAGTGATCAGGGAAATGAAGATCAAATCGACCCTGAGATTCCACCCTATACCAATCAGAATGGCTAAGATCAAAACCTCAAGTGAGAGCACATGTTGGCAAGGATGTGGAGAAAGAGGAACAGGCCTCCATTTGCTGGTGGGACTGCAAACTGGTACAAACACACTGGAAACCAATCTGAAGATTCCTCAGAAAATTGGAAATAGATCTACCTGATGATCCATCTATACCACCCTTGAGCATATACCTAAAAGTTACCCCATCATGTGACAGGGACACATGTTCCACTATGTCATAGCAGTCTTGTTTGTGATAGCCAGAAGCTGGAAACAACCCAGATGTCCCGCAACAGAGGAATAGATACAAAAAAAAAATGTGGTTCATTTGCACAATGGAATACTCAGTTATTAAGAACAGGGACATCCTGAGTTTTACAGGAAAATGGGTTGAACTAGAAAACATCATCCTGAGTGAGGAAGCTCAGAACCCAAAGGACATGCATGGTACTCATTAATAAGAGGATATTAGCAAAAAATATAAAGTAAAGAGTACCCAGGATAAAATTCACAGAACTCATAAAGGTTAACAAGCTGAAGGGCCCAAGTGAGGATTTCTCAAGCCCACTTGGGAGGGGGAAGAAAACAATCACAGGAGGGGACAGGGAGGGTAAGAGAGGATCATGATTAGGTATTGGGTGAAGGAAACAGGACCAAAGCCTTGAGGGCCAGCAGAAAGAGTGGAAACAGGCAACCTTGGGAACTAGGTGAGTGGAACCCTCCAGAATATGCTAGAGACCTGGGAGATGAGAGACTTTCAGGACAAAGGGAGGGACCATAGATGAAATGCCCTACAGTAGGGAGAGGTAAGTTGTAGAGCCCACCTCCAGCAGAAAGTCAGAGAATCAAGTGCAGGGATAGGGTTGCCATCCCAGTCAAAAACTCTGACCCATAATTGTTCCTGTCTGAAAGAACTACAAAGACAAAAATGGAGAAAAGCCCGAGGAAAAGGAGGTCCAGTGACATGCCCAAATTGGGATCCAGCTCAAGGGGAGGTCCCAAGGCCTGACACTATTACTGAGGTTATGGAGTGCTCACAGAAAGGGACATAACATGACTGCCCTCAGAAAGACCTAACACGCAGCTAAAAGAGTCAAATGAAGATATTTACATCCAACCAATGGAGCTGCTGACTCCTGTGGTTGAATTAGGGAAAAGCTGGAAGAAGTTGAGGAGGAGGGCGACCCTGTAGGAGGATCAGCAGTCTCAACTAACCTGGAAACCCTAGATCTCTCAGACACTGGACCACCAACTAGGCAGCATTCACCAGTTGGTATGAGGCCCCCAACACACATACAGTAGAGACTGCTGGGTCTGGACTCAGTCAGAGAAGATGTACCTAACCCTCAAGAGACTGGAAGTGGAGGGAGGAGGTATGGGATGTGGAAAAAAGAGGGTAGACAGGGAGGGAGATAAAATCTGGATTGTATAAAAAGATTAAATAAAATTTTAAAAAAATGTAAGAATTCTACATCTTGATCAGCATATTAGCTTCAGCACACCACCAGGATGAGGGTATCTCTTCTATACTGTGAAGAGCTTACGCATGGAACCTCAAAGTCCATCCCCAAAGGAAAGAACTTCCTCTTACCAGGTCATACCTACTCCAAAAAGGCCATACCTTCTAACAGTGCCATTTAACATGCGCCGAGCATATTCAAATCACCACAGTAACTCTTTCTAAAGTATCTTCCAATGAGATGCTATTTTCTTGATAATAGTACCTTTGAATAAGAATTATCTTTTCTGATGGTATTTACCCACAAACTTGTTCCTGGTCACCAGGCAATACTTAGTGTTGCAGGTTTACTATTGAGCTGCATTCTCAGGCCTAGAATTTTTCATTAGTCAGTTAGAAATATTCAGTTCAGTATATTTTGTAATAATTTTCTAAGAACAAAAAGAATCAAGTATGCCCAGCTAAGTGCCACAGTTACTGTTTTTTTCCTTTATAATGGCATGTCATATTTATATAATTATAACTACTAATAGCAGAGCATGGAGTTTTAGGATAAATTTGGGGTGTCCTTCCACCCCAGAGTCTTCTGGCAAGTGACACTTCAAAAGCTGCAAGTTTTACAGCATGATTTGTATTTGATTTTGTTCAAACAAGAAATCTTCTTTGGATTATCTATAAAAATCTGTCCAGTTTCCCTAAGTTCTGAGCTCCCATTGCCAGCCTTTGCATCACAACTTGATGTAATCTTCTTCTTCTTCTTCTTCTTCTTCTTCTTCTTCTTCTTTTCTTCTTCTTTTCTTTCTTTTTTTAATTATTATTATTATTATTTTTATTTTCTGTATTCTTTATTTACATTGCAAAGATTTCCCCTTTCCAGGTCTCCCCCTCCCCAAAAGTCCCAAAAGCCCTCTTCCCTACTCCTGTTCCCCATTTACCTTAGAATTTCATGAAATCATTGTTTTTAATTGCTAAGTAGTATTCCATTGTGTAAATATACATGGAAAATATCTCTGATAAAATTGAAGAAATATATAGAAAATCACATTAAGATTGACTATTTCATGGAAAAATTATACAGATAAAATGGTAGGCATGTAAAGTCAATAGTGTTTGTAGCTCTGCATAAATTCTTCTTTGTAAGATATTTAAAAATATTGGTCTAAGTGTAAGTTCAAAAAATGCTTCTCTAACATAATTTTTGGAATCTGGAAAAAAGTTATTATTTTGCTCTGAAAATGTCTAGGATGATAATTTGTCTTTTTCTAACAACAGGATGATGTGTTTAATTCATTGCCATCTATTGCAAAGTTTTATGTAAGAATGTCTTCAGAAAGTTGAATTTTATTATCACTGCACCTGTGATCTAAATTTAAACATCTTGAACAAGTTGAAGAAAATTCAAATGGATCATTTCCTTTTGTTATTTTCTTAAATATTGCTATTTATAGAAGCTTTAAGCTACCTGGGATTATAAAAAAGAAAGTAAAACTTCTATTGATTACAGTCATAACCTAGACATACTATGTGGAAATCTATGGTTTCTGGTTAGTTCATGTACTTGGACCCAGGTCCATAAAGGTAGAAAGCTTCTGTACATGAAATTCCTTGAAAAGGCCAGCCTTCCAGAGTGTTGGAGGCCATAATTTACCTGTAAATTGGCATTGAGTGAAGATAATTCCAGAGCTTTGGAAGGACAACCTTTTGTGTGTGTGTGTGTGTGTGTGTGTGTGTGTGTGTGTGTGTGTGAGAGAGAGAGAGAGAGAGAGAGAGAGAGAGAGAGAGAGAGAGAGAGAGAGAGAGTGTGTGTGTGTCTTTGTGCATGTGTGTGGCTAGCTAGTTCACAGTAACAACATGGGCACATACTAAAGACAGACTCAAGACAGCATGGAGGTATAAAAGAATAAGCTATGCACGAAATTCATGAGCAATTGGAAGGCTTATTCTCTGAATCTAGCCACAGAGTGTCTTCAAATGATGGTACTCTTTGTTCTGCTGTCCACTCTCCACAGTGATCATCACTGTACTCTTTTTCTACCCACATATACAATTTTAAAACAAAAACAAAAATAATAATAAAATAATGTTCCTTAGTGCTAAGAAAAGTTAGATGGCAAGAAGACAATGAGGTATTTGGAAAGACATTGGTTCCAGAAATTGGATTCTAGGCATGTAGTGCCACGATGGAGGACTTTTATTCAATTTTATAGAAAAATGTTCTGGTTATTTTACACTGAGATGTGAAATCTCATTTGCAGCTAAGCCCTGGAGGGAGTGAATGAGACTAGGAGAGCTCATAAAGACAAGAGTAATAGGATTAATGAGAGGGAGGCTGAAGACAGGAGCCTTTATTGTAGGGTCTCAGAGCTAAATTTTAGCATAGATGAAGGGGGAAATGTCAATACTTATCCAAACATTTGTGCCTCCAGGGTACAAGAACTGAAGGATTCTGCCCTTGCAGGTTCATGTTGCTTGTGTAGGTTGTCAGTTCTTGGGAAATGATACTACCCTGATAGAACAAGGGAAGTGGTTACTGTGGAGGAGCAACTGCTTGGCTCTAATGGATGGACATACTATTTAAGTGTTTCTTATATAATTAAAACAAATTTAGGGTTGAATTGAGGATTGAAACACTTTTCAATAACCAAAGGCCATAATGTTGAATCATTTGGTCTCTTTATGTATTTGTGCTTTGAATAATAGAAGATAGCCTTCTTAATCTAAGCTCTTAATTCATGTGAGAGTTCCAGTTACTCATGAACATGGATTAGAACACTGACTGGTAATCAAATTTGCTCTACACTGGCCTCTTTTACTTCTGTTATAAAGATTGAGTGCCAGGAAAAAAATCTCTGCTAATAATATGACCACTGAAGCTATTTAAATAACTGTACTGAAGGGAACATTATCTAGTTATTTCAACTATATAGTCAGACCTATTATCAGAATAATATTTGCCGCAAGTAGTATTTGACAGGGTAGCAGAAATTATGTTGATGTTACACTGGAAAGATGAGGGTACAGATGTTTCACTCCCAAAATGAATTCATTTAGTTTTTTCTCAATTATAGTGTTGAATTTATAGTTTTATGATATTAGTTTTCTAATAATACCAGCATATTCTTTTAAAGCATTATGTTTTATTTAAATTTTAATGCTGACAAATTGTTGGTTCAAGCCAATAGAAGTGTTACAGCTATCCAGGGAAACCATTATGAGTATTTTGAATGCCATATATAATACTACAGCAGTAGTCCAGAAGTATAAATATTATTAGATATGGAAGTTCACCTCACATCTACCCCTGCTATATTTGCATACTTAACCATCAGGAGGTATACTAAACTAATTGGAATAAACTCTATGCTATGGTCATAGACATATAACTTATGTGAGGACAGATAATTGATTCAGCAACATGGAAATACCTACTTTTGCTTGGTGCTAAGAGAGAACACATATAAGACATTCTTGTTTAAACGTAATGCTTCTTTTAATTTAAATGTTTCTTGTTTTATAGAATAATCATATCAATGATAACATGTGCAGTAGAAATTGGTGCATTCCTTTAGTCAGCTTATCATAATGAGATACTGCCAGTTAAGACAACCAGAAATTTTATTCTATATTTAATTCAACAGTATATTTCTGATTAATAAAATGAAGGTGGGCTTCATTAAGACCTTAATTCTAGGCAAAGAACTTAAGGGATGTGGGGAATGGGGAAAACATTCCCCAAAGAAAAGGTCCCAGTTAGGTATCCACTACCAACCAAGTGGTTAAATCCTGAAATAACATATACACAAATACCATTCAATGGACAAAGCAGATTTCATTTGTTCTACGTAATAACAATTTTTAAAAAAAATGTCAAAAACCATGAATTTTCGAGATAACAAGAAAGAATGCGAAGGGATTTGTTGGAGTAATTAAATATAAAGGAAATAACGACATAAGCATATTTTAATTTCAAAATAAGTTAAAAGATTTTGTATGAAAAGCACTCACTTATTCATAATATAGAATAGCTTCTTTCAAGTAAAAATGCCTGTTTCTGGGACGCCTATTTAAAAACAAAGTGGAAAATGAACACAGATTTAAATATTTGTGTAGAACTTCGTGATTTTAAGGCATCATTGCATAAAAAATATCAGTATATTTCCTACATAGGGTTACATGAGTTAAGTGAGGAATATGAGACCCTTCTGCATCACACTTCTCCACCTGGTCTTGATAGCATATGTCATCATTTTTGTGGTGGTCTTTGAAGACATTATCATTACCATTTTCATCAGCAACACCATCCACACATCTGGGAAATCAGTTTGGAAGTTCCTCAGAATACTGGGCATAATACGGTAGGAGGACCCTGCTATACCACTCCTGGGCATATACCTAGAGGACTCTCCAGCATGTAATAAGGACACATGCTCCACTATGTTCATAGAAGCCCTATTTATAATAGCTAGAAGCTGGAAAGAACCCAGATGTCCCTCAATGGAGAAATGGATACAGGAAAAATGGTGTATATATACACAATGGAGTACTATTCAGCCATTAAAGAAAATGATTTCATGAAATTCTTAGATAAATGGATGGAACTGGAAAATATCATCCTGAGTGAGGTAACCCAATCACAAAAGAACACACATGGCATGCGCTCACTGATAATTAGCCCAGAAGCTTGGAATACCCAAGATACATTTCACATATCAAATGATACCCAAGAAGGAGGAAGAACAAAGTATGCATCCTTGGGTCCTTTTTAGAAAGGGGAAAAAATACCCACAGAAGGAGATACAGAGACAAAAGATGGAGCAGAGTGTGAGGGAAAGACCATCCAGAGACTACCCCACCCAGGGATCCATCCTATATACAGTTACAAAACCCAGACACTATTGTGGATGCCCACAAGTGCTGGCTGACTAGAGCTAGATACAGATATCACCTGGGAGGCTCTCCTAATGAATGACAAATACAAAGCAGGACACTCTCAGTCAGCCATTGAACTGTGAACAGGGTCACAATGGGGGAGCTAGAGAAAGGACCCGAGGAGCTGAAGAGGTTTTCAGCACCACAGGAGGAACAACAATATGAGTCATCCAGTGCTCCCAGAGCTCCCAGGGACTAAACCATCAACCAAAGAGTACACATGGTGTTACCCATGGCTCCAGACACATAGGCAGCAGAGGATGGTCTTGTTCGACGCCAAAGGGAGGAGAAGCCCTTGGTCCTGGAAAGACTTGATGCTGTAGTGTAGAGGAATACCAGGACAGAGAAGTAGAGGAGGGTTGATTGGGGAAGGAGAGATGGCTTATGGGATTTTTGGGGGGAAGGGGGGAACAAGGAAACAGGACAACATTCAAAACGTAAACAAAGAATATATCTAATAAAAATTTAAAAATATCATAAAAAATGATCTTTTTCTGTACTGCCAAAACCATTAGGACAAAAATATACTTTGTGGCTGATTCTTTTGGAGCTGTTTTGGCCTCACATGCTGATGCTGGATCCAGTTTTTTGAGCATCTACCATGTGGCTTTGGTTCTAAAGAAGAATCCAAGCCATCCGGAAACACTGAATTGTCTGTCCTGTCCATGTTTACAGACTCAGCTGTATTATTAAGTTTATAGCTTTATTTCTTGGCTTCTACTCATTGAAGATGGCAGATAAAAATAAGAGAAAACTAAAACTTTTAAAGCACATATTTAATACAGCTATGCAGAGGACAGTGTCCTCTAAACACAGTCACAGAGGTGGCTGGACTGCCTTAATAAGTCAGTTGGAAGAGCTACCTCCAATTCAACTGGGACATAGGCATGGGTAAGAGACTGTCACCAAACCACGCTATTTCTGACTAATTCCACCACAATAATGTTTGAGCAACCTCTAAACATTCAACCCTGATTATTCTACACTCTCATTCTGAAAATTCCTTTTATTCTGTTCATTTAATCATAAAACAATATCTTTTGATCTTTCTCCTTCCTTCCCATCCTGTTCCTTACACCCTTAACTGTTTTTCACTAAATGTTCTCTGGAGCAGTTTGGTTCCTTGTGTATTTGAATAAAGGACTCATTGAGAAATGGATGAAAGACCTGGTGACAAGCAAGGGAAAAATGCAATTGGGAGCCTGAAGCAAAGAGTGAATATCTGCCCTCATCTATCACAACTGATTAGCTGCTGTGTGAGAGAGGCTAAGACAGAGACTGAGAGAGATCAGAAATAACAAATGGATCTAGAGAGAGGCTGGGCTTCAGAGCCTGGTTTTTCTGGCTCATCAATCATTTCCAGTGTGGCTGATAGGTGGCTTTGTCACTCCTACCTCTATTGCACCCTCCAGAGAATCTATAACTGTGACAGTTGCTCCTTCATCCACAGTCTTTGCTGTGGCAATAGCAGATTCAGCTCCTGTGAAAAAAAAGATGTCTGTGGCTGATGTCTTATTGTCTGATGTTTCTATTCCAGTTTACCTCTGAAGGGTATGTTTACATCTTTTCCATGCATTCTCTCGGCCATGGGCCTTGCTGTTCCTCCTTGGGTGAATGTTGGCAGCGTGCCTGTTATATTCATCATACTGGCACAATGATAGGACAACATTACATAAAACATTGGCTAGAGGTAGGGTAGAGTTTGGAAGGGTCCATAAAAATGTTGGAGGCATCCAAGTATGAAATGGAAAGATGAGGAAAATGTTTTCCCAAGCCACTCATATCTGTCACCTGTGCTGGGTCTCAATTTCATGCCTATGCCACCTCCCTCCCCTGGATTTCTGTTCCTACTTTCTACTTTTGCCACTTAGACTAGCTCATGTCCTTGACAAACACATCTGGAAAAACACAGTAGTTAATAGAGACCTACTACATTTCAAAATCGATTGCAGCTGTGGGTTATGTTCTCTTTCTTTATTTTGGAAAGGGGTAAACAGAATGATTATCATCTTGCCACAGCACACAAATGACTATCAAATCATATTCTTGACTATTTATTTAAATTATTTCATGTATTCACATTCCAATGTTGCCCCTCCCACAGTTCCTCCTTCCCTTGCCTCCCAGAGGGTGCTCTCCCCTCACACCAGAATTCCCCCTTCCCTGGTGCCTTGAAGCTCTCTAGAATTAAACACATCTTTTCCAACTGAGGCAAGATCATTTAGACTTCTGCTATATTTGTGCCAGGAGTTTCAAACCAGTATGTGTGCTTCTCTTTTTAAATATTAAAAATTGTATATCTTTTTCTAAATCAAATCAAAATGGGAAGCCATTTTGAAAAGACTACAAGTGCTCTGCACCTAAATTATTGGTTAATTTTCCATTTCCCTCAAAATTATATACAATAGACATGTTGAACTTACCAACAGATTGAATTCTCCTGTGGACAAGCTGGATATTCAACATATAGGGGCTGCTTTATGTGTTTATTCACAATACATTATTTTCTGATGAACACAGTATCTTGGTTCCTGCTCTACTGCTATGAAGAGATGGCATAACCAAGGCAACTTTAAAAAGGCATTTAAATGGGGTCGTGCTGAGATATCCCGTGTTAGTCCATGGCCATCATAGCAGGAAGCATGGCAGCAGACAAGCGTGTCATTGGGACTGTAGTGAATATCTTACATCCTGAACATCCTCCTATGCTGGCGGCAAATAGGAAGGCAGGCAGGCAGACAGACAGACAGACAGACAGACATATTTGCATATATACTACATACATACATACATACATACATACATACATACATACATACATAATGTTCCTGGCCAGAGCTTTTGAGGCCTCAAAGCAACCACTCCAGTGACACACCTTCTCCAATAAGACCATATTTCCTAATTCTTACTAAACAGTTTCAGTAACGAGGAACCAAACATTCAAGTATTTTAACTTATGGGGGTCTTACTCATTCAAAAATAACACACATCTGGAGTGAGCTCCTACATGAATCACAGGAAAGGACCAACATTGTGTGCTATGTGTGCTTGCTGATACTAACAGGACCCCTACTTACTTTCTTTTAAACATCACATTATCTCTGTCAATTTTCATTTGTATTTCATAATCTAGAAATGCATCTTGGAAATAAGAAATAGAAAAATGACTCTTCCTTTGTAGTAAATACTTAGCGATGCCTTCACCATTCAACATACCTTTAACTTACTAAACACCAGGAACAACTTATTAAATTCTAAACTCCTTCTAGACTCAGGCAGTTAAAAGAAGAGAAATGTAAAACAAGAGTACTCCCAAATGAATGAAATGGTCTGGTTTTTATTTTTTTTTTGTTGTTTTGTTTTTTTTGTTTTTTTTTTTTTTTGTTTTTTGTTTTTTTGAGGCAGGGTTTCTCTGTATAGCCCTGGCTGTCCTGGAACTCACTCTGTAGACCAGGCTGGCCTCGAACTCAGAAATCCGCCTGCCTCTGCCTCCCAAGTGCTGGGATTAAAGGCGTGCGCCACCACTGCCCGGCTCCAAATGAATGAAATGGAATACATATAAAGATACTGTTGTAGATCCTGTCATTATTCTAACAATATAATGAAACTCTTTTATTGAAGGTAGAATTGCACTGAGACTCACATGGAAATTTGCTCATCATTTTAAAATCAAGCTTTATTTTTGAAGATAGGTACATTTTGAAAGTGGTAAGATCTTGCATCACATTGCTGCATTCTCATAGCAAACACTGTTATACTTATGTGTGATACAAATTATTTCTCATGTACATCATCCTTCAAGTCAATGTATTGATATGTATGCATATATACACAAACACATATAAACACACAGGCACTACTCCACATAGTCTGATTTCTCCTAAGGTTATCAGTTCTCTGGTTTAATGATTCAAAATTAGCTTGAAATAAGCTTTCAAAGAATCAAGTGCTATGTGTTGAGTAATGTAAAGATCAAGTTTGTCCCTGTCAGTTAGTAGCCCTGTGTCAATGAATCTGTGCCTGGGTGGATGATGTATATATCCTTAACATATATGGGCATCCAGCAATTTGAGGATGTACCTTGTACTCTACTTTGCTTACCTTTGCAGATCCTACCATTATAGAGCTTCTTATTTATGATATAAATACATAGGAAAATAAAATATTGAAATAAATTTCTTAAGCTGCCCTCGCCCTGAATCCAGTACATGATAAACATAAATTGAGGCCAGGGTGCATACATAAGTCTGTACATACCCTCTTCTTACATTTTAAATGAAGAAATTACTATAAAGCTTAAAATTACATGAGACTCACATGTATAGCCCAAGCTTACATGAAACTACCTTGAGACAATGTAGCTCTACTCTCAGATCAACTGCAATTCAGGTACAGCATCTGCCTTGTGATAGTGAATTTAGGTAGAAATTCTTAGCAAGCAGAATCTCAGTTATTAAATATGTAAAGAAAATTGTATTCATATCTTGTAAGAGACAGTGAAAATAAGCATAATACAAAAGGTGAATCTAGTCATAAGGATCTACTCAGAATCTCCTCACTCAATATCTGTCAGTTCAGCCCAATACTAACCATAGTGTACATGTAAACACACACACACACACATACACACACACACACACATTCACTCACAGAGATGGGAGAGGAAAACTTATACATATATTCACAGATGCAAATCTTATTTTGTGTGTGCATCTTATTCTTTGGACATAATCAGGGCTCTGCTGTATTAAGTCCTATCCTATAAAACCTGCTTTCCAAATAGTCCGTCAGCTAACTGTTCTTTCATTTTGAGTACTTTTCTTAAAATTTATTTATTTTATGTGCATGGGTGTTTTGCCTGCACATATGTATGTCTCTTCAGTACATATGTGCCGGTGTCTACTGAAGACAGGAGAGGTTGTTGGATTCCTTGTAACTGGAGTTGCAGACAGTTGTGAGCTGGCACGTGGGTAAGAGTAGTAGGTGCTCTAAACTACTGTGCTATGTCTTCAGGTCCTAATTTTGAGTAAACTTGAGTAATATTCCTACATAATTGTATGTTATTAAGGGCTTATTAAGGCCTACCTTCCAGATTGATTTTCTTTAAAATAGAGTTGTAGTGCTCGCTTCGGCAGCACATATACAAAAATAGAGTTGTAAAACACCCAGTATATTGTCTAATACTGCATTATTTCTTAATATTTATCATATTAAATTATCACTCATACTTTATGTCATTAACATGACTATCATCATTGTGATCATTATCAGAGACATCCTTGGATATCCCTTTGATTGAAAATATCGTGTATTGTTACTTTCTGTTGCCTCACAGGAAAGCCAGTTGTATTACAGTAGACACAGATTACTAAACACAGATACGTAATACCTTTTAGATGTAAGAAGGGGAAAGACTGTGGATGGAGTCACAGAGACAGGGCGGGCTTTTGAGTCCTGTTTGTTCCCTAGAACTCCAGGTTGTCATTTGATTTTTCTTTGTTCATCTGTGACAGTGTGATATGGGTCTAAGTGATTCTCTCCTGCCCCCTTTCTCTTATTTAACACTGCATTTGAAGAATTCTCCCATTTCCTTTCCCAAACTGATGATTTCCTTTTTTTATCCAAGTTTTTACTCATCACATAGAAAACAAGCTTATTTGTCACTAGTCTATGTTCTCTCTCTCTCTCTCTCTCTCTTTCTCTCTGTTTTCCTATGTCTTGCCATCATTTTCCATGCCTCTGACTTGGCAACTGTATTTATTTGAAAATAAAGAACTGTAATGTGCTTTCCTAATTTTCAGAACTAGCTTTCCTTGTTACATGGGGGTTGGATTTTCAAATGCCTGGTGCCAGAAAGCCTGGGCTGCACACAGAGCACTGTGCTAGTCAGGGAAATACTTCATTAGACTTGTATTCCACGAAGACACTTTCACTTCTCAACGCCTGTGATTTTAATTAAAACCTGGAAAGTAAAGAATCCTCTGGTTGTATTAATGCTTTCATTTCCATTAGGACGGTGGAGTTTATAAACACTATCTGGGTTTATAAATTAGTCCTCATGCGAGTAATAAGTGCACAATGTCGCATGTAAAGCAAAACTCTGCCATTCCATCTGTTCATCTCCCATTTTTTTTCTGCTATTGTTGTGTTCCACTACAGAGATGCTTGGAGAAATGGTCTTTTTGGGGGGTGAGAGTAGCCATGAATATTTGTCCCTAGATAATTTAACCAGGACTATACTTTCAAAAATTGCTCTATTTTGGGCTGATGGAAGAGGGAGTGACTTCTTATTTGGGTATAAATGAAAAGCAAAAACAACCAAGAATTTACTCACTGAATAATAAATATAGGAGTCATTAATCCTGTTCCTATTGTTTTAGACTTTATACAATGTTTATGAATCTTATAGTGAGGTGTATTCAGAGAAAGTATGACTTTTATTAAAAGCCATATGTATTCATACACACACACACACCCATTCACACATACATACTCACACCTCACATATTACCATTTCAGAAGATCAAGGTTACTATACTTGTTTGTTCACTATGTTTGATTATTGTATTATCATCTTCCTTCATGTGTATTGATAACAGTCAGATAAACAAATATGGAATTATAATTAAATTTATAACCAAAGAAATAAAATAAATACCATAAAAAATGTCTACTCACGTAGAGGCGCATGATAATCTGTATTGATTTCAAAGTCAGCAAAGAGTTTCAACTGACAAATAATCTAAGCTCAAAACCTAGCAGAAATTAGACAAAGTTATTCTTATAGACATGTTTGTTGTCTTGATGCTTCTTGAAACTGGGATGATATACATTATGCATAAATGCATGCACATTAAAGAAGAGTAATTTATGAGAAGAAATTAACCTATTGGGGCAGCCTTCTATAGCTTTCTATACATAAACATTTTGTGAGCTAGTCTGCATCTAAAGCCTGGAAGAACTGAGTTTAAACTAGGATCAAAATTTTCTGGTTAATATCTCAGAATCAGCCCTGGGATGGCTATAGGACTCTTGGTGGGAGAATAGTCACCTGCTTTGTCTCTACTCTGTTTGAAATAATTAGATGTTAAATGGAAGTTAACTGTCTCTGATGAGTCACACCTGATTCCCTGGAGGATTATCTTTGCTTTTAACATGTGGAGCTGCTTCCTTTGCCTAAATCTTATGTTCTGTGTTCAGTCCAGTTCTCATTTTGAGTTAAGGTTCATGATCATCTTAACTTGTCTCTTACAAATATAAGAATATTTTCTTTATCCACATCCTTGCCAGCATCTACTGTTACCTGAGATTTTGATCTTAGCCATTTTGATTAGTGTGAGGTGGAATATCGGGGTCGTTTAGATTTTCACTTCCCTGATGACTAAGGATGTTGAACATTTGTTTAGGTGCTTCTGGGCCATTTGAGTTTCCTTAGGTGAGAATTCTCTGTTTAGCTCAGTTCCCCATTTTTTATAGGGTTATTTGGTTCTCTGGAGTCTAACTTCTTGAGCTCTTTCTATACTCCTCCATTGCTGGTGGGATTGCAAAATAGTACAACCACTCTTGAAATCAATCTGGCAGTTCCTCAGAAAATTGGACATAGTACTACCTGAGCTATACCACTTCTGGGCATATACCCAGAAGATGCCCCAATATGTAATAAGGACACATGCTCCATTATGTTCATAGCAGCCTTATTTCTAATAGCTAGAAGCTGGAAAGAACCCAGATGTCCTTCAACAGAGGAATGAATACAGAAAATATGGTATATTTACACAATGGAGTACTACTCAGCTATTAAAATTGATAAATTCGTAAAATTCTTAGGCAAATGGAACTAGAAAAATATCATCCTGAGTGACAGAACCCAATCACCAAAGAACACACATGATATGCCCTCATTGATAAGTGGATATTAGGTAAAGGGCATGGAATACCCATGATACAACTCACGGACCGCATGAAGCTCAAGAGGAAGGAAGACCAAAGAGTGGATGCTTCAATCCTACTTAGAAGGGGGAACAGTATAGTCAAGGGAAGTAGAGGGTGGGAGGGACATGGGAGGAAGAAAGGGGAGAGTTAAAAGAGGGGAAGAATCAGGTATGGGAGGAGATGGGGGAGATGTACAGAGGACAAGGAATTGAACAGAGATGTGTAGCTATGAGGGATGGAGAACTGGGGTAGCAACTAGAAAGTCCTAGAAAGTCTTGCTAGGAAAGCAAGAACCTCCCAGAACCCCCACAGGAATGACATTAGCTAAAAATCCCCACAAAGGGGAGGGAGAACCTGTTGAGACCATATCCAGAGGGTAGGCCTGGCCCACAAGTTCAGGGATGGGGCCACCCACCAATTTCCAAATTTTAACCCAAAATTACTCGTGTCTAAAGGAAATTTATAATAGCCAGAAGCTGGAAAGAACCTAGATGTCCCTCAATGGAGGAATGGATTCAGAAGATGTGGTATATTTACACAATAGAATACTACTCTGCAATTAAAAACAATGAACTCCCGAAATTCCTAGGCAAATGGTCAGAACTTGAAAATATCATCCTTAGTGAGGTAACCCAATCACAAAAGAACACATATGGTATGCAGTCACTGATAAGGGGATATTAACCCAGAATCTCTGAATACCCTAGACACAATTTGCATATCAATAGATTTCCAAGAAGATGGAAGGAGAGACCCCTGGTCCTGGAAAGACTGGATGTAGGGGAATGTCAGGACAGAGAAGCGAGAGAGGGTTGAATGGGGAAAAGAGGGAGGGAAGGGGGCTTATGGGACTTTCGGGTAGGGAGGAAATGGGAAAGGGGAAATGATTTGGAATGTAAATAAAAAAACTTAGGAAAAAAAAAAGGAAATACAAGGACAAAGAGTAGACCAGAAACTGAAGGGAAGGCCATCCAGAGACTGGCCCACCTGGGGATCCATCCCACATGCAGACACCAAACCTAGACACTATTGCTGATACCAAGAAGTGCTTGGTGGCAGGAGCCTGATACAGCTGTCTTCTGAGGGACTGTGCAAGATCCTGACCAATATGGATGCGGATACTTGCAGCCAACCGTCAGACTGAGCACAGGGACCCCAATGGAGGAGTTAGGGGAAGGACTGAAGGAGCTGAAGGGCCCTTATCCGGCATCATTGTGAGGGGAGGCCTTTGGTCCTCTAAAGGCTTGATGCACCAGTGTAGAGGAATGCTAGGATGGTAAGGTGGGAGTGGGTGGGTCGGTTGGGGAGCACCCTCATAGAAGTAGGGTAATGGAGGATGGGATGGGGGTTTGCAGAGGGGAAACTGGGAAAGGGGAAAACATTTCAAATGTAAACAAATAAAATATCCAATTAAAAAAAAAGGATATCTTATTGTGACAGCCATTGGCACTCTCTGTATAGTCTTGGAACAGATAGATATAATATTGCTAATAGGCATGCTTATGCTGAATTGTGCCCAAAATGAACGTTTTCTCATAACAAAGTATGCATAGCACAACAAACATATGTGTAACAGTAAGATTTCAAACCTCTATGAATTATCATATTTATGAACTATCAAATTCTAATAACATAACTTTATTATCAAGAAAATTACATGCAATTATTTTTCACCAAGGAATATACATCTTACAGGCACTGGGAAAAATTCTGGTCATGATTGACTGTTTTTTGTTTTGTTTTGTTTTTTGTTTGTTTATTTTATTTTTTATTTTCTCATTTAATTTTGTGTCATTAATTCATTGCTCAACACCTTTTTTTTTTTGGTTTTTTCGAGACAGGGTTTCTCTGTATAGCTCTGGCTGTCCTGGAACTCACTCCATAGACCAGGCTAGCCTCGAACTCAGAAATCCTCCTGCCTCTGCCTCCCAAGTGCTGGGACTAAAGGCGTGCGCCACCACCGCCCGGCTTTTTTTTTTTTTTTTTTTTAAAGATTTATTTATTTATTATATGTAAATCCACTGTAGCTGTCTTCAGACACCAGAAGAGGGCGTCAGATCTCTTTTCGGATGGTTGTGAGCCACCATGTGGGTCCTGGGATTTGAACTCGTGACCTTTGAAAGAGCAGTCGATGCTCTTATCCACTGAGCCATCTCTCCAGCCCCCTCAACACCTTTTAAATACAATGATTTTAATAAATAATAGGATTTCCATTTGCATTCTGCAGGAACTTATAATTTTAAAGTTTTTGTCTATATATATTGCCTGTTTTATATGAAATCCTGCTTTTTAGTTAATGTGTATGTTAGCATTTCTATGAATATGCATGTGAGAGACGGGAGATTAGTCACTGAGTTTAACAACAAGTTCCAGTAAAGTTCATGTTAGCAAAGACATTGTCATATGCCTTATATATTTTATCATTTCACTTGTTTCTCTGAAAAGCACTCAGGTAACACCTTAGAATCAGTTTTGGGTCACAATGACCCAGCATCCACTTACTTCTGTATTTGCGTTAAAGTATTCTTCACATCAACAATGGCGAGTTTACCTCTAAAAGAGACAAAGGACATTTTATTCATATGTTACTAAGATTATTTGATTCTATAGTTATTTGCCCTTCTAAGTCATTCCCAATCAAGGAGATCTTCTTACCCTGAGTTACGAACAGATGGGAAGAAAATACAGGCAAAATAGGGGCCAATATGTTCTATTAGTCTTTATAGTGGTGTAGGGATTCATATCTGTAGTTTCTTGGCCAAGTACATTTTTCCTTTAATATTAAAGCCCATGTTTTTAAACTGCGTCATGGACATGGTGACCCCAGAGACTCTGTTCCCTGGACGTAGAACAAGCATCAAGGAGAAACTTGGAGGGTACGGCCTTTCAATGGAAAGGACCACCTTCCTCAAAGCAGGAAGCCTAAGACTGAGTATACATTGTGTTATTCATATAGAATTCAAACATCAGATATGTGATACAACTTCTCCAGGGACAAAAAAAAATTCATGCATAGAGAAATGCCCATTCCATGGGGCAACAACGGATGACAGATGAGGAAAAAAAACCTATAATATGTTTACTTAACTGATCATATACTCACAAAATAACTTCAGGATTTAGGCCAAGGACATTTGGCATGGTCTCTTTTTAAAAAATCAGTAAATATGAAACAGTATTTTTGTTTTGTTTTGTTTTTAAACAAGTGGTGAGAAGTCCTTAAGGCTGGTAAGAATTGGAATGGATCTGGACCAGAAGGGTGTTTTTGTTTGTTTGTTTGTTTGTTTTTTGTGGAAGTGTGTATATAATTTTTGGTCTGCTTTCAATCCTCATTTTGACTAATCATGTAAATTCATGCTTACTTGTGTCACTCATACAGGGTGAGGCAGCTGTCCATTCCTTGATTTGTATAGATAAGATCCTAAAGGCAGCCCTTTCACTTCAAAGTCCTTGTAGACCATCGATTTTTCACCCACTGGGTTTTAACCCTTTGAGATTACATATCAAATATCATGTCTATTATATACTTACATTACAATTCATAACAATAGTAAACTATAGTTCTGAAGTAACAAATATTTTTATGGTTGGCTATCTCTGCAACATAAGGAATTGTATTAAAGGGTTGTAACACACTTTAAAGGAAAGTTGAGAAGCACAGTTGTTGCTCTGAATTAAACCAGTGTTGAAGGATATATCCAGAGAAGAGAACTGATAAATTCATAGTCTCTCTTGCATGGCAAAAGGACATAATTTAGATATTCTTCCACACAGTATAAATAGAAGTATCTGGTGCCTAAGTGAGGACATATAAAGACGACACTGACTCCCATAGATGGAAAACTTTCCTGCTGCTTATCACCCTCACGGGAGAGGCAGGGTGACATTTCCACCACCAGGAATGCGTCTCCATTTATAGGGAGAGCCAGCAGATTTAGTAAGGAGGAGCCCTTGTCCTATTTGTTTGCTAAGCACCCTAGAATTCTGTGACATTGCTGAATTTCTTAGAAGTTGTACTCAATCATCTTCAAGACATGGACTTTTTGACTCCCAACGGATTCCAAATGCATCAATTGGTATAATCAGAGTGTCTCTGTTTGAAGCTCTATTGGGAATCCTAGAGATGCAGCCAGCTTTGTCCCTGTGGCTTTCTCTGGCCCTTTGCAATCAAGGGGAACAGCAAATAATCTAATATCTGCTGATTCCCTTCAGACCAAGGAAACTTGCCCCATTCTTTCCTTGTGCTATTTTGCTTTACCCCCTTGACTTTTAATTTACCCCTCCGATTTCTTTCCTGACCTTTCCTCCTTATCATTAATAAAAGCAATACCAGAAATGGCCTAAAGTGTTTCATATTACCATTTGGGAGTTTCAGAAGAACGCCTGCTTCACAACTTCCCTTCTTCATTCAGTTTCTGCCTATGACTTATGAGACTGTAGAAATGTCATTAGTTTTGTGATTTAAGATGTTGCTTAGCTTAGGCAGGTTGTACCTGTATGCCAGAAATTGATGCAAAGTCAAGAATTCTGATGCTTATAGAAGGTGTGGAGTGCTGTATCAGGGGATCAGCATGGAAGAAACAAACTATTCTTGATCATTCTGGTTATGATTTTTTCCTTAACCTGAAAAAATGATTATAAAATCCTTCCACATATACTATCTGAATATATTTTCACAATTTTGTGGATATTTTTAATTTAACCTCTCCATACCCCTGTTTGTGCATTTGTAAAGCAAGGATAATAATATTAACATTAACAAATTGCTCTGTTTTGACAGTGAAATAAGATCGTGTCAGCCCCTTACGGTGTGCTTTTATTTGAACCTTCCAAGAAGTAGAAACCTAAGTGGAATAGTTTCTTTCATAAGTTCTAGGTGTGCAGGGTAGAGGACAAGGAGGGAGAAAAGGTGAGACCAGGTCTCCAGTGGCAAAGTATATCTTACGGCTGTAAATAGAGGGATGGATGAACAGAGCTTCAGACTGAAGTTCTGGGAAAGACTCAGCAGAAACAGTTGTCTACAGCAGGAGCTCTGTATGTGGAAGAACTCATTTGTAGTCTTTGGACAGCCTGGTGGATGGACACAGGCTGAGTGGAAGCGCCACTGGAGTAATCCAAAGTGTAGTCGTTGGTGCTTTCCAGCTAACATGGTATCGTTGCTGCATAGTGCTGGCTTTCTGGAGCCAGATATACCTATCATCTGGGAGGCTCTCCTAGTGCATGACAAATACAGAGGGGCTCACTCTCAGCCAACCATTGAACTGAGCACAGGGTCCACAAGGAGGGAGCTAGAGAAAGGACCCAAAGAGCTGAAGAGATTTGCAGCACCACAGGAGGAACAACAATATGAGTCACCCAGTACTCCCAGAGCTCCCAGGGACAAAATCATCAACCAAAGAGTACACATGGTGCTACCCATGGCTCCAGACACATAGGCAGCAGAGGATGGTCTTGTTAGACACCAAAGGAAGGAGAGGCCCTTGGTCCTAGAAAGACTTGAATCCATAGTGTAGAGGAATACTAGGAGAGAGAAGCGGGGAAGGGTTGATTGTGGAAGGGGAGATGGCTTATGGGATTTTCGGGGGAGGAGGAAACCAGGAAAGGGGATAACATTTGAAATGTAAATAAAGAATATATCTAATATAAAAAAAGAAATGAAAATATCATGAACTTGTTGCACTCAGATGAACCTCTCGGTACAGGTGCCTGGACTATAGTACACACCAGAAATGTGCTAACTGTTCTTGCTCCTGTTCTACTTGGAAAGAAGCTGCACTCCCAGTAGAAATGGGCAGTATATGATTTGGCTAGGATTCATTCTACCAGTTAACACTTAAGCCCACATCTCTGACTCTGGATCTTTTACTCTGCCAAGCTCACCAAACAGAGGCTCTTTAACAGCATGTACTTAATGTATTTCATTCTGTGACAAAGAAGATTCTAATTCATTTGGGAACAACAAAACCTAACACTAAACTCTTCAGGTTGTATAGCCCCACTAGCTTAGTTTTTTGTGACTTCTAGGGCACAATGGGTTACCCTTAGCATACATAGAGCCCAGTCCCTGGGATCTGAGCCAAGGCTGATTCTAAGGCTGCACCTCAGCTCCCAGGAAGGTCAAGGCATTCTTTGCTGTAGTGTTCAGAAAACAGAATGTAATACTTTTTTTTTTCACGCATGGGGAATAGATGGGGCTTTCACATTGCCAAAATATGTTGGGCTATCAGTCCATGTGATTTTCACCTGTGACTCCTATCAGTGTATCAGGATTTTCAGCAACCAAATAAAATTATTCTACAATGTCCAAGCTGTTTTTCACAGGACTGTTTCATTTTTAATGTATATTCTTTAAGATATGTATACCAACAAGTCATTTGCAACATCTAGAAACAGGACCACCGTATGCATTTGTATATGTGTTCTGGAGAATAGCAACTAGCAGAGCCAGGCTCCAGTCAGTGTGTGTGCTTAGATTACAACAGGCAGGCTTTAATTAACCTTGCAGATCCACACAGCTGCAGTATTAGTTCTTAAGCCAAAAGCACAAAATAGTACAAGCTATGGGTATCAATATATTTGAGTAACTATACTTTTGACTCTAAAAGGAAGAACTAAAAACCCTGAATTGGAATGTGACCAGCAAACAGTATATATGCAGCCACATGAACACAAGGGGCATGCTCGTGTTTTTAGTCCCAAGATATAAAAGTGGGGATAAACTGAGAGAAGCCCAAGGCAAATATAATTTAGGACATGCAGTGGAGAATCTCAGCATCCCTTGTGGTAGGTTGATACTTTCCAGAATATTTAGTAAAGAGCTAAGGACATTTTCATGGATAATCATTCTCATTTTCATGGATAACCAAATATAAGAAATATACATTTTGTCATTAATCATTTTACGCATTTACATTTCAAATGATATCCCCCTTCTGGATTACCTCTCTACAAACCCCTTATCCCATCCCTGCTCCCCTTCCTCCCCTTTGCTTCTATGAGGGTGCTCCTCCATCCACTCACCTACTCCTGCCTCACTGCTCTAGCAATCCCCTACAATGGAGCATCAAGCCTCCACAGGACCAAGGGCCTCCCCTCCCACTGATGTCAGATAAGGTCATCCTCTGCTACATATGTATCTGGAGTCATGGCTCACTCCACATACACTCTTTGGTTGATGAGTTATTCCCTGGGAGCTCTGGGCAGTTCGGTTAGATGATATTGTTCTTCCTATGGGGTTGCAATCCCCTTCAGCTCCGTCAGTCCTTCCCTGAGCTCTTCCACATGGGTCCCCAGCCCTAGTCCTATGGTTGGCTCTGAGTATCTGCATCTGTATTAGTCAGTTGCTAGTAGAAACTCCTAGGGACCAGCCATACCAGGCTCCTGTCAGCAAGCACTTCTTGGCAGCAACAATGGGGGTTTGGTATCTGCAGATGGGATAGATTCCTAGGTGGGACAGTCTCTGGATGGCCTTTCCTTCAGTCTCTGTACCATTTTTTTTTGTCCCTGTCTTTCATTTGAATAGGAACATTTCTGGGTTAAAAATTTTGAGATGTGTAGGTGGCTCCATCCCTCAAATGTGGGCCATGCCTGTTTACTGAAGGTGGTCTCTACAGGTTATATCTCCCCTTTCAACTAAAGTATTTCAACTAAAGTAATTGCAGTTGAGTCCTGGGAGCCTCTTGCGTCCCTGGAGTCTGGGACATTCTAGTGGCTATACATAGTTCCTCATCCCCCACTGCTAAATGTATCTATTCTATTTCCTGACCCTCTCCACTTCCCTGCTGTTCTTTCCAATACCTGATCCTGCCCACTTTTCTCTCCCCCAACTCTCTCCCTCCTGTGATTATTTTGTTTCCTGTTCTAATGACTTCTACATCTATTCCAAAACTCAGTAATTATTATCACCAAGATTGCAACTGTCAAGAAAGCTTACATTGGAATACTCTTTTTAAGATGACTCTTTCTTCCCTACATATTCAAAATGTGTTAGAAGAGGCCACATTATTTTTTTTTAATTTTTTTTTAATTTTATTTTATTTTCTAAGTTTTTTTTATTTACATTCAAAATCATTTCCCCTTTCCCGTTTCCTCCCTCCCCGAAAGTCCCATAAGCCCCCTTCCCTCCCTCTTTTCCCCATTCAACCCCCTTTCGCTTCTCTGTCCTGGCATTCCCCTACATCCAGTCTTTACAGGACCAGGGGTCTCTCCTTCCATCTTCTTGGAAATCTATTGATATGCGAATTGTGTCTAGGGTATTCCGAGATTCTGGGTTAATATCCCCTTATCAGTGACTGCATACCATATGTGTTCTTTTGTGATTGGGTTACCTCACTAAGGATGATAATTTCCAGATCTGACCATTTGCCTAGGAATTTCGTGAATTCATTGTTTTTCATTGCAGAGTAGTATTCCATGAGTAAAAGAACCTCCGGGGAAATCAGTATCCCGGACCTCAAGCTGTACTACAGAGCAATAGTGTTAAAAACCGCATGGTATTGGTTCAGTGACAGGCATGTAGATCAATGGAACAGAATTGAAGACCCAGAAATGAATCCACACTCCTATGGTCACTTGATCTTTGACAAAGAAGCTAAAACCATCCAGTGGAAAAAAGATAGCCTTTTAAACAAATGGTGCTGGCTCAACTGGAGGTCAACATGCAGAGGCCACATTATTAACCTGACAGGATATGCTCAACAAGAAAATCTAAATATGATTGAAGTGATATTGCACAGCTCCAGACAAAGTTGCCTGGGAGAAAACTAGGCCACCTGGGTGGTAGTCAAACATGCATTTCTGAATCTTCAAGCTTTCTCAAGAAAGACCAAAGGCCATAGAACCAATTCTGTGATATGTTTCATCTGAGGGCATAATTAGCTAAATAAAAGGCAGACAATTTTGTTGAGTTCTCACTCAGGTTCTACACCAACACTGGGGAAGCAGTAGTTACTAACCAGGAAGCCAAGGATGCAGAAGCAGGCAAGAGACCTACAGGGCTCAGGGGATAGAGAAGGTCCTGCCTCAAGGGCAGTATTGTTGTGCAGGTGACTTCCTGACTTCAGTGCTGTGCCACATGTTTCCTGAGCATTTCAGGGTCAGTGCCATTTCCGTAAATTTGCCAGAGGCTCCTGTTTTTGCCAGGCTCAAGCATTCTGAATTAGTTGGTCTTTAACCTCTTGCGTATTTGCTGGCATAGTCCCCTTCCCACCCTATACTAAGAACACACAGACAAATACAATAAAACAAAGAATTAAATAAAGGGACAAGACAACTGTCTTATTTGAATTAAGACAAAAGGAGAATTATTCCAATAGCAACAATTTCTAGTCAGGCTACAAAAATAAGTAATGTCTATATTCTAGATAAGAGGCTAAATATAAAAAACACTGTCTGAAGATGATTAAATACATAGAGAAAATCCTTGGAGTTCACTTATAAAGGGCTTAAAACACATAATTTATTTATGTGGTCTGTGCTCACTAAAGGTTTTATTATTATTTCAACTCTAATCTCTATTCACTCCTCCCTTTGTATTTCTTTATATTTAGTCTTCAGTCTTAAACACTGTCAGCCCTTTATTTATTTTCACTGCAGACCTTGAAAGTATAAGAATGGCGCACAAAGATTTTCAAACACACACCGAGCTTAGATGATTCCATTTTTACCTTAAAGGTATTGATTTAAATTTATTTCTTCGCTTATGTGCCCAAATGACAACACTGGTTTATTTAATTATTTAAAAATTTCAGCTCATACACTAACATAGCATATAAGACATCTGTAAGGGTGGGTTTCAAAAAAAATGTAGATACTAGACTGTCTACATTACATCTACACAAGGAAGAACCGGAGCTCAGTGGTTCAGTTTGTGCTTCTGTGTTTATAGAGGAAACCCTATAAATGTTTGAGTATTTTTGTCTCTATAATTCTTTTGCCCCTTTCTGTGCAATAAGCATAAACAATATTTTTAGTTCATCAGAAAAGCAGATGTACCTTTCCTATTTTTCTAAAATCTTCCCTTGTATCTGTGGAATGAAGTAAACCAGCACTGCCTTTGCCCTAACCATTTGTATCTACCTCTGTGACTTAGCTGGAACTATGTCCCTTCAGTTTCACAACTCACATAGCCATGGCATTTCTATCCCTTGAGCAAACCAAGTTTATTCTTCCATTTCGATAAACTTCCAGAGTTGCTGTTGTTCCTGCCTGAGATTGTCTGCTGGGAGACAGCACCGTTTTTGTTGTTTCAAATTGTCATTTAGGACTTGAAATAGAAGTCACATGTCAGACATTTTGGGGGGTATTATCTGCCAAACCATATTTCATTACAGAAATTGTTATAAGGAATTTTCTTTGTGTTTGGTACCTGTTCTCAACCAGTATACATTTTCAGATAAGACCTATAGCAGTTGAGAGTATTCCTGTGTTTTGTTTTACGTATAAGACTGTCCATTTAGATAAATATGGCTGCTCTGGAACTCTACAATTAGACCAGTTTGCCTTTGAAACCATAGTGATTGTCCTGTATCTTTCTTATGAATAGTGGGAATGGGATGGGCATATGTCACCTTGTCCATCCCCGAAAGCTGTTTTTTTTTTTGTTTGTTTGTTTGTGTTTTCTCGTTTTGTTCTTAGTATCTGAGAATTGTACATTTTAGGCTCTTGATTATTTAAAAATATCAAACTTAATTCTGCATTTTCTCATAGAAACTTTTTATCATACCTGAAGAAATAATAAATTAAAGCTTTTGTGATGTAACTAAATCCTAATATCCAAAATTATAGAACAAGTGGTTGGAATTGTATGTAAAACCTTCACTACAGCAGACTAAATTTGAAAACAAATAACATCATCTTCTTTTGTATAATGTTGCTGATATATTTGTGTTTTCTACAGCGATCCTATTTAATGTCTATAATTATGATACATTCAAAGCCCAACATAAAATAGGAGAAACCTATTCCTAGTACTAAGATGTTTGTTGTCTGTATTTCCTCAATATCTTATTGCCTCTTGATGCTGAGAGTGTCCTGTTTTCAGGCCATCTGGGTTCATGTCTTTCTGAGTCTAGACTCAAGGGCATATTGAACTCCCTCCTTCAGAATGTGATGCAAATGTGATTTGGTTCATTTATATTGCTGGCACACTCAAAGCTATGTAGAATTTTCTTGAAATGATATAAATGTTGCTGAGTGAAACGGAATTATCTTTTTTGACTTTTTAGATAATTTCTTGATGTTTATTGCTGCTTAGATTGTGGTAGCTCTCAACAAGGAATTAGGAATGGAGAACACTGTTTTATAGGTTCGTCAATACCTTCTCACACCATCCTCACTTAGTCAGTTTTGATCCTATTGTCAGATAATACTCAATATTCTAGCTAAAATTTTCATTGACTCATGAAATTAAGGTAGGTCTTATGTTTCTACTACTCTGAGTTATTTTAACACCAAATCTATCCCACAGCTTAATTATTGCTTCCATTCCTGTACAGATGACACAGAGGGTTAAATTGTCTCTAGAGATGAGGAAAAAAGGAAAGAAAAGAGTCAAGAGCAGAAAGAGAGCTGTATTCAATGATTATAGATATGTGGACTTTCTTTTTTTAACTTAATAATAGTCATATTGTTGTCATTGATTAGCTAACTACAAACCAGCAATGTTATAATGTAGCTCATATTGGTGAGGATGATGATAAGCAAGTTCCCAAAGCATACTTTATATCTACTATATTTCTGCTGAAGTAAACATTCTGATTGGAGAAGGGAGCTATGAAAATTCTAAATTGTTCTTTTCATTGTGAACTCATGAGGCGTCTTAATGAGATTGCCTCATTTTGTAAGAATTAACATTAAAATACTTGGGTTTCCAAAAAGCATGCTTTGTCTTCTCAAAAATCAAGTACTTGCCTATCTTTAGTCTTCATCACTCTTGTACTTTGCCATTATTTCTTTAAAAACTCTCTCAGTAATTAATTTACTTCAATTGTACCCTCAAGGTTGTAATTTGTCTCAGCAGGAAATCTCAACATCATTTAAAGTGAAAATTTCCCAATTTCTCCACCCATTTGAGCTGTTTCCCTCTGACTGAGGTTTTTCTACTCCTTTCACTCTCAAGAGCATTGTTTTCTTTTACTGAAAATGCATTAAAATTCAAATTTAAACTGTTCTGATTTTGTCCTGTCATTTTCTTTTCAGCTTAATAAACAGTACCCCCAACATCAGGGATTTCCCTTCCTAGTTCTAGTTCTCATAACAGCTCTGATGTCATTCCACAGAGTTTGCTTCTCATTTTCCTTGATGTTTATCTAGATCAGAGGCATAGACTGTCTTGTTAGACCTATTCTCAATTATGTTATTTGGTAAATAAATATACAAGTGATTATTTGGCCTCATTTTTGAGAGGTATGGGAGATTAACATTTTTAATAGACCATACTACTGGTTATCAAGAACTAAACTTTCCCAACTTATGTGCTGAATTTGGTTGTAAATAGCAATGGTTGGCAGAGGAGGCTATAAGTTAGTTTTCTCCAGTAATTCTCCACCAGATACAGTGCTCCCTGTAATAATGGCAGCCTTTGTTCAGTCCTACATAACTGTATTTGTACACATGATCACTTTTGGTTCCTGTTAATATGTAGTCGTAATAGATGGCATATTATTTTAAACATATTTTTGACCCTTTTGGTTTATGTCTTACTGATAATTTTGGACATATTTCATGAATGCTTTCCATCCATGTCTATTACTTTAGTCTATTACCTCATCAAGAGTTAAAGAGGAAGGAAACTAAGAGTAGTGAACAGTTTTAAAGCACAGTCGTACTTTACGCAGTTGAATTGTGAACCAGATGCCTTACCTTCTGGTAGAAACACAATGGAAACGTACTAAGCAAAAGCACAGCAGAGCTCAGACCATATCTATCATGTTGTTCTGTGAAGAGGTCCTGAGAGTTGGTTAATAGGTTCTAGCAGAAGCATTTCCACAGGTTTATAAAATAACAAGTGTAAAATGACCCATTATTGACAATCTCCTTTAGAAGTAGAAAGATATATCCTTCCTATCTTTCCCCTAAAGAAAACAGGGCATGTCAAAACTGGATGGAGAAAAGAAAAGAACCTGAGACTTCTATTCTGTACAAAGAACTATAGGAAATGGAAGAAAGCTGAGAGCAGGAGTGGTTGTCTTCTACAGGGGAGCTCATAAATTGGTTGTCCAGAGCGATATATATATATATATATGTTATATTATATATAATATAATATATATATGTTATATATAATATAATATATACATATACAACACACATATATTAATATGTATATAATGTTACATAGACTAAACATTATAATTAGGAGCATATGTATATGCTATACATTCATGCAATAACAATTAGCAAATAAAGGAAGACTATAAATTTGAAAGAGATTTGGAAGGAGTCCATTGGAGAGAAAGGAAAGGGAGAAATGCAATGAAGTTGTATTCTTAAAATTAAAAGAAAAACAATAGTAAAGACAATAGTAAACCAGAAGAAAAGAAAAACAAAATCATGTGCCTAAATGCAACACAATTTCAGGAATATTCTGGATTCAATGTACGAAGAGCATGGTGATTTGAATGAGAATGACCCCCATAGGCCAATAAACTTGAAATTTTGGTCCCTAAGTTCCAAATAGAACTAGGATTAGTAAGTTCATCTTTGTTTAAAAACATTCTAGCTGGGGTAAGCATTGTGTTTTAAAATACGTGTGCCATGATCAGTATTAGCTCTGCCTCCCAGTTTGAAATGTGAACTGTTTCTGCTGACATGATTTCACTTTGGCATCAGAGTCTCTAACCCTCTGTTACTGTAAGCCCAATTAAATACTTTCTTTTACATGTGTCTTTGTTGTTACATAGAGGCAAGAAAATAGTAACAAACACAGAGACACTGATTTTATTAAGTTTTAATAAATTTTTAGATTAACAATGTACTGTCTGGTTTTGTTTGTCAACTTGACCCAAGCTGGAGTTATCACAGAGAAAGGAGCCTCTCTTGAGGGAATGCCTCCATGAGATCCAGCTGTAAGGCATTTCTCAGTTAGTGAGCAAGGGTAGGAGCACCCATTGTGGGTGGTGCCATCCCTGGACTGGTAGTCTTGGGTTCTATAAGAAAATAAGCTGAGCAAGCCAGGGCAGCAAGCCAGTAAGGAACATCCCTCCATGGCCTCTGCATCAGCTCCTGCTTCCTGACCTGCTTGAGCTCCAGTCCTGACTTCCTTCGGTGATGAACAGCAATGTGGAAGTGTAAGCTGAATAAATGCTTTCCTTCCCAACTTGCTTCTTAATCAAGATGATTTGTACAGGAATAGGAACTCTGACTAAGATGCACACAAACGATGAGTTTGTTCATGAGTTCAAGAAATTATATCATGAAAATTTGATGTTCTTCATTTCTTTCTTCTCCTGCCCTCCCCTATCTTTCGCCTCTGCTTCCTTTCCTTCTCCCATTTCAGTCTTCCTATCAAACATACCTTATTATCCATTCCCTACCTTTGAAATCTCTTCTCATGATATCTTTTCTTGATTTATAAGCTAGAGTGAACTTCCCACTTAAAAGCGACAGGATAGTGTGTTGAAAAGCATGTCCTTTCAAGTAAAAGATTTGGGTAATTTCAGGTACAGTTGTAGAAGATGAATTTAATGTTCTTTATGATACTGCAGAATTAGTGACACAGGTCAACAATTTGATAGAGGAAACAAGAGGATTACTAAGAACAAATAGTTAGGAAATGAGGATATTAATGCTAGAGGGAAACTACAATAGGAATTGCTCTAGTGGAGACAATAGATTGGTATACAGAGCTCCATATATTTGGTTATTTGACCCACTGTCTATATCATGTAAGTTCTATATCATATAGTTCTATATCATGTAAGAACTATGGGTTCTTAGAAAATTGTTACAATGTCTGGATTAGTGTTTGCCAACCTGTGGGTCATGACTCCTTTGGGGATTGGACCACTCTTTCACAGGGTCCCTTAAGACCAACAAAAATACTCCAGATATTTACATTATAATTTACAGCAGTGGTGAAATTTCAGTTATAAAATAACAGGAAAAATAAATCTATGATTAGGGCCATCACAGTATGAAAATTTGTCTCAACATTAGGAAGTTGAGAATTAGTCTAGATAATAATAAAAGAAATAACACATGTTTATTTTAACTAAAATAGTCATCTGATAATTTGTGGATCTGTGAATATAGTAGGACTGAAGAATCCTGGGAGTTTTTCCTTCCCAACCAAATGAACCTTTCAGAAAATCCATTTTTGCTGTCAGGAATGTCTGTGACATTTTTTCAAATATGTTTCTAGATGCATACATACTTAATATTACTACATAGAAGTTTTGATTTCTATGCACAATAACAGGAAATTACTTCATAGTTTAAGAAATAATAGTGACAGAAATTACTTAGAACACATTATTTGATGCTCTTTTGGGGACTCTGTATGAAAAAGCCATTCTAGGACTCAGTAACTAATGGCATGATATTGTACTAGATGCCAAATAAAAGGTTTACTGCTATAATACATTTGCATAAATGTAATAATTGAATAATAATTCAACATGGAGCTAATTAGTGAGGTAGATGAGAATTTTTCTTATATCTGAATATTCTTGCCAGATAAAGTTGAATTTCTCTGACAGACTCACTGTGTATACTTGGGCAGTAGTATGGGAAAAAAAAACCAAGCCAGGCAGTTTAATTCTCTGAATTCCCCAGGATATATGGTCCAGGCAACACAGAATTACGTGGTTATGAGACATGTAAGCAGGGAAGACAAGAGGTCACTGAAGGAAGATACTAGTTTTCAAAGTCTAGGAAAGTACAGACACTTTTCTGGGAAAGAATTCTATCCTCAGACAACTGAAAATGCTCCAAGTTCCAAACATTCATCTGCTGGATGTTTGAAAATACAACTACACATTCAAGACACACTCAAAATATGTATAAGATTCTCATACAATAGGAATGATCCATTTATGTCTTTCAAGGCACTGTTTCATATCTCTACTTAAGGAAGTATTTTAGCACCGTGTTTCTTATAATTTCTTATATATACATCTAATATAAATGCAAAGGTCTGATTTATATCAATTTATTCAGAACATCCTATATTTCTAGTACATATATTACAGTCTTTTATGTATCTTATTATAATAAACTATGCAGTAAACATTCAGTAGCTATTCCTCAAGAAATTTCCTCTAAAATGCGATTTTTCCAATTTTACAGATGATGAAACTGAGGCATTCATAATTTCAGAATAAATAAGATTATTACCAAGTGAATTTGGAGTCATCATTCATACCATGGAACCATTCTTCAACTTACAAACTTTCAGCCTAAGACTAAATATGTTTAACTATATTTCCTTAGCATAAAATGCTGACAGTTTCATGCTTGCACACACATGTGGGTACACATGTATATTTATATGTATATATCTATATACTCTGTTTTTATTTGCTCTCACTAACTATTCCTGTCACCATTTCATTTTTTTAGCTGATTCCCTTTATTCCAAGGAAATATTCCTCCCAGCTTCCATGTCATATATATTCTTATTACACTTTTTGATTTTCTACTTCTTTACAAAGTCTGCCACACCTACTATAGAGATCCCTTTCTAGATGTATGATCCCTCTGCCAATACACACACACACACACACACACACACACACACACACACACAAACAAACAAACAAAAAAACCCAAAATACCCATGGGAGGAGTTACAGAGACAAAGTGTGGAGCAGAGACTGAAGGAAAAGCCATCCAGAGACTGCCCCACCCCCAGACACTATTGTAGATGCCAAGAAATGCTTGCTGACAGGAGTCTGATATAGTTGCCTCCTGAGAGGCTCTGACAGAGCCTGACAAATACAGAGGTGGATGCTTACAGCCAACCATTGGACTGAGCACAGGGTCCCCAGTTGGGGAGTTAGAGAATGGACTGAAGGAGTTGAAGGGGTTTGAAGCCCCATAGGAGGAACAATATCAACCAACCAGACCCAGAACCACCCCCCCAGAGTTCCCAGGGACTTAATCACCAAGCAAATAGTACACACACACACACACACACACACACACACACACACACACACACACACACACACACGAGAGCATTTCTATGGTATGTTGGTTTAAAATATGTTTGATGGGGTATATATCCAAGAATTTTATAGATAGGTAAAATGATAGCTCACTATTTTATATTTAGGAACCTCTGCAGTAGTTAAGATTTCAATCAGTAGTATATAAGAGCTCTTCTTTTCCTACAAACCATTTTATTTTTTGATGGTAACAGTTTTGAGTGGGATAAGATGAGAATCCCTGTATAGTTTTAATTTGCATTTCTTGATGAGTAAGGCTCATGAACACCCTTCCAAATATTCATTAGGAACATTTGTATATCTAGTTTGAGAAATGTTTACTCATCTCATCAGCACATTTATCGATTGTATTATTTGGTTTTCTGGTGTTTAATTTTTTGAGATCTGTTATTGATATTGATCCTCCATTAGAGGTGTGCTTGGGAAGGATTTATTTTCTAAGTCTGTACATACTTCTGCAATCTGCTGGTCTTCCTTTTTTATCTTTATGAGCATGAATGTTTTAATTTCACGCAGTCCTGTTTACTAGTTTTTAAGGCAATTTCCTGTATTCATACAGCCATTAAAAAATACCTTTTTACCTATGCCTTTTCCTATATCTTAAAAACTATGTTCTTTTCTAGCATTTTAAGAGTTTTAGATTTTAACTTAAATTCTTAGATTCAGTTTGAGTTGATTTTGTGGAAAGTGAAAAATATTGATATAGTTTCATTTATACAGGTGGATATCAAATTTTCATGACACAATTTATTGAATTGGATATCTTTTGTCAAAATTGTTTTTAACAACTTTTTCAAACTTTTGATGGCTACAGCTATTTTTATTTATGTCTCCCCTATTTCATTTCTTTGGACTATGTGCCCGTATGTACCATGGTATGTAACATGCATTTTTTTGGGGGGTGGGGTTACCATGTGTCTTTTTTATTAGATATATTCCTTATTTCCCCTTTCCTGGATCCCCCCTCCCTGAAAGGCCCATAAGCCCTCTTCCCTCCCCCTGTACCATGCTTTTATCTACAGTGGTTCTGGAGTATAATTTGGGATTAGGAACAATGATGACTCCAGTAATGCTTTTATAGCTAAGGATTGCTCCTGCTATTTGGGTTGTTTGAGTTTTGCTATCATTTGTAGGACAGTCTTCCCTTTGTCTGTGAGTAGAATCATTGAAATTATTGTGGAGTTGTACTGAATGTGTAAGTTGATTTTTTTTTTAAAGTAAAGCCTTCACAAGCTTGAATCCTGATCCATGTCTCTTTGATCTTTAATTTCTTTCTTCAAAATCTTACTTTTTTGTGGAGATACTTTATTTCCTTGCTTAGGTTTACTCCAAGGAATTTTATTTTTCAAACTCTTGCCCTTTTCTAAGCCTTGCTAGAAAAATTCTATTCCTGGTTTCTTTCTCAGCTAGCTAGATATTGCTATGCAGACAAAAATTCTGAATTTGAAATATTACTTTCTTATTCTGATATTTGACAAAAGTTTTCCCAGATCAAATAACCTTCTTTTTTATAATAATTTTTGCATATTTGTTTTTATTGTTTGCTTGTTTAATGTGTGAGCACTCTGCTGCATGTACACCTGCGTGCCAGAAGGGGCATCAGATAGATAGATCATATAGAGAGTTATGGACCTATATATGGGTGCTGGGATTTGAATTCAGTATCTCTGCAAGAATAGACAGTGCTCTTAACCACTGAACTATCTCTTAAGCCCTCAAAGAGTTTTCTAAAGTTGTCTTTAGAAACTTTAAAACAGGACCATACCCATAAATAGAGAAAAAAATTACTTCTTGGTTTCTTTTTCTTTTTTTTTTTTTTTTTTTTTTTTTTGGTTTTTCGATACAGGGTTTCTCTGTGTAGCTCTGGCTGTCCTGGAACTCACTTTGTAGACCAGGCTGGCCTCAAACTCAGAAATCCTCCTGCCTCTGCCTCCCAAGTGCTGGGATTAAAGGCATGTGCCACTGCCCAGCACTTCTTGGTTTCTTGTTTGAGACCATTTTTATTTCTTTCTATTGGGGTATTGTTTGTGATAGTTAACTTTATCAACTTGGTACAATATAGAATCATCTGGAAAACAACAGTCTCTATGAGGGAGTGTTCTAAGGGAAATTTTAGCTTTATTAATGGGGGAAGACTCAGCCTATTGTGAAAGCCTGCAGTACTAGGCAAATGGCATAAATTGTTCAAGAGTTGAAAAATGGTGTTGAGTACAAGGAAGCAGGCCAGTTATCATGTATGCAACAGCTTTTTCTAATCTTGATAGTGGATTTGTTTGGATTATTTGTTTGAGGTTCCTGCCTGGACTTCCTTATAAAAATATACAGTAACCTGGAATTGTTAAGATGAAAGTAAACTCTATTTCATCTAAATTCATTATGATCTGGATATTGTTACTATAGATACAGAAAGGAAATTAGAATACTGTTCTAGCTGAACTCTTCATATTGAGTAGAAGTGGAAAGAGTAAATACTCATGCCTAGATCCCAACTGTAGATGAAGTATTCTGTTTCGTCTTTGTTGAATGTAATATTGGCTGTGGACTTCTCATATATAGCATTTATTCTATTGATATGTGTTCTTTTTATTACTAGTTTTCATTATTTTTTTATGAAAGCATATTGAATTTTGTCAAAACCCTTTAGCCATGATTGAGATTCTCATATAATTTCTGTCTTTATTCTGGCTTTGATTTTTTCAACTCAGTTCCTTATTCTTGAAGTGGATTCAAAGGCTTGGTCTCTTCAACATGCCTTTGAATCCTGGGTAATCTTTTTTTTTATTTATTTATTTATTTATTTATTTATTTATTTATTTGAACTCTAGATTTTATTCCCCTCCTGATTCATACTCCGACTCTTTCACATCTCCTCCCCTCCCCTTGTCTCCACAAGGATGGCCCTCCCACCCCACAAGATCTCTAAATTCCCTGGGTCTTCAGTCTCTTGAGTGTTAGGTCCATCTTCTCTGACTGAATCCAGACTCTGCAGTCCTCAACTGTAATGTATTGAGGACCTCGTATCACCTGGTGTATGCTGCTTAATTGGTGATTCAATGTCTGAGAGATCTCGAGGTCCAGGTTTGTTGAGATTGCTGGTCCTCCTACAGGGTCTCCCTCCTCCTCAACTTCTTCCAGCTTTTCCTTAATTCATCCACAGGGGTCAGTAGACTTTGTCCTTTGGTTGGGTGCAAGTATCTGCAGCTGACTCTTTCAACAGCTTATTGGGTCTTTCAGAGAATAGTCATGATAGGTCACTTTTTGTGAGTGCTCCACAGCCTCAGTAATAATGTCAGGCCTAGGGGCCTTCCCTTGAGCTGGATCCCACTTTGTTCCTGTGCTGGACCATTTTATCCTCAGGATCTTCTCCATTTCCATCCCTGCAGTTCTTTCAGACAGGAACAGTTATGGGTTAGAGTTTTGACTATGGCTTTTATTTGTTTATTTTGTTTGCTTGTTTGTTTTTGAAGATTTGCCTTCCATCCTGAAAATACTTGCATCTAGCTACTTCCATCTACTTGATTCAATCTACTGATAGTCTTTTCCACTGTAAGTTTTTTTTAGTTCCTTGAGCACTTTGCATTACCAATATTTCATTTATTTCTTTTGATATCCTTGTTGAATTATTCTTGCATGTTTCTCTTTATTTGTCCTTTATTTAAGTTACTGTTTTTTTCACCCATTTTGATTGTTTTTTCCTCTGGTTTTGATTGTACTCCTATACCCAAAATTAATTCTGTTTCTCAGCATGTTTGAATTCATTGATCATTACTACTAGAAAACATGTCAAAACTTCTGTTCTTTTCATATTTTGATATCTTTGAATGTGGTAGTTGAAGAATTATGATCCTTTAGAGAGTTTATGGAGCTTTTTCATTGATCATTTTATAATTCTTTTATTTTTCATGCAATTTGCATATCTAATGGTGTGTTTATACCTTTTGAGTTTCTTCTGGGACCTTTTGAGTAACTTATTTCTAAATGCACAGTCCCTAGTACTACTCAGATGGAGAAAACAAGGTTCTGGAACAACAGCAATATTAAATCATAAAAGATATAGAAATATACACAAACAAGATCTTCTGTGGAAAAGAGGAAGGGTGGATTATGGGAGCCAGAGGGGTCAAAACACCATAAGAAAATTCAACAGAATCAACTAAACTGGCTCACAGAAATCGAATCTGCAAAGGTCTGACTTAGTAGTTAAAGTTGTATAGCTTGGACTTCTTGAGAGACTCCTAACAGAGTGAGTGGGAGCTGTTCATGATGCTTTTGCCTGCACTGGGGTTCTTTCTTCCTACTGAATTGCCTCATGAAGATTGAATATGTGAGGATGTGCCTTGTCTTTTTGCAATTGGATATTGCAAGAATGTTTGGTTGATTTCCCTGGGAGGTTTGCCCTTTTCTGGAGGGAAATGGATAGGAAGTGGATCTGGGGGAGAGGATCAGTTGTGGGGGGCAGGAGGAGTAGGAGGAGAAGAGGGAGGGAAAAATACTACAGATGTAATATATGTGAGAGGAATAAAAATATCTTTAAAAATTTGTTATCTGCATCCTAATGTCTGGACCTCCTAATCTTAACATCTATCTCTATGTTGCTTATCTTGGGACTGTGATAGGTTAAATTCTGGTTCTCTGACTTATGGTTGTTCTCTATTTTAAGCTCCTAAGAGCAGATTATTATACTTAGTATAGATACATTTGTGCTGTACATTACCCTTTGAGATATATAAAGCAATCAAGACACTGAGATTTCTCTCCACTATTAATGTCTCTTGCAATGGAGTTGACATCTCACTATAATCCACATCTGTACCCAAGGCTCTGCAGGGTTGGTGGCTTACCCTTGAGGTATGACTATCATTTTCCTCACCCAGAGCCTTACCTCATCTTCTAGATGAGGGCTCCACTTCAAACCGCCCCCCCCCCCAGCCAGGCAAGGGAATCTCACAGTATTCTTTCAATCACATCATCATTTTTCAAAATGTATTTCCTTTCTCTCTTTGGACTATGATTATTTCTCATTGTGACTCTTCTCCATCAGCTCACATGGAAGCAGCTTCTAGTCATTCATCTTACATGGAAAGTCCGAATTTCTTTCTTAAATTAAACTTTCTCATTTCCAATATCATTTGCTATTTAGAGCAAGATTTATATTTTCCACTGAAACATTTGATTTTAAGATCATTTTCTTCTCACACATCATTTATTCACTCTTGCTTAGATTTTTTTCATTCAAGGTATTCTGTTTGTGAGATAGTTTTCATTACTATATGTATAATCCATTACCCTAGAATACTTATCCATAAATAAATGTCTGTTATGACATCAGAAATCCAGGCATTAGAAATTATGCTGTGACTGATTTTAAAATAATGTTCAGGTATGAAATTTAATAACAAGTCACTTTATTTATTGTGCTTGCTTCTGCTTTATTGCAGTCTTTATCAATTCAACTATCTCACTCTCAAGCAACAAGTAATTTTCAAAGCTGAATTTCATACCATATGCATAATATTGTTTCTTAGGGACTCCCAATAACAGAGCTCAGAACTCAGAGGGGATTCATAGATCTGTTACTATACACTGGTGATTTTCCTGGGCATTTTCAGTTATACACTCTTAACCAAGAAGCCATATGCTACTTAATCTCTCTATTGTTGTTGGAGAAAACTGTAAAACTATCATGCCATAATTCTGATATGACATTTTCCCACTTACAGTCATTTTTAGAATTCCCCATAACTTCCCATAGAGAATATTTTCTTGTCAAGCTTATGAGTAATTGACATCTTTCACATCCTCCTTGAGTATATATTAACAAGCAACCTAAATAGTTCCAGGAAAAACTTAATTAAATATGATGGTAATATGTCAATACATATTGTTGGAAAATAAAGAACATGGAGAGAAATGTTCTGTTCTGATTTCCAAGATGAAGATATGCCTGAAATATGAAAGATTTTTGCAGATAAACTAGGCATCATATTTTAGGCCAGGGAGCTTTGAAGACTTCTTCTACTGAAAAGGTTTATTTAAAGTTTGATAGATTTGAAGTCAGATCAGGATCATAATTGGATAGAGTTCTAATAAGTTCACTTTTCATCTCTAAAGAAGACTCTTCCATACTTCCACTGGTGCTTCAGATAAGACCCAAAGCATTTCTAAGTTATCCAATTATGATCTGATACAAGGAAGAAATCTTTCCTATTCAAATCCTTGCAGGGAGTTCTGTATCTTGTATTGAAAGCCATATTACATGCATCCATGAAAACTTCCTAGGAAAAGAAGACAAGAGTGAAACATTAGACATAGAGAATAATAGATACTAATGGACATTGTATCTATGTAGAGTTTATCTACTCTCCCTAAAAGTCTTCAAATTGCATAAGCAATTTGAAACAAAGAAGTGTAAAGCTGGCCATACAAACCACATACAACAGCTAATTTTGTCTTCAGGTTCTGATCTGAGACTTATATTAAACAGCTTATCATTTTGTCTATTGCCTGGAAGTAGTGATTCACCATATCTCTTTTGGGCATCAAACAGAATATTACATCTCATTTCTATGATCTCTGAGATAGCACTTATAATGGTGTCTACTGAACTCATACTTGGTAATTTATACTGAGGTTGACAATCTCATAGATGATCATTTTGAGCTATACTTACTATTTCCTTCCCCAGTAATTTTATAGTAAAGGAAATTAGTGCTTTATCCATGCCAAGCATGTTTTTAAAGTGCTTGTTATCTTACTAATTTTACAGACACACATGTGAATTCATATACAAGCACACACAAACACATATAAACATACACAAACACATACATTATTGTCACCAAACACTGATTCTAATATTTTTGTTATTATAAAACTTCAGAAGTACAGGAAAGTCAAGAGGGTGATGATTTGTACAGTGAGTATAACAAGCTCATGTGATTTACATTACTGTACTGAAGAAAACCACTTGGAATTCTTGTAGTTTTCAAATAAAGTTCTATTTTGTCTTTGCAACATGCTATTGTTTTTCTTATACTCTCACTCTCTTCCTTCTTCTCTTTGCTCTGAAGGACTCTTGAGTACAATCTTAAGTAGCTCTGTATTAAGAATTTCTCATTAGGTCATTGCTTTCCATTATTGGTTCAGTCACTAGACTATTTTCTTTATTTGTACATGTGATTTAAAAATTATTAATTTCTATTTCCTAAACCATTGCTGGAACATCTGCCTTATCTGCCACTGCAATCTAGTTCACAGTTGTCACTCCACTGCTGAATTGAGTAGTGAGTTAGTGATATGACCTCTATTGCATGAATGAGGATGAAGTTGTTTAAGTATTAGACTCCAGAGTTTGAGGCTAGACTCCAGAGTTTGAGGAAATCACACACAGTAAGTGGAAAAAACTAGATTTGAATTTAACTTTGTTCAATTCTAGGTTCTCTAATTTGTGAAAAATCTCAAAGACAAAGGGTCTGTCTGAAATATTGCAGTATTACAGTAACTTTAGAAAACATAGATTCTAATTAGTCAACTTCCTTGTTTATCATCATGTGAATTAAATGGTTGTATTGTGGCTGATTTGGGCCATCACTGTTACAGAGATGTTGACCTAGAGTAATCTCTTATGAGGGTAGAAAGCTCTGATCATCTGTAATCATGTTGAGCCTTCTTATTCTAAATTAGAGTCTCATTATACTTCATTGTGGTGCTTAAATATTCCCAAAGAGGCTTTTTATAAAATAATAAACTGTAATATGTAGAGCTTTTCATTTTTGCTTATTAAAAGTTATAAGAAGATAAAAATGAGTAGAAACAAAAAATAATTGAAAATGTATAAAGAACAATTGAAAAATATAAAGCAAGAATAGGAACAAACTGAGAGTTAATCAAACACTGCCCCTAAGATTCTCCTAATCCACAGCAGTCTATAGGCTATGACTATACACACATGAACATGACTATACACACATGAACATCCTTTCTCCCCCAGAGATTCACTTCTATCAACCTGAGCATGTGAAGGGTGTCAACTGCTTAGAGAAGAGCAGGTTTTATAAATGAACACATCTGGCCTCAAATCTTCTCTCATCCTTGTAATCTGTGTATGTACATATAAATCTTGAAGTTTTGTGAGACTTCGTTTTCTCATCTCAAAATAAGGATGGAAAATGCATATGTTTACGAGCACCAAGGTTCTTCTAAATATTTGGGCAGCTCTCCCCATTTCTTAGAAAAGCAGCAGGTCATCAATAAGTACTTATTCCTCTACTGCAAATGAATGTGTTGTAATCGATAGGATGAGGTGACCTCTTGTAAACCCTAGGTTTACCCTTTGTACTTCCTGTAAGAAAAGTAGCCCCATATATTTTACTATTTAAAATATAATAATACATTTTTGTGTATTTATTTAAAAACACTTCAGAGACTGAAGGCACTATTTCGAGTGATCAGAAGTCTAGTACAGCTCAAAAACCCATGATAAAGAGATGACTGACAACTTGACTATTACTTCAGTTTGGTTCTTCACTGACACTAAGTTGATTTCTGGTTGATTTGCTTAAATACTGAGTTTCCTAAAATGTTGAGTATTTGGTGAATCACTGAACATAAATAGGTAGGCATACTATTCAAGGTGTGGATGTTCAGTGGGTAGTTTTCATGAAAAACTGTTTGATTTTGGCATCATTTATAAAGTTAGATAAATGTTATCCCAGACAATATCTTCCATCTTCTCCTATCGAATATCATGAATTTTAATACTAGCAATAATTTCTTGGCATAAATAAATATATGGAAAAATGAGTGCTGTTGGAAAGCTTTCTTTCTATACACAAAATTGTTTTCAAGTAATAAAATGCTTGTTATATTCTTCCCTATGACTTATAGTTGCATTGAAAGAGAATACAAACAATTTTTAGTGGGCAGATGCCAATTACTTTCACCACCTTAATGGGGCAATTGTGACCTTTTGAGTTCAGAGTAGCCCTCTAAGTATAACCACAATATGACTTTGAGTAGAAACACATTGACATTCTCTATTCTGACTAAAAAGCAGCCCAGTTCTTGTATTTGTGGGAAGTTGATCTGTAAGAACCACTAAAGAGCTTCCACTTTGCATTATCACCCATTTTATGAAGCAGGAAGTCTCTTAATGTTAATTCTGTAATTTGAGCATTAATATTGTGGTTTCACATCCTGTAAATTAAAGCTGTGTGATTACCAGCGAGTTGGCACATAAAACCTTCAACAGCACATCTTAGGATGCAAATGTCTCAAAATATAGCTGAGGACAAATGGTCAGGAATGTGTGGGATTTGAATCTCCTTATTTCCTGGAGTGGATGGTAGCCCACTCCTCTCCTTTAGCTCTATCTCATTTATGCTTTATTTTTTAGTCTGTCAGCTTAAACTCTGTTAATTTATATCCACCAACATATTTCCGTTGATTGCATAGAATCTAGCTATTAATGTAATTTCAGGGAATTGACATCCCCCAAATAGCACACACCCATTGGTTGTATATAGTGTGAAAAACTGTTTTCTCAAAGCCAAGTAAAAGATGCTGGACACATCTTTGTTATTTTGATGATTCTAGATACAGGAGTCATAGTTCAAGATATTTAGGAGACTTGACAGTTTGCAAAGGAGGAATTCTTGAGGTAAATGCTCTGAAGTATTTCCTTTCTCTGGATTCGTAGATTCCTAAGGTAAATGCTCTGAAGATCTATCTTCCTTTCTCTAGAAACAAGGAAAATTTTGGCCAAATTATTATAGATTAAGACAAGAATGAGATTCTGAATGGCACTTATGAGTCAATTTTAAATACTTTCAAAGTCTATTATTTTATTTGTTTCTTCCTGTGTTGCATTATAATGTATAGACTTTAGTTTAGACTGATTTGAACAGGTATAAAGATGCAAAAATCTGCATATTTAGGGGTTATAATATTTCAATACAGGGATACATGTGCTTACAAAAGTTTAAATCATGCTAAGTAAATCCCTTCAGTTATTTGTTATCTCCCTTTTCTCTAGGAGTTGCAGAATGTTTTCTTTTCTAATTAAAGAAAAGGAAAAGTCCGACATGTCTGTGTATTGTTTAGGGATATTGTTGATTTAAAGGGTGTGGCACCAACTTTACACTTCTCTATTCAAGGAAAGACTGACATATCTCCATAAGAAAGAAAGGAACCCCTGTGGTGGGGCAGGGAATCAGAGCAAGGATACATGGTACTCACTACATATCTACTGTTTTCAACTTAGTGCTTTTTCCATCTCATTGAGAAGTGCAGCCCGTATTAATCAGAATTAGTTAGAATCAATAGTTGTAAGTAACTGATATAAATGGTAGAAAACATCAAAATCCATCTACTTCATAAAGTGACCAACAAGTTGAGGCAGAAATGTCGCTTATGCATTTTGAGTAACACGCTAATTTTCAGGATTCTTCATCAGTCACATATGTAGGATAGCTAGCTCTTTCTTCCCTCCTTACATCTTTCAAACTTTGGACCCAGCTTAAGATTATTTTCCCTTTGCTTTTAATGAGGTTCTCAGAAAAGTATCATTACTTCACATCTTAGATATTATAGGGGCGCATTTCCTGTGTGAGATTTGATGTTTAATTATGCACAAGCAACAATCTTTAAGTCACACTGTTTCACAACTTGATTCTTACCCAAAGTAAAGTACTTGTTTTGAATTTCACTTTACTAAATACTGGAGAGCTTCATAAAGGCTTTGTTAGTAATTGAAAAATTAATGTAATCACCACTTATGGAACTATTGAAAACTGAATACTTAAAAATAGAATGTAACTTAGTAAGATTGTTTTAAGAAGAAAAGAGTTACTACACATAGAAATGTGTGTGAGTGACATTTGCCCTCTGGTGTTTAAAAGCATTATGAATTATTTTAGATGAAAGAAGAAGCATTCACAGTAGCAGTCAGAACACAGGAACCTAATGAGATGTTTTTGAGATACATTTTTATAACAAAAATACGTATTTCAATGCATAAATTGTGATAAGAAGGGTTTACTTTTACAATTCACTTATAAAAGTGGCTTAACCAGTATGTCCTCCAAAATCACTTCTTTTTTATTAATCTTTCTATTTGTTTATATCTCAAATGATATCCCCTTCCTGGTTACCTCTCCACAACTCCCCATCTCACATTTGCCCTCTCCCCCATCTCCTTTGCCTCTATGAGGGTGCCCCCTCCCACCCACTCCTGTCCCACCATTGCAGTGTCCCACCACCCATGCCTACACTGGGGCATCAAACCTTGACAGGACCAAAGGCCTCTCCTCCCTTTGATGTCAGACAAGGCCATCCTCTGCTACATATGTATCTGGAGCCATGGATCCCTCCCTGTACTCTCCTTGGTTGGTGGTCTAGACCCTGGGAGCCTTGGTTGGTCTGGCCAGCAGATGTTGTTCTTCCTATGGGGTTTGATCCCCTTCTGCTTCTCCAGTCCTTCTGTCAGCTCCCACAATAGGGCTCAGTCTCATGGCTGGAACCAAGCATCTGCATCCTCATTGGTCAGGTGCTGTCAGAACCTCCCAGGGAATAGTCAAAGCAGTGTCCTATCAGCAAGCACCTCTCGGAAACAGCAACAGTGTCCGGGTTTGGTGTCTGCAGATAGGATGATTTCCCAAATAGGGTGGTCCCCAGATAACCCTTTCTTCAGTTTCTGCTCCATTTTTTGTTTCTGTCTTTCCTTTGGACAGTAACATTTCTGGGTTAAAAACATTGAGATTGGTAGCTGGGCCCATCTCTCAACTGGGGGCTGTGCCTAGCTACTGGAGGTAATCTCTACAAGTTCTATCTTTTCTTTGCTGCATATCTTAGTTAAAGTCATTCCTGTTGGATCCTGAGAGCCTCTTGCTTCCCTGGTATCTAGGACCCTATAGTGGCTATCCCTAATTCCTCATCCCCCCCGCTACATATTTTTATTCAGTTTTCTGATAAGTCAGTCTTTCAATAAGAGCAAGTTAGATTTTCTCTTTCTAACATGGTCCTGGGTTAAAGAGAACTGAAAATGAAGAAATGGACAGTTAATTCTGAATAGAACAGAATTACTGACTTACTATGCAGAGTAAAGAAAAAAAAAGTCAGAAGATTTGAGTTGATCATTTCCTTCAAAACTTAAGTTATAAGCCACATTTTTGTGTTCTAATATCTATCTAAACAGTGAGATACTCTTATAAGATATTGTTTTAAATATTAGTTGGTAAGATTTTTCTGAAGGGCTATTCTGAGTAGTAGGCTATGAGTATTTATTTAGAAGAAGATTAGGCCCTAGGTTCTGTCATTTATACCCTAGTTGTACAAAGAAGATAATACTTGACACACTTGGAGAGTGATAAAAGCAATCTGTGTTCTCTGCGGAAACTTTGGGGAAGGAGGAATGTACTTATAAATGCAAAATTATTTTTCAAGTTAGATGGTGAATTAGAGTTGCTACCTACCTGGGTTTAAAGTTTCACTTTCCTATTTACCATAAGTACAAAAATATTTTCAATAACGTCAGTTTTCTTGAGTAACTACATGACACACAATACAATAATTTGTTTTCAGTCTTGAAACTGTTGATGAATTTCATGCCAAATATCAAATTTATCACATAGAAATTTCATGAAGGAAATGGTGGAGGAATGAGTTCATTTTACTTTTCATCATCTGTCATATCTAAGGATTAATCTTTTGGCTAAATGCCAAATAACATAACTTCCCTTCCTGTGATTAATGTCTTCTCAAAAATATAAATATATGGAAAAGATCTCTTTAATGAAAGCTTCAAAGCTTAAATATTTATGCTCTGAGAGAGTAACATGAAATGGTTGTAGTCCCCCAAGTCTGGGAGGTTTCCAACATCAGGTTTAGGAAGTTGATTGAAGCATCTACCAGTTAAATTCTGTTATTCTCTATGCTTCCAGAATTTCTACAGAACAAAAATTCAAAGGGGAGTACTGAACTCAGCATTAACAGAATCAAAATAAAGAGAAGCTCCTACTGTATATGATCCCTAACTTGCCTCCAGAACTCTGGGTGCATAGACCTCTGGCAAACCTGGGCTTGGGCCTTCCCATACTTGCATAGCAGCTGAACAGTCTATGAACCTCACTTCTAACTACTGCTACATCATTCTCCAACTAACCCTCACCTTAGTAAACCTACCCACTGCTGCCAGTGGACTTGCACCCATTCCTTAGCCATTTACAACTTTTTCCTTCATTCTAATATCCACCATTGACTTGGTTGAACAAAGGAAAAATTCACAACTATTATGGTGTTTAGCTGAAGCTTACCTAAGCTAGTATTTTAAAAAGACACAACACACACACACACACACACACACACACACACATACACACACACACACATATACACACACTTCTTGCAAAAAGGAACAAAGAAGAAAATGGAAGTCCTCTGCCCAGTTAAATGTGAAAATTGTATTGTCTCTCTGTTTTAATCATAACATCAGGAAAATGCTTGTATATCTTTTATCTTTATTTTCTAAAAATATGTTTTAAGTCTTCCACACGTGGCACCTAAGATATTTTCAGTACTGTGTGTTAAACATGTGATGCAACTCTGCCTATACTCTTGAGGGATTTATCATCATGTGGAAGAGATTATAGCAAGAAACTAGACACAGCAAGAGAACAGACAAGAAGGGGGCAAGTCCACTGGCAGCAGTGGGTAGGTTTACTAAGGTGAGGGTTAGTTGGAGAATGATGTAGCAGTAGTTAGAAGTGAGATTCATAGACTGTTTAGCTGCTATGCAAGTATGGGAAGGCCCAAGTCCAGGTTTGCCAGAGGTCTATGCAGCAGAAAGACCCATTTCCCCATTTTGCAATAGCTGTGAAAGTAGCCCTTACTGGGTTGTGGGGTCATCTCCTGCTATCCAAAAGGAAAAAGAACTGATTCTGAAAAGTGACAGGTGTAACCCTTCACTGTGCTGAGGAGACCTCTGATGATTCCCTGAAGCCCTGGCAGGAGGCTGGCCGGGGCTGGCCCACCTAGTTTAACTTTCATTCCTCTCTAATCACAAAATGAAATGGAGTTTTCCTCAAAGTGACAGCTAAATCCCTGTCCCTCCCCAGCCTCTGTGCCAGTGCCTCTGCATTCTGTAATCCCTCTGCCCTCTATTCTTCCTTGTGGTTAGCAAATGCCAAGGTATGCTGGAGTGACATGCAAGTTCTTTGAGCCTGACACCTCTGCTGGAAGACTTGATAAACTGCAAATACCATCACAGTCATTTTTCAGGTGTAGACTCAGAAAGATTCCCAGTGAGGAGCTGGCTCTGGGGGGTAAGATATTCCCCTCCCCAGTCTCTCCCCTCTCAACTAACGTTTCTACAGATGTGACCTGTATCTCAGGGCTAGTTTAAAGAATTATTTGGCAGAATGAACTTTATATCTTAAAACTGAGTGTCGGGAAATCATATGCTCTGTCTTTTCTCCATGAACATCATCCTTTGCCTGCTTAGGAAGAGACAGTGAGGAGGGACAAAAGCTAATCTCCTAGAACAGCTCTTGGTTTCTCACCATACCCTGTGGCCTTTCAGAACACAGAGATAGCATGAGTGGTCACAATTTTGCCTGGGATTTACACCTTATAACTTAGTTTTTACATGAACCTCCTCTGCTGGGGAAAGTCAGAAGACTCTATTCCTCCCTCCCCATTTAGCATACTGTCATCCAAGTTTTCATTGTGCTGAGATGGATATTGGAAGGTGCCATCTCCTCTCTTCTCCCTCCTACTCCCTCTCCACCCCCATCTCTAGGGAACAGTATTAGTATTCTAGGATACACTCTAAAGCAAAACCTGAGAAAGGAATTAATCTGTCACTAGGAATGAGTGCACTGGACAGTGATTTATGCAGATGAAGTACTCAAAGTGATGGTGCTCATTCTGTCTACAACATTTTTTAGGAGCATCACACAAACTTGCATTTAAATTGTAGCTGGGTGACTGGACACTGTCCAGTGCTGGGCTACCCTGGTTCTAGCCACCAGATATCCCAATAGAAGATCAGCTAGGTGATGTATGCACCTGTATCATAGTTTAGAATCTACATATGTAACATTCTGCCTTTACTCAGGAGGTCTGTGAAAGATACAACCCCATTCAATTTCCTCTGTAAAACTCTGGTCTCAGAATCTCCCCACAGGGCAGTCGGCCCTTGGTCCTCTTTTACAAAATCCTATATGTTTTGATATTCTGGTCATAACCAGGGAAAGATTCATTTGAGCTGGCATTTCTTCTGCTGGCTAGCGTCTGCAGTGTTTTCTGGCAGTGAGGCAGGGAATCTCCCTAGAGAGCTTATTTTCCTGAAAGTCCCCATGTAGTTTTACATACATAAGTGGACTGGATAAGTTTCCATGAGCCAGCTTTTCTTGGGAACACTAATCTGAATCACACATTGAAATTCCTTAAATTTTATTCTATAAGGAGTGAAACCTCAAAGCAAATAGTCTCTCCGGTCCCCCTCCGATGGTGCTGCTTCCTGATTGAGTACTCTATGCTTCTCTGAACTGGCTGTCATAAGGGCAAACATGGGCCCCCAAGCCTGAATCCAGAATGGTTTCAAAAACATTCCTCTTGCCATCATAGCTTTGATTGCTGCTATTTTTCCTACCTCCTCTCCTATCTACAGATTCCTCTGGGATTTATCTCCATAATGAGAGGAGGGAGACTGGGAAACATTGGGGGCATTTTTCTCTGATTTAGTTTATTTGTTATTTTGAGACTCATTTGAAAAGATGCTTTTCAAATATTTAAATACATGTGTGCTCACATAGCAGTTTCTCTTTTTGAATTGAAGATGACACAATGACTGTTTTATTTTTCTCTATCTTAAGACCTCTCTCCTGTACTGGTTTCCACAAGGAATATGGTCATAGGAAGGGCAGATAGAAAAAAAAATGGACTCTTAACTCTGGGAATAACACTTCTTATCTTATGACCCTAAAGATCCTAAACCTGGGTATTGCTTTCTTCAACCATCATCCCTGGAAGCTCTGAACAGGATGAAAATGACAGACAGGAACCAAGACACAAGCTTTATAAATTCACATATTCCATGTTCTCCCCACATAGAGCTGCAAATGTCATAACATACAGTAAAGTAATCAAGGTCATCCCCAGTCTTCCAAATTCTAGCTAAGGAGAATAAGCCCTGTGTGTTATCAAACTCCCACTTTACAGATAGTGGATCAGGAAAAACATATGTGGGTCTAGCTCTGCCAACAGTGAAAGATTTTGAAATGCAGAATGGTAAAATGTCCAAAACCAATTACTCTGTGATAGGTGCTCCCATGTAAAAGATCCTAGGAGAAAATGAAGCATTCATGTTAGAAAAGTACAGAACTGAATGAGGAGTCACTAAGCACGGGAACCTTGGTGTATTAGTCTCCTTCGATGGCTCCTATTTTATTCACTTAAAAGATACTTATTGATTGCTGCTCATGCACTTGCTGCTGTGGTGGACACTGTGTTTTCCCTAGGAAAAAAAAGTCTTAATGCTTCTTAGGATTTAGAAAGAAAAAGGCTTGAATATTTGCATTGTGATGGGATACTGCATGGGATGTTACAAGCCTGTAGAGACAGGGAATAAATTTTGATGATTTGAATAAGAACAACACTCATAGGCTCATAGATTTGAATTCTTGGTCATTAGGGAGTAGGGCTAGTTAGGGTCTTGTGGGTTTGAATGTGGCCCTGTTGTTAGAAATCTGTCGCTGGTGGGTGGGTTCTGTGGTTACAGATGCTCAAGCCAGGCTTAGGGTCTTACTCTCTTGCTGCTACCTGCTAATCCAGATGCAGAGCTCTCCAACAGTGTCTTCCTGTAAACTGCCATGCTTCCTGCTGTGATGACAATGGGCTAGACCTATGGAACTGTAAGCCAGCCTCAATTAAATGAAAATGTATAAGAAAAAAGTCATGAGACAGTAACAAAGCATAAGAGGATGTAGCAGACAATACTCGTATCATGGACTGAGAAAGATATAGCCTGGCCTTGAATGGAAATGGAACCAGAGACATCAAACGAACACCAGCTCCTTTAACACTCCAAGGCAAGGCAGAGCAATACTCTCTCCACAAGTCACAGCTAGTCCAGAAAGGACATCTCTGATTAGTCCCTTGCCATACCATTAAAAGGGGTCAGTTAAGGGCAAGATAATGGAGGTTCTGAGGCCTCCATTATTAGAAGGACACATTTTGAGCAGAAAATTACAGATTGCTCCCCGGAAAGTGACATATTATCCAGAAGCAGTGTCTCTTCCTGGAAGTCAATACATAAACAAGTAAGTGCCTTAGATGACTTAATCTTTAAAAGTATTTACCTAGTGCAGAACACTATGCTAAATGACAATGTATTCTGGTGGTTGCAATGCATGCAAATTACACTGGTATTAGCAGCTTCAATTCACTCTCACCAGTCCTAATTTCTCATTTGTATTCAATAAGCCAAGAAATTGTTAGGTGGTATGTGCTTGATCTCCATACAAAAATATAGAGACTTTGGCTTATATACTCAAGGGAATTACCATGTCCCAATAGACAAAAGATATATGTAGTATGAAGCTGTAGAACAACTCAAAAGAACATCGAATTTAGTTGTGGATGGGAGTGTATAGCCTGTAGTTGCAAGACAGCTGAGAAGATCTTTGTTAAATTTAAGCATTGTAGAAGTAAAGAAATCAAGAATGAAGCTTCAGGGGATAGGTGACAGAGAATCCATATATCCTTAGCCCATTGTTTTCTAAGTGTAGATTGTTCATAGTATTTCCAAAATGGCCTGAGACTTTGTAAGCTTTTCCTAAAACTCATAAACTGTTTTTTCCCAGCTGAGTATAAATCCTTTGAAGATATATTGTCTTCCAGTCTAAGTCACTTTACACCCCTTGTAATCAACTGCACAGGACCTGGTAAAGGTTATTGAGTGACTTGCTATTATGTAACCCATAAGAATTCTAGGAAAGGGTGGTTCCTCCATAAGATCTGTTTGAGATGACTTGAAAACAAAACAAGCAAAACAAAAATGAAAACGAAAACTAAATCAAAACACCTGGAACAATGAGTGTAGAAACTTTGGAAAGGGAAGTGTGGTCTTGACAAATCTTGGAGGGGCAGGCACTATAATGTGAATGTTAAAGAGACTTGGTACTTTTCACCAGAGTTAGTGTGGAATCCATAGAGGCAGGTTGTAGTTCAGATGGATGCTCTGGGGAAATGTGGCACTCTGCTAGACCCCTTGAGTTAGGTGCTGGGGCTTTCATTTTGAATGGGCTGTCAATCTAAGTAGGAATAGACAATGTTTTATGTCCTGCCTGCTCTGTTTATCCTTTGCCACATTATTTCAGTAATGGAACTCACAACTCCTGACTCTTTTGAAAGGTTTTAACTTATGAGAATTTCTATCTTGATAATAAGAAAATTTCTGTACTTTGAGATGTCTTTTGACTATTAAGGACTAAGCAAATCTATACCCTGACTCAGTATCCTTGTCCAAATCAAGGAAGACTCATCAATTGATTACATATCTAATTTTGTATATTCTCAGAACTTATCATCTCCATATAAGCAACATGCATGTCCCAGAACCCAGAAGTTTTACCTAAGCTTCTTGGTTTTTCTTCTATTTTCTGAGATGCTAGAAGTTGAGAATACACTGAGAAACTCTCAAGAAGAGGGTTATTCTGGTATTTGTAGGAAGCAGTGTGCACTTTTGTGAAATAATCTGCCCACCATTCGAAAGACCCAGCCTTTCATCAGTAGAAAACCCTCTATTACTGCGATAACCAACATTTCTGTACACATATCCAAACACTACCAGTTATGGCTACAGATCCATTTTTAGGACTCTGGTCTAGACTCAATGAGAAAACTGACCTACAATGTTTATATTATATCTTTGTTATTTTCAGTTGCTGAAACCAGTGATGGGAACTGCCCTGCCCCATCCTTGGGCGATCTTGCTTCTATGAGAATAGAAAGAATGGCTTATATCGTAGACCTTCTTCTCAAACAATCGGAAAGTCATTGCGAGAATCTATGCCAGCAGATACAGATGGGGAGGGAAGCCAACCAGTCATACTGATTTACCAATTATGCATTGTCTTTAGTGTCCCCTTTACTTTGTTCAGTCTGGTGTGCTAAACCCCCTATGCACAGTGCTTGTTTTCTGCCACATGTTTATTATCCTGGATTTATTCTATTCTTAGAAATGTTAAAACCTCGAAACTCCTGTGGGAAGATGCAGAACCAGAGAGATTTGTTCAATTAACTGGCACAGTTTAGAATGCTTCAAAAGGCTTGACAATATTAGTGTTATCATTACCATTGATGTTTATTTTATTACATGTTGGGATGTAGATTAAAACACTGTAGCAGCTTGATGCTATGAGAAGACAGATTCTGAAGGCTTGAGTCGGTGCTTCTGGATGCTGTCACCAACTAGTTGGCTGACATTAGATGAGCTACTTCCTTTTTTTTGGGGGGGTTGATTCCCTCATAGGAAAAAACCAAATAGGCCAGTCCTTTAGAAATGCAAATATAGAGCTTCTACAAATCTAACTGTTAAATAATACAGCATAGTTATGTAGAACATTAAAGAGAGAGGAAGCAAAAGAGCAAAGGTTGGAGAGATAGAATGAGGGAGGGGAGGTGGAGAAGACAGAGGAAAGAAAGGGAAGAAAAGATCTAAGCTATTAATATTATTTGTGCATCGTTTCCTCCCTTCCTTCTTTATGTACCCATGCTGACAGTATAGCTGTGATAGCCCTGTGGCCTGACTGATACTAACTACATCATATAGGAATGGCGAATAATTGAACAAAGGCTGCAATTGCAATGACATGATGTACAGCAAGTGTAGGACACATGTCTGGTCCTATCTCATCATTATCTATCATTGAAGTTGTCAGAAATATTGTTTTATCCATCCTTCAATTTCCTTTAGTGAACATTTTATATATTGGGCACAAAGGACTAAAACATGAATTAAGATAACATTTCTATCTTCAGACAGATCACAGTCTAGAAACCGGAATCATCATGTAGGCATTGGTAGCGCAGGTCCTGAACAATTTATAATTGGATTTGAGTATCATTGCTGTATGGAAGAGTAGCAGTTGCCATGACTATGGTTAGTCAACTCAGGGAGGGTTACACAGAGTAGATAAGGTACTGACAATGTAGAGTGAGCCTTTAACTCAATTGAAATGGACACCTATCTGCCTTTTTGATTTCAGGCTAAGATGACATCACACAGAGCATCCAATCTTGAAGCCACTAATGAAACTTATTTTTTTTAAGATTCATGTCATAGCTGCTTAAAAATTTATTAGGATACTTTCACTTATACTAGATCAAAACCATCTCCTCTCCATGTATATCCTGAGCAAAGTGTGATTCTCTAAGAAGGTATAATTGAAAGGACATAGGGTATTCCAAAAGATTTACCCATTAAAACAGACAGTAAGAATAACCACAGTACTCTTTAAGGCAGAGTATGGGGGTGGAGTTTGTCCTTCTATGACAATATCTAAGCAGCTTGATAGCTATGGAAAAGAAAAACAGGTCTAAAGTATTCCTCCTAATTTCATGGTCAGTTTCAGAGGTTTATAAAACTGCCTGCATCTTACTGTAAATCTTAGTTTACCTGAGGAGCGCTCATAAGAAAAAGAGCCATGACACGCCTCCGACTCATCTTCCCCAGATTTGAGAATGAAGCCTGTCCCTGTGGCTACCATATTCTGTCTTCCCCCACACCCTTGCCTTCTGCCCTTAAGCAATCTGCTGTCCCTCAGCCCAGCCATCTGCTCTTAGCAATGAGTGAGCAGCGTGGTAGCCATAAATCCTGGCAGACGTTGTAGTCTGGCAGTGGGAATGACAGCGTGCAGTATGGAGTCTTTGGCAATGGATGAAACTGTGGCTACAAATCCAAGCACTGTAAACCGGATGACGGAAGAGAATGAAGTGTCTGGCTTTTCTTCTTAACCACCAGGTGATATTCTTGAAACAACTATGCATCTCTGTCAGGGACTATTGAGCTGCTGAACTACTATGCTTATCCTCTTCGAAAAATGAGGGCAGTAGAATTTGTCTCCTTCAGCCTTTTAAGGAGTTCTTCATAGTTACCTTAAAGCAGTTGGTTGTTTCACCCAAAGTCATATTTATACAGCCTTGTGAAAATAGTGGAGTTTTTTTTCTTGAAACAGGGAGGGGAAGAGCTTTATAATTAATTGACTCCAAAAATCACTTCAATCAAAACTTTCAATTTAGTTGTTTATGAGTTTCTACTACTCTCAGGGAGGAATAACAAAATGCCAATTACTTTCAGATCAATTTTACTTTTGTGAACTTAGAAACTAGGTAAAATCGAATGCTGGCCATGTTCAGTAAACACAGCAGGCATTTCCTGTTGTGTATATTTAAGATATACTATGAAAAACTACCATTAACAAGGCATGCTATACTAGAATCAGATTTGTGCTTAAAAACACCTTATAAGTTTACATTTTATTTGTTTTATTTTATGGTTTTATTTATACGTATGTATGCATGGTATGTTTTATGTAGTTAATAAATACATATACATATACATGTGTCAGTCCATGTGTCTGGATGTAGATGCACCTATGCACAGTACACATGTGGAACTTGGAGAACAATTTTCATGTATGGAACCTCACTTTTAACCCTGTTTGAGGCAGGTTATCTTTTCCACCTTGTAAGCAGGTGAGCCTGCCTAAGACTACCTGGAGAATCCCGTTTCTACTTCCTATCTCCTTCTGATGGCACATAGCCTCACAGGTGCTTACAGTATAGTGTCAGCTTCTACAGGACTTCTGGGATCTAAGCTCAGGCTCTCTATCTTGGAGGGTTAGTACTTCTACCTCCTGAATTATCCCCTTAGTCTTGGATGTTAATCGTTTAAATAAGCACTTTTGCACAACCTCAAAGGAGAAAACATACAGATGCCAAATGATGGCTACATTGGGTATTTTCAGGAAAGTAGTGAGACTGCATGAGGTAGCCAGCAACACAGGCTGCAAGTAGATTGCACATGATATATATATATATATATATATATATATATATATATATATATATATATATATATTGTCTCCCAAAGGCTTTATACCTGTTCCCATTGGACCAGGGGCTCTTTCTGACCAGCATTGCCCAATAAAAGTGCAGCTTTGTCTAATATTAAATAGACAACAAAATAAATCATAGCCATTTTATGTGCTAGAGATGAAAGATCACATATGCATACATAAAAACACCCCAGTAAAATTCAAATTACTATGTGGATACAATTATATTTGTTATTTGGCATTCCACAAGCACATATTTATAAAATATACTGAATTTTACATTTTTAAACAATATTTAAGCCAAAATTTTACATCAACCCTAGTGAAAATCATTTTGTGAGTACATTATAATTTTAATTATACATTTATAATGTTGTATGTATTTATTTCTCATATATATTAACAGTTTCAACATGCTTTGGCATTTGCTAAGCATTCCACTGAGATTTATTAAGACATTTTTAATGCTGTTTGTTTGAATTTTATTTCTGTCTCTATAATAACCTGACCTAACAAAAAGGGAGACATGGTTCACTGTAGGTTACAAGTTCAGGGTACCATGATGGCAGGGTAGTCATGGTAGGAGCTTGAGCCTGATACGACTCTCAGAACCACAGTCAGGAGCAGAGAGGACAAGTCTTGATGACTTCTTATCTTAGCACACTTTTTCTGCTAACTAAACTTAGGGGATGTTGCCACCCAGTTTTAAATTGAGTCTTCCCACGTCAGTTAAAGCAATCAAGACAGTTCTCTATAGACAGGCCTTCAGGCTGCCCTGATCTAAAAAAAACATTCCTCACTAAGACTCTCTTCCTAGGTGCTTCTTGATTATACCAATTTGACAGTTGGAACTGACCACCATAGCAATAATGTAGTAGTCCTTTCATTAAGTAGAAGTTCATTGCAGAAACCAAACTCAACTTCAGTCACTCACAATATTGATTAATAAGGTAAGACATTTTAAATTCTACTATAGTAGCTTAATTAAACTCACATTAGGCATGAAACTTCTGGCAGATATCAGCCACCTACAGAGGTAGCAATTAAGAAAAAAAACTATGCCATGTATACTAAAATTGCTTCTGTTTTGAATGCTCATATATTTTTGTGTTCTGGTTTATCTAAAAGAAACACTAATAGTTTATGCACCTTGAGGAACCATTCAGAGTGTATAAAGATCTGATAAAAATTCATTCAGATTTTATAAAGAAAGGATGAAAACATCTTCTTTCCAAGTGTCTGCATATATCAAGTTATATAGAAAAATATTATAACTGTATTTTGCCATAGATACACATCATACGTATCACATAAAACAAAATGTGTGAGTTGGTTCATACCCTACCATCTAGCTTTGAACTCTTTACTTAACCAAAAAATAAGTAATGAGTATTTGTCAATACCTTCAAAGCTGTCCTCCAAAGGAGAATTCATGTAGCTGCCAAGTAATAATTATAATGAGGTGCTCAAACCAAGTTATTAGAGTAATGACATGGTAAAATATGTAATAGCCTCAGATATTAAACATCCAGAGTGTTTACTTTTTATTATTAATTACAAGGGCTGCATTGTTTTCAATAAGAAAGCCAAGAGGCAAACAAGTTTTTCAGTGTTAAGGTACAAGCAATTTAATAAATTCCTAAGGAAAATTGACACATTAAATAAGAAACCAGAGTGCTACAATGGTAATATTGGCCCTCGTCACAAGCTCCGTTCTTTCTGTTCTCAATCACTTTGTACTTCTTTCTACTCCAAAGGTGACTGCAGTCTCTCCTGAAGGCATGTTTACCATTCTCCCTTGGTCACTCATTATTACCACTTGGAGAGCTTGCAGCTTTTGTAGGGTGTCTGCTTCCTAATAGGAAAACTGCTGACTTAAAGATCTCTAGTTATGTAATTCTTTGCTCTTTGATGAGTTACATGTGCATTTAATCTGATTTTTTTTTCCCTACTAAGTTTCTAGGTCCTTTCCTCCTCTTTCAGTAACTTGCAAAAGGGATTTCTCTGAGAATCTTCCCGACTGTCCCTTCTGCTTTCTAGTCATGTTCTTTTCTCTGGTGATCTTGTCTCTGTGATCTTCGCTGTCTGGAGGTTTGAGGTCTTACAGAAAAGCATTCCTGTGGAGTGAGAGCAGGCTGTTTGCTCTCTCCCAACTCTCTCCTTTTTCAATGTTTGCACTCAGTCTCCCGCCTTTTTCTGCTCATCATGTTCTGCGCAGAGTTGCTGAGATGTGAAATGAAATCTATGGCAATTTATTACTGTACATGAAAGACTCTGTGACATGGCTGGGCATGCTTGCCTTCTATCCTGTGTGAGATCTGGAAGGATTGGCAGAAGGATTAATTTAGGACTGCTTTGGCTGACACTGGTCACCTCTAAATGGATAATCATTTATCAGTAAATTACTTTTTCTGAGACTGATAAATTCTGATCAACTCATTCACTTCCATTCTCCCATCCCTTCTCTTTCTTCCCCTGCCTCTTTTTATCTTGTTCTTTCTTCTTCCTCTCCATTCTTTCCACCACCACCCAACACCTTCTCTTTGACCCTAAGCCATTCGCTCATGTTTTCACACAAAATGGGGTTTGCTTTTAACTTTCTCATTTCCAGTAATGTACAAGTGCACATTCTGTATGCATGGGCCTTCCTAAGTAAGCATTAGGAGAGACAAGAAAATGTTCATTAAAAGATCATTTTTTAACTTACATAGTTAAAATTAAAATAGGATATAAATGGCATCAAGGTGTGATGTAGTTAGAATGTCTATCATTATTGGGGGTTAGGAGCTAGGAAAAGAGAGAAACAAACAGTGTTATTACAATCAACACATGGTTAGAACGTTGTTCACGCTATAGCATTCTTCAAAGAGGACAACAACAAAAACACCAATGGGAAACGAGATCTTAGCTGTCACCATTCAACTATGTGCTTTGCATGAGTCTCTCTGCCCACAGAATGATTAGCTCCCTCTTAAGCCTGCCTGAGAAATGTAGGGTATGCTATCAGGAAGGCAGGCTTGATTGACTTAAGAAGAGCACTGAGAAGGAAAAGATAGCAAAGATTCCCAGGGCTTTTGCAAGTCTGAAATGAAATGCTAAGCTGCGGGCTTAGAGAGGGAGGAGAAAGGGAGCAGATGGAAATGTATGTGCAAAAGTACATTTCACAGGATTGGAGTGAAACTACGTGGGAATTTCATTAACCCTTGGATGGCAGAAATGAATGTCAGCTGGTAATTAATGGACACCATTATTTTAATTTGAGGTGATGCATTGAATGTCTTTGAATCTTAGGAAAGTCTATGTTGATAATCCCAGAAGAAAAACACCTTATTCCTGTACCATAGGTATGTTTCCATCGCAAAGAGTTAATTGACCTTACTCTTCTACTTTTTTTCTTGATATTGTATATCAAGAAGGGAAATTAAAAAAACACATACACTGCTGAACAAAATGTGTTAGTTAACAGTGTACAGCTGACTTTTGGAGTAAGAAGCTGGTTTGATTTCCGAGGATGCACTGTGAAGGCTACGCTGGAAATTTGACAGCTTGGGTGCTGAGAATGTCTGTTTTGCAGTCAGCAGGGACTGCAGAGACTAGGGTGTTGCCCTCAACAAGGGAAAGATAAATGCCGTTTATTGCTTTCCTGTCAATGCTTTTGACATTTAATGTGTATTTGCATTCATGGTGGGAGTAAGCACCTATTTAATGTCTACCTAGTCCCCAACAGTATTTTAGCTGCTTAGGTAGGTAGAGATACTGAGATATAGATGATCTCAATAGGACATTGGTCCTCCAGTCTATATGGGCTTCTCAATGTAATTAATGGATGCAAGAGCTCTGTGAATGAAATCAGATCTTTAAAGGAAATGTCCTAGCCCACCCTGCATCTGACACTCTATCATACCCATCATTTTAGTTCCTGGAACAGACTGGGGAGTGATTGAATCACCAACAGTGCACTATCTGATACCAGTGGCTCACCTTAGCTCAAGAACATGCTAGAGAACAGAGTGGTACACATCCTCTAAGAATCAGATCATCTGTGGAGATGCACAGTGAAGGGAAATAAAGCAAAGTGGTCATTCCTTCCTGAATGAAAGCAGCCAGTGCTGTGGAGGCTGCTTTCAGGAACAAATGGAGCTTTTGTCAGGGCTCCCCGAAGCAAGCACGTATGCTGCAAGGCGACTGGTAGTCCCTCAATGTGTTTAGTGTTCAATTTTACATCCCCAGCCATCCCCTTTTTCTCCACTGTAGGCATCTGCGCTGAGTACATTCTTTAACACTCTCCCCCTGGGCCTGCCTACTCTCTCTTTTTTTCCATCAATATCCTCTCTAATACCCACTGTCAGAGCCACTAAAATCTGCGAGGTTTGTTTCTTGACAAATGTCCCATTTTCACAGGCAGTTGAACCGAACTGCAGCTTGTGCTCCGCTCAAACATGTCAATAAACATTATTGCAAAGACGTAGAAGCAATAATGGGAATGTATAAAACTCACCTTTATTGCTTCTTGCCATGAATTTACACGGTGCTCTAAGCAGCTTTCACTCCCTCCAGAAGAAGCCGCAGGGACTCGCTCCTGAGTTGTGGGGGCCAGTGATACTGCTTAGGTTGCAGCCTTCCCCAGAGACTACAAGTGGAAGGTGACAATGCCCTCCAACTTAAATTTATGCATGTTATTTCATGCTATAATGGTCTTTTATATGTAATGCAACTTGCTACAGGTGGGAAAGGGTCTAATGGGCTGGAATGACCAATGTCACAGAACTGTAGTACCCATGAGAATAAAGGTCCCGAGAGCAGTGATACCGAAGGCCCAGCTTTCTGCTGCTATAAATATGCCGAAAGTACATTATATGGAGTGAAAATAAAACAAACTGACAATCACAGCAGTGGAGAAAATGGCTTCTCTCAAGCCCATTCCCCTCAGAAACTATACACATAGGGCCAGTATTTGAGTGAGTCCTTCAGGTGAGATAAATCTGTGGTAGATAGAAAATGCAAAGTGACTCTTTGGAGATAGTGTCAGGATGAGGTTTGTGCTTGTCCCTGGGGGTGGAAGGGATTACTACATATTGTGGAGAATACCAAAGAAGGGCTTCAAGTAGGTTTATAGCCCTATAGTAAGAGATTGTACAGATTGGAAGGGGTCATGAAATAGCCCCATCTGTGGTGTAGTTTTAAAACGGCAGATGATCAAGTCAAGGCAGAGATACAGTGAGAATCAGTGTAAATCACTCCTAAACCTTTCTAGCTCCTTGCGTTTATGTATATGTGTGTTGTACTATATTGCTCAATAGTGTTGATGCTTCCTTCACTAATGGGACTTTGTATATTAAAGCTAATTTCTAGTCTCCTGATATCGCTTTTAATATTTATTCCTCCCTTAGCACTTTCCAGAGCTAACAACAGCATTTAATTTTGGTCAGTTTTACTTATCACATTTTAAGGTACCAAATGATTTTTTTGGCATTTTGTAGTGACAGTAAATTAAGATGTTTATGTTTTATATAACTGAGTCCGTGGTATTTGATGTTTGAGTGAAAGTAATATGAATTTAAAATGGTAAGTAATGAGGGAATAAGTAATTTGTGTTTTGCTGGGAGATAAAGATATTATTCAAGTGTAAATATTGCAACAGCATATTAACCTTATTGACAATTTATGTCATACTTTCCAGTGTGATTTTCAGCAATTGTCCTGTGAAACGATATGTTTTGATGCCCATATGTTTTTGCAAAATATTCTTTTAGATTCTGGAGTGTCTAAGGAAACTAGAACAGGGAATAGTCTTTTCTCTTTCCTTCTTGTAATTCATTAATTACATTTTTTAATCACAGTGGAAGAGCATTCAGACAGGAGAGGCAGAGATCAATCACAAGAGCATTTTGCTTGCAGTCCCTTTATTTTCTATTCAAGACAGGATTAGATAATAATCTGATGATCCTGGCTTGTTTTGTCTCTGATATCCCCGAATAGCTTCTTTTGTCAACATGGCCTTAGCAATATGAAATACATTTTACATCCTTAAGAGAAGTGAACAAAGTTGACTCCATCCTAACGGAAATACAGACATAAACTCACTTGTCCAATCAACACAGTGATCTGAGTCCTACTTTTCTTATCTTGATTGTTTCCACTGGTTATAGCCAGTAAGCATATTCTTTCAGTTACTTGTATGACTACTGTTCTTTCTTGTAATGTCGCAATAGAGCATGCTAGTGCACACAGACACCTTTTTTTTTCCTACTCTAGTAGAATATGAGTACTGTACTGGAGAAAGCTGTCGGGATTCTAATGCAGAAACAGCCTGGAAGTTGGAAACAGGAAGGGGAAAGTAGTATACAAGAAGATGAGTGGAAGATAATCTAAATGGGAGATCCTGGGGTAGATAATCCAGGAAAAATTATGCCCAGAGAGAAGAGGAGCATGAAACATCTGAGGAACTGAATGAAGATTGGTATGGACAAACCATTGGGAGCACTCAGAACTGTTGACTCTGAAGAGATATATGGTCCAGACTATGGGAAGGCCAGTGAGAAATTTTGTAGAGAATGACGACTTAGTTTTTTGGTTGTTAGAGATTATTGAATAATTTTAATCAAGGTATCATATTTTAAATTTTATTTATATAAATGCTGCATACATATATTGTACATTCTCATAACAAGTCCACAAAATGATTTCTTTGTATCATCACCTTCTGGGATCTTTCAGTTCTTCATTCATTTGTTTTTAAACAGTTTGGCATGCTGATAAAACACTTCATGAGCTCAATAGCTAGAGTTAAATCCTACAATGGACACTTGGAGAAGAAAAACCAAGTGGATTTCCCACTGCTCTTGCCTCAAATTTGTTCTTCTAGTAGCAATGAACAAGACATGTCTTCCTCTGCCATTTACAATAATTTTGAAAATCCTGGGAGATAGTTTCTATGAGGGAGAGACGGAGAGCAAGAGCGAGAGCAGAGCAAGTTTAGGTGGGTTGATATTAGAAATAAAATTAGAGTAGAGGTTGAGTTTTTCAAGTGTGGTAAGATGAGGCTATGATTGTGGCAAGGTTTGGGGAGATCAGAGACTTGAAGCAGAGAATGACGATGGGTTAGTGGGTATGTAAGTGTAATGGAAAGCCGCTGTGTGGCTCTTACAATACATCATTTATAAACTCAATATCCCACCTATGGTTTGCAATTTCACATTAGGACTACTGTGAGGCAAATATGATTATATTTCAAGTTACCTAAGCTCTTAGAGACACAGAGAGGAACTTAAGAGTGCCAACCTGAAGCTCTGTCTTTTATATGATGGCTTTGTCAGTTCACAAGAGGAAATTGGATAGAAGATAGAGGGAAAGGAGTATAAACAAAGAGAAATTTCTTTAGTGACTAGATCATAATATTCTCAACTTTTCAAAGATCATTCTTATGCTCTTGGTGACTCTTTATATTCTTGGAGTGCATATTTGTCCATTTGACTTTGTCTCTATCAGAATTTATTTCACTTATGGTGATTAAACCTATCAAGTCTAACAACATAAAAAGAGTCCTGATATGCTGGAATAGGAACTTTGCATCATTTTAAGACAGTTCTTGATTTGGATCAATTAAATGCCAAGGTTTTACACATAATGTTTACATGCGGTGATCTGCTTGTAAATTTGACATTTCCCATTTTATTTCCATCCTATAATTATTCTACATTTTTTTCCAGAGGTTACTCTTCAACAACCAAAGTAGCTTTTAGCTTTGATAATATTACTTTGATAATATTTATGGGTACAGAAGAGGAATATAGTATATATGGTACTAAATGCAAAAATAAATGTTTCATTTCCAGGTTGGGCAAAAATGAGATAAAACAGATTCTGAGAAAGCAGTGTAGTGGAAAAGAAAAGGTTTTCTTCAAAGAATTATAGGTGGCAATACTGGCACATAGAGAAATGAACTTATTAGTCTGCAAAATTATTTCCTTTAGTTACCATGTATAGCATTACGGACTCAGAACATAGAGAAATCACGTTCGTAATGACTGGAGAGTATCATCCGAGCTGGCTAGCTCTCATATGTTAAAAGGCTCTGTGCTCACTGAGAGAGGTGGAAAAAAGTAATCCTCTATCATAGCCAGCTATAAACACTTTGAGCTACAGTAATGACTGTCCTAGAAAGACTTCACCATTGGTGCAATATGACTTGAACTTGATGGGAGTAACCAACCACTTTATGCTTAGATTAAAGTCTTGCCCCACAAGATATAACTCATACTTGGGCTAAGCAACTTTTCACTAGACATCCTAGGGTCTAGGGGGAAACCTGCTACTATTATTCTAATACAGTGTGAACATAACTACTTACAATTTATCATAATACCCATAGAAATAATATTTTTCAGATCCCATATTAGAAAAGCTTCTATTTACAGTAGGTGGTTAAAAAATATAGAGACGCAGAACTGGATAAAGTGCAGGTAATAAGAGACTATAGAATATTTACCTAATGGTACAAGCATATCCTAAGATCTCCCCACCAAAACTCAGGGATCCTTGTGAAAAGGAAAGCAGAAGAAATATAAGAGCAAGAGATGGTGAATGACTACCAAGAAACTGTCTTCTGGACACTGAAGGGAAGCAGCAAATGTCAACTCATAGTGCTTATAACAACATACAGAAAACATATACAACCTTAAATCAATCCAACCCCAAGCATAAAGATAGGAGATGTAGAAGGAGTTCCATCCTTAGCTGAGGGGCTACTGGCAGTGGATAACTTCTTAGAGAAGAAAAGTTAGTTGTGTACAAGCATGTAGGCCCTGATAAGTCAGCCATGCTTCAGCAGATGACTACATATCAAAGAGTATATGTATGGTAAGCACAAGTTGAACTTGATAAGTTAAAGGAAAAGAGGACGTTAAGTGGGGTGGATTTTGAATGGAGTGGATCTTAAGTAAGCTTGGGAGAAGGGTGTAAATATGATCAAATATACTTTTTAGGAAATTCTCATGGAACTGAAGTTTTTAAAGTCATTTTGGACCTTTTTGCCTGTATGATGCATAAAGAGAATCAGATTATCATGATCATTTATGTTTTTACATTTTCATTGGTTTGTAGAGAGAGAGAGAGAGATAACCTCAGCCCTAATACTATTTGGTCTTAAAAGGACAAATGGGCTTAAAATGCCCAGATAATGGAAAACATTTTTACTTTTCTGATTGTTACTTTGCTGATGTTCAGTTTTATGGGTTTTTTTTAGTTTCCTGGTAAAATTTGGAGTGAAGAATCTGAAAACACTATATCCCATGCTTACTGTACAGGTTTTTTTGTTAAGTAAGTGGATAAAATTGAAATGGCCGTAACCTAGAGCTAGCTTTCTGTCCCTATAGTGTTCTGGGAAAATGATGTTCTGGTTGCAGATGATAAAATGTGGCCCTGACTCTTAAAACTGAGGGAAAACCTGGGTGAATAGCTGGTCATGTCACATGACTAAAGAGAAAGACGAAGCCTGCATTTCCTGAGATGGCTTCTCAAGAGGAGAAAGTGCCATATTGGAACACTGTAAGCAGGATACTTCTAATTCAGCTCAGAGGTGACATTTACTTTAGAGATGAAGCGTTTTGGGAGATCCTAAGTGAATTCTCTAAAGCAAGGCAGAGTTTTAGTAGAAAAGCAGGAACTCACTGGAAGAGCAAATTTGAACCTCCACCTTTCTTTGTAAAGCTCTTCCAAGCCTTGAAGCCGTGCTTGCTATGGAGCAACAGGATGCCTGCCTTGCATGTCGACTTTCAGTGTATTAGCTGAGCTGTTCTCTGTGTGCATCCTCCATGGCTGCTGCCATGAGCCTTGCCCCATAGCACTTGGCAGTGTGCATGTAACTCATACCCTGCTTGAAGCCTCTTTGTTGGTTGGGAAGCTGCTATTTCCTCAGAGACCATTGTGCACATTTGGCACAGCTCAGAACACATCTCTTCCCATTCACTCACTGCTCTCCTGTAATGCTGAAATGTATTACCTTTGCCAGTTGGTGAGCTTCTGTCAAACTCATGCTGTAGATATCTTCCATCTCATGTTCCTCTGGACATACTGATTCTGCCTTTGGAGACTCTGTGACTGATCCAAGGAATAGCTTACCTTGCTGCCAGAGGGGTGGCCTGACCTGATTTACATGCCTTTCATTGAGCTACCCCCTGCTTGGCTGGCAATATATTGCCTGTGCCAATAGGCAGATTTCTTCCAAGGGGCTACTGCCACCTTGGGCTCGATTCTCTACTTCCACTAGCTTTTTCATGGCTTCTGCCATCCTATTTGGCAAGGCTTATCCCTAACATTCAATTGTTCCCATATTGTGGCTAGCATTCTCCTTGTACACTGCCTCCTACTATCTACAGCTTTGTCTGACTCTGATGCCAATGGCTCTTGCTGGTGATCTGTATGTTCTTCAAATCGCACTAGCGCCAATTTGAGGGATTCATTGATATAGTAATACTCAAAGTATTACCTGAATATTTATTATGGAGGCTGTTAAAAATCAGACTTTCAACATTGTGCAGCTGTTAAGATATAGTGTTAGAAATATAAAGTTTTTCTCTAACCCCCAATCTAGCTGACATCAGTGTGGAATCTACTCATTGTCAGATTCTAATCTCACTTTAGTAAAACTTGTTATTTATAAAGACTCTTGGGGACCCTTAACCTTGTCTTCTCAAGGGAATCTTGAAAGAAAATCTGGTCCATCTTTGTCACTGTAGACATGACAATTTCACAGTTATTTTAGACAAATGAGATTCTAATTTCTAATGGCCCAAGAAAGAAAATCTAGGGAGACTCTAGGGAACTAATACTAGTATTTAGCCACTTCTCTGCTAGAAATATGTTAAAACCAAGGTAACGTCATATGCCTAGCATGGCATAAAAATACATATTAGAGTTGTGCCTTTAGTTCTGTCCACATTCTAGTAGCTCTGTACGACCTCTTACTCTACCTCAACTGCAGCCTTTCCTTCCTTCTACTGTGTTCCCACACTATTATGTTGTCTAGAGTCCTTGAATACCAGATGATATTTTCTGTCTCATCTCTCAAGTGTTGCTGCTTCTGCTTAGAAACCTTTCCATCACTCTTTGAGCTACCTCCTTCTTACTTTTGCAGAGATTGACTAAAGCATCATTCTTGGTAGGACCCAGTGTTACCACCTATTCTCTTATTTTCCTGTTGTTCTATCCACTGCCCAATTCTAAAACTTTGTAGCATCATTAAATTGATCCCTTACATGTGCTTATATATTTTGCCTCTTTATCTACAAAGCCAGAAGATCCATTAGCATAAAGACTTCATTGCTTATCTCTGAAGGTAGGCATTTAGTAAATTCTTACAGAACTAATCTTAAATAGAATAATAAGTATGTTGGCAGTGAAACAAGAAAGCCTTGAGGGTTTCTGGCATTTCCTTAGTATTGGCGCAGTGCTATCTAAGAATCTGTTCTTACATTTGTTTTCTCTTCTTCCTGGCCATGCAGAAAAATAGAGAAGCCCCAAGCCAAGTTTAAGCTGCCAAGATCTGAAGCAGCATGCTTGTCCTAGAGGTGATCATCACTTCACACATCCGAGGCCATAGTTAATTTAGTGCTACTTAAACAGACATCCTGTTTCCCTTGCATGTCAGAGCAAGTTAAAGAGCTGCAAAAAGACCAAGATAAAATAGGATCAGTAGGGAAAGAATACAGAAAGCAGAACCAATCATGGTGCTTCCTTTCCTTTCATTTACATACTGTGCAATTTCCTTCATAGGCATGCTTCTCAAAGCTTCACTTTAGTCTCATTCCTTGTCAACTGAAACCATACAGGCCTTTAAATTCCTTCTTTATGTTACCATCTTGGCATCTTTTTGTTACTGTAAATATGACAGTTCTGAAACTAACTTTTATGAGTTTATTATATTTGTGAATTCCATCTATGGATCATTTACTACTCTAGTCACCTGGTTTACAATGAGAAACTGACCTCTATTCTAGCATGGAGAAATAATGACATGTGAATAGTCTTGCAATAAGTAGTTTGATTTTCTTAAATGTGTTACATTTTCACATTCTAAGAGAATGTATAACTTGGAGCCATAGATGAATTTAAGATAGTTGGGAAGAAGTCTCAAATACTTGTGCAATTTGATAACCATGTACATAAGAGTTAGTAGGTATGAGGTAGGTGAAAAACATGTATAAAGACCTAATAATATGGAAGCAACTGTTTTACTCAAAGAAATAATGAGTTCTTTGTTTCTTGATTGTGATAAAAGAGAAGGTGGTATTTCAGGGAGAACCTCCCACTTTCCAACCTTCATGCCACACATCCCTTTTCCACTGAAGTTCATCCTTGTGGTCCTCAGTATCCAGTTGTAAAAGGAATACAATTGTTCCTTTGTTCCTTTCTTCTGAAATTATGATAACTAAAAATAAGTCTTACATATTTAATATCTTTTAAAGACAATTAAAATACAGGATATCTATATTAAAGTAATTATTGATTTGAAAGTACAAAAATATTTTTACTATGGAAAAACCAGAAATACAAAAAAGCAAAACTGAGAAATTACCTTTCCTTTCCTTTGATTCCACCCATTGCAAGAAAGTCATCAGCAAACTTCAATTAGCCATTATTTTGCCATAGATGTAATAAGTGCAAAAATTATGGACAGGTAAATACTTTTAACATCTGTGATATATTTTTGACATTTGAAGTTTTATTATATAAATTAATTGTACTTCTAGAGTAAATTAAGCAATCATTACTTACATTTTCCTCAACATTTTATTTCTAAAGCCTAAGCTAAAAAATACAGATATATTTATCACATATTTTATAACATATGGCTTATATACTAATTTATAACATTTCAATCCGTCCATATCACATTATACCATTTTTGAGAGATTTCTCTTATATTCCACCTTTTCTTTTTTTTTTTTTATTTTTTTAATTTACATTCCAAATCATTTCCCCTTTCCCGTTTCCTCCCTCCCCAAAAGTCCCATAAGCCCCCTTCCCTCCCTTTTTCTCCATTCAACCCCCTCTCATTTCTCTGTCCTGGCGTTCCCCTACATCCAGTCTTTCCAATGTTTCTACTGAGTCAGCACACATTCGTCATTTATCCTGGCTACCGTTGCTTTGTCATATATATGTTGGGTGTATATTTTCTCCATTTCTGTGATTTAAATTCTTGTTATCTTAAAGATGTCTAAAGAAAATAGTTTTCTCATTTGGATTAAGACTAATTTACCACTTTACATTTCTCAAGGATTATTACTTTCCATATCCTTTCTTTAAAATATCTGTATATTACTAAATATAAACATTCATATTTATTCCAGCCACACTTCAACTGATTGTTTTCTGACCAGTGTTTCAACTTGCCAAAATTATTTTGACTCTCAATTCTGTCCTCCACTCTATTTGATATTGCCTTCAGCATTGTGACACCTGCAAATTAGACAAGTTATTGAATGGTGAGCAGGAAAGAACCTTTTTCAATTGTAATTAGTATCAAAGGTCACATTTTGCTATCTATTTTTTCAGGATATAATAGGAGACAAAGTCAAAGTGCCTGCCCAAATCAGCAACACAGGGGACTTTTGTGACAGTAACTGCTTTAGTACCTTGGAGCCCTGTTTCTGTGGTTTGACATTACTTTATTGACTTAGCTATTGACACCTATGTTTACTGCATTCTTTTACAAATAGATTTTTCTTTTTTCAGAATTGTCTTCCTCCCCATAGTGTCAGACCAATTACAGTAAATATCTTTTCTCAATTTTACCATGATGTGCCCATCGATACAGAAAAACTCATTAATATTTTGTGAATACTTTAATAACAAATAGCTAAAAAGCTTCAAGTTACTAAATAGTATAAAACATTTCGCCCAAATTAACAGTCACTTTCGCTTAAACTGTGGGCAATTTACTACTTTACATGACTGATATATGAGACCCATTGTTCCTTCAGTTTTTTTATTAGATATTTTCACATTTTTATCATTTCCCAGAGAATATAGAAAGTAGATATTATTTGAATGAATTGCTTTAGTAACTGAAATACAATTCACCTAAATATGGAGCCTTTAATTAATTTGAAGGAGCTGAATTTACTGAACTCAACTTGAACAGGCACTGGAAGTTTATAGAGGTAGGAAGATCAGAACAGTAGAAGGAGGAGGATTAGAAAAAGGAGGAGGAGGAAGAGAAAAGGAAAGAAGTTGAGCTGATGTGGAAGATGAGAATGGAAAGAGACAGTGTATGTCTATAAAATTAATCCACTTCCTAGGAATTTAAAAATCATATATCAGATACATAGATCAACAGAACATAGTAGAAGACCTATGGTTAAACCCATGCAGCTGTGGATACATTTTTATTTGAGAAACATGAACTTGAAAAATACTTTATTCAATAAATGGTGTTTGTAGAACTAGCTATCTACCTACAGAAAAATAAAATTTGATTCATCTCTTGCTCTGCATGAAAGTCAATCAAACTAGATCAAAGATCTTAATTTAAAATGAAAACCACTGAAACTGCTAAAGGAAAACCTGGCTATAACTCTTAGGTATGTGATCATTGACAAACGATTTCTAAAAAGAACTCCATTATCACAGGAATCAGCTCCGTAAACTAACAAATATGCCTGTATACAGTTAAAAAAAAAGTCTACAACAAGAGAATAAATTATCAACAAAATGAGAACACTTCCTACACAATGGAAAAAATCTTCACCTGCTATACTTAAGAAAAGGGATTAGTATCTAGACTACACAAAGAAATGTAAAAGTTGTACATAGAATCCCAAAATGTTTGTCAATAAATGGACAATCAGTTTAACAGTTATCAAAAGAAATGGAAATAGCTAGTAGGTATTTGGAAGTGTTCAAGATCCTTACCCATTATAGAAATGAAAATTAAAACAACTTTCAAATTCCATCTCATCCTAGTGTGGTTGGTTACCATCAAGAAAACAAATGGCAATGAATGCTGAAGAAAATGCATGGACAAAGGGAATATTATTCACCCTTGGTAGGGACACAAACTAGTGCATTCACTATGGAAATAAGCGCTGAGACTTCTTGGAACATAGATAACGAACTTAGCCACTATTATCCAGCTATAACACTCATATATATACATATATGTATATATATATGTATATATATATATGCTCTGCATCCTACTACAAAAATATTTATATATCCATATTTATTGTGCTATTTATAAACATTGAGAAAACTGAATCATCAAAAGTGTCCAACAGAATAGCTGATAATGAAAATGTATGTGAATAGTCCAGTTTTATTCACAAATTTAAAAAAAAGAAATTATGAAATTTGCATGAATATGGATGAAACTAGAAAGTATATTAAAAGAGACAATACCTGCTCTGAAATACAAATACTACACATTCTCTCTCATAGTTTTGATGTATAAAATATATGTATTCAAGTCACATAAAGTATAAGTAGAATTCAGGAAACTACAAAAGGATTCCCAAACTGGCAAAGACAAAAATGAGCAATGAAGCTTTACAAAATGGGTGTGTGGAGGGAAAATAAAATAAAATAAATAAAATAAAACACGAAGCAGGAAAGAGGAATGATTGGCAGTGCAACAAAAGAAAATAGCAGGGGAAGAGAGTGAAGGGTGAGTGGTATACAGAATTGCCACTGAACTGACCACACATTGTGTTTTGTCTCTCTATCCTTAGTACTTTTTATAATATGTAATTTACATTATATTCATTTTTGTAAATAAAATTATATGAATCTGGGAGATAGCTCAGCAGTTAAGAATACTGACTGCTCTTCCAGAAGTCCTGAGTTCAATTCTCAGCAACTACATGGTTGACTTACAACCATCTGTAATGGGATCTGATGCCCTTTTCTGGTGGATCTGAAGACAGCTACAGTGTACTCTAATAAATAAAACAAATAATTAATTCTTTTAAAAAGTACCAATTATATTTTTTTAAAGAGTATATGAATCCTCATGTTTGTTGGTTACTTTTTGTGGTGCTATGATAACATATCTGAAAAAAACAGCCTAAGGAAACTAGGGAAAGGTAAATGTATTTGGGCTGTAGTTAGAATACAACCTGTTGGGCTGAGGAGGAATTGGGCAACTGGTGCATGAGGTAACATATCACATTACATCCAGAATGTGATCTGTTGGAAGCAGAAAGATGAGTGTTGGAGCTTAGCTTTTTCTTCCTTTTAGTTAGACCCAGAATCAATAGTGGTGGCTAGCACTATACAAATTCAGGGTGGGTTGTTGTTCTTTAAAACGATCTGGAAGCACCATATATGCATCTCTAGAAGTATGTCTCCTAGGTGATTCTGAATATTAAGCATCACAGTATGTAATGGTTTGAAGTTGTTTTCTTCTGTCTTTTCTTGACACGACTAGGTTACTAGTTATCCCTTGACATATGAAGTGAGACATTTTTAATCAGGGTTATACTAACCATCTGACTTGCTGTATTATTATCTATACCTCTACAATAGATGTGTTAAAATGGAAAAAATACCAGAGTCATTCATAATTTATGAATATTATGACTAATAATCTATAACAAACTAAAGGTTAGCCTCTAAAAATTCAGTCAATAACAGTCACTTTACAGTAAGTAACTCTATCTCAAAATAAGAATTTCAATCTTAAATGAATAATTGCAGCAATGTTAACTCTACAATGAATAGTTAACTTAATGTTACTATATCTTAATGTACTACTTGTGAAACTTCCTGTGCAGTCTCAGTTACTGAAGAAATAGTGAAGTAAATAGATCTATTTGGTACAGAATAATGACAACGGCATTCTAGGTGTTACAAAATTCCCAGGGAAAAGTTCATGAGTAGGAATGAGTTTAGTAGCAAGCAGAATTATTCGTCTTCTCCCACAGTCTCAAAAATATGACACAAATTTCCTACTGGTTAACAAAGGGGCAGGATAAGAATTTTGTGTTTTAATTTAAAGGACAAAAATTAGATGTTACAAATTCTCATTTGAGTACCCCAATAATAATAATAATAATAATAATAATAATACATACATACATATACATACATACATACATACTTGAGGTATATCAGCATATACACAGGTAAGTGTGGAAATGAGGAAGAAAGAGGCAACTGTGATAATGAAAGAAAAGTGAAATAAGGCAAACAGACCAGATCAGTGACAGTAGACTTAAGAGAGGCCAGTGATAGAGAAAAGGAATTCAGGGTTATTGGCACACACACACACACACACACACACACAAACACACGTAAATGTCCAGAAGTGTTTTTAGGTGTAGGAAGCAGAGATGATGCCCTCCACATAGTTCATAAAAGGGGTTTATAAGAACGGCTGAAGTGCCAAGAAGAGGGGAGTTAAAGAAAGTGGAAAGAACAAGAGTAAATCCACAATGGATGAGGATGGTTAAAAATGTGGCAGGACAGTTGTTTGGAGGAGTGAAAGACATTGGGTGTGGCAAGCAGCTAGTCATATACTTTTGTGAATAGGGAAGGAAGGGAATCTAGGATGTGCTACCCTAAGCCCATTCCTGGATGACCTCAAAGAAGCCTATTGATGAGCTATTCCCTAATGCAAGTGTAATGATATGTTCCCAAGGCAAGGGAAAACTGAGATTATGATAGTGACTTGTATAAAGCTGTGTGAAATAAAGCTTTGCCTTATAAAACTATATTTTTTTATGAAATTAAGGAAAACACTGAAGATGACTAGCAGATAGTTTGTTAGAAAACAAAGAAGACATGAGCTTTTGTGTTTTCACTTTTTCCTTGGAGTCTGGAAATAGAGATTTCAATGTTTGCTTGTTTGTGGGGCCTGCTTGCTAGCACACTAAAAAGGCTAGTTTTGCATAGGACCTACCTTCCATGGAAATAAGCCGTTAACAGGAAATGTGAAAACTTACTGTACTTGAGTTGCCAAAGGATGCTTATATTAATACGAAGTGTACTGACACTTTCAAAGCCTAGCTTTGGGATCAGGACCTGCCTTTTGCATATCTTAAGCTTTGATAAAGAAAAAAAGAGTCAAGTATTTCTGGAAAAATTTAGTGTCATAGTTATATCTGTGTGAGACAAGACTTTCTTTCCTATGTTTGTTCACTACATTTCCGGCATGATATTATTCTGTTTCCCCATCTGGAGATATCTTGAGGTTTACAGCTATTAAAATATAGACTTATTCATCAAGGCAAAGAAGGTGTCTTTTCTTTTTAGAGACTTAAGAGAAAGCAGTTAGTCAAAGATTCTTTCACTTTCTAAATATCTGAGACATTGCAAGTCCTTGTCTGTATCTTTGAAATTATAATGTCAATATTAATAGCACCCTAAATAGATAACACTCATTTTTTACCTTATACCAGACACTGTTCTAATGTTTTAATAGATCAAACAGTGATCTCTTCCAGTAAATGTATAAATGGTGTTCTTCTCTTGGCTTCAGTGTAACATTGAGGATTTTGAACCTCCAGAAAGCTTAGATAATCTCCTCATGTAATAAAGTCTTACTTACAGAACTACACTAACAATCTTGTTCCTTAGGTACTATATTTTATCTTTAGGGTTCACTTCAGGATTATGAATATATTCTTAATGGCATACGATTACTTTTTACACTAAATGAGCTGTTCATCTCTGGTCCTACTACAATTCTTTCCAGAACTCTATTTTCAAGATCTCATACATGTATAAATCATGTTCGATTATGGTAAACATATGTTTTGTGAGATGAGACAAATTTGAAGATTAACAATAGGAAACCCAAACAATACTGTGATAGATGGGAATCTATCAGAATGCTCTGAAAATGTGTTTGGCCTTGGAGGATAATGCTTGAAATAGCACCATTGTCTCATAAAGTGATAGCCTTGATATGGAGAGTATGATCCTATGCATCTATTGAGGTGACAGGGACACCAGGTGTTCTGCCCTATCACTCTCAGTCTTATTCCTTTGAGACAACACTTCTCATTGAACCTGAAGCTATGATGATGGTCAGTAAGCCCCCAATAATACTCATAGCACTGGAGTGACAGTCACTTGTGCAGCTGGGATCTGACCCAAGTCCTTTAAAAAAAAATGTAGCCAGTTCTCTACCTACTGAACCATCTCTATTGATCCTGAACTGGCAGTTTTAAAAGCACAGTGATGCTATCACTTAAGTTTTCCTTCAAAATGCAGATCCTATTGAACTTCTTTTTAACCAAGAAATGTAATCTATTCAGGATCAATTATTTACTAACATTTTTGGGCAGAATTACTGTGTTAGTACAACTCAAAGAGGAAGCTTGCAGCACTTACTATATGACAACTGAAGATGAAAATCAACTCTTTTCCCAGAAAAGAAGCTTCTGGGAAGAAAGAAAATCCCAACCAGTTATTTCAAGCTGATTCCAAATTACTGATGAGAAGTCAAGAGGACAGGTATATCTTCAATTTATAAAGAAGAAATCCGACATTTCTTCACCCAAATGATGAATCATCTTTCAGTCTCACCTGTAAAATAGAATACTTGTTTACTAGCCCTTAACTTCCCTTCTTAGTATTCTGTCTGCGTAGTCACCACTGACACATAAAAAAGAGAGGGAGAGAAAGAGAATGAGTTGGCAGAGAGTCAATATATTTCAGTGTTTTATTACTACGGAACTCTAGTAGCATTTAGTTGGTGAGTCTGAGCAGAAAATGAGTATTTCTAAAGTGACTCAGTTATCAGGGGAAATGATTAAAGGCACAACAAAAAAAATCCATGGATTAATTAACAGGTCAATGGTGGTTGAGTAGTGATTACTAAATTACATGGCTTGCATACAAGAGAAGGAATTAATCTCTGACGATTTTCTACCTTGGATGACTTTAGTCGTTAGAATTCCATCTAGATCAGTGAGAAGAGATTCCCATTGATTGGCTGATGTATAATGAGATCAGAAAAGACAGTTCCTGGATTTCCTTCAATTCTACACATTCAAGACTTAATCTTGTTTTCTGTCAGTGATACATCCTTCTTCCTGGAGTTACTGACAGTGAGATTTGAAGACTTGATTAATAATAAATAAAGCAGGCAGTGCTAACCATACTATGGGAAAAGAGAAAAATCAGGGTCAGCAAAAAAAGACAAGTACTTGATGCCAGCAGGGCATAGTGATTCTAGGAGAGAAGGGCAAGTCATAATGTATTCTTTGGAAGCGTTACAAGTTTCAAAAGCAAGGGAACCCTTCAAATGCATCAAAAGCCTTACTGTGTCATTGATGGCTTGAACATACATTCATGAAAAGACACTGTAGTAATTCATATGTGAATATGTTTGTATATATGTTCACAGCCCACAGTTTATATGCATTTTAAATATATTTTATATGTACATACCTTATACACGTATATGCCTCTGTGTCTGTGAATGCACATATATGTGGGTTTTGATGGATATGACACACAAGATTAGGTTAACTATGAGGTTGTTCACTAAAAAAAAACGCAAAGGTTAACCGTGTTAAATAATAGCAGACCAAAGGGGTGGTATAAGTGAAGTGAGTACCAAATAGGCATGGTCAGGGTAAGCCTCTGAGAAGATGGCATTTCAGCTGAGATGAAAACATAAAAGATCCAGAAACAACTTACACTAGCACCTAGAGAAGATTGAAGTTAACAGCTGTTTCAAACACCCACAGTGGCCTGTGGTAGAGAATTAAGCACAAAGGAAGATTGTCTACATAGCTGATGCAAAGTGGCCAAAAGAAGTGTTAAGAAGTAGAAAATTTTTCCCTGGGAGGTCAAAATTAATGTCTAAAGACCCAGGGCAGAAAAGCAAGCCAGTATCTGGCGCCTCTCCAGCGCAGTAGCAAACAATAAGAGATTTATGATAGTGTTTGAGAGACACTATGGTGACACCATAACTATGGGACAAGGCAAAGACTAAGGCATGTATTTGGGAAGTTTTCATGTAAATACAATGAAGAACAAGTAAGAGAAGTATTGATACATGGAAGACTCCATTCTAGAATTGAGACCTGAGTAGATGGAGCAGATATGCACAAAATACAACTATAAGAGCACTTGAACATCAGCTCAGCATCTAAGAATGCTCTGTATAGATCATTTTATCTCTCTTTTTTTAAAACATGAATTGGGGGCTTTATTAAATATTCTAGTACATCTTCAAGGAATCTAGATGATTTTATTTTTGTTTTTATTTTTGTATGTTTTTTCATTGAATATTTTCTTTATTTACATTTCAATGTTATCCCCCTTTCCTTTCCTGGTTCCCCTCCTCCCGGAGACCCCTATTTCATCCTCCCTCCCCGTGCTTCTATAAAGGTGTTCCTCCACCCACCCCATTCCCACCTCCCTGCCCTTGATTGCCCTACACTGGGGCATCTATCAAGACTTCCTAGGACCAAGAACCTCTTTTCCTACTTATACCTGACATCTGCTATATATGCAGCTGGAGCCATGCATGCTTCTTGGTTGATGGTGTAGTCCCTGGGAGCTCTGGGGATTCTGGGTGTTTGATATTGTTGTTCTTGCTCTGACGTGGCAAACCCCTTCAGCTCCTTCAGTTTTATTTCTAACTCCTCCACTGAGGACCCAACTCTCAGTCCAACAATTGACTGCAAGAATCTGCCTCCGTATTGTAAGGCTCTGGCAGGATCTCTGAGGAAAAAGCCTTAACAGGCTCTTTTCAGCAAGAATTTCTTGGCATCCACAATATTGTCTGGGTTTGATGACTATATGGGATGAATCCTCAGGTGGGACAGTCACTAGATGGCCTTTCCTTCAGTCTCTGCTTGACACATTATCTTCATATTTACTCCTGTGAGTATTTTGTTCCCCTCTCAGAAGAACTGAAGCACCCAAACTTTGGTCTTCTTCTTGAGCTTCATGTGGTCTGTGAATGGTATCTTGGGTATTCCGAGATTCTGGGCTAAAATCCACTTACCAGTGAGTGCATACCATGTGTGTTCTTCAGTGATTGGGTTACCTCACTCAGAATGATATTTTCTACTTCGATCCATTTGCCTAAGAATTTCATGAATTTATCATTTTTAATAGGTGAGTAGTACTCCATTGTGTAAATATACAACATTTTCTGCATCCATTCCTCTGTTGAAGGACATCTGGGTTCTTTCCAGCTTCTGGCTATCATTAATAAGGCTACTATTAACATAGTAGAGTCCTTATTACATATTGGAACATCTTCTGAGTATATGCCCAGGAGTGATATAGCTGGGTCCTCAGGTAGTACTATGTCCAATTTTCTGAGGAACTGCCAAACTGCTTTCCAGAGTGGTTGTATCAGCTTTCAATCCCACCAGCAATGGAGCAGTGTTCCTCTTTCTCCACATCCTTGCCAGCATCTGCTGTCACCTGAGTTTTTGATCTTAGCAGTTCTGACTGGTGTGAGGTAGAATCTCAGGGTTGTTTTGATTTGCATTTCCCTGGTGACTAAAGATGTTGAACATTTCTTTAGGTGCTTCCCAGCCATTTGATATTTCTCAGTTGAAAATTCTTTGATTAGCTTTGTACACCATTTTTAATAGGGTTGTTTGGTACTCTGTAGTCTAACTTCTTGAGTTCGTTGTATATATTGGAGATTAGCCCTCTATCAGATGTAGGATTGGTAAAGATACTTTCTCAATCTGTTGGTTGCTGTTTTGTCCTATTGACAGTGTCCTTTGCCTTAGAGAAGCTTTCCAATTTTTTTTTATTTTCTAAGTTTTTTTTATTTTCATTCCTAATCATTTCCCCTTTCCCGTTTCCTCCCTCCCTGAAAGTCCCATAAGCCCCCTTCCCTCCCTCTTTTCCCCATTCAACCCCCTCTTGCTTCTCTGTCCTGGCATTCCCCTACATCCAGTCTTTCCAGGACCAGGGGTCTCTCCTTCCATCTTCTTAGAAATCTATTGATAAGCAAATTGTGTCTAGGGCATTCCGAGATTCTGGGTTAATATCCCCTTATCAGTGACTGCATACCATGTGTATTCTTTGGTGATTGGGTTACCTCCCTAAGGATGATATTTTCAAGTTCTGACCATTTGCCTAGGAATTTCGTGAGTTCATTGTTTTTAATTGAAGAGTAGTATTCCATTGTGTAAATATACCACATCTTCTGAATCCATTCCTCCGTTGAGGGACATCTGGGTTCTTTCCAGCTTCTGGCTATTATAAATAAGGCTGCTATGAACACCATTTGTTGATTCTTGATCTTAGCATAAGCCACTGGTGTTCTGTTCAGGAAAATTTCCCCCATGCCTATGTGCTCGAGAGTCTTCCCTACTTTCTTTTCTATTAGTTTCAGGGTATCTGGTTTTATGTGGAGGTCCTTGATCCACTTGAACTTGAGATTTGTATAAGGAGATAAGAACGGGTTGATTTGAATTTTTCTACATTCTGATTGCCAGTTGAACCAGCACCATTTGTTAAAAATCCTGTCTTTTTTTCCACTGGATGGTTTTAGCTTCTTTGTCAGATATCAAGTGAGCATAGCTGTGTGGGTTCATTTCTGTCCCTTCAATTCTATTCCATTGATCTTCCTGCCTGTCTCTGTACCAATACAATACATTTTTAATCACTATTGCTCTGTAATACAGCTTGAGGTTAGGGATGGTGATTGCCCCAGAAGTTCTTTTATTGTTGAATTTTGTGCCAATTAAATATTCTCATACTTATTAATAGTTTAACAAATTGGATATGAAACAGGAGTAGTTAGGATCTACTTATGGATGATAGAATTAAAGACCTCAGGAAGCTAATATGGAGGTAAAGGATAATTCTCTGGCTAATACTTAGCAGAGTAGAAAGAAGATAGAAGACACTAATAGTCAGATCTGCACTTCCATTTCCTGAAGGAAAAACAGATTAGTGTATGAAGGACGTATACTTGAATGGCCATTTGGTACACAGTGTGCTAAAACTGTAGCTGTTTGAAGAAAGGCCATCTGAGAATAACCTCTATAGAATATAAACAGTTAGTGGATCTACTGGAGCCTCTGTTGGGAAGGACTTGCATGCATGCATGCTCACAGTTGTAATTTATTTAAAAAAAATCTTATTAATGAATGTTGTTTTATATATATATATATGTGTGTGTGTGTATGTGTGTGTGTGTGTGTATCTGTGTATGTATGTATATATGTATGTATGTATGTATGCACACACATATATAGACATATTTATTTCAAAAGTACATATGAAGCTTGGTCATATTCAATTTTGAAATGTTTGGTTTCTCATCATAAGGTGTGGATCCAAAAGGAAATTGCAAAGTCTATTATAGCTGTGATCTAAGTCACTGCCCCCATTTACAAAGTCATTGGCATAATTATTTCTCTGGGTCTTTCAGGCCTACCAGCTAGCAGTTTCTCATTGAACACAGGCAGAATCTATAACAAAAAATAAACAAGTTACCATCTGTGTAAAAAGGAAAGCTGAGAAGTCTCACATAACCACTTCTGATGAAAACGCCACAGAAAGCAAGTAATCACGTGACAACAAATGCCAGTTTCTTGAATCAACTGATTTCTGTTACTACACATGATGACTGCTCACGTCCATGACATGTAATTTGAGACACTGCAGACCAAGAAGAGGTGCAGGTCCTGGTTCATTTTCCCTTTTCCTGTAAAACTGGTTTCTTACTATGGGAAAGGCTACCTAATAACTTTTCCAGATTAAATAACTGGAAAGAATTATTTTCATTGTCTAAAAGAGCCATACTGAACATCATACTACATAATGAACATCAACGTAGAAGCATACAGACATTAAAAGTTTAGCATACTTATAATGTAAACTTATTCCATAAGCTTAAAAATTAGCTTCAACGTTCTACCTTAAAATCTTTTTATTTCTTCTTTGGTTGCTTCCAGTAAAAACATTATTCCAGGTGCTAAATATTGTGATGAAGAGAGAAGATAATTTTGGGCTACCAAGCCAGGGAAGTGCCTCTCCAGTGACAATTTGAGCAATGGAGTCATCACCTGCTCTTCAACCTGGGGCACTGTTCCCACTCTGAAAGCTGCAGTCTCTTCTAGAAATAACAGGATCAAAGCAAGACATCTGGCATGCAGCATTACGGGACTGACTTATAAAATTTGGAAAGAATGTCTTGACCCTGTAATGACTGGTAGCCCTTGGTGAATAAGCAGCAGACTAGGCATCTCAGCATCTAGAGATCTTTGCAAATTTTTCTAGTCCTAGCCTTTTGATGACAGCATCACATGTTTTTTCCCCATGATTCTATGATGAGTAGTGGGATCTGGGCCAAGCTCTGAACATAGAGGAATGAAAACTTTAACCTCTTAAAGTTCATGTTCCCCAAATCCCTGTCTTCCAAGAATTCTTGTGCTTATCTTAATACTTTCATTATATGATATTAGAACTTTTAATAAACCTAAGATGTGTACACCAATCATATTTGAAAGACTTTTCTGGGCCATGGCCTCCTGGCCTCCTGGTGTGAAGAAAATTGGTGAGCACTCCATGTGTTCCTCCCTACAAAAACAAAATAAAATGTGTGTGTGTGTGTGTGTGTGTGTGTTGTGTAATTTGTTTAGAGATCAGGGTAATTGTGGGTGTCACTGGGATATAGAATACTTTATATAAAATCAATGCAATATACTTGTCCACACCTCTCTGCTACTGACTTTTAAAGCCTTTCCCAGCCTGAACATCCCTGAACAAATCCCTTCTTCAACTGCTGTGCAACTTTAGCTATTTGAAATCCAATCATGATGTCCATGATCCCAGTTCTCAAACCTGGTGAGATGTGAAGTAGAGGCTACAATAAGACTAAGCTCTGATGATTTCTCAGTCTTCATCACTTTGGAAGTGGGGTGCTGAATTTTGTCTTCTTATCCTTTGAAGTCATACTCAGCAAAAATACAGAAGTCACACTGAGCAAAAAAATGTGGAAGTCATCTGACATATAACCAATAATCATTAGTTGAAATAATTAACACTCTAGTGTTGGCCTTGGGTTCTTCTTTACTGCCAATCTATCTAATAAATTTATCTATTTAGTAATTTTCTGTAAATTATAAAGAAGATAGTCAACAAATACTCACATGTGACATTCACAAATTTAGAGGCATTGTAGATATTATCAAGACTTTGCATTAGGCATATTGCATAAGTTAATAGCACTAATAAGTGTGGTATTTCCAGGAAATGCATTTCCTGGAACTTAGTCAAAGATGTTCGTTTTTCTGCTTACTCTCCTGTGATAAATTATGGTTCTCAACTTAAAGGAAATGGTGTTTTCCTGAAAACTTGACAAACTGCCTTATCACCAGCAGAATTCTTTGTCCTCATTTCTGATACTATTTGGTTGAGAGTAAATCACATTGTACAACTTGGTGGATTTCATTTCTAAAATTCAATAATATTTGTAAATGTCTGTTATGCATAAGACATTATGCTATAGTGGGTAGACACTAGGTGACTTAGAAAATGAGTAAGATATTCCCCAAGAATGGTGACTCACACACAAGTGGTTCTACTCAATACAAAAACAATAATCTAATAAGAATCTATAATCAAATTCATCTCAGGAGACTTCTTGCATCATTCATTTTATGGAAGTATCCAAAGAGTGACAGAATTTGGACTGTCAATTGATATCTATTCAGATGATATGCTGAAAAATAATAAGCATGTTGGTATATTTAATTGCCCATCTCTTGAGCAATTTTTCTTTTTTATTTTGTGTTAATGCCAATTTCTGAATAAAAATTGCTTTTTAATACAGTTTCTTTATATGGATCCTATGGGTACATTGGAGAATTTGATTTTTTCATAGGCAGGCATTTACATATGGGTATGTACATGAATGTATTTATAGGGACATGCTCTACTGGAAACATCTCTTTGATCTTGATTTTCCTAAAAAATTCTCTTGGTGTTATTAAATAACACTAGATATTCAATGTAGAAGTCATGCAATGACATTGTTTTCTAAAAGTGGGCCATTTTTTCTAATCCCTTTGAGAACTGTGGAGCTGTGTGGACATACTCCAAGTATGGAAACACATCTACAACTTGCAGGTCAATGATACTTTCCAGTTTACAAAGTTGTTTTGCTATTACAGCTTACACTATCTTCCATTCATAATTCTTTTTATGAATTGTACAACCATGTCCATTTGCATGCTGGTGTGTTGTTCCCTGGTTAGATATCTTAATGTTTATTTTATTGTTTCTTCTTTCATACACATCTCAAAATTAAATCAGCTTCATCTGCAAAATAATCATCCCCACATCTCTTTAGTCATCTATTCGATGTCATGATGAAACTTAAAACCATATCTGTCTTACCAATGCTATTTAGTCTCCATGACTCTACCTCCATATCTCCCAACTTTATTTATTTCTTCATTGATGGAAGACAGGATAATCTTCTTTAATACCAAACAGACTGATGAGAAAATCACATCCTGATCAGTGACACTTCTCTGAATAAGTTTCAAATTTCTACACCTTTTTTTTTCTTTCAATGTATTTATTCTCATGATACCAATTATGCAAAAATGCCTTCAGGTTATATTAGTGATATGAAATTATAACATCAATAGGTTTTGAAAAACAAAAGTAGTAAATTGTTACTACTGAAATTAAGTAAGTTAGATAAACATCAGGAATGTAGTTCATGGGTGCTGTGTTGGCTTAGCATGTGTGGGTCCCTGGGCTCAAGACACATGAAACTAAACCAAACCAAATATAAGTTTTCAATATAAGAGCAACTAAACTGATAAGAACAGATACTACACTTGATCTTAGCCAAAAGGCCGAGAAGTGAGAGGCGGTCCCAAGGAACTGAAGGGGTTTACAGCCCCATGGGAAGAACAAAGATGTAGGCCACCCAGACACCCCAGGACTCCCAGAGACTAAACCATCAACCAAAGGGTACACATGGTTCCAGCCAAAAATGTGGCAGAGGAATGCCTTGTCAGGCATCAGTGGGAGAAGTGGTCCTTGGTCAGGTGAAAGCTCAATAGATGCCCCAACAAAGGGAAATAGAGGGGGGGGCGAGGTGGGATTGGGTCGGGTGGAGGGGCATATACTTGGAGGCAGGGGGTGGTAGGAGGGGTTGGTGGTTTTCAGGGAGCGGGGAAATTGGGAAAGGTTTTAGCATTTGAAATGTAAATGAAAATTATGTTCAATAAAAAAAGAGCAACTACACTAATGAAGGCAACAATAATAACTAGATGATTTTTTTCTGCTTTTCTCCATAAAATTTTCACTTTTCCTAGATAAAACTCCTCTTATTCTTTGAGTAAATGTATGTAACTTCATTTTTGGAAAGCTTATCATATTATGTAAACTTCCAAAGTGGCCTCACTCCAACACTCACGTTTTCTAACACTTATGTGAAGAGAGCTGAGTGTCCAATATTACAATTCGCTCACCTTTATTTGTTTTAAGACAATGCATACATTTTAGAGGCCATTGTACATGTTTATTTTGGTCACAAATGAATCCCAAGTATCTATTAGTGTCGACCATACACTATGCCTTTATCGAATAGGGCTTGAATAAAACATTAAACACCTAAGTGAGAATAATTCCAGAGGCATTTGTTTCTGTCATCTTAATTGGTGATCTCACTGAATCATAATTATTTTCTTTTCATGTAGTTATACATATGGTTATCTTGAGGGAGAAATACAAGCTCTTACAGCATTCTGTGTAATATTGAGATTGTGTGTCTGTTATTGTTACTTTAGAAAAAAACATGAAATTATGATGTCAATGGGTCAAATGTGAACATTTCTATTTGCATAGTAGGAAAACAGGGCTTATGTAATGAGATTATTTGTTAGAAAAACACATACACACATTTTGAAGAATTATTTCTTCAAGATCTGAATTTTTTATTTACTTTAACTCCTGATCACAGTCCCACCCTCACATGCCCCTCCTGTATTGCCCCCTACCATTTTTGTCAGAGATGAGTAAACCCCTCATGAGTACCAACCCACATGAAGACATCAAGTTAAAGCAGGTCTAGGCACATCCTCTACCACTGAAGCAAGACAAGTCACCCAATGTTGTGGAAGGGGATCCAAAGGCAGGCAACAGAGTCACAGACAGACACCAATAAATTTGTTAGGGACCCCACATGAAGACCAATGTACTCAGCTGCTACAAATGTGTTGGGGGGCTAGGTCCAGCCCATGCATGCTCTTTGACTGGCAAATACCTTTTAAAAATCTTATGATGTGTTTTCTTGCTATTGACTTGTATGAATTATTTCTAAGTACTATATAACAGATTACCTTTTTAACATATAGTTTGCAAAATATTGTTCATCAAATTGTAAACTGTTTTTTTTTTCTCACTGTGTTGGTTATTATAGCTGAGAAGGCATTGGCCAGCCTAATCCAGAAAATGTTACTTTCAGAAAAAAATAACTGTAAGCTAATATTTGTAGTTAACAAAATTTATGCAAGTATCATTAATAAAACATTTGAAAATTAAACCTAACAATGTATCAAAAGATTAACTACATCAAGGAAAAGTGTGATTTATTTCTGGCATATACAACCAGTTTATCATATATATGTCAATGTAAGTAAGGTATATTGCTTTAAGGGACAGGAAGAGAAAACACATATAATTATATCAACTGATTCACAATCATCAAATCATCTAGCAATATTCAACATCCTTTCTTAATAGAAACTGTTGACAGTTTAATTATGTAAGGAAACTTATCGAAGATAATAAAGACCATTTTTGAAAAATCTATAACTAGTATAATGAATGTGAAGACACTAATAGCCCACTCTGTTTATGCCAAATTATACAAACAAGAATCACTATAAGATGCAAGAAAATGAAACAAAATTTAACCAAATCAGAGATAAACAAGTGATATTATCTCTAATTGCAAATTAAACAACACTGTATATATAAAAACTTAAAGAATCCATTAGATGGTTAGATATAGAAAATGAATGCATAACTAATGACCTCACAAAACAGAAATAACGAAAGTATTCCTATTCAGAGAAGAATAAATGCTATACTATTCTTAGAAATAATACGTATCAAGGTAAAAAGAATTTATATATTGGAAATAATAATAAACAGATTTAAGAAAGTGATGAGAATATTAAATAAGTGGAAACATTTTCCTTGTTCATGAATTAAAAATAAATATTGCTAAGGTGCCTTTATTTTCTAGATCAGTACATAGATTTTACATTTTTTTAAAAAAATCCCAGTTTCCTTAAATGAAAACACCTTCTAAATTCTGTTAATCTGCACAAGAGTCTAATTAGCTAAGCCAGTTCTAATGGAGTCAGTGTAAGAATAAGCAAAATCTATACCAAGCTAGGACATGATACTTCCTGATTCATAACAAAACCATAATAATTAAAATGGTATGGAATGAAAACAGAAAGAATAGGAACATAGAGAATAATAGAAAGTCAAAAAATAAGTTCAAGCATACAGACAACTAATATTTGACAAGAACATCAGGTAGAGATATTCCATTGTAAAAAGCTTTAATCCATAGTTCTTGAAAAGGATATTTTCATCTGCAGAGAGGAAGAAAATTGACCATTGTTTCCCATATACAGAATACAACTAAGACATTCCTTTGTTCGTTAAATAAAATTCTTCATATCTTAGATTATACTATGGAAATTACAAAAAACACAACAGGAATGAAAGGAAGACTGTTAGGATACTCCTGTTCTAACAGAGGTAGGGAGTTAAGTAAATGGTTACTGGGGGACAGGGTTACAATCTCAGTTTTAAACGTATATGTGAAAAGTAGGCACACAAAAAACAACAGTGTGGAATAAAAATAAAAAATGTAACTTGCAAACTTTTTTCAGAGAAGGTTTGAGAAGATCACATAATAAAGAAAAATATCGCTAAGCAGAACTTTAATGTTGGAAAGGAAGAACTGAGCCTCAAAGAACACTGAAGGGCACAATCGATGGAATGGGAGGAAGGAAAGAGGACCTCTCTGAAGTTCCGGCAGCTCAGAAGAGCAGGATTTTCCTTCTTGGAGGGTTTTCCCAGGAAGTAGATTGACACCAACCCGACAGGAACTGACCCTTATATTCCTTTTGGGAAATGATGTTTAGGTAGCTCCCACTTTGCCACCTGGTAAATCAAAGGACAAGCTATAATCAGAGGTGGACCTTATTATCCTTCATCAGTCTGTAGAGGATAACATCTCCACTCCGTCATAGACACTTTGATAGTAGTGCTGAGCTGCTGAGCTGTTTTCCTTCAAAATAAGGGAGGCACAAATATAATTCCTGAATTATAAGCCTAATATAATAAAGCACTATAATTGATACATAATTACATTAATCTTTTCTCTTTTTTTTTTCTTTTAGGTAAGTGAAACCAAATTTTTCCACCCACAGCAATGATTAATTCACTGTTTCAGCATACAGTGACTTCACCACTGAATGTACCTCAAGGTGACATTCCAGTATCTTCTACACCCTCACCTAAATAACAAAGAAAAATACCTGTGGTTAAGAAATGTTTAATGGTTGTATATCTAAAGAATGTCTGTTGCACTTTTATTTAAGGTAAGTGAAATTCTTCAAATCTTGGTCTGCCCCATGTCAAAAAAAGTACTGAAGCAAATGTGAACTTTAAAGCAACTTTAAGACAATGTTCACTTTCATTCTTCATCCTCACTGTGTGATTTCCCTTACTTGATTGACATCAAATATGTTTAGTGGATTGTTCAGACTTTTGTCTTTATCATTTGAAGAAACACTTCTCAGTGTCTTCTCAAAAAGTAGATTTAAAACTGTGGACTTTCATGACTTGGGTGTGTGCTGGAATCTAGTGTATTAAAATGGATTGCTTCATTCTTTGTGCTTCCAATTTACTTGGAGATTAGTGTTTTAATCTTGAAGGAAATGAGTTCCTCGAAGTACAACATGGAGTATGATTTAGTTGGCAACATGAGGGATAAATGGGAAAAGAGCAACAAGAACACTCAGAGTTATTAAATATCCAGTAGTCACTGCTCCTCCAAAATTGGCGGCGAATCTTCTTACTCACTGTCCAAGACTTGGCTACCCTCTTGGCCTTCTGCATTAAACTGTTCTTTAATTCCTTGCTCTGATTCCAAATTCAGTTTTCTGTTCTACATAGACATCATTCTGGCTGGTTTGGGCTGTTTTCATTTACCATGGGCATCTCAGATGTTCCAATGAACTGACTTGTATGTCACTCATTTGTAATTTGGTACAGGCACCCCTGCCTTTGACAGAGAAGTGACACACCTCCTTTTTAATAATAATTATCCTCACTGATGAAGCTCATCAAGCCAGCCCCTTTGCTCACCTGATGAGGACAGATTTTTCCAAGGTGCTGCTGATTCCCTGTTTGAGTTTCTGTCATCAATACCCATGTGTGAAATTATTAATTACAGAGCACAATAGAATGTTCTCGCAGCAAAAGCCTGAACAGCTTTCCTTGAAGGTCACAGTTGGAACTTGCCTTCTGTGATACATTATTCTAAACCAAACATTTCATTTTGCTTCATTGTTAATTGAGTGTCTGATCCAGTGATTTACTATTGTGTGTCATGTGGGTCTTGGTATACACAGAGATGTTAGGGTGGACAGCATCGCTGTGCATCGTGTAGCTTTTAATTTCAGAAATGGAAATGCCCCAAGTGTCTCTGTCTTGAGGGGAGGGGAGATAAATGAATGCAGATATAGTTGGATAGGGTGACTATCGGATTTTAAATTTGTGTCACTCCTTCTACAGCACCATGGCTCTTTGTGTAAGTAATGTTTATATGTCTGGTGGAAAAAGCCCTAACCTTGGAGTTATAAATCTGTCCTTTAGCAGGTTACAAAATTGAGCCAGGTACTTACTTCTGTTTACTCTAAATTGTTTCTCACACATATAAAATGTTATAATGATAATTACTTGCTGAAGTTATATTGAGTGTGCTGAGATGGATGTTCCACACATATTAATAGGTTGGAGAGACCACTAAAATATATATATATATATTTATCCAGGAAATATTTCATGTAGTGATAAGTATGAATTTTCCAATGAATAGATAATTAATGATGGCTGATCTGAAAAAGAGGGAAGACGATGAGGGAAAAACAATCAGGGAGAGACTATGACAATGAAGTTCTGTTTCCTAAGGATAAACCTCAGAAATCCTTTTAAGCATAGCTTGTGCAGTTGTGTTGCAATTCCTAAATAAATGTGGGCAATCTCCTCACAACCAATTACTTTTGCCAACCTCCTGGTATCACTAACCATCTTAATGATCAATACAAAATGTAGCGGCTTTGTTATGTGTTCATTGTGGTTTCTCATTGGAAAATATCCGATTTTTGCATCCAAAATAGCCACACTTAGGTGGTCCAAAAGAGAAGTTTCTGAAGCGCCTCATTGTAGAACTAATGCCTGTCCTCTGCTTCCTCTACTTGTGTGTCATCTGCATAACTGCTTTCTTTGCCTGTGTGCCTTCGTTGTATCTTCACAACAAATGTTTGACATAGGTGGTGTACTTTATTTTTCAGAAGAGAGAATTAATAGCAGATATTTGTGCATTTTGCCTCAAATACTAGGTTTCTGAGCCACTGCTCTAACCTGAGTATTTGCCTTCTACTGCGTGATCTGACATTTCCTTACATTTGAGTCACCTACTTGATGATAACATTTTACAGCATAATTACCATTTCTACTGGTTTACATACCTCCCAAGCATCATTCCATTCCCTATTGTATTTACATTATTTACTTCCTTTATAGTCTCTCTCTCTCTCTCTCTCTCTCTCTCCTTTCTTTTTTTCTTTCCAGTCCAGTTGTCCCATTCCTCCTCTCCCCTGTTTCCAGGAAGATGTACCCCATCCCCTGACAGACCTTTGTACTCCCTGGGACCTCAAGTCTCTGAAGGATTAGGCAAGTTTTCTTCCACTGAGGCCAGACCAGGCAGTTCTCTGCTGTATATGTGTCAGGGGCACATATACATATACAGCAGCTCATGTATGCTGCCTGGTTGGAGGTTCAGTGTATGTGAGAGCTCAGGGGGTCAGGTTGAGACTGCTGGTCCTCCTCCTCAGCTTCTTCTTCCTTTCTCTAATTCAACCACAGGAGTCCCCAACTTCAGTCTAATGGTTGGGTGTAAGTCTCTGAGTCTGTCTCAATCAGCTGCTTGCTGGACCTCTCAGAGGATAGTAATGCTAAACATACTATAGTATCAATAATAGTGTCAGGTATTTCAATTAAGTCCTGCAATTACAGCTCAAAGACACAACATTGTATTTAAAATAATGACCCTCCAAGAGGCTACCCTAGAGTTTGAGAATCACTAAGTAGTTAAGAATGTACATCTGCTGCTCTTCCAGCCGACTGAGTTCAGTCCCTAGCACCCATAACAGGAACTCATATCAGGCAGCTCACAATAATCTATGGTTCCAGCTCTACCATTTAGAAATCTTGGGACTTCCAAGGGAATGTGCACACACACACACACACACACACACACACACACACACACACACACACACACACTCACACACACACAAACACATGCATTTTTTAAAATGTGATTCTATAAACCTGTAAATATGATAAAAATAAATGGTCTAGCTGATATAAAGTCAGGTCTTTCTCGTGACCCACGAACACTTTATCATCAAGCATGTCACACTAGACATCTACAATACTTAGGCAATGAGCTTTCTAATAGCTATATTGGTAAGTATGCTGTGATGACCTGTATATTTCAATGAACAGCTCTGTAGAAGGTCACCCAGGATGGTACGCTGTCCCTTGCAGCACAGCTCTGTGGCAGTATCTAGGTCTATGAATACAAGACAGCAACATAACAACAGAAACAGAGACTACACCTCCTAGAATTTCTGTCCACTTAATTATTCAGAGAAAGCTTCCATCCACAAATCATATACTGCTGCTCATTCCATATTACCAGGAATATCATGCATGTCTTTGCTGAGCTACAGCTGTAAGCTGAGTAAATTTCCAGTATCAAATAATCTGTCTTGTATAGAAATCCTGAATGACTGAGTAGCAGAGACTGCTTCAAAAATACTTCTGTATTCAAAATCACCCAAGAGAATGTCTAAATCCTTACCCTCTTCATTCTTTTGATTATATTTTCAAAGAGTCTGAATTTGAATTTATGAAACATGCTTCTCCCAAATACAATTCTTTAGTTAATGCCTGCACACCTCTGAGTGCTATCCTCTGAGTACAAGGCTTTGATACTTCTTAATATCTTGCTATTTCTTTTCACATCTGTTGGAATGTCTGTACAGTCATTTCTCAAAATGGATTTTGATCAAGTCATGGACAGTGGGATGTAAATGTCCCACATGTGTCGGCAAGGGGAGTAGACAGGGGTCATTTCACTGGAAGGTAGAGATGAGAACAAGTCTGCCTAATGAGGTGGGAAGCATTCTTCTACTAGACAGTTTCCCTTGGGGCCAACTATGTGGGTTTCTGTTACACATTCTCTCATTTAGAGTAAGACAGCAGGATTCTAGTGATAATGATGTGATTTCAGACAGTACATGCATGGTGGAATCATCTACTTTGAGCTAGCTAACTGTGTTGATTGCTTTTAGTAAAATATGTGATGAGCTAGGAACATGTCTTAGAATACCTTATACTTTCTTATTTAAATTGGATCTATTTTTCCCAATTCTATTAGCTCTTCAGGTGTAGGTGGAAATGGGGACAGAACAAAACAGATAATAAGGAATTGAGTGCAGATGTTGTCATTGTTCTAAGATCAAAAACAAAACCACCAACAAATAATATGGTTTAAGAGTATTTTTATAAGTATAGAGTTGTAAACACATATATACTACTTTTGTGGATTTTATCCTTTCTACCAGTAATGGAGAGTGAAAGATAATTTGTAAATTCCTCTTTGAACAACCACATGAGGAAATGCTTCTAAATCTTGACATGTTTAATATGTGACACTTCTAAGGAATATAGGAGGAGAGGGGAAAATTTTTAATGGCCTCATGTCTCCTTGAAGTAGAGTAATAACAACGTGACGATTATGGAAATTTTTCTGCTAATTTTTTCTAAGCATTAAACTTTTTTTGATTGCCATTTTATATATAGATGCATGTACGTATACAGATAAATTCTTCAATTCAGTCATTAAAATGTGATTTTCCTATCCAGAGTATGTGTCTCTTATTGATCCTTTACTAATGAAGTCTATAAACTCTATTAAAGTTTTATCCTTTGACTAGTAATCCAGTGCTGCATATAATATTTCAGGCAATATCTATCTAAGAAAATTCAAATTTATTTTGTGAATCCATTACATCTCTAGTGATGTTGGTACTATGGTTCTTCTTTAGTTGAGGATGGTCTCCCACCCTAACCTCAAGGTAGGTTGCATGGTAGTGACTCGAGATGAAGTTCACATGTGTAATACAGTTAGATAGCTGTTGTTCATAAAACTTTAACTTATGGAAATCATTCAAAGTATTCTCTAGAAAATAGTAAATGATCCAAAAATATTATTTTGTAATTGGGCTCTAAACAAAATTCTAAAAGAAATTCTAATGGATTCTCTTCGGATCATGTGTATCATAACATCATAGTAATTCTGTAAGAAAAGTATTTTCTCTGGCAACCTTTCTGTTCATGACAGTAGAGATGGCTCTATAGATTAATTCTGGAACTTTGCTTCTGTGAGACACCACATTTTTACCATTCATATTTCTTCCTGAAGGAAAAGAAATATTTTTGACTTGAGTTTTTAAGCTATGATATTTAACTGCTGGTCGGTGCAATTAATCAAGTGTTTCCATAATCTAGTTACTCTCTTGGACTTGTAGAATTTCAAATTAGTAAGGCTAGAATTGTAAATTACTTTTGCATTTCCAAGCTAAGTCGTATGTTTAAAAGCAAGTAGAGAAAAAAAAAAGGAATAAGTTAAACTGCAGAAGGAGAAGCACAGCATCCGCATTCGCAACTGCTTCAATTACTTGGCTATTTTAGATTTAGTGATTTAATTTGAGCAATTATAATCATAAATGCACATCAAAAAGCATCTTGGGCATGTGAGAAACTCACACCATCTGAACCTAAATCTCAGTTTTGTTGCTTCATATCTCATAGTCATTAAGTGAGTAGTTAGCATACATCTGAACACCTTACTCACATGCAAGACTGTCTCCATTCTATATCTGGATACACATAATATAAAGCTCTCCCCCTTAGATCTATGTTGTTCTTTCCTAGGAGTCCCCACCTCTGATTGTTGTACTCCTCTATGGGATCAACCATCTTAGCTTTAGATACTGCAACATTTCTCCCTACTTTTCTGACTATTCTGCCTCATTCACCAAATGAGTTAACTAATTCCATTGATTCTCAATGTGCGATCTAACTAGCTCTTAAGTTTACTTGTCATCCTCCAAACAAATAATGCAACTTCCCTACCTTGCAGAAAAGAATAATCTGCCGGGCGGTGGTGGCGCACGCCTTTAATCCCAGCACTTGGGAGGCAGAGGCAGGAGGATTTCTGAGTTCGAGGCTGGCCTGGTCTACAGAATGAGTTCCAGGCCAGCCAGGGCTACACAGAGAAACCCTGTCTCAAAAAACCAAAAAAAAAAAAAAGAATAATCTTAACATTTTATGGGGCAGGTGTTTCAGTTGGTGTTTTATGTTACTGGCAGCATTTTAGTTGAATTTGGATAGGACAAGAATATTGCAAGACAAATACCTACAGAATTCTTTTTTGGAAAGGTGTATGACTCTACTTCTTTTGCAGCACATGCAATCATATTTATTCTGGTAAGTTATTTTAATTCCCTGGAGAAATTTCTTCTCTGAGGATCCCATAGCTTGAACATTAATTTTAAGTTATTAAAAGAAATTTGATAAGAAGAGAAAAATAAGGGGAAAAAGTTAGGGAAAACAAGAGAAATGGGGAAGAAAAGGGAGACATAAGAAATGAAAATATTATCTGAAATGTGTTTATAAGGCTGGCACATTGTATTAGTAAGAAATGAAAAAAATCTCTTTGATATAAAGTGACTTTAAGTCTTTACATCTGTTAAATACTGTCCTGAGGGCTTTAAATATACAACAGGTTCTATCCTAAAATACAGTGTCATAGGTTTGGCTATCATTTCTACAATTGAAACAGTTGAATATCTATACACCTTATATGACCTTACAAAATGAAATAATGCAAGATCAAATAACTTACTCAAAATACTCATCTAAGTAATGGGGGGGGGCTTGACCCTAATAAAAACTCTTCTAGAATAATGGTTCCCAACCTGTGGATTGAAACCCCTTTGAGGGTTGAATGGCCCTTTTACAGACGTTCCCTAAGACCATCCTGCATATAAGATGTCAACATTATGATTCTTCACAGTAGCAAAATTATAGTTATGAAGTAGCAATAAAATAATTTTATAGTTAAGAGTCAACAAGCCATGAGGAACAGCATTAGAAAGGTTGAGAACCACTGCTCTAAACACTTCATGTTAAAAACTCCTTCAACACAGCAGAAATTCACACTTCTGGCCAGTTTCTTAGCACTAGCCACTCTCCTAAATATTTATTATCACAAACCTCTACGAATCTGGGCAATATTTTTTTTCTATACAGATGAAGGAACAGAAGAACTTGTCTGCTTACATTTTTCTACACTGCTATACTGACTTATTGAAAATACCTGGATTCATATCCAATTCTCCTAATATCTTGGAGAAGTAAAACTTACTGGGGTCTTCCAAATGATTTTTTGGTCTAGGAGATATATGTATATGGCATATACATATGTATGAAGCAGATAGTTCTCCAAATAATTTTATTATCAATTAGCCATATATCACTAGGTATTAACTATGTAATGCAATCTGACACACAAGTTCCACAGTACAGTAAACAGTTTGGTGAGGATGAGTATGTATTTTGTTAAATAGTTTACATGTAAGGCACCGGCAACAAGCAGGTGAAAAAGTTCATAGAGAAAGTAAAAGGTTATAAACTGTTTATTTGCTTAGTTGAGTTCCTTAAATGAAAGAAAACACATTTGGAGTTTCAGGAATGGGAAATATCTAATTTCCTTGAACCCTGAGAACTCAGTACTTGTCATTCTTGGCATGCCCATCTAATTCACTTCCCTGTATGGTCCACTCTGAGATTATAAAGTCTCCTCTTCCTCTTCCAGTTTTATTTTGGGAAATATGATGAGATATTACATGATAATTCTGGAACTTTAAAAAACAGGCCCTTCTATCCATTCCTTTCCACTTAAGCCCTTTAGTTTGATTGAAATCGTTGCAAAATCTTATTTTCCTAACTCCCCTGAATAGGGGGTGACTTGGCTACATCTAAGGTTTATCTTGTTCAGTTTTGCATTGACCTTTTCCCTCCCCGTGCAGCTTCTGCATCAGACATCTTTCCATGGCCTCTTATGCTCTTTTTTCCCTGGACCCCTAAGCCCAGGAAGTAAATTTGATTTTCTGCTGTTCTCATGAAGTTCACATCAGATCTGAATGTCTATGAATCTACTCTTAATTAAATTTTCTATGCTAGACATTTTCTCAACTCTTTGAAGATATATTTCACATAAAATTGACAAACTCCTTGTGAGTTGCCAAGTTCTTGTCTTTGAAATAATTTCAATAAACTATTCTAATGACTATTGCTCCAATTACATGAATGAAAGAGAACTTTCATTATTAAAATGTAGGAATGGAATAGTACTAACGTAAAGCTGAGCCCTTTACATCGAAACAGATTTACCTTCAGAAAAGTATTTCAAGGTTGTTTTTCTTTATCATCGTGGGCCAGGATTTGGAAAATGCTAATATACTTACGGGTGTGCTGAAATATGCACAGCTTTCGTTAATCAATTATAAAATACCCCTTGTCAAAAACCATAGCTTAGGAACCCATGCTCACACCTGACTCAGTCATTTTGTTTGTACAGCTTGGAGCAGTGGAATCAGTCATTGATCATGAGTATTTAGAAGCACTCTGTGCCCTTATGTTTCAGTTTTTCTTTCTTGTGGCTTAGGGATGTGTAGTATCTCCAGTGTTTTCCCCCAAGCACATTGTTTCTGCATCTTTCCTATTTATGCCTAAAATACTTCATCCCTTTGTTTAGGTTTTGAGTTTATAAAGAACACTTGAGTGTCTCCTTTGTCCCTAATTTATTAAGCTCACCTCCAGATTCCTGCGTGCCCTTGTACTTACTGTGTGTGCATTACTCACAGCTGAGGGGAGGCTCACTAAGCAATAGGAACCCTTTGATCAGAGGAACCCTTACTGTGCTTCAGCCTTTGCAATTCCAGGACTGGAGTTTATTTCCCAAGGAATCCTTTTGAGTAGACAGACATTACTTCACCAATGCACAGGTTGTGCAGCTATCTAAGGGAATTCCCACTATCTGGTTTCCTAAAATCAGAATGGTTTTTTATGTCTAGACACTTTTAGGGGAAGAAATCACAGAGAACCCATATTGTGTACCTGGTATGGAATGAGACTCTCTTAGCCTGACATTTGTTTATCAATATTGTTTCAATATTATCTTATCTATGCTTGATGCTATTTATTCCTTCACCATCTCTTACCCTCTCCCATCATTCCCTCGGCTTCCCCATTTCTGTGAAGTCCTTGGTGTCTATTATTTCAAACTTAAGAATGTAGGTTTCAGACACCTTCCGTGAAGCTATAACTGGTCATAGTTCCTTCCTTATCACCCCACCCCTTCTCCATTTTCTGTGGTTTTATTTGTTGCTTTTTTTTTTTAAATAGATCATCTTTTACAGATAGTTGTTGATTCTTCCCAGTAGAGGTAAGCTTCAGAAACAGGGCACTTAACTGATAGGATTTTATTCTTAGCATATTGCATAATATCTACAACTAGATATGTCATCAATCAGATAATTAATAAGATGTGTTTATCAGATAAAGATAGCATTGCCACCCCATTCTTCATCAGAATAACTACTGCCTTATAAGGCACTACATATTATCATTAGCACAATCTAGGTGGAACTATTTACAGGAACTATAAAGGAGTCAACACTTGTGTGTTTGTACATTCACCTGATATAATCAGTTTTCCCCATTTTAGTCATGGCCTGTACTAGCAGTGGGGAGGGTAATAAGAATCACAGGTTTGTCAATTCTTGATCTTAGAGCATAAGCTATTGGAACTCTATTCACAAAATTCTCCTCTGTGCCCATATGTTCAAGGTTCTTCCCTAGTTTCCCTTCTATTAGTTTCAGTGTGTCTGGTTTTATGTGGAGGTCCTTGATCCACTTGGAATTGAGCTTAGTGCAAGGAGATAAGAATGGGTCAATTTGCATTCTTCTGCATGTTGACCTCCAGCTGAGTCAGCACCATTTGTTGAAAAGGCTATCTTTATTCCACTGGATGGTTTTAGCTCCTTTGTCAAAGATCAAGTGACCATAGGAGTGTGGATTCATTTCTGGGTCTTCAAATCTGTTCCATTGATCTACATGCCTGTCACTGTACCAATACCATGCAGTTTTTAACACTATTGCCCTGTAGTACAGCTTGAGGTCCGGGATACTGATTCCCCCAGAGGTTCTTTTACTTTTGAGAATAGTTTAAGCTATCCTGGGTTTTCTGTTATTCTAGATGAATTTTTGAATTGCTCTTTCTAACTCTATGAAGAATTGAGTTGGGATTTGTATGGGGATTGCATTGAATTTGTATATTGCTTTTGGCAAGATGTTCATTTTTGCTATATTAATCCTGCCAATCCATGAGCATGGAAGATTTTTCCATCTTCTGAGGTCTTCTTCAATTTCTTTCTTCAGAGACTTGAAGTTCTTGTCATAGAGATCTTTTACTTGTCTGGTTAGAGTCACACCAAGATACTTTATATTGTTTGTGGCTATCGTGAAGGGTATTATTTCTCTTACTTCTTTCTCAACCTGCTTATCCTTTGAGTATAGGAAGGCTACTGACTTGCTTGAGTTGATTTTATATCCTGCCACTTTGCTGAAGTTGTTTATCAGCTGTAGGAGTTCTCTGGTGGAGTTCTTTGTGTCGCTTAAGTATACTATCATATTGTCTGCAAATAGTGATAGTTTGACTTCTTCCTTTCCCGTTTGTATCCCTTTGACCTCTTTTTGTTGTCTAATTGCTCTAGCTAGAACTTCAAGTACTATATAAAAAAAAAAAGAATCACAGATTTGGTTCCCTGTACATGAGCCTTGATGCAATTCACCTTTGCTGTCAGCAGGGGGCTCAGAAAATCTTTTACCCACTGCAATGTCTTCTTTTTTTTTTTTTAAAGAACTTTTTTATTTTATTTTATTTTATTTTATTTTTTAATTTACATTCCAAATCACTTCCCCTTTCCCGTTTCCTCCCTCTCTTTTCTCCATTCAACCCCCTCTCGTTACTCTGTCCTGGCATTCCCCTACATCCAGTCTTTCCAGGACCAGGGGTCTCTCCTACCATCTTTTTAGAAATCTATTGATATGCGGATTGTGTCTAGGGTATTCCGAGATTCTGGGTCAATATCCCCTTATCAGTGACTGCATACCATGTGTGTTCTTTTGTGATTGGGTTACCTCACTAAGGATGATATTTTCAAGATCTGACCATTTGCCTAGGAATTTCGTGAATTCATTGTTTTTAATTGCAGAGTAGTATTCCATTGTGTAGATACACCACATCTTCTGAATCCATTCCTCCATTGAGGGACATCTGGGTTCTTTCCAGCTTCTGGCTATTATAAATAAGGCTGCTATGAACATAGTGGAGCATGTGTCCTTATTGCATGCAGGTAAAGTCTCTGGGTATATGCCCAGGAGTGGTATAGCCGGATCCTCCGGGAGTGTCATGCCCAGTTTTCTGAGGAACCGCCAGACTGCTTTCCAGAGTGGTTGTACCAGCTTGCAATTCCACCAGCAGTGGAGGAGTGTTCCTCTTTCTCCACATCCTCGCCAACAACTGCTGTCTCCTGTGTTTTTGATCTTAGCCATCAACACCGTACAGCAACTATGTGCATCCTTGGCATAAGGTCATGGTACAGCATGGGCACTTTTTTTTTTAATTTACATTCCAAATCATTTCCCTTTTCCCGTTTCCTCCCTCCCTGAAAGTCCCATAAGCCCCCTTCCCTCCCTCTTTTCTGCATTCAACCCCCTCTCGTTTCTCTGTCCTGGCATTCCCCTACATCCAGTCTTTCCAGGACCAGGGGTCTCTCCTTCCATCTTCTTAGAAATCTATTGATATGCGGATTGTGCCTAGGGTATTCCGAGCTTCTGGGTCAATATCCCCTTATCAGCGACTGCATACCATGTGTGTTCTTTTGTGATTGGGTTACCTCACTAAGGATGATATTTTCAAGATCTGACCATTTGCCTAGGAATTTCGTGAATTCATTGTTTTTAATTGCAGAGTAGTATTCCATTGTGTAGATATACCACATCTTCTGAATCCATTCCTCCATTGAGGGACATCTGGGTTCTTTCCAGCCTCTGGCTATTATAAATAAGGCTGCTATGAACATAGTGGAGCATGTGTCCTTATTGCATGCAGGTAAAGTCTCTGGGTATATGCCCACGAGTGGTATAGCCGGATCCTCCGGGAGTGTCATGCCCAGTTTTCTGAGGAACCGCCAGACTGCTTTCCAGAGTGGTTGTACGAGCTTGCAATTCCACCAGCAGTGGAGGAGTGTTCCTCTTTCTCCACATCCTCGCCAACAACTGCTGTCTCCTGTGTTTTTGATCTTAGCCATCAACACGGTACAGCAACTATGTGCATCCTTGGCATAAGGTCATGGTACAGCATGGGCACTTTTTTTTTTTAATTTACATTCCAAATCATTTCCCTTTTCCCGTTTCCTCCCTCCCCAAAAGTCCCATAAGCCCCCTTCCCTCCCTCTTTTCTCCATTCAACCCCCTCTCGTTTCTCTGTCCTGGCGTTCCCCTACATCCAGTCTTTCCAGGACCAGGGGTCTCTCCTACCATCTTTTTAGAAATCTATTGATATGCGGATTGTGTCTAGGGTATTCTGAGATTCTGGGTCAATATCCCCTTATCAGTGACTGCATACCATGTGTGTTCTTTTGTGATTGGGTTACCTCACTAAGGATGATATTTTCAAGATCTGACCATTTGCCTAGGAATTTCGTGAATTCATTGTTTTTAATTGCAGAGTAGTATTCCATTGTGTAGATATACCACATCTTCTGAATCCATTCCTCCATTGAGGGACATCTGGGTTCTTTCCAGCTTCTGGCTATTATAAATAAGGCTGCTATGAACATAGTGGAGCATGTGTCCTTATTGCATGCAGGTAAAGCCTCTGGGTATATGCCCAGGAGTGGTATAGCCGGATCCTCCGGGAGTGTCATGCCCAGTTTTCTGAGGAACCGCCAGACTGCTTTCCAGAGTGGTTGTACCAGCTTGCAATTCCATCAGCAGTGGAGGAGTGTTCCTCTTTCTCCACATCCTCGCCAACAACTGCTGTCTCCTGTGTTTTTGATCTTAGCCATCCTGACTGGTGTGAGATGGAATCTCAGGGTTGTTTTGATTTGCATTTCCCTAATGACTAAGGATGATGAACATCTCTTTAGGTGCTTCTCAGCCATTAGATATTCTTCAGGTGAGAACTCTTTGTGTAGCTCTGTACCCCATTTTTTAATAGGGTTACTTGCCTCTCTGGAGTATAACTTCTTGAGTTCTTTGTATATATTGGATATTAGCCCTCTGTCGGATGTAAGGTTGGTAAAGATCATTTCCCAGTTAGTTGGTTGCCGCTTTGTCTTTTTGACAGTGTCTTATGCCTTGCAAAAACTTTGTAATTTAATGAGGTCCCATTTGTCTATTATTGATCTTAGAGCATAAGCTATTGGAGTTCTGTTCAGGAAATTCTCCCCTGTGCCCATATGTTCAAGGTTCTTCCCTAGTTTCCCTTCTATTAGTTTCAGTGTGTCTGGTTTTATGTGGAGATCTTTGGTCCACTTAGAATTGAGCTTAGTACAAGGAGATAAGAATGGGTCAATTTGCATTCTTCTGCATGTTGACCTCCAGCTGAGCCAGCACCATTTGTTGAAAAGGCTATCTTTTTTCCACTGGATGGTTTTAGCTCCTTTGTCAAAGATCAAGTGACCATAGGAGTGTGGATTCATTTCTGGGTCTTCAATTCTGTTCCATTGATCTACATGTCTGTCACTGTACCAATACCATGTGGTTTTTAACACTATTGCTCTGTAGTACAGCTTGAAGTCCGGGATACTGATTCCCCCAGAGGTTCTTTTACTCTTGAGAATAGTTTTAGCTATTCTGGGTTTTCTGTTATTCCAGATGAATTTTTGAATTGCTCTTTCTAACTCTATGAAGAATTGAGTTGGGATTTTGATGGGGATTGCATTGAATCTGTGTATTACTTTTGGTAAGATGCTCATTTTTACTATATTAATCCTGCCAATCCATGTGCATGGCAGATTTTTCCATCTTCTGAGGTCTTCTTCAATTTCTTTCTTCAGAGACTTGAAGTTCTTGTCATACAGATCTTTCACTTGTTTGATTAGAGTCACGCCAAGATACTTAATATGGTTTGTGGCTATCGTGAAGGATATTATTTCTCTTACTTCTTTCTCAGCCTGCTTATCCTTTGAGTATAGGAAGGCTTCTGACTTGCTTGAGTTGATTTTATATCCGGCCACTTTGCTGAAGTCGTTTATCAGCTGTAGGAGTTCTCTGGTGGAGTTCTTTGGGTCGCTTAAGTATACTATCATATCGTCTGCAAATAGTGATAGTTTGACTTCTTCCTTTCCAATTTGTATCCCTTTGACCTCTTTTTGTTGTCTAATTGCTCTAGCTAGAACTTCAAGTACTATATTGAAAAGATATGGAGAGAGAGGGCAGCCTTGTCTAGTCCCTGATTTTAGTGGGATTGCTTCAAGTTTCTCTCCATTTAGATTGATGCTGGATAACGGTTTGCTGTAAATTGCTTTTACTATGTTTAGATATAGACCTTGAATTCCTGATCTTTCCAAGACCTTTAGCATGAAAGGATGCTGAATTTTGTCAAATGCTTTCTCAGCATCTAATGAGATGACCATGTGGTTTTTTTCTTTGAGATTGTTTATGTAGTGGATTACATTGATGGATTTCCTTATATTGAACCATCCCTGCATCCCTGGGATGAAGCCTACTTGATCGTGGTGAATGATCGTTTTGATGTGTTCTTGGATTCGGTTGGCAAGAATTTTATTGAGTATTTTTGCATCGATATTCATAAGAGAGATTGGCCTGAGATTCTCTTTCTTTGTTGGATCTTTGTGTGCTTTTGGTATTAGTGTAATTGTGGCTTCATAGAACGAGTTGGGGAGTGTTCCTTTTGTTTCTATTTTGTGGAACAGTTTGAAGAGTATTGGTGTTAGGTCTTCTTTGAAGGTCTGATAGAATTCTGCACTAAAACCATCTGCACCTGTGCTTTTTTTGGTTGGAAGACTTCCAATGACAACTTCTATTTCTTCAGGGCTTATATGCATTTCTTGCTTTATTGTGAAAAAAGTAGGAAACATATTGAGTTTATTAAATATATTCAATTGAAGCACCCCATCTGTTTTAATTGGCATATCTATTTTTGCATATAAGCAGTGATTTATTTAAAGTACACCTGTTACCTAGAACTAGATAGGATAGTGAGCAGTGTCCTTGAGAGCACCACAATACCAAGTGTGGAGAAAGAGCTGGTTGACTTATGTTTTTACAATTAGAGTGCACAAAATTGAAGATCTTAGCCTATTTCCTATTGTTAAACAAATTTAAGGAACTACATGAAGCTAATCAAACTGGTACAAAAACTGCTTGCTTCTCTTTAGCGTGTGTCTTCTTAAATTATTCAGCTACTTGCTTGGGAAGAAGCTACCTGCATTTGCTTTGTAGAAAACACCTTTGGATCTTTTTCGTTCACTAGAAAGAGAACCTCCTTCCACCTCTCATAATCATAGTCTCTATATCTGAATTGGGAGTAGAGCTGTTCCTGGAAGCATCTATATAGTCCTTTTTTATTTTTTATTTTTTTTAACTCCCCAAGAGTGTTGCTATTGCCCATGTTTCCTTGGTCTTTTATCAGGAAAAATGAAACAAGTTCCTATTTGACTAAACTTTTCTGACTCTACCAGTGTATCCTGTATTTGATTGGCAATCATTGTTGACACTCTTTCTCACCCACATCACCTATTTTAATTTAAAGGTGCCAATAACCATGACAAAAGCTGGCATATCCAAAGTCTGAGGATTTGTTGTTGATGATGTTGTTGCTGTTGCTGTTGCTGCTGCTGCTGCTATTGTATTTTTCTTGCACGTTTGACAAGATTAGTGATCATGCATTCTCCTAAACTGAGAATTAGGTGCTGATAATGGCACCCCTGTTTTATTCAATCAACCTACAGATAGATGGATGGGTAGACAGAGAAGTGAACTGATGGCTGTCTGGCTAACTACAAAGATAACTGAGTGAACACATTTGGGTAAACTTATACCATATATGAAATACATATGGATGCATGTGTTTATACTACATAGCCACAACTACATAGCAATGCTATGAGCTATGTGTGTGAGTAGATAAATGCATACATCAATATAGTTATGTATTATGAAGTTAATTTGTCTTTCTATAGAGTAAACATAGGGATATTATGAACTGGTTCTCATCATTATATTCAGAGACTGTATTTCTCTTTCCCTCTTCTCTTTTCTCGGTCCCATGTGCCCTGCCTCTTTTCCATAACATATGTGTGTGTGCTTACATATATAATGTAAATAAAAGCTGTTCAATCTATATCATGTCACTTATATGTGTATGCTTTCAGGGCTGATCATCTGGTACTAGATAACTTGTGTGCTCTTCCCTGGGGAAGACTGTTCTATAGATTTCAGTTTCCCCAGTTGCCTATAGTTCTTTGCCTAGGTGTAAGGCAGTGAGCTTTCATCTTTCCACATTAGCAGGACTGTTGGTTTTGTCCTCATACAGTTTAGGCAGACAAATTGGTAAGAGTTCATGGGTATAGTTCAAGACATTTCTAAGAGACATGATCTCCTTATTCTTGTGTTTTACATTCTTTCTGGCTCTCTTCCACAATGTGAAGTGAGATTCTTAATGCAGCCCTCTTACTAAGAGTGTCATGAATACAAGTGTAAAGGCATAGGTCCATTAGAGGTTGTGTGAAGAGGACACCATGGTGGGAGGAAGGAGAAAGAAACATAGAGTGGGTCAAAGCATGACTATTCTATGCTTTCTCTTCTTTGAAAGGAACTGAATTTAGACTAGAGTCTGTCTCATGTGTTAGTACTCCATGAGCAGAACAAGAATTGAAACAGCATGACCAAACTGACTCATTGAACTGCTGACAAAATTCTAATGGTGCAATGTGTCATTTTGTACAGCTTTGGGAATGTTCTTCGTTGTGTCCAAAATTCTAATGCTATCTCCTCTTTTCTATTCTTATACTTTCTGCCCATCCTCACTCCTAAGAACATGTTGTGTCTTTGTTTCTTAAAATGACTTTACCTACATAAGTTTTGTCACAACCCTTGTTAGTCACAGTATCTCAAATTTTTATATTATTTATACATTATTTAGGCAACTAGTTCCTGTGTTTCCCAGAAAATTGAAAATATGTGAAAATGTTAATCTCTTTCCTACTAGATGTCCATAGTTCAGACTGGTGCTTGACACAAGACATTTAGTAAATTATATTATGCATCCTGGGTGTAGTGAAAATATTATAAATATGAAGAGATTCAAAATCGGAACCTGTTTTGCAGAGTGTGTAAAGAAAAATCAATATAGAAAGATTCTATTCATATCTTGAAGTGAAATTACTCAAAGTATTTGCACAGAAACATGCTGCATAGAAAAATTATGGGTAATATGTAGATAAAATTTTCAGTATAATATAATTTGAGTATTTTCTGGTTCATGATTCCATATTTCCCAGACCTATAAGGACTAAAAAGAGACATAAGTAAAAAAAAAATGGAATGCCTCTGGGATAGTGAAACTGATATTAGAAGGTATTAGAATAATTTTGTCTTATAGGTGTAACATACTTATTTTTATAATATTTTTACTAATGTACAAAATCTGTCATCATTGACAGGAACACTGAAATCATGCATATTTATTAATCACTCTACAAGAAGTCATACAGTGTGGTCTAGAAATATCCTGTCCTGTATGCAAATGTGAAAACTGTAGCAAATGACATTTGTATGGATGACAAGGCGAATTTCTATGAGTCTGCCAATGTCCATCATGGACAATGTCCAATTAACATGTCAGTGGATTGTGTGTATGCTGAGATTTCTAGTTTTAGCAATAGTGTTATTGGGCTATCCATGCTATTGTATACAACAGAGCTATTGATTGTAGAGGCAAATAAAGGTATAAATTGAACATGTGTTTCCTTATTTCCAATAATGTAATAATTACTGCAATATAATAATAAAATATTTCCTCATTTCTGTCTTCTTATGGTAGAGAGAATGTAAGCTCCTCTAAGACAGGGGCTGGTATCTTCTACAATCTCTTTATAGTAATCATAGACTCTCATGCACAGATGCTGACTGTATCAGACTTCAGAGTTTCTTTATCTAGCTGTGGTTAGGAAGGTGCGGCATAGGCTTTGGATTTATAATTTACTTCGATGACACAAACATGCTCACTGATAGAGCATGAAATATTTTATAAGTCAGAAGTAGTCAAATCTTAGAGTGGTTTCTGGTCTCTGGATAAGCTTCATCATCTAATTTAAAACATGATATCAGAGCCAAAAGAAAGTATGATTGCCCTTGCATTAAAGATTACACAGTCCCCAGGAGGGTCCCTTACAGGCATGAAGCTGAGAAGGTACTTTGAGCTTCTCTGTGCCTTAATTAACTTCCCCATAAAATGGAGGCAAACATGGATATTATATAATGGTTTTAATTGAAAATATTATCACAGTGGCTGTCACACACTCATTAGTCAGTTACCCTATTCCAAATATAAAACAATACCCTTAAATTACATGTGTAAAAATTGTAATAAGTGATGCATTTTCTTCCTATGGTTAATATGTTAATATTTATGTCCTCTTGATAAACATGGGTATAACATAGATTCATAACCAATTGTCAGAGATGAATTTAGTTAGTCCAGCCTTTCCTGGATGGAAAGCATTATATAATTTCTGTGCAGAATTTTATTTATACCTTCCATCACAAAACAGTCAGAAGATATAAGGCTGATCATCTACCTAGAAAAGAATAATGAATTGTTTTACAAACAAAACACCTCATAGACATATCAACCACTATGCTATTTATTTGGCTCTAAGAAGTCTAGAATTCAGCTCTATTACAGACAACCAAACAGGTACCCATGGAAACAATTGGATAAGTTATCTTGAAGTTTTATCTCATAAAATTGTCACAAAAAATATAACTTAAAAATTAGAAAATTGCCCAGACAGTGGTGGCACATGCCTTTAATTCCAGCACTTGGGAGGGAGAGGCAGGTGGATTTCTAAGTTCGAGGTCAGCCTGGCCTACAGAGTGAGTTCTAGGACAGCCAGGTCTACACAGAGAAACCCTGTCTCAAAAAAAAAAAGCAATAAAAAATTTAGAAAATCAAACTACTACCATTTTTATTTTTAATAATTTATTTTATTTTTTAGTATCATAATTATAATTACATTACCATTCCCCACTTATTTTGTCTCTCTCCCACTCCATATATTCCTCCTAGCTCACTTTCAAATCCATGCTCTCTTTTTTCATTTATTATTGTTCATATGAATGCCTCCTCCCATTATTAAAATGTATTTGTTTTCTGTCTGCTTCTAACCCCAGTCATATTATGTTTTTGCTGGGTCTCTATTGTTAACATCTAATCAACAACTTTCTTTCATATTGCTACTTCCTCATGTATATTCTTTCCATTGAGTATATATGTAGTCATAATTCTCTTCAACAGCCCATCGTGTCAGACATGTAAACCATCTCTTTCTAATTTTATAAGCAGTATTATAAAACTCTTCTCTGAAAATCTACATATGTTTGTGAATTTGTTTCAATATGCTTCTTATACAAGAAACTTCTCTGTGTGGAATTACTAGTCAGGGGAGTTAAAGCCCTTCTTGCAAAGTATAGTGCCAGGTTGTGATTAACAATTCACATATGTGCTCAATTTCAGAGTTTGATTTCCTTAACAGTTATGTGGGGTGTCACTTATTTATCATTTTTCTGCATTATAAACTATTGTCTCTGTATTGGTTGATATTATATCAACCTCACACTCTGATCCCAGACATACAATTTTCAGCAATATTCTCTTTTTTCATAGGAATTAATAGTTTCTCCTAAATCTTTGTTCACTTATTTATTATTATTTTGATTTTATTTTTAACAAGGGCAGAATTATATATTATACAATATAATGGCTAATCGTACATTTACATTTTCCTTGATTCTAAATGAAGCTGATTATACAAGAATAACCGAATCCTTCATTTGTTTCCTTGGAGGCTGTAGAAGCTGTATGCATGCCTCTGTACACACTCAAGCCTTACATAAGCTGCTACATGTCTTTCCTTGCCTTAAATGAAATTAAGTTCACAGTACATGCATATCTTCTCTTTTGAATAAAATGCTAACCTAGATTCCTGATATCATTTGTCAATTATTTCTCCCCAGCATGTTGTTTTGTGATGCTTGTTTCTTACATAGGGTTGAATTGTAAATAATTGGATCAATTTTATAGATCATCTAAAAACAAAGTTTGCCGTATATAAGACAATGATGACTGGACATTGCCCTGCGGTGCTGATTGAATGCTTCTCTATGGTGTCTTCTCTATGGCAGGTTGTTAACATTTGAATGTTTTATAGAAGTGGATTTTCTAAAAAGATGTTGTTGAGTGCATTGGAAACCTTTTAAAATGGCTGTAATTAGCTACTCTGGGAGGATGTTATACGTTTTGATGGGTCCCTCAGTGGCAGTTCCAATGGTCTATCCTGTTGACTGACAAAAGATTGTAGGGGAATATTTAATGTTGTTTTAATTAACAACTCCTAAAAGAAAATGTCAATTATCTTCCATTAGCCTGAGGCCTTATCTTTCCAAAATTTCCCTTACCCTCTTTATAATGATACACAGAAAATTATTTCTTTAATTCCCCCGTGGAAATCCATCATTCTTTAGAAGAAAGACCAGTGTTTAGTTTTAATATCCTGAGTTAATGATGATTTTTAAACCAAAAAAAAATAATATTGCTTTCAAAATATCTATTTGGAAATGATAGGCATTTAATTTTGGATCCTTGTTTCTCAGAAGGTGAAACAGAAAGATACAGAAAATATAGGCCATAATTAAACATGGGCATATTTGTTGCATGTAGAAAGAAACTAGGAATAAAGTTATCTGTAGAAAAACAAACAAATGATGAAGGGTTTTGCAGGCATGGGCTAAGTGATAGCTGAGTACTATAGTAATTTCCTAGTCTATGTATGGTCCTGGGTCTAACCACAATTATCTCTCTCTCTCTCTCTCTCTCTCTCTCTCTCTCTCTCTCTCACACACACACACACACACACACACACACACACACATGCACACAACACACACACACACACACACACACAAGCATCAGAATATTGGACTTAAAATTAGGAAGAGATAAAGATTGATATGTCATTTTTCAATATATGGAATCTTGGATTAAAGAGATTCCAAACATTACTTTATTTCTTTCCTTCTTGTAAATGGATGAAGGTGTATAAGTGATTCCCTGTGGACTTCAATTTTTCATTGGTAAGGGGATAAAAGCCACATGACAACTCATTGGCCCACTGTGACAATTATACACAAAGACTCCATTGTAGAAATGGTACCTATAATCCTTAGCCAAACTGCAGAAAATAATAATTAAAGAAGGCATCTCAAGAAGTGATACTCTTGTCTCTGGAGTTGACTCTAGCTTATATCTCTTCTTATACCTGAGAGACTACTTTAACATTTCAGTCAGTTGAGAAAGTGTTTCTAAACTATTTGTCTGACTCAGAATGTATGAGCTTATGCTCATCAGGCTACAGTATAACACTGAAGGAGAATTATTAAGTCATGGTGTCATCAGGATACCCAGGTCCTATAGTTGTCTGCCTTAACCTGTGGCCCAATTATTGGCAGTTGTAATATCACATGCTTGTAATATTTGATAGGAATTCCTTGCTGCATGCAAAATCTTGTATTTGACTTAATAGAAAAAGTTGCTACTTGGACACAGGAGCAAACATTAAGCTTTAAAAGGACTCTTTGGCCTAAGTAAAATAAGAACTTTTTATTTGCTCTGAGAACAGAAGGGAAATTATTTAGTCCCTCTATAAACATGCAAATAGGCTGCATTCTTCTAATAATAGCTTGTTCCATATGCATATTTTATATAGGTATCTACCATATCTCAGACACTGAAGAAATAACTTTTCATAGTTACCCACTAGAGGCTCAGTCTCACTGTGCAGCAGAGGTTGACCTTGAATTTGTAATCTCCTCCATCAGCATTCCTGGTATTAGATTGTAGAGGTGTGCAATAGTGTCCATCTCTCTATTCTACCCTAATATTTATCAAAATCAACCAACAGAGTACTTGATAGTTTTTTCTCTTTATTATAATTAAGTCATGCAAAGTTATTAATTTCCTCAAATTTAGATGGAAATTTGGCCTCAATAGCATGCCTCTGTGGTGCCTGATGACATCTTATATACCTGTTGTCTCTTAGAGAGTCATCTCAGCTCTTGAGGTCTGAAATTTTCTGTATATAAAATGGCAGCAGATTAATGATAAATAGGCTCCCTCCTACTCAGAGTTCTCTGGAATGAATAAGCCCATTATAAAAGGCAAAATACAAACAAGCAAAGAACAACAGCCTTCATTTCTACTGCTAAAATAGCAAACTCCACCACTGCACACTTGGGAATTTCTAATGTGCCATTATACACTCACTTGATACCTCTGGTCTTCCAGAACATTACTACTTCGAATTTCCCAAAAATAGTCCTTTTGATTCTTATATTTCATTGGTTCTTTTTTTATTCCTAGATTGTTAGGGTCTACTGTTCCTACTATTATACCTATCATACCAATTGTTCATCAGATGGAATCTCCTCACCTTCTTCCCATCCATTCCTCTATCAAACTTTGTCTTACCCTTTCTCTCCCCCTTAGTCTCTCTCTCTCTCTCTCTCTCTCTCTCTCTCTCTCTCTCTCTCTCTCTCTCTCTCGCTCTCTCTCGCTCTCTCTCTCTCTCTCCTCTTCCTCTCTTCTCCATTTCATTTTCTTCCTCCAAGTATCTTTACCCTCCTATTCTTCCTTTATCTTTCTGCCAATTTATCTCTTCTCTTTTCCAAACTCTTTCCCCATTTTCTTCTTTCCTCTTTTGCCCATTACACTTGGATAGCATATTGGAGCTAGCATCTTTAAGAGAAATAGGTTCAGCACATTGCTTTGACACTCTCACTGGGTTCATGTTTAGGAGGAAGGCAGCATGGGCTGTAAACTAGGGAAGTCTTACAGGGCAAACTAAGATGAAGTGGGAGGCCATGAGAATGAGCAAAACAAGGAAGAGGAGGTAGAAGGCATCTGTAGAGGGGCATGCATTAACAATGCTGCATCTACAAGAGACACAGTGCAGAGATTACAAAACAACAACAATAACAACAATAGCACAGTTTGTTTGTCCTTAAAGACGTTTGGATTGAAAGCTGGCAGGAGGAACATGAAATACAATGGGGTCATTATATAACTATTTTTTACCTAATTTTATATAATAAAGTTTAAGCTTTTTGTTGTTGTTCTCATTCTACTGAGCCATTTATTGAGTTACAGTAGGTATACACAAAGCTTAACATTTAATGCACACAGCTGAATGAGGATGAATAAAGATACTTTCTGTCACAATCCATGTCACTAGCATATCTGTGTCCTGAGAGTATCTGCATCATGTTCACTTACAACATGGTGATAAGAACTCATCCTGCAAGATATACCTTCTCAGCAGTGCCTTAGTGAGCAACACACATTCACTATCAATATTATGTCCCACAGATGATATCTAGGCCTGACTCATTTTGCATCACAGAAAGTATTTTTCTTTCCCTACATGAGCCCATTTAGTTGTAAAGAAAGATTAAAAGGTTAGTATTCTAAAGGTATATTGAACCCTTTCTCTGGTAATCCAGGCTCAATGAGGAGCTGAGTATAAGAGAATAACCCTAGAGAACCAGCTTTATTAAGTCTGCCTCATTTACAGCCCTGACAGCCCTAGAAGTCTGAGAGGTGAGAGACACTGAGATTTTCTACCAGCTCCATGCTCAGGATATTGACAGGTTAAAGTGTTTATTTCTGAAACATTTTAGTAAATGCCTGAAAAGAAATTGCTATATATAATTTCATGGTGTCGATTGCTCTTCAAGTGACTTCTTTCATTCTAACAGATAAAGAGCTGTTGCGAGATAGAGTTCTGCCCTCTCACCACTGCAAAGCATTTGCCCAAACACTGAGGTTATGCACATGTGAGAGCACTGTCTCTGAATTATAAATGATAACCTGACACAATATAGGAAATATTATGAAAAAGAAAGGTTCCATGTAGTGATAATAATAATAATTACATGTGTTACAGTGGATTATTAGTAGGAATATCTTATGAGGCAGTGTAGGAGCAGATACTGTTTCTTGAGGGCTTACTGAATGTCAGGCCTCAGGGTAGGCTTTTCTCTTGTATTACATTTTTAATTAAAATAATAAGAAAATGAGAGGAAATTGTGTAACTTGCCTTTTAGTAATTCTGTCTTTTAATTTGGAAGTAAATGATTTGTATCAGATATGCTTGATACTAAAATCCACTTCCTCCCTGACATCCTTGGCTCACACAAAGATCTCAGTAACATAGCAAAGGAGGAAGGAATGACTCAACCAGTATTTAGAGAGTGTCATCAAATGTTTTAGCTTCCAGCAGAGTGAAGTGCAATCACTCTTCATCCAAATACATATAAACCTGGGGAAGACCTGTCTATCTTACTCACCTGACAATGCTGTTAAAACTTTTGGAAAAGACTGCATGCCCCAATGGTACATAGATCCATCTTTAAAATAATATAGCTGTCAAAGACAGTTCACAATTAGAAAACATGCACATGTACACACACACACACACACATACACACACACAAACACACAAAGACTAACTCACACACACACACCACATATTTATGTATGAATATTATATACTTAAAGAAAAAGAAAACAATGATAATAACCAAAAATTTGCCTCAATTCCTTCAGCATTATTTCAAGGCCTCAATGGAAATGAATGTTTAATGTCACATTAACGAGATGGAAAGTCAACCTTCACTGATGTATGTGTTGTTGCATCATCATCCATAATGTGGGACACAAGAGTGGGAGTAACAGCTGCAGACAGGAGCATTTCTGCCTTTCATTAATCATTCCCAAAGTATAATACTGCACCACTAATTCTTGGAAAACCCCAAAGCCAATGCTTTAACTAAGGTATTTTTAAGCTTTTAAAATAACTTTAAATGTGAATCTTGGAATGAGTACTATTTTATTTTAACTACTCTCTTAATAGTCGGGAAGTTTACAAGAAATTTTCATTCATATGCATTTGTAAATACACACACACATATATAAATTTAGCATATTCATATCTGTATTCAATTTGATCTTTCTACTTTATATTGCTAACTCTGCTGTTTAAGTGACAGGCATTTTCCATCCATAGAAACGTGGAAGATTCATAAAGAGAATAGAGCCTGTTGATCACCATGGCATGTGAGATAACCTTTAAAGATAGCTGTATACAACAAGATGTCTCTCATTGCAGCCCAAAAGGACAGTGAGGCTGGGTGCTTGCTCTGAGTTCCAGACTTCAGTGAACGGTAGAATTAGATCTTATCTCAAAGTACAAACAAGTAAAATAATTATATGAAAACATAAGTGACTATTCACTTGAAAGAGTACTCCACATACATAGCAAATGGCAGACAGTTTTCATAGAAATTTCTTGAAGAGATCTAGAGCAGCAAGGTTTCTTCCTAAATATTTCCTATGTATACATATCACACTGTCCCAAGAAAAATATACAGAGCTATGAATGAGACAGAATAGTGCTAACAAGGTTTTCCAGTAAGAAATTAAATCTGAAAGTCACGTGAAAGTGTTGTGAGTTAACATATAAATTGTTTCAGAAACACAATATCTTGATGCTTCTAGATTGCCACCTGTGCGCTTGCCAAGACTGTGCTAATAATTTCCCAGATTGAAAAGAAATGTAAAGTAATGTGTAGTAATATGAACCATAAAATCTTTTAATCCCTTTTACACAAGATCAGAATTGATTTATTGTTATAGTGATTGAGGACACAGTGGTTTTAAACATAAATGCAGGTGACAGGAAATTATTTGTCTCTTCATCAGAAGAACAACGTGTCACACGACAAATAGAATAGACAAGTTCCAATAAGGAACCATTTCACTTCTTCAGTTCTTTTCCTACAAGCTCCTTAGAGTACTTAGTTTTGTTCATTGTACATTGTAAGCTATATGTTAAATTATGATCTTGGCATCTTCATTAAAAACATAAAATTGGTTGTGAAATACAATTATCAGTCTATTTGACTGGAGAAAGTTTCTTAAAGCCTACTCTTGCAAATCACTTTTTAAAATGCCACTCATGGTCAAGACAGGAAGCCATATTTTCAATTTTTAAGACCTAGAGCTCAAATTACAGGCTTTTCTTATGAATTTTCTCTCCAGTGGATTGACACATGACCTGAATGATCGCTAACACAGAGTGGCTCAATGAGTGAAGTCAAACAAAGCCTATATCTAACAACTTTCTAAACAGTTGATTGAACAAAATTGCAAGTGCTACACTCCCCAATTGAACATGCATAATTTCATATGAAGCTGGCTTCAAAGGCCATGAGCAGTGAGTGTTTCAGTCCGCCCTGAAACAGGCCCTGCATCTCACAATGTGAAAAGAGAGAGAGAGATCATGCAAACACTTTTCAGAGTGTTCAAAGATACTTGAACTCATGGTTCAGCTAGATGTGAAGGATAAAAAGGTTTGTCCTGCTTTTGAGAAAATTCATGAAAAGAAATATGTATTTAAAATAATTCAACACAGTTCATCTAGATATTTTATAGCTAAGCAAAGTCATTTAAAGTTTGTTTATTGAATGTGTATGTATATATATGTATGTATGTATGTATATGCACTTGTTTAGCCTTAGCAACATGAGCTTGATCTATGTGTTGACTTTATTTTCATTTTCATAACGTTTGTTACCAGAGTTTTTATGAAATCTGAATACTGTTATAGAGAAGGTATAATAGATCCAAAACTCAAGCTTAGGTCAGCAGAACTCACAACTCAGGTTTTCCCAATACATTACACCAACATCAAGTGCAGCAGTCCCCTGTTTGACATGCCAGTGTGTCTCCTCTTGGGTCTTGCATAGAGAAATGTCGGCTATAAATGATGATTGAGAAATAACATTTTTGTGGTAGCTAGATTAGTCAGCTTTCTAATACCATAGGAAATACCTGAGATAAATTACAAAGATAAAGGGTTCATTGTGGCTCACAGTCTAGAGAATCTGGTTCATGATTAAATAGAATTTTTGTTTTGTGACTTCCAGTATGAGACAGTACATGTTAACTGTTGATGAAATGAACTGTTCATCACATAGGCTAAACAAAGGAAGAAAACAGAAATTACGTCTCAGAAACCTCATTGGGAGCATGCTCCTCAAATCACTATGACTAAGGCCTTCTATCTAGACCCTACTTTGAAAGGTTCCACCACTTTCCAGTAATGACATAGCATAGGGAATACCCTTTTGGCAACTGGACCAATAAAAAATATTCAAGATCCAAAAGGCAACAGAGGTAGAGTCCCTGTGTCTTGCAACCTAGTCCCGCCCTGGTCTGGATGGTAAAAGTGGACATGAAAAGGCTATGAAGAAATGCTGGTATAATTGCACAATGTACATTTTGCTAGAAACATACTAAGAGTAATATTAGCCTGGGAAGTATCTCGACCAAGGACATACACAAGCTTTGTAACAGCAGCAAGAAGATATTTCATCATTGAATCTAACATGACTTTATCTGAAGCAGATAGTGTTCCTGTTTGAACTCAAGGGGCTATCAATGACTTCAGGAACACTGCTGACAGGGAGAGTATAGGTATAAAGCCCCACATACCACGAAGAGCCACATATTCACACTGTGCTGAGGAACCATATAAAAAGAAGTGAACCGGATTGATTATTCAGGGGCAGTAATGTTAGACAGAACCCAAGATTGCTGAAGATATTCCAAATCAGATATTTGTTTCTCTGTGACTTTGGATAGTTTTCCTTTACTTTTCTAGTTTTTCCAACTCCACCAAATAGCAGCGTTAGAGTGTTGTCTCATCACTTGTGAGTTATTTGTACTACTTAGTAGAAATGTTTAACATAATGCCTGAAATTTGTGAAAGTTATTAAATTTGTATAAATACCTGTTTCAGTTTGCTAGCTTGTCATGAAGAATGTTTGCATTTTTGCCTCTTAAGTGTCTCTCCTTTTTATTCATTTAAATAATATCAGTGGAGTTAATACTAAAATATAACTGAACCTTAGCCCTGTATTCTTCCTAAGTATTCAAGTACAGAAAAGCCATATTCTGGCCTTGTTTTCTTTGAGAAGAAAACAATTTTTTATTTTCAGTAATTTCTTTTGTTTGTTTTCATTAAAGAGCTTACGAAGCACAGACATAACTGTTGTTTATAGTTGAATTCCTGTTGTTAATTTCATGCAATGAATATTTTTGTTCAGGGAAGTTCTGCAGGCTGGGGGCCAAGGCTCCTTAGCATTCACATTTCATACTACGGTGAGTGTCTTCTACAACCTCCTTCTCAGGAACTCTTCACTCTTCCATGGGTCCCTTGTCCAGCATTCTGTTATTATTTGAAAAGCAGTATTTGCATGCTAAACCTGGGAGAGAGAAGATAATGATGCAACTTTGTGTCTATGTATGGATTTTCAGTTTCTAATAAATTTTCATTTAGCTAATTAAAAAAAATAAACATTACTCTTCTGTCTAAATTCTACCCATAATATATCATTCAGACAAAAAATATATTTTCTAAACTTGTAAAATTACATAACTCTAATTCATGTTTATATAAGGATAACAAATATAGAAAGTTCAACTTTCAACTAAGTTCAACCTCTTTATTTAGTTCTGGGTCATTACTGTGCCACATTTGTGTGCATCTCTTAAATTCGGACTAACCCAGTATTCTAATTGTTATGTGGATCTTTAGATTTCATCTTATGATTATTAGGGGTGGGTTACCATGTGCAAGGGACTGGCCTAGAGCCCAACAATGAAAATTAATAATGCTATAATAGTCTTTTTCTCTTAGTGTCTGCCCTTATGAATGACCATATTCATTCATACCATGAAGTTATTTTTTTATATCCATCTTACATATATAAAACTGGTGTAGCACCATTTCAGGATAACTTTATTCAATTTACTTAAACATCTTTGGGCTCACTGAACACATTGGAATTGTGACTATGTACTATTCATAGTCATTGTAAGGTCTTCTTAATAAAATAATAACTATAAAAATGATTGATATGATACCAAAGAGAAGGTAGTTGGTTAATACATTTTCTATCTTTTAAAATTTGTTCTGTATATTTGACTTGATTCGTATATATCCAGTCTATTTCAGGTTTCATAAGGTTCTATCTAATCTATCCTGTAGTTTCAAAGAGATTATAAATCCTAAATTAGTGGGAATACTCTCTCAGGAATGTTTGCTTTCTTTAGTCAACAGAGCAAAGGGCTTGCCATATAATAGTGTTAGAACTTTAATATTAATCATGGAAACTATTTTCCCCCAGCTAACATGAATATGAAATCCACAGAGCAGAAAATATGCTGCATTTCCTGATAGGTAAGGTTCAGGGACTTGAAATAGAGTCTTTGCATTAAGCAGTGTGGGAAAAAACAGAAGATAAATTTTAAGCCTTAAAATTTGGAGCCTGTCCAGACAGTGGCTTTTTGTTCAGGGTTTACTTCATATTAGTTTGATTGACATTTGCAAGCAATTATGTCTTCTCAATTCTCAAAAAAAATCTATCCATAATGTTCTCAGATATTATATTATATATGCATATATAATGTATATTTGTACGTTAAAAGACATAATATATCTACATTATATAGTCATTTTAGTATTCCATAAAAATGTTTTCTTGAATTCCAAATGCTGAACCAGTATACTAGACCTACCGTTAAGCATCTTACCCTTTATAAGAAATACTTTCTATTTTGGGGGCAAAATGATCTTATTTAGAATAAAACTGTTAACATTACAGATTACTGGAAATGTAATGAAGGAAAGATATTAGTGCTAAAGCATTGGTTAATTAATAGCTAAAAGTGATGACCTTTCTGTTTGGCTTCTGAATATAATTTCTTTTGTGCCTTTACTGTTGGAAAGTTTGAGATTTTCATATACACAAATAAACAGGTACATTCAGCCACATGCAAATTCAGTTTCCTCTTTTCTTTATTACTTAGTAGTAAATATATTAATCAACTAAGGCAAACAAAACTATTATTTATTATTAAAGAGATAAGAAGGTATGAAATTGGAAGCAATTGCTGAAGAGATGAAGTAGATGGATTGGGAAGAAGGGTGAGGGGTAGCTTCAGCTGCTGACTGGGCCCACACAAGGGCATCAACTTTCTTTCCACAAAGCTTCTTAGAACTCAGCTTCACCTTATTCTTCCAGCTTCTCTGGAGCTTGTTCATTTTCTTGTGGCATTTTAAGGAGTGAATGTATTATCCTCATGCATGGATTTGTCATTCCTTCTGTGGAGTCCGCAGGAGACTGATATCACAGTAGGAACCAGAGAAGAGCATGCCTTTCCCTGCCTGCTTAAGACATAGATGGGGAAGTGTGGGCTTTGTAGCTATCAGTTGTTTTGTAGTGTTCCAAGTACTTTCAAAGCTAACTCATCTAATTTTGAACTGATAGAAAATAAGAGACTTCAAATATTGGGTGTCTCCTCATTTCATCTCAAAGGTAAGAATCAATTATCTCTTTTGTCTGCTTATTAAATTAATCTGACTATAAAATATATACAGAGTTCGTAATATAGATATCTGTAGAGTGCTGTTTAATCATAGCCTGCATGGAGAGTTTTAAGAACTACATTTGAATGAATGCCCCTGCTACCTTTCTAATCAGGTATACTGGGAAGCTTTTGACTAGGCAAGACTCTAAAGTTTCCTCACTTTCCTACCAGTTAGGTGAATCCAGTGCCTGAAGTATTCAGACCTCTCAAGATTCTAACAAGTGTTCCAGAACAACCCTGAGTGTCTAACAGTATTTAATGAATGCCTCTTATATTTTAAGAAGTTACAGGAGACTTTGGGAAAAATGCCACTTTTAAAAGTAAAATTTAAAAAAAAAGATAAATGAAGGACCTTTGAAAGAATCTAATGTAACAGTTCCATTTGCAGATGGGAGAAACAAAGGGTTGAGCTGGTCTGTCTTTACCCCTAAAGGCATAGAAGAGGACCTGGAAATGAACTGTCCTGTCTATCAACCCTCACTTAGCTATTTCATTATCTTACTCAGTCCTGGATTTTTGATCAGGGTCTATTCAATTCACTCTTCATTCTGAAATGCTGTTCTAACTCAGACCCATGCCAACCAGCAGTTGCTTTCTCTAAACAGCATTTGAATGCAACACAGGATCCTAAGGAGGAAATGGTGTCACTGTGGTTTCCAGTCTTTTCTACACCCTCTCCACCCACGTATATTTACATCTCCCGCATCCTTAAAAGAATTCTGTTAAAATGCTTCATTTATAGAGGCTCAGCCAGGAGGACATGCCCCAGGGAGTTTATGCACAGATGAATGTATTATTCACAAGCTTGATCAGATCATACAACATTTGCACTATAACCACACACCCTCAGGAAATTCCTTTCATAAACCTAAATGATTATGCTTAAAAGAATAGTGTAGAAGAATAAAACTAAGACCTGAAAGGGGTAGAGCTCTCGTTAATTTACATGTGGGAGATTCACATAGTGATCTTTTTTGAACACATGCCCCTCACATACAAACAGCCCCTGCCCCCACATAGTATTTCATTCTCTTTAAAGAGTCCCCTTTCACAGTTTTGTTAAAGAAGAGGGAATGATGAATTAAGTCAAACTGATGAATTATTTTAATGATGGTTTCTATGACAACAAGTTCTACATACTTTGTGGTTTCAGCAAGGAATTAGTAAGCAAATGTAGAGAAAATGTGGTAAGATAGTGAAACAAAGAAAGACACTCTTGATGTTGGGTGCCATCGGTTGAAGAAAAATACTCCGTAAGTTAAGAATGAAAATTGCAGTGTTTGTGTAGATTCTTCAGCTGAGGACCTCCGTAGGGTGCTTCTGGAGTTGTTTCTCACTTAGCCTATAATATCCAAGGAGGATAATTGTGAATTCTCTTGGTGCTGTCACCTGTACAAGGTACTTATGGTCATTTTCTGAGTCCTATCCTGGTTCTACTGAAGAGCTTAAGTTGACAGTCCTCTACATTAACACTGGATTTGGCCTTGAACATTGGTCAGCAGAATGCTTTGCAATGGATACTACTGCTACTTCCAGCTCCTGCTCTGCAGAAATAAGCCTATCTATTATTAAAGCCTCTATTAGTGGTGCTAAGATTATACTGTTCTTTATCTAATTGGTTTTTATTGCTTTGAAAACCCTGGGAATGTGGAGCACAGATGCACATTTGCTAACAGTTGTTTTCTTTTCCATTGTACTCTCTGGAGTTGCTTTTAGAACATTTAGATTTTCTTAACAGGGAAAAGAGAGGAAATATTAGACAACATTGGAGTACCTGCAAAGAGACTACTAGCCCAGGATTTGATTAGCTATAAGCCCTTGGTACTTAACCTTGTTGAGGACACATGACTTATGTGGCTTTTTCTATTACTGTTGAAAATACACAGCAGCTGAGAATATATTGGAATTGTAGCATTATCATATTAGGAATGCTATTGTTCATTTTATATATATTGAACTTGACTTTTTTTGATTAATCAAATTAAGAGCAGTCTCTCATACTTTTAATTGTTGTATGCAGAATGCCATTTTCTAGGGTCAAATAAAATATTGGGAAAGAGGTGTTCATTTGCTATTATTAAGTCTCGCTGTCTCCTTCTCATGAGCTTTCCTTTGTGTTGAGTTAGAGTTTGTTTGAAAATTGTCATCAATAGCATTATGTTTTCATTTCTAGCAGTAGTGTCAGTAACAGAAGCATTAGTATTTCCTCTAGTGACTACTTCAAAGAGCACTGCTTTTATTAAAATACTTTATGTCACTATAGATGATCAAACTTTCTGCATTATTTCTGGTTCATCATGTCTTTAAAAGTATAGTTTGTGGGCACTAGTTTGATGTCTCATTTTCTCCCTCTTCATTGATCCCAGAAACTATGCTTTTATTTTTAAAAAAAATGATTTTTTATTAATCTTTCTCTCTCTCTCTCTCTCTCTCTCTCTCTCTCTCTGTCTCTCTGTGTGTGTGTGTGTATGTGTATGTGTGTGTTTGTGTGTGTGTGTGTGTGCGTGTGTTTACAGCTTACCGAGGTCTACAGAGGGTAGCAGTTAGCAATGTGCTGAACATGCATGAAGTTGTAAACCACCTAATTTAAGGGCTGGGAACTAGACTCTGATCCTACACAAGAGTAGCAAATGGTCTTAACTGCTAAGACATTTCTCATTTCTTCTTCGTCCTTAAAAGGCTTTCATAAGTCATAACCAGGACTTTTCATTCAGCTCTCATTCTTTGGTTTGTTAATCTCTACCTGGCTTTATAGCAGTGTGCCTCTCAATTAGTAATCATATAAGTGTAGGAATACCTGATGTTTATCAGATAAAATAAGGTCTAGAGAAGATATTGAAGTATTTCACTGTTTCATTGAGCTATTACAATGTCCAGTAAGGTGAAATATAAGTATATTACACTTTCCAATTTATAGATATGAATATTTGAGTGAAGAAAAGGTGAAGTCACTTGTCCTAAATTTCCCACTTAGTTGGAAAGTTTGGACTCCATTGCTGGAGGTCTCAGAGGTCCACAGACAGCCCCTACCTTCTGTATCACTCAGGACTGCCTCTCAGAATGCCCTCTACAATGTCATTATGATGCCCTTGCCTCTCATACCTCTCTGTCCAACTCAACAAAAAAGTCTCAATTGAGTACTCAGTAGGGGGCAGTGCGTGGTCTCCTTCATGGTCAGCTTTATCACCTTGCCCATGAATTGTATCCTGGAGGGAATCATTAACTCTAAAATCATACCAAGGCTTTTAAGCTCTAGAAGCCCTTCTCTGGGTGTGGAGGGGAGCTGGGATGGGGGCACTGGGGAGCAGCCCCATCATTCCTGTCCCATTTCCTAATTATTCATAATTTCACTAGGATTCTCTCAATGCCCCAGTCTCATCACTGTAAATTTATTCAATTGCTCTTTCTCTTTGACCTCTAAATCTAATCAGTTCCTAAATGTTACTGATATCCTCCTTTAAAATTCATCTCCACAGCCATAACTCTACAGGGGCCTTAATCACCTGGCCTCTGAATTGTATTCTCAGTGCCTTAACAACTTGTGTTCCCATAGGATCTGTCCACCACAAACCAGTTATCCAGAGTTTGAAGTGTCAGCCTCCTAATGTACTTCTGATTGTCTGTCTTTTTTTTTTTTTTGGACATGGAACAAATGCTAAGTCATTCTGATGACATATGGCTCATTTCTCACTGGATACTTACCATCCCTGCTCCTTTGAAGGGTACATACTATCACATGTACCACAATGTGATGTCACATCACTAACTTTAAATTTCTCACATCTTGACCTATCTGTAATTTTTCATTATATGGCAACTAACAGTATATAAATTTAGCTTTGTAAGTTAATAATTAAATGACAGAAGTAATGGCTCTTCAGTTACCTCCTTTACCATGTCCAAAATTCTCAGCAAGCTCATAGAAGCCCATCATCCCTGCTCTAGCTTCTGTCAAGTGTGTCTTTGAAACCAGCTTGCTGGTTTGATCCCAGTTTGCTCAAGAAGATGGCTTTCCTGTTTTCTTCATAAAAGTAGCATTTCTCCATTCTTCTAGTCCTTCTTCATTTTCTTTCTATAACGTACTGTCCCCAGTTATTTGTACTTCCACCATTCATAATTTCGCATTCATAAAAATAATCACTGATCCAAAATAGGTGAATCAAGTGGATCTGCTGTCCTGAAGGGTTGGTGTCACGTAATTGAGTACGTTTTCTATCAGGCGTTAAGAGACTAAGATTGTATTTCCAGCTATAATCTTATCAGCATAGTCAATGAATTACTTCCTATCCATAATATTCCCATCTGGTAAAAAGTGTTTTAAAATTGTTTGTGACTTTACAATTCTATGGTCATAATTAAATGAATGTCTTTATGGAAAAATAGTATGGTCAAATTCTAAAACCTTAAAGGTACCACTATAAACAATTATGCAATGGTATTATGGTAAATACTTTTAACTTGCTTTTTCATGTCAGAAGACCAAAGCTGAACCAGAGACAAGCAGCTGCATAGTAATAATGTATTAAATTTCTAGAACATCCAAGATGTAAAGGGTTTCTTTCAAATTTTGTTTTGTACTGTGTTGAACACCAGAAAGTGGCCCTTCCATAAAATTTTTCAACAAATCCAATATTAATGAAGAATTACCATGATCTCTAAACTTCCAATAACACCAAACCATTAGAAACATCATAGCAATAACTAAACAAAGGTTTAACCGAATTGATGAACTTTCAAATTCTGATTTCCCCTGAAATTTGCAATTAGGGTGACAAATTTGTCTCACTCAAAGCCCATATCTTGTTCAATGACCAGGATGCTTCTGTGGCAGATCCACTCTTTGTTTTTAATGATAAACCTTCTAGGTCGGTAAACACTGCATGTCTGCAAGTGGCTCTTTTAGTTTGAAAAGACACAAAGGAATCTAGACACCAATACAGTCTTGGTGTCTCTTGTGGAGCAGTGTCCTGTTGGGGTCAGCAGGTTGGCTTCTTGCCATCCAGAGACGATGTCTTTTATAATGAGAAAGTTAAAGAGATAATTATGGAAATTAATTCCTGAACCGCTATGCCCTGTGAACTTGGCCAGGCAGAACTTTGAATATCAAGGGCAGGGCTGCAATGCAGAGCAGAAACAGAAAACCTTAGCCTAGCAATCTCTTGCGGAGTGTGTGTTTTCACCCTGCCTAGAGCAGTTATATTTAACAAGTGTATGCATCTCCGTGTGAATATGTCAGGTGTGGTTGTGAGTCTCTGAGAGGGCTTGTCATCTAATACATGAAGATGGCCCATTAACCAGTCTAACTTATTGGGCTAAATAGGGTAAATCACACTTAACGACATCAGCTTGCACCACCATGATGGAAACAGAAAATAAATTAGGGAAAGTGGAAGGAATGAAAAGAGAAAATGGAATATCACCCCTAGCCTACATATTTTTTACTCATTCTAAAAACTGTGAAATCTGCTTTCGTGGATAGATTAAAATATATCCCATATTGCAAGCTTTGCCACCACCCCACCACATCGCACTCTTAGGTCAGGGCCACGCTCCAGGCATGAAAATCAATGCCGAGAAACACATTTCCAAGTTCTAAAATAGTCCTTATCTGTAATCTGATTTAGTTTCAACCAGTAAAGAGCTAGTCTAACATCAGGCTCAGCTAACACGAGGAGTAAGAGCCACATTCCAAATGAGCTTTCTGAGAACTCATTTCAAGAAATGATCTTCCTGGAATTCTGCAGTTTGGACGGATATCCACAAGCCATATCCACATATCACAGAAAGGGAAGGAGAAAGCACGAAGTATTTCTATTTTCTAATGCTGCCAAGGTGCACGCCTCCTATAATTTTCAGAGACCCACACTATAATTCACTCTCTGTCCTGTGATCTGCCTCTTTTCTCTCTCTCATTAGATTTAATTCGGTAATAACACCCTACAAGCCATTCAAGCACAAATACCATTGCTGATTGCAACTTTCTCCTGCTGTTCCCTGAATATTACTCTAATCTCTGTGTACACATGTGAGCGTGTATCTGGCCCAGTCAAGGCAGGCTTCTTTGTTATTACCTTAGTCTTCTAACCTATAATATCTCATAGTCTCTGTCCACAGAGCTTAGAGTTCCATCCCTCTAGAGCGCCAAAATCACAAAATGTATTCTCCTTCCTTAACAGTTGCTGTTTAATATGGAATTGCTTCCTTCCTGTCTTCTTTTGTTTTATCCCCCCTTTTTATGATTATTGCTGTTGTTTTTAGTTAATATTTCAACTTTTATCAATTCCTTCAGAATTTCGTACAAATGCATTTTCATCCTATTTACCCCTCTTCTGACTCTTCCTTAGCCTAGAGTCTTTCCATACCCACCCAAATTTATATCTTTATTTTTTTTAACCTCAAGACCAATTTATACTGCTCAAATATTCTTCTCCATGTGGTTTTCCTTGAGCTTGGCCAGTGCATTCATGACTACACTCTTAGAAAAAATTGACTCTCATCTTCACAGCAGTTAGATATTACAAATACCCCCATAGCTAGGAATGGGGTTTTTTTATCTAAGTTTCCTCTCTATGCTGGGATTTGATGTGGCTTTGGCTTACACAGGCTTTGTTCCTGCAGTGACAACTGCTGAGAATTCATGTGTACAGCTGCCCTGCTCTATCCAGCAGACACGTCTTATGGCCTTTACTATCTTTGGTTCTCACACTTTTTCCACAATAATCCCTGAGCCTTGGAAGGAGCAAGTGCAGTATATGTATTGTATACTGTGTTGAATATTTTTCTACTCTTTTCTTTTCTATGCCTTGTCTAGTTATTGGTTTCTGTATTAGCCATAATCTCCTGAAATTTGAGGCATGCATTAGTCTATGGACTCAATGAAAAGTCATTGAGAGTATGTTGCGTACAATGACTGATCTCCCTACTAAGTATATATTATAACCTCTTCTTCTCAAACACTCAAGTGTTTCTCTGACGGTGCTGTGTTTTAATAACTGACAAATTTCCACAATGCATCTTTTCTCTGCATTTTAATGTGTGCTTTGCTTTTTTTCTGTATTGCTCTTTTGAGTTTCCTTGTAATAACCCAATTTGCGATGATTTCTTGTTTACTCCTGAGTGAACTTGGGCAAATGCTTTCTTTTGGCTTCTCTGTTTTGTGGCATGTAATAATGCATATATCTACAGATATCCTCCAAATATCCTCCAGTAGTATGGTAATGAAAATATATATAACTTTATTGGAAATGAAGTTTGTAGGAATATGACCTTAAAATGGGTATGTGAGAACAGGAGAGTGAAATTTGACATCTGCTATGTGTTCACATACACAGTTGGCTATATCCATACAGAGCAGTTAGTCCAATCATCTCAGCTGCCGTAAAGCTAAATGGTGGTATCTCTCTCTTAATAACTTTGGAAATTGGTGCTCATATAAATTATATCTTTTGCCCAATAAAGTTTCATAAGCCTGATGAATGATGGAAAGCATATGTAATTTAAGATAGCTTGACTTCAAATGGATTTTTTAATCTATTAATTTGGGAAAACCTACAGCTTTTCATTTATCATTAAGTACTTTCCCTGCTTATCAGGCTATTAATGTTGATAATGGTGAGATGAGATATGTGATTCTTTCTTATCAACTGAGTAAATTAATATGAATTTCTGGTGATCTAAACTAGTGTTTATAGACTTCAGATATATCTTAATGTTTGAATGTGGGTCCTGCCTTGTTCCTTGAGATAGACCATCTGTATTAGGCGTTCCCTACATCCAGGTAAAAAGAACCTGTGCTTGGTCTCTTTTTACACTAAAGTGACTGGTCCTTCTTTTGACACTTCATGTTAGTATCACAAATTGTTCTCCTAGAAGGTTCTTCTTGACTTTCCCATTGCCTTCCTACACCATAACAGGTTCATCCTATAGTGTTCTCTGCTTATAAAGTTCCACATTCATCTCCAGGTCTACAATGGCCTCTTTCTTCTTGTTGTCCAACACTAAGGCTGGTGAGGAAAAGTTCCTATCTTAGTGGCAGTGTGTGAGGTGAGGAGTGAGGAACCTGGTAAAAGTTTACAGTGTGTAATAGGGATAGAGATAGGAACAGGAGAAAAATGCAGGGCCACAGGAACAGGAGGTAAGTATGCAGAGATATGAACAAAGATTCCTAGAATGAACTGCACCTATAAAGCTGAATAAATTAACAGATGTCAGTGATTCCAGAGAGATTGGAATGTTGCAGGTCCACAACTTAATTAAAATGTATCTGGATTATCTTCAGTTCCCTTCATTCCCAGCTGTTGTCCATCACTGTGTTTGGTCTAAATTACTGGTACCTGACAGTTCAATCCTTTTTAACAGATTAATTTAGCAGACAATTGGCTTCTATCAGTCAAAAGGCTAAGGATATTGTCAGGCAGTATCCATGGCCTATAGCAGAGAGTTACCTTCTTTACTGCCACCCTTCTACAACATGATTCCACCAATATATTTGGAAAGTAACTTGATGTACCACTTTCATTGTTATGGTACTATTAAAATTTCATAAACCTGCTGCTGTATTAAAAATTGGAATTTTAAGTCATCTGAGATTGCAATCCTGAATTATGGCTACTTGGCTCCAGAATAAGCTACCTCGTATTGTCTTTGAGACAAAGATTGTGTTTTTGTGTTTATAACAGGGACCAGTCACTAGAGACAAACTTTCCATTTTTACATTCCTTGGAACAGAACTTAAAATAATAGGGGATTTAAAGCTGATAAGTCTTCAAGGGGTAGATGATAGTGTGATGGTGTACAGTAGCGAATGGGCCTCCACCTGTACTACAGAACTGGGCCTCTCATACAAACTATCTTGATGTTACATACCTAGAATATTTGTTACTAAAGATAAACAGACCTGGCAACTACTTTGAACTTCAATTATAATTTTAAATGTAGTTTATGGGACTCCTTTCTCTAGCACACTCAAAACTTGCAGGACAAAGAATACCAATGTCTAATTGGTGCTGACCTCTATGAAGGAGTCTCCCTGAATTCTAGTAGCTCCCATGAAGTAGAGAGAGTCATTTCTTCTCTTAGACTGCATTAATATGTACATGTTTCTGATGGGAAGTCTAAGCTGCTGCTTTTATGGATGTCATTTTTAGGACTGTGAAAATTAAATAAGCATAAAATACTACAATGATTGGTCCAAGTACATATTGCATTGTTTAGAAAGTAGGTAATAAAACATTACCTCCTCTTTTTCCCTCTTTCCTCTCAGGCCAGTTCTTAAATATCAACTGGGAACAGGGGTATGCTATACCTGGGTAGAATTGCTGTTCGTTTGCTTGTTTATTCTTTTGCGATCTTTCTTAGACATCTGCCTCTAACCCTTTTTGAGATATTACAAGATGAAGAGACCACAGTTTTTCGTCAAGTCCTGTACCCATCTGCCAAGCACTCAGGTCAGTCCCAGAGCTGGTGCTATGACCCACCCCACTTTTCTTGTATGTAATTCTTGGTTTCACAGTTCAGTTCCCACTATATACACCCCTTTCCCCGAAGGGTGGCCCTTCCATCTCTGTCACTGGGCTTTTAGTCAAATGAATGTAAAACACTTAACCATGAGACCTGGCCTGAGTTGGTGCAAAATGTCAGACCTCATTTGCTTAAAAAGTGAAAAATAAAGTCATCTGTTCTGTTTATCTCTAGCTTTCCACAGTCAATAGCAGTTGCTGATTTTAATCTATTGCGATAAAGTGCTTAGTGTTTCTCACACATGGCTGCAGAGCTGAAGATGGAGAGAGAAGCCTTGGCCATTGCTTAGCCAAAGGCACTCTGCCCTGGAGTCTCTTCTCAGAGATGTTCCCTTTTTTCTCGATTTCTCATTCTCTATCTTTCATTCTCTCATGCTCTCGGCACTTTGAGGGAGATTTAGATACAGAGGTGCAGCTCTTATTTTTCCAGTTTAAATCACCATGCAGTGTGTGATACACACACATTGGTACATTTCAGCTTTACATATGCAACAGCTTTGTTCAGGCAGTATGGGAGAGAAGCATGCACGCCCTGTCGTGCTGGCTAGGTTTGGAAACTAAGTGTGATGGGAGATTGGATCCAGAGTATGGCATATTTCTCTGCTGATCTTTTTAGGCAGCCTCTCCATTAACAAGTTTTAACAATTGAATAACTAAATGTGTTGGTAATAAGTGCCTGCCCTTATGCCCCCCCCCTTGAATAGTTTATGAGGCAATCAATAATTTTGCATTTTCCCATATCAGTAAAATACTAAATATACTTTTAAATTTTATTTTAAATATCATCCAACTTCCTATTTCTAGCTTGCATATGCACATACACACATACCCTCATATGTATATGTACATACATACATACACAAAATTTAAGTCAGCAGAGTGGATAGAAATATAATATGAAATGGAAGGAAGCTGATCCCTACATCTCTGTTCAATTGTCCTAGCATTAACTGCTGCGTTATTGACAATGGATTTGTGCTCAGCTTGAATCAGTCACATATTTTCATTGGAACTGACAGGTTACCATCTACCTATTGGCATCCTGCTGGTATCACAGGTGACACACTTGTAAAGCTGCTGCATGCTGGCCATGTTTAAGATGAATGAACATTTTGGGGAGAGATTTTCCTAAAACTCTGTACAATGGCTACATGTAGGAAACAATTTACCTTAAGCCCAGGGGAAGAAAGAAACTTGGGAAACTTAAGCAGCCCTAAGATAGGCCTACCACACACAGAGGCCAAGCAGTAACACAGAATTAGTCCACATCTAATAAAAGGAACATACTTTTAAAAGTTTTACTATTTTGATAATTTTATACAGTTATAGAATATATCATCATAGTCACCACTACTTAGAAGCTCTAATTCCCTTCTATGCCTAGTAACCCCTTCATCTCTCAGTCAGTCATCTTCTAACATGCAAGTGTGTGTGTATGTATAAGTGTGCTTGTGCAAGTATGTGTGTCTATGTGTGTATGCTGTGTGTCTCTCTATGTTTGTGTTGTGTTTGTGTGTGTGTCCATGTATTTTCATGAGTGATGTGTGTGCACGTGTGTGTGTGTGTGTGTGTGTGTGTGTGTGTGTGTGTGTATGTGTGTGTATTGTGTTTGTTTGTAGGGTTGGGGGCCCACTTTTGCTATGCCACAGATCATATCTGCTTGGGGAGGCCAGACAAGGGAAGTTTGACTGTGCTTATCCCATGCTGTGTCAGGGGATGGGGGAGAGGTGCTGAGCCATAGGGAAGCACTGAGGGACTGCTCCAGGTGTGGGAAAGAAATCTGAGATGTGGGATAGCTGCTGGCTTGGGGTTCCATGACCTCAGAAGAAGCCTGGGCCATGGGGTTCTCAGGCTCGTGGACATCCAGACATGGTTGAGAGTCTGGGAAGAGCAGAGATCAGAGTTGGGGACTTGCAGGCTGAGGACAGAGTCTAGCACAGAGCCAGGAAGCAGGGGGTTAGAATGGGAGCTCTGGCTAGTCCCAGCAGAGATTGTTCTTGGCTTGAAGGCTGGCTTGGTGATGATTTATTATTGTTATGGTGGAAATTGAATGCATAAAACCATTTATCAGGGTGGGCCTTATATTAAATACTTTTTTCAGGGAGGAACATCTGTGAAGGGAAGTTCACTGGTAATGCCCACCTGACTTCTAGGTATCTCATTAGCTTGGAGAACTCTATTTCGAGCCTACTTGACTGTACTCAAGTCCCTTTTACTATTGTAAAAGTAATTGTATGTGTCTTGGTCTGAGATGTTAGGAATGCCTCACCTACCTGTTGAAGAGCTTCAGGTGTTGCCCTTATGTGACTGATGGCCACAAATCTATGGGGGGCTATGACTATGTAAAAGGGTTCTGGTACCTGGAGCAGGCAGAAGTTCCTACTGTCCCTTCAGTGTCTCTAGGGCTTCAAGCCTTTGGTTTGGCCTTACCAGGATTTCTCTCATGGTCCATGCCCCCTGATTGATGTGGTTTTGAGTATTCAGGTTTGTGTGTGTCTGTATTGTGTCTGTGTGTTTGTGTATGGTGTGGGTATCTGTGTGTTGCTTGCTTGTGTGTATCTCTGCATGTAAGTGTGTCTCTATGTTTATTGCAGTGTGGTGTGTGTGTGTGTGTGTGTGTGTGTACATATGTGTGTGTCTGTGTATGTATAAGCATGGGTGTTCAGGTATAATGCATGTCACTGTAGCTGTTGTGTGTTCCTGATTTCAATAGCCTGGCATATCTGAAAGATATGTCCTCCTCCCCATCCTCCAGCTCTTATTTTCTTTTAGCGTCCTTCTCCATGATGTTCCTTGGGCTGGGTCTTGACAGAGGTGATATACATAAATGTTCTCTTTAATTGTGAACACTCAGCCCTCACTTAGCCTCTGCCTTTTCAGTCGTTACTAGATAAGACTTTTCATAATGAAGCAGAGACTACCTTCACACAACTAGAAATATCAGACATCACTGAAGAATGTGTCAATTCAATCTAATCATGCAACTTCCCTTACTATGTAAATTTCTAATTTAATCTAATTTTAAGTTGTAAAATCTCTGCCATGCTAAAAGGGGCATTCAGTTCCTGGTCAGGAATACAATTCAACAAAATCTGTTAGTGATTACCTGCTATGGCTTTTGAGACCTTATTTTTAGTTGAGTCTTGTTGATGTTTCAGGTAAGTTAAGATTTGACAGGGATCTGGGGATGAGAGGGTGTCAGCAAAACTATGGTAATATGTTACAGTCATAGGTTTTGAAGAATAAATTTTGATCATTTCAATATTACTGCCACAGGGGATCCCAGAAATACTCTAGAGGTTCAGAGGGAGCAATTCTATCCAATTTGGAATAAAGAGAGACCATTAGTAGTTGCCACTGTAGACTGGCTCAGAATATCTAAAGTGATTTCCTCAGGTCGATTTGGATGAGGGTTTTATAGCTAACAACATCACCAGAAGAGCCACTAGGATTAAGAATATGCTGGGTCGTTTTCTAAGAAGAATCTGTGGTTTTATTTAGCTGGAATTTCGGGCATGCTGCTTCAGTCCTCTGTCATGTAGGGTCTTAAGTGTCAGGTAAAGTAATTAGGATGTAATTGAAAGTCCTGAGTGGCTAATGATGGTTTTTAAGCTTAGGATAATAAGATAATAGCTGCATTCTAGAAGATTAATCTGTCAGCAGTGTGTAGAAGGGAGAAGACCAAGTATATCAGGTAAGGACAGTGTGTGTCTCAACTATCATAAGAGTAGTTCGGAAGGACACCCAGTCTACTGTTAAATTACCCTACTACTACAACATCCTGAAGGAGGCTTAAAATTGAAGCCTAAAGTAGTGATAGCAGATTGATTGGCAGGAGAAAATGTGAGGGGAAACTTAGTCAGGTAAGAATGGTTCTTTTGGGCTGTTTGAAGGGAGGCTATTTAAAGTACCCACTGATCAGTGTAGTCCTTACTCCTCATCAAGAAAAACTCTAAGAATAAAATATAAATTTGGTTTGTTTCCTGTTTATTTTATTTTATAGAGACATATTATTTTCTCTGTGTATAGGAGGGTGATTTGAAACTCCATATAGTACCAATAATGACCCTGAACTTACAGTCATCCTCCTGCCTCAGTCTCTTACATACTGAGATTTTGTGTGTGTGTGTGTGTGTGTGTGTGCTGTCATGTCCAGTTCTTTAATTTCCACTTGTCAGTACAAAAACATGATGAAGATACAGAGAAATGTCATGGTGGAGGGGAAGCTCAATGTTACTTTCTTCTGAATATCTTCTACCCTAGTGGAAAAGCCATGACAACTAGAAATCCCAAAAGCAGGAGGGGTGGAGGCAAAACACAGAAAGGCAAGACATGAGGCTGAAGCACCAAGCAAACCTTGTCTGTCCTTTCATTTTGCCTACAGCCAGCTTTGCTCAGAAATCTCTCAGACTGTGTCCTTAATTCAGCCTGGGAAATCAATGTGCCATATCATATTGACAACGTGAAACAGAGCAGGTTTATTCCCGTCACTTCAGCTGTCACAGGCGTGAACCCACAGAGGGGCCTTCCTCTCAGTCCAACCACAGAAAATATAATTACAAGTAAATCTGAACAAATGTCAGTGATGCATTTTAAAAATAGAGCAAAGTTTCTACCCCATATAAGTCAAAGTGAGATTCACATTTACCAAGGAGAGGAAGAGGAAAGAAACACACAGGAGGGGTGTAGGGGAAGAAGTCTCAGGAAGACAGGTCTTTCCATCTTTGAAAAAGCAATTTTTTTTTTGACAGAGAGGCCAGGGATTTTACTGCTACTTGCTACTGGGTTTTGAGATAATTAAAAAGGGAATTTCTCCATATCTACCACAGGTAAAAATAAAAATTATTCAAGGCAGGGATATTTATGTCTTATTTCAGAGATTTTATTTGCACTGGCAGAATAGAATGGCTTCCATGTTTTTGAAGAAGAATGTTGTATGAGTACAGAAAAGCAGAATCAAAAAAAAAAACATAAATGTAAAAGAGGGTCATTAATATGGGGATTGACCCATGATTCTGGAGGGTGAAGTGTTCCAAGATATGCTCTCTCCAAGGTGGGAAAATGGGAGAGCTGATGATATTGTACACCATGAAGCCAAAATCCTGAGAACATGAAGTCAGATTTCCTCTTACAGAAGGAAAAGGACGTGGAGGCCTTAGCACCAAGGAGAGCAGAACAAGAAGTGTCCAGTTCCACATAAGGGGGAACTTGGTTTTCCATTCTATCTGGACCTTCACTTGAGTAGATCATTCCCAGTCACATTGGTCTTCCTATGGTTAGCCTAGTCACAGGCTCAAGGACTAAACTCATGGGGGACTGACAAAAAATGTGCCTATCAATAATTCTCTATCATCATATGAGTTCCTCTTTCTGTGCTGACATAAAAGTAAGCATCATGGTTGTAAAGTGAGGGTAATGAAGATGGTGTTAAGAGATTTGGCTATCTGTTTACTTTCAATACCTTTAGGTGTCTTAAATGTGTCTAACTAAGCTCAGTAAGTAGTCTTTTCCTGAAGACTTGCTTAACCATCATTTTTTTCCAAAGATGCAAGATCTCATTTATATTAGTTGTTAACATGGCAGAAGCCAATGTTAAGAATTCGATAACAGAAAAATAATAGTCAATTCTACTCTAAGTCTTTGGTAACTTTGGTCCCTGCTACCACAAAAAACATTAGATGATTCTTGAATGATGAGTGTAAATATGACATTATAATTAATAGAGTTGCAAGAAACAAAATATTTCTGTTTGAGTCTGACATTTAAAAGATTTGTGTGTATATCCCCTGCCTTCCTAGGCCATGTTTACTGTAAAACAAGGAATGATCTATTAAAGGAAACTTTAGCCAATTTAGATTTATTTTGATCTCTGTGTGTGAGCAGTTGTGGTATACAGTTCTTTATAGGAACAGAAAATCAGACTAAATTTCTATTATACAAATACATGTAGTAAGGGTGGGCTGTCCAAAAATGGATGTTTGTAAGCTGAAGTAGCTGAGATTCTGGTATCTTCTTGGTACATGTAGTGGATGTCTCAGTAGTCTTAGTCTGGTGTTGGTACCTAGAGGAATCCTGGATAGTGAAGGACATACTGTATGGAAGGCTGAAGATGCTGAGTTCTAGTGGCAAATAAGGATCACATCACTGCTTTTGCCTTACATCGTTTTCAATGTGAGCTGCTAGAGCAAAGTCATTCTCTCCCTGTTAGGAAATCCTCCCAGGGAATTCCTTCATAGACCCTCCCCCCCACGCCCCAGATGCATGTCTCCAGTTTGTTTCCAGACATAATCAAGTTGACAGCAAAGATAAACCATTACATGCAACAAGTAAACTTGTCACCCCTCAGCTACATGAAAACCAGTGGTGTAGCTGCCAAACCTTAACTAACCCTCCTCATTCAGATTGGGGTGGGAGAGACTCATCAAGGTGAGCCAGTGTTTGTGTTGAGTTTGTGAACCTTCTTTGCCCAGGTTAGCTATTCCTAAAATGGTTCGCTTGTGTGTTAATATATCTGTTACACACACTGGCCAAAGTCTCTCATTAAGGGAGTCACACAGACTGAATGGTCTCATCAGGACAGCAACTCTTCAAAATTGTATCTTCATCAATTTTTAAAATATTTTAATGGGATTGTAGACATAGATTAGTAGTTAAGAGTATTCACTGCTCTTGGAGAGAAGACTTGCATTGGTTCGTGGCATTCACAACTGTTTGTGACTTTAGTTCCATCGCATCTGATGCCATATTCTAGACCCTGGTGGCATCTGCACTCACACAGGCATGGTCCTACACAATGACAGAAATATATATACACTATTTAAAAAAATATTTATAGTTGTTTCTTGGTAATTTTTTAAATTTGAATTAAAATACAATTATATTGCTTCCCTCCTCTCTTTCCTTACGATTCTCAAAACCTTGTGGTAGGTTAACAATGCCCTTAGAATTCTGGTTCAGTTCACATAACCAACTACTTGATAAGAATAAGCCTATCACTTTCTGAGTGGACTTGAGAATCTCAAATTGTGAATGTATGATATTGATTTCAGACTTAGGCAACACATCAACTCCACTAAGATGGCTGGTGATCAGTCTTCCCCTACTGCTTCAAGTGCCCAAACCTTAGGAAGGTCAACCAGCCTTCAGAAAGCACTTAGGAAACATTTTATCTACAGATCATAGGCTTGGAAGAAGGAAGACACTAAGCCAGAGTTGATAATTGGAGTATTTTGTCATCTCTAGGATCTTGGAATCTTCAAAATAATTGCCTCGTGTTTTTGGCTGAGTAAAAATAATTCATGAGGCAGACTGGTTATGAACAGCTGTGTGTGCTGTGAAATGACAGAAGGCTGGTCTTACCCTCTGCCTTCTCAGTAGCACTGTCCTCCCTTCTTTCCCTGAGGACATCTGACATCTTCAATTGCATTAGGACTCACCCCTGCATTGAAATCACAGCTTCACAGGCAGAACACAGCAGACAGGTGAGAAGTCCCCTGATGGTAGAAAAATCTCATAATTTAAGATACATTTTTGACAGAAAGATTGTTGGTGGAGTTCTAAGCCCTTAACACTGCACATTCTCCTTTATGAATACAGTATCTGATGCTATATTGGAGCTGCATATTGCATAATGTCCTGAACTACCAGTAAGTACAACATATTGCAGTTGAACACAGTGAGGAAACAAGCAGAGATATATTACTATAATGCAGGCATTCTTTCTATTTAAAAAGTAGTTTAATTAACTAAGAAACTAATGAGAAAACCTGATGGAGCTATTTTTTTCTTTCAAGCGATACTAGAACTAAAATATTATCTTTTTAAAAGGTGGTTTTACATAGAAAACATATTCAAATATTCTAGCAGGACCCAAACAGTTTATTTTCATTAATGTTAATGAAAATTGGTTTCACTTCGGAGTATATTAACATAAACTTCATTTCAGAAACAAAAAAGCCAGGTAAATGGTGCATACTTTAGATCCCCACACTCCAGAGGTAGAGGCAAGCATATTCCTGCGAGTTTGAAGCCAGAATCCTATTTAAGTCTACATAGAGAATTATAATAAATCCAGGGCTACATGGCCAGTTCCTGTCTCTCCCCCAGAAATGTTTAAATACAAAAATATAAGCTGAACAAATTTAAGTTGATGTAAATCACTGAAAATATTAAGCTGATACTTTGAGAAACCAAAGTAAATAGGATTTTGTGTTACTTTTTTAAAAGATAAATATCACTAAGTAAATATTTGTCAATTTTAGTTTCTATATAACTTATTTCTTATAGTTGTATCATTTTTATATTAAGCAGATATGTTCTGCATATTGCATGCTTTATTAAATAAATTTTATTTAAATTTAATATATTCTAAAATATGGGAATTTAACTTTATATGCTTTTGTTTCTTTCTGACTGAATCAAATTCATGCTCATTGTTTTTTTGGTTTATCCAGACAGAGTTTTGCTGTTTAGTCCTTGCTATCCTGGAACTCACTCTGTAGACCAGGCTGGCCTCAGAAATCTACCTGCCTTTGCCTCTCAAGTGCTGGGATTAAAGACATATGCCACCACTGCCCAGCTCATGCTCAATTTTTAATGTAATGATCACTTTTTAAGCTGAACCCCAAAATGTGGTATGTATGTACAAGAATTATGAGTGATTTCGTGCAAGTGACAATATTTTATGAGACTTATCATGGGAGAATTGAGGCTGAGGTTTTGTAAAGATAATTGAAGGAAGGCTGATTTCTTTCTTTCTTTCTTTCTTTCTTTCTTTTATTTTCTGAGTTTTTTTTATTTACATTCCAAATCATTTCCCCTTTCCCGTTTCCTCCCTCCCTGAAAGGCTGATTTCTATATTAATCTTTTTCATACCATCTACTGTGAGAATCTGTTAATTAGGTAATTCCAAATATTCCTTTAAAATCACAATAAATGCAGTTTCCTGTCTCCAAGCTTTTAGCCTCCAACTGCCAGTCATCAGCCTTGGGGAAGCTTATAATTCCAAAGATATTTTAAAGATCTCTATGAGAAGTAGAAACTCTATAATTGCTTTGCATCTTTTTTTTTCTAAATAAAAACACTGCCCTACCTGGCCCAGGGACTTTTAACTCCATCACTTCTGAAAGTCTGGATTTAAAGGAATACACTTCAACACCTTCCATATGACTTAACTAAATCCTAAGAGATACATTGTCTCAGCGGCAGAGCCCAGACACAACCTCAGCGGCGCCAAATGCAAGAATGAAGGAGGAATGTAAACAGCTTGATTGAGGGCGGCTCCTGCGGCACCTGTGGTTTTGACAGCTTTTGCTACAGCTTGAGGAGGAAACAGGTTGCCAGTTTGTTCTTCAAGAGCACTTCTGGCATCCAGGTAGTACCCAGCCATCACACACTGCCAGCTGTGAAGGAAGCAGTTCCCTTGTCACCTCAGAGAATGATGCTTCTGCTGGAAGATCCCTCTAGCTATTTCACTGGGCAAGAAAGTCACAAAGGATCAAATGCAAAACCCCAGGAGGCTGAGGTGTTTGAGGAAAGGCTCCTTACTACAAGCTGACTTCCAAACTTGAGGCTGGTTTCAGCGGGTTAAAAAAAAGAACATTTAATTGTAATAATTTTTGAAAATATGAGCGCTCTGAGGAATAAATAGGCTAATGAAAACAATTGTATGCCAGAGATTTCAACTGCTTGTGTCTTCATACATTCTCACCAGGAACAATAAGTAGAATAACATGTCAATGGCAAACACTGTAAATTCAGACAAATATCAGTGAATTATTTTCTTAAATGGAAAGCCTTTAACTGTGACAATATACTCCATGTGCTAGGACTACTTCATAAGTCACGTGACTTAGACGACAGTTGTGTTGTTCTTTTTATTGTCTTGTTGTGTATTTTGTAACATTAAATTCGACTTTCTAGAACAGGTTGGTTTTGATGGAGATCATTATATACCCCAGGCTACCCTCAAATTCATGACAAGGCTCCTTTCAGAGCCTTCCTGCTGCCACAATTACAGAAAGAGAAGCCAGCATATGAAGCTTAAAATATGCCTTCTGCCAATTTCATATATCATAGAACTTCAGTAGTTAACGCCACACAATTTAACAGGTGTCTATAGTTAAATGTTTTGATTCAATCAGTAAAAGAGATTAGTAGAACAAGTATTCACATATGCATTTTAAAGATGGATTTAAGAACTAAAGAAATTTCCTGTGATGATTTAGAATTGTTCGATTTTATTTTTATTTCAAATCAGTAGCAAAAGTAAATTATTTAGTAAATTTTTCAAGCAACTTGGTTACTAACAGAAAGAATAACTAAATTCCTACCTAGCACATATTAAAGTCCAAATAGACAAGAGTAAAGGTAGATAACAGCCTAAAATATAAAAATAAAGTGGAATCCCAAGAAACATTGGAGGAAAGAATAAGGAAATATTTTAGAAACTTGAGTACAAAAATTTGTTTTATATCTGTCATAACAATTAGACAAAATAAAGAAAAATATGCACAAAGGTAGTGATTTAAGTCCACAGAACTGTCTCCAGGGGGAAAATAGGAAGGAGGCTATGTCCTGAGTATTTTTACACAGAAATAAAACAACTTGGAATGTTTCATCTGAAAGAAATGGCAAACACTTGAGTTAGTAGAAATGTTTATTATTATTTGAGCATTCTAATCTGTGTGTATGTGTGAAATATTGCAACATGCCTACTATGTTAATGTGTATAAATTTTATAAATCTGTTTAAAAACTAAGTTTTAAAATAGCATGATAAATTTAAAATAAAAAATGTTCACAGTGATATTAGGGATAAAACTTTACATGTATAATAATATAAAATTCTCTACTTCTATTATAAGATGCTTTCCCAGCTATTGGGTTTGCATTTTAGAAAAACTAGACAATGCTAAACAGGCAGTTTATGAATGAGGGAGTGAGAGTGGCAGGTGAACACGGATTATGAATGAATGCTTTTGAACATGGATCATGAATGAATGTACAAGTAGAGATGGGGAGAAGAGGCAATGATTGCCTAAAGATGGTAGGATGAGAAAAAACAAAGGGAAAGAAAGAGCATTGAAGAGAAGAACAGAAATGAAACACTGCTTACACAACAAATTGGACAAAGATTTGGAAAATGAACAGCTCTTCTCATTAATTCACCTTAGAGTCCAAGGCTAACTGTGTGGATTTAACTTGAAGGCATTATTCATAGAATACCAGTCTGGCTAATATTGTAGCTGTAAACATACCCATGGGAGAATGCTGTATAAAAGGCATTATAATTAAACACCACAATTGTTCATTAAGCTATTATTTAATTAATAGCACAGATTACACTCGACATTTAAACTTGACTTAGTTTTTAAAATGACAACAATGTATATATATGTATATACATATATATGTTTATACATATAAATGTATTCACATTTTATATATATATATATATATATGCTACTATAGTATTGTCTATTTTAGAACATTCCCTAAATTTATTTTTGAGCACAAAATGAGAGGTTCCAGAGTAGCATATTGAACTTCTTCATAGCAGTGTATGCTTACATGTTTGTATTACTACATCACATGTGAGTAAGTAACTCAAAAATATACTGTCAGAGAAAAGTAGCATTAATTATATTTGTCATTTTATAATTACATACTCTTGTACTATGTCTTCTTTAATGGATGTATATCTTTGTCACAAATGAGTGAGATATTTTCACAATGATTAAAAATCATTTTCTCACACTTTAATTTTGACCCATTTCTGATAATTTTTAACCATTGTGTATTTCCACTTTAGTAAATGGGATTTTGTATGGGTACAACTTTTCCAGCACAATTTATCTTGAGTTCTGTGGCCTGAAGTAAACCTCCTTCCCTTATATTTCTGTGTTTACTGGTTGTTTATTCTCTGTACATCTGACAATTCATTTAATCTATAATTCAAATATGCTCAGCATATCTCCCCAGATTTGACAATCTAGTTTATAATTGCTTTCATTATTATACAAAATCTTGAAAATTGCTAGGTCAATAATAGGGTTACAAATAACCGATTCTCAACCTCTTCTTTACAGCAACTCAAAATGATGCCATTTAGTTTTGAACACGTCTCAAAAACCACGAAAAGCCTCTAAACAAAATTAAGTTTAATTCACTCTTTAGGGAAGTGCTTCTACAGACCATTGGAAGGAAGGGGGAACCAATTTAAATAAATTATCAGATAGTCATTTTATCCAGACGAGTGCTACTAATTACAATCAGTTTCCTCTATTCATTAAAACTCGTCCAGCCTGGATCCACTCTGTCAGCAGTCACTCCAGTTGCTTGAGAGCCTTATCTCAACTCTTCTTTAAATACATTACATAGTTTAGACTCTCGCTAATTTATAGACATTTCTAGGCATCCCTGAAAAGTGTCTATTTTTTGAATGCGACTTCTGTTTTATTATATTTAATCTTTAGTCTTTTTTCATTGCTGTCTTCTCAATAATCTGCAATCTCTGTTTTAATCATCAGGAGTTTAAAGCTATCAAGTAGGTGTCTAGCTCAAGCAATGCATTCTAGGGAGAATCCATCCATTGTTCTTATAGGAAGTTTAATTTGGTATAGTTTATTGCTTTTGTGACTAATGTATTGCATACCCATGCCAGAAAAATCAAATGGAATTGAAGTGAACCATCCTGAAATCACCACAGCATCCTAGCATGTCTTTGCTCAATACATCAAGTCTGTTTGGTTTGTTGGACAGTTGTAGTTGATTCTGTAAAAGCTATATGTACTATGGGATGTATGACAAATGATCTCTGGGTGTAAGTATGTCTTTCATTGGCATTTGAGTTATTGGGTCTACTTATTATAGTGATGTCTCTAAGTCAGAAATCTGAAGGCAGTCACATGTTTGTATTTTTAGGTCATAGTGAGTCCTATGCATCCACCACATGCCCGCACAAAGAGGTGCTATTTAGTTTTAGAAGCTCTAACTTTTTAAATATGGAAACTGAGTATATGTGGTATAACACTTTCATAAATTAACCAGAGTGGAGGGAATTCTCCCCATTTGTTCTTTCATCTTTAGTATCTGACTGAATGCTTATAGCATTACAGATTCTCCCTCAATATTTGTTGACTTAAGTATGTTATCTATCGCTCAAATTTGGTAAAGAATGTGAGCCTGGGAGTGAAGCAATGTTTTAATTTGACTTTACTTATTTAAAGACTTTCCAAGACCTGGCTATCTGCTGATAGGAAACAACATCATTCTAAGTTTTAAAAGTTGAAGATTCATTGGGAATTCTTTTATCTCCTTAGCAATTAATTTACATCTACAGTAATTAATTTTTGAGAAACCTGCAAAAGCCTATTAGCTGATGTTCACAAGCAGTGGCTCCAAACTTGGGAAGCTGGAAGGAATAAATCAGCCTGTATCAGCCAGATATGTTGCCCTGGCAGATAGCTTTGGCAAGCACCCAAACATAAATAAACTATTACCAAGTTTTGGCAAAAAATAATTAAGTTCAGCTTAAAATGCATCCAAAAATCCATTGTCTGATGGCCCATAGAAATGAATAATTCCATTTTATACTGATAGAGGATAGGCTCAGGAGGAGTTCAAAGCAGTATTGTAATAAGCAGGCATTCATAACTTTTTTTTTTGTAAACTAGGAAATGCATTCCTTTATGTGTAGAATTCATTGAAAAATAATACCTAATGGAAAGACATTCTCCTTGGAGGCATGGACCTAGATTGTCTGTGTAGAATGTACTACTCAGAACCCCATCATCAGAGAGGCTGAGATTTTCAACTTTCTTCCAACTTTCAAGTGGTTCCTTAAAAGCAGATTACCTCCCCCTCCTTTCAGACCTTTCTGGAGCAGTGATGTCTTCGAAGGTTTGGATTCTGACACAGCTAAAGCACAGCATTTTGTCCTGTAGCAAACGTGCAGACATGTCATTTCCCTTCCTAAAGGCCACTGCACCTCATGCTCTGCTTTCACTCTCATTGCATACTCATAACCGACAGTTTGATACACTGTCTAGAACAGATGGACCATTACTTAGATCAGAAGTGGTAGATAGGGTCTCTTCTTTTCATTTTAAATTATTGTCACTTATTCAAAAGCATCATTAGACTTTCTTTAACATGAAATTGACATGGTTATCTGGATTTAAAAATAGGTGCTGGCATCTCATGACATCGAAAAATGTTTAGTTTCGGGTTTTATTTGCTTATTGCTTATCCCTTCCTGTCACAGATGATTCAGTAGGTAAACTGCCCACGAGACTTCCCTACCAAGACATGGCTTCCTAGAAAGAGGCTTCCTGGAGGGTTGGACATCACTAGAAAGTCTTGCTCATTATTTCTGACTGGGGGTGAACTTTAAGATACACAAAGAGCTCTCCTTCTTAACCAGTTTCCTCTCAGTTCTTCACTTCCACTTCTAAAAGTCAGTCAGTAAAATGCCCCCACATTTCTCACCTTTGTAGCTGCTTCCCATAGCTAATCATACTTACTGGAAAAAAGACATAAGACGGGGTATTGTAAGCCACTGTAACAAGTGAGTAAACAAAATAATTACGCCCAAGGAATCCTCAAATTAGTTTTAATTAATAAATTAGAAACTTAAGAGGTCTCAGCTTAAGAAGAAACAATGTCCAATGTAATAATTTATGCCCAATTTTTGAATCAGTTGAAAATACTACTTTTTATATTCCAATCCATATAATCACAGCTATGTAAGAGTTTACTTTTAAAATCTGTTAAACATAATGTTTACTTTCTGAACACTTTAAATTTCAGTAATTTCCATGTAATACCTTTATGATATTAAATTTAGTTTTTAAATTCAAGGAAATATGAAACTATTCAAGAAATTATGAAATTATTAGAAAAGTTTGTTCATCAGATTACTTTCATCTGAACAAGTCAGACTCTGAAGCCATTCTTAAGAGAATTTGCCTTAAAACATAAGGACAAACAGCACAGATTAATTTTACCAAGGCAATAGGAAAATTAGAGAGACAGTAATAAATATCTCCAGAATTCTGCACTAATATGTAAATGATGGTGAGAAATTTGGTTGTTTGGCTGTGATGTCTTTTCCTTTTATTTTCATTTTCAGAATGTAAGAGAAGAAATTTAGTTTGATGTCATTAATCCACTCAGCTTCCTGCCTTTTCCATTAGTATCGATCAAGAAACCATCACTTTAATTACCTTTGTCTCCTAATTTTTCTAAAGTTCAGTTTTAGTATTACCCTATTCATCACATTTTTTGAAACTCAGTATTCTGGGTAAGATGAATTCTAGAATGAAGAAAAAAATTATCATGCATTCCAGAGGCGGTCACCCTGACAACCATAACTTCAATCTACCACCTCACTATTACAATTAAAAGGATATGAGCAAGAATCATCTAACAAAAATATTCTGTACTCTTTACCTGAAAACTACAGTATAACCTCAGGGTTTTGCAGTAGTGTGTATTATAGACAAAGAAGTCACTGGTAATTTGCACCAAGTATATTTGGCTAAATGAGCAGAACTGCAATTCAGGTAGGCAATGTATATGAATGCCTGGTGACTTGGAAGAAGCCTCTTGGCCACTTGGGTATTTATGCAAATGTGTTTCTTCATAGAGTGTGTGCAACTGAGTTAAGCCTTGGAACAATCCTGGCAAAGGAGCTAGGAAAACACAGGTCCCTTGAAACTGCAATGACGACTCCAGTCTATTTTTAAGTACCAATCTTCCTTTCTTTCTATACTCAGACCCTTAACCCTAGAGTATTTACCTTATAAATAGTTACTCGAATCTTAATATACCCAAGAACTATTTCAAAAGCTTTAATATATGAATTCATTCAAGCTTAAAAACAATTAGGGAAAAACATACTGAGTAGCTTGCCTAAGGATAAACACTGAAAAATAGGCTCAAGAAAGGCTTGAAAAGCAAGGAACTATAACTTCTGAAATTTTCACCAGTCTACCCTGAACAATAAGGACAGACAGCAACTTACATTAAATGGACGATACCAAGTTTTGTTATAAAATCTTTGAAAAAAGACTTAGCTACCTTAGATTTTTGTAAACAAACCAAATTTAAAAGTATTGTATTATTCTCTGGAATTGTGAGGTTTCATTACTCTGAAGAATTTATTCGCCACTCAGGATCTATGCCAGCCCCTTGGTAATGATGAGGATAGGCATTTCTGAGCTGTCTTGGCCTCTTCCACGTTGTTCAGCCTCTAAATGGCAGTTGGGTGTCCTGCTGAACTGTATCCAGCTGGCAACCTAAAGTCTTAGTTATAATTCAGAATTTTGTCTGTCTAAATATAATTCAAATTCATTGCCAGACAGTCTCGTAGAAAGCCAAACAATGAATAAAACAGGAAATACCTGCTTAGAAAGTCAGCAGAACCTGGAAGCAGGGGACTTGGGTTTTATCTGGAACTACTGTTAATTGGATGTATAATATTGAGTTAGTAACTTTCATTCCCAGGGCTCAGTTACCTCATATGTGGATGGAGAATTTGTACCAATCAGAGTTATTTAATCTACAACACTCCATGATCTACTAAATTAATGACAATGTATCATGTCTGTAATTTAATGGACATGACAGTACTTTAAAACTTCCATATTTAGATATGAGTCAGAGAAGAAGGATAACATAGCCTCACTACCCTAGAATCATTGCAGGACTTCCACAACATTAAGTTCATCCTTTACTCCTTAAGCTTTTCTAGAAACAACAACAAACCCAAATGAACAAAATACATTGCTGCCCCTAGAAAGCCTGGGTCAGGAAGGAGGTTGACTTTCTATATTAAGACTGTAGAAACAGTTAACATTTTTTTGCATGCTGAAGTTATTACTCTTTTGCAAGAAAATAAGATTCTGTGTGCTTCATCTCTCTACTTGTTTGTGGGTAAAGTTTCAGAGTTTAAAAGTTAAAGGAAAACCTGAATTGTTTACTAGGGGTGTAAATATTTTCAGTCATAGTAAAACATGTCACTGTACATAACTAGAGCATCTAGAGTAATTGACGCTTTGGGGGTCGTTTTCATAGCTAACCAAGCCCACAGGCATTCCACTCACGCAATAAAATAAATCCAAGTGTTGATGTTGAAGAAGCATGTGAATACAAGATTATTGTTATCCTTCCAGTAGACATTTCATGCGACCACAGACAGCCAGAAGAATGCTCATTCTCTCTTCCACTCTTGGACACTTGGCAGAAAATGCAAAGAAATAGTGACTTTGGATATAAACAAAGAATCTTCCTCTTATGATAGATATGTTATTATATCCTAATAGTTCAAAATTTCTTTAGCATCAAACAGATCAGACAACTTGAAATGCTAATTTTTTAATAGCCTGGGCAAGTCACTATGTGTGCAGCACCCCTGTTTCCGTATTTGAACCAGAGTAATGATATGGATTGTTCTAATTAAATTTTATAACTTATTAAGATTTTTTTCAGTGCCTTCACAGTAAAATTCCATGTCAAACATCTTTGTCTTTCCCTGTCTCTCTTCATAAGTTGAATTTTAATAAGTTCATTTTTGACTACTGAAATTTTGATTACTAAATACATTAATTATTTATAGCCTATTGAAAATATAAAATGATTGTTAAAATATATTTACTATTACTAAATGAGCTGTCAAATTGAAGTTTTATTGCTTTTACTCTTCATATTTACTATGCAGTACACACACACACACACGCACACACATACACACACACACCACACTACTAACTCTCAAGCATAGACTACAATTCTAGAAGTATCTCAAAACAAATAAAACTGGTTCAAACTATCTAGATGTGAGCACTAACCCTTACTAACTGCTGAGGCTGTTTACATTTATTTCTGTTTTCTTTCTTCTTTTCTTTCTCTTCCATTTCACATCCTTCTCCTTATTCTACTATCCCTTTTCTTTTTTCTGTACCCTATCTTTACTTTCCCTTCCTTTCCCTTTCTCCTCCCTTACAAACACGTTTCTCCATCTTCTTCAGAATAGTGCATTAAACTTATTTTATAAATGAGTCCCTGTGTTAAATTCTAGGGAAGTTAAAGAGACTGTATAGGCATAGACTGGAAAGGATTCCCATCTTGAAAGAGCTCATAGTCAGCAATGAAGAAAGGAAACACATGAGCCAACCATGACATCACTGATGTGTTTATAAAAGGAGAAAGAGAGAGGAGTTGCATTCTATGGATGTATGTGGTGAGGTATGGGGGAAGGGGATGTCTTAGACAGCCCATGCTGAGGCATCCCTTCCCCATGAGGGACCACAGGAAGGTATAGTATAGAATGGAGTTTATTCAGGGCATGGGGAGGGGAGTTAAGAGGGTAGTAGAGGCAGAGAAAGGCAGAAAGAGGGAGAAAGTAGAGAAATAAAGGCTGAGAAATAAAAGTAGAGAAATAAAAGCACATGGAGAGAGAGAGGGAAGGGAACAGGGAAGGAAGGGGGAAGGGAAGAATCCAAGAGGTCAAGAGAGGAACTAGAGAACAAGAGATTAAGAAGGGGAGGAGGGGGCAAGCATCTCATTTTATAGTGGTCAGACCTGCCTGGTTGTTGCCAGGTAACTGTGGGGAGGAGCATACCTGGCTTTTGCCAGGTAACTATGGGGTGGAGTTTAGACAGAATGCTACCAATCACTTTAAAGAAAATGGCAATTATGTGGAAGTCTCTAAAGAGGCTATAAGAATAGTCTTCATATCCAGGTTAATTTAAGATCCCAGTGTCTTCCTCTTCTCAACTGAGCCTTTGCTTTTTTTTCCTTTGGGTTTAGAATTTCATCACTGTGATCTAGTTTACCACCAGGATGATGTGCATATAGAAATACCATGTGTGCTTGTGTATGTGTGTGTGTGTGTGTGTATACATGTGTGAATTTTTGTGTGTGTCTATTTAATGGATACACTCTATTTTTAAAAAAGATTGAACATAGAAGGTTGCATTAGATAAGAAAATGTGGGCATACTTGATTTCAAAATCAATATTGAAACTGCAGTAATTTCTCAATAGACAGATAAATTGAACATCTCATGGAGAGAAGAGATAACTGAATGAACAAAGGAAGCAAACATGTACATCTGTTTTATAAGGAAATGCATTTTTAAATAAAACCAAGATTAGAGTAAGATCATGAATAAAAGATAATAGCTTTAATTTTGAGTTATCATAATTAGGATGTATTTAGAGCTTCTTTGTTTTTATCAATTTTAATTTCATTTATGGTTTTAACATAGTACTGTTCTTTAATTGGATTTGAGACTTCTCTTGGAGTCAATGTTCAAACCTGATCACCACAGTTATTTGCTATAGAGTGTCTAACGTGAAATTGAGAACGTGTCTGAAATCATTGGCTATCAAGGAATGGAATACAGTTAGTAAAAATTAGAATACAAAATCAGTGAGATTCCAGCATCGGTATGTCAGAGTACATAAGGATCCTCTAATTGCATGGTTATATATGACAAAGTAAGAAGCAAGAAAGCTTGGATCCATTCCAGCTTTCACATCAACTCGTTGAGACGATTTTCACACTAGAGACTTGTCAATGTCCTTTGAGTAGTCTTTAATTGAAATCAACAGACATTGTCATGAGACAGAGGAAGGTAGAAAGTGAATAAGACAAAACACTTTAGTAATATTGCCCCTTTTCCTTGATGCTTTCTAAAGATCTGGGATAAAAATTGTCCCCAGAGTGGCTTTAAGTTCTCACTTCTCTCTCCATCTTGGGAGCCACCATTCCCCTGCAAGGCTCCTGCATCTGCAGCAGTATCTTCAGCAGCAAGATGACATCATCCTGTACTTACATGTATGTCTTAGAAAGAACAGGCAGATGCTTGCTTTTACTGCTAAGTAGGGAATACTAGAAAGGAGACAGCTTGTATTTTGATCTTTTCAAAACTGGCCCCAGAGCATGTTTTCTTATAAAACCATTATAAATGGCTACAGTTTTATAGATTGTTTAAAATCTCATTACAGCCAACTATAAAAGTCCTTTGTGATAGAAACATCTTTGGATGTAATTTATTTCCTTTCTTATATGAGAAAATGAATTCAATAATATTCTACCTCTTCAGACTACCTTACATCTTCCTTATTAATACTTTTAATGTTCTTCATAATTTTTCTTTTTATACATATAATATTTTTTGAGAAAAAAAATCTTACATGTTGTAGCCCTGTTTGCCTGAACTCACTTTTGAGAGCGCTCTGGTCTTGAATTCACAAGAACACATCTGTCTCTTCTTTCTGAGTGAAGATTAAAGGTATGTACCACCATACGTACTGCCAATTTTATATTACAAGTTTTATAATAATTACTGTCTTCTTCATCATTATGTAAGCTTCTGAAGGGGCGTATATATCTCATTTAATCATTTTGTCAACATCTTTCTGAGATTCTGCTACATAGTAATTATACCACAAATTATATAAAGAATCAAGTGATAAAAGGGGTATACGAGTTTACTGTGAGTTAGGAGCTGGGCTATGTCATGATGGTATGTATTATAGCAAAGGCAGGACAAGTAACCTGGTTTCATAAAGCTGCAGTCTACCTTAAATGTAATAACAGAAGGGGACATACCTAAATAGCTACATGATGAATGATATGTGCTAAATCAGGAGAAGAAAATGGATACATAAGGGGGCAACTTCAGTTATTTATAATAAAAATTTAGTGTGAGGGCATCCATATCAGGTATTGATGAGCTAATATACATATTGAATTTTGTAACATAAGTTTATTATTTAGGCAGTATGTTTCAGTCATATTCATATATTTCAAAACTATAATACAAAGCACTCAATTTAAATGAGTTCTAGCCTCTATATATAAAGGTCAAAACTGAATATTTAAATATACTCCTACCATGAAATGATTGTAACAAGCCTGGCACTGAGACACTGTTCTGTCTCTCAATATCTTTTTGTTTTAAGCAAGAGGAGCAAATTTTACTTAAAAGAAGGCTAATGAGAAAATTTTTCCACATATAAGACTTGTATCAAAAAGTTAAGTTTGGACTTGAATCCAACCAGGGTGATATTATCAAAGTCTCTAATTTTTTTTTTAGCTCAACTTTTCTCATCTAAACAGGAAAAATGTGTTTTTTTAGACTTTCTGTAATATAAGGCATATATATAATATATGTAATCACACACACACATACATATACAAACACTCACATATATCTGAAACCATTTGGCACAAAGAAGTGATTAGCACATATGACTTCTGTAATATAAGCAGTTGTTTCAGAATGCTTACTATCCTCATAGGATACTAAGTTGATTGTGATACAGGTAAGAACTGAAACCTGTGTCTTACTTCGTTTGCTTATTTTACTTCATAGAGTATCATCTGATTCCCTGACTTTCCTCAGTTTCCTCCAAACACATTTTGTAATATGTTTTGACTGAATTAAATATATTCCATGTATAAAGAAAAATAAGTTCATTATTTATCTGGTAAGAGTAATTTGCAAAGATAGCAATGACTGTAGCAGCGAGGATGGTATGCACATGGAAACAAGGTAAGATAATGCAAAATGTGGGGCTGGGGTGGAGTAGTGATAGTCAAATGTTCTGTTGGTAAAGGTACTTAAGCAGAGCTATTCAACACAAGCTAGATCTTCAGTGAGAGAATGTTACGAACCATTGTCAGAAGGACCCAAATTTTAAGAGAAACTATGCTTATAAATAAGAAAGGCAAAAAACAGTAGCCTTTAAAGTTGTGTGTAAAATTTAGTGATCTCCTCACATATGTACTAGGAAACCTCTCCTATCATTGTGTCTAATATGAATCTTACATAGCTTCCATATTTTCCATTCATTGACTCCTTCAGTAATCACCATCTTGTTTAAGGCTCTGACTATATCTATTCATGTCTTGAAGCATGGTTTTCTTTCAAATTTTCTCTTTATCTCTATATTTTTGCTTAATTTTGTGTTCTTTTCTTTCAACACGGTGTGTGTCCTATGATTACTATTTGCAAAGCCACTTATTGTAGAAGTCATCGTATCTATCACTAAGAACATGAAGAACTGCCACCTGCATCTAGAAATGCTGCCTAATGTGGCTATGTATTCACAGCAACTCACCATTGAAGTAAATTCTGGAGATTTCACACAGGAAAGAGAAAACACCTACATTCGTGTTTGCTATCAATGATCTACAAAGGTCAACTCTAATTAATCATTCTTCCTATTTCCCACTGTGAATGTCTCTCTTCTTTCCGATTTGCTCAATGAGTTGGAAGACATTGACATGTTTCTTAAGAGCAACAGTTTTAACATGCATTTTAAGAGGAAACCCCCTGATGCCTGGCCCTCAAATTTAGGAAGGAATTTGGAACTGAACACCCTTTCACTCCTAGATGTAATAGATCTAGAAAATAATCCCACTAGAGTGAGTGAAGCAAACTACGTGTAATCCATTATGTAAGGGCTGAGAAAGACCGTGTATCTGTCCTGTAATGGCTAAGTAAGGACAGCTCCATGGGGAGGATACCCATTTCCCTAATAACAAGAGATAAGATGGATTGCATTTTCAGCAATCTCACAGAGAAGTAGCCAATAAACTTCATATCTCCAGTGTATTATCTGACTCAAAGCCATAGTGGAGAAACTGCCAGTAAACTTTTAAAATGAAACAAACTAAATTGAAAGAAAAAAATGTTTTGCTCCCAGCTCTGTGTTGGTTTTGTTAACTGCTCATTCAGATTATGTTTCTAGAATGCTTTCTTCTCTCCTTCCTTTCTTCCCTCCTTCTCTCCCTCCTTCCCTCTTCCTCCTTTTTTGTTTTTGTAGAAAATAGACTCTTCTCACATACAGCACCTCGCCACCACAGTTTCCCTTCCCTCTATTCCTCTCCTCTCCTCTCCTCTCCTTTCCTCTCCTCTCCTCTCCTCTCCTCTCCTCTCCTCTCCTCTCCTCTCCTCTCCCCTCCCCTCCCCTCCCTTCTCCCCTTTCCTCCCCTTCCCTCCCCTCCCCTCCCTTTCCCTCCTCTTCTCTCCTCTCCTCTCCTCCAGATCTCTCCCTTACTTCCCTCTTCAGAAAAAATAGGCCTCCAGAGATGAATGTCAAACTGAACAAAACAATTTCTACAATAAGAAAAGGCAATAGCCCTAATATGGAGGCTGGACAAGAAAACTCAATAGGAGGAAGAGTGCCAAGAGCAGGAAAAAAGTCATGGATATACTCACTCCCACTGTAAGGTTACCCAAACACACCACAGAAACAAGCCCCTAAGTTCATTTTTCATATCATAGACAACCCTTAATATGCAATTCTTTAAAAATATGACATATTGGAGATAAGTAACATGTCTGTCATGTAAAAAGTATTATTTGCAGTACTTTCATCATATTGTTCAGTTCAGTTTCACATTATCAACTCTTTTAAAAAAATAATTTACTATTAATCTGTTTAAAATAATATGGAATGACTCTGACTCAATAAGCTAACAGAAAGCAAAGTAGTAACTTTGAATTGAAAAACATTATTGCAGTGTTCCAGCACTTGGCATGGTCCAGAGAGATCTGCACTTTATCAGCTAATGGTTTTAACTAGTAAATATTGTTAAGTCTCAAGAAGCCTAGAGATTAAACAAAAGTGCTCCAGAGAGGTGTGAGCATGAGCCTGTGAAACAACTGCTTCAAGGTTGCAGGCAAAGGTGTGAGCATCCCTTTGAGGGGTAGAATATGAAGTCAGCATTTTTCCTGCTGTTATTTCCAAGGGAAGCAAGAATAACAACATTCCTTTTTTGTTACTGCTCTAGTGGGGGATTCTCCGAGCCAACCATTTGCAACTATATTACCCTAAAGGGGGTTTTCAAAGTAGCAGTCAAAGTGTTCCATTTCTACAGAATCAGGAGGTAGACTATCTCACCACTGACCACTTCACTGAACACAACTCAAGAGATTATGTAATGAATAAAAAGATTTTTATTTTCCCCTGTGAAAATAATTTGTTTTATAGAATAAGGAGGTCATTCCATGGAGCTAGTAAAGCCACGGTTATATTGTTGAACCATACCTTGACATAATTTATAATTCAAAACCAGTGTCATTTTATGGGATTGTGAGTCTTCACTTACATACTGAGAAATAGCTTTGTTATATTTAACTCCACATTACAGACAAACTTAAAACTTAACACCAAGTCAGAAAAATCAAAACCAAAACCAAAACAAAACAAGAAAACCAAAATCCACACAGAAACTATCGGTTAAATGTCACCCAGAGGTATATAGAAATGGAATTAATAATTTTAAACTTTATTTTTTTAGTGAGGAGCTGTAGTGATGGATCAGTGTTTAAAAGTCCATAGTCCTCTTCCAGAGGACCTGCATAAGGTTTCCAGCACCCATATAGAATGCTTACAAACCACTAGTAACTTCAGATCCTGGGAAGCTGATGTCCTCTTCTGGTCTACATAAACACCCCACAGGATGTGCATAAGCTGCACACACACACACACACACACACATACACACAAAAAAATAAATAACAAATTAGTCTTAAAGTACAATAAAAAAAGTTAATGGAAAATTATTTTAGTGAACATGTTTCTTAATATTTGTTTGCAATTCTCAATAAAAGTCCTTTAGAAATCCAGTGTATATGCTGGCTCATTCAGATTAAAATAAACAGCACCCAATGATAAGCAATAGAAATGGAAGCATACTAATTTGGACTGAACTATTGATATACTAAAATGTATTCTGGAAAGATCCACATCTAGTGTAATATTCATTCTACTGGGAGAGAATCTCAGCATAAAGATGTGATAATGGTGATGGGTAGTTGACTCACCTTAAGTTGCCATGTTCAACACAGTACTATATGCTTAACTAAGTACTGTGTGGGGGAAAGTTATGATCTTTGTTCGTAAGCAGTGTGCTATCTTCTAAAGTTATAAAAGATTGACAGGCTAATGTGTTACCAAACTGCAAAGTCACCCTTCAGTTAAAGTCTCTACATCTAACAAAGTATGATCTTGCTTAAAACATGAACATAGAAAGTGTCAATGTAAATAAGAACTTGACAAAGATAGGAAGTCAACCTTTACCTTATTGTGGCTTCATGAAACTCTTGTTAAGGCACAGTCCGGCCATGGATTATAGACTTAAAACCATATCACTGAAACTGATAAGTAGAAAATAATATTGCCTTCAGCCTATACATAATCTACAAAAAATTATGACATTGAAGTTCCTTGTTGTCGTAATACCTGAGAATAAATAACTTGACTTTAATCAATTAAATGAAATTATCACTTTTAAAATACATTGCTTTGTGAGGTTTTGCTGTTTTTGTAAATTTTTCTCCCCCTACTTTTTCCAAAAAAAATGTATGCATTGCATCCTTAGATGACTAATACATGTTAAATAATGGTTTGGGGTGAGTGAGGGACATCTGTCAAGGGAACAGATCAACTGGCCAATTGAAATGTCATTTCTCCACTTCATGTAGAATGCTGCCTTGTCTCTTTGCTGTCTCCTTCACTCTCTTTCCATTTTATTCTTTGGTATTTTGATTTAGACATAACAGCTCAGACCTAATTTAAACCGACAGCAGAATCAAACACTGTGACCTTGCCAGGATTGTTCCAGGCCTTCAGCACAATCCACTGGGGGGAAGGTGTGAGCAAGGCTGGGTGAGAGCAAATGGGAAAGGAGTGAGCTCTTACCAGATGGTCCTATGGCTCAAGCCCAGAGTTACTGGAGGACTAGTTATGGGCCCGAATGCATCATAGCCTGGCTTTCAGGGGAATATAGGCCGTGATGTAAAGAAGGTAAGAAGAAAAATGGGACATTTGAGAATGACAAAATTTATAGGAATGGAATTGTGAAGACCATGTCTCTACACAGCAGCTGTGGAAACTGAGTGACTGGGATTTGCTCAGGTATGAGGAAGTAGCCATTGCTACATTTGGTAACAAGGTAATTATTGCATAAAGGAAGGTTGGGGTAGGACTGTCTCTCAGTACCCTCTGGAGTGTTTTGAGCTATACCTGCAGTGTTAATATGTATCCATTATCCAGCAGTAGGCAGGGTGGTGATCCCTGCAGATGGTGCAGTAGTGCTTCTGCATTATTTTGTTATTCAGAATCCTAATAGATTAACTGAATTTCTGGTGAGCCTTTTCACACACACACACACACACACACACACACACACACACACACACACACAAAATCTGCTTTTAGATATTCCTCCAGATATCAGAAGGACTGGGAACCCAAACCAGCAGGTTCTTGATGTTAGATCATAGATACTCTAGCTTCCAGTCCCTCTCTTCAAAGTCAGATGCCTTAAACAGAGTCGATAAGCAACATCTGCAATGGCCTCGCATCCTTCCTCCCTTCTCCAGGGAAGCTTACTACCACCCACCATGCTAAGGCACAAGACAAGTTTGAATTCTAATTAACTCTTCCTGATTATACCCCTCCATGAGGCTATGTAACCTACCCAGTATGCAACCATCTCCAAACCCCAGAAACATCTAAGAGCTAGATACTATCTTTGTGTATTGGAAAAGAAGAATCCTTCCCCTTTTCTTCCAGAACCCTTATCACAGAAAACATTTCTGGGCCAAGTCTTTCTTTGCTGTGAATCAAGATGGGACATTCTGAATAGGTGATCAGGTACTATCTTTAGAATAGAAGTCAGGGAGAAAGTGGGAGAATACAGTGACTATGAGAACGTTTCTAGGAAGCATCAGAGGAAAGCTGGGGTGGGTGGAGGGATCAAGGTAGTACCCAGGATGGGAGATGCCTATAGTGTACTCATAGTCTGGGCAGGTTAGTTATTAGATATGAAGCAACAATAAATAAATAAATAAATAACAACAGGGATAGTCTAAATGGCTACTATTTAGTGTCCACTTGCTTTGTACAAATGTCTGTTAATTATCTATCTATCTATCTATCTATCTATCTATCTATCTATCTATCTACTTACTTATACATTCATCTATAGGTTAATTTACATTTTTTTCTGAGACAGATTGTCACTTCAAATTGTAGCTCAAGCTGACCTCAATGTCCTTATCTTTCTTCTTCAAGATGTAAATAGCTGAGATTTCATGTGTGTACCAAGACAGGAAACACTCGTATTATTTGAAGTGCTTATTGGGATATATCTTGTAACCTCTTTCAATCCACATGAGGACATAGGTACTTAGAAAGTATAAAAGTTGGGTTTGCAGTTGTCTTCAGTTTGATTCAAGAACATTTTTACTTGCTGCAAAGAGGTGCCATGAGTCTCCTTCTCCTCGTGGACATTCTGTCTGAGCTGTGTCTTTAATCCCTGGACTTTGAGGTACTAAAAAACATAAATATACATAGTGTTCTCCATGAAACAGAACGTGTAGTCACTAAACAGAGACCTAGAAATAAAATTCCTGGGAGAGATAATGAAATAATCATATTCTTTCTATCATAATTGAAACGTAGCTTAATCAATAAGGCACATGTAAGCATGAGGACTTTGAATTTGATTCTGAAAGTAAAATTAAAAAAAAAACCTAGGTGTGGCATTGTGTACTTGTAATCCCACTGAGATGCAGATCTCTGGGCTTATAGGAAAGCTGGTTTATCCTAAGTTGTTAACATCTAAGTCCTTGTTTCAAAACTACAAACAAATGGGTAGAAACTGAAACAGTAGCTGATATTATCCATTGGCCTGTACATGTTCACACATGCACATTCTGAGATGTACACTCATGCTCAACAAGCAAACATATTGCTGTATTATTTTTACTTGCAGAGACATAAATACACATATATTCACTCCAAATATGGCACCAATGAGAGACCAAAATGAGATTATACCAAAAACAAACTATGGAAACCAATGTATTTATTAGGTTTCATTATATAACATTAGTGAGAACTCAAGTATAAGAGTATGGGTGACTGAAGAAAAGCTCCCATTACAACAAAGTGTCATTTTGTCATGGATGATGGCATCATGGAAGCTACATCCTCTTTTAGTCATCTTTTACATTCCAACACACTCTAGCTTCTGCCAAGATCACATGCAGATAAGACTTGGGGTAGGGAAGAATAATGGCTGACATTCAAAGTGAGAATCTTGTGACCATCCTTCTTCTACCACTATATGGTCCTTCTGTTCTTCTTCTGTCATCATCATCACCATCATCACCATCATCATCACCATCACCACCATCATCATTTGTCATGACTATTTGGCTAAATAAATTGCCAAATAAATTGTTGCTTTAGGATAACATCATATTATTCCTGGGAGAGGGGAGATGCTACACAACACTCATCAACCTACAGAACACATGTATATCCACACACACACCACCACCACCACCACAACTAACCCACCATACCCAATCCAACAAAGTGGTACACACTTATAACTCAGAATTTGGAATACAGAAACCAGAAGATCCATGGAGTCTGCCAGTCTAGCTTATTTAGTTTGTTTGAGGTCAATGAGAGATTTGATCTAAAAAAAAAAAAAAGAGTAGATTGTACTTGAGAAATAACACACGACACACTAGCCATCCCTGACACAGAGAGATAAGTATACTTCCATCACGGTTTCTCACACACACACACACACACACACACACACACACACACACACACATGCACTCACGCACACACACGCACACGCACATGGACACACACACACACACACGAAAATAAAAAAGAAAGCAATGATAAGCTAAATAATTCTTGACAGAAGTCATGGCATGAAATGAGAATCTATGAGCGTCAAAGCAGTCTGAGGCTGAAGAAGCATACAGTGTGTGGACAGAGATGCTGGGGATAGCTGATGGTCTAAGCAGATAGAATATTGTGAAGACTGAAGTAGGATTGAATGTACCATGTTTTAGGGATACTGAACTGACTGCACAGAAATTAAAATGAAAGACCTGGTGGGTCAGAAGGGGCCACAGCATCAAGACAGTCTGGGAGCATAAGAAAGAAATTGTTGCTGATTTTTTGAGCCAATGACTTACATGTGGGTTTGTGGAGAATCAAGAGAGGCTGTTGCCATGGCCATGATGAGGGCACGAATACATTGGCATAATCTATCTTTGTGGGAAAAGTCATCTCTAAGCAGGTATTTTGACTTCTGTGAGGTACAGCCTTAGCACATGTAAACTCGGCTTTGGCAGTGAACCACAGATGCTGATAGAGCTGTACTCCACACAAGGGAAATAAATCAGCTCTGGTCAGTTCACACGCCTGAGCTATAATATACAGCTTCTCCTACTCATAGCTCCAAGAGTAGGAGTGGGAGGAGGCCCAGGGTTGAAAGGTGCTAGTCTCAGGCTTGTAAATACACCTTTGAGTTAGAAAGAGCTATCATGTGTACAGCTCACTCCACCCTCCCGTTCTGCAAGCACAGGCTCATCCTTCAGCTAACAGGCTATTGCCACATCATTTCACTCCACCGAGTTCCCTTGACTTGGCAGTTTTTCTGATTGCCTGGCGGTCACAGACCATACTCTGTCTTTTGCTGATACAGAGACCTGGGAAATGAGGGAATAGGAAATTTACACAGCTCTTCTGGGAACCACAGCCCATTGCTATCCTTGAACTGAGACCCATTCTTGTTAAACTAGTCAGTCTCTTTCCATTCCTTAGCTGACCTGATTCGCTTTTATTCCCAACCAGTTCTCAGGTTAACTTCCTTTTCATCGCCAATTCTTCTCTCAGGACGTGTTTTTATATTTGTGAGCAGAAAGTGTCCACTTTGCAAATAGCCTGGAGACGGTACTTAGTTTGTAGATGAGCTCCATCATTCCTCATTGAGGAAAATATAATAATATCTTAAGAGTTGACCAGAGTACTCTTATTCCTCTTGCCCTCTTGCTCCTCTCAGCCTCTCTGCCCCTCTTGGGCTCTCCTCCCCTCCCCCCTCTCTCCATGTGGTCATGGCCACTCTCTACTTCTCTACCCCTCTACTCTCTCTGCCTTTCTCTGCCTCCACTACCCCATTAACTCCCATCCTCTGCCCTGAATAATACACTCTACTCTATACCAAAAAAAAAAAAAAAAGAGTTGACCAGAGTAACCTGTGTCCAAAAACAGAATACTTAAAGAAACATATTTCTTCAACCTCAGCTTTATGGAAACCTTTCTTAACCTCAGTGAGTCTCCATAGTTTCCCTCGCTAACAGGCAAAGAGATTCTTCTTTGGACTGAGGTTCACACTCACAATTTATTGAGGGATCTGAGAAATTGAGAGGAAGTAGAAGTGAGTGATAAAGTTCAGTATAAAATACAGAATAACTCTGCTTTAATGCTGAGACCTGGCTGAACAGATCCATGATTAACAATTACCCAACCTGGTCATGAAATCACAAAACACATATGCTTTGTAAAAGCTCATTTTTAAGCTTTAAAGTCCTTATTTTAGAACACATTTAAAGGTACATATTGCAGAGATCATCCTGAGCTTTAGCTCCATTCCCCTGAATAACTTAGTGTATTGCTACAAAAACTGAAATAGTATTGATACATTATTATTAACTAAAGATTTTAAAACTAATAACTTTCTTTTCCACCTTTTGTCATAAACTAACACTTTCATACATTTATATAATGATTTTCAGTCATTTTTTTCCTCCTATTCCTTTGCCTCATTGTCTCCCCTTGCACATACACACACACCTGATACTTTCTCAATGAGGTCCCCTCCTACTTTCATCTCTTCTTGATGTGTGACAGATTCAGCTTGATTAGAATTACTTGCCCTTTTATGGATGCAAAAGTTAATTTAATAAAGCAAGGGTAACTTTATGTGGCTGTACCTGTGAAGAAAGTGGCACACACTCTGCGACAAGCAGTAGCTATTTTAGTTCTTGAATCTCGTGCTAGGCTGCATCACCCTGGCTAATCAAGACTACAATAATTTCTCAGACTCCCCCTGCTTCTGATGGCTTTGGCAGTTTTCGGTAGTGATCTGATATTTTGTAGAATGTTCATCAGTTGAAGTGGAGTTATTATTTTTCTAATAGAGTAAGGTTATGAATTTTTAGGAAAGATCACCATGGAGACAAAATATTATTGTGACAAAATATCATCATGGGCACATACATCAAATATGACTAACTTCTGTCAATATTACAGTGAGCATTGAAGAAGGGTTTCTCACTGCTCTCTACCCACAAGTGGATTGGAGGGCAAAGCCACCGTATTCAACCCATAGTTAAGGAGTGGCAGGTTATCTATTTTCTTGACATGGAATTATTTACATAAGTGATTAGTAATTTCTCTGAACATTAAGTTTATTTATATCATTAACTTAATAATTTATGTAGACAAGTTTGCATTCATGGATGTTGGTTTTGTGGTTAATATGGTCATTAAATACAAATTTATTTGGATGCTCAAGGTGTGCGGCCATGGCCGTGGGTACTCTTTCACTCGTCTCCTGTGTCCCTCTTATATGCCCTAGCAGTGCTCTCATTTGTGAGCATTTTTTCTGGAACTGTTAACTCATCACAAGTTCACTTTGAATATGACCTCCTCTAGTCCTCGTGAGTCCTTTCTTTAATGAATCATGGCTTATGGCATTGAAGAATAATGTTAGGCACCAGTAGGCAAACACCAAGTTATGGACAAAATATATGAATGCTAAACCTGGAAATTCTGTGTCAAGATCTATTAGATGATGAAAGTCAATTGTACAAACTACCCAAGAGAAGCATTAATGTTTTGGCTTAGAAGATGAGGAGATGGAGGTCAAGGTGCATAATACAATCAGCATGATGTGCTAACACAGTGACTTAATGTTATGGAGATAATGATGATAGTGTATTTTATTAAAAACTTGTGCTGTATGAGTGTATTATAACAGTGTTTGCTATTGGGAAATGAAGATACCGGACATGCTCACTTCTCTCGCTGCAGTAAATTAAGTATACACAATACAATTTTAATAATACAAGAGAGATTAAAGGTGTGTGTGTTTTGCGTGTGTGTGTGTGTGTGTGTGTGTGTGTGTGTGTGTGTGTTGACATAAACAGTGAGAACCAAAGCTGGAAATTAACCTCTGGTTATCAAATTCTAGAACTGTAACTCTGACTCCCTCCTTAGACAAGGTGACGAAATGTTTCCCATTCTTGACATCATGCCATCTCCTCTATGGTGGACTGTATCCCATATGTCTTAAAACTCCAGGGATAGAAGCATTGTTTCCTTAAATTATTTTGACAACAATTTTTTTTTTGTTTTGGTCAAAGCAACAGTAAAAGTAACAGACAAAACTGGTACCAGCTGTAATCAGATGAAACCAGAAGTGTGGTTTCCAGTATTTGCTGTGACTTATTGTATGAGTCCCTGTGTACTGTGAAGGTGTTAGGCAAAGTGATGGTAAAGGCAGAGTTTCATCACAAAGCCTGTAATGGAATAAAGTCTACTCTCTCCTTAGTCATCTCCATCTTCACAGTCTTCATTATCTGCTGCTGTACATTTATGTCCCTGTTCCCTACACTCAAAGCACTTGATAAGAATTTCCCTCAGTCTCCCTTATCATGGTCTTACACAAATGGGTAAATTAAGAAAGCGAATAATGCACCCATGGGGTCCTAATGCCATCAAGCAGAACATTTAGCAAGTGAATTTCTTGGGTTTTACCGTGTAATTTTCTTCTCGTTGTACAGTAGTGGAAGGAAAGTCAGATAAAACACAAGAAAGTCACACTGAAGATGGGGAGGGGGGGCTACATTTAGCTAGTGTGACCAGATAGCTTGAAATCATTTGTGAACTGGCCCAAAACTCTTCTGTCTCTTGTGTCTGCTCTTTTCCTAATTCCCTTCATTTTGACCCTCTGTCTCTACCTGCAGGTGGGTGTTAAAGCGGAAAGAATACCTATGTTCCACTTTCTCTTCTCTGAAGTAAAGAAAAAAAAATCTGGGTGAGGAAAGCATGGTGGCGACAGTGGTGATCACAGTGATTGTCACCTTCATAAGCCCTCACACATTAGCCTCATTCTTCTAAATATTAAATCTGTTATACACAGCCATAATTCATGAATAAAATAAAACAATTCTCATTTCTACTTTAGTGTTGGAGCAGCCTGAAAGACTTGCTCAGAAAGCATATATTTTTCCTAAGCACATGCAGATGCTGAATTAAAGGATTAGAAAGAGAGAAAGAAAGCTATGATAATGGACTGGGGGTCCGGATTTTCCCCTTTCAAACACCCTGTTTATGGATTAAGCACCTTTGATCTAGAAAAAGAGATCAGAGGATCATTGAGACAGGGCATTCTGTGAGGTCACTAATCTCAATTTCAGTAAGTTTAATGCAAATCAACCCATTCATGTACATACAGGCAGAGCAGGCCTGACTGACTACTACCTTTTTTCCCTAGTAAGGTAAAGATTTTTGGCTTGCTGTTTACCACTTGTCAAACTCCAGCCAGGTGAGAGCAAATTAATAACATAGTGTCCTAAGGATATGAGAATAACTGAGTTTACATTAAAAAGTGCACTCTAATTTACTCTTCTTATTTCCTATTGCTCCACCCTCTAGCTACTGCCAATTCATGAGCATCACTTAAAACTTTTTTTCTCTGGCTTTAATTGATGAGGAGGAAATCAGTCCAATACCACTGGTTCTTTTACAATGTCTAATGGGCCTCAATGGCAGTCATACCTGAATTGCAATCAGTACACCAAGGAATAGATGAGAAAGAAGAAAGAGAAGTGGACCATTTCTGTAATTTAATTGTTATTTGTTGTTGCTTTTGGGGCTTGAAATCAAATCCAGGGCCACATCAAGGATGCACAATTGGTTTCCCATTGAATTACTTCATCCCTACCCTAGACAGTTGTTTTTGATGGCTTCTTCAACAGAGTATGAAAAGGAGTAAACCAGACACAGAAAATTACCAAGTCTTCCCTTATTTGTGGAAGCTGAAGCAGTTGATACTCTAGAAGTGAAAAGTAGTTACCAGAAACTAGGAAAGATAAGAGTGAAGAGAGATAGAGAGTGGATGATAAATGGGAACCAAATTAGTCAGGTGGGAAAAAAATTATATGCTCAAAAACAAAGTAGGATGACTATTATTGACAAAAATAAATACTGTGCATTTTGACATAGCTACAAAAATGGCTTTTGAATATTTCCAGCCCAAATTGGGAAGATTATGTAAATACATCTGATGTATTCATCACATACTGCTTACATAATCAACATATCTAGTGTACCCCTATAAATGCATAAATTTCATATTTTGATTGAAAAATGATTGGAGCCATGGGATTGGGTCACTGCTAGTTCTCTCTATACCTGGCATGCCTCTCCTTGCTCTCTATGCTTTAATAGTTTACTCCCAAAATAGTTTACTTCTATTATAAAATAGAAAAAAGCTGAGAAAAATCCAGATGATCCTCCAAAGTAATCGTCTTTTTCTAATAGTTAAGGTGTTAATTCCTGAGAGGTAGTAAACATTTATCAAATGAATTCAAAGCCAACTATCGGCCATTATCTGTACAGTTAAGGACTGTTCTTTACATTGCATTCTCCTCTTATTTTTTTAATCTTTTTTTTCCTTTCATTCTATTACCATCCCTAAGTGCATACAGAGTAAGTCCTATATTTATTCCTGTTTCTGCTATACTTGCAACTTACGTTATGAGCAGAAGCATGGATACTCAATGATTCTGAGAGAGCTTTGTCTTGATGCTGATGAGTATTCCCTGGTCCTGGGCACCTGTCCAAGAGCAGGTGCCTTTCTCTGCAAAAGGCTCTATAGGTATGTCTCGAAGGAGGCAGGTGCAGGTCCAGCACTGCCCTTCTGTTGCTTCAGGGTTATGATCTAACACAGACACATCACTCACCAAGTGAAAGGAAGGCAACCAAGAGCTGCCAACACTAGCAACACTAGGCCTGGGAGGTGGGCACAGAGAGCATCTGTAACAGCTTAGGGATTCTTAGCTTGATGGATGGGGAAGAGGATAAGAAGAGACACTTGAATTTGTTTGCATAAGACTATTGTCCATGAACCTTATACCTTTAGGTCATGATGAAATACCTGTCCATTTTCTCAAGTTGAGCATGAACTGAAAGGTGAGACACAGAGGGCCTGGATTTACATTCTATATAGGCTCTTTGGAGACAAATTATTTCTACTTAATAATCTGCACCTGTGTCATACATTGCACATTAATTTAGACATGCATAGAATATGTGCAATGCTTATAGTTATAAATTCATGAATGAAAGGTACTGAAAATAGGGCTTACAGTTTATAAGAAGCAGAACTCTTTAATGTTAATAAAATATTGTAGGAGCTTGAAAGGAAAGGCAAAGTATAGCATGGAGTGGATGGTTAGGAGCATACCAAATGAAAACTCATTGAGAATGGATAAAATGTTCAGTGGGGTGTAATACAAAAAGAATTATATGCAACAACTTACAGGCTTAAATGCTTCTGGGCCGTTTGTCTTCTTAGATTGGAAAGCCTACAAACATCTTATTTTGTAGCATATGGACTTAATTTTAACTACTTGGAGATAAACACAGCATCCAACTGCTAAATTCAGATGTACTGTGTTGAATGAGGTGTATTAATTGCACAAATGTGATTAGTGTACATTGTAGAATCTGAATTAGTGTAGTAGAAGTGAATGAGAGGTGAGGATGGATATATGAATGGTAGAGGTCCTGACAGGAACAAGTGAGCAAGTAATAATGGATGTACTTGGAAGAAGCCATGACACCATCAAGAAGCATTAAATAATGATACAGATTAGCTGTGAAAGAATTCAACTGGTTGGACTGGAGAGATGGTTCAGTGGGTAAGAGCACTGACTGCTCTTCCGAAGGTCATGAGTTCGAATCCCAGCACCCACATGGTGACTCACAACCATCTGTAAAGAGATCTGATGCTCTCTTCTGGTGTCTGAACACAGATACAGTGTACTTACATATAATAAATAAGTAAATCTTAAAAAAAAAGAATTCAACTGGCATCCAACTCCCAATTGTCTCAGATGAAATTTTTTTGAATATTTAGTGGAGACCCTAGACAATGGTAACATAACTTCAAACATGAACAAAAGCCAAGGAGCAAAAATAGTTACAGGCAAGGGACAATTTTTATAGGACAAGCCTTAGGTACCAGAAGTAAATGGATTATAAAACTGTGAAGAAGACAACCCCAGGGCTCAGAAAAGGCATCTAAGTTTAAGAATAAAGAATATATTGAGAGTTTAATCTTTCTAGGGAGCAAGTAGATAACCAACAAGTGATCTTATTTTATACACATCTTAAAACCTAGGAGCAGGAAATGAAGAGACTTTCAGAGTTCAAGGAATGAGAAGAAAAGGAGGGCTGTGCTCTATTGCAGACAGAATCTCAGTTAACATGGGTCCCATCAAGATTATGGTATTAACATTTAATATTACAAATTGATGTATAACAAGAGAACTTACCCACAGTCTGGAGGCTGGGAAAGTCACACTCAACAACCTAACATCTGGTGGGTACCTACATTATAGATTCTATTTATGGTCAACATGACTACATTTGGAGTCATCTGAGAGGCACACCACTGGTCTGCCTTCATGTCTAAAGCAGGGAAGGAGAAACAAGGTGTGCATCAGCACGTCTCTTTCTGTCAACTGAAAGCAGACTCAATGTGACCAGTCATGATACCCTAAAACCTCAATCTATAAGTCAAAATATACATTTTAAAAATTGATTCAGAGATTTTGTCTCAGCAATGGAACAAAAAGAGCACGCAAGGCAGCCCCTTTTCTGTGCCTTTCCATAGTGGAAGTGGAAGGAAATGGAATCTACTTACCTGGTGCAGCAAATAAGGGCTTAATCTACTTTGTAGAAACATTTATGCACATCTGAGTGTGATAGTGAGTTAGTATTTGTACTTGAATTCAAGCATTGTCCACAGAGGCCAGGAGAGACTGGAACTGGAGTTAAAGGCTATTGTTATCTCCCTAAAATGGGAGCTGTCAACTGAATTTGGGTCCTCTGCAGGAGCAGTAGGTACTCCTAACTGTGGAACAATCTTTCCAGCCCTTGAGCACATTCTCATAACAATTTGGCAGAGAGAGAGAGAGAGAGAGAGAGAGAGAGAGAGAGAGAGAGAGAGAGAGAGAGAGAGAGAGAGAAAGAGAGAGAGAGGTTGCTCCCACGATAATGATGTAATCTATTTAGTGACATGTCATTTTAGAGTTTCTTTTCTTTTTACTTTTATTATGAGGTAGTTTATTGAAATACAATATGAATAGAAAAGCTTAAGTATGCAGTTGCTCTCTTGCTCTCTTACCTTCTTGCTCTCACTCTGTCCTCTCATTCCTCCCCTCCTCTCCTTATTCCCCTCCCCCCATCTCTCCAAGTGATCATAGCCTGCCTCTCCTCCTCCTCCTCCTCTACCTCCTTCCTTTCCTCCTCCTCCTCATCCTCCTCCTCCGCCTCCTCCTCCTCCTCCTCCTCCTCCTCCTCCTTCTTCTTCCTCTCTCTCTCTCTCTCTCTCTCTCTCTCTCTCTCTCTCTCTCTCTCTCTCTCTCTCTCTCTCTCTTTCTCACACACACACACACACACAAATCCCACAGGCCTCTCTTTCATCACTGAGGCATGAGAAGATGATGTGACTTGCTTGTTTTTAAGCAAAATTACTAGTTACAGAGTCAAGGCTAAAAGCCTGTCAGTCTTCATAACTTAGAGTTCATTGCTCATTTTGTCTCCACCACACCCTTTTCATGGTTGATGTAAATACAAGTCTGTTTTCCCCTAAATTCCTTGCAAAATATCTCTTCTTCTCTTCTTCCTCCTCTTCCTCCCCCTCCTGCTCCTCCTCCTTGTCCTCCTACTCCTCCTGCTCCTCCACCTGCTTCTACTTCTGCCCTTCCTCCTCCTTCTGCTCCATCATCTCCTGCCCTTTCTCCTCCTCCTCCTCTTGAGGTAAATGATGCAGCAAGGTTAGGAGCAGGTTTTTGCCTTACCCTTCTGCTTCGGAATATTGGCATTCAACTGGACAAAGTAAGCAGTTCCAACTACGCTGAGTGTCACTGCAAAGGCTGCATAAACTCTTCATCTATATTTCAATATTTCCAAAGCTTTGAGAATACTGTATGCCTTCATAGAGTCTCTGTGATAATTAAATAAAGTTATTTATAGCGAAAACATCAGCAATGCCAGACAGAAGAGGTTAATCTCAGAAAAATTATTTACTTCAGCTTTGTCTTGATATTTGCTCATGAGTTACTTCTCCCATGTGTTTCTTCAAAGTTCAAATTGTGTGGTCTTGAGTGTCCTTCTGTTTAGAAGATGGTTTGAATTTGATGGAAAATTACTGTGCTTATCATATGCATACCTGTTGGAACTGAAACACATTCACATACATGAAGAAGAATATTGTTTATTAAATAATAATTAGCTAAAACAAGTTTGTTGTGGTCTTGAGGTTTTTTGTTTTTTTTTTAATCATTGTTTCCTGTTTTTGCTTGTCCTTATTTGTCTTTTCATTTCTTTTTTAAGTCAGGGCACCTGTGGTGTAGTTCTGTCCCTTCTTGAACAGAATATCTCCAGATCCCAGATTCAAGTCAATAACAAAGAAGGAAACACAGAAATTTCACTCAAATAAAATACTTCCATTAATTACTGGCACTAAGAATGGAAGGTGAAGTGGAAAATTACAGACAAAGCAAGTAGTTTTTGGTTTTGAATATTCTCTTGATACCCAGCTGACTTCAGCTTGCAGTCTCTTTTCTTCTGGGGTCAAGCTGACTGGGGATGGGAGAGTCTATGACAATTAGTGCATTCTTAAATGCCAAGGTCACAGTGTTCTAGTTACAGGGCATAACTGGAGTCTCCACCTACATCTTGTCTGTGCCCTCTCCTCTCCATCCCAGATAGAACCTAGTAACAGAATCATTACCATTTAGGTGGCAATTGACCTGACCTGTAGCACCTGGGAAGTGCTATAACAGGTATTTTAAGAAATACAATATTTATTCTCATCCAGTTGGAGAAAAATCAGAAAGACCATCATCTGTGTGAGATGCTGGGTATTACAAAGATTAATTAGTAGCACATATACTTTAGATATTTTGAGTTTTTTGTTGCCTTCCTAGAGAAACAACAGATTTTGTGGTACAGGTACAGTGCATGTATCTGATGGAGAGTTGTGCCAGCAGTCATGAGAGCCAGGAATCCCTCCAGTTATGGCAACTACAATGCCATCTTCTTCTTTTTCTATTCATTGGCTATGCAGCTTTTGAGAATTTGCTGTTCTCGGGCACAAGCTTTGCACCTATGAAGTTCAGTGGTCTCATGAGCACCTGGGAAGCCTCAACTTTCTTTGAAACAAGGACAGAGGAGCAACACTGAGGTGTTTTGTACTTTGACACTGGCTCTTTTTAAAAACAGTTGAGAATGGTAATCTTCCTTTATGTAAGAAACCCATGTTTCAATCTTGGAGAGGATGGAGGGATATGAAATGTACTGAGATGACAGCATGAAAAGGAATTCGAATCTAACTCTTGCCCATTCATGTTGCAGAGCAAGGAACCTTGGGTCCTGCTGGGGAATGAAAGGCCAATGTGAGAGCTATGTAAGGGAACCCAAGCAGTTTTGTTTTAGAATCAAAGAATAATACAGCCAAAGGCACCCACCATGAAAAGTGCTTAAATCTCCCTGTTTTCAGATGAGACAAACAAGTCACAGGGTCTTGGTGTCATTGGGACATTTTAAAATACATTTGCTACTTGCCAAACTAAGGATGGAAAGCCGAAAAGCCCTTTCAACACTTCACTCTTGGCTTTTTCTCTTACATGAGCTCCATTTGTTAGGGCTCCGTAGAGAAACACGCACCAAAAGACTTCTGGTGGTGTGCTTCAGTTTCTTGCCTCTTCATAGGACTCCTTGCAGAGTAATGTCAGTAGAGAGAGACACAAGTGCTGAGGCAAGGCCCATGCTGAGGCAAGACTGTGGAGGTCGTGATGTTTGAATGAGCATAAATAGAACTCGATGGAAGGTGACAGAGTCTAAGCTTGTCTAGCTGGCACAGCTAGCTGTGCAGTGCTCGTGGGTCTCGTGTCGAGTCTTAGCTTATCTTTGCTTCGCTGGGAGAGGCACAGTGAGAACGTCTCCTGTTGCTCTTCCTGATCCCTCCTGCTGTCTAGTGTTGAGGCTAAGGCCTGGCTATCTTTGCTAGATAGTGTCACGGCTTCTCATTCCTGTCTGCTTTCCCAACTCTACCTAACTGGACGGATGGTGTGTCTGTGAACTGTTTGTAAGTAGATCGAGCTGCTTCTACCTGCCAACCTGTGGACTGATCTCCCCATTTCCAGAAAATGCAGTTGGGAGTTGCTCCCAAAACCTTTCTAATCAGGTCCATTTTCCTCCATATCCTTTCTTTCTCACTACCTCTGGTGGCTGGTGGACTAAAAGGGAGGTTAAAGCTTTTTAAGGCCTATCATTAAAAGTAAGTTTTGAAAAAAATTAATTTTTTTCAAAATTAATTTCAAGAATGAAAATTACATTCTTCTTTTCTGGAAACTGTCTATGATAAGTGTGTCATTATGATACACAAATGCTACTACTCAGTGACTTGATAGTAATTCTGAAACTCCCGGCTCTATAGTTCTGAAATCAGAGAACCATAAGCTCTCCATTTTCATGATCTAGCCCTTAGGTTATATGATTATGATGGGCTTAGCAAAATGGTGGTAATCATGACACAAATACACTTATAATCTTCTTTATTAGTGACTTTATTAAGGCAGTTAAATCTGATTAAATGTGTAGAAATGTACAATTAATTGTCTCTAACATATTTCATACTATCAGGAAATGTGTTTATTTTTGATTCCTGAAGTAGGCAGAACATGACATCAGTGTTTATATTCCTTGTCCAACACAAATTTTAAAAATAATAAAGTAACATATTCTTGCATTGTGGAGGCAGCCTAGGCATCGTATAACATATAAAGAGCAATAGTCTTTACATTCCTGTTTGGCAAAATGCTGAGAAAAGTTAATATCCAGGTCTGTATTCCTTTGTACAATCTGGATACCCATGCCAGCTCTTAGTATATTTTGAATTGTGAGAATGCTATTATTTTCCATAATAAACTCATCTATAACTAAGTGGTTTAGCCACAATTCAACTAAAAGAGAAAAACAATAAAAATGGACAAAATCTTAGGTAAAGTTTATAGAGAATGATAAAATCACAAATTCTAAGCAATTAAATTGAGAAGGAGAACATGACTTCAAACATTATACTGAAAAAAATAAATGCTCTGACGGAAGCTACTACATGTTATTGTGTTGAGGAGAACATCTGAGTAGCCTCACATGTTGGTCAGAGCCCTTACATGCTATAATTAAAAATGTGGTAGCATCTACAATTTGTACAATGTGAGAATAATCAATGGTCCTTGGTCCCTTCATCTGCCCCATATCTTGTTTCCTTGGCAACAGGTACAACCTGATTTTATGAATTTCCAGAATTAAGCTCACAGTTCATTTCATAGGTATGTTTTTTAAGTGAGTCAATATTTGAAAAGAAGAAAAGGAAACCTAAAAGCAACTATAAAATCCCCTGATGAGAATGCCATAGGCTGGCATTTCTCACACAGAGGGTCTATGCAAAGAGGTACAAAGTGCCCACTGGTGTCCTGGCTCGGGATATCTTCTCGTTGGCCATCATTCTTCCTACTTCAGAATTTCAGCGTTTGAAATGGGATTGAGGATTTATATGGGTGACTCAGAAGATAGGAAAGGTGACAGTAGAAACCAACAGGGTTAGATAATAGAAGAGAACATGTTGTATGAACTGATGAAGACCTCACAAATATACAAAATCCCAGAGAAGACTAGAAGAGAGAGGCAACATGGCAGAAACAAAGGGGAAGTAAATTCATGCCAACTTAGTACAAACTGATAAAAAAAATTGACTAGCTTATTATCATATCCATACTTATGTAAATTCTGTTCTTTGAGCACAGCAATAAATTCAAAAAGGAATTGTAAAAATCTAAATTATCCCATGTACTTCTAGATGCCCATGCATATACTAATATTTTACATGAGAAAGGTATCTTGAGCTTGGAATATGACTCCGTTTATCAGGGAAATGGCAAGTACTGTACATTAATTTAAAGAATATGCACCCAGATCTCTGTAACATCTAGGAATTATTTATGTCAGTTTGATAACAAATAACCCACACATGTTTTATAATCTAATATATCATTATTCTTTGTACTCCCAATTATCAGTTTTTAAGAGGAAATATAATTATCTAAGCAATAGGTATGCAAGACATCTTACACAGAAAGGAGTTTCAGATTATAACAACCTAAGGGGGAACATTTGTTAATATTGTTTGTAAGTGTTTTCTGCATGGACAATCATGTTTATACTACTGGTGTTGGAAAATAACAAATTATATTCTGGATATGTTTTATATATCTTCTGCTCCTTTTATAGGAATGTGTTTTGTTCTTAGATAAGGCTAATCCTGAAAAGAGTTGTTCATGTAATCTAAAGCACAATTCTGTAATGATGAGCCATGCTAAACAAGTTTCTCAATCCATATTAATACAAAGGGTTTAAATCTGGAAACAGATTTGATTCCATACGCATGTACTTGTGGTCAGGTACAGCTCTATTTGTAGGACTTGCATAACATTACTGGTTGAAGTGCTATGCAAACTTCTAGATCTTCTAGATCTGGTTTCAGAGCAGATCCTGAAATATTGGGGACAAAAGAGACAGTTTGGAAAAAAGATTCAAAGAAATCAGGACTCTCCATTCTAGTAACTGATGGTTCAACACTGTTTTCTGTAAACTTGATGATGTCATTGCCAATATCCAGGTTTGATTCCCTGATCACTCTATGACATATTCCCATAAGGATCCGTATTTTACACAGACAGAAGATGAATTCAATAACTGATGTCACTGTAGCAAATTGTCCTTGAGAGTAGAGGACAATCTGCAATTTCTAAGAGGCAGGCTGCAATAGCCACCTGTTAACTGCTTTGCTAGATGCCTGCCAGATTTTCTCCACCACTCTGTGAATTTCCTCATCACTGTTCTTAGTCTAATCAAGGTTATGGTAGCTTAGCAAATTCTCTGAACCTTCAAGGTGCTTCCACTCAAAAATTATGTCCTGAGTATTATCTGCTAAGTCATAGATAATGTTTTCAAATAATTTTATAGATCAATGGCCATTTTATCCAGCTCTTTAGTTTATCTTTTATGCCTTACAAAGTTTGCATTGCTTTCCAGTCATGAGATTTTTTTTTTCAGTCTAACAACACTTAGCACTTAGGAGCTCTGCTGTGATAGCCAGCTGGATCCCATTCTGTTTGCTATTTTAGTACAATGTCAATTGGTGGGTCACACCAATGGTTAAAAAGAAAAAGTCAAACTGCAATGTGCAATGAAGAGTACTTACTTTTATCCTTTAAAAAATAAAATATAACTTTCTTTTATCTTGAATATATGGAGGACATAGGAACTCACTTTGAAAAAGTAGAGTATGGAAAAAAATAGTCACTTGGTAATGGAGAAACCCAGTAAACTCTGCCTTTTCTAGGTTATCAAGATGAATAGTATTAATTGGTGTCGATATCATATATTCCTGATAAAATGTAATAAGGGAGACATAATATATGCCCACCTTTTGGATTCTCAGTCTCTATGCTCAGAATAATTAGGGGAAATTTATTACAGGAACACTCAATTTGAGAATATTCCACAGAACTCTTAACTAGTAGTCATTGCAACTGTCAAGATCATGAAGAACTTAAAGGAAACTTGACAAAATATCACAGAGACTAATGGAGTGGAAGAAGAAAACACAATTCCTCTAGACTTTTGAAAAGGTTTTTAAAAAGTACATGGTGACAAAGCTAATGAGATCTGACTAAGACTTCCTTTTAGCCAGTATAGGTATGCTGGTCAGTGACTGTATATTAGGCTGTGGCTTTGTTGACTCAGCTATGTGTGTAAAAGAACTCTGATTATGACATATCAGTTTGTGTCCATTGTGAAACAACTTATTCACATTACACACATCTGATTTAGTACCCATGATTTTCCATGTGTCTTATAGTAAATAGATTGAACACACATTTATTGTTCCATAGATTTATCATCTAAGCCTGAATTACGGTGTCATCAAGTTTTTCCTTCTGTGGACCTTTAGTTTCTATGCTTGGATCTTGCATGACTAGCTTTTCTCCATATACATTCATATGGCTTTGGCTCTATGCCAGTGTATTGTATCCAGAAAGTCATCCTTAATTGGGTCTTAGGTTAATGGTCTCTATTAGACTCATCTTCAAGGACACTGTATCCATACAAAATCACCTTTGAGGACTCGAGATAGTATTACAAAACATATTTTTATAGAAAATTATGATATTTAGTGTTTTGTGTGTATATATGTGTATACATACATGCCAGAAGACTCTGTGTGCACACACACTCATGTATGTGTGCACATACACAGATGTATTGCACGTGAACATGCACAGGTATGGAGACAGGTCACTAGAAACCCTATGTGGTTACTTGATATCAACCATAGGTTATTAGGCAAGCACTTTTTTTATTTGAGTTTTATGAGTCTTAGGCATAAGAGAGCTTTGGCCGCCAAGCCAGGCATCAAACTAGGATGAGCAAAGGACTGCCATCTGCTCTGCCCCTGACTGATAAAAAGAGCAGCGCCACCAACAAGGTGACTCTTTGTCCATTGCCAAGAGTTTGGTGTAGTATTATATATATATATATATTGTTTACATCTCAAATGTTATCCCCTTTCCTCCTTTCCCTTCTCCCTATCCCATTCCCCCTTCCCCTCACTGAATCTACTCAAAGATCTGGAATATATCTTCTTTGGCTACTTTTGCTATCATGTCACATCAAATACAAGGCCAAACTCCTGATATTTTATCTACTAAAGGTTGCTCAAATCACGCACTTCTCTTCCATTGTACCATCACCATCACCACTCATCCAGACTGTGATCCTTGCTCATCTAGGCAATAACAAAATGCCCTTATTTCTAATTATGCTTTTGCTCTGCTCAAGTAAATTCCATGCTGTGATGATAAATGTTATCAAACAATGAAAACCACCTATGCTTCAGAAACTTCCAGAACCTTCCATGTTTCTGGAAATAAATCACTAAATCGTTTGTATAGCTCTGAGTTCTGTGTGCACTGTCAATACATTAGTCAAACCAGAAACAAATTTCTGAATCATTCTGTTAAAGTTAACATTGCCAACTCCTGTCCATGGTAAAAAGCAGTACTCCTTTCTATCATGGCTTTTGCCTGGGCATCTATCTACATAACCTATCTATATAACCTATCTGTCTACATAACCTTCTGTTTAGCCTTGATAACACCTTTGTCTTACACCTTCTATCTCAGTTCAGGCATCAAAAATGCTTCCTCTCCTTCCCTGAAACAAACAGCTCCTCTATTATGTGCTATCTGTATACTTCAAATTCTTAGGTGTCTACCACATTTTGAATATATATGTATATATATATATATATATATTATAATTAATATATATGATATGATATAATAATATGATAATTAATATATATTATCACTGGACCCAAGATGTATGACATAGAAAGTGGATTATTTTTACTTTCTGTCTTAAACTCATCTCTACCACAATGCATCCCACACTTAATTCTTAATACATGTATGGATTTAATTTCCATTATACATTTTAATGCCTTTTCCTCATCTATTATAATGTTAGTTGCTATATTTGCTATTATTACTTACCTTATTTTGGAGTTAAAGAGTTAAATCCATGCATGTCATGTCAGTCACATACAACTTAAGAAAAAAATTATCAATTATTTTTTCAGTGATTTCCCAACCTGGTGACAAGAAAAATCAAAACTGATTATGTTAGTCTAAATAGTACATTAAAATGTTTATTCCCATACTGAATTAACCATCTAATAAATTCATTATACCATCACTTCCAAGTATCTATGAATGTAGGATACCTATATCTATCTATCTATCTATCTATCCATCCATCCATCCATCCATCCATCCATCCATCTATCTATCTATCTATCTATCTATCTATCTATCTATCATGTATATGTATATGTATATATATGTATGTTGGAAATGTATTAAGCTTTTGCTACTGAGTACTTAGTTACTTTCCATTGATGCATCAGAAGTGGCTACGTGGATTGAAATGTTTCTTGAGCCTTTCTTTCATATCATGAATAGAGCTCGCCACATGTTGAGAACATGTTTTAATATCATACCATTATGCTTTCTCAAGCTTAGTGGTACAACATTAAACCTTCACATTCCTATTGGCTAGCCAAGCACAGATACTCTCTGCTCAGGTCTTTATCACTTATGTCTCTCCAAAGCAATTGTAACTCACTTCCAGACAACACAAAAGACAAAAGTGCCCTGGAAATTTTCATTTGTTTAGTATGTATGCTGGGGTTTGATTACAGCAATTATATACAGTGGGGTTATTTTTTATACATGCAAGATAGAGGGAGGGAGAAAGAGGGTTTCCCATGGAAGAAAAATTTCCTCAGATTAAAATTTAATGTACCATAATGGGATTTTCAGCACAAATAAATGCCCTTAACACTTAATGTATAAATTTTAAAACTGTGTAATGAGCACTTACAGTGTCTGTGTTAATTCTAAGATATACAATGGTGTGGGTGGACACAGTCTTGCTTTCATGGGGCTAATGTTCTTATTCCTAATGCAACGGGATCACTAGGCATTATTTTTAAACAAATGTTAGTTTCAGAGTCATAAAAGTTTATGTCTCTAGGTAAGTGGAAGACATTTGCTCCTCTGCCTAGAAACCAAATTTCCCAGAAGGACATGAGCCTTACAGACAGAAGCATGGAAATTCAAGTGGGGTTAAACCAGTATAACCTCAGTTCTGAGTACCTGTGATAGAATAAAACAAGAGCAATTTCAATTTCTTCCCCTCATGACTCCGACAAAGTCTGAACAATACTGTACCCACTTTGGACATATGAAATTCTGAGTCTATAAGTGCTCTGGAATACATTGAATCATGAGGCCCCCATCCTATCAAAATCTGAAAACGTATTTGCCCTAATGGTTACATTACCAACCTATGGAAGGGCCAGATGGGAAATTAGGATCAAAGAAAACATATCCAACGAACACCCATAACATCAGGGCTGTGTTCTTATGTATGGTAAAATCTATTTTCAAACCCACTTACCTACATGTCTCTCCAATGAGTACTCCCCCCATTATAATTTTCTATACAATTATACTGTCCAGTGTTAAATAGGATGCAATACTGCCCCAGACAAGTATTACCCACTTTGTAGCAAAGAAAAAAGTAAGTCAGAGTCTAGCCTTCCTCTTATTCTATGGTTTAGTTTCACATGCATTACATTGCTGAGATGACAGTCTTCTAAGAAGACTAGCAATGGACGTTTAAGGGTCATGCTGTGTGCCAAGAGCCAAAAACAAGAGTGTGATGACACCTGCTAGTTTCAAGTGAACAGGAGTGACATAACCCTGCCTGCTCAGTGCTCAGTACTCAGTACTCAGCACTCAGCTCAGCACTCAACACTCAGCGCTCAGTACTCAGCACTCAGCACTCAGCTCAGCACTTAGCACTCAGCACTTTCCTTTCTTCCACCGTTCCCTGATATTTTGCCACATCTGCCCTCTCCCTTACTAAGGACATCTCTTGGATTAAGACCAATCAGATGAATTCTTATTTGCGAATGTTAAAGATGCAAATATTTGGTAATCTTTCCTATCCTGTCAAAATATTTTCTTGTATGCTGTACTTGATTTTTTTTTAAGAGACTATTTTTGTAGCAGTTGTATGTTCACAACAAATTGCAATCGACCTCCTGCTTGCACACACACAAACATGCATCAACTCCTCTATCTGACAGCACAATTCCCTTCAATGGTGTCTGTGTTATGCTGCTTGGCTATCCAAAATTGACACATTATTGCCACCCAAAGCTCATCATAGACATGAGAGTATTTTCTTGGTGCTGGATAGTATGAGTGTACACAATAACAATAAATGCAAAATAGCCACAACTACATAGGAGATTATATAGCATATTTTCAGTGCTCTAAATGTATTCTATCTATATTTTCCTGCTCTTCAAGAGGCATTGGAATCAAGTGCTACTTTTACTATTTCTACTTTTGACTTTTATTCTGAATATCATATGGCAGATGTATGCCCTTGTGTCTTCATTTCTAATTTCAGAACAGCTTTATTCTAGCTGTTTGTACATATTTAAATGCATGTATGCTTTTTTTTCTGACTGTGGTTTTTTTTATAGTACTGAAAAATATTCCATTCTCTCTCTAAATCCATCCACTTACCCTTTTACCTACAGGGAATGGTAGGAGGGCCATCAATGCTTCCAAGCTTGGGAAATTAATAAACAAATCTTCTGTGGATGTTTGCATGCAGGATTTAAATAAAACCTAATCTTTCAACTTCTTTGGGTAAATGATTAGGATGAGTTATTGATGGGTTGTGAAATGTGAAGATCGTGTTTAATTCAATACTAGACTGCCAACTGCCCTCTCAGGAGACCTTGCCATTTTGCCTTCCTATGAGCGGTGAGAGAGAATTCCCATTGTTCCTCAGTCCTCAAAATTTGTTGTTGGTAGTGTCCTAGCTTTTGACATTCACAATATAGAGTGCTGTGTAAATATTTTAATTTCATTTATCCAAGAAATAAAGCATAGCATTGACTATCCATGGAGGAGTGACAGGATTTGGCTTTTCTTTCTTTCTTTCTTTCTTTCTTTCTTTCTTTCTTTCTTTCTTTCTTTCTTTCTTTTTCTTCTTTTTTTTTTGCTAAGATCTGTGCTTTCTTACCTAATTTTGTGATTTTTGTGTCTGCTTTTCAACTTGGTGAAGTTGGGAAACATTCTATGGCAATGTCTTTTGCAAATCTTCTTTTCTATTTTTTGGTTGCTCTTTGCACCCCCTTGATTGAGCTTGATTTTGTTTGTTTGTTTGTTTGCTTTCACTTGAAACTGGCTGGAGTTATCATGCAACTCTTTTTGACTCATGGCACATAGCATGACCCTTAAGCATCCATTGCTAGTCTTCTTGGAAGACTTTCAGGGAATAAGTCTGTAACTGTTTTGTGTGGTTCAAGTCTATTTTACCTCTTACCTTAACCTCATATCACATGATGAGCTGGAGAGAAAACACTTTTGAACATATAAAAGTATGTGTACCCCCCCCCACATATACACACATACACACTGCCTCATTCTGTTTGTCCAATACTGTGGTGTGCCCTTGCCAGAGGAACTTGAAGAACTCTTCAATCCACAGTGATTAGGTATAAAACTGTTCGTTTGGCATAAAATGACATGGTTACTTCTTGGGGTGATCCTAAGTGGCACAGTATTCATTTATTCAAAAATAAGATACAGAACAAAGTTACCTAATTTTTATTCTAGTCTACGATGCTTTCAGAAGCTGTTTTTCATGAATAGTTTGCTTTAACCCTAATTCTACTCTTATGTATGACACGATCATGAGTAACAGCTGCAGAATATAGGCCATCCTCTTATATTTCAATGACACTTTAGCAGACTTCAGACTTGCAGAACACTCATCCCTGCTTCTTTCTATTGACAGGACTGAATGCCAGCCAAAAGCCAAAAGTCAAAATAGCAAAATAAAAATATTTTTAAGTGGAAGGATTTTAAAACTGGGCACATGGATGAGAAATAAAACATGAGTGTCATTCAAATGTGCTCTGATCTGAACCTTTTAAATACCTTGCAATACTTTCAGTAGGAAGGACTTGCATTTCCCTTAACTTTGTTTAGAATCGACACTAAGATGCAACCTCTTGATCCTGAAGGCCTTTATGAATTAGTCCTGGCCTGAGCAGAGACCCGGTATGAGAAGGAACTGGAAAGAGCACAGGCAGTGGCTCACATTGTGGCAGGGCCACCAATGAGCTGCCAACATGTTAGTGAACTGAAACAGAGGAGCCAGTCTCCACATATGACAATCATTCATGCCCTGGCAGTTAAGGGAGCCTGTGAGAAAGGGATGCACTGAAGAGTCCCCTGCTTTGTAATCTCCAAGATGCAGGTTGTTTGCCTAAGGATTAGAGCAGCTGAACACTAATCTCTGAATGCAGTCTCGGGAGCTCCAGTGCCACCAACTTCCCTGGAACTCAACTCTCCTGTAAACTGAGAGCATATGAATTGATGATTGACAGGCATGCTACTGCTTTGTTCCATTTATTCCCATTAAATTTCTTGGGTTGATTGTTCAGATGAAAACACAGTGATTTGTATTTAATGTTGCATTGCACACCCAGCTGATCATTACATCCCTTACGTATGACTGCAGAGCACTGAGTCTAATGACAGCTGTCCCACTGACACTGCTCAGCCTCCTTCCACTTTGACACAGCTCAGCTATCTTTCATCGATGCCAGTCTCAGGACCAAGTTATTTGCCTTACTTTGGAGAACTTAGGTTTTAATATCTCATTGATTACCAATATCACTTCTAGCAATAATATCTACTACACTTTCACTCGGAAATATTCTTTTTCCAACCTAGTTATTGATAATCCCATTAACAATGATCATTTGAAACAAGGCTATTTGCTTTGCATGAGTCTGAGTTCCAAGATAGCATAAGCCTCATTTACTCTGAATAGCATAATGACAACACTTTGGAAGCTCTATGTGTTTATTTTCTCCATTTTTCCCCTTAAAGCATCATCTGTATCAGCTTTTTAGCTACAAAACACCGTCCCTACATTTTCCATTGCTCCCACATCTCCTGGGTTCTGAATCCTTGCCTGGTGACAAGTTTTCACAAACCATAATGAATGCTTTTCCTAAATGTCTACATGTGGCAGGACTTACTAGAATTTAAATGGACTGGCTGATTTTCTCTTAGTTCTACAACCTGATGCATTTTAATCTATAGGCATATCTACATTGGCTAATTTGCATGGCCAATACACAGGTGCACAGCTTTGCATATTTATTTTAAGTAATTTAGGATGTTAATTTTATAGATATGATAATGCAATTTTAAGTTTAGCAAAATCATAGTACTGATGTCTGGCAGGGTTGGAAGTCTGTAAAATTCAGCAGTGCACCTATATCATATTTCTACAGCTCAAAGTAACTTCTCACTAATGCAAAATGCACAATTAATACTAAACATGTTATGTAGCATTTGTATATAGGACTTCAAATATATTTTTCTTCTTAACAGAAGGTAGTATTTTCTGAAAGGACAAAGAATAGAAATTGTGAATACATCCATAACTTCCATTTTAATATCAGACTGTATTGTGGGGAGCAATAGACAAAACTGAGGCTTATTCAATGCTGGAAAGTGAGCTTGGGAAATGAAAGCATTTGCAACTCTTCCAGAGGACATAAGTTCTGTTCCCAGTACCAACATGGCAATCCAAACAATACCTATTAACTTCTATTGCAGAGGATCAAAACCCTCTTCTAGCTGTGCAGGGAGAAAACTTAAAAATTATAATAGTAACTATGATTTTTTAAAGTGGAGTTTCTCCAAGTGAAGCAAAATGAAGTGATCAAAATCATGTTATTTAGTGTCTGCTCAACCCATTTCTGTTTGTATCCCAATAGCATCCAAGGGACCTCAGTGTAATCTCATGGTTCTTTCAAACTCTGTGTGAAACAGAGGATTATGTAGCATTTGTTACTAGAAGAACATTTGGCAAGTCCAAATGTCATTTGGATTTCATTTGTTCCTTAATTTTAGTAAGTGTTATTAACTCTATACTAATTGTAGTTTCATCAAGTAAGTAATAAGTTACTCTGATATATTGTTAAAGTAGGCTTTAGAGTGATATTTTGGGGTACAGTAAAGCGCACAAATATAATGCACTAACCTGCATTATATGCACATTCTACAGCTTAAAGATGAAGCTTGGTGAAGACCAGCTTTCCAAATTTCATTTGAAGGATATTATGTCTCACTTATGATTCCCACTGTTGCTTTTATACAACCATAAAGACTTAATGATATCTCATGAAGACACATTAGCATTTCCCTTGAGCTAGGGTGATACTAAACCTACCTAAATCTTTTAGCTTCTCATATGATCTTAATAACTAGTCATATTTTAAAGCAACTAGAGCCTATGTTAAGGGTGCAAATGAGCAAGTCAAAGCCGTATCTTGAGTACACAATGCAGTATGAAGAGATGAAGATGAATAGTTCTGAGGGGATTTCCTATCTTAAGAACATTTGAACTAAAAATAACACTATCCTATATTGTCCTCAGAACTACTGAGAACCCAAGGCATCTTTGTTTTGTGGGAAGCACAAACACCCATATCAGGGTGTTACACAGTGTAGATAGCATAAAAATCATTGGAGCATGTTATATATGAACAAGAGCATCAACACTGTGAAAAACATTCCAGCCCAAGCTTGTTTTCCTCTTTAAAACTGGGCATATTAATAATTTATTTTCACCAGGCTGTGGGGAAGGCATGCATTATTGATAAGATCATGCTTTATAGAGTTTCAGAATTTCTGGCGCTTCTAGGTCTATCATCTTCCTTGCAACATAGTACAAAGAATGCTCAGTAGAGCATCTTCCAAGATTTCTGGCTACAATAATGTGAGAAAGACCAATAGTCTTCATTTCTTTATTGTCATTTGTCCTTCTAATTTGCTTTGATCACATTCCATATCCATAGAAGTTATGGGAAAGAAAGTATACTGTCGTGAAACAATATTTCCCGAGACTTTTAATGAAAGGAGGTATCATGAGAAAGAATCAGAGCAGACACAAGTTCTTCAGTGTCTTTCAATTGCCTGAGCCATATGAAGTGGTGATGAATGGTAGGTGGTTCTCTGACTGAGGGTCACAGAGTGCCTATTGCAAACTCCATGTCTTGAGACCTCTGATGTGTTTTGCAGACTGTATTAGAAAATTTCACAGCTAGTTTTACCCAGTTTTAGAGATTATAGAATGTGAACTAAAATGTCATGTTATTGGACCTTAAGTGAGTTATTCATGTCATTATCAACTAACCTAGATACCTTCTATCAATCACACAAAGCAATAAATATGACATTACTCTATTTTTATGATTGGGTAATATAGGCCAGCAATATTATTTTGCATATAAATATTTTACAAAATCGTCTTTTGAGATCATATTTTCCACCAGTCCTTTTGGTTCCCATATATTCTTGTCTAGCCATCTGGAGCTGGAATACTAGGGAAGAGTGTAAGATATCCTTTGCAGTTCTCCAGCTTTCCCTCTCTGGCTCAGAGGCACGGGGGAACATGTGGAAGCACTGGTGCAGGGGAATCTTTAATTTTTATTGTATTATTATCTGCATATATATTGATTTCCATGTCCATCTGTGTGTGAAGAACTCAAGTTGCCAGCTGAGTCTGTGGAGGCTATGAAACTCACTTCAACTCTGGTCTCATTTTGTTTGGGATCCAAATACCCTTGGTCTCTTCTGGGAACTAGAAGTGCTAAAATAGTATATAAGGTACCCTGTATGGAATATATGTTGGTGGAGCTTTGCCATATATCTAAATCCCATGAACAGGGAAATTTATAGAAGAATTTATGGTTCGAGGATTAAAGTCTATAACCATCATGGCAAGAAGCACAGCAGCAGGTAAGTCAACATGGAATGGGAGCAGTAACTGAGGGCTCACATCTTGAGATACAATCACAAGGCAGAGAAAGCTCACTAGTAAGTGCTTTTGAAACCTCAAAGCCTACTGCACAAGGACACATGTCTGCACACATCCTAATCTTCCCAAATGCTTTCATCTACTGGGACAAAGCATTCAAACATAAATCTATAGAGGATGGGCATTCAATTGCAACTTCCTTTGGTTCACCCTCTCATTAAATTTCAAATCCAACTACAAAGATTACAGACATAAATCCAATATTGGATTTCTGTTTTCCTGGTGTTCAAGGCAAATGGCAGTTTATACCTTAATTTTGTATAATTTTGCTAAGAGTAAGCAGCAATAATACTCAAGGATAGTCAAGTCAAGATTAATTATACACCTAGCTGTTTTCTATTTTTAATATTCATTTTCTTAGTTAGGCAGCTCATCTCAACCCTAAATAAATAGTAACTTTTATTCCTGAAAAATATCATATGTAGCTGATTAATGGGAAGGCATTATGGGTTGGTTGTTAGTATCCAATTGTCCTGACGTAGCTATTCTTTCTGAGTTTACTGGAATGCACCAGTGTCCTTTTCATGACTCTGTCCTTGGGGATAATTTAATTTACAAAGAATCCAAGATCAGCCTTTTGGTGAATAAACAAATTAATTACTTAATATAATTTTTCAATCATAAATCTCATGCCCACCACATGTTTAGAAAAAAATCAATTCTATTTTGACTTGAGTAATACCCTCATTTTTAAACTTTAAAGTGCTACAACTTACACAGAGAGCCCCCTACGAGCTTCATAACATTGGAGAATAGGACCTGATTATTCCTAGCTGAAGAATCAACACCTATTAAAGCTGTCTTTTAATCTTTCTATCTTTCTTTCTTTCTACTTTTCTTTCTTTCACCATTTTATCTTTGTTTTCTGCTCAGTTCAGCTAGTATAAGAGTGACAACTAACACTAAATGTTGCTCCATAACAAGGACTTCTAATATTTTTAAGACCTTAATAAGTTTCCATATCATAACAGAGATGTGGAGAAATTATCTGATTGTAGAACAGTTAGATGGCCCTTTTTCTTCTTCTTCAATTGAAATGCATTTCTGGAGGCAAAGAGCAACTCCACCAATTCTCAAGTGGATTGTGAATTTTAAGTGACATTAATATTTGCGCTCCTTTACCAAGAGATATTTCTAAAATAATGAATTAATTTCATGTTATCCCAATATCTACAAAATGATCACTTGAATTATAATTTTTAAAGTTATTTGTCAAATTAAATTATTTTAGCAAATTTTCCCAAAGTGCCAAAATTACCTCTACATAGAATTTCTGATCTGATCTGGGGATTAAGTCTGACTCATTAGTAGAGTTCCTAAAAGGTCAAGGGACCTGAGATTTTGGTGTCAGTTAAAAGCAGGTACAATGGAAGAGATGAAGACAAAACCTCTGATATGGTCAGTTAGTTTGTAGCAAGAAAAATATGTGAGCATCTGTGGACTGCTAAGTCTAAGAAACCTCCTGAGGAGAATCTTCTTAACTGCTGTGTATCTCAGTACTCTATAGCAGGTGGATTCAGCCAATGTACCTGTTTATAGACTAATTGTTAATGAATAATCTCTGACTACTGGTAAGATGGAATAAAGTCATTTCCTTCATCTTCCAACTACATACAATAAAATGCCAAGGTATTATATGACAAGCTATGCTATGCTATGATATGATTTGATATAAAACTATAATTTTGATTATTTAAGATCCTGAATCTAAAAGAATGATGTGATAGTAAATTTTGTCGATCAATATTGAAGAAATTAAAAACGTAAAACCTCCAAAAGGTGCAGACAAAAATGAAAAAGAAAACAATTTGCTCCATTATATAAGACCAATGAACTAGGAAAAGACCTCCTTAGTGACAAAAAGCCTTTTAGACAATAAGTATTAGGTGATGGCCAATAATATAGAAAAAAATATGACTCACTGCAGTTGCACCATCAAAGGCTGAGTGGGGAATCTAACTTCTATGCTCACCACAATGAATGTTTACATACAGAATTTTAATATGACCTATTTTTACAACTTATTTGAAGTGTCAGTGAAGAAAGGGTGGAGCTTCAAGATGTATACACGTGCATCAGCAATAAAAATCTCTTTTTTGGATTCTAAGCTGGATTAGAGTCAGAGGAATGCTGTTAAGAGAGGTTTGTATAGGATTCATCATTTCAAAACAAAATACTCAAAATTCATGCTTCAATCACTTTTCATTTTAGTTCAATTAAAAAGGAATCAATAGACACCAACAATGAGATTACATAGACCATATATTTTCTTAGAAAAGTTTTAATGAACTCACCATTAAAAGGTTTCAATAAACAATTACAAATACTCTGAAAACAGAGTCTCTGCCAAGAAAATGAGGCTCTTGACTGTTGAAAAGATTCAACAGTCAAAGAAAATGAAAAATACATAAAGCTTATAACCTAAAACATCCAGGAAATCCAGGACACAATGAGAAGACCAAACCTAAGGATAAATCTTTTTATCCTAAAATGTTTTTACTTCCTTCCAATAAAAATGAATGAATAAAACAAAGAAATAAGTGATCATAAAGATGTCAATAAGGTAGAAGTCAATAAAAGCAAAACAGAAATCACAAACAGAATGTATCAGCAATTGGAAAATATATAAACTACAATGAAAAGGTTCACTATCAGAAAGACCAATCAAATGGCTTCTTATACAATACAACAGGAAGTATCCATTTTGAACAAGAAAAAATTGAGCAACAACAAACAAGTTGAGTATAGCATCAGACCCATGATACTAGAGAAGACCTGAGGCAGGGATGAAAAACAATACTAAAAGATACTATGACGAATTTAGAAAAGTGAATCAAGCTAAAAAATAAAAAAGTTGATTTAGGCCCTGCATAACTACATCCAAACACTGTAATTGTTAGGCACAGTGTAGCCAAAGTTTAGAAAACAGAAAACAAAGCAAAATATATTGAAAGCAAGACAAATACAAAATTGTAATCTTTATATTGCTGAAAAAAATTTTAATGGTAATAGGCTTATCAATAGAGCCCATGAAATTGAAGAAGAACCAACATACAAAAATAAAAGGTTAAAAAAAATTAAATCAGGCCAGAAACCAATATCCATTGAAGATATTCTCCAGTAATGACAAAGGGTCTGTCATGGAATGGTGACTTTAACATCAGAACTCCGAAGGCAGAGGCTAGAGAACCTCTGTGAGTTCAAGGCTAATCTAGTCTACATAGAGATTCTTTTTCCAAAAAGAAAAAAAAAACATGAAATAAGACTGAGAATTTGTAACAGGAAGACCCAATCTTAAAATAATGGCAAATTTATTAAAATATTCATGAATGCATATTTCCTCTACACATTATTTTTCAAAATTATACTTGACAGTTGAAATAAATACAACACATTATAACACTGCTCTAAGTTTGTTTAAAAATATTTGAAATGTCTATATTATAAGTGCCAGTAAAGAAACATAAAGAAAGGTAGACAGTCTATGCTTTAACTGATAATGTCAATATGGTTAGAAGTGATAAATTCAGGATACACTCTATATTCCTAGAATTACAAAGATACACAAGAAAGGTAACTTTATGATACTCTAGACAATTGAAATTCTAAAAACTCACGTGAGTAACAGATAACAGTAATTAAAAAGAAAACTAAATAAGCAAAGAAACAGAGAAAGCAAAAAGCCAATAAAAATACCATAGTTAATCTCTAATGTATTAACAATTACTTTAAGTATAAATGGCAAAGATATGCCAACTAAAAGAAATCAACAAAAAGAACTAAAGTCATAAACCCTATAACCTATCTAAAATAAATAAGTAACTACATTTCATGTATAATAAGTAAGTTGGAAGTCAAAGGATGGAAAAATGTGATATGGAAACATAAAGTGAGAGAGTAAAGTGTTTATAATAGCACTGAATAAAAGATATTTCAGAGTCAATAAGTTCACTAAAAACAAAGACAAAAAATTTAATCTACAATTAGAAATAGCAAACCTCAGTAGGTTTTGTATGTACCATACAACACACCTGCATAAATAAGATAGAAGTGAAAGGAGGAAAAGACAGTCCTATAACTGTGGGTGTTTATTGAATTGCCTTTCTCACCCAGAGATAAAACTCATGGAGTCAAAGTATCAGTGACACCAGTCAACAATTTATGTAATACCATCAAAATGCACAAGTTTAATTGTCCATGGAGAACATACCAAGACAGACCACATCCTGGGTCATAAAACAATTTATATGACTAAAATCATACAAGATATATTCTTTAGCCAAGTGGAATAGAATTAGATGGAGTAACTGAAGATAGCATAAAAAGTCAGAACTCTTGAAAGCTAAGCAACATACTTATTAAATGATCTATGAATTGAAGCAGATAACACAACAGAAAATTAAAAATTAACAAAGCTGAATGAAAATGAAAATATAGTAGTATGATACAGATGGGGGTACTGGTTAATGCAGTGCTTTGTGGGAAGTGTGATGTCCCAAATGCCTTTGCTGTAAGAGGTGGGAAAAGACTTCAATTTAACAATCTAACCTCTTATCTGAAAAGTCTAAACTATGCAGAACAACGGAAAACTGAAATGAAGAGAAAGAAAAAGAAATAAATGCAACACTAAAACTACTAGAATGGGTCAGGGAGAGAGCTCTTCGGGTTAAAATATTTTCCATGTAGCCCTAAGGATCTTTGTTCAAGTCAGAAATCTTATATAAAGATAAAAGAACAGAATGAACAACTCAACAACATTGATAGAAGATCGTAGATGATAGGTAGATAGGTAGATAAATGTTAGATAGATAGTACATAGATAGATAGATAGATAGATAGATAGATAGACTAGAGAAAAGAGAAGACTTGCATACCCTTGCAAGGAAGCAAAGGGTATCACTGAAAATGTTCTAGATAGGCAAAAGTTGCTAAGCAAATATTAGAATCAACTATCCCAACAAATTTCTCATCTTAAATGATAGTGTCAATTCCTTGAAATGACAAACTGCAACTTGCACATCAAGAAACTAAAATGTTGGTTCTCATAGACTTAGTAAATAAATTTGTAATTTTAAAGATCTTCCAAAGCAATCTCTAAATCAGAATGTTTATTTAGGCAATTCTTCAAAATGTATAAAAACTTAACACAAACTCTGCAAAATGTCTTCCAGGAAACAAAGGAAGTAGAGAGCAAGTTAATTTACATCAATTCCTTGAAATATATTAGTTATAAAAATTATATATATTTAAATTAATTTACATAAAATACATTTAGAATTATATATTTAAGCACATATATACATTAAACATATATATTAAAACACCAAAACCAAATGATGTTTATTCTATTTGATATTATTCTGGTTCTGTATTTGATAATGAACATGTGTAATCTGCTTTTAATAACAAGCTAGTGCAGAAAACTTTACCAGATTATATTTCTTAATGTAGAGAAATCATTTGACAAAGTTCAACACCTGGTTGTGAGAGCATCTTTTGAATAATCAGAAACAGCAGTGAACTTCCTCACCTGTAAGAAGAACATATACACATGCGACAAATAGCATTCATAATATTGATTAAAAAAAACAATTTCTCCTAATTTTGAGATTCAGTCATATTCTAAGGGATATATCTACATTAGAGTTTCAGCATTTATGTCTCAAGGACCATTGTGGGATTTTGGGGAGAAGGTGCAAGACCCAGATACCGGGAAATCTGCCAAGAGATAGTCTTACCTAGAAACGGCTGCATACACCAGATAGGAACAATATCAACAAATGAACCTGCTAATATCGAAGAAGGTAAACCTTATCGGCTCTTACTCTCAGACAAAGAACTATAAGAAAGTAACGACTCTTAGGAAAGCAGAGTTGTCCACTGCTAAGAATGAGCCTCCTTATTTGTTGTCCAAAGCAGAGGAGTGTCAATCTTGAAGTTATATATGCACAAACAACAAACGCAAACTCAGTCATTTGTAGTTTGTACTGTGGGTGTGTGTGTGTGAATAATAATATAAGAATAAGATGTGATCAACGCTGTGGGACAATGGACAATGTCAGAAAACTTAGTAAGTTAGAGCGGCTCTGAGACCCCAGTAAGCAGGTAAACACGTGAGGATAGGCACCTCCCTGCTCCCGACTAGATTCCTGTCTGGAACACATGACACACTTCCCACATAAGGAAATGTGACCTGTGTTCACATAGTCCCAGAACAGAGTTCTCCATGCTAAATTCAAATACAATTTGAATGGAATAACTGAAGATAACATAAAAAGTTAGAACTCTTGAAAGCTAGGGGTCCTGAGGTTTAGTCAATAAGCTTTCCTTCCTAAACATTCTGTCCTGCAAAAGGTATTTAATCTCTGCTCTATCCTGAGAAGTGGGTATGCATCCATTTTCAATGATGAGCAGTCAATAATTGGTATGGATAAACATGGACTGCATCTTCCATTGAACTGTCATAGGGAAAATGGAGAAGGCCTTTGCCTACAGAGCCACAGCCTAAATCTTCCTTAGAATGCCCATCTGAGCTTCCAGACAACCGCTGCTACGATCTTAGATGAGCTAAGCCGGAGGTCTCCATTTCCCTAGCTCTGGGTTTCACTGCTGTCCTCAGTCTGTGGGCCTCCAATGGTCCTGGCCTAGTCACAGGCCAATGGAACCCATCCTATGTTCCAAAATCCTCAGTGCAACACCCCAGTGACGACTTGATGCCTGGGGCTCAGCGCATCCCCAACTCCACCCTCCTCCATCTTAGACTGTGTATTTCTAACCCCTGGGCAGTGTTTTGGTGCTTCCCTAAAGCCCGACACCCAACTGCAGAGCTACAAGGAGGCATAGTTAGACTCTCCCCACTTTTCACCTCACTATAAGCATGTTCCAAACCCCAGTGGCTGCCATACAATGTGACAGCAAGGGAGCAGGGGAGTGGTTTTAGGGAGGGTAGCTGAAAATGGCCTGGAGGGAGAAAAGGGAAGGGAAGAGTGGTAGGATTCTGTTTCAATTAAAACATATTAGAAATGATTTTTTTTAAAAAAAATTAAAACATCAAGTTATTTATCAGGGCAGATAATTGGGTCACAGTACCTAAAAATAAATATTCAAGAAAGTTAATTCAGCTATGTGACTCAAAGTATTAAAATAGATACAAAACTAAAGGATCCTACACTGAAGTGCTTACAGAGAATAAATTCTCTGGAAATCTGAGTTATCACTAGAAGAGTATCCTTTACTAGGAAAAAAAAATGCTTTCTAGGATTTGCAGCCAAATCAGATCCCAAATAAAACCAGTAATGAAATTCTAACCAAAAGAAGTGAATTCAAGCTAATAAAGTATTTCCCCAATCAGGAAAAGTCAAACTAAAGAAATGGAGTCCACAAAGTGCTCAGTGTAGGCACTCCATCATCTTCATCATGTTCCCAGCCAAATGCCTCTCTCTAAGGTGGCAGTAAATCTTAACCTACTTCGGAAAACAAACATGTCTACCATGATAATGTTCTGAGATCACCTGTCCATAGCAATGTTATGATTTAGGAAATGGCACAAGGAATAGCAAAGTCTGGACAGATGTACAGATTGAGTAAGAGTACATATTAAAAAGCAAAAACAATGATGCATTGCATATGACCCTTGAAAGTGCGTCCCAAGACCAAAGGAGCTATAACAAGGGTTGTACCAGGCAAGGTTGAATAAGTAGTTGTTGGGCAAATGTCTTTGCAGACGTATTTTCATGAGATTTTGGTGACCTGTGTGCCAAGCTGTGCTTTTTCCAATGTTTTGTGATGGTTACCAACAAAGCTGGAAGCTCTTTCTTCATAACTTTCTGACTCTATTTATTTTTTTTTTGATGCCTGTCACAACTGTGTCGTAACTCCATTTGATCCTGTCAACACTTCAAAGAGTAATTGGAAATAAACCAATTATTTCCCAGTGTAATTACCAAAATATAAAACGTATGATATATATCGGACATTTACTGATACAGTAGGCAACAAAAGCTGGAAGTGAGTTTCAATTGTGCTGTACCTTCCCAATAGGTAGGAGTGTAAATTGCATATTATATTAAAAACCTGTAGGATACTAAGAGCTGTAATATGAAACTGAAAGTGTCTGTGATTCTATAAATGACTTCAAATATAATTTTAATACCACTACAGTTTTTTAATGAATCCATAATTAAAGTTAATGATAAATTCAGTTAGAAATGAGTGACAACAGTTTTTCTTTTTCTTTTTTCCCCCACTAAGCTCACAGATCTATTCAAAATCCCTTGTGCAGAAATGTTCAGTCAGTTATGAAACTGCCTGGAGGAACTCTTGCTCCATCTAAAGGGTTACCCTCAGAGACAAATTCAGCAGTCACCATTCCTCTTTAAATTGTGGCTGATAAAGGGTTTATTTTGTCAGATTTTATTGTCATCCAGCTAGAAACTTATTCTTACTGTAATGCTCGTATGTCCCAAGACCATTGCTTCAATCTTTCACGTTACATTTAAAATTAGGGCATGTTTTCTAGATTTATACTCAGTTCTCTATATATAATGTTATTACTCCCAAGGAATGAAGGAGACTATTACAATTGGGCACTGACTGGCTATCTACTTATATGAAGGCATTAAGGTAAATGATGAAAAGTTGATTGTATTGTTACTATTGGGAGAACTTGGAGATTTGTTATAGATTTTGTTCTTGTTGATGCTGTTCATATTGTTGCTATTATTGATAAGATATTTAATACATTTAAAGCTAGTAGGAAAATATATATGCCTAGAGATTTTGAATATACAGTCATAATAGAACAGAAATGTCTGGAGAACAGAGGTTTAAATCTCATCTCCTTGTACATTTACATATGGTGAGATTTTGTTTCAGACATGTAAGGTAACTGAATGAGGAATTCTCTTACTTCAATAACTTCAACTTTCTGTAAGTACCTATAGTCTTTCAGTTTAGAATTGTAGAATTTTGTAAATTTCTATGGTTTTTAATTTAGTGCTACAAATGATGGACTAACAGTTTTAATATTCCACATCAGAAAAGAGGGAGGGAAGGGGGCTTATGGGACTTTCGGGGAGGGAGGAAACGGGAAAGGGGAAATGATTTGGAATGTAAATTTAAAAAAATAAAATAAAATAAATAATAAAAAAAAAGAAAAAATATTCCACATCTGTAGATAAACTTTTACAACTCTGAGCACATAAACATTGTACATTAAACATATGTTCTTTCAGTATTTGGAACTACCTAATTCCTCTTTCAACCTGTCAAGATTTTACATGATTATCTTTCAAAATAATGTAGCTCTACTCATCACAAATTCCTTGAAAGTTTTAAAAAATTATGGTTTTGGTTTAATTTTATTTACTTTTATTTTTATGTCTGAGTGTTTTGCTGAACCACACACACACACACACACACACACACACACACGTGCTACCTTTGTGCTTGGTGCCCACAAAGTTCAGATGACAATTTAATGGTGTTAGATATCCAGAAACTGGAGTTCAGATGTTTGGGAAACAATACAGGGTGCTAGAAATTGAACTTTGGTCCTCTGAAAGAATAATAAGTATTCATAAACACTATGCAATCTTTCCATCTCCTGTCATAAAAAACAAAACAAAACAAAAAACTATGATTATTCTGTATCTACTTATGTTTTTGCTTTGTTTCTAGTCTTAGCATTTAGGTGCCTTCCCTTAATATCACTCCCTGTTTGATTTTTGACTGTGTTCTGTGATTATCACTCCCTCTTTGGGTCTTTGGCTGTGACTTGCTCTGAAAAGCAAGTGTATAAGGATCTCACTGTGAGGTTGTGTGTGCTTTCCTTTTAAGTTCTCCTGTTGATCTATGTGATAAGATGTAGCGATGTTTGTGCCTGGAGTTTCTCCAGCACAGTTAAGGAGGGTAGTGCTTTGCATCCAAATCTAGGTGTGCGTCTTATACTATCTACAGAGCGTTTTCCAGTTGTGTAAGTGCTCAACTGAAACTGCCTCGTTTGAGAAAGGACTGATGGGAAAAGCCAATCCCAGGAACTCAGCAGCTTGAGGCATCATTGCAGCTACACACAGTTGCAGGTGAATTAGCTCTTTTGTCTCATTGTCAAGCCTGTGTGTTTCACACTGTCTGAGAGACTTGCTACTTTGTGGAAACTCAAAGCCCTAGGAAAGCCTCGCCCAGCCAGAGCTGTGGCTGACCTGGGCTCGTGTTTGCTCTCCTCCTATCTCATTAATGCAGCTGTGAGTACATTTCCAGAACTCTTCACCTGACACTGTGATGAGGGATCAGGTGCCAGGTAGAGTAATCAATCTGGAGGGCTTTTAGCCTCGCATCCTGCCACTGTTTGACAGCATGTCTCCGTCAAGGAGACTGTCTTCCTTAGATCGATAAATCAATCAGTTCTTTTTACATCTTATGAAGCACTCCTCACGCCCCATGTCACTCACACTACACCACATACAAGTGGAGAAATCAGAGCTGAGATTGGCCCAAACCATCCCATTCACATTCTATCCTATAATCGCAGATCTTTCCCCCAAATCAATTCCCAGTGCAGTGGTAATGGATCACAATCTAGTTCTTCATTCCTGTAAACTGAAGAGTAAAACTGAGGAAGGTGTTGCAGGTTCTAGCATGTTTAAAACAAAATAGACCACATTTATAATTCAGAGGACACAAATTGCAAGGTTTATGATTAGAACTGATTAAAGGAGACAGTGCAGGCTTTATTTAAATGGAATAGATTTCCTGATGCTGCATAAAGGAACTCCAGAACTCTCCAAAGCTGTCAAGATTGTAAAGGTGCTGCCCAAGTGTCCATGCCTGTGTACCAAGCAGTGGCTGTCTGTCTTGTCAGCAGGAATGTAGGGTAAAAGAAGTGACTGATCAAAAGGAAGTCACAGCATTTGTTTCAGGTGTTGTATTTGCTCCTAAGATATTTAAACACTGAACTGTACAGCATTGGGCATAGAGTACAAACTAAGCACTTAAATAATAACATCTGGTGTCTTCTAGTTACAATAGTAAAATCTAAGACCCAAATCCCTTATACAGAGACGTGTTGCTGAGAAATGCCAGGCCCAAGATTTCTCCCAATAACCACCATGCTAACTTCCATTTTAATGTTTATCACTTCTCTAAGTAGACATGACTTTCCTTCCAGAGCACATGAAGGAATAGTTCTAAACATAAGGCAGCTCAACAGTTCCTTGTGTAGGAAGGAAACTTTTAAAGAGACAACTGGATGTATCTATTGTTATTCCACATCTAATCACCTCACTTCTTCATTCATGCAAAGAAATGCACCCTAGTGAGTAAGACATGGACTGATGAGTTTCTGAAAACAGATGTGTTGAAATGAAGCCCCCTCCTTCCTGAAAGTGCAAACAGGGATATAGGATGGAATTTCCTCGGTTAAAAGAATCTGCTATTCAGTCACAAAGCAAATCTCATGTGTGACCTTGAAAAATGTCATAAACGACATGGATGCGGGCTTATTCATCTGCCTCTGTGAGGACTAGAATACCAGTGCACATGAAATTAGCATAGAGCCATCCCAGTGGTGGCCCAAGTATTGTATACAAGTATCTTACACTCTTGTGGCTTGAGATTATAATGGTTTCTTCTCAATTGCCCCAAATTCATAATTGATGCAGTTTTACAATAAAGCTTCAATACTAGTCTTCTGTTTATAAGCATCCAAGTCCTAATTTTAAGAGAGAATAAAACATCACTTTTCCCATAATCTAAAAACCATGCTATTGTTTCTAACAAAGCTATTTCCAATAAACTGCTTCAGGATTTTACTGAGAATGGAGAGGGTCAAGGCTGGTAAGAACAACAGTTATGGTATAACTAAATAGGTTATAAACACACAGACTTGGCCTGGTAGCTATTCTTTATTAATAGCAATACACATTAAAAAAAGCTTTAGGCATTACATTTTTTCAAGGACTCAGAACTCCCGTCTACCTACTTTCTTTTGAATAAATAAAAGATGTCATATTGAAAAATATGGTTTATTGGTTTAGAAATGCACTCAAGTTAATTTTCTTTAGGGATTTTCCTAGAATACTCTGTGGTGGGTGGTTGTATAAAATGAAAGGTAAGAGAAAAGATGAGAGTAGAGGGAAAGGGAGGAGACAAAGGACCAGAGAGAAAAGAAGAGCGCAGAGCACAGGGGAGGGAAGGAGGGGGAAGAGAAGGACAGTAGAGGGGAAAGGAGAGGGAAGGGAAGCAAAAGGAGAAGGAGGGGAGAGGAGAGTGGAGGGCAGGTGAATGGAGAGAAGGAAGAGGGTAAGGAAAAGAAGAGGAGACATCTTTGAATGAGCAAGAGTTTACATACCTAAACTTAAGAATCTCTCCTAAATTGAAAGATAATTTATAAGTTGCTCCTCTGAACAGGGAACTGAAAAGTTGGTGTCCTGTTTCATTTACCCTGGAAATGAACCTGGACTAAAATCAGAAAGCAAAGCCAATGACTGTTTGGCAGGTAGATCAGAGGAGAATAAAGAGAAAGCTTCTATTCAAAATGGCCAGAATGCACTTTCCCTTACATGAAACCACCTGATATTTGGTAGAAGGTATTTTGGAGATCCTCTGAGCTCTTGCCCTTCTCATCCTAACCATAGCCACACCATAGAAAGGTGACAGACAAGTTACTTATTCTGAGAGTCCAAGGATTCTTTTCAATAAACTCTATTATCTCTTCAAACTGACAGTAGTCCACATGGGCGTTGAGTTTTTCAAACCCACATTGTAGTGACAGCCTGCTAAAATGAGCCTCTAAACTGATAATGATAGTTCATTTCATATGGGCCATAAAGTAGCAATAACTGTCTTTAGCTTCTTGGTTGAAGCCAGCCCTATAATCTCAAGATAAATAGCTTTGTGTGCCATTACCAGTCTCCTGAGCAAACCAGTCTCTCTTGTTCCTCCTCTCAGTGGCAGCATACGCTTAATTTTCAGACTAATGAAATGATTTCAAGTAGATAAATAGGTATGATGTCGTTAGTCGATTGTTATTAAGTGGATCCTTGCAGTCCTAATGTGGTTACATAACTGCTAGCTTATGTTCTAATTTCCTAATTGTATATCTTTTTTGAACCATAGATGGCCAACTATTTGTATTGGATCCCATTTTATTCCCCAGGAAAGCAAACTGTTCCATCAATTTCCCAAACTTCTTTCTTAAAAGGAAATGATTATGGTGGATGGTGGTGGTGCTTTTAACCCCCAGCACTTGGTAGACAGAATCAGACCATTCTCAGTGTTTGAGGTCAGCCTGGTCTACAGAGAAAGTTCCAGGATAGTCAGGGCTACACAGAGAAACCTTTTGTCAAAAAAAACAAAACAAAACAAAACAAAAAAACCTAAAAACCCAAGATGCAAATGATAAAGGCAAATCCATATAGCCCAGTTTCTATACAGTTTCAATGAGGGCATTACATTAGATAGACAGAGAACTTTAGCAAATTTAAAATTGGATCCATTAAAAGATTCATGTGATGCCACACCTGATACAGGGGCCTGTAATTCTAGTTCCTCATGAAGCTGAAGCAAGAGGGTCACTATTTAAAAGCAAAGCTGGGCAACTTAGTAAAGAAAAACAATGAAAGTGGAAGAGAAGGTATGTATCTCAGTAGTAAAGTACCAAGACAGGAAGGACCCATGTTCAATTCACAGTGGTGCAAACATAATATTAAAAAAAGGAAAAAAAGACAGAGTGTATAAGTAATCAAGCATGAATAAGTGCCCAGAACAGCCTTTCTGTACTCATAGTCAATGTGCAATGAGGATGATTAACAAAGTGATTCTGGCCAAATTTCACTATAGTTCATTGTAAAACTTTGTATTAGTGTGTGTGTGTGTGTGTATGTGTGTGTGTGTGTATGTGTGTGTGTATGAGTGTATATGCCTTAATGTCTTTGAAGTAGCTTAAAAGTTGTTTATTAAAAGAAAGAAAACATCTTATCAAAACATCTTATATTCCTATTAAATCGATTTTATTTGTTCTATGGGAATATCACATCTGACTTGATTTCCTCACATGGTGATTACAGGATTCTGTCTGTTCTTTCTTTGATCAAGAACCAGATAGGCCTAGGACTGGTTACTCTCTAAGTCCATCAAAAAATGTTTCTTCATTTCAGCACCTTACCTCACAAGAGAACTGCCATGAAAATCAAAATCACTTTAAAAGGTCACAGGACATAATCTTCTGTATAAGTGTTCCTATGGAAAGGACAGGAGACCTGCTGAAAAGCATGAAAGGCCTTCGCAAGGATTGACAAGAGGAAATATAATGGAAGGTTGGAGGTTGAGAACTGACAGGTGGAGAAGCCTAGCATAGTGAAATAGAGTGTACTATCTATTTATAGTTTATCTTCTGCCATTCTCTACAGTGTGATTATAATTCAGCAGCCAATTGATAGGAGGGATGGCTATGTCAGTTTTCTGCTGCTAACCAAATATGTCCAGAAGGAAACCTTGGAAATGAGTGCTTTGTTATCATCAGTTTCTTTCTGTCACTCAACTGGCAATGCTCCTGATGTAGGATGTGTTGTGACAAAGAAGAAATATTTTTTTTTTCTTTCAGGGCATTCAAATCTTGAGGTCATATGTTAGTGGAATCCAACTTTACATTGCTCTCTCCAAATCCAGGTATGAGCAGGTGCTCAAAGTGACAGAAATTAAGCTGTCAGCACAATCCTTTAACTGTGTACTTGGCAGACCTCTCTAACTTCAGGGAAGTGCCGCTGTGAACATCAGAGGAAGTTAACCTTAATAGTGTGAGACTACATATAAAAATGTTGACTTGGTTCTGGGAATGGGCTGTATTTAAAGTTGAAGAAAGTCCAGTGTGTATGTGTGTTTGTTTTTTGATATTTCTGAACTCTGGAAAAATGGTAGACATTCACTAATCCATTTGATTCACAGAACACATTAACTTAATGCTGGTGTGTATAGTGAAATTTTAGACTGTGAAAGACCATGGAAACAAAAGTAAAATGGTGAACTCATGCCTCTCAGTCATGATCTATGTATAAAGAAAGAGCAGTAAATACACATGAAAATAGTTTAAGGTTGAATATGCCCAAATAATGGGAAAATGTACAAATATTATGCTGCTTTCAGTACAGATGGCTAAACGTCTCTAGGCAATATATGCTCCACTCTACCTGAGTGGTTTATGATTTCTTGGATGGGGTCGGGGGATAGCAAATGCAAGTTCACTATGTACCTCAACGATTTATCTTTTTATAGAATTTAAAGAGTTATAAAGGGTTTAAGGGATAATCCTATTCAAAATATAATATACACTTGAATGACGTTTGCCATCTGGGCAGTCTGTCAGTTTGCAATGCCAAGTTTCTTGGCTCTCAGCAGCCAGTTCTGCTCCTTGTGGTTTGATGTTACTAGCCCTAAGCCTGTTAGAGTCACCCACACCTCCTTTGTTAGTTTCTCGGCCCTAGAGCACATTGAATGTGCAGGTGCAGAAAGTTGGAGTAATATGTGTACAAACCCAACTAGGTTTCTCTTCAGTCCACATCTTAACATCATAGACTCAGGGCCGCATTCTGAGCACATACAAAAACAATTTCCTTTATGTCCAAAGCAAAATAATACTCTTTATTAAGAAGATATTAGGTCTGGGGACTCATAATGTTACACTTAACTCAGCATCTGCGTCATCTCCAGCTGTGCCATGCTGGCCATGTCAAAAATAAATCCGTTCAATTTAGAATTTAATTCAGTAGCCAAGAGCTATGTTACACGGAAGTCCATAAGGAGCAAGAAGAAATGCCACTCCAGGTTCCCATGCTGCTGCTCCTCCACAGAGCACTGACTTGAAAGAGCAGAACAGGTTGGGGTTGTGTGTGCTGTGTGTCATTTCTGCTATTGATTCTGACTACTATGCATTACCTTTCATTGTGAAAACAAGTGAGAGAAGATGCACTGAGCCTCTCAGAGAAGGATACCCTTTCATTCCTATTGCATGCTATCCAGGTATAAGTTTCTGTGTCTACATAAAGTGGGAGATGGAGGTGGGGGTTCAACTTTATACATGGTACAAGCTATCCTTTAGCAGCAAACTACCAGCTCTGACTTTCCATCTGCACCTGGAGCAGCTTCAGGATGACTCCTGTGTGTCGTAGAAAGAAGGTCACATGTCTGAGAGTAGAAACCTTGAGACTGATTGGCTAGATATTTGGAAGAGATGCAGAATCTTGGCTTTGAATTTTCCCTTTAGAGCTGATATATTGTGTCAGTGTGGGCTCTCTCTCTGATTTCTGGCAGCCTGCCATTTAATAGCAGCAATTTAGATTTTTTTTTTTTTGCTTTCCTTTGTGTTGACCCATTCAAAGAATAAAATAGGCACTCATGATATTCATGGGACTGCATCTGGGACTCCAAACAGTTCTCCAGAGTCTGCTGCAGCACCCGTCTTCTGCTCTCGGAACACATGCACAGCTTTGAGAGATGGCACCTTCCTTTTGACCTGAACCCTCTTCTGTCTCCTTCCTCTGTTCCAGCACATGAAGTACTGTCACAGTTAAAGAATGAGAGACCTCAATGAGAAAGAAGAGAGAGAAATGCAGTTCAGATATGCAATTTGCAAACCTATTGTTTGCTCTTTCTGTGTTGTGTAGTGATGCATTTATTTTTTCTATGTAAAACACGCCATGACATCTCCTATATAAAAGGGCAACAACCTAGTTTCCTCTACAGGACTCCTTGCAGACTTACTAACAAAATTCACAGTGAAGTCCAGCTTCTTTTTTTTTCTAAGTTTTTTTTAATTTACATTCAAAATCATTTCCCCTTTCCCGTTTCCTCCCTCCCCGAAAGTCCCATAAGCCCCCTTCCCTCCCTCTTTTCCCCATTCAACCCCCTCTCGCTTCTCTGTCCTAGCATTCCCCTACATCCAGTCTTTCCAGGACCAGGGGTCTCTCCTTCCATCTCCTTGGAAATCTATTGATACGCGAATTGTGTCTAGGGTATTCTGAGATTCTGGGTTAATATCCCCTTATCAGTGTAGTCCAGCTTCTTAACAGCAATATGACCACTGAATTACCCATTCAGTCAGTGGTCACTTAGTTGTTCTGATTTTTCTCTACCATACAAAGCAGGGTTATGATAGAGGTCATTGGCCAGTTAGCATGGTTCATAATATGTGTTATGTATACAGGTAGAGAGGGTGAACATCCAGCATGATCTGTTCTCCTACACTAAGGAGCAACGCAGTGTGCATTGCTGACTAATTGGATATTCATGTGAAACCCTGTGGAGGCTGCTTGAGTGCCAAACACAGTAGGTACTGGAAAACACTGATTTCTCTCTCTCTCTCTCTCTCTCTCTCTCTCTCTCTCTCTCTCTCTCTCTCTCTCTCTCTCTCTCTGTCTCTCTCTCTCTCTTTCCTAATCTACCATCACAGTCTCTTATTTCCCCAAAGCCACTTTATTTAATCAACATTTCTCTTTCATTCACCCCAAGGAAAGCATAAGACGGTTTACGCTTTGATATTTTCAAGTAAACTATATTGCTACTTTATATTAAAAAGCTTCTCCCTTTAAAGAGAGAGATGATGACTTTTAGTTTAATTTCATGTTATTGCTGAACATGATGCTGACCACTCAAAATGGAGCTATCAACATGTTAGGAAGTATGTAAAAGATAGGATTGTCCTGAGATCATGACTAGTGAGTGGGCTAGGGTAAGGAGAGATGCTGATGATAAACCATTGTAGATAATCCAGGATGTAAAGATGTTTCCTCTTTTAGAAATAGAATTGTGATGTGTAATTTGAATAATTTCAAAAATTACCTAGTGAGAATTTTATAAGATTTCTGCCTGGCTGAGAAACATAGTCATAAAAAGGACAGTATTTATAAAGTATGATTCCCCAGGCCATTGTCATGTAGAATCTTGTGAATGCTAGCCCTCAGCCCTCACTTACTGGTTCAAAAACTGCCTAGAGACCTGCATTTTCACAAGCCCTTCACGTGTTTCTGACATAAATCGAAGTCCTCCAGGTTAGGACATTTCTTCAATTCTGTAGTTCAGCACCATCCAAGTCTCCTGAGTTTCAAATAAAAGCTATGACCTAGATTGAATACTGAAGAAAAGCAAGTGCAAACCTTTCCTTAACCATACATTTCTAGCCCCACAAGATGCTGTCCCGCACCTTCCTCCCATCCCTGAATTCCATCCAGTTCATTTACTGAGTGTTGAATGAACTATGGAGATTTTGGTTTTAGTTGAGGACTTACATGCATATTTTTAGCTAACAGCAGGGCCAAGGAAAATAACTAGACAGAGATATGATCTATAGATAACTAACATTGTCATTAAAAACCAGTAGAAAACTATTAATTTGTTTGTTTCTTTGTTTTTCTTCCCACCTTTGTTAAAATTCTCAGTGACATTTGGAGGACTGGCAACAACTTAGAAGTTGTAAATCTCCAAACTTGGTGGAAGAGAGGAAATTTTAGGTAGTTGTCAGTGTTCAGACTGAGTATGTCGATCATGAGTACTTCTGTAGGCAGTGTGGAAGATGTTAGGGAAGGAAAGAAGGGTGAATGATGGCCTGGGTCTGTATCACTATCACATGTAGGACTGAGGGCAAGTACTAAAAAGGGAAGGGTGGAGGAATCACCAGAAAACAGGATGGGGGAGGAAGAATACATGATGGGAGAGAGGGTCTGGGATCTACAGCCTAAGACTAACTCCTGATTAAGAAGAATTAGCTGGACATAGATTTTACCATAACTGAGCTCCCACATTAGCCATCACTGGCCATTCAACATGCTTTAGCTTTTGCAGAGCCTACCATGCAACAGCAATGAAACACTGGCTATTTTCCCCTGCCTCTCTCTGAAAGACATTTGGCTTAACTCCAGAATCACCCTGTGGAAATTCTGTCTTGTCTGAAGCTAGAGCCATATTCACAAACTTTAAAGCAGACTACATATGCCTAATGTTTCCTTCATCCCTCTAGTCAGTTAAAATGGTGTGGATGATTACGGTGTGGTTCCTGTTATGCTGCTAACAACAGCACCTGGCTTGGGGTGTCAGGTTTGTGCCAACAGCTCTGCTAAGGGAATAATCCCTTCAATTCATAGATAAAGAGGCAGAGGAGTCATGAAATGAAGCCATCATCAGGCAGTGTCCTGCAGTTCCAGTGCTTAGACCCAACATGCTACAGCCACAATCCAAATACTAGTGTAACTCCACAGACCTTAAGATTTGCAGGTACAGCATGCTGCCTCATTGGAAGAAAAGGTAGTTTCTGAATTAAAATTCAGTGGTTTAAATTCGCTTTTATTGTTATGGTTCTACAATAGAACAGGAGAATAAAAGCAAACATAACAAGCACATGGGTTTCAGCTGAATGAACTGGGTAAAAGTACAGTGGTGCCATTAAGTAACATTTTTAGAAACTTTAGTTCAATGCAAGAGCTCTTTAATTGAAGTAAATTCAAATCAGCATAGTCATTGCAGTGCAGCGGCCTGACTATATTGCTCTCGTACATGTAAACAGTGGTTTTAGAACCTTTGCTTGTACTGCTCAAAAGGCATTATTCAAGACATCTGATCCTGCATCAAGGATGCTTATAGACTCTGTAAGCCTGTTTTCTGCCTATAGTTTATGACATCCACTATGGCTCTGAAGTCATTAATGAGTATGCTGTGCAGCCAAATTCTCTTTTGCAAATGCTGATGTTTATACCATATTATAATCTTATGGACTGTGTGGAGAAGCTATACCTTTTTCCAGAACAATACATAAACACGCAGCATCACTTTGCAGACACCCACACGCAATCACATTTGAGCATGCGCAAAAATTTGTTACTTCAACTAATCAATCTCTCTCTCTCTCTCTCTCTCTCTCTCTCTCTCTCTCTCTCTCTCCTTTTTCCCTCCTTTTTTCCTCTTCCTGTGTCCCTCTCCCTCCTCACCTTGTTCTTTCTATCCCCCTCTCTCTCTTTTCTTTCCCAGATGCAAATATGTCTAAATAATAATAAATTTTACTAAATTATTTTATTTATTCATATTTATATGTGTTTCTTGTTTGCATATATATATATGCATCACATTCATACCAGGTGCAAACAGAGGCCAGAATAGGTCATTGGATCCGCTAGAACTAGAGTTATAGACACTTTTGAGCTATCATGGGTGCTGGGAATTGACTGTGTCCTTGGAAGAGTAGTCAATGATCTTAAAAAACAGCCATCTCTCCAGCTTTATGAAATATTCTTAACAAATCACAGCTTTGATTTCAAATAAGTAACTTGTCTGAACCAACTTTTCCAATGGCTTTCATATTCTTCATGTCCCCAACAGCATCCATACTTTCAGCTAATAAGGCATTCTATATGCATGTTTGATATACAAATAGTCCTGTCCTCTCATCCCTGAATATCATCAATACAGCATGTTGAGGCATAATTTACCTTTTAATTCTCAGTAGTTTCTTAGATACCTTTCTCGCTGTCATTCTTCCATGATTCCTGGAGTCACAACTTCTTAACGTTCATATTATATGATATATATCACCAAATAATTTTTGTGTGTGTTTATAATATATTATATATAATATAAAAATAACAACAAAGAAAAAGAGGTCACAAATTTCAAAGAGAGTAAGGAGGAAGTACAAGGGAGATGTTTGAGTGAATGAAAAGAAATGGAAAATTATATAATTATATTAAAATTTTTAAAAACAAAAATTAATGTTTTAAAAGTTCCTGAAGCTCCTTATGCAGTCTGTGGTAGGGTATAACCAGATCAAGCTTGGTCACAACCACACATAAAGTCTAAGGATATCACATTATATTCATTTATAGCATTTGTATGTATATGTGTGTTTTCTATGAAGCACATGTGTAGATCAGAGACCAAGTGAAAAGAATTGATTTTCTCATTCCACTTTGTAAGTTTCAGGGTTCAAACTCAGGCTGTCAGGTTTGGTGACAACTCGCTTTTCCTATTGAGCCACTTGCCAGCTAGATTACCACATTATATTCTTGATACAAAGCCCCATGTTGTAGACATGATTAATAAACACTGGTGAAGGGTTTCATCAAACACAAATAATTAGTAAGTATAAAATAGTATTTTGAAGTCATAGTCACATTAGATTAGTTAATGAAAAAGAATTTTCAAATATTTGCTAACTTAACTATATTTGATCTCTTTCAACTACAAGTAAAAGACACTGATTAGGAGGACTGGAAAAAGTCTCATGTTTTCTTCCTTCTTCTAAAGGTAGCAGTAAGGTATTAAACTTGAAATTTGGAAAAGCTTGTGACAAATTCTCAGCAATTTCTCCTAGTAAGTCATGTCTGAACTGATGAGGTATTCTTGAATAGTCTGTGGCCCACCCACTTATACATCTGTTATGATATTTTCCCTCACAAATAATTATTTTATCAAGCAATTAAATATCTTCTTCCTCATTGTGGCACTTATAGATTCTGCGAATATTGTTTCCTAAGATGGTATCATCCACAGTCCATGAGGTCAGCACTTACCCAGGAGGTACACAGGAGATTGGTTACCACTGAGCATTTGCACATATGTCCTTTTCTTCCTTTCTTTTTTTTTTAATCTCTCTAGCAAACATGGTGCTTCAAATGGATGTGCTTATGAAATGGGTTGTATTTATTTACTTTGCTATAATGCAAATATTTTCTTTAAAGACTATATTTGCTTAACTATATTTTATGAGAAACATTTTATTACACTCATGAATAGACAATAAGCTAGTATTGTGTGCCACAAATAAAAGAAAATATTATAAATAATGAATCTAATTGGAATAAAATGATTTGCTAGTTTTAGCTAGATACTGCCCCTCTCAGAATCTGGTCAATTTAGGAGTGACTTTATTAAATGAGAGACTGATGAATAGAAATAGTATTAAATGCATAAGATATCACACAACTTACTATGGCCTTAATCATGGGGAAAAAAAGAAATTAAAAAGACAACATAGTGCATACTCTATGACCGTGAGTCTACGTAGTCTGTGGTCATTGTCTGTCATATGTGTTATGCTGTAGAAAACACATTCCTCCTCACATGGACTGAGTAATCTGTAGGAAATTATTATTTCACAGGTAAATAATCAGTGTGACTAAATAGGTAAGCATGGGAATCCTGTCTCCCTCCATCTCCCCCCCTCTTCTTACACATACACTTAGTTGTACCAAAATTAAGATGAAATTTCAGTACAGAGTAGATGAACAGCAGATATGTCACCGAGGTCATCCAGCATGGATATGTGTTCTTTGTAGAACCTAAAGTTCTGGTAGGCTGGCAGTTCATGTGGTCAAAGAGACGAAAGGCTCCGATGCAGGCAGAATTAGTGTTGCAGCAAGTCAGCAGGACAATACACCTTGATTAATGTGAGAGCTGTGCATCTGTCAATATGGCTAAAGAAGAAGGAAGAACACAAGACAAATAGCTTCTGCTGTAAGGTTATTTTTCCCCCTTTGACATCAGACTCACAAACAGATTTTCCAAAAGGAAGACAACAGTATTGAAGGAGGTGAATGAGGCAGCTGAATTCCATTTCACATGTTCCCTAGCAAGAAGCCTCTGTTATCATTGTTCAGTGGGTAGGTTTCAGGTCCTACTTTTCTGGCCTTTACTCTCTGTTGTGTCCATGACTGGGTTAGTGATGAAAATACTCAGACACAGCTTCTGTTTCGGGTCTTGCCCAACTACTGAAGGATGACTGATTTAATGAGTCAGGCTCTTTCCTTTTTCCTTTCCCTCTCTATTTTCTCCCCCCTTTGAAGTCATTGCCAGACAGGTTTTGAAGTCCTAATGATGATTAGTTCATTTAAGCCACTGAAGACCAACAATGGGTTTGAAATGTTAATCAGATGGAGTGCTTATTGCTAAACAGCCCACAGAATAGCAAATGAACCAGGAAAGGAAAGCAAGGAGGAAAAGTCGGCTGCGTGGTGATATGACACAAGCATTTTCAGCTGCAGGGCTTCTCGGGTGTGTGAGGAGGACAGATGCCTGCTCTTCTCCTGAGAGAACCCTCTCTGTACACAATAGTGTACTGATTAATATCACTCCAGTCTTCCCTCGAGAGGAGCATGGCTGACTCTTAGTCATTTTCTCTTTGGGCATCTTTGGACCCCCTTCTCCTTCCTGCTGAGAGGGAGCTGACATGCAGTTTCTTTCCTCTTTCTCTAAAAGCTTTGGTTCACAGAAAGCTCATCATCCCCCTTGTCACCATGACTCAAGGAGTGAACTCTGTGGTAAAGCCATTTATATCATCCTCCTGTGTAAAGGATGCTGTAGATTAAGGCTTTAATGGCAAGATTTAGAGGGACATGACTTTAGCACCCACAGATGTGAGAAGCCAATTGAATGAAGGCATCTTTTAAAAATTATTTCTTGTATGTTCTTGCTGTGCTCAAATAAAGCATTCCTAAGAATTTTCTGTCTTGGTAGAAATACACTATAGCGATGCTGTCCAATATGGCTCCAGTATCCAGATGTGTTGATAACCTTGAAATAGGATGCATGCCACACAAAAAAGCAACTTTAATGCTATTTAGCTTTAATTAAAACAAGTACAAATAGTCGATTGTGGAATACCATAACACAGTATTCTTCTAGAAACTTGCCACTCAAAACATGGCCTAAAGAGCAACATTATGGGATGCTATTTTTCACTATAATTTAAAACATGTTTTTACATGTATTTATTTGAGGTGTACATATTTGCCAGAGTGCACATACAAATGTCAGGCAACAAGTGTGGAAGTCAATTTTCTTGTTCCACCATGGGGCCTGTTATTTTTATACCTTTATTTGGTTTTGTGGCAAGCACTTTTCTCCAGTGGCTTGGCCTGGTACCTTATCATAGAGTAAAGTAGCTTATTGTATATTCTATCTTAGTGTAGACTCTCTGACACAGAAGCACCCTGTAGGATCCAAAGTTCATTTTTCCTTAGGAATAACCTTTCAGTGTCTTGTGAACACACTAAATATTTGGAAGCACTGTTTGGAGATAGGTATTGTTAGCTAAATGTCTGTGATTCAATAAGTTCTTACCAAGTAGTGCAGTTCTGATTGTAAACAATCAGGTTTCTGCATACTTAAATTCAGCCTTCCTTGGAAGTATAATGGAGCTATCCTGGTTTCTGAGTTTACAAGACTCTCATGTGGTTCCTGGAGTGTGTAAGGAAAGGATGATATTTTCATACTTCTTCCACAGGAATTTCACATTTCAATTTTCATATTGTTAAGGAAAATATTAGGAATTAGAAAAATAGCTCAAAAATACAATAAATTTATCATTACTTTTAATGAATTTAAGAAGCCTCTTCAGTGCTATATTGGTGCATTGTATTTTCAATTATCAGTTGTTATGGGTAGGAGGAATGGTCTCTAAGTGTTTAGTGTTTGTTATTGCTGAACACCAATCCAGAGTAACCAACTGCATATAACCAATATACCAGAAAACATGTACATGCCTTCTGTCTTAAAAACAGAGAATGATACATTATGATTATTTTAAACAACATTAGAAATTCTTTCATAAGTCAATCAGTCCTCAGGCATTCAAGTATTATCCACCTGGGCAAAATGTCGAAGGTTGTAACTATATTTCAGTAAGATATTAAAGATGAAAATGGATGGATTAAAGTTCACAAAAGTGAGACCTCAGAAAGCTTAACTCTTAAAGAAGCTAAAAAGTTCATACATGAAAGGAGTGCCCATGCCCAAAACAGCAAGCCTCTAGATCTTCTTTCCTCAAGGGTCTGTATATGCTGCCGTGATAATAACTGTTAAATATGTCTATGTAAACTAATGGATGGCATATTGGAATGGGAGTGAAATAAGCCTGGAATGTGTAGGTCCTCATATTCAAAGGCAGATATACAGGGGGAGAATTCTGTCTACAAATCATCTCATCTTACATTGCTTCTGTAAAATTTCAATGATTGGATAAAAATACCCTGGCTGAAAGTTTGTGATATTACTTACCATTTCAGAAACTGTTATAATACCAACTAAATATTGTATTATTTTTATATATGACAAAGACTTATACCTATTATATCCAATGTAGTTTGTGATTTTGACTTTTGCCATTAAAATTCAGAGCAGAGAACACAGACAGACTCCTACGTATGTTTCCATATCCTTTAACTTACACAGCAGATCATCATGTTGAAATTGATCAAAATCATTTAGTGATTATTTCTGGTCCCTCCTCAATCTCTTACCACCCTTACTTACCTCCATATAACCCTTTGATTAACTTATCACTGTGCCTTTTGCAGGTCTTCCTTCACTCTAGTAGAGAGGGGGTATTACCTTCCAACACAGCAGGATTTCAACAAAGCAGAATGGGGTCTTAATTACAGATTTAATGAAGAGAAAGGCTGATCTACATTCCTTGCTGATTTCCCAGCTGTAGAATGACGTCTGATCATTTCTAGTAGCCCAGATCTTCCCTTTCCATCTGCTGCCGTCACCACCAACATTTCTGTTGGGCATCTCTCTGTTGGGGTCCTCTTCTTTGGCATACTAACTAAGAAAATGAAAATGTCAAATTTAGGTATCCACCCTTCTTTTCATGAATAAATCCCGAGAGAAAGAAGGCACTAGTTTTACTAAATAATTAGGATTAAGTATGCTGTCTTCTCCTGATTTCCTAATAGAATATATTTATATACATATATATTATTATATATTGTGTAATTATATATTATATTATAATACAATAGTATGTTATTATACTCTCTCTCCATATATATATATATATATATATATATATATATATATGAACTCAGATCTCTCAGATAGTGAAAGGGAATTGTATTTCACTTTTCATTACATTACTCCCTTTTCATTTAGTTGTGAATTTTGAAAGAAATGTCCAGGAGATAGCAATTAGCATTTATTTTCACTTTCTAGGATATAGAAATCACAGTAAGGCTTTTCTTTATTTTCAAGTCTTCAAAGTGGGTAAAGAGACATACCATATCTGTGTGGACTGTTTATCTATTTCAGTGTTCTCATCTGTGAGATGGCAAATAACATATCTCTACTAAGACTGGTGGTAGAAATAAGTGAGATTAATGAATAGAAAATGCTTAGCACAGTTCTCCTCAGGGAGGAAGTTTCTGTTAAATTCTATTTATCATATTAAAGTGTTTTAAAATACTAATAATAGAGAATTTATTCAATTTTATAGAGCATAAATTTTAGGGATAAGTATTCTCTGGTCACTTGCTTTAAAATGTCCATAAAAATAAAAATCAAAGTTCAGAATACTTTTTTGAGTACAATAAGACCTTGACTAATCCAACATCCCACTTCTAAAACAAAGGATGCATTCAGAAATATCGGCCTCCAGGCTAACCAACAGCATGCCTCTGAGATGTTCATAGTTCTCTATACAATTTTACTAAATACCCATAGAGATTAGAGTGACATAAAATCTAATATCGATTAGAGTTATAATTTCAAAGCATAAAATTTTCAATGAATGGTTTGGGAAGTCAATATACTCGTTGTTCTTGAGCTTAATAAGGTAATAAATATCAAATTGCTTTGAGTTATTTTATATTTAATATACTTGATTTTAAAATGCTTCACATCTGCAGTCTTTCTCTTGCTAGTTTACTTAAGTTCCAAGACAAAGTCTTATTACTTTGTATTCAAGTTCTATTGAATACAAATATGTGCATGCACACACACACACACACACACACACACATGCATATACATAATCACACACACTACAGTATTACATACTGTATTTTGCAGGGTTCAATAAATATTTAGTGAACATTAGAAAAATATATTGTACACAAGAATACGTTCATTAATTTTACTTAATATTCCTTTTGTTTTCTTTATCTCTGTTATTCAGTAAATATCAGTACCTCTCATACATAGTACCAATCATACATAAGCTACTTTTATTTGTGCCTTGTTTTTATTGTTAAATTCATAATAGCTTCTATATTTCGTCTTGATGTGTTTTGAAGTTTGTACTTTCCAGTTCCCTGGCTACAGTGCTGGTGTCTGGCTGTACAGGCTATAAGACTGATGAAAAAGAATGCGCACGCATTTTGACTTTTGTATCCACTTTGTTTCTGCATTCCCATATGGTTCCTCTGGCCACTCTCTGTAGAATGGCCTCTCACTAACCATTTTGTCTTCCTGTGTTAAGCTCATATCTTCAGTGTGGTCTTTCTTAGATCAATGATGTGTCTCTTGTGGGTCAACATACTTTGTACTTCTGCTCTTTTACAGGGCATGGTGTATTGTAGTCATCTAACTATTGTTAACAGCAATGGGAACAAACAGAGCTGCGAAGGAAACAAATGTGTGTCCTCTTTTGTGTTCATGTAGTTCATCATTTCTACTCAATTCAATCAAGTAATCTTGATCCAGATAAAATGAAACTATTCAGTGTTACTGTCTTTTCAAAGAAAGTTCTTTGTGTGCCGATGTGAGTGTGTGTGTGTGTGTGTGTGTGTGTGTGTGTGTGTGTGTGTGTGTTTCAGGTTCTGGGATAGTGTAGTATTGTCTGGGTTCACAAAGTGGGGAAAAGTAAAGCATTGTTACCAAGTTAAAGAAGAAATGTCCTTCTTCTTATTCTGCATTCCTTTAAATGGTAAGTTGTCTATTAGTTTCCATTCTTATTGCTGAGATGAAATGCTTGACAAAAGCATCTTAGGCTATAAAGTGTTTGTTTGGCTCCTAACTCCAAGTTATAGTTCATCATTGAGGGAAAGTGAAGGTGGCAGGAACTTGGAACAGCGAATCCAGCCACAATCTAAGGAAGAGAGAGAATGGATGTATGCATGTATGCTTAACACTCAGATAACTTGCTCCTTTTGATTTAGTTCAGTACCCCAAGCCCAGGAAATGGTGCCTATCAAAGTGGTTGGAACATGTTTCCACCTCAATGAATATAGTTAATAATAAAAAAAAATACCCTTCACAGATATGCCTACAAGAAAACCTGGTCTAGGCCACACCTCACTGAAACTCTTCCAGGTGACAAATTGACAGTTGAAATTAATCACCACAACCTGTTTTCTAGTTTATATGCTGGATTTTCACACATCTGAGCTAGTTCCACTATGATTTTCGCCTAAGTACCTTATGAATTATACACATTACATTCAGTAAATGATGTTATTTAATCCTAGCAGCAACTCTGTCAAATCAAATACATATTACTAATCCTGTTTTTAAAAAATGAAACCAGGAGAGAGTCTATGTTAAGCTAATGTTTTCTTCTAGTTCTTCTGGCTTCAAAATTCACTATAGTGTTTCCAGATGGAAATATGTTTCCTTGACCTCTGTTTCTCTGTCTCTGTCTCTTTATCTCTGTCTCTCTCTTTGTGTGTGCATGTGTGTGTGTTTGTGTGTTTGTGTGTGTGTGTGTGTATTTGTGTGTCCCATGTGTACAAGTGTTCCTAGGGTCCAGAAGATCGCATTGGCTCCCCTGTATCTAGGATTACAGGCCGCCGTGAACCATCTTATACGGGGATGGAACCCAGGTCCTTCGGAAAAGCAGGAAGTACCTTCTTTGATTTTGACTTTGAAAATAAAACAATAAGGATTTTTACTAGGAGAGAATTTGAGGGTGCTAAGCCTTTCAACCAGAGATTTTTATTAGTGTTTTGGGCTTAACTGTAGTTTTAAAGCAACATGAAAGAAAATTTGTTATTTGCCATTTTCACAGAATGCCAAAGAGTATTGTTCTGAATTAGTCCAGCCAAGTTTTAAGATTCAGTGGAGAAGCACGTTCCCCTTATCTCTGTTCCTGACACACTGCAATATACACTAATAAGCAAAGGCATAGAATGACCCAGTGGTATCACTTGGTAATATCAGCTGAGGACTTGGGTAAGTCAGAAGTGCCCGATATAATAACAGTTATTGCAGAAGAGAGGGAGAGAACAGAAACAGAGTGGGCGGTTGTGAGACCAGCCTACAAAAGGCATTTTGCCTGAAGAGGAGGGAATCGCAAAAGTAATTACATGGGAGGCTAATGATGAATGAATGGACTCGAGGACAAGGGAGACAGAAAAGAAATTGCAATATTAATCTGTGCCTCCAATCTCCAAGCTTGGCACTGGGCTCATATTAAAGGCTTGGTTGGTATTTGCTACTTGAATTAACAAATGAATCGGAGGCAAATTGTCAAGAAGTTAGCAAGTCTTGGCACTAAAAGGCAAAGTGGAATTCAAGGATAGAGGAAAAAGAATTGGTGGTCATAGAGAAATGGATATATGTCACTTAATGGAAGGGAAGGTAAAAATTCACACAAAATTGTTGTAGGAATCCTTTCCTTTGGCTTGTTGTGGACAGAAGGCATTTCCATCATATAGCAGAATTTCATAACAGTGTTTTGCATATGAAAATCTAGTTAAGCTAACGAGGTCCTTAATTAGGGCTTTTATTATCCTTTAATTCCTTGCTTAAAGGAAAGTGATTACAAAGCTCATCGTTATAATTTAGGGAACTAATCTTTCATTTCTGAACTGTTTCTTTCGTTCCCTCAACATAGATATTAAGGAAAAGAAATGCAGCCCACAGAACCATATGAAACTTGGCAGTAACAGTAAAGAGAATCATATGAACATGTATATTAAAGCTGTGATGAACTGTCTCCTCTATGAAGTGCTCTACATTTCTGGGTGCTAATTTAATAGACACCTATTGTTACTTCGTAGAAACCACAACAAACTTTGCTTTGCAAGCCTTAAGTTCCATGCGTGAATTCTTAGAACTTTTTTCACTTTAATATCCATGAGATTCCTTACAGTCCTCATTGGAGATGGCCTTATGATTCTGTGTTCACACTAGCTCACTGACTTCATCTAGTAGATGACTGATGTTTATCCATACTCTGGAGTTATGTGTCAGAGCACTCTTATGGAGCACAGCTTACCTATAGTATCTTATAGATAAAATAAAATTTTAAAAAAAAGATGAAAATATATTGTGTGAAAGGTAAATGATTTCAAAACAGTTACTACTTAATTAGTTTGGGAAATCTAGAAATTAATTGAGACTTAATTACCTGTTAATAGGATAATGGGTGGATATAGTCTTTACTTTTAGGTCAATAAATCATGGCTGCCATCTATTAGATGTTGGTTATTTGACAATGACTATAATGATAAATAACATTTAGGAGATGATTTATGAATAACAATAACATGATTATCAACAATGTAAGACTGTACAATGTGGGTCAGCATAGATGGCAGGAAATGGGCAGTGGAGGCCAGTATAGCTGTTAAAGTAAGGTTTTTTATTATTATTATTTATTTTATTTTATTTTTTTAATTTTTGAGATGATAATAAAGCAGCAGGACCTACACATGACAGTTTAGAGGAACAAAACTCGAGAGCAAGACAACCAGAAAAGAGAGTGTCAATGATATCCCAAAAGGAGATTGCATTTTTCAAAGCAGACTGACAAGAAAACTTGTCAAAAATAATATAACCCTGAATATTTATTGATATGGTTTGGCATTATTAATTTGAAACATGTGGGGGTAGTGCCATACTCAGTTGCTGTCTTCCACCTTAGCTGACACTAACGTTAGAAAGTACACAGACTACTTAATGTGAATTCATCTTGGTGCTGGCCATGTGGACCTGTTGCCTCTGAAAAATTCAAGTTGCATACTTATGATCAGCTGATGTATCACTTCTTAGAATCAGCCTAGATGTGCATCAAGAACTAAATGGATAATAAAATTCTGGTACATTCTATCTTTAGTTATCTTTACTTTTATTTTTTTTAATTTTATTTTATTTTCTAAGTTTTTTTTGTTTACATTCAAAATCATTTCCCCTTTCCCATTTCCTCCCTCCCCGAAAGTCCCATAAGCCCCCTTCCCTCCCTCTTTTCCCTATTCAACCCCCTCTCGCTTCTCTGTCCTGGCATTCTTTACTTTTATATAAGTTTTCAGATTGTTTTTCCTATGTCTGTGAAGAATGGCATTGGGAGTTTGACTGAGATTGAGGGGAATCTGTACAGTGCTTTTTTTGGTAGGCAGATCAATTTTACAATATTAATTCTTCCAATACCTGGGCAGTTTTCCATCCTTCAGAATTATCTAGTGTTGGACCTTGCATGATTTAATACTAGCCCACTAAACCAGATATTGCTACTGGTGAAGTAGTGGCATAACTCTTATAGGGTAACTGACTGCTCTCTAATTGGATTTGAGATCTTCTTGGCAAGAGCAAATTTCATTCCGGTTTTTATGGTTGTGTTTGAAAGCCTGTGGCTGAGGGGTCATAGGCCCCAATGCAGAATCGGTCATTGTTATTTTGCTAAATGACTGTGCAATAATATTGTTTCTTAAGTGTTTATGTTTATACATACAGACATGGACTCTGTATAACCTTGGTCAGAAAAGTATATTTTGGAATGGTCAGCAGTGAATAGAGAGATGCATAAATTGTGAAAGTACTCAGAAAAAGTGAGGACATCTACATTGACCACACACACCACGTCTCAGGGAACGTAGTAGAAGAGTAAAGAAAGAAGGCTTATCATCTGGACAGGTTGTGGTCAGTGCAATCATGGTTTCACTATAACTGAGGTTTTTTGCACAAGACCCACACAAAATCAAGCCAGGCAAAATCTGTCATAGATGGGACAAATGACATGTAAGCCCCACCTCTTACTAAGGAGCTTTGGTAGTTGATAGTTTGCTGCTCAGGATGAAGAAATCACTGATTTTTGAAGATGTTACTGCTTGTCACTGTCTCAAGTTCCATTGGTTAATCCCATACCATGTTACATAATGAGAACACTAACTCAGTGAATTAACAAAAACAAAACAAGAAAAATAAAAAGAAATGCAATTAAGAGGGAATAATGTTGGGGTTACATAAAAGAAGCATAAGAGAGGAAAGGAAGGTAGATGTGATCAGATTTTATTGTATATATGTATGAAAATACCAATGAAGAGTGTTCAAAAGGAATAAAAATGTAATACATAAACACAATGGGATTGTAGTCAGCTCTCAAGAAAAATAAAACTTGTTAGAAAATAGATGGAAGTGGAAAACATTATATTTTTTTTAATTTAATTTAATTTTATTTTTTTAATTTACATTCCAAATCACTTCCCCTTTCCCGTTTCCTCCCTCCCCGAAAGTCCCATAAGCCCCCTTCCCTCCCTCTTTTCTCCGTTCAACCCCCTCTCATTACTCTGTCCTGGCGTTCCCCTACATCCAGTCTTTCCAGGACCAGGGGTCTCTCCTTCCATCTTTTTAGAAATCTATTGATATGCTGATTGTGTCTAGGGTATTCTGAGATTCTGGGTCAATATCCCCTTATCAGTGACTTCATACCATGTGTGATCTTTTGTGATTGGGTTACCTCACTAAGGATGATATTTTCAAGTTCTGACCATTTGCCTAGGAATTTCGTGAATTCATTGTTTTTAATTGCAGAGTAGTATTCCATTGTGTAAATATACCACATCTTCTGAATCCATTCCTCCGTTGAGGGACATCTGGGTTCTTTCCAGCTTCTGGCTATTATAAATAAGGCTGCTATGAATATAGTGGAGCATGTGTCCTTATTGCATGCAGGTAAAGTCTCTGGGTATATGCCCAGGAGTGGTATAGCCGGATCCTCCGGAAGTGTCATGCCCAGTTTTCTGAGGAGCCGCCAGACTGCTTTCCAGAGTGGTTGTACCAGCCTGCAATTCCACCAGCAGTGGAGGAGTGTTCCTCTTTCTCCACATCCTCGCCAACAACTGCTGTCTCCTGTGTTTTTGATCTTAGCCATCCTGCCTGGTGTGAGATGGAATCTCAGGGTTGTTTTGATTTGCATTTCCCTAATGACTAAGGATGATGAACATCTCTTTAGGTGCTTCTCAGCCATTAGATATTCTTCAGGTGAGAACTCTTTGTGTAGCTCTGTACCCCATTTTTTAATAGGGTTACTTGCCTCTCTGGAGTTTAACTTCTTGAGTTCTTTGTATATCTTGGATATTAGCCCTCTGTCGGATGTAAGGTTGGTAAAGATCATTTCCCAGTTAGTTGGTTGCCGCTTTGTCTTTTTGACGGTGTCTTTTGCCTTGCAAAAACTTTGTAATTTAATGAGGTCCCATTTGTCTATTCTTGATCTTAGAGTATAAGCTATTGGAGTTCTGTTCAGGAAATTCTCCCCTGTGCCCATATGTTCAAGGTTCTTCCCTAGTTTCCCTTCTATTAGTTTCAGTGTGTCTGGTTTTATGTGGAGATCTTTGATCCACTTAGAATTGAGCTTAGTGCAAGGAGATAAGGATGGGTCAATTTGCATTCTTCTGCATGTTGACCTCCAGCTGAGCCAGCACCATTTGTTGAAAAGGCTATCTTTTTTCCACTGGATGGTTTTAGCTCCTTTGTCAAAGATCAAGTGACCATAGGAGTGTGGATTCATTTCTGGCTCTTCAATTCTGTTCCATTGATCTACATGTCTGTTACTGTACCAATACCATGCAGTTTTTAACACTATTGCTCTGTAGTACAGCTTGAGGTCCGGGATACTGATTCCCCCAGAGGTTCTTTTACTCTTGAGAATAGTTTTAGCTATTCTGGGTTTTCTGTTATTCCAGATGAATTTTTGAATTGCTCTTTCTAACTCTATGAAGAATTGAGTTGGGATTTTGATGGGGATTGCATTGAATCTGTGTATTACTTTTGGTAAGATGCTCATTTTTACTATATTAATCCTGCCAATCCATGAGCATGGCAGATTTTTCCATCTTCTGAGGTCTTCTTCAATTTCTTTCTTCAGAGACTTGAAGTTCTTGTCATACAGATCTTTCACTTGTTTGGTTAGCGTCACGCCAAGATACTTAATATGGTTTGTGGCTATCGTAAAGGGTATTATTTCTCTTACTTCTTTCTCAGCCTGCTTATCCTTTGAGTATAGGAAGGCTTCTGACTTGCTTGAGTTGATTTTATATCCGGCCACTTTGCTGAAGTCGTTTATCAGCTGTAGGAGTTCTCTGGTGGAGTTCTTTGGGTCGCTTATGTATACTATCATATCGTCTGCAAATAGTGATAGTTTGACTTCTTCCTTTCCAATTTGTATCCCTTTGACCTCTTTTTCTTGTCTAATTGCTCTAGCTAGAACTTCAAGTACTATATTGAAAAGATATGGAGAGAGAGGGCAGCCTTGTCTAGTCCCTGATTTTAGTGGGATTGCTTCAAGTTTCTCTCCGTTTAGATTGATGCTGGCTACTGGTTTGCTGTAAATTGCTTTTACTATGTTTAGATATGGGCCTTGAATTCCTGATCTTTCCAAGACCTTTAGCATGAAAGGATGCTGAATTTTGTCAAATGCTTTCTCAGCATCTAATGAGATGACCATGTGGTTTTTTTCTTTGAGATTGTTTATGTAGTGGATTACATTGATGGATTTCCTTATATTGAACCATCCCTGCATCCCTGGGATGAAGCCTACTTGATCGTGGTGAATGATCGTTTTGATGTGTTCTTGGATTCGGTTGGCAAGAATTTTATTGAGTATTTTTGCATCGATATTCATAAGAGAGATTGGCCTGAGATCCTCTTTCTTTGTCGGATCTTTGTGTGCTTTTGGTATTAGTGTAATTGTGGCTTCATAGAACGAGTTGGGTAGTGTTCCTTCTGTTTCTATTTTGTGGAACAGTTTGAAGAGTATTGGTGTTAGGTCTTCTTTGAAGGTCTGATAGAATTCTGCACTAAAACCATCTGGACCTGTGCTTTTTTTGGTTGGAAGACTTCCAATGACAACTTCTATTTCTTCAGGGGTTATAGGACGGTTTAGATGGTCTATTTGATCCTGATTTAATTTTGGTACTTGGTATCTGTCAAGGAAATTGTCCATTTCCTCAAGATTTTCTAGTTGTGTTGAATACAGGTTTTTGTAGTAGGATCTGATGATTTTTTGAATTTCCTCAGTTTCTGTTGTTATCTCTCCCTTTTCGTTTCTGATTTTATTAATTTGGATACTATCTCTGTGCCCTCTGGTTAGTCTGGCTAAGGGCTTATCTATCTTGTTGATTTTCTCAAAGAACCAACTCCTCGTTTTGTTGATTCTTTGTATGGTTTTCTTTGTTTCTACTTGATTGATTTCAGCCCTGAGTTTGATGATTTCCTGCCTTCTACTCCTCTTTGGTGTATTTGCTTCTTTTTGTTCCAGGGCTTTCAGGTGTGCCATTAAGCTGTTAGTGTATGCTGTCTCCCGTTTCTTTTTGGCGGCACTCAGGGCTATGAATTTTCCTCTTAGCACTGCTTTCATTGTGTCCCATAAGTTAGGGAATGTTGTGCCTTCATTTTCATTAACTTTCAAAAAGTCTTTGATTTCTTTCTTTATTTCCACCTTGACCAAGTTATCATTGAGTAGAGCATTGTTCAGCCTCCATGTGTACGTGGGTTTTCTTTTGTTTTTGTTGCCATTGAAGACCACCCTTATTCCATAGTGATCTGATAGGAGGCATGGGATTATTTCTATCTTCTTGTATCTGTTGAGGTCTGATTTGTGACCAATTATATGGTCAATTTTGGAGAAGGTACCATGAGGAGCTGAGAAGAAGGTGTATTCTTTAGCTCTAGGATGAAATGTTCTATATATATCAGTTAGTTCCATTTGGTCCAAGGCTTCAATTAGATTCACTGTGTCCCTGTTTAGTTTGTGCTTTCCTGAACGATCCATTTCAGAGAGCGGGGTGTTGAAGTCACCCACTATTATTGTGTGCGGTGCGATGTGTGCTTTGAGTTTTAGTAAAGTTTCTTTTACGAATGAGGGTGCCCTTGCATTTGGAGCATAGATATTCAGGATTGAGAGTTCTTGATGGTGGATTTTTCCCTTGATCAGTATGTAGTGTCCTTCTGTGTCTTTTTTGATGACTTTGGGTTGAAAATCAATTTTATCCGATATTAGGATGGCTACTCCACCTCGTTTCTTGGGGCCATTTGCTTGTAAAATTGTTTTCCAGCCTTTTACTCTGAGGTAGTGTTTGTCTTTGACACTGAGGTGCGTTTCCTGCATGCAGCAAAATGCTGGGTCCTGTTTACGTATCCAGTCTGCTAGTCTATGTCTTTTAATTGGGGAATTGAGACCATTGATATTAAGAGAGATTAAGGCATAGTGATTATTGCCATCTGCCATTCTTGACGCTATCTTTATGTTTGAGTGGTTATCTACTTTTGGGTTTGATTCAAGGTTATTATCTCATTTTTTCCAGGGTGTTGTTTCTCTCCCTGTATTGGAGGTTTCCACCTATTATCCGTTGCAGGGCTGGATTTGTGGAAAGATATTGTGAAAATTTGGTTTTATCATGGAATATCTTGGTCTCTCCATCTATGGTGATTGAGAGTTTTGCTGGGTATAGTAGTCTAGGCTGGCATTTGTGCTGTCTTAGTGTCTGCATGAGATCTGCCCAGGATCTTCTGGCTTTCATAGTCTCTGGTGAGAAGTCTGATGTGATTCGGATAGGTCTTCCTTTGTATGTTACTTGGCCCTTTTCTCTTACTGCATTTAGTATTCTTTCTTTGTTTAGAACATTCGGTGTTTTGATTATTATGTGACGGGAGGTATTTCTGTTCTGGTCCAGTCTGTTTGGAGTTCTGTAGGCTTCTTGTACGTTCATCGGCATCTCTCTCTTTAAGTTAGGGAAGTTTTCCTCCATAATTTTGTTGAAGATGTTTACTGGCCCTTTAAGTTGCAAATCTTCACTCTCATCTATACCTATAATCCTTAGGTTTGGTCTTCTCATTGTGTCCTGGATTTCCTGGATGTTTTGGGTTACGCGTTTTTTGCATTTTGCATTTTCTTTGACTGTTGAGTCGATGCTTTCTATGGAATCTTCAGCACCTGAGATTCTTTCTTCCATCTCTTGTATTCTATTGTTGATGTTTGCATCTATGACTCCTGATTTCTTCCCAAGGTTTTCTATCTCCAAAGTTGTCTCCCTTTGTGATTTCTTAGTTGTTTCTACTTCCTTTTTGGATGGATTTGCTGAGATCCTTCACTTGTTTGTTTGTATTTTCCTGTATTTCTTTAAGGTATTTTTGCATTACCTCTTTCAGGATTTCTTCCTGATGACCCACGTTCTCCTGCATTTCTCTGAGCGATTTTTGTGTTTCCTCCTCATGGGATTCCATCTGTTGATCCATCGTCTCCTGCATTTCTTTAAGCAGTTCTCGTGTTTCCTTTGTAAGGGCATCTAACCGTTGATTCATTTCTTTAAGCAATTTTTGTGTTGCCTCCTTATGGGCATCCGTCTGTTGACCCATATTCTTCTGCATTTCTTTATGCAAATTTCGTGATTCCTTTGTGAGTGCATCTATCCGTTGATTCATCTCGTTAAGCGATTTTTGTGTTGTCTCCTTGTGCGCCTCCATCTTTTGATCCATGTTCTCCCGCATTTCTCTAAGCGATTTTTGTGTTTCCTTTGTAAGGGCTTCTAACCGTTGATTCATGGTCTCCTGTAACTCTTTATGAGATTTATTTGTGTCCTTCTTGTGATCCTCTAATAGCATCATGAGAAGTGATTTTAAATCCAGATCTTGTCTTTCGGGTGTGGTGGGGTATCCAGGACTTGCTGCTGTTGGAGAGTTGGGTTCGGATGGTCCCACATTACTTTGATTATTGTTAGTAACATTCCTACGTTTGCCTTTTGCCATCTGGATACCTCTGGTGTTAGTTGGTCCTGCTGCCACTGGCTGTTGGTTGGACCTCCTGTGAGCCTGCAAAGCTATTTCTGCCCCCCCCCTGGATTACCAGGATTCCCCTGGCACCGATTTCTGGGGCCTGCCTGCTCCTGAGTGACTTTGGAGCCCTAATGTGCTTTGCCCCAAGTGATCTTATATTGGGGAGGCCTTGCACATCTAAAGGCTCAGCCTAGTGGATTCCTGGAGCAGAGGTCGCCAAAGGGAGGCTGGCAGGCTCCTGCCCTGTGCAGGGGTGTGTGATCTCTCCTGGGGGGGGAGGGGGCGCCCCTCTGCCAGGCAGAAGTCCCACAGCAGATCTGGCGCGCTGGTCACTGCAGATCAGCCCAGCACCTGGGAGCAGGTTACACACAAGCTGCCTGAACCCGAAGCGATATTATGCCTGTCTGTCTCTGAGCCTGGCAGTCCCAACTACCTGGTCACTGGAGCAAAGATGGCGGAGGGCACTCTCCGTGGCGCCGCTCACCCTGTGGTCACGGTGGCCCGCCGATCTGGCACCCAGACGACCACAGCGCCAACCCGCCCTCGGGCACAGACGGAAGCCCCAACAGGCCGTGTCCCAAGTGATGTTATATCGGGGGGGAGAGCCTGGGTACCGGTCTCTCCAGCGCAGTCCGCGGGAACAGAGGTCGCGGAAGGGAAGCTGGCAGGCTCCCTCCCTGCGCGGGGTCCCTCCACCAGGCAGAAGGTCCCACCGCGGCACTGGCGCGCTGGTTACAGCAGATCAGCCCAGCACCTGGGAGCAGGTTACACACAAGCTGCCTGAAACCGAAGCGATATTATGCCTGTCTGTCTCTGAGCCTGGCGGTCCCAACTACCTGGTCACTGGAGCAAAGATGGCGGAGGGCAGTCTCCGAGGCGCCACTCACCCTGTGGTCACGATGGCCCGCCGATCTGGCACCCAGACGACCACAGCGCCAACCCGCCCTCGGGCACAAACGGAAGCCCCAACAGGCCGTGTCCCAAGTGATGTTATATCGGGGGGAGAGCCTGGGTACCGGTCTCTCCAGCGCAGTCCGCGGGAACAGAGGTCGCGGAAGGGAAGCTGGCAGGCTCCCTCCCTGCGCGGGGTCCCTCCACCAGGCAGAAGGTCCCACCGCGGAACTGGCGCGCTGGTTACTGCAGATCAGCCCAGCACCTGGGAGCAGGTTACACACAAGCTGCCTGAAACCGAAGCGATATTATGCCTGTCTGTCTCTGAGCCTGGCGGTCCCAACTACCTGGTCACTGGAGCAAAGATGGCGGAGGGCACTCTCGGTGGCGCCGCTCACCCTGTGGTCACGATGGCCCGCCGATCTGGCACCCAGACGACCACAGCGCCAACCCGCCCTCGGGCACAGACGGAAGCCCCAACAGGCCGTGTCCCAAGTGATGTTATATTGGGGGGAGAGCCTGGGTACCGGTCTCTCCAGCGCAGTCCGCGGGAACAGAGGTCGCGGAAGGGCGGAAAACATTATATTTTAAATCTAATATGGAGGCTCAAAGACAGATGCCTAATGTTGTCTCTTGTACTTGATTCTGGTCTCTAACTGTTAAATATGCGTATCCCAGTGGTAGAAATTATGATGCATTCTAGCATAGTAGAAGGGGTCCTATGAGATTAGCAAAACACGACAGAAGTGGGGAAGATAGTAAAGCAAAGTAGCATGGGAATAGAGAAGGAAATAGTGTGAATGATACAGGGTGGAGGGGTCATGGACATGAATGGAGATCAGGGATGGGAAAATCAATCAAAAATGAAGTGGTGAGGAAAACCCTAATGGAAGCCTATTACTTTGGAAACTAATTTTTAAAAAGTTGAAAAATAGGGTCATCAAGATTATACAGTGGGAAAGAGGCTTGCTGCCCAACCTGATGATCTATCTGATTCTTGGGACCCACAAGGTAGAAGGAGAGAGCCAACTCACCTCAGTGCACATAGTCTTCTGATGTCCACACCGGAGTCATGAGTGCATTCACAACTCATACTGCAGAAGTAGGAAACCTAAGATGTAATATTATAAGATGAATTAATAGAGCAAAATACCCACTTTCCCTTACAGTTTACATATTGTTTTTGAGCTCACTCAGACGATTTTCATTTCTCCTCAATAAATTAGCAATTATCACTTAACTTAAGCAGACCTTTGAATTCCTTCCTTATCTAAAGTGAAATTTACTTTTATCTTTTGGTGAAAACCATGAGACCCTGGATGCTACTACCATCTACAGTGGGACATGGAAGCAAGTTGAGGTTTTGCTTGGAAAATTTCCACCAGCTGTTCTGCCTGATTCTGGGTTAATGGCTTTAATTAGCTTCTCTCTCTCTCTCTCTCTCTCTCTCTCTCTCTCTCTCTCTCTCTCTCTCTCAATAGCTTTCTTAATCAGTGCTTGCAAGGACTGGGGAAACCTCACATTCACACTGTGGTGGTTACTTTTCTCCTCTTTACTGACCTTTTTACAAGTACCAACTCAGTCTTTTAAAACAACGGGTCCTTTAAATCCATAATTAAAACTAGAAAAAGCAAGAAGAAGACCCCCACCCTCCTTTTGGGCTTCACTGAATTTTCCCTGAAAAGTCTGATGTTGAGCCTCTAATCAAGACAGGTTATTCTGACTTTCTAAATTACCAAAGGTGATATCTTACTCTCTGATTCTCCCAAGGCTCACTCTGCCTTCCTTTCTAATGAATGCTTAATTAACATTGATACACTCTCTTTCTGATGAAGCTTGCAGTTTTATAATTTTGCAGCCTGCTGAAACCCTCCCTTTAAAGAGGTTCAACATTTTAGTTATAAAATTTTTAGAGGTAGATATATTACCCAAAGCATAACGTGAGATGATTTTAAATTTTACCTTATAGAAATTTTATGCAGGCCAAGATCTTGATAGTGTCAGACAAAATCTACTCTGTCATTCCTTGTGTTCTGTGACATTATTTTTTTTAGTCCTAGGGGTGATTGAATTCCCCAACAAGATGTGATTTCATAAACAAGTTTTCCCTTGCTATTGAGCAATAGTAATGCATATTTTTCCCTCAATGTGATATACTCGTTGATATTTTCAATCACTATAAATGTTTCTAAAATGCTTTGGAAATATTTTAGTAACTGCATAAATATGCACAGATTTTGTATAACACATTAAGCAACGCATATTTATTACTCACAGATAAGTGGAGGAAATAAACAGACCCCAGCACTTCTTTCTCGTTGGTCTCTCAAGGATACAGACATGTTGCTCAGGGAATGCATTTCTCTTTAATTCACTATCATATTTCATCTGAATATCTCCAAATCACTCCACATGGGCTTCTGACACATATAATTTTTTAATCACATCATGATCTGGGAAGGACAAGGATTTGGAGACAAAGGCTGGACTTTTTAAATCCAGGACATAGTCATACCAGATTACAGTTATTCTGTGACTATCTAATAGCTAGGAGGAGAAAATCTTGGAGAGTCAGGGCCACCTAGGAACCTGTACTTCTACAAACAACTGTTGGGTTGTGCATTGTATATATGTGATTTTGAATATATGCTATATTATGAACCTATTTTAGGTTATTCTCCAATTTAGGTTTCCTCAGCTTTTGAAAAAGAAAGATACCATTTTCCTCTGCCATTGATAGTGGAACCATGTTGATTTTCTTAGTTAATTGTCTACCATTGTGACAAAGCAATGTAGAAAGGAATATGGGACTTATGGATTCAGAGGGTCAGAATCCATGATGGTGGAGCCAAGGCAAAATGATATGAAGAACCGAGAGCTCACATCCTGATCCACAAGAGCTAACTCAAATGGCAAAAGGCCTTTGAAACCTCAAAGCCCACCCCTAGTGATTGATGTACTTCCTTCAGCAAGGGCAAAGATCTTGATCCTTCTAAACAGTTTCACCAACTAGAGATTAAATATTCAAACATATGAGACTAGGCAGGCCCTTCTCATTCAAGCCATCTCATTGGTCTTAGATTTCCTATCAAATTTAATTTCTATTTCGAAAATGAGTACAAAAGTCAGGATAATATTTGTGACTGGCAAGTAGAATAAACAATATGAATCAAATACACTTAAGATATAACAGGGTCCTGAAACGTTGCACCATTACAATTTTTTTTTTATTATTCTTATAAAACAGGTTTGGTTTTATCCTTAAAGAAAGTGAAAATATTTAGGAAATGTCAAATCAGTCAATCAAAAATACTGACAAGAGCATGTTGTGTTATCTTGTGTATAGAGTATGCAAGAGAGTGTTCCACTCACAGTCTCTGTGCATTGCAGAATGTTTACTAATACTGCGAATCCTGCTTTCCAAGGTTCAGTCATTGACTGTAATAATATTATTATAACCAGGAAAGTATCTTCAATTCAGAATCTATCAGCGTCTAAATGGACACTGGGCAATAGGGTTATTCTACTATGAATTCAAGCATAATTGAATCCAATAACCAATATATAATGCTCAGTGGAATTTTCTCGTACTGATTCCTTCTCATTCAGTCTGAAATGGCTACAGCACAATGTACCTGCTAAGCTCTTATTTTGCCTAGTTTTTGCCTAGGTTGCTTCTGCTTACTGACCTCCCTGTCTTTAATATATCCAGAATAGGGAGAGATTCTTGCTCTTAACTGTATAGAAAACAAAGTCTTGGTTTCACCAGTTACCCAGCTTTCAGATATTCCAAGGAAGAGTTGAATATAGCTATGAATGAGCAAGTATCTCAATTGCTCTGTCTACTGATGATGTATCTGTGATGACATCATTTCATTTTGTTAAATTCTTTGGTTGTTTGAGAAGAGTCTCTGATATTATGTATGTAATTTCTGACCTAAACACTTCAATCAGAAGAGTGTTATTTAGATCAGTCTAGACATTCTTTCCTTCTATCCTATGTTTAATCATGGAGAAAGGGAGAAAGAGGAAGACAGAAGAGAGGGAGAGAGAGAGAGAGAGAGAGAGAGAGAGAGAGAGAGAGAGAGAGAAGATGGGATAGCAGAATTCACACAGCTTACTGATTAAAGAGTTAATTCACACTGGAGGAGAAGTTAAATGTCATTTGCTCATGGCAGAGTCATCTACGATAACTGAGGAGCAATAAAAACAGGCTTCATGAATGTCTTTGCTAGTATCTCATCTTCACACCCTCAGTCTTGAATGCTGCTTATGTATTGAAGCTCAGAGGCACTATATTTTAAATCCAACTTTTCAATCCAGGGCTCTCATGAATATATTGGTTTATACTTGGTCATCTGGATTGTCAATGTATGGTGTTTGCTTTGTTATCACGTTGCTTACTGTCAAAACAGAAACGACAGCTCAAGGGTCAACACTGTTGTTACCATATTGGTATAGTTCTACCTCTGAAAAGAGTTAGGCTTTAAATATACAGAAAATTCCATATACATTTAATGCATCCTTCTCTGTTTTGTTAAATACTTCTTATAACAGTTCTTATAACACTGCATCTAGATAATGAAGTATAGTTCTGAAAATGTCCTCCAGCTAATAAATTAAATTGTACTTATTGTTGAACATTCATATTAACAATTACAATTGCAATCTGAGAAACATTCCTAAGGAATGGAGCCACTCATTCCAATAAACAACTGCTGATTAAGAAGAATCCCACAAGACTCTGTGTGGCATTTCAATTATTTAAATATTTTTACTTCACTTCATCAGTTCACTGAAAGCTGATGTTGACATTCCCTTCTCCATCTCTAGGTCTTCATTTATTTTATTTCCTTTTTCTGTTTGCTCTTACTCAGTAGAACTATTGAACCCCAGTCTTTCCAGTCTTTCCGACTACCAAGGATTCACTTTACACAAAGTATTTCCTCTGTTTTAATGACCTTAATTAAATGGGATCTAAGTAGCTTATGGATGGCTACAGAATCACCCTTAAGGAAACAGAATAAGTCAAGTTATATGGGTTCAAATCTTAAAATAATGAAATTTCTTGCCCTTGGAGGATTAGATAACCCCACACATCAGTGTGCTCAATGAGGAGATGAAAATCTTTTAAGAAGTACATAAATTAAGTTATAACTCATCTATAGTTGTAACCTAGTGTTACCCAGCAACTCTGGCTATTCCTTCTTCTGTGACACATGACAGATGACATTCATATGTTGAACACATTCCCACGGGCATACCCAGATTTTGACAAAATATCACAAAATTCACAGGAAAATAAGGCCCTGCAATAATTCATACTTGACACCATTATTGAAGTGGAGTCAGTATGAGTTGCTCCCTGTGGGCCTTTCAGAAGGCTGGATGTTAGGCATTAATAATTAATTTCATGCTTGCTGCCCCTCCACCTCCTTTTGCTATCATGGCAAAGAAAGCATGAAATCCCACTGAGTGAAGATGACATAATTAAACACATAACTTTGAACTACTCTAAATTTTATTTATCTTTTAAATTTACAAGATTTAATATTTTGTGATAAGGAGGAATTACTTGCAACCATGTACCTCACAATCCATTACTGTAAATAATCACTGAATGAGAACAGAATGTGGGTATGGTATTGAGTTCTTGGAACATAGCAAACTTCTATTCCTTAATACTGGCACTTAGCAAAATAGAGAACCATAGACGTAATAGCATGAGGATTAAAAAAGATACTGTTAATTTGCACACCCGTAAGATTATTATATTTGTTAGCAAGTGTACACTATGAAGGCTTCAGACAATCATACACAGACAAAGGCTCAAGTATTTGATATTCATTTCTGCCGGTTAGGGTGCAGTTGTAGAAATGAACTTTCGTGGTTAACAGAGAAAAAGAGAGGAGTGCTGATAGTATCCGCAGTATAATAGTATGAAAGCTATTATAAACTGTCTCTTTTTCAAACTAATATATGTTCCAGTATTCCTGCCTCAAGAGTATGTGCTCTTATGGGTAAATATTCTTCAGAAATATTCAATCAGAAGGTATTGTAATTTGTTTTTAAATATTTATTTTTATTCTAAAGTATATGTATATAGGTATGCCTGTGTGTGCCTGTGTGTGTGTGCAATGAAGCAGATGCTTACAAAGGCCAAATGTGGTGGATCCAAGAGATAGATTTACATAGGGTTATGAAGCACTTATATAGATCTTGGGAACAAAACTAGGGTATTCTGCAAGAGCAGTATATATTCATAATTTCTAGTAATCTACCTAGTTCCAGAATTCATTATGATCTTTACATTAATAATTATTATGGAATGTGAATTGAAATACAGAGGTAGAAAAATTAGTATGTAGGAGGACACTTCATTAAAAGAATCAGAGAAAGGAACATGATTCATTAAGATTCAGAAATTACTCTTGCCATTTTTAACACTTTTACAAATGGTCTAGATGAGAGCATCCACAACAAACTATCTACTAAAAGCAGACTCTGATAAGTTATTGACATGATTTACTTTGCTGACAGTTTCACCATTCTGGAGGTAGAAGATGTTATGGGGGATTGAAACTGTGGGCTTAATTCTAATCCACAGGTAAAGCTTTCTAGAGATGTGATGGGGAAATCTTATTATATTTTCAATTCATTAAATCTAGTAGATGAAATTTAAAAATGGGTTCAAAGATAATAAAGGAAGCACACCAAATATCTATTGAATACAAATAATACTAACTTAGAAAGTACCCAGAATAGAACACTCAACAAGTTTAAGCTAAAAGCATGGCCCTGGTCTGTTATTGACTCTATGACAGACTCAAATTAACAGATATATATATATATATATATATATATAGCAATGTGACAGGAGGTGATCATAAATAATGTATTAATGAGGAGAAGAAGGCATACAGTGATTTTTTGACAACTATACCCCTGAGCCCAAAGCAATGTGATAAAGATGAATATCCTGAATAAAGTCCTTTAAGAAATCACATGAAACAGATTACTGTTGACATTGTAGTTTATAAATTTTATATATTTATTTGACATGGAGAAAAGTTGAGAATTCACAATTAAAGGCATCAAATACTCATAACTTTTAAATTTTATCTATGATTTCTTGAAGATTTCGTTTATAAAAAGATTGATAGAATATTTAATGACAGGCACGGAAATAACCAAAAGATAGTTGGCGAAATTACAATTTGAAAAAAAGCCATAAGAACACAGTACACATGAACTTATAACACCTAAGTACATTAGTAATAAAGCTGGTAAAAGCTTACAAAAGAATAACACTTTTTTCATAAAATAAAGTCTATGGAACTTGGGCATGATGGTGCATGTGTATAATGTCATCAATGGGGAAGTGGAGGCAGTAAACAAGGTGGACCAGGCCAGCCTCAATTACATAATGAGTAGGAGCTCAGCCTGGCCTGTGTGAGACTGTCTCAAAGGAAAAATAACTTTAATAAAAATATGCAAATAAATTTATATGTATACACATATACAAATAAACAGAAATGTGTAAAGAGATATCTATGGATAATAATGTCTACCCTCGCTTAAAATTTCCTTATCTCTAATTTCTCAAAATACTGAATGTATTATTTTATAACCAAAATGATTTTGTCATGACTGACATTTCGAGAAAGTTGTTTCTGAGCTATTTGCAGCCTAATATTTACCATAGTGTAACATAGCTGTTAATGGATGTTGTAGTAAATATCTAATCTCAATTTGGGGTTTTCTACCCTACCTTTGATCATTCAGTTCCCAGATAAAAGACACAAAATGCTTATATTTATTATAAGCCTTTAAAGCACTAGAGCTGGGCAAATATATATCTTCTCAGTTATTAAAATCTTCTTCCCCATTAGTAACACCGAGTTATAACTTGTGTCTCAAGTGGACTGATCTTAACTCCAACTGGCCATCCTTCATAGTCATGTTTTCATGACTCACCTACCCCACAGTGTCTTCTCCTCTTTCTATCTTCTTTCTTCTTCTCCTTGTGGTCTATCCTCAGAGCACAAGCCTGGGAACCCATTCCTCACTTATCTCTCTTCACCAGATAAAGGTTATAGGCATCTTGATTCACCAATCAGGCACAGCTTTGGGGGCAAGGTTATATACAATCACTTGGGTCAATGTGAGGGTTCTCTCATTCTTAGGTATAACCAGTCCTTGGGGGATAGTATTTAGAATCATAATATAGATCAAAAAATCAAATCACAACAAATGAAAATCATTCCATGGGCTGCATAGGCAAAAATAGACTTTAGCATGGGTAAGGGAGAGGTCTAAGGAATGGAATTTCATAAAAGAAAAGTAAGATTAACACAAGAAATTTATTCCTGAGAATTGACAACTTGGAAATCTAAAGTTAGACACACTATGTTCAACTATTAGAAGGATTGCAAAGTGAAAAGAATTTTGAGGAGTTATATAAAGTTTACCATAAAAAAATTGAATAATCATCCAAAATTTCAGAGAAAATATCCAGAATTCTCCAGCATTTAGTAAACTCTGTGGTAGATTATAATGGAAGCCAATTATTTAGCTATAGCACAGTTGCCCTTTTTAATCCTATTTGAGGCAAGTGATAGAACACAGTTGCTCAACACTAGTTTGGTGATATCCTGATGACTTCATGCTTTAGAATTCTGATCTTCTAATTTTTTACATTCAAAGACTTGACCTCTTTCATTATCACTTAAAAGACAGTCTCAGTCTGGACCGCTCTATCCCAATACTGAATCATTAGAACAAAAGGCATTTGGGATATACTGTTTTCTTTACTGATATCCATTAGAAACTTCCCCATCTTCAACTGAGGATGGGAATTACTCAAGCAAGTTCCCTAGATTTATAGTATATAGGAGTGATTTCTCCAAGGTAATTTAGGCTTATCTTCTGTTAGGAAAAATTACTGTCCTGCAGATTAAAAGCATAATAGATATCCATTAAGACTTTGATGACAAAAAACAAAACAAAACAAGAAAAAACTGGTGATTCTTACATTTTCTCAAATAGCAAAATTCTTTGAAATTGAAATTCAAATCTGTACCTCTCACTGAAATGTACTGAGGTACAAAGTATATGTGAAGATATACAAAGAGACATGCAAAAGGAAAAATTGATGAAATTCCAGAAGATATTATGAATCTATAACAATATACAGGAAAGTAATGATTTGCGAAAGCAAACTTATGAGAGGGAACAAAAATTTCACACATGGATATATAGATATTCTTTCTCAGTTGTGAGAGTTTGAAAGAAAATGAGATTCCTTTACTTGGACTTCTACTGCAAGTGTTCTCTGCTTTTTCTCAATGTGCTGTGACTTCTGTGTAGTTTAAAGGAAGAAATCGTGCTGGACTCTTTTTGTGTACCACTTACTTGCACCCAGACATCACACACACACACACACACACACACACACACACACACACACACACACACACACACACACACTATCTCGCTTTCTCATAATACATATCCAAATCGACACATCCCTCTAATCACTCACTCATATTCCAATGTACCCCTAAACAATAAGCATTCTTAGATTTCCTACGTTTGGCAAATATCTTTTAAAATTCATAAAATCTCTGGAATGGTTAAGCCTCATTCACACTCAGACTAAATTGCTTTAATGAGATAATCAAATCATCATTAGCTCCTAGGGCTGATGGCTCAGCAAAATTTCTGTTTCAAATTTGTGCTTTGCTTTAGAAAGTGAAAGGGCAAGGTATGGGAGCTGTTGGGATTTGGGGTATCTATTGGGTAACAAATAGGCATAAATGAAAAATCATGGGCACTGGGTTTACAAGGGGGATGGATGATGACAGAAACAATTCTGTCTAGAATGCTGTCAGCTGCTGTATATAGACCAGCAGATATTGAACATCTCTGCTGCCCCCCAAGTCCTTGCCATGCTTCTAATGTCTTGTCATCAATTCATGCTTTTTTCCACTTAAGATGTTACAAAGGATGAAGAGTTAGGAAAACTGGAACAGAAAAGAGTAGTTATTATTCATATCCCTAGCACCTCTCCCTTTTCATTTCTCATACTATTTGAAGCTGTAAGCCCTAGGATTTGCCTTTTTTTAGGATAACTACATTACCTCTCCTAGGAACTCCAAGGGTTATGCCTTTGTACAAAACCTTAGTTCATCTGCACTCCATGTGGTTCTGGTTGATGAACCTTAAAAGGGAGGAAATGGAGCTAGAAAAGGTCTGAAGAAGGGCAGATAAAATGATCAGAGGGATAAAATAGGGCACTGTGCAAGAGCAGATTAAAACGATTTCTTTTCTACATGCTGACCTCTACAAAAATACGAAGAGCACAGATAAGGTAAACACAGCCCAGTGGCCAGACCCTACATGCCACATCCACAATATAGCCACAGAACCTGTGGCATAGGGGGAAGATGAATAGAAGATGGTTGCTGTTGCATAGCAGGAGGTGTATTCATACAATTTGGTGAACTTATCCTAAATAAATTTTATCAGGAGTTGATTAAGGTTGTGCTTTTATTTATTTTTTCAGAAAATAAATGATAATCTATAACATTTCATCAAAATGAGCCAAAGTATATTTAGGTATGCTTATGAATTTTTGATGTGGAGAGTTAAAATAGTGGACTTCAAGATCCATTGATCATTGGACTCAGCAGGGCATACTTTTAACATAATGAATTCTACAGCTCTGGGCTCCCCCTCCTCTCCAAAAATAGAGTTCCAGCAATATGACTGAAAATTTTTATTTCACAGTGTCTCTCCCTGACTCTGATCTTCATAGGATGAGGAATCCTGTTCCAACATTAAAAATCCCAGAGGAAGCACTATTTGGTGGGACTGGGGCATAGGTTATGGGATCAGGCAGATGGACAAGGATGGATTTTCATTCTTCCTGTGCTGTGTCTGTGGGTATGATTCTCCCTCTCTGAGGTGAAATGTCTATTATAGGGTTGTGCACAAAGTCCCCAAGCTTAGAGAAGCTAAGGTTGCCTCATGTTAGTAGTAAGGTTAGTAAGGTCACCTCATGTTTCCCACTGCAGCCTCACACAGGGTCCTTTGCTCAGTCAAGCATGGAATCTGTGGCTAGTGAGATTACAAACGCAAACATGGCAGTGGTTCCTAACACATCCCACTGCTTTTGCAACAGACCTGAAGATGGTTTAACTAAAGGGTGCGAATGCAAGCATGCTGTCTTCCTTCTGTCTCGCTTTTGCGTTCTTTCAGGCACAGGTAAATAAAGGAAAGAAGAAACATGTTTCAGAAATACTAGGTTTCACTTGCTTGATTTGTGGTGGTTTGAGTTCATTTCCTGATACTTGGGAGTGGGGTGCTGGCTCCTGCAGAGGCTTGTACCTTTTAAGATGAGCATATTGATAGTTCTGTGAAGTTGAAACTGAAGGCAAAAACAAATCAGTAGGGATCTCAAATTATGTGTGGACAATATTGGGCGAGGGTGTTCACTGAAGCAGCTGCTAAGGCAATAGAAGATTCCCTACCAGGTTGAAGCTTCGATCTAAGGGGTGGGAGATGAAAAGCAAAGAAATAAAGGATGCAGAAAAGAAACTCTTCCCTTTAGAGAGCACAGATTCATTTATTCTATATTGGTTGTCATTGGACAACACTTCAAGGGGTAGCGGGTTGGGGATTACAGTATTGTAACTTCAAAGTTGTCAAGCTTTTCTACCATTTGTTGTGTACTATAGACTGGATATATGTATCTCCTGCTCCAGATTTTATATATGAAGCTCTTTCCACCATAGTGGTAGGATTAGAAAGCTAGGGCTGAGTTCAACCCTTATGGGTTAGCTCCCGTATGAAACAAATCTCCTCATCCATGTGTGTTTATGAAATAACAGAGCAGACAGCCCTCTATGAGCCAGAATTGGAACCTCACCATTTCAAATCTATTAGCACTTTAATTAAGGCTTTTCCTGCTTTCAGAATTATGAGAAAGAAAAACGAAAAATCCAACCCACTTACTCTATCAGCAAAAGATAATCTTTTGTTTCCCAAGCATTAAATAGGCATGAATATAGTATAGCAATCATTTATGAATACATTGCCTATCTATAGAATACTGAGAAGCAGCTGGGACTGATTTGGGGCATACCACCCAAAGCCTGTATACTAGCTCCCAGTATCAGGAACTAGAGGTGATGGAGGTAGGATGTGTATGGATTAGATCTGCTTTCTCACCTTTGAGAATGGAGTGACAGCATAAGATTGTCCAAATAGCAAAGACAAGTATACATACGAATATCAGATTTGGGTCACCTGCTATATTACGTTGTCTTAAAAACCCTCCCAGGGACTAAACCACCAACCAAAGAGTACACATGGAGGGACCCATGGCTCCAGCTGCATATGCAGCAGAGGATGGCCTTACTGGACATCAAAGGGAGGAGAGGCCTTCTGTCCTGAGAAAGCTCAATGCTCCAGTATAGGGAAATTCCAGGACTGAGAAGTGGGAGTGGGGGGGGGTTGGTGAGCAGGGAGAGGAGGGAATGGGATAGGGTATTTTTGGAGGGGAAACTAGGAAAGGGGATAACATTTGAAATGTAAATAAAGAAAATATCTAATAAAAATAAAAAAGATAAAAGGAAAAAGAAAACCTGCATTATGACAAAAAAAATAAGTACCATAAACAGGATAACATTTTCATAAAAACGAGACACATAATCCTCTTTCTGCATCTGGACAAGAGAAGGGAAGGAGAAGTGGGTGTGTAATGGTGCAAGCGCTCATTCCCTTCCCATTTACACAACACAAAGTCCCGACAGAGCTTCAGAGGGACTTGTACTAGGAAGAAAAAAAGAATCAGATTTGAAGTTAAGAATTTGAAAAGGAGGAGATAGCTATCTGTTTCTCAGAACTTAGACTCAATACATGCTGAATGAGAAATTAACAGAATTAGAGTTACTATTGTAACATTTCACTACATGAGGATAAAGCACATTTGGAAGGAATTTTGGTTTGATGGTAAAATGTGCCCCATGGATTCATGTGTTGAAACATTGATCTACAAACTAGTGGTACTATTTTGGGAGGTTCTGGAAACTTTAGGAGCTTAGGTCTAGTTATGGAAGTTGGTATATTTACTCACACTTTGAATGTATACCTGGTGTCAGGATTGACTTTACCAACTGCTCTCTGGACACCGGTGAGGTACAGGACCTTGTCTGACATAAGCTGTTGCCATGTTAACATTCTGCTCAGCACATGTAGCCAAACCTTCACAGAACTGACTACAGAAACCTGTGAATTTAGACATGTAGCAAATAATTCCTCTCTTTAGGTTATTTATTTATTTATTTATTTATAATTAATACATGTCTAAACCAACAGCATTGACTCATTTCTGCTGTCTCATAACTGAATTATACCATTTAAATTAGTCTAAACCATTCCATATAGCTGGTTGCAGAACTCCACAGTTCCCTTCTCATGGTCAACCAGCTTCTTCTCTGCTATCCCATACATCATTCTAGAATTAGAAAGTGGACCAGGCAAGAGTCGACCTTCCTTTCCAAGGCTTAATTGGCAGCCACCACAGTTCACCGTATTATCTCTATGCGGGTACCTTCTTTCTCCAAGTCACCTACATCCTCTGCACCCGACTCTGCTTCTTCTTCTGACTGACCAATGATGTTAAGAGAGACAAGAGTCTCAAAGTTGCTCTCAAGGACATTTGTGTAGAATTCCTTCTGCCAGTTCACCAGGTTCTCCCCTTCCTGTCCCTAGAAACAGACCCCATTATTCTCAAGGAACCAGGATACCTTGGGTGTGTGCAGAGGTCCAGCAAAGGGGTGCCTGGGAGCAGTGAAACAAATGACTTGAAATAAAATTACTGGTTGCAAGCTGATGGCCAATGTTCTGTTCCAGCCATCCATCCAGATTGGCTGTTCTCTCTCTCTCTCTCTCTCTCTCTCTCTCTCTCTCTCTCTCTCTCTCTCTCTCTCTCTCTCTCTTTCTGTTTATGTGTGTGTGTGTGTGTGTGTGTGTGTGTGTGTATGCAACTTTCTCTTGCAATTCTAAAAATTCTCTCTGGATAGCTCATCATCTTTTATGTATATATCAATTCAGTCATTACCCCAGGTTCCATTTTGATTATCCCATGAATCAGCATCCCAGAACTCCAGCCCCTTGATTCTTAGAAGGAGATAGCAAGCACATTTTTAGTTGGCATTGCAACATAATTCAGAGATCTGCCTGCCCTTATTAAACACAGACAAAAAGTCCCTAGCTAGATATGACTCTGCCCTGAAGTTACCATTTCTACCATGCCTGGGTCTGACCTAAACTCCTTCTGTCCCAGACTGACCTTGAATTTAAAAGTCTGCCTGCCTTCATAAGCACACACAAAAAACTTGGTTGAGTGGGACCTTGTCTTGACATCACCACTCCCTAAATCTCTTTATCTCCTTCCTTCACATCATTCTGACAAGCTGACTCATAGAACAGCTGCCTCTGTTCATTCCTTAGACAATTCTTATTGCATCCTTATATTTTGCATAGTTGAGAAATTATGTTTTTGAACTCATACTTTCAGAGTTCTTTCCCACAGCCTGAAGGTTGTTCTGAAGGTCTCATAGTTTGCCATTTTTGCTGAGATATTAACCACACCCATGCCTGACTCAGACTTGTGCTGTCTCTGATTATCATGGAGTCATTAACTTTGGCAGAGAGGACATTCCTTAGTAACCTTGGCATACATAATGTTTCCTAAAGGAGGAAAAGGAAGATAGATACATAGATACATACTCTCTCTCTCTCTCTCTCTCTATATATATATATATATATATATATTGAAGTATATATACTGCAAAAAAGCCTTATACCACAGCAACAATTGACACTTGTGAAAGGCCACACCCTGCTGGCTCTGTTCCAAGGGTGGGAACGATATCACAATGTCCCTTTCATGGTCAAGTAGGACTTGACAGGGGTGTTTCACTCTTTTGCTGGGAGTGGGCAGAGTAGCTGAAAGACCAAGAAGTTCCTGATGTGAAGCAGGTTCTCTAAATTCTTCTGCCCACACTCCTGCAGTATGTCCCAAGCCACACCCACTTGCCTTCCAGATGGCTGCTGAACTTTAAAGCCGTGTTCTTGAAGTCAGCCAGCTTCTTCTCAGCTGGTCTTGCATGCCCCTCCAGGCTCTGCAGTTGAGCAACCTGTGATTCCATCTTCTCCACAGCCTGAATAGCAGCCATCACTGTCTAAAGTGAGATTACTATGGTCTGGAATTACATACTTGTGTGTGAGTGTGTGTGAGTGTGTGAGTGTGTGCGTGTGTGCGTGTGTGCGTGTGTGTGTGTGTGTGTGTGTGTGTGTATGTGTGTGTGTGTGTGTGTGTGAAGGTGGTGTTGCTGAAGCTAACAGTATGGAGTACAGTTTCCTCCTGTGCCAAGCAGGGGTATATACTGCTATGGCCACAGAGACTCCATTAACATGACTGGCAGGATAGGATTGTATGCCATTTCACCAAATGCCTTTAAATTATTTTTAACAGGAATTTTGTCACAACTTAGCAAAATTGACATTAACTAGAAATATTATTCAACTGTATTATATATTCTGAATTCATACAGATTAGTTGTGCAAACGGTTTATTTATATAAAAAACAATCAAGAAGAACCTCATTGATGTAGTAGGTAGCATATCAATACAAAAAATATATAAAAAATAAACAGCCATACAGATGTTCCTTAGGGGTGTGGTGCTACAACAGGGGATAAATTATCTGCAAAAACACAAGGCAGGTTCTCAGCTCTGCATCTGAGCAAATGCCTTGGGAGTTTGAGAGAAGAATGCTAGGAACTCCTGAGATAACTTTTCTGCTGAGATGACACTTGAGAAGGAACTGGGTCCAGGGACTGGATTCCTTCAAAACATCAGTATGACCTGAAAGAGAGAACCATTTTGATGAACTGCAGACACTGAAGCAAAGTGGAGACAATGCAATGTGTGTCTGGGAAACAGTTTCTAACTTGTGGAGCAAGGGCCAGTGGTGAGAGCAAGAGCCTGAAGGGAAGAGGATAGGGCCCAGAGGACTCTGGTTGTCTGGTCAATGGCCTCTATTTTTAGAGGAAGAGTCCAGACACACATTTGACTTGTTTTATTTAATGTTTATACAGAAAATTTGTCCTGATGCTCTTACAAAATAGAATGTTGAAGGAAATTATATTTCCCGGTATTCACTCTGTTGCATGCTCTCTTTAATATATAAATGTACTTTCATGTGCAAATTCAACCTAGATGCATATATTTTGCACATATATGTCAATACACACATATGTATATGTTTTCTAACATATACATGGATAACTTTTACTCAGATATTAATATGGATATTTTATTGTTCTAACATTTTTCTGAAGCAACTTCTTAGTATTATTCAAATACATTTTCTCTGCAGAATATTGTATTTTACATTTTTCTAAGGTTTGAGGTAGATAAGCAAGCCACAAATGCATGAAAGACATCATGGATTGTGAAGTCAGACACTTGGGTCCATTGACTCTCTCTGTGATCTTAAACAAAGGATTGACTTCTCAGCTCACCATTTTTCTCCCTTAAAGTTTTCCACCTATTTTGTATATGATGATGATAAAGTATATGTAAAACATTCAGGAGTGTGTCTGACATTTTATACATGGGACATAAGTATTACAATTGACTATCTAATTCTTCCAATGCTATAATAACTTTTGATATGAATATACCATATTTTATTTAATAATGTCTTTACTAATTAACAGACAAGCTTTTTCCTAATTCTGTGTTACTTCAATCTTGAAATAAATATCTGATCAATTTTCGAACACATTTTTGTGAACACATGTTACCAGTGAGGTGGTAAGTTCTTCATTATAATAAATGTTTTTGAAATCATGTTGATGCTAATAATTTAATGTAATTTCTTTCTGATTTACACACTTGAGAGATACCATTTTACCACTTTAGAAATCTTGAAAGATTCTACATCCCAAACATTTTATGGTGCTATGCTCTTTTTTAGCTGTCAGGAGTTACTCATTCTCTCGTACTGATTTTCTTTTGAATTGTTGATAATTAATCAGGGAAATCAGTGGTGAAATGTCACACAGATATCACTCCAGCCCTTTAATTTCTAGTTTGAAAAAGCTTTTTTTCCCTCCCTGTCTTCTGGCCCTGTCTTTGCCAACCTTCCTCTTATTAACCTTGAAGTCACAGGGAACAAACTCTCCTGTGATTTCATCATATCTCCCATCTAAAGAGATGCTATCATACTCCAAAAAATAAATTAAATGGAACACTTAACCCCCCTGCCCATCAGAGACAGGTCCTACAGTATTTTTCCTCAACGGGACTATCTACCCAACCTACCACAGACAAAGCATGCTAAATTTCAATGTAATCCTTACATACCCTCATTTTAATCTTTAGATCATGTCTTTAATATGATTATTTAAATCATACAATTAATCATTTAAACCTTTTACTTTGCTGAACTCGCTTGCCATATCTTTTGAGAAAAGGAGCTGTCTTCTTCCTTAAACAGTATTTTGAGCTTCACAGTGGTGATCTTGAATAATAAACAACAGAGAATAAATTTTTATGACAGTTTTTCAATATCTTTGCAATCTGTGCAGTAAAAAAGACCCATTGCCTGGTTTATTTCAAATATAACCTTTTCACAGTGTTTCTTGCTTTTAGCACAATATCCAGCAAAACAGGCTTATAGAAGCAATGGGAAAAGAGCTGTGGAGCTTACTTCCGGAGTAAGACTTTCCCTCCTATCTTTTTTTTTTTTTTTTATTTTCTAAGTTTTTTTTTATTTACATTCCAAATCATTTCCCCTTTCCCATTTCCTCCCTCCCCGAAAGTCCCATAAGCCCCCTTCCCTCCCTCTTTTCTCCATTCAACCCCCTCTCGTTACTCTGTCCTGGCATTCCCCAACATCCAGTCTTTCCAGGACCAGGGATCTCTCCTTCCATCTTCTTAGAAATCTATTGATATGCAAATTGTGTCTAGGGTATTCTGAGATTCTGGGTTAATATCCCCTTATCAGTGACTGCATACCATGTGTGTTCTTTTGTGATTGGGTTACCTCACTAAGGATGATATTTTCAAGTTCTGAACATTTGCCTAGGAATTTTGTGAATTCATTGTTTTTAATTGCAGAGTAGTATTCCATTGTGTAGATATACCACATCTTCTGAATCCATTCCTCCGTTGAGGGACATCTGGGTTCTTTCCAGCTTCTGGCTATTATAAATAAGGCTGCTATGAACATAGCGGAGCATGTGTCCTTATTGCATGCAGGTAAAGCCTCTGGGTATATGCCCAGGAGTGGTATAGCCGGATCCTCCGGGAGTGTCATGCCCAGTTTTCTGAGGAACCGCCAGACTGCTTTCCAGAGTGGTTGTACCAGCTTGCAATTCCACCAGCAGTGGAGGAGTGTTCCTCTTTCTCCACATCCTTGCCAACAACTGCTGTCTCCTGCGTTTTTGAACTTAGCCATTCTGACTGGTGTGAGATGGAATCTCAGGGTTGTTTTGATTTGCATTTCCCTAATGACTAAGGATGATGAACATCTCTTTAGGTGCTTCTCAGCCTTTAGATATTCTTCAGGTGAGAACTCTTTGTTTAGCTCTGTACCCCATTTTTTAATAGGGTTACTTGCCTCTCTGGAGTTTAACTTCTTGAGTTCTTTGTATATATTGGATATTAGCCCTCTGTTGGATGTAAGGTTGGTAAAGATCATTTCCCAGTTAGTTGGTTGCTGCTTTGTCTTTTTGACAGTGTCTTTTGCCTTGCAAAAACTTTGTAATTTAATGAGGTCCCATTTGTCTATTCTTGATCTTAGAGCATAAGCTATTGGAGTTCTGTTCAGGAAATTCTCCCTGTGCCCATATGTTCAAGGTTCTTCCCTAGTTTCCTTTCTATTAGTTTCAGTGTGTCTGGTTTTATGTAGAGATCCTTGATCCACTTGGAATTGAGCTTAGTGCAAGGAGATAAGATTTTCGGCTGCTTCAGATTGTGGGTGTTTCTCTGTTTTCTACACATCCATCAGCATAAAGTTTCTGTGCTCAGTGCTACTTGGAATGTCCAGATAATGAGACAGGATATCTTAGAAAAAGAAAAATTATAACTAGAAAATGAAGTAGACTAGAAATGGGCCAGAGCAGGGACATGTTGTGACTCAGAGCACTTTGAACTGACCAATGGCGTGATTGTAAACAAAAGTCATTCACATCAATGCAAGGTTGTGGGATTTCTCAAAGGTGAAGGGCAAAAGGATACTGAGAGGAAATTAGAGTTTCCAGCCTTGGATTTGGGCAGAATCAAGGTTCCCAGAATGTGGCTCAAATAAGCATAATCTGCAAACGAGAGTCCTGCTGAGCAGGGAAGGTTCAGGACTGCAGGGCAGACAAACTGACAGCAACAGGAAGAGTTATGATCATGAGGTATTTTTATTTGTTTAATTCAAGAGTAAAGGAGAGTCCTTTTCACTTTGGATAACCAAATTCCTGAATGTCTGTTCCCAAGGATTGGGGGACAGAAATTTTAATCTGTGACCCCTCTCTATTTTAACCACAATTTTGACATTTCCTTCTGAAATGCCAGTTTTTGGCAAATACTTTCTCCTCATGTGTGGCTCATCCAGAAGCCTAGGACTGCCCTCAGAGTAGTCTTTTCGTTCTGCAGGACATGTAGCTATTAGTCCTGCAGTCCACTTGATTTAGTCTTAAGGTTCACAAGGAGAAAACCATAAATGACAGCACACTAATTGTCTAGATTTAAGATCTCTATAGGTCTAATCCTATATTTCCAGAGTTATTTATTCACTGGATACTTACAGTTCCTGGAGATTTGCCTGACTTATGATAGATTTTATGCCAGTGGTCTTTCTGCCTCCTCTTGCATCAGTAGTGTTTCAACATTATCTTCGATAAGTTTATCCATCCTCCTTCAATTTTGAGTTGAACTTCAACCATTATGCTTTCTAACCGCTGGTAAGCATCATTATTCACTTTATGGAACATTGTGATAATGCTTTAGATAATATTTATAAATATCCTAAAATTATAATATCATCACTAATATCTCAGGTTATTTTCTTTTTATGAAAATACTGACAAAATGAATTATAACTCACCTTCTAAATAAATGAAGATTCCTAAATCTACTTTGGTTAAAATGAAAATAAAAAGATATGGTTTACTTAAAAACCAAAAAGATTCATTGTCAAGAGGCTCAGAACATTCACAGAACATACATATCTTTACTTGAGAAGAAGAATTTATAGTATCATCCCAGGTAAACTTAAAATTCATATATATATATATTAATATATATATATATATATAAAGTATTTTAGCCTTTTTCACCCTGTCTTGTGACTCCTCTATCTCTCCTGAATCCTTTCTATCCAGAAAGTTAACTTTTATGTTGACATTTATGCAAAAAAAAGGACAAAAACCTGAGTGCAGAGTTTAATTAGCAAAGTTGAGATGGTGTATGATGGTCTTTGAAATGCTTTGATATATGATGTGAGTTCTTCCATTTTCACATTATTAACTTTCAAATGAACACATAAAATTATGTAGAGGTTACACATGATCACACGCTAGATGAGAAACAGTAGTAATTCAGGGTGTGTTAATAATGGCATGAACATACCCTGGAAACCGTTAGGAACATGTGATATAGTTGCTCTTTGCCTTCATTGGAGATTATTAGCAGGAAGTGAATGGCTGTAGCTTCTGTGTTGAATGTGGTCTGTTCACATCCCTTTTTCTTCTCAGGTCATTTTATAAAATATATTAAACATGTCCACATGGTTTGTCAGTGGGAAGAGTACAATCCACTAGGAGTTTCTCATTTTTACCTGGTTAAAATGGCCCATAGGGAAAGTGCAATCTTTTCAAGCAGCCCAACATTTGTGCTTCTACTTATTCATGCAATGAACCTGAAAACTATGCCTGTACATAAGCTTTCAAATAAATGTTTATATCAGTTTTATTCATAACCTCTGAAAGCTAGTACTAACCAAGATGCCCTTCAATAAATATGTAAACAAGCTTTACTACAATAGGATGATATGTAATTCAACAATAAAAAGAAATGAACCACCAAACCATGAAATTTTAAATGTATAACATTAGGTAAAAACAATCACCCTGACTAAACTATATTTTATATATAAACCAAATATTGAATGGTTCTATTTATATAACATTTAATATCATATTGAGTTGAACAAACGAGATAATGAAACAGATTGATTGTAACCAGTGGTTAGCCATCTTGAGGACAGTATATCTAACATATAAAAATGAAAACATGGGGCATCTTATTAAGCTGCTCAAATTATTCTTTATGAAAGTGCAATAGTGCATGAATAACAAAAATGTCTTTTTAAAAGTTAGAATTTACCACCAATTATTGAACTTTAGTAGGTACAAAATAAAAAAAAGCACCAAGGATTCTAGAATTCCAGGCAGTATAACACAGAATATGAAGAGTTTACATTAAAATGTATATAAATGCTAACTGAAGTGGATGGGGGACAAAGTATTTGCATGGATAATTTTAGAAGACTGTTAACTTTTAGAGGAACTGCACACAACTCCAAATATTAGCTGGCAGCATTGTTTCTAAAACCATTGTGCAAATGAAAATTGAAATTCTAACAATGAGGACTAATAGCAAAAGCTAGTATGAACATGGTTTGGAAAACATATATGCAAAATACATAATGAAAAGATCAACTATTGATTCATAAGTTAAATAGAAATGAATGTAGATATGTTTATGAGCATTAATTAATATGCACAAATACATATTTACCTATTTATATATGCACATATGCATTGTGTCAGCTCATAGTTCTAGAGCAGTGCTACTTTATAACATTGAACATACAAATCGAGTAGTTTTCTATGTATTTATTTTAAAAAAATGAGTACACTCTAAGAAACATGACTGGCTTGAGGCTGGTATAAAACATGAGCCTAGAGCATTCTACAGTACAAGAAATGATGAAGTACCAGAGACAAACAATAAAACAAAACAAAAACAAAACAAAATATAATAGCTCCTCCCAGTGCTAAATGGAACTAAACAAACAACAATGAAAAATTCCACAGTGATGTTAATATGAGAAGATCCAATTGAAATGTTCTCAGTGCTCAAAGCTGGAAAAATTTGAGCGACAAAATAAAGCAATAACTGATTAAAATCAAAAGCATAAACATCTGTAAACTCATACTGCTATTAAATCATTATTAAAATAAATTAATAAGTTAGATATAACTAGATGACAAACCTCCATTCAGCAGAATTACATTTTACTTATGTGTACATCCCACTCAACAAGAAGCTAGAACATGAGTTTGAACTTTTAAGCAACTTGGATTGCATATAATGATATTCTTTCAAAAGACACAGTATAGGTATTGGGAAAACAGCAACTTTATTATGCAGAAGTCTAGCAACCCTCTGCAACGAGAACAAAATCATTATCAAAAGTAAGTATCCATGCTAGTTACATGTTCTTGATGTGATGGGGTTATTCTCTGGTCTTTCAACCCCAAACTCTAATGTCCTTCAAAATTTATCTAACACATCAGAGAAACCCACCTTTAAGGATATTTTTAAAGATTTCTCTCAAGGTCATCAGAAGAAACAGGCATTTAGGAGATTTGGTGGGTGGCAAAAGATGTTTTGTGATGTTCTTGATAGAGTCTTGGAGCACAGAAAGAAGACTAGAGAAACAGTAAGGATCTTAGTTGCTATAAATTCGTCAGTGTAGGTTCCTTCACTTTGAATACCAAACCATGGGAATACATACATTTAACAATCAGAGAGTCTGGACCTCTGTACAGTGGAGTAGATGCATTTGTACATTTTGTAAGTACAAATACATTTCAAAATTTAGGAAGCGAATTTTTTTTTTAACATTTTGACACAATGAGCTGGCTCAAAGTAGAAATTTGGGGTTTTAGTGTTCAATTAAACTTTAAAATGGAATTGAATATTTTTCATTAATATCGTTCTCATAAAGGGGGGAAAAGGAAACAAAGGGGTAGCCTATAACAACTTCCAAATATACAGAAGTAATGGAAAGTCAGATCTCTTTCCATTTCAGAGAAATGCTCCCAGAGTCCTGAGTAACAGTGGTCCAGTAATTTTAGATTAAAAGAAATCTGCCCCTCATTCCCTAATGTCACTACCCTCTTCCTCTGAGTTAGTCCTCCCTTTAATCAATTCTGATTATTTCAGCAGGATTGCTAAATTGAAAGCACTTGGGTAGCATCGCCAGTAATACAAGACAGGTAGTATTGAGAGGGGTTCTGTTATGGGTACCTTTCCTACAGGCATATAAGCCTTAACCCACAGAGGCCAAACTCTTAATGAGAGAGAGAGTTTAAGTCTTCCTGGCTGATTCAATTCTGTCCTCTCTCGAGATTCCAACAACAGAAGCAATTAGGGCCAATTGCAGTGGTGGTAGTTGACTGCCTTTGAAAATAGAAACATCTCAAAGTCCGTGCAAGAACTGGCCTTCATCTTAGCTCCCTTACAGACCACAGAGACATTCTGTGACAATGGAGAGAGTTATCCAGATTATCCGTGAAGCCCCAATAGCCCAATTACCAACACTTGTTTACAGTCTTATTGTGTGCTTTCTCAAGTTCTCAAAAAAAAAATGTAGCAGTAGGCAAGAAGGTGGGAAGAGAGGCAAGACAGGAAAATGAAAACCTTTCTCTGAGGATGGAATTATTTCCCTGAGTGACTAGAGACTATTCACAGCACCCATCAGTGGCCGTGATTTGTTTTAATAACCATACCATTGTGCAGAAATGATTTTTCACATACTAGAGTCCCCTATTCCATGCTTGTGGCAGTTAGAGGTGTACTACCTTGACTTGAAGCAAAATAGTTTGTTTTAAATAGACCCTCTGTTTCCCTTCATTAAGAAGATGCTGTCACAGCACTGAGCCGCAATCTGTAGAAAACCTAGAAAGTGATGCGCTGATGGCTTTCTTCCTTTAACAATTCCAACAAGATTTCTTTGTTTTTAGGGGAATGATAACCCAATTGAGAGTTAACTAGATAGCCAGGAAGTCATTGCTAAACCGTTATCAGTCAATTGTTAAATATGCCTTCCTGGCAGGGTAAGGGCTGGATACAAGAAATGGAAACAAAAATGAATTTTCCCTATGAGCACCTTTTCCCTTGTCAAATCCACGAGAGATTATATGAATGTCTACTGAATATTTAACTTTTGTGAGTCCTGAATGATGCATATTTTCTTACCTTTTAAAAGGAAAGCTATTAATGTGCTAGTATTTTGGTGTCTGATCTCCCTTAACTCTAGCTTTGAGGTGATCAATCAAAACTTGTCATTCATAGAGATAGGTTGACTATTCAGCACAACTCTGAATGTTATCAATCAGTTTCAGCAGTGTTAATGGTACTATGTGGGGTAACCTTCCATTTATTTTCCTGCCAACCTCCTGTTTACATTTAAATTTTACCAATCTTAAAAATATCTAAATGTTTCTCTTTCTTTCCAGTCAGTTTCTTTTAAATTACGATGATAACATATATGCAGACCATCATAGCTATATTTCTGGAGTTCTGGAAATTGTGCAATTATGTGAATAAACCATTTGCTCATCTTTTTAAGAGCATCTGTGTTTCTTCATGACTGTTCATTTCTATAGTTTGTAATTTTCATTTTGAAACACTTTGCACACTGGACCATTCTACACTGGGCCATGGTAGCTGTGTCACCTCCGATAGGATTATATTTTAAACCACTAAACTTTGCCAACAAATGTTATGGAAAGAAAGACATGCCTTGTGTGTGTGTGTGTGTGTGTGTGTGTCTGTGTGTGTGTGTGTGTGTGTGTGTGTGTGTGTGTGTGTGTGTGTGTATTAATAGGGTGTTCACATGTTACTTGGGATTGGGTTGATCAATTAATTTTTTTTATGGTTTCCAGTCGTCTTTTTACAGCTTATGAACTTTAGTCCAGTTCAGAACATGGTCAGTGTATAATAGCTCTTTACAGTAAGTATAGAAATGTTAGGGGAACTGGGATTGTTTGCATTCAAATACATTTGTTGTTTATTGTGAAGGTAACCACACTGCAAGACTTTCTACATATTATAGAGACAAAATTGCAGCATTTCTTAGATCTTGCTAAGTTTCACATTGACAACTCAAAGATGTTGAGTCCAGTCCTTAAATCTGAAGGCTACTATAGATAGCAAAAGAGACCCAAGTCATGAAATGAGATGATAGCCTTGTTTTCATCTGGAGACTCATGGTACCAACACGAAATGGAGTACTCCCTTATAAGATAGAGGTGGGAGGTAGTTCTGTTCTAGAAGACTGTGGGAAGACAATGGCAGAGACGGGATCAGTCCTGCTTGAAAGCTCATAATACCAAAAGGAAACTACGTGCCTTTCCTTCAAGAACAACTGTTGGCAGAGTTGGATTGGTTAGAATATAATTCTGTCAGAGGTGAGACAGCCATCATTGTCTGGTGTGGAATGGTCTAGTACACAAAGGATCCAAAAAAGGAGAGCCTGCTGAGAGATTCCAAAGACTGTGTGGGAATTAAGTCCTGGTCTCAGCCAGCAGGTTTGTTGTAATTAGTTAGATCAGCCTCAGGAAACTAAAACAAGTAATCGCAAAAGCCTCGGGATATGATGTTTCATATTATTCCTTACAGACTTATTAAATGAGGAGAATTCTTCAGGATCCTTCTCAGCATCACTCTCAAGCATCAACACCCTCTGCTTCCCTCCAGCTGCACTGTTTGGTGCTATAGCCACTTAACCACATGAGGCTGCTGAATAATTGAAATGCAACAAAGACTCAAGAATTGAATTTTTAATTATATTCAATTTTAATTGACAAATTTTTTAAAGTTATAGTTGATTCAGCTATTGGAAAACTTTTTTAATGTAGATGTGAAACAATTTATATACTCACATGTGGATTTACATTTTCATCTGTGGATTTTATGAATTACAAATGTGCTTCAGATATTGTATCCAAACTATGATATGCTCTAAATGAAAACCATATGTCACATTTCAAAGACTCATTATGAAAATATTTTACTAAGAAATTTAAATTTATATGGAATGATTATATTTTGGAGATATAGTTTTTAGACAAAATTTATGAGTAAGTTAATTACACTTTATTTTACTTTTTTACAATTTTATATTATTCATTCTTTGAAAATTTCATACATGCATACAATGCATCTTGATTACACCTTGATTACACATATTGATGTGGTTAAGTGGCTATAGCACCTCATTCCCATTCCAATAACCCTAGGAATCCCCATCACATCTCTCTCCCAAAAACATATCCTTCTTTGGTAATTTCTTATTTATTTCCTATTTCTATGGATCCAATTATTACTGCCCATACTGTACATAACATCCAGTTATCCACTGGGGATTCTGAAAGCTACCACTAGCAACTCCTAAAGAAAACTCATTTTCTTCCTTCAGGAACTATCATCCCAACAGCACCTCAGAGAGGCATGAGGCCCTGAGTACCATTTTCTCAGTACATGTTGGAAATTTTTGCTAACATGCTATTGTACATCCACTACTGGCAGAGGTCAGAAACGTGTGTGAGATCCTCTGGAGCTAGAGTTATAGGTGGTTGTGAGTCATTCAGTCTGATTACTAGGAACTGAACTCAAGTCCCCTGAAAGAGTAAGGAAGCACTCTTAACTGCCAAGGGATTTCTAGCCTTCAGATTTTCTAAATTTTATCAGCACAGCAATATTTAAAATATAATTTGTAGTAAATGAGAACCTGACCCAATACTGGCATATTTTCAAAATAAATCTAAGTACTCTTTAATGATTTCAGTTTTCATGCTTAAAAACTTCAGAATTATATAATATTCTTCATAAAATATTTCTATTTATTCCAAATTATAAAAACATTCTTTTCCTACTATATTGTTGTTTCTCACTCAAAGAATCTGAGTAGCACATGATACTGGTGATTTAAACTGGAAAAAAAATACAAGCTGGTCATAATGGCTACCAATTATTGTCGGAAACCTGTAGCATATGCATCCTTAGAACATCCTCTCTGGACCTTATAATCCCAATCGAGGAAACTAGGATTACCAAAAGGACTGTGAAGATGGTATGTAATAAAACATTCCTGCAGATAGTGAAGTTCTTATTAAGATGCACTCAGATTAATTTAGGAACTGTATTCTATTAAATCACTAAATGCTATAAAGACTACAGTAACTAAAAGAAGAAATAGATGAAGAAAATACCATGGAATAAAGACATATGAGATGGAGAGCTTTGGGGACTTAGAAAGAATAAGCCTCAGAAGCTCAATGTTGGCATAGAAATCTTAATTTCTCTTAAACATTTAGCCTTTCAAAACACCACTTATAGCTTAGAATATATGGAACAAGAACTTTCCATATGTTACAAAAGCTGCTATTGGCAGAGAGTTTAGGACCGTTACATTCATTTTATTTCCAGTGTTAGTCATGATGATGCATTCAGGCACCAACACTTTATAGATTATAAACACACCTTATGAATGAATGACCTTATCATTACTATGGTCAAATTACACATATGAAGTTTCCACTGTTGTAGAGAGATTTCATTCCCTAAAATTGGGGGCACTTGTGGATTAAATTGGATAGCTATCTCTGGCAGGAAATTCTACAAAGCTCCTTCCAGTTATTTTAAATTTCCTAACATTAAAATTCCTCTATTTTTACAAGCAATGTGGAAGTGGGAAAAAAGCAAGAAGAATGAATTCTGAGATCGAGAATATGTATTTTCTGATAATCATTCAAGAAATTTACATTTTCTGCTTTGAGTAGTATTGAGTGACTTCCATATATTTCTGTATTTGAATTGCTATTATCATTATCCATTAGAAATATCTTCCTTTTTGTTTCTTTAGAAAGTATCTCTCAGTTTATTTTCCATTATAGCTGGCTCCCTATCCAGTCATTATGACAAATGACCTCTGAAAATAGCCCTAAATGGACATGTAAGCATGATATGTGAATACAAGTAACTCTCTCAGATCTTTCCTTTGTATACAAAGTTTTCTTCAAAGTAATAGCTAAAGCTTTTTGCCCTTTTCAGACCCGCCAATCCTCAGGAGGTTATTTTCAGTGAAGTGCTGAGAAAGGAGAGTTCAAATAGGATTGATTTAATAGAGGTATGATGTGAAAAAATCTTGCAACATGCTGTCTGCCTGAAATGGCCAATCATAGAAGCATTAAAATCAGAGTGGGAAAGAAAGTGGAGACAGCCTAAAGAGCCCCTGAATTAAGGAATGATAGTACCTTGTCATTCTTTTGTTGTGAAATAAGAAAAAAATATTAAAAAACAAAAAATAGTCAAAGAAATATTTGAAAGGGTCCTCATCCTTGAGCAGCCAACACATTTACTCATAAATTTAGAAGAAAAATATTTCCACTACCCTCCCTTTATCAGTGGCTCAAAGGAACATAAAGAAAGCTTCAAAAACATTGATAATAGCAAAAATATATCCTAACAAATATGGTTCACAATAATCATCTAATAAATAATAAAAATCCTTACATTAAAAGAAAGCTACATACTCTTATTTTTAGTTTATTTTTCTACTTTCCCTTGCCTGCACTCCATTCTTGTACTCCCCTTAATATATAAGTTATAAAGTGTTTATTCCTTTGTGTTGCATACTATTTTCAAAGAATATTGCTCACCTTCATATTATCTAAAACAGCCTAATAAAATGTGATGACAGAATCCTGAGGACAGGGTCTTTACTAGCAATCACTATTTATGATTACTTTCTAAAGGGAATAAATATTTGGATTGCAGTTCTCTGAAAGAGAAAAAGATATTAAATAGATGAAATGTTAGCAGTGAGTCTTGGGTATACAATAATTAATTTGGGGTGACGTTTGTCTCCAAAGTTGTTGTGTGATGCAAATCCACAGACATTTTTATTTATAAAATATATATGTAGTTATAAAATGTATATGAAAAAATTTGCAAACAAAAACTTAAAACAATTTATTATAATTTTACATATAGATTTTATTGTAATTAGTTATAATTATTATATACATACAACATAATTTATATGTATAATAACATTAAAATTATTTTATTATATCATATATACAAATATAAATGTACATACAATTATCTAGTTATATTTATCATAAAAATATATATGATATTAAGTAAAAATTTTAAAATATGGCATTACCAACATACATTGTATTCTAGCCATTTCAATGAGTGTTCATGTATGTGTATTACAATCCATTTGATTAGTAAATCTATTTTACTGGAATAGATTAAGAAGTTAAGAAGTAAAGGATATTTATACATTGATACATTGGTATTTTAATCCTCTTTTCTTTTTCAAATCACTTTCACACATATAGATAATATATGATTTTTAATTAGAAGTGCGACTTTGGTACCAATATTTATGCATATTACACTCTCATGGTAGTCATATCATAGCTAAATTTTTGGCAGGTGACATTAACAGAACTCGAAAGCATTTTCATTAGGTGACCAATGACAGGTAAGGCCAATGATGACACCTATAATATTTAGGAGATGAAAGTAATGCTGAAGTTTGTATCCCAGCCCTGATCAGGTGGGAATTTATAAGTACAGTCAGTTATCCAAATATTAACATCGAGTTCTAGGGTAGAGTATTCAGAAATTGTCCTTGGTGGTGACTCTGATTTGAAGGTCACAGAGGGAAATGATGACTGAAGGAAAGACTCGAGTTCTATGATTCATTAAGAGCGACTTTGTGTTCACTATTATTCATGGTAACAGTTGTGGTGGAGATGAGCTCTGTGGTAAGGAAGTGACAGAGAGAAGGAGGTAAGGCAGGGCTGATTTATCAAGATGGGGTTCCTCTGCAGGAGTGGTGGCTTTGGTTAGGGGGATGAGTGGTAAGAGACTGGAAGCCACAAGGGGAAGCAAGGAGGACGCCAGTCCTGCTTTCTAGTCTTGAGCTAACGGATGTATAAGAGAAAAACATAATCACTACTTGAGGTTATAGAATAAATGTTGTGCTTCAAGAATAGGTTTCACATAAGATAAATACAGAAAGGATGTGTTTAGGGAACAAACAGAAAAAGTAATGAAATACTGGTGATCAAATATGAATGGGAGAAAAGATGGAAATTAAGGGCAAGAGTTTCATTAGTTCAGAGTTGAAGATCTGAGCTTCCTGTGGTGAGTGAAGTCAGAGAGGATAGGAATCTTTGGTGAAATGGTCATGATGAATCAGAGATGGGGAACTAGCATGAATGTGAACCTCTGGGGATCATCTTTATGCAATAGGATGGCTTAGGTCTTGAAGATGCTGGAGAAGGGATGGAACTAAATCAGTGAACCTTACTCCATGTATTTTATATGTGAACTTCCACAAAGGGTTGTATTTAAAGAGACAAACATATGACTTGAAAAATAAAGTCATTTTCTACAATTTTATTAGAAATATTTCCCATGTAAATCTTCAATTCTATCATAAAATGTTTCTACTTACTTTTTCAATTAATTTAGCAATGTTTTTTATGTCTACCATTTTACTCTTTAATTTTCCATGAAAATTGTCAATCTTAATGTGATTTTCTATATGCTTCTTCAATTTTGTCAGAAACATTTTCCATGTAAATATTTAATTTTATCATAAATTGTTTTTACTTCCTTTTTCAATAAAAAGTAAAAAACAAAAAAGTCATTACTATAGATCATTAAGCCTACTTTATGTTAATGCTTGCTTAATTTAGAAAAAAAGTCTGATAAACTTAACTTTAGTTATAAGCATCTTTCTTTTCAGACCAAGTTCCAGAATTGCTCATAATTATGTTTGGCAACAGAAATTGGAACAAAGAAACACACAAAAAAATATGGAGAGGGGGGTGTCAGAGTTATTAACTAGAAAGCTCTGAGTTTGTCTGCCTGTCTGTTTTGCTTTGTTTTGGTAAGATGACAGTGACTCTCTTGCCCAGGAATAGCATCACAAACTGTGGATCACCCTACCCATTAGGGAGAATTAATGCACATCAGCTTCAGTTCCAGCCTGATCACAAAGAAGGTTGAAAGCCAGGTCAGACAAGTCTTACTGGTGCTGACTCATGTGAGGTTGAGATCTGCTCTTTTCCCTCTTTCTCTATTCTGAAGAGCAGAAGAAAAAATCCTCTCTTAGCTAACATTTCATTGAAGGGACAGAGTTTACCTGGTGAAACAGGTCACATTATTCTGCTGTAGACTGATTACTTTCCATCATACATGGCAGTGACATCATCACAGACAGCACGTCCAACCCCAACTCCTTCTCCTTTTTCTTTGTCTTTTTAATCCAACATAACAACATCTGGAAAATTAAAATTGTAAGTTTTCCCTTACAATCATAGTTCTTGATTATTTGTGTTGGTTGGGGTAATAGAATTTCCTCTCACAAATTCTCCTATATTTAGCAAAGCTCAAAAGGAGAATTTTCCTATTACGAAAACTCAGTTCTCCCTTTTGGGGCAAGAATTCCAGGCTATTTTTGAGCATAGATGAGAAAAAGTGACTTCCTAAATCAACACCTGTCAGAGAAGCTTCTCTTCCAAAATGTTTTTTGTAAGCTATTTTAATCATTATCACTATGCTTAATTAATGTCACTATTTAGTCTGAGATAATTTAAATGTTCTCTTCTTAAGTCTCCCACTGAACTTTCTTCACGAAGTCTCCAGATAACTTCTGGACAGATTATATTGTTATCTGCAACAGTACACTAAAATTCTTGAACTATTATCACTGATTTAACATTTTGTTCTTAATAATTTAGTCATCTACTTGTATGTCTATGAAGTAAAAACCATATATATATATATATATATTCTGGAATCTAATACAGAGCCTGGCTCAAATATATGCCTAATGAAAAATTATTATATGTTAGGGTGTAACTCAATTGCTAATCTTCTTGTATAACATGCACAAAAGTCTTTCATTTGATCCCAAGTAGCATACAAAAGACACTAGGCATGAAGATACACAATGGAAATGTATGATCTCAAAATAAATCTAATCCTTTTAATATCTAGACATTGGTTTGTAAGGATTTGTCATGAAAATTACCACAGATTTCATTAAAATTGTATTCACTCACTGCTAGTGGGTTAATTTATAACTCCTAGTGGATTAAACTTATATTCTGAATGTGAGAAGTTGCTTTTGGTTAGTTAGTTTCTTAGTTAGTTAGTTAGTTAATTAGTTAGTTTTATTGATTTTTTTTTGGGCGGGGGGAATGGTGAGATCTGGGAAAAATGACCTCTGGCGAAATGTTTTGGAGGCCCTGGTATTTATAAGAAAGCACTCTAAATTCTATCTCTGCTTCTTTCTTCCATTGTTATTATAACCTATTCTTTGTCTTCTTTCATGAATTCATAAAATATCCAATGGATATCCTGGGAAGATTGATTTTAATGAAAAAATGGACATACTGACTTGGAAAACAGTCCCCTTTCTGGCTGTCCATGAAGGATCTATTTCACTTCACAGTCAGGAAGCAATATTAAAGCTCAGAAAATCAAATCATATGCTACTGTGGCAAGAGAAGAATCAAATGTGTGATCTGCAGCAAAACAGCTGTTTCACAGAAGGGACAGAACTATGAATGACAGATTGCGAGTCATTTGGCCATTCATGGCTTGAAACAAGTTTGTAATTAAATCCAAATAATTAGACTAAAGTCAGATTTCAGTATAGAAAATTCTATGAATAAGATTAATAGGTAAAAGACAGATAAACATTTCATATTTCATTTCATTTATTTTTAAAATGTTTTATATAGTTACCTCACTGTTTCCTAGTTAGCTTTGATTCTTTGGCTAACCACATTCATTTTACTCATCTTCTTGATTTATAGGGAGCTGCAGAATCTACAGACATACACCATTTCTGTCTACTTCAGATTAAAAAAAGAAAGAAAAATAGGTACAATGATCTTGTCATTAAAAGAATGAAGGACTTTGTGTGAATTCTTTGAAACACACAATTATGTATGATTTGACAACACATGTTTGCTTCATCCTCAAACTTATTTTCAAATCTTACAAATTATAAAATATATCTGTAAAATAATGAATGGTGGACAAAATTTGTGTTTCTTCATTCAAATCCAGCTTGGATTTGAAGAATTCTAAAGCACTATTGTCTACTTCAAATTGGTGACAGTCAGTACATAGATTTCTAGTCTATTGGTAGCAGTTTTCCTTTTATTTTAACATACAGGAATGGCCTATCTACTCAGAGTTAACATAGTTCATTACTTTATATATAGTATTGTTGAACTAAAGAAGAATGTGTTCTAGTACAGTGAGAACAGATATGCAAACAGATTTCAGTGTGGTATGTAACTAGACATGTGTGAAAAACAGCACTAAGCTCCAGTCTAGAGGTTTATAATAGGCCACATGGGCATATTACATAAACCGAAGTTTCAAGCATTCATATTATAATAGGAGAGAGAATGTCATATAGAGAGTAAAGAGAATATTAGGACAAGAATTGAACTTTTGTACTTGCTGTGGATTTTCTAATGTAGCTCAAAGCAACTCAAAAGTAATGGGTGATTAATCAAGACTTAGATTATAGGCGTCTTTTTTGCTATATTAATGAAGCTTGAAGATATCTCAAGGCAAGGATTTAAGCATGGAGAATTTAATGCCCTATCTTCTCTCCTGAGACACTACAGAATAGATATTTTAAGAAAACAAGACAATGAAATATAGTGGTATAATAGCATAGCTGCATCAGAATGCATGCATACTTAGTCCAAAAGAATTGGAAGCAGAAAAATACTTGACTTGTGACATCATCAATGTAATTATTCTTACGAGATTTATTGCATGATGCTTTGTGTTGTGATATGAGTTTGAACTCCCTGACACAAGCTCCCATGTTTGAACACTTGGTCCCCATCTGGTGATAGGCTGTGATATCTTCTGGATATGATGCCTGAATAGTAGAACTAGGCTATAGTTACAAGGCAAGAAGGTTATAATCCACTCTGATACTGGACAAAGTGCTCTCTCTGCTTTCTTCCATCACAAAGTAACCAGTCAGTCCATGTGTCTTCTGTCATAATCACAAGCTTCCCTCATCACCACACCTTCATGCCTTCTCCTGATGTGATACCTAAAATGTGAGCTAAAATTGTTGCTTATTCTATGGCTTATGATAGGTATTCTGTAGCACTGATAAGAAAACTAATTCTAAATGCAGAAACTACATTAACTAGATATTCTACTATATGAGAAATTTATACCAAGAAGTAGAGTTGTTATGAAACTGATCACATTCTCCATAAGTCTTTGGAGCTGGTTTTTGGAAGGTATGTATTAGAGCTTGAACTATAATGGCACCATCAGAACTAATAAATGATTATGGGAGCATCACACTGGTGGCCAGAATGCTGAGAGATGTGGAGAATTAAGGACTGCACTCAAGAACTTTCAGTGAGGAACAATGACTCAACCAGGAATTTGTGATCTATTTTGGTAAAGAATCTGTCTATATTCTCCCCATGTTCTAAAACATGGACTTTGGGTTCAACCATAATATACTAAATTCGTCAGTGGGGGAAAAGAAAAGACAAGAGAGAGCAACAAGTAGGTTGTGGCATGGTTCCTATTCATGCTCACAGTCAGACTTACAGTGTGGGAGAAGAGAAACTCCAGCAGAAAGATGTGCATAATGTGTAGTTTGCTGGGAAAGGATTGGGAGTGAATCCAAAGTGAGGAACAATGTAACTGTAGACTAAGCCATGGGCATCGTTAAACATGTTAATAAAATTAAAGAGACACCTCAGAGTGTGTACTGGAGCAATATGAATGGTGAGTGGAAGATTCCTGAAGGTGAAAAGGTAAATGAATGTGAAAGTTAAGTACCCAAGAAAGAGTTCCCAAGAAGGTAGAGCATCCAGAGTGTTCTGCTCAAGTAGGGCCACTGGAAAGCAGTAACTTTCTATAGGCATTTTTGAAGGCACATAGAAGCCATAGCAATAACGTTCTAAGTACTTCAGTACTTCAGACTTTATCTCGAGATAGTAGCTTCTCTTTCACATTTTATTTTCCTGCTGGGGAGATACAACACACAAGCCTAATCATTGCAGATGTGGATCCCATGATTGACAAAGTATGATACCACCAAAATCCAACTTGATAAAGCAATGACTGGTTTTGGTGTTACTAAAAAGACTATGCAGGCAGCTCAGCAGGTTAGGGACTGTCAATTCCAAGTGACCCTTGCCTAAAATTCTTTAGGGCAGCCAGTTTTCTGCCAAAATCTTCTTGGTAGCTTGGCTTCTGTAAATATGACTCTCAGCTTTTTATTGTGTCCTCTGGCTGGGAGTGGCCTAGTGAATCTGCTCAGTTTCAGGGACTTCCTAAAGCTATTTTTAAGTTGTCTACCTTTATGCTTAAGGGAGTTCTGTGAAGGACAGAGCATGACAATCACAGAGGCGACTGTTACACAATGGTGGCAAATCTTGGTGTCATCCACATGGCATTCATGATTCAGGAGTGCAGAATATAAGACTTTAAGCCCCACAACCCAGCAGCAAGTTTTCAGAAAGGTGTCTCTGAGGACAGGTATTATTTAGTAAGGTGGGATTCTTCGCATAATACTCTTACATAGACTATGAAGGTCAAGCTTAAAAGCAATGGGAATCTCATTGTTGTAGATGCCAAGAACATGGGACATCCTCCTATGATGGTTACTTAAACTGAGTGAAACTGACCCAAGAGAGAATACAAACATGCTATTACATGGCAAAGGAAGAGGACTTGGGTTACTCAGGATTGTGAGAAGACGGATTATAACCAGAAGCCCCAGGTTCTAGACAGATCTACAATGACTAGTATTTGACCTGTGGCAATTTGACATGCCTTTGGTCCAATCTTGTTTCATTTTGTCCCTGTGCCTACCTTTTCCGATATTAATGTGAACTGTAGACCAGTGTATGCTAGGAGTATTTTTTCTTTTAATTTTAGAGTAGATGATTTTAAATTCAGATGTCTTTAGAATTCTGAACATTGTTAGAACTGTTAAGACTATGGGGACTTTTGAACTTGAACTAAACATGTTTTATAATGAGATAGCTATAAGCCTATGGGAGCGAGTGCTGGAAAGATTGATTGAATTTAAAATATATCCCATACATTTATATGTTCTAATACTTGCTTCACAGTTGGCAGTCCTGATTTGGGATGTTGTGAAAATTTGGACATAGAGTCTAAATGGTATATGCAGGCCTATAGGGGGGATTTGAAATGTTAGCTTTGTATTAGAACCAGTCTAATTGCCTACTTCCTCATGGTGTCATGATCTAACCAGACATCTCATTGTACCATTGCCATGTTCACACACTGCTACAGTTAAGAGCTACGGCCACCATGCTATCTTTCCCACAATGATGAAATGATTCCCTGAATCATTGAGCTAAACTCAATCCTTATAAGAGTTGTATGTGTCAAGTATTCCATCACAGCAATAAGAACAGTAATATATTTAGGAAATGTGTCAAAATACATTTAGATTAATTGAATGATGGGTATAAGCTATAATACACAAGTAATTAAGGTGAGTGAGGGACTTAATTTTTTGTGTGAAAGCCTTTGTTTGTGACCATTTGTTCTAATTCATGGGCTTCAGATTTAAGAACTCCTACAAAATGCTAGCCACCATCCTCACCTACCCAATCCTTCCTGTATGCTCCGGAATACCATTTATCTTCTCTGAGGTTGTTGTAAGGTCTCATTAGTGTCTTGTTTCCTTAATTGTTGGGGAGAAGGTGTCTCTGCCTCTTGAGTACTTACTGCTTACATATCTTTAAACATCTTGAGGAAAACCATGGCATGAATGGGAGGACTCACAACGCTGTTCTTTCTTTGCTCTCGACTCCCTCATGGCTGACTGGCTTGCTAATTCTGCCCTTCAGTTTCCATTTTCCCCTCTAAGAAGCCTGTCAAAAGTTTTGCCCTTCTGTATTCTACTTGTGCTTTCAATACTGTGCAGCTTATATGTCTGCAGATGCTTTGAGGGGAACAGCAGAGGAGAAAGCCGGATTCACCTCAATGTGTTTTCTTTGCTTTCTTGGATCATTAAATTCTGGCAGCCTTCATTGTCTGAGATCCATTCTTATACTTTTTGTATTTTATCCCGTTTTTGTAGTTCACAGTGAAGGGTGAGTCTGTTACCAGCTGCTTTTTACCATAGCTGGGAGCAGGAGACTCCATTCATTGAGGTGGATTAGCTAGAGGTCAGATTAGTTCTTAGCAGAGGACACCAAGAGATCCTCAAGGATGTTCAGGCAGCTGTCCCATTAGCAAAGGGTCAATGTTGCAATAAATAGTGCAATTATTACGCTTACTTTTTTTCTAAAATTGAGACAAATTTTTTACGATGTTATATCTTTCATTTTTAGTGGAAATCAATGAGAAATAGGATTAATTTTAAAAAGCTTGTATACCTTTCAAAACCCTAGTGAATGTCCAAAGTAATGCTGCTCTTTGTCTGGTCAGAGTGATGGCTCTATTTTCATAGTCAACCCTGGAAGGCTAAAGTTTCCTTGAATTACTTGGAGTGGAACATTGAGAAATAGTGTTTTTATCTGATATACTTTTTCTAATAATCTGGGATTGGTTCTACACTAAACCTTTCCAATTCTTCTATTTATTAGTTGCTTTTTTTTTCTCTTCTCTTTTATGCCTCTGGTCTAATTCTCTGTCAGTAGTCATAAATGGAAGGTCCATTTTATTTTATTTTTATCCATCTCTGTCCACAGCGAAAATACAGCATTGCCCTCTTCCTTTAGCCACTTCCAGATGCTGTAATACAGTTTTTCTTTTGTACTTTAAAAGAAGTCAATAGAAGGTTTTCCTGGCCAATCATAAAGCTGAAATGCTGCTGCTGTCTATTCAGGGCCACCAAATTCTGCCATTACAACGTGATCTTGTCCTTTGTTATGAAAGGGACTGAGAAAGATTTTTTTCCCCATTTCTCTTGGTTGAAGTTTTATATGGAGGATGTCACATTAACTTGTTTTCTTGGTGCTATTGTATGTGTAAAATATCTAATATCTATGTGCATACTTGACTAAATATGTTAATAGCTTTATTTAAACAAAGCTACCCATGAAAAGTAATGTTATTATTTATTCATCCTTTCAACACAGAAAATGAAGCTAGTGTGACACAATGGCTTACAGTCTAGAAGAATGCACACAGAAACAAAGAGGATACTCTGAAATTGAAGGAGGCAAGGCCCTCACTCTTGGCCAGAGCAGTGGGATTGAAGCTACAAAGGGGAAGCAGGCTCACACTTCTCTTTCATTGTCTTAGAAAAGAAACAGATGAAGAAGAACAAGAACGGTAGGGGGTCCAGGAAAGAAGCCTTCTTAGCAAATGTAGAAGAACCTCTCTGATTCAAATTAAAGCTTTTCCCATTGCTGGAGAAAACCGGTCTCTTCCTGCTTCTAAAAGGATAAATAGATCCTTGTGGGAAAGTGATATACAGAGGACAAAGCAGAAAGATCAAGGGCAAAGAATCTCCCAGCTTGAGGAGGCTGATGTTCTATGGTTCTTTTGAGGCATTTGGGAATCAAACTGACCAGCCTACAGGATCAGTCCTCTTGTGAGATACTTATTCCCGGTAGGCCACCATCTAATTACAAAGGATTTCTGCAGAGGATGTGTGAAGGAGATATTACTAAAAATGGAGTCTAACACTTTGTTTTCTGCAGAGACCTCAATGCTCTTGTGATAAGAGCCGAATGTCCACTGTAAATCATTTTCCTCTCTCCCTTTAGTGTTAAAGCAAAATGTTGAATTGACCCACCACACACTTTCCATCTAATTATAGAAAAATCAATCTTTTACAGGATTCTATGATCAGAATTAAAGAAAAGTGAATGGATAGTCATGAAGTCGTTCTTTAATTCTTTGACTATAGTCAAAATTAAAATGTGATCTGTTTGTTAAGATACAGAGGATTTCAGATATTTTAAAATATGCATTTTTGCATACATTTGTCGCACTAGTGACACATGAACCTTTACTTTCCATAGACAGAATAATAACTCCCAGACAATATTGAGAAAACATTCTATGGTACAATTGTATTTCCTGTTCCTTTAGGAGCTTGTGTGCTAAACTGAAGTGTCACCTCTGTAAAGAGAGTAGAAAGGGTCACAAGTGTATCTCGAACATGGTTTTTGCTACAGACTTCTAAAATGTTCCCTCATAACTTATCCACTTAACATGAGGTCTGTTTACTAGTATATATCTATATCTCCCTAATGCTGGTTGAAATTTCAAGTACACTTCATCTGATAATTATCTACCTTGTCCATGACAAGTGAGTTGAATTGTTATCAGTCTCTTTTAACATTGGACTTCATGACCATATCTAAACCTTCTAAGCATTAGATTCTAGAATCCCATTTTCACACATTAGGCCAAATTTGCCTTTCCTTTCTTTAACTCCTTTGCCTGATTAGCAGAAAGGATGCTTTTTGGATTTAATGGGATAATATTACAGGTCCAGATAGTACATCACATTTTTACTTTTTATTTTTATTTATTTATTTTTTAGGAATCTGTTTATCTCTGTTTCTTAACTGCACATGTTCTTGAAGGTAGCACTGTGCTGGATTTATCACACCGATATACAGTGGGGGATACAGTTGACAGTTCTCAGGACCACACTCTTCTTTCCTCTCATCTTGAAATTTTCATTAGGAGAGATTTAGGACAAATTGAGTAATATATAAGAATGATGGACAATGGCAACATTTTCATCCATGTCTCTAGACCTACCCACTTTATATTTAGTTATCTTTACATCTCATTTAAATTAATCTAACTGATAAATGAACACACAAACCATACATATTTATGGAGTATGATGTGGTGTTTCATTCTGTATATGTAAATATTTCACAGCATTTGAATTAGGATACAAACATTTGTCTCCACAAACACTATTTCTTTTTGGCAATTTGCCACTGGCAGTGCTATTTTTTTTGGGGGGGCGGCTAATGATTGAATCCGGATGTTTGGGTATAGTAGAAACATCTTATACCACTTCTTCTATCTTCTATTTTACCTTGTTTACTTTGTTTAAGGTTCATTTCTTTTTTTTTCTTTTTTTTGGTGAAGATAATGATGACTGTGTGAAAGGACAGAGTCTTGGTCATCTAATAATAATGGCTTCTCTCTCACCAGTCTCCATAGGTAGATCAAGCAGGTCACTCCCAGGATGTATGAGAAATGAAGAAGTGAATATAATAAACTGTGAGGTTTAATGATAGATGTTGCAGGAGAAAACTATGTTCTTTTTTCCCTGATAGATGTATTACAAACAAGATTTGAAATAGAATAGACTAGAACTTAATCACTTTCCTTTCAATGCAATGAGATGCAATGCACAGGAAACAACACTAAATGGACTCAGCAAGTTGTGCGGTATGTACACAATAATTAAAGAAGAGGTTATGAATTTGAGAGATACTTGGGGACCATGAGAGTTTGAAGGTAGAAGAGTAAGTGATAATGATATAAGCAAAATCTTATGCATGAAATTGACAAAATAAATAAATTTAATAAAAGCAAAAATTATGATGCAATGCCTACAGCGCTAATGGGTATTTGAGACTGTTAACATACAGTCTCCAAATAATGTAGGATATAAGTAGTTAAAACATTGAGGCTCTTTTAATTATGGAGGAAATGCAGCAAGATGATACATATGTAGCATTTGTATTCTGGTCCAAAGCTGACAAAGTAGAAGCTTATGCTTGCAGAATGTCCAAGCTAATCATAACCCAGGAAAATGTGACCTATATGACCAGGAGAAAGGCTCCCTTGAGGAAAGTAAATAAGCAAGGTGCTCTATGCTGAAAAGTTAAAGATTCTCTGATTCCAATGCTCAGCTTCTTAAGACCTTCCTCTGTAGCCTTCTTCATATACAGTGTTTAGCATTCTGTACAACTTTCTTTTATATCTTTCCCCTCAATTATGTAATAATAATTCCTGTACTTGGTTTGATGTGTCAGTGTCTTTGTCATTTTTACCTGTTCTCCTATCTTCTACTTCATCCTCTAGAAAAACAATGTAATCCCTTCACAGCTGCTGTATTTAACTTACATTGTAGCTGTTTAGTTGTATGGTCAATGCAGTAATAGCATCAGAGTCCACTAGCAAATGTATCCTTAGAAGCTTACTTTATTTCAGAATGAAACAGAAAGCAGGGTTGAATGGGAAGCCATGTACTAGGGCCTAATCCTAGGCTCTGTTTAAGCTTACAGTCCTTTGGAATCCTGACCTTTTCTCCTCCCCGTGAATTCCCTTATACTCTTGAAGACTGCTTCAGAGAGATCAAGGATGAGATCCTTCTATGAGAAACCAAAACTCTTAAAGAAGAAGCATGATACTCATTGCTGGCTTTCATAAGACCTCTCAAACAGGATTCCGTTTCAGGATAGCTGTTTTCCCATCATCTTAGAGATGCCAGACGTCTCCTCTAAACTTAATGGTGAGAGATTCTGAAGTAGTGCGATATGGCAATGCATCTTCAATCATGTTACTTGTGAAAGTAAATCATGCTTATACATCTAAACTTAGCCTTTCCAAGTACACATGTCTGCAGACATTGGTGATTAATACACGACACTGGAGCCTGACACCTGGGAGTCTGATAAATGGCAGTGACATCATGACTTTTAAATATGCTGGTAGAGCGGAGGTCTGTGACAGATGCAAATATAAGGCCTGTGACAGATGCAAATACAATGTGTGGATTTTCATGGTATTTGCACAGATGAAGAAAAAAATCTAAATGATCTTTCCCCTTAGATTAATCGTCAATTAATATAAGTCAATGCCTAAGGGGGACTGCACCTCATCTAATCTGTTCAGGAAATACTGGAGTTTTCTGGGGGTGTTGTCTAAGCCACACGATCCTCTCCTTTTCCCTTGTCACTTCCTAGAATACAAATGTACCTAGTGGCTTGGTGGTCTCAAAGGCTATTTCATATTTCACATCCTAGGAATAAGAGTGCTGTGTCTGAGAAAACTAGTTACAAACCTAGTAGGCTTATCTATCTTATTGTTTTTCTGCATTCTTGCTTGTTCCAGGAAGGAAAAGAGAAACAGTTGAAAAACCTGTTGACTTTTACCTGGCTAAATAAGGAATGGTATCTCTGCCTGTTCTTCATGAGGCTGGAGATGAAGGCCCTCACCAACTGCATGTCTTAGTAGATAGAGACTTGGCTTTCTTTCCAGTGAACATATGGTCTAAGGTCAAGAATTTCGCCTGACTCGTATATATGTGAAATTATTATTCTTAATATAAATGTAAGCAGTGAATTGATTCAGCCGCAGCCATGTTTCTTTGCTAGTCCCCATTAATCACATAGATAAACCAATATTTATTTAAAACTGCATCTCAGTAGAACATTTAAATGATCTACCTTAGATCTATGGTAATCTGGCTACCTCCCAGATCCATCCCATGATACTTGTATGTTATTATTGATAGATGTGTTTCCATGATCTCTCTCTGGATTTCTCCCTCATGACTCCAAATCCTCTATCCTCCTCGCTGATCTAAATCTCCTTCTCACCCCTTTCTCCTTCCTCTAGTTGGCATATGTCCTGCCCTATTCTCCATTCTTCCCAAAAATTGGGTGGTCAGCATTTATTGACAAAGCAGGGAATAAATGGTACAAACTGTTTACATAAACTTGAGACAGGAGATTCTGGTTATAAGGACAACTATGCTGTATCTGGATTGAAACAAAACATGAGCGCAGAGAAATCAGCATTGGAAAACACAAGGGTAAACTTTACACACTATATAAAAACATTATGCCAACACACACACACACCACACATATACATGAATGTGTACACATGTGTGTAGGCAAATATATATGTGTGTGTGTATGTGTGTATATGTATGTATATATGTATGTACGTATGTACACTTTTAGCATAACTGCAATGTCTATGTATGTACATACATGTCTCTGCCAAATTTAACCTCATTGTGAAATGATGTGGTATGACTTTGTACTTAAATTTCAGAAGAGAAACCAAATCAGTTTCTGGGACTAGTTCTAGTAAATGCTGGTGAAGTGGTGAAGAGCATTGGTAACAGTCACCAAGGGGCATCGAGAAACTGAAATCTCAATCTTACCCATTAGAAGACCAAGTCTTTCCAGCAATCTCAGGATCTCCTGTGAGCTGCATAAAATATATTCATCATCATCAGGGGAAGATGTAGGAATTAAGAAGACTGTAGAACTCATTAAACACAGAAATTGGTTGAATCACTACATTAACAAAAATGATTCACAAAAGAGTCAAGATCACCATTTGTTAATTGCTAATACTGGATGAATTATCTACATCAACAATTCTTAAAAGGTAACTGCAATGTTTCCCATTCATTCCTGAGATATTTGGAAACCTAGGCATATATTTAAACTTCTCTGAGATTCAGAGAGAAGATGGCTAGAGCTCAATTTCATCTCATTATTTGTCTTATTTACTCAGTGTGCTTTATTGTTTTTTTATTGCATTATTGTTTGGAGAGTGTATATAAAAATGGAATAGTTTGATTTGTGGCATCTAAACTACTGACTCCAGCTGATAGGTAATTCCTGTTTCCAAAGACAGAGTCAGGGCCAAGGATATATTTCTGACCCCATCATCTCTAAGATCTTGTTTAGCTAAACTAGACTGTAGATTTTTTTATAACTATTACTCTCAATGAATACTAGGTCTTGACCTTTCTCTGACCATACTGCCCCTTTCGGTCACTTCCTGCTCAATCTTCTGCCAGCTTCCAATACTTGATGGTCCTCTTCTTTCAAACTACAGGACACACATTATTTTAAGGGAGACATAATTGGCTTCTGACTGCAGGTGTAGTAATTGGCATTCACTCCAGCCTTTAGCCAGTTCTGGTGTTTGCAAAATTAGAAGCAGAGTTGCCTGACCTCTGGTTCCAGGGAACAACAAAAGACTTGGCAAAAAGACCTTTTCTATGCAAACAACCTGCCTTGTAAAAATGGTACCAGAAGCAAGGTTAGGAAGGACATGTGCTGCTTAAAATGCATCTTGGATTTTGCTACAGGGGGCAAAGTTTCTAGTCAGACCTCCTCTTCTAAACTTCTTGAATATTAGAGGACCCCAAGAGTACGGCAAACACAAGAAATGCTAAAAGCATAAAAAACATTAAGGTAGTTATATCTACCTTTTATTGTACTTTTTTTTTTTTAGTTGAAACTGATAGTTAAAAAAACTGTAGCACAAAGAAACAAAGTCATCAGAGCCCTAATGACAACCACATACTTCAGCTTCTTTTTTAGGTCGCATAAAATGTTGTAAGTTAAGTCACATAATTTTAAGACTAGAAGTCTGAAAAATGCCTACAGCAATTTTAATAAAGTTCTGTCTTTCTTCTCTTTGACAGAAATCAGTGCCAATAATTTTGTGTAGCATCCCAATAAGATAATGCAACTGGCCTTCTCTATTCACAGTATGACATCCATATTTTCAATCAGTATTAGAACAAAAATATTCTAAAATAAGTTGAAAATGATTAGATATTTGGACAATATTTTTGTCAGTGTCTCCCACCAAAATACATTTAAGAAGCTACTTATCTAGACTTTCCATTTTGAATTAAGTATTACAAATAATCGAGAGATTATCAAGCATATCAAGGGTATGTTGATATGTAGGTTACAGTTGTATTTTACACCATTTCTTATATGAAATGTGAATATTCATGGACTTGGGTATTTCCAGACAGCTGGAAACTAGTTCTTCCATGAACACCGAGGGATGATTATATTTATTAAAAGTATAGCTGGCTCTCACATCATTTTAATATGTTTGTTCTTAAGAGTAACTTGCTACTTCAGAGACCTATTTCCAGTGTATCTTACTGAAAGGTGAAATGTACGAGTTGCTCAATTCTAAGTGACTTCTAGGAAATCACTTTCTGATTCGTGATTGATCAATAATAACAGATTCCAAAGGGATCTCTTTAATTTTCATATTTAGCTCTACTATATATCATTTTCATTTTTGGTATGAAAAATAAGAGACTAAAAGAAAGGGACATTACTTGATCTTGGAGGAAGACTGGCAAACAAGGAAATTCGCTCTCTTGTGAACATGCAGAAGCAAGTCTATGAGACAATGAATTATGGCAAAATACCAATTTAATGGAAAGTGTAATGAACATCAAATCAAATAAAATAAACGTGAAACACTTGAATGGATGGTCCTGCTGTGAGGAGAGATGATGTCAGAACCATAATACATGGTGTGGGGTTGTTCCTATTCCTCTGTTGTTATTGGGAAGTCACGTTTAAAACATTAATCAGCAGTCTTTGTTCAACTATCTAAATACATCTAGCATGAAATCAATTCTCAAGACCATTTCCACTGACAACCTGGTCCAAGAATCTGTGATCTCATTCTTTTACAGTCATACTGCCTTCTGATAACATAGCATCCATTATTGCTTCAAATAGCCTGATTCATCTGAAAAGATTCGTATGGTAAATAATCCACACTTTGGAAATCACACAGTCTTTGTCACTACTAAAATATGCTACTTTAATTTAAAAAACAACCAAAATTTACAGGGATAGTACTGTTTTGTCCCTTAAGAATTAACAAAGGTACAGGTATTTTAGTTTCATATGGTTTCTTTCTCATAAACTTACATCTTATACATCCTTGTGGTTCTTTTCAATCAAATAAACATGTAGAAAATGCTCTTACAGGTCAATGAGGGACTATGTGTCTATTCACACATATGTGTTTATTCACAGATGAAGACCAAATCATGTATGCAGACTCTAGACCACCATATTCCCCAGCTTTCTACCCTCATCTGATATTTTGCTTCCTTGTCCAAATCATTGCCACACTGACCTTAGTTAATTAGGCACAATGACCCAATAGGCTTAGCTGTTTTTCCTTGGTTTACTTAAAAAATCTGTCTTCACATATCTGCTTGATTGCTCCTTACATTCAAATTTTGACTCCAAATTTCTTTTCTAATTAAGCTGACTTAAAATTCTAACTCATCTTCTTGCATAGGCACAAACTCCTAATTATCCTTTCTCCTGTATACTTCATAGTAGTGTCTTACTAGTATACCCTAAATTTACCTAAATTATTTTCTGTTTTTATTCTGTAAGCTATAGCATTAGTAGATTGGGCATGTGTTTGCTTATTTGCATTGGGTTTCTTTATATAGATCAGGCTATGAAACACATTGCAGACACTTAAGAGATGCCTGAATGGTTGCTTAATGAATTTTCATTGGCGTGAAGCATTGAGGAAGTTATGGATATAGATTTCAATGAAACTGTTTCAAGAATATATAAAGAAGTTTCTTAATCTTCTGCCTCAATTGACAACTGCTCTTAGAACTGAAGGGGTAAGAGAGTTTGAATTAAGCATATTTGAGAGGCTGAACAAGTCAAAAGGGAAAAAGGTGGAAGACATAGTCCTCACAATTTGCACCTGACTGCATTTATAGGACTTAGACTGCACGTGGCACATAAGCATTCATTCAGATGAACGAAGGCTTAATAGCATCCATTGGTTTGAGTACCACCTGCACTGCCATGATTTCACCTGCAAAGCACAGAGAAAGCTGTTCTATTGTCTGTGGGAGTATACTGGAGCCAGCTAGTCCCTTATCTATCGCTTTGCAGGGTACTGACATGGTTCAGGGGGTCACCATTGACCTTGTGGTGACAGGTGCTCCTGCTGCCATCAGGAAGGACCTGGCAAACACACAGCCATTTCTCTCAGTTGATTTCACAAATGAAATGAATTTGATGTGGTCTATGCAGCCTCACCACATGCTCCCTAATTCACCTTATTTGTCTTCAGACATGGAGAGAGAGCATGCTTTTTTCCACCATATGGGTTTCTTGTCAGAACCTGCAAAGGCTATACACTAAAAAGAATTTCTGAGCTCATACAGGGTTCGTGAATCAAGTCACCATTAGCTTAATATTTGAACAAAATAGTTAAAGAACAGAAGCATACAATATTTTCTGTGAAATTTATAAGCTCTTTATGAAACATTAGGAGCAATAGACACAGACAGCAGACATTGACTTAAGTGCCAACTCTGACTTATTCTTGCTTTATGGCTTAAATTTGATATTTAATAAGAATGGCAATGATAATGAATGCAATTTACCAGGGCATTGTTTTATGCCAAATAAATCAGCAATAAATTATTTCCTTCTATTAACTATCTGAGCTGGGTAATGCCATTCTGATTTTATTTTTTATTTATTTATTTATTTATTTGCCATTCTGATTTTATATTAGAGGAAATATCCTTGAAGTAGAAACAAGGAGAATAGCATAGTTAGTTAGTAAGTACCTGAGTAGTTCTCCAGCTAGAGTGTGTATAGCATCAGGGCCTTTACTTTGATTTTCTGTACTGACATCCAAGGCATTCTTTGTTTCCATGCATCGTGCCTTCTACTTAACAATATTTATTGTCAGAATCTGAATAATAATTTTCTTAATATAAAATATTAAGTTACTTTTGTTAAATATAAGATAGTATTTCTATCTATATTAATATAGATATATGAAATATTTCATCACTGACCTTTTGTAGAGCATGTGAAGTTTACTCCATGCAATTGACCAAAGAAGATGTAAAATTTCTGTCACTCTATTATGGAACTAAAAATTTCAGAACAATTTAGTCATAATAAGACCATGCAAAAATAGCATTGCTCTCTGTGTATAAAATTAATCTTTATTACCATGATTATAAACAGAGAAGATTGGGTTCAGGAAAAATTTCTACAGTTTTTAGGCTCATCTTTATGAAGCAATTGATGTAGTAAGAAATTAATTTCTCCACTTCCTCTCACTTCCCAAGAAAGGATGGACATCTGTCACTTTTCAATGGGTGATTCAGTCTTAATTACTTTTCAAACTATACCACGGATCCTCCAATGACAAATTAAGGTTATATTTAGACACATACATTCTGCAATGTCTATCTTTGCCAAACTCTCTCACACATACATGTGCATCCCCATCTCTAACTATCTCTCACTTTCTCTCACTCTCTCTTCATTCTCTCTCATTCTCTCTTGAGTCATTTTCAAAAGTTCCACTCAAAGTAGTTTAAAATTCTTTTTTTCCCAGTAAATCTACAAAAGGGATTTTAAACTGTATTTATTTTTGGTGTGTGTGTGTGTACTCTCTCATTCTCTCTTGAGTCATTTTCAAAAGTTCCACTCAAAGTAGTTTAAAATTCTTTTTTTCCCAGTAAATCTACAAAAGGGATTTTAAACTGTATTTATTTTTGGTGTGTGTGTGTGTATGTGTGTGTGTGTGTGTGTGTATGTGTGTGCATGAATGTGCGACAGAGCATTTTCACATGACAATTTCTAGTTATTTTTCTATATTTTTTCTCTATTTGTTGTCGTCAAGCCTATTTTTCTGTCATGTGGGTGCTAAGAATGGAACTATGGTCAGAAAATATCTTTGCAGCATGAGCTACCTAGCTGATCTGAAAATCTGATATTGATGGTATTCAAAACCAGTCATTTTAATGGTAACTGTCTTCTCATATCCTTCTCTATAAAGTGTGTTTCAAATTCATTGGTGGCAGGAAAGGAAGTTTTTCTATGCAGAGATGATACAGGTTTTATTCTTCATGATTTATATCCCATCTGAAACCACTACTGTCCTATCACTTAATCATAGTATTTTGTATAATTGTGTTTTAATATTATCCAGTCATTCCCCATGTGCAGACTCCTGGGTTTATGAGTAGTCAAAATTTTACATGGTCAAAATCCTTCTTGAACAACATGCATGTCTAATACTCTATTGCTTTAAATGACCTTAGTTGAGACACTAAATCTTTCTGCAGATCAAAATATGCCTGCTATCGTGCCTTGAGTCCTGCACACTCCACCACTCTTACCATTTGAACCTGTTTTGTGCATCTTTCTTCTACAGTGGCTGGCTAATTGAACATTTCCCTCTCAGAGAACAGGGAGCTAATTCAACTAATAAGGGTGGCATTTAAGCATGTGAAAGATCAGGGAGACACTGTCATTGATGGTGTGTGACCCTTTCTTTTTCCTCAGTGAGTTGTGCCTGTGTTGTGGTCTTAAGCAAATCATCCCCAACAAGGAAAACGAAAAAGCTTGTGTTATGAATGCAATGGATAATTTTACATTTGAAAATCACAATTTACAATTTAGATTCAAATCTTTACATAGGACATCACATTTTCATTTTGTTATCACCACATCAGAAAAAAAGAGATAAAATTATTATCTATATATCAAGAATAAGGACCACTGAGATTAAATTTGAAACAACTAGTAAAGAGGTAAGCCTTGGGTCACTATGAAAAATATATGTCTCAAGCAGGAAATTCTTTTAGTACTCGGAGCAGAAGAATTGGTGCTCAAGTTTTCCCCTTTGGCCGGCCCTCTCCTCTTTCTGAACTGTCCAATCACAGCTGCCTATTTCTCAGCTACTGATTTAACTCAACAGTTTTTGCCACCATGGTAGCACATCTCGCTGCTTGCTGTGATCTCATGCCATTCCTTCCAGCTCCAGTGTTCCCACGAGACTTCAACCTTATCTCCTGTAGAACACTTACACTCTGTATTTGGATGTGTTACTAAAACATTCATGAGCAACGGGCTCAAGGCAGCCGGAGAAAGGCAGCAACATACTTCAACTACTCTTCTATCCCCTTCGCCGCACTTGATATTTAGCAAACGCTCTGTAAAACTTTAATTGAGTAAGAAAAATCATACTGAAATGGCTTTTTAAAAGACAAGACGAAGGCATAATGGATGAAATTGCCTGCGCCTTCCTTCAGCCAGGATGTGGGGATTAAAGAGGGCATAAGTCATGTGATCTTTAAAGACTACTAGTGATTATCAAGAGCCATTTTAATGGAAAACGCTCTTTTCTTCCTGAAGTGTGTGGTTGAACTTTCTTCCCCTTGCTCTGTCTTTATTGATGAAATTGTATTGCTTTTACGAAGCAGTCAGTTTCGCTTCTGTTGCTGCCAGTTGGTAGCTGCAATCCCAAGACTGACCTCTCTAATCCTGTGCTTCTGCTCTGCATTTAGATCTCCACAGATCAAGGAGTCCAGTGATTAGATCAGGGGGCTGGACTCAAGATTTTCCATTTTAGATGTCTCATTTGCCTTTCTGTCTCACCTTGGATAGAACACGGAGTCCAGGTTTGCATGTACAGGTTTTCACTTAAAAACCATGTCTTGTGATAAATTCTCATCCAGACAGTGGAAAGCAATTTCCTTAAGTGCTTTACTTAATTGGTTTTTAGCCACACGTGGTCCTCCAAGGCTATACTTACATATCCCATCATGCAATGTTGCCTCCACAATTCTTTGCCTCTCAGGACGTTACATGTCTCTAGTAATTTGTTTGTGGTTGCTGAGTTCATTCACTGATGCCCGCTGTTTATTCCCAGTGCTCTATCCTTTATAGGTGAACAATGATATATTGCTTGTTAGGAATTTTTGGTTGGCATTTTAAAAGCAATAGTATTAAGGTTGTAAATGCTTACTTATCTAAAATTGACTCCGTGTCTGAAATTGTGCCCAGTAGGATGTGTTCCATCGGACTGAAAAGTAATATTTAATATCTCACGAAGAAGAGTGGGACCCTTAAGTTAGTAGGTTTGGAGAGAGGGCTCTAGCTAGGAGAATGTCTCTCTTTTATTATTTGCCATTAGAGGGAAATATGAAGAATTATCTCTTGGAGGCAAGAAGAGCCAGGGGGAAAGAAACATGTGTCTTACACACACACACACACACACACACACACACATACATACACACACACACACTTGTATGTGACTCTATAGATCATTTCTAGATAGATGTATACACAGACAGACAGGCTGGGGGTATTGACTAATTTGTTTGTTAAATTAATGGATTAATTAACTCATAAAGGAGTAAAATATCATTTTATATTTTGAACAGAATATCTATCATATAGAAATGGGTATACATAGGCATAACCTGATAAATACCTATTTGTTTTCAAAACCATTTACTAAAAGACAAAATGCTCCCTCAATATGCCCTTCAACATTCAGGGGAGGGCTTGGTCCAATGTAGTGTTTCTAAATTTTAGTCTTCTTAAAAAGGCAAGGGGAAATCCCAAAAAGATTTCTGGTAATAACAAATATTTATATTATTTTATCCTCTGATGTCTTTGAATGACCTTTAAATGACACTTATTGTGAAAATGTTAAATACTTCTGCTCAGCTCACTAGTTTTTCTTCTTTGGGTCAATTAGAATATCATAGAGTGCATTTTGTTTCCATCCATCCTGAAACCTTGAGAAAACCAGCTGGGACCCTTCTTCCTGATTAGTTTGGTCCTTCCCCTTGGGATAACCTTGGCTGACTCTGTTGATGTCCTCATTTCTAAGAGATGATATTGGAAAGAGCTCATTGGCATCTGTCAAATATTTGACCTCAGGTGCTGATTGATGGGTCTATTCTTCTGACTAATGGAGTTATTTATTCCTCATATGTATTTAGTCCTGTTTTCACCTTGATGGATGGGATTGTATATTTATTTGAAACTAAAGAAATCTCTTGACTTTTACTGATCTTGTGTGTCTCAAAAGGAAAAAACAAATTCAATAACTAAGCAAAGGAATGATTATTGGATTAAAATAGTAAAATATCATTTTTTAAGCTAAAAGAAATTTATTAAGTATATAAAAGCATTTTCTGATAGTGAAATACCTTTTAATTTGATAATGTTTTCCTTTAAGGGATTAGTAAAAGGAATTTGCACAGAGTTTTAAAGAGATACTCAAATGTAACATGCTCTCTGATATTAATTTTTAGTAACAAATTACAAAAATGATTCTATCCCTGTATAATTCTCCTCAGAGGAAGGGGATATCTGCTTTAATTTTTGGAAAAGGTAAGCCATCTATTTATTTGAAATTTGCATTATCACTTTTCAGATGATAATGAGTCTATGGTGTTGAAGGGAAATTAACCTTCTCCCTCTTTCAGGTAAAAAGTCCTGTAACAAGTTTATAAGAAAGTATAGTTAATTCTAGAAACGCATGGGTACTAAAATCATATCAATTTGCAGGTTTCAAGTACTTATTCTAACAACAGAAGAGGGCTTGAAGAAAATATTGACTTTGAACTGGACTGGAAGATTATAATTTGAGAAACAACTGCAAAGATAAAAAACATGTTTAGAAGCAGGTTTTCGAATATTTCTGCACTAGTCCAAGAGATTCAACTCTTACTTGATAGATAATGAAAGTCAATTGGCATGCTTTAAAATAATATTATCAGAACTATAGTTCAGAAATGTATCTGAGAGCCTAATATAGATTGGGTTTTAAAAAGAGAGAACTTGGAGCTGGAGAGATGGCTCAGCAGTTAAGAGCACTGTCTGCCCCACAAAGGTCCTGAGTTCAAATCCCAGCTACAACATAGTTGCTCACAACCATCCATAAAGAGATATGATGTCCTCTTCTGGTGTGTCTGAAGTCAGCTATAGTGTACTTATGTATAACAATTAATAAATCTTTAAAAAGAGAGAGAGAACTTATAAAGATGAATAATAGCTGATAGGTTAGCAAAAAAATCTAGATGGTAGTATTTGAAGCCTGAAATTTGGTGATGGGCATGTCAGTGGAGTGTTAGTGAGGGACTAAGGGTGTCTATGATCTTGACAGTTCGTTGTCTGGAGGAAGGTAGAACCAGAAGACAGGGAATACTAAGGCTCAGAGCCCAATGCTGAGTGCTCAGTAGAAGATACCTTTGGTAAGTGTGGACTTGTACCACACCCAGGGTTGATGCACACATGGGTAATAGCAGAGAGCTGGCAGCAGCATGCTCCTCCTTGGGGTAAAAACACAGATCTTCCAGGTTTTGCTTCCGGGGGTGCATGGGATAAAGCTTATCTCCAAGTTCCTATAAACAATGTGTAAAGTCAGATATGCCAAGATAATTTTCCAAAGTACTTTCTTTCTTTGAACATATTTTTTTTATTTAAAGATTTTTTTCACATATGTTTTAGAGAGATTCATAGTAAAGGATATAGATTTTAAGAATGCAAGATAAGTTAGAAATCACCTACTTAAAACTTCTGAACTGAGATCTAGCAAAGTGTGTACTTTTATTCCCTCGGGGACAGAGACAGGCCCATGGCTCCTGACTTTAAGTCTTGTGCATACATATATTTGGCTTAAAATATTCATAATTGTTGTAGGATTATTATCCAGAACTTATAATACCTGAAATTATCATCAAATATTGAATAATTATATAAGTATATGTCAGTATATGTATGTACATATATATAAGTACACATACATATGACAATATAATTATATACAATATACACTTGATATAGATATATAGATATAGGTATAGGTTTAGGTATAGGTATAGGCATAGGTACAGGTACAGTTACAGGTATAGGTATATGTATAGGTATAGTTATAGGTATAGATATAGATATAGTCAACTTAAATTGGCTCTCTTTCTAATCAAGATGATTTCATCCACATATTTGGAGAAGCACATTTATCAACAAGTTGTAGACACACATTAAAACATCTATTTGAAAAAATGAAGTTAGTACAATAGATTGCACATTTATCTGAATGATTCTAGAGAAGATGTTGCAAGTACATTAAAAATTGAAATTGTTTTGCATCCAGTGTCTGAGATATTGGGAAACATAGAACACAAGGAACAAATACAAAATGCTGAGGACTATGGAGCTGGCTCAGTAGGAACATGACTTGCTTCCTAGACTGACACCCTAATAAAAGTGGAAGCAAAGAATTGATTTCCTCGAGGTGTTCTGTAACCTCCATATTGGCACATGCACAACACTTGCACACACACATGCACACACACGTGCACAAACACCCTCACATCAATCCTCATTCACTGGATCATTTCATGGGAAGTTTGGAAGATTCATTATGCACTTGGTTTTAGTTGTTCCTGCCAGAAATGAATACAAATAATAAAGAATTAAAATCTGGAACAAGATTCTAACATCACAGTCTAGGTAAACAAATCCCACAAAGTATTGAAGAGCAAAAGTTCTCATACTCTTGAAGGGCAGAGCTTCCCTTTAACAGCCCTTTACATGATAACCACACCAGAGTGCTCTGATGTTTCAAGGGGAACACACTCAATGTAAATGAAAGTCTGAATGAACATGACCTAGAGTTGTTAAGAGGAAAATCTGGCATGCCTTTGTAACAAAAGCCTTGAAATAGCATGACTGATATAGCTTTTTATGTCACTGGTAGAAGAAGAGGGCTTTCTCAAATCTAGAAGATGGATGGGTCTATTGTGCCTCTCAGAAGTGGACATTTCTATTGCCATGACTCATGGTACCGGAAAACAGCATCACCCGAGAAAGGGTTTAAAAAACTGGATATTCATCATATTTCTTCCAGCAAAGATCTGTGTGACTATAGGCATGATTTTCCATTTCTTTTAGCCTTGATGGTCTCCATTAGGAATTAGGAAGAAGAAATTTTTTAAACAAGTTTGAGAACAAGAACACATCCTCTGTGTTCAAATCAGATGAGGCTGGTGCTCAGTGATAATGTCCTGCTAAGGAATTCACATTCTACACATTCTGTGCCATTTCTATACCCTGTTCTGTACCTTGTGGTAAAGATTGCAGCTCTCTCTCTCTCTCTCTCTCTCTCTCTCTCTCTCTCTCTCTCTCTCTCTCTCTCTCTCTTTCTCTCTCTCTCTCTTTCTCTCTCTCTCTCTCTCTCTCTCTCTCTCTCTCTCTCTCTCTCTGTTTTCCTCCTCCTCCTCCCTCCTCCTCCTCCCTCCTCCTCCTCCTCCTCCTCCTCCTCCTCCTCCTCGTCTTCTTCTTCTTCTTCTTCTTCTTCTTCTTCTTCTTCTTCTTCTTCTTCTTCTTCTTCTTCTTCTTCTTCTTCTTCTTCTTTTTCCTTCTCTGAATCTCAGCTAGTCTAGTCTGGTCTGGATTCTCTATGTATAAAACTCACTCTATAACTTCTGATCCTCCTGATGACTCTTTCTCATTGCTCAGGTAATAGGGATACCTGCCCCTATCATATTTATGAAGTTATGGGGGGGGGTAAAACCCAAGGATTCATGCATGTTAAGAAAGTATTCTACTAACTAAACTGTCTCCCCATTGTCCAGAAATAAATTTTAAGGTACACATGTTTCTATCACTAGCCAGAAAAGTGAAAATATAATTTCTTAGCATTATTTTTTATTAGATATTTGAATTGTAAATTAAGAAAATATAATCTTAATCAGTGATTGCAGATAGTTCAAGTGATATCCAAGTATATTATTTTTTATTACAGTTTTCAAATTTTATGAAAATTGATGTCAATTCTTACTACTATGTTTTGTTCTTCTGACCTTTTACCATAGCCATTCTTAATTGGGTGATAGTGATTTGCCAAGAAAATAAATTATGACTCTTTAACCCGAAAAAGTCCTGAAGTAAATAAAATTACAGAGGCCATGTGAAAAGTTACACTTAAAATATAAAATGCTTATAGATGAATTGTTCACAGACAGATAGAATCATAAAAAATGGGGAAAAATAAATATCAGAAAAACATAATTATACATTCACTCACTGAAAAGGGTAACAAGGTAAAATTATTTGAATGGATAGAAATACTTAAATGCACATGAAATAAAAATAAAATACTTTATATGGTTTGTGGCTATCGTGAAGGGTATCATTTCTCTTACTTCTTTCTCAGCCTGCTTATCCTTTGAGTATAGGAAGGCTACTGACTTGCTTGAGTTGATTTTATATCCAGCCACTTTACTGAAGTCGTTTATCAGCTGTAGGAGTTCCCTGGTGGAGTTCTTTGGGTCGCTTAAGTATACTATCATATCGTCTGCAAATAGTGATAGTTTGACTTCTTCCCTTCCAATTTGTATCCCTTTGACCTCTTTTTGTTGTCTAATTGCTCTAGCTAGAACTTCAAGTACTATATTGAAAAGATATGGAGAGAGAGGGCAGCCTTGTCTAGTCCCTGATTTTAGTGGGATTGCTTCAAGTTTCTCTCCATTTAGATTGATGCTGGCTACCGGTTTGCTGTGAATTGTTTCTACTATGTTTAGATATGGGCCTCGAATTCCTGATCTTTCCAAGACCTTTAGCATGAAAGGATGCTGAATTGTGTCAAATGCTTTCTCAGCATCTAATGAGATGACCATTTGGTTTTTTTCTTTGAGATTGTTTATATAGTGGATTACATTGATGGATTTCCTTATATCGAACCATCCCTGCATCCCTGGGATGAAGCCTACTTGATCGTAGTGAATGATCGTTTTGACAAACCATATAAAGTATCTTGGCCTGATTCTAACCAAACAAGTGAAAGATCTGTATGACAAGAACTTCAAGTCTCTGAAGAAAGAAATTGAAGAAGACCTCAGAAGATGGAAAAATCTGCCATGCTCATGGATTGACAGGATTAATATAGTAAAAATGAGCATCTTACCAAAAGTAATATACAGATTCAATGCAATCCCCATCAAAATCCCAACTCAATTTTTCATAGAGTTAGAAAAAGCAATTCAAAAATTCATCTGGAATAACAGAAAACCCAGAATAGCTAAAACTATTCTCAAGAGTAAAAGAACCTCTGGGGGAATCAGTATCCCGGACCTCAAGCTGTACTACAGAGCAATAGTGTTAAAAACCTCATGGTATTGGTACAGTGACAGTTATGTAGATCAATGGAACAGAATTGAAGACCCAGAAATGAATCCACACTCTTATGGTCACTTGATCTTTGACAAAGGAGCTAAAACCATCCAGTGGAAAAAAGATAGCCTTTTCAACAAATGGTGCTGACTCAACTGGAGGTCAACATGCAGAAGAATGTAAATTGACCCATTCTTATCTCCTTGCACTAAGCTCAATTCCAAGTGGATCAAGGACCTCCACATAAAACCAGACACACTGAAACTAATAGAAAGGAAACTAGGGAAGAACCTTGAACATATGGGCACAGGGGAGAATTTCCTGAACAGAACTCCAATAGCTTATGCTCTAAGATCAAGAATAGAGAAATGGGACCTCATTAAATCACAAAGTTTTTGCAAGGCAAAAGACACTGTCAAAAAGACAAAGCGGCAACCAACTAACTGGGAAATGATCTTTACCAACCCTACATCCGACAGAGGGCTAATATCCAAGATATACAAAGAACTCAAGAAGTTAAACTCCAGAGAGGCAAGTAACCCTATTAAAAAATGGGGTACAGAGCTACACAAAGAGTTCTCACCTGAAGAATATCTAGTGGCTGAGAAGCACCTAAAGAGATGTTCATCATCCTTAGTCATTAGGGAAATGCAAATCAAAACAACCCTGAGATTCCATCTCACACCAGTCAGAATGGCTAAGTTCAAAAACGCAGGAGACAGCAGTTGTTGGCGAGGATGTGGAGAAAGAGGAACACTCCTCCACTGCTGGTGGAATTGCAAGCTGGTACAACCACTCTGGAAAGCAGTCTGGCGGTTCCTCAGAAAACTGGGCATGACACTCCCGGAGGATCCGGCTGTACCACTCCTGGGCATATACCCAGAGGCTTTACCTGCATGCAATAAGGACACATGCTCCACTATGTTCATAGCAGCCTTATTTATAATAGCCAGAAGCTGGAAAGAACCCAGATGTCCCTCAGCGGAGGAATGGATTCAGAAGATGTGGTATATCTACACAATTGAATACTACTCTGCAATTAAAAACAATGAATTCATGAAATTCCTAGGCAAATGGTCAGAACTTGAGAATATCATCCTTAGTGAGGTATCCCAATCACAAAAGAACACACATGGTATGCAGTCACTGATAAGGGGATATTAACCCAGAATCTCAGAATACCGTAGACACAATCCGCACATCAATAGATTTCTAAAAAGATCGAAGGAGAGACCCCTGGTCCTGGAAAGACTGGATGTAGGGGAATGCCAGGACAGAGAAATGAGAGGGGGTTGAATGGGGAAAAGAGGGAGGGAAGGGGGCTTATGGCACTTTCAGGGAGGGAGGAAACGGGAAAGGGGAAATGATTTGGAATGTAAAGAAAAAGAAAAGAAAATACTTTTACCCAACACAAGGGAGCAGCATTAGAGTTTCTTTTTCTTTCTTTTTTTTTTTAAATTGGATATTTTCTTTGTTTACATTTCAAATGTTATCCCATTTGCCAGTTTCCTCCCCTGAAACCTTCTATCACATCTCCCTCCCCCTGCTTCAATGAGGGTGTTTGCCCACCCACCCACCACTCCTGCCTCCCTGTCCTGGCATTCCCCTACACTGGGGCATGGAGCCTTCACAGGACCAAGGGCCTCTCCTCCTATTGTTGTCCTACAAGGCCATCCTCTGCTACATATGTGTGATTGGAGCCATGGGTAACTTCATGACTACTGTTTGGTTGGTGGTTTAGTCCTTGGTAGCTCTGAGGGGTCTGGTTGGCTGATACTGTTTTTCTTCCTATGGGGTTGCAAACCACTTCAGCTCCTCCAGTCCTTTCTTTAATTCCTCCATTGGAACTCCATGCTCAGTCGAACGGTTGGTTGGCTGCGAGCATCTGCCTCTGTATTTGTCAGGTTCTGGCAGAGCCTCTCAAGCAGAGCTATATCAGGGTCTTGTCAGCAAGCACTTTTTTGCATGTACAATAGTGTCTGGGTTTGATGACTGTATATGGGATGGATCCCCAGGTGGAGCAGTCTCTGAATGGCCTTCCCTTCACTCTCTACTCCATACTTTGTCTCTGTATTTCCTCCCACAAGTATTTTGTTTCCCCTTCTAAGAAGGACCAGAGATTGGTTTTCCTTTTTTTTGAGCTTCATGTGGTCTGTGAATTGTATTTTGGGTATTCAGAGCTTTAAGAATCACAAGTTGTAATAGACAGATGAGAATTCACATTGCTTTCTACCTACCCCCTCCCCATATATTCTGCACCATCAGAATTCTCAGTCTGCCTGCATGAAAAATGCTTGTGGTACTGATTTATACCAGAGAATTCTAGACATACTATCATTTCTCCACATCAGAATAAAGCCAAGATTTTCTGAACCTAGATTTCAGTTTTTCTTAAAGAATACCTACCTTTCTCAGCTAACTACACAAACAAAATATACTTTATAGTCATAGTCTTTGTTTTATGGGTGTTAGTGTAACAGAGGTACAGGGAGGACTAATCAACCAAAATGTGTACTGTATATGCCAAGGACATTTGGCTAAAACAACATATGTAAAGACACAGTATTTGTTTCTTTCTCCCTCCATTCCTCCCATGTTTTGCAAAAATTTTGTGGTAATTTCTTACCCAAATAATTCTCTATAAAAGCACACAACTTGGTTATTATATTTATAAGCTATATGCCTAGATTGGGCAGATTTATCATTATAGTAATTTATTCCCAGCTATGAGACCCCCTTGTTACTTGTGTTTTCTCTAGACCATATGGTTTTGTTTCATCTTTCTTTCAACCTCCTCTTCCTCCATTTTTATCTCTCTCTGTTGCCTATTATGACCTATATATTCCTGTATCTTTAATTCTAGTGTTTCTGCTAGACAATGTTGCCAAGTCTTAAATTTCTCTTTCTGTTGTTCATGTTGCTCTATAAATTCCTTTATCTTCTGTTGTAGGTTCTGCTTCCATAATTTTAACTCTTCTTTATGTTGTAATTTTTATTTATAGCATCTATCTTATTTTGAGGAAAGATTGAGAGAGAGAGAGAGAGAGAGAGAGAGAGAGAGAGAGAGAGAGAGAGAGAGAGAGAGAAGAGAGAGAGGTGAAGTGGAAACTTTAAGGATTCTTTGGAAAGTCAATTGGATGGTGTTTTGTTGGAGAAAACATGGGAAGAAATGTTTAGGTGGAAAGGCTTGCTTATAGAGCAAGCTATATAAGGTTTGTTGGTCTCACATCTATGTTGATCTTAAATTTGCTGAGAGAGGCACAGCTTAGAACTTGTTTTGGCATCTCTCTGGGTCCCTCCTGTTGACTCATGTTGAGGCTGAGCCTAGCAGTCTCTGCTAGGTCGCGTTATAGCTGCAGATTTGTGTTTGCTATCTAACTGTAACAAACTGGACTGATGGTGTATCTGTGAAGTGTTTGTGAGTGAATGAAGCTATAGCTGTTAACCTGTGAACTGAACTGACAGTTTCCAGACAACTTAAAGAGAAGTTGCTCCAATGAAACTTTCTAAACAGGTCCATTTCCCCCATATCTTTCCTTCTTTTCTTTTGTTTTGTTTTCTTTTCTTTTTCTTTTCTTTCCTTTTCTTTTCTTTTCCTTTCCTTTCTTTTCTTTTCTTTTCCTTTCTGTCTTTCTTTCTTTCTTTCCTTCCTTCCTTCTAGGAAACACTTAATTTCTCCTTTATTTTTCTTACCAATTTCCAACAGTTTCCTTCTTTCAGGAATATATATATATATATATATATATATATATATATATATATATATATATATATGGAAATATGTGATCTTAGGGAGGTGGGATGTGGGGAGATTCTCTAGAACGTACCAGAGACCCAGAAGGTGTGAAGCTCTCAAGACTCAAAGGGAGGGACCTTAGATGAAATGCCCAATGGTGGGGAGAGGGAACTCTTATTAGAGTCCAACTTCAGTAGAAACAGCAGGACTTCAAGTGGAGGGATGGGGTTACCATTCCACAGTCAAAAATTATGACCCAGAATTGTTCCTGTCTAAAAGATCTGCAGGGACAAAAAATGGAGAAGGGTCTGAGGGAAAGGAGGACCAGTGACCAGCCAAAACTGGGATCCAGCTCAAAGAACAGCTCAAAGCCCTGACTCTATTAATGATGCTATGATATGCTTACAGACAGGAGCCTAGCATATGTGTTCTGTGAGAGGCCCAACAATCAGGTGACTGGGGCAGATGCAGATACTTACACCCAACCATTGGACTGAAGTCGGAGATCCTTGTGGTTAAAGTATTGAAAGGCTCGAAGAAGTTGAAGAGGAAAGAGACTCCCCATATCCTTTCCTTCCCACTACTTCTGATGGGTGGTGGCCTAAAATGAGGTTAAAACGTTTAAAAAGAATCATTAAAAAATAAGGTTTAAACAATTAAAATTACAGATACGTGATTAGATGTTTAACACACTTGTAAAACATATATGCTCATAGAATTAATCTAGAATTTTTTCCTGATCCCCCAAAAAAGAGAAAAATGAACTCTCAACATTACTTTGTGAGACAGTGAGTGGGACCACAAGAAAATTATCCTACCTACAGACATGGCAGACCAGTGATGTTCAGTAGTCATTTCCCACAGTGCTTTCTCAGTGCTCCCCCAGTGCTTCGCCAATGCTCCATCTCAGGATTTACCAGCACTGCTATGGAGAATGAAGGGAGACCAGAAGTTTGGTCATGGTCTTTATTGGCACCATGTCATTCAACTCTCTTTCTAACATCTCCATACCAGCCAATATATTTTTGATTTCTCTGTATCTACATTTATTAATTTAGAGTAGATAAGAAAATGAATCTGCTCAGCATCAAACTATAAAGCTTTGTTGCTTGCATTCTGAGAAGGCCTGAAACAAGCCACCTGTGTACTGAAGTATGTTCACCAAGAAATGATGTACTTTGTGTCAAATTATGGTTTCCATTAGACCTAAGAGTATTCATAGAGACATAGCAACTGAGTGACTTTATTCCCTTTCAATATGGGTTGTGTAGGAAATGCTCCAGGACTTCATTGCAAAATGGATTGTCGTGTGTCATGCTTTCAAACCAAATAGCTGTATCATCTACTAGGAACAATGGCTCGGCGTATGCAATGCCCCTACTCTCCTCCTAGTCTAACTGTCATTATTTTGTCTTCCCTCTACTTTCTATTTGCTACAGGAATTATTTTTCTCTCCTCACAGGAGAAATTGTTACAAATGCAAGAAGAAGAGTCTATGTGTATCTGTATGTAAGAGCCAAGTGGCAATATCCCAGCTCTGACAACTGGCTGAGGAACATTTTCAGAAATCAGCTATGCTAAGGGTTGGCCAGAATTGCTATATGGTATATGGATGATCATGAAAAGTAACACAGAGAGGAAATGAGACCTTCCTGTTCCCTGGGATCAGCGCTTTCCCAAACGGAACTGAAGATGTGAATAAAATGACTCATGCATTTTAAAATGGTGTAAGATTCTGATGAGCAGCATGTGGGTGGAGAGGCCTTCTAGTCTTGTGCTATTCCAAACCACGAAAGGATGTTATGTGTGCAACTAGTCAGCTAGGAGCAGAGAGACAAAATAAAAATCATCATTAGAGTGAAGGTGAGAGATATCTAATCTTCCTAATGATCTCAGAGTCATCTTCGATGGCATAGATTTGTCAGGACTCTCTTCTGCCACAACAACAAAAGGCAAGTCTAAGAGACAGATCATAAGCGATGGACTTGTTCACATAGGTTAGGAAAATGACACTGTACTATTAGCAGAGACATAAGCAAAGCAGTAGTCCTTGAATTGAAAGAGGGGCAGTACACTATCAATCATAAGGCATGCAAATACCAAGGCAAAGAATTAAAATAACAACAATAAAGATGATGACCGTGTCTGTGGGTACTGAAAATAGAGTAAATATATGTAAAATGGATTGTTCTGGGTACTATGTTGTGGTTTTATAACAAATGGTTTGTATTATCCACATATATACACAGGGGTTGTATCCTATCATGATCCCAATTTTAAATCCTTAACTATCAACCCGTTCCTATGTTAGCTCAAATCCTCAGGGAAGGAGAAGCCATAGGAGAATTGGAAGTACAAGAAACTTGTGGAAAAAGCAGCCTGTGGTGGATAAATGAGGATAAAGGTGTTGTGGAGGTATAGAGGTATAGCAGTGAACCCTGCAGATGGTGATGCTGAAAAAGACAGACAGAGAGAAGCAAAAGGGATTTTGTAGAAAAAGCCCCAGAATGTAGCAGGATTCAGAGGAAAAATCTTGGCTAGGCTTATAGAAAAGCCAGAGTTGTTTGTAAGAGTAATCTGACAGGATTTGTATACAATCACTTCCCCTGCTGTATATAGGTATGGACTGATATCAGTGTTGGGGAGGGTGTTCTTTGCAAAATGAAGCAAAGGGACAGAATACTGGTTGCCATTCATGTCTTTCTACAGGAACATGTTCTCAAGAATGGGCTTGTGGGACAATTTCTATAGCCCCTCACACGTCACATACAAGTTCAAGTCAGTGAAAGTCACTGTCCTAAACAATATTACTTTGAATATACAGGACACCTTTCTTCACCCCATCATGTTCTTATTTCCTTTTAGAGATCATTATCAATTAGTCAACTTCAATTTTTAGACAATATTAGTTGTGGAAGGATTGAGATTGATCCTACACCTAGAATCTGCCAGAGTGCTCAGGGAGTTCTGTAATTTAAGAGAGAGGCTACTTCTGAGAAGCTAATTCATTGGCTTTTGCTTCATCTCTACATGTAGGTGTAAGGAGAATTAATCATTAATTCCTGGTCCAAATATCTATATATCTTGTTTACAATTTAAAAAGCAAAACAAAAACAAAAAGCAAAGCAAAATAAAAGAAAAAATAAAATAAACCAAAAACAAAACAAAGCAAACCCTTCTGGACTAAGCATTTTGTGTCAGGTCATGTCATTTTATTTTATTGTTTAAATGACTAGGGAATATGAGACCAGGCTCGGACACCCTGCTCTTCTCTAATTTCAATTATTATTGACGTTAAGTATCTCTGAAATTTCCATAGACAAGGATTCCTCAGTTAGTTTCAAAGCTTTATATTCAATTGACATCTAATAATTCCACATGGTTAGTTCACAAAGAGTTCAGTATCAGGATGACTGAGACCAAATCACTATGTGCCTGAGACCCTGAGACCTTATTTTTCCATCTCCTAAGTATTTCTATTCTATCCTTTTGATTCAGTTTTTCTTGATTCAACAAAATAAATTTGTTTGAAAGCAGTCATTAGTTCAGGATGAATTGATGTTTTTTAAGGTAACACAAGTGCTGGTGTTCATGTTTCTTCCTGATATACCACCCCACGCCAAGAGGCTTACATTTTCTGAATTACTGCCCTTGGATGTATATCTGTATCGACCTACCTACCTTCTAGCCTGCATATGCCATATTATCTCTCACACATTGTACTTAGAACTTAAATTACTGATAGTTTGACATATTATCTCTAGACCACATAACATTTACAACTTCTTAGAGATATTGCCTTGGAATAAGATGTTACTGTCCCAAGTATGCAGCTATATCAGTTAATACTGATATTTATATGTCATCAGCCTGATAAGACACAGTTAGTCAGACTCTGTGCTAAGCGGTTTAATGTATAACATCTATCCATATAATTATAAGCATTCTAGCATGCACTGAGAATGTACTAGAAGCTTAAAATCAAAATAGGATAGGAAACGCATTAGTAACCAGAAATCATTCAGACTTTTTTCTCCACGTCATTTACCAACAAAAATGTAACATAGTTACCAAAATGGCAGCATGATTTGACCCTCAAGACTTCTTGAGCAGATTTTCCTTCTGTTATTCTGGTTCGGTGACTACTCAACTAGTAGAGTAAACTTATTATGCAATGCAGGAATATTTATGAAAAGAATATATTTCAATTTATGTGGAAAGTTTTGAAGTTATATGCATGCTTTTTACTTTAAGCAATTTTTCCTTGCATATTTTGGGAACTACAGATTTAAGATCTGATGCCCTGGATTATTTTCTGCTATGAACTCCTGACCATTCTTGCTGTATGGCTGCTAGCTCATCGCAATACTACATTCTCTAGAATGTCTGACTTTATTCATTTCACATCCCTACCCTGCACAGAATGCACTAGCCACCTCACAGGTATTCATTGTTCTATTTTAGCAAGCCTCTATCAGTTTATTAAACACAGCTTCACAGCTATTCATTGCTTGTAATCTTTACTTTTCTTATTCCTTTACCATAAATGAGCAATAAGTTCTTGAGGATTAAGATGAGTAGTGTAATATATTTTCTGGCATGGTGGGTGATGCTTGGCATGTGGTAGTTCCCAATTAAGGTTTGTTGAGTGAATACTAAATAAAAATCAATTGAAGAAGAATACGGTCTGCTGATGGTGAGCAATGAGAGAATCGATTGAAACAGGACAATAATTTCCTTTAGAGTAGGTTCCATAAGCACCATAATTTATCTAAATGGCAGGGTGAGTAATAGTAGCAACAAATTATCACACTTTGCTTTTGCCTAAGAAGTGAGGTACCCATCGGAAATGAACAGGGTAGAACCATCCTTCTGTACAGACAGAAGTCACTGTCACCTGATCCCTTCTCCTTTTTTATTTACTAGAGGAGATCATGTACAATTGAGAAAATATGAAAGAAAGCCAAAGAAATAAAGTATTGGTTTTCATAGCTCAAGGTTACACAGTAAGATCTGAAATAAAACATAGAAAGAGATACAAATATGTTCTCTATGTGAAATTCTACCCTTTATAGAGGAAAAGATGGGGTCATACAATACTGCTAACACATTGCCAGTGTGTCTGTGTTTGTTAATAGAAGATACACTGAATTTGCAAATCAAAGTTAATTTGGAGGTGATTTAGAACAAACTCATATATTTTTCTTGAACTCAAAGAAGCGACAGCCCAGAGAACAAATTGCCCTTGAGCAATGACTGCATTTGATTATGATATAAGATATTCCTAATCAAAACAGATGCTTTTCTACATATTAAGTGGGCCTTATTAATATTTTAAGACTTTGAGAAATTGTCAACTCTAACCCTAGTAAAGAGGCACAGACTTAATGCAGAAAACACTCTTTAAGTGAGTGACATTGTTACACAGAGGAAAAGAGATTAGAGGAAGGGCATGAAGCCTATGTGAAGGGGAGAGAGTCATCAGTCTCCATTGTATTCAATGCTAAGAGAAGTCCCATATGTCCTTCAGGAATGAGGACTCAAGTTGAATAAATCTCCTTCACCCTGAAACCAAGCCTTCATCCTTCTTCTGTGTTAGTTCTTTCCTTCTTTCTCTTCATGAAAGTATCCTCAGCTGACTTCCTTGCCATAGAGACCTATGTGAATAAGAAGTTGATTAGGCATAAAGTCTCAAGAGTAGAAAGACTAAGTGGTGTTTCACTTTATTTGACTGCAGTTTAATGAAGACATTCTCTCTTACTCTTTGCAAGCCTGTGGCCTCTAGATTTCTAAATCTCTTCTCTTTTCCTCATATTATTTATAAGCAGCTACAGTCTGATAGAGGCCCTTTCAAGCTATGTGAAAGAGCAGGGTAAATGCTGTGAACATGGCTGTACATTTCTCTCCTAGGGATGAACAGCCCAGGTCTTTTACAGTGTGAGTGAGGGAAAGTTCCTCTTGTTGGTGTTCACAGATGCCCTTATTCTTTCCTGATCACAGCTGAAAGGCTGTCGTTTGTCTTGTGTGTGGGATATATGGCTATTTTTTTCCGCACATTTGATAGGAACTGTTTCAGGTTGGGTTTTGTGGTTTTTCATCCATGCAATAGGTCAGGTTCTTGGAAAGTTCCTGGAAATGCAAATTTCTTGAGGTTCTGAAATGACTGCTACATGTTTGGAATAAGCCAAAATCTTTATCTTGATGTATTCCCTCTCAGAGTCAGTATAGTTGAGTATATTATAATATGATAAATTTGGAAATGACATGTGTGTTCTTCAATTATCCAAGGTCAAGAACCTATGTAACCATAAGATTTTACATTAAAAAATATTTCAGAGTATATACATAATGCAATAAATATAACATGATAAAAACAAATATATAATAAAACATCCAGAGAAATATTCTGGATTTCTGTTTTCCTATTAAGCAGACTTAAGTCATTGTATTAATATGTTATGCACATGATGAAATACCTGTTTTTGATTATTTTGTGCCAGTTTCTCATAGACTTGCAATGCTTCGAAGATGGGGCATTCTGCATTTCTCCCATTTCTGTCGGGCTAATTCTGTGAGATATTGGTATAAGCCAAAGTGTAAGAGTCCATGGTCATTTAAGTTTAGATAACAGAGACCTCTTTTTGTAGTAACAGAAGTCTTAAAATGTTTTTTTGCTCCAGTGAGGGTGTAAGTGCAGTGAGTGGGTGTTCTGTGTAGATTTCCTTAAGGTGATCAAATCACGGATTTCTTTTAGAGGTCATTGATGACCAGATCTAAAATATCAAGTTTTAGTTAGATGAAAATCAGCAAATGGTTATATAGGTTACTTTCATCATTTAACAGATGAAGAAGCAGTTACTTTGAGAAGATAGCAGATGCATTTGCTCATAGGCAAACATCTCTTGCATTTGCCTGTTAACTGAATAGGTAATTAAATTGAATTACTTTATAATACATTAAACAAAATTTTAATGACTATGCACTACTCTGTCAGATACTTTAATAAGCGCTTCATCTTTCAGATTGATAGAATCACTTATGGGTATGAAATGTCAGATCATCTGCTTCAGAAGCCCTCAGTAATCGTTTTCCTACACTTACTAGCTAACTCCAGTGCATTTGTTATGTATGTTGATAATTCTTTGTAAGGTTTCTGTGCTGTTTATAACCAACATTTCAGATGGATGGTGTTGACATAAACTTAGCCTAACACTGATAAAAATGAGTAGCCCACATAATCCAGAGAAATGGCTGGCCTGAATATTTTCTATAGCTACATCATCGGGTCCAATACTAGTGCTTTGCAAATGCTACCTGATGGATATCAAGGGGTTGATATGACACTCCCGGAGGATCCGGCTATACCACTCCTGGGCATCTACACAATGGAATACTACTCTGCGATTAAAAACAATGAATTCATGAAATTCCTAGGCAAAAGTCAGAACTTGAAAATATCATCCTTAGTGAGGTAACCCAATCACAAAAGAACAGACATAGTATGCAGTCACTGATAAGGGGATACTAACCCAGAATCTCGGAATACCCTAGACACAATTCGCATATCAATAGATTTCTAAGAAGATGGAAGGAGAGACCCCTGGTCCTGGAAAGACTGGATGTAGGGGAACGCCAGGACAGAGAAACGAGAGGGGGTTGAATGGAGAAAAGAGGGAGGGAAGGGGACTTATGGGACTTTCGGGGAGGGAGGAAACGGGAAAGGGGAAATGATTTGGAATGTAAATTAAAAAAATAAATAAATAAAATAAAATAAAAAGAAAGAAAGAAATTGCGACTTAGAAATAAAATACTTGTCTCAAAACACAGATAGCTGCTACATCTTCAGATTAAGTGATCTGGTTCCAGCATCCATATTATACCAGGTTAAACATCTAGCCACTGTGTGAGAATAACTATCATGCTAGCTTAAGGCTACTGGAAATTGCCTAAGTGAATGAGAATAATTCTAAAGAATTCAGGATGCTAATTGGAAAGGATTTAAAATGTTTAAATAACTGATTTTTCCCATTTAACTAATCTAAGTGAGACTCTTTTCCTCAGGAAATATGATAGAGAAGCTTTTCAAAGACAGTGAAGGTAATATAGACATATCTTAGAGGAAGATGATCTTCAAATATAATCACATCAGAGTTCTTAATTGCACTCCAGAAGTAGCACCAACTGTGAATTTGCTGTAATAAAATAACAATGCTGTTATCTGTATGTATAGAAGTAAAATGTGTAATGAAAGGAAATTGTAACTTTATAGCTTATTTCTTTTGATCTTTTGCCATTCACTTATTAGCACGATTTATTGTTTATCATGGATTTAGTATGTAGCACGCAAAGTGCTAAAAATACATTATTAAGGAAAGGATGTTCTCTGGCCCATTCAAGTCAGTCTACTGGGAAAGGAGGCTTCACAATACCTAATTAAGCAAACAAATGTACTGCATATTACCATTTAGCTGTACTATAATCTATAATGAGGCAGAATAAGACATCAACTTCTTCAATGTAACTGAGCCATTATTGGGCATTTCCTCACAATCACAGTGATTTGAAGATTTGGAGATGCCTTTTCTGTCCCCCAATCATATGCAATCATAAGGAAGCTCTGGATTTTATGTCCAGTCCAATTAATATGAGGTGAAACTGAGTTAGACCTCATGTCAGCAGATTCTAAGTGACAGGTCTTTATACATTTCTGGCATCTGGAGTCATTTCTGATTTGTCTTACTATCTACTGTCTCCTAACTTTATTGAAAAATCCAGATGTCTTTGTAAAATTCATTATGAAAACTGTCTTGACTTAAAGGTGCTATTACACATAAAATTTTAGGTTTTGATATTATATCTTTTTTTATCAATTGATAAATGAATAATTATTATTTGCCTAAATGTTAATATTGTTATACATATGTATTGATTTTTTTCAAGAGCAACTATATTCATTAGTTATCTCTATGACGAAATACCTAACAGAAACATCTTAAGGGATATTAATTTTGTTTCAAGATTTCAGGGAATTTCTGTCTTTCACATTGGGTAAGGTCTGGTGGGGAACTCATGTTGTGGCAGAAGGTTGCTTGTGCCACTTCTTACAGCACTGACCTGAAAGTTGGACGTACTTGACTCCTCCAGGCTATTTTCCATAGGCGTGGCTACATGCTTCCATCCTGAGAAGTCCTTTGCCACTCACTGGAATTATACTGCAGTATAATCCTTTAGCTACTCACTTATGTCATCAACAGAATAACACCTTATTTTATTTGAATATCCAAATAGTATTTTATAATGAACAATGTTTAATGTATATCCTCTTGAGACCTTTTGTGTGTGTGTGTGTGTGTGTGTGTGTGTGTGTGTGTGTGTGTGTGTGTGTGTGCGCGCGTGCATGCGCGCGCGCACAAAGGGCCCATTTATTTCCACAATGCCAAACATAAGCTTAGCAGAACCAGGACAGTGACATTTGGGATAAGAGGTTGGTGGCTAAGTGTTGACTCTCAAAACAAAATTATGTGCCAAAAGGTGTTAACATTTTGCTGGGATGGGTCACCTTTGTGGAGGAAGTAGGCAAATAGAATAGAACTGTAGCAAAATAATGAAAATTGGCAAATACAGAAAAAATAAAAAGCAACTTCAGCAGATGATCAATAAATATTTATCAAAGACTTACTCCCTTGATTCTGTGTTATAGATAAGTTAAATGATTCTATGTAGTAGAACAGTTCTTTTTCTGGAAATCAAAAAATAACAACAAAAAACACACATAATCCAATGTTACTGCCTTATGTAACGTGTTTGGAGGGACATATCTAAAATGATTTGGACTATTATTTAGTTATCTTTCAAAGGATAATATTGTTTCTAAGGTTTTATGTGGTGGCACTTTTAACTTGATAATCAGAAGCATTGTACCAAAATCCTTAGGGAAGGATGTAATGATGTCCATATTTTCAATTTATTTAAATATTTTATGGAAAATATTTCTAGGTAAATTATATATACAAAATCATAGAGGAAAGATATGCTTTCCTGAGGATATCAGTGCTTTTGCTCTTCAACTGTAAATATTAAGTTGTAGTATAAAATAAGAGAAACTTTTGCCTTCCCCCCCACCCCTGATACAGTTTTATCTTAGTGCTATAATTTTGTTCACATCAACCAAAACATATTGTTAATGATAATTATATTTAATATTTTAATCCATTATGTATAACCATCAGTCATATATTCAGGACTTAAGAAATAGTTACAGAGTCATGAATTAATGAAATGGAGTATTCTGGCAGAAAAACCATATTCCTAATTAAATAGTATTTTTTAAATTAGCATAACTCCAAAATAAAAGAAAGCAAGCAAAAGCGAATAGAATACATGACAAATTATAGTTCAGAATAAAAATAAAAAGGAATTTTCATGAAAAAAATGAAAATTATATAGTAGTACAGATTGGCAACATCCTAATATTTCTGAAGAAAGAAAGTTTTAAGGTGGAGACTCATCCCCCATTTTAAAAACTAAAAACAAATTTGAATGTATGTGTGTGTGTGTGTGTGTGTATTTCACTTCAGAATCCTTACAGATAGTTACCCAGCTGATCTTCTAATTCCCTCTGGCACACCAAATCTCAGCTACTATACACTCTAATGGATGTGTGCAATATTATGCTTATTTCTCTTTCTCCTTCCACTCATCCTTTAAAATGGTTTGTTATTTTATGTCTTAGTGATTCTTCAATTTGCATTTGGTCTAATAAAATGTGGAGAAAAAAAACATTTAATAGCAGCCACTCGAGTAATCAAGATGAAAATATAATAACAGGATGTTAAAATATTGTCTCACTTGAAATAGATGCAATTTAAAATACATGGTGTCTGCTTTAGATACTTTCCAGACATCAAATTGGACACCTGATTAGGAAACCCAGGGAAGAACCCTGGGAAGCAAAATCATGGAGAGATAGCTGAGAAGGGAAATCTTCTTCTCTATAAGAACAATCATCAAGAGAAAGTTTAGTGTTTTTGAGGTTTGGCTCTGTTGATGTATTTGAAGTGACCCTGAACAAAGCTGTGGACAGAAAGCAAGACACCTTTTTACTCATTCTGCAACTTAAGTGTGTGATTACACTTACGACACATCACTGCCTAGAACAGTGGTTCTCAACCTTCTTAATGCTGTGACCCTTTAATATACTTCCTCATCTTGTAGGGACCCCCAACCATAAAATTCCTTTTGATGATGCTTCACAACTATAATTTTGCTACTGCTCTGAAATGTAATGTAAATGTCTGTGCTTTCTGATGGTATAACTGAACCCTTGTGAAAATGTCATTTGAAGTCCACCAAGGAGTTGCAACCCACAGGTTGAGAAATATTGGCCTATAACCAAGATGAGCTTGTTTCATTTGGATGTCATGAATCTTATATTTTTATTAAAAGGAGATATCTAAAAAAGAAAGAAATATCATCTATAATTTTAAAACAAATGGCCATAATAGATGTATATTTTGTTACCAGTTCAGTAGCTGGTTGAGGTGGAACTTAGGCTCCCTACACATATGTAGCAGAAGTGTTGGGCTACTTGGTCATCATGTGGGTCCCATAACAGCAGGAGCATGGGTTGTATCTGACTCTGCTGCCTGCCTTTGGGTCCCTTTACCCTAACTGGGTTGCCTTGTCTAGCTTTAATAGGAGAAGGTGCACCTAATACTACAGCAACTTGATCCACCATGAAGGGTTGAAATTCATGGGAAGTCTCTCCTTCTTTGAAGAGAAAGGGAGGGGAAGATGAAGTGAGAGGAAGGGAGAGGGTGGGACTAGGATGAGAGAAGGGAGGGGAAGGTGTGATCTGGATATCCAGAAAATAAATTAATAAATGAGAGAAAGAAAGAAAGAAAGAAAGAAAGAAAGAAAGAAAGAAAGAAAGAAAGAAAGAAAGAAAGAAAGAAAGAAAGAAGAAAGAAAGAAAGAAAGAAAGAAAGAAAGAAAGAAAGAAAGAAAGAAAGAAAGAAAGAAAGAAAGAAAGAAAGAAAGAAAGAAAGGGGAAAGGAAGGAAGGAAGGGAGGGAGGAAGGACCAGCAGCCATGCTCTGGATGTATTTCTGTTTTAGATCCTCTGACTAACAAGGACAAAAGCACAGACTGTCAATTACATGAAATGGATGCTTACCTGATTGACAATTATGATTGACACTTCATACTTCAGATCTTAGGTGTTCACATGCACTGCATTTTAATTAAAGCCTTGAGAATCATACTTTAAAATCTGCTTGAATTGGGCTATTTTGTTTTATTTATTCATAAAATTTTAAATTTATATTTTTGACTCATTGTAGGAAGTAAATTATTCATTCAGTTTTAAATTTACACTTCTCATTATTCATAGTAAATTTCATAAAAATCTCCATGTCAACAGATGCTTTTTTACGATTTCTAAGTTTATTTTTTAAACCTCGGACTTTATGGTGATGAGCATTGGGTTTTAATCCTCTGATCATTGTTAGTGGAAGACCATAATATCCTCTTGACATTCCTGAGAGGCTTCGGTGGGACTACCCATTTTTCATCATGGTGCTTTTATTAAAGAGATCATTTATCTCAAACTTTACATGATAGAGAAAAGAGTACCAAAAAGAGAAGAGGGATTAGCGGAGAGCTTAAGGGAAAGAAAGGTGGCCTGATCCTTGAGGCAGAAAATCAAATTTGAAACACTCGAAACATCTAAAAGGCTAGGAGACTGTGAGGAGGTTCAAGGCAGCATACAGAACAGATAGGATCTGGAAAAGTTCTTAGGTGCAAGGGAAACAAGGCTAGAGGTGAAAGAAAGTAAAACTCTTTAAAGAGCAGGGCATAGTATTTAAGTTACAGGGATTGATTTCTTTAAGGCATACCATGAAGCCAGTCACTGGATACGTTCAATGATAAATGCCTTTCCTCTTCACTCTTTCTCGTGTACGTCTTGCACCTTTCCTCATGGTCCTTCTCCTTTTTCTTCTCCTTCACTGTCCTCCTCCTTCCCTGTTTTACCCTTTCTCTCTCTCCCCCCTTCTCCTTTTTTCTTATTTCTCTCTCCTCTCCTTGCCTCGCATTTCCTTCCTGTCTCCATAGCACTAGTAAGGCTGCACAGACCACAAAGAGGGCAAAATCTGTCCCTATAAAAGACAAATTTGAAGAATTAAATGACTGACATCTCGCCAAAAAAGTCTCAGTATCAGGCAAATGAGCATTTTGACCCTCAGGATGAGGATCTGGTAGAATACCATAGCATTTGCATGTTTATTACTTTCTCTAGAAGGTGACTTTAAGGCTTCTTTGAAAGGAAAGAACATTTTTCTTTCTGGACAGAAACACCCATTGAAATAAACGCCTTCATTTTAAAATCTTTAGGATGGAAATATCTAAATAGAGTCTCTACATGAATTTTTCTTCTTGTTGCTTTTCATAAGTATTCATCATCATATGGCAAAGGATGGAGTGGGATTGGGATTAATTCAAAACTCAAAATATTTGATTTTCTGTGTATTTGTTTGTTTGTTTTCTTAAAGTGATACATATAATCCTAGCCAATGCTTTACAGAGTGTTTTAGTGAACTGTTTTCATATTGTTGTATAGGACACGTATGGGTAACAATGTTCTTCTCCTGTGGCAGTGGGTCTCAACCTTCCTAATCTGTGACCCTTTAATAGAGCTCCTCATATGGTGACAACAACCACAATACTATTGTGTTGTCATTGCTATCTCATACCTGTAATTTGGGTACTGATAAGGATCACAATGTGAATATCAGATTGATAGGATACCTGATACGCGAACACTGTGGAAGAGTAATTTGAACCCCAAAGGGGTCATGACTGTACTAGGTAAAATACCTAAGGTGCAGATATGGGATTAGATGAGTAAGAGAAATAAAACTGTATTGAAAATTGAGTTTATAATTATATTCATCTGCATCATCTTCCTTAGGGAAAGCAACTATCTGCTTTCTAATGAGGACAGGAAGCTGCATTGAAAAGGCCCTGCTGAGTGCCAGCCCCTGGACTCTGCTTTTATCTACATAACCAGTAGAACGAAGCAGACTGCTCAGGAGCCTGGACTGAACAACAGGCTTCTTTTCAGAACTCTTTGTGTGTTAGCTATTTGGGGTAGGCATGTAAAGACTGACCTCATTACTCAGATGGGGAAACTGAGTCAGGAAGTATTAGTAACATGTCTAAAGACATTGATGTAAGAAACAGCAATGTTGTTATTTGAACCAACAATAATAAGTAATAGCACCTCACTTCCTTGCGGTCTGCCAAATGAATAAAACATATCAAACTGAGAAATAATTTCAGGGTAAAGCCAACCAAATAAATAGGATTGACAACCAAAATAAAAGTAAGAAAAAAAAAAGAAAAGTCTCCCATAAGAGGAATTTTCTAAGACAAGACTGACACATCTCTATCTTGTGTTAGTGTGTATTGCTTACATCTTGACAGTAGTGTGTGTGTGTGTGTGTGTGTGTGTGTGTGTGTGTGAATAATGTATAAAATACATTTCAGTTTTTCAGTTTCCTTTCTATCTGCAATAAGGGGTACATTATAGACTGCATTATATAGACCCAAGGTCTTATTCTTCATTCAACTGATATCATTCACTAGCTGTGACAAACTCAACAATTTCCTCCAGATTTCCAAGTCTTCATTTGTGCCTTTGTGTGCCTTTGAAATGAATTATGACATCTAATCTGTACAGGATTTCATGAATGAGTTTGTGAGACTCCCTCTCCGTAAGTCCTGGCACACCACAGCATCATCTGCATCTTTTGACTTCTTAATCTTTAGTTAATATAAGTAGAGGATCGACTCCAAGAGCATCCTAATTTAATGAACTTAAATGGTCTAGCAGTATACTCTTTATTGTTGTGTCTCTTGTCTCATTAAGCAGCAGCTTTACATTTGATGACTACTTATGAAAAAGTGGCGTAAATTAACCCTCAGGTTCTTTTTCTCTGATGAGCTTCTTCAGAAATATAGAAAACTGATATATGCAAAGACCAAAGTGGAAATTCTAAAAAGGTTCCAACCATTAGCTAATGTAAGGCTTAGGAGTTTTCTGTAGATTTATTTATGCCATTTCTACTATTGCCGACTACAATGAATAAGAAATGGTTGAAGTTATTTCTAGCAGGACAAGAAGACATCTTTTCTTGGACAACTTGATAATGAAAAAGGAAGACCTTACTTGGAAGCTCAACATTTTTATGTAGATGGCTCTTTTCTTTGTAACCGCCATAAGAAAATATGACATTGCCACTGCTTTCCTGTCAGAGACCTATTCTAGGCGGTCCTGAGTCTGTAATTAATCCACAGATGTTGCATGAATGATAACATTTGTTTTAACATTTGACTTACAGCGCATGTTTCCACCTTATCAAATTACCTATTTTAAGTGTTACAGTTTTTGTTAAGAACCTATGTGTTTTGGGGGGTTAACTAGTAATTCTATATAAAATCAGACCTCATTTACAAAGAAGCCAATTATTCAACATTATAATTACTAAGTTTCTTTTAGTTAAATCCCACATCCCTTTATTTCCCTTTATAAGTCATTCATAAATACCTCTATCCTAGAGAGCAGGGACAGGGTAGGGAGCATAGAGGAGTGTCATATAAGAGAGACAGGCTTCAGGGTTTGCAAAAGTTAAATAGTGGAGAAATCAAATAAAAACTCCAGTGAGGTAGTGTTTTAATGAAGGCCGCTTTGCTGTTCTATAGCTAATATTACACAGTATTCTTGTTCAGTATTTAAAATCAAATTCATAGCTACAACAGCCAAAAAAGCAAAACAAAACAAAACAAAGCAAACAATCAAACAACAACAACCAAAAGAAAACCCTGAGAGTTGTATGTGGGCAGAGCATGACTTTAGGGATGCATTTTGCTAACACTTTAATTGTCTGCATTGAACCCTTACAACTCTGAAGGTGGGTTATTCTGATTTCACTTGTCATAGATATTAATTATCAATATAGCTCATGTACATCCATTTGTTAGGGATATTTTCTTTCCATTTCTGCATTTCCAGTGCCTCAAATTTACCTTGCATTCATTATAAGCAGAGAATTGTCACTGAATAAATGAATGGTGAGTGTATGTTAAAAATCAGAATCAGTACACAGCTCAAATAGTTCTCTACACCAAGTACAATAGGGTGTCTTCCTAGTGTGTATACTCTACGGCAGAGGCATCCCATTTCAGTTGAGAAAACATACAATCCAAGCACAAATTTTCTACAATAGTACAATGTGTATGTCTCAACATAGGTGTGCATGCATGCTGTTTGTTAATTGTGAGTAAAGTTACCCCTTAATGGGAACACTGAATGCAATTTTGCTATCAAAACATGTGAAGGGGGTGATCGTCCTCAAGAAATAGCACACTGACTTCTTGGCCATTGCCAAAGGTTCAGCTCTGAATACACACATAGAAGAGCTGGTTATAGTTAGGAAAAATATATTTAAGGACAAATTTCATATATATGTTCATATATATATATATATATATATATATATATATATATACACACACATATATATATGTATACATGTTTGTGTATGTGTGTTTGTTTGTGTGTGTGTACGTGTGTGTGTGTGCGTGTGTGTGTGTGTGTGTGTGTGTGTATATAAAAGAGATGAAGAATTTGAAGGAGAGTGAAGAGGGTTAGATGGGAGAGTTTGGAGGGAGGAAAGATAAGATAAAAATATTGTAATTGCATCTTCTTGGAGGCAGGGGGAGGGAGGATGGTTTGGGGGTTTTCTGGGAGTGAGGGAAACTGGGAAAGGGTATAACATTTGAAATGTAAATGAAGAAAATATTCAATAAAAACGATGAAAAATACTTTAATTGTATTATAATCTCAAAACTAAAATTTAAAATAACAATTTTAAGAAATTGAAGAGTAAAACTGAGGATATAGGGCTGGAAATATGGTTCAGCAGTTAACAGTATTTACTGCTACATCAAAAGAGTGGAGTTTAGATCCTAGCACCCTCTGTAGACAGCTTAAAAATGCTAGTGGTTCCAGCTTCAAAAAGAGTGTTCTCTATGGTATTTGTAGGGCTAACAGATACAAGTGCATATGCACAACACACACACACACACACACTCACACAAAGAGGAATGAATGAATGAATGAATGAATGAATGAATGAATCTGATTAAAAGACCTCACTCAGACTGGTTAGATGGCTCAGCTATGGTTAACATGTTACTACCAAACCTGATGATCTGAGTTTGATTCTGAAACCCTTATGGTAAAAACAAGAAAAATAATTCCCAGTTGTTCTCTGACCTCCCAATGTGAGTAGGGGCATGCACATATCCCTACATATAAGTATAAACACACATTCACACACACACACACACACACACACACATACACACACAGTAAAAGGATAATTATAATTTAAAATAAAAGGAAGCAGACAAAAAAAGGATCTACCAAAAGACAAGTTTTGATGCATGCTGTGCATTGTTTATTAACAGCACTTGAAGTAATATTCTTAGAGCTGTGAGGATCCTATAATTTTTAAGATTTATTCTCATTTTTAATGCTTTTGTGTGTGCAGGTATGTGTATATGGTGTGGACAGACATCTGTAGAAGCCAGAGGCATCTAATGCCCCTGGAGCTGGAGCACAGGCGAATTCGTGCTGCCTGACATGGGTGCTGGAAATTGAACTTTGTTTTGTGTAAGAGCAGTGTGTATTTTTAACCACTTAGCCATCTCTCCAGCTGGATTCTAGTCATTGAATAGTACCAAAAACATTACTACATAAGTGTTAATAATCTGAGTATCAAAAATACTTCAGGATGAATATTATACATGGGAAAGATTGGCAGAGTTTGGCTAAGGATACCTTAAATGTGTGGCGATCAATTGTCAATCTCTGGTCCTGTAATTTTCTCCCCCTTCTCCATTAACCAAGTCCGGGGAAATATCTGTATCTATCAGAACCTGTTATTGTGCACTCCCCATCCCACTGTGGTCTGATTCTGTCCCACACTTCAAACAGTCATTTAAAAGGGAAAGATTATTGAAGCAGAAAGGAAAGAAGGAATTGGAGAACTTTTGAAATGCAATTTATTAACTTATTCATTTTCTTATGTTTTCCCTTTTGGGGTTATTTTATTTACTATCAGTGTGTGTGTGTGTGTGTGTGTGTGTGTGTGTGTGTGTGTGTGTGGTAAGGGGGCACACACATGACACAGCTTCTGAAGCTCAGCAGACAACTTGGAGGGATTTTCCTTCCACATTCAGGAGGGTTCTGAGAATCAGATCTAGGCTGTCAGACTTGGCAGCAAGTGCCGTTACACACTGAGCCCTCTCACTGTTCCATATATTGCTAAAGGGGAGTCTCCTATAGCCTATGCTTGCTTCAGAATTCCTTCACAGTGCAGGAGGACCTTGGATTGCTTCTGCCCTGTATCTTTCCAATGCTGGGATTACAAATGTGAAGTATTATGTTTAACTCAGTTATGTTCCTGTTCTGTATTTAATGGAATAGATGTGCACTTCTAATTTACACACTCAAGAATTGTGGACCAAAATCTTTTAGAAAGTGGATCTGAGCATAGGTTTCATATTGTAAAGAAAGGCAGTTGAGTCACCAAAGAACCCCAATAAAGGGTTAATCAATAATAATATAAGCTTGACGCTAGGAACATGATTATACTCACAGTTTACTATTAAGGGTGCTCCAGAACTCACACACACACACACACACACACACACACACACACACACACACACACACCACATACATACACACACACATTGATATTTATTTTTGTACATTTATGGAAACTTGTCTTCCACTAGTGCATTAAGCAACATATGGAGATGCATCTGCAGGCATGTCTCACTGAGAAGCCAGACTGATGATGGTTCTTATTCTTTTCTCCCAGCAGAGAGGCTTGAGAGTGAGATCTCTGTTTTCTTGTTCATTACCACTCCGTTCCTGGTTCTTTACCAGTTATACCCGGCTTTACCTTTACTGATAGGCCCTTGGACTCTGGGTGCAATGCTCAGACAAGGAGTAGAGCAAATACTAAGGCATGCTGGCTGCAGCCCTTCTTCAGTCTCCTTCCCCACCTGCTGCTCTGCCCCGCCTGAATCAGCACTTAGTACCGGAATAGCTTTGATACTAAGCCGGCTCCAGCGCAATAACACACACTGCCTCATTTCAGTATGATGAATGAAGAGTTTTAATGAAACTGGCCCAAACTGCTCTGGCAAGCTGCCTTATTTTTGTGTTTTAAATGGGAGCGATCCATCAGCCGCAGCATGCACACTGTCTCTGTCTCTGCAGCCATCCTTGATGAGCCAGCCTTGCAGGCTCTCATCACAGAGATCTCTGCAATCCCTGCTTGACAGTTTGTCTGGTCCTCAGTGCATGACTGGTGGGCTGCTGCTGATCCGTTCTCCCTGTTCATCTTATGCCATATTGCTGCTGATGCACGCAGTGATGTGGCCACTATCACTTGCTCTGTGCATAGACCTCCCACTCCATTCTCCCTGGGTCCAGAATCCTGGCATGCTGACTGGTGGAATGCCTGGCGGGTATTAATTACACTTGCTGGCTGTTCCTTCATTAGCGTTGCCTATCTCCACTGAGCGAGGTAGTAAATCAAATGATGATTCATGACTTTTAAAAAATTGGAAAAGATAAACAAACACTAAATGGAAAAAAAAAGTCCTCCCCAAATAATAAATACAAACGAAGAGGAGGGTTGACACCTTAATCAAGCTGGCTGGAAGCAGCAAGCGGTTCAGCAGTTTGCTAGAGTGGAAACCGGTGTTCTGTTAGATGGTTCCTTCCCCGTGTCATTCATTTCTTTTAAAAAGAGGAAATAGCACAGAATTACTTTTCTTTCTTTTGGGGGCTCGTCTGAAATTGAATATGTGATGGAAAATGCCGGTGCAGTCTGCAGAGTTGTATGAATAATGGCGGTGAGGAAGGAGCCTCATTTAACCAGAGATTTAAATGAAAGGAAGGGAGAAATAAAGGGTGGGGGAAGCAGCTATGATAACTCCGAAGATCCCCTCTGAATGGAAGTTTTCTGCCATGGATCTTCTTCTGAAGAGGGTAGGCCTGAAATTTGCTCCATTTTAGGTTCTCTTTTAACAAGTCTTAAACCATCAATAGTATGGTAAGACTGTGTTTATCTCAGTAACATAAGGATAATATAGCACACTGTTTAGACGCTAATGTGGTTATTCTCTTACATGTATGTAATTTGAAGACAGATGGTCATCATAACAAGAAGCTAATCAAAATAATTTGTACTCATCATGTTATCTCAGTAAGTAAGGGTAGCTTGTTCACCCCACTCTCTCTATGCTCTTCAGCATGGGATATGCACTGAGGTGTATTCAGAAATTAAAAAAAGTTACTATTGCCTTTAATTGGTTTATATTTTTATCACAAAACACAATGTAGTATAGTATAGTCAACAAATTTTGGGAATTCAATGTTGAATATGGTGATGCATTTGGGAAAAATATCATGTAAAATGTTTGACTTTAAAGATGAAGAGTTTCCATAGGTATGAGAAAGAGATTGCCATTAAAGGATGGAGTTTGAGCAATGAGGGAGTGAATGGGAAAAAGACCTGGGTGGGTTTACGGAAGAGTTTTGCAAATGAACCATCAAGATTATTGCAACAGAGGTCTGGAGAGATGGCTCCATGGTTAACTAAACTAAATGTTCTTCCAGAAGACTCAGGTTCAATTCCCAGCACCTATATGGAGCTCAAGGAAATAATCGATCTTTTCTGTTCTATTCGACTTCCCTTTTATAATCTCTGAATTCACAAGGCAGGCACAGGGTGTACATAAATGCATGTGTAGAAACCATACACATAAAATAAAAGTAGGTAAAGTTCAGTAGAAAAGAATACTACAACAATCCCATGTGTCAAGAGGTCATATGAGTTTCTTTTTGTTTGCTTGCTAGAAGACCCATGAGTAGATGACCGTGAACATAAACAGGGAAAGAGAAGAAACAGTGGACTTCTATGTTGCTTTGACATTGCAATTTGGACTCTTGTCATTAGAAAAGTAATTGCTGTTTGTTCTTGATATTAGTCCAGAAATACCTGGTGCTTGAGAAAGCTTCTATCTTGCCCAAGGCTATTTTATCTTCTGCTCTCCATTTCTGTCATCAGTGATTTGGGGTATAGGTGACCAAGGAAAATGTGACTCACTCAAACTGATCCTTATTCAGAAAGGGTATGTATTGGTGACCCAGAAGCAGCATCCAGAGAAAGACTACTTTGTCAGGGATGATATAAGGTACCAAAGGAAACATGATCTCATGGCTCTTGGGAATGAAAGGCCATGATTGGGATAATCAAGACACAGAAAGGACAGATTTCTCCTGAGCATTATGGGGAGAACCTGCGGGGTCCTTTTCTACATGCTTACTTCTGATGGTCCAAAGCCAATCACTCAAATTCTCCTGCCTATAAACATATCTCTCCAATTTCATACTGTATGTGCAGGTGATACTCATTGTTTATGCTTATTTCTGATCGTCTATAGGCATTTCTCCTATCTAGAAATACTTCAGTCGTATTGAATTGCAGGTCACCTCTGCTTTAGCATTCCTTCATATTTGCTAACTACAGATAGGATCTTCAGGGATAGAGAAAGATGATCAACATATAGATTTGGGAACCATTAACTTTTAACATGTATTTGGGACCCTATGTTCAACCTGAAACAGAAAATGTGAGCAGTGGTGCCTTGTCTTTACAGTAAGAATGGAGGTGAGGTCTCTTGTGAGAGGAAACACTAGTAAGGACATTCAAGAATTTCTAGTTTTTATACATAACATTTTGAATCTCCACTTAGGAACACATAGGGAATCAAGATGATCTCCCCAGAGTCACACAACATTCTATTAATCTCTTCAGCTTGCCCTGACAGGGATCTTGTTCTGAAAAATGTGACTTAGTCTTTACAAATACCTGGCATTTTCAGGACACATGGCTGTCTCATCTAGTCAAATCCCCCAGCAAATAGAACGTGTTTGTTGTAGCAGAAAGAAATCAAGGACATAAGGAATGACAGAGAAAGAAGAAAATGAGCCCTATCCATTTGTATGTAAGCCCATAATGCCAAACTGTCCTTCTCATTCAATGCAGACCCACAGAGGATGCTGCATGTCTGGCCACAAGCACACACCATCTAGAAATAAAGAGCACATTATAAACACTGTACTAGTGATTATAAAGAAGTCGCAGACTCCCACATATTGTTGTTGGAAAGCTGGCTATGAGTGTTCTTTGTGTAAAAATAATATTTTTCAAACACATCTGTTGTGTGTCTGGATGAACAGAGCAATCTAAACGCTTGGTAAACATTTTCAAAGTGCTCCACGAGGGGGCGCTCCCCAATAGAAAGAATAATAATAAAATATAAATGAAAATGACTGAATAACCCCAAATTCATGAAATTTCCTGTTGAGAAACTGGGATGTTGGCTCACAGAATGAGGTTTGAGAAAGAAAGCAAAACTTCTATAGCATACATGTCTATATTTTAAAGTTAATTAAAGCAAGGTAAAATTGGGGCTTGACTGTTGATAAGTTTGATTAGTTAGAAAGGGAGAAATGAAGCCTCTGGGAGATTTCTTGTGCCATTTTCAGTTTAAGACATTTTAGAACATTCAACGACGCTCTTCTTGAAAACTACTGTAAAGCTCAGAGAAATATGCATGTCCATACACACACACACATAAGACACACACAAACATGCACACACACACACACACACACACACACACACGGACACACGCACAATTAAAAAGTAATATTTTGTTTAAAGATTTGTATATTGATATGGAAAATATTAATCATTTCTACTTCTGCAAATATATGCATCTTATTTCTAGAAAGTTTACAGCCACTGTAATTCCCCCAATTGATTGCCTAAAGTACCAATGATGATTGCTTGTTTTGGCACAGCACTTCAGAAAATGACTCTCTATAAAGATATCAATTCTATGTAACATCATTTATGTCACTATATGGAAAAATCATAATCCTAAATGTGTTTGCTCGTCTGTTTTCTTATTGAATTCTGCTTTCTAAAATCAAGACAGACAAATAGGTATCAGAGGGAACTGCATGGGTGAAAGTGTGTGGATTAATTCCGTATTGCATTTGCACGATGTTCTGCTTTTTATAGCTGCTGCTTAAATAATCCTGAAAATAAAACCATGGATCAATGGCCAGAGATGTGGCATTACTGAGAATGCAACCCTGGTATTAACCTAACCAATCATTCTTCCATGGAATGAGCAAACCTTGTTCTGGGCATCTCAGACATATGCTGTGGCCCTGTGTGGCCATTGCTAAAGCATGTATCCTATCCCCTGTATAGTATTACTCAGTATGAATCAGCCACAGACTTCCCTGCCCCACAGGAGGAAAAAACTTCACCAGCAGAAGGAGAATGGCAGAATTTCTATCTCAGGGAGAGAAAAATAGACTATAGTAGTTTCTAGTAGTAGTTTCTAGTTAATGTCAGCAACTGTCTTTGCATGACTGCTATGTAACACTAGGCTTCTTATACTCACAGCATATTTATAAATATATGCTCAAGGTTTTAATGAAGAATGAACTTCCAGCCTGAGGAAAACGAGGAAGTTGGTGCCATATCATGCTGCTGGTATATGGGTGAATTTTTATTTGACCCTAGGCTTCATTAACTTTCAAGTCTTTTTCTTTTATGCCATTGATATGCTATACGGCTCTTGATGGACAATTGCTTTCTTGCAAGAGTAGTTTTGCACCACTCTGAGTAAGTAACTAAAGGTCTCATAGTGTTTGGCTTCTCATTTGGACAGTGGGGACAAGTATAATGCCAAGTGCAGAAAGTTATGGTAAGGATTATCAAGCAAATAAATGCCACACACTTTTGAGAGTGCTTGGGGGGATACAATAAGCACTGAATATTACAGCTATTGGTGTGATGCCACTGTTGAAACTAAACCTTGGTGAAGACTGTTCCCTGAGAACACTTGAAGACCTCATGTATCTGAACTAGTCCAACAGTCATGACTATGTGCTTAACTAGCAAGGAGAGTGTCCCAAACCTGGGACCACATCCAAGACTAAACCACAGCTACCTAGCTATGAATAAAATAAATCATGGGACAAAAGATCTGATCTTTCCGAAACATGATCAAATGTGCTGGAGGTTCATTTAATTGAACCTGTGTTCTTGCAGAATAAACCCTGTTGGCTAAATTTGTTTTTCTTTTCCTTTTGTTCTTTTTTTCTTCTGAGCCTTGACTCAGAGTAAAGGGAGAGAGCATGACAATGTGGTAGGAATAAGGAAAGAACAGATATAAAATCAGTACACTATCATTTATTTATAACACGAGATTTGAAAAGTTTGCACAATCCATGTTGAGGGAAGAAAGTATACCCTCTGACTTTTCCATCTGCCTTGTCATTTTGCCCCCTGAACTCTAGTTCATTGTTTACTCAAAAGGCAGCTGGCTGGACGAGCTTCCCCAGTGTTCTCTTTTGAAAGTCATAATGAAAAACAGAACGGGTCATTCTCCCAGAGATATAAAGACATGTCACATCCGCATACACCTGCCTCCCTTTTCAATGATGTGTAAATGATGCTGCATATCCACAAGGATGTTGGCCACATGATGTTTCCTGGGGTGACCCAGGCTATAAGCCCTCTGTTCCCTAAAGCAGTTGGCTATGAATCTGCCCTCCATTCCTTATCCAAGCTGCAGCTGACCTCCCATGTCACCTGCCTGGAACTCAGACTTACTGTGCAGTGGCCACAGTGTTCTAGAAACTTCAAATGGCTGCCTATGCCTGTACCCTACAATAGTACTCTTCATCTAATGAGACTACACACAGGCTTGTCGCAAAACTCCTTAAATCTAGCTCAAGCAATCTGTTCATGTCCATCTTCTATACTGACAGGTCTATAGTGCTACAAAGTGTTAATTTTTTAAATAAAAAAAGAACTACAATAAATAAGTATATAAAACCACAGATTGTGAGAAGTTAAGGGATGTCCCAATAGCCTCTTATCTGCCAGATAGTTTTCAGATGCCTAAACAAGTGCCTATATCACAATTGGTAGACAAACCCAATCCAGAATTCATCCTTCTGAAAATGATCCTATTTTTCCTTTGTGTGATCTGATGTGATTCCAGGTTAATACTTCTCAATTTTCTTGATAGATTCTGCTGTATGAAGCATGTCACCATTATCTCCAAACAACCACTTAGATTTCTTTCTCTCTCTCTCAATTGTTTGTGAGTAGACATGAATAGAACTTTAGCTGAGATAATCTAAGAAATTTTTTTCTGAGAATATTTGTTAGGAACTCTTTAAGACTTTACTTATTCCCCCCCAAATTTCAATCTTCTCAATCTATTTTTATATGTTTGATGATATTAAGGTATATTAAATAGAATATAATTTTATATTTTGACATTTGTAATCACATAATAGAATGGAATATTTATTAATTGCTTTTTTTGTAAAAGAACTTTTTATGCTAGTTGTATTGGCTCATATTTGCAAGCCCAGCACTTGGGAGTTTGAAACAGGAGGATTACCGTGAACATAAGGCCAACCTTAGGTACATGTTGAAACTTTGTCTCAATAAGAAAAAAATAAAAACATGATAACCAAACAGTAACAAAAGGACATTAGAAATTTCCAGAATATGAAGTATTTCTAGGTTACTTGAGGATCAGAACTCTGGTTATGATAAGGTTTTCTGGATCTATGGACACAGAGAGAAGCTGTTCCTCAAAGAGGCAACCATTCCCTCTCCATAACAAGGCAAGGTTATTCTGATCTTTTCCCCTTTTGCATGTGTATGCTGTGGATGTGTGTACACATGCTTTGCACTGTGTGACTTATATCTATGTGGGTACTCATGCACATGTGTGCTTGTGCACATGGAGGCCAGAGGTGACATCTGGAATCATCCTCATTGCACTTGCTAATTAATCCTCAGAAGGGCTCTTTCCATCAAACCCAGAGCTCACCCCTATGATTATTCTTCTTAGGTGCCTTACTCTGGTGATTCTGCCTCTGTGTTTTGGGTTCAGAAGCAGAAACAGCATGTCTTCATGCCCACCAAACATTTAAACAATAACATATTTAAGTGGGGGATCTCACAGCAAGCACTTTAAAGACACAAACTTCCTAGAGCTACTTAGCAAAGTTTTTATTTTTGTAGCATGCTTATAATCTAATTTTAAAAGAGGATAGCAGCCTTTAATGCTTCATACATGTTAGAATGAAGGGGAATACATGTAGAGATGCTCTCTAAATTCAGAAACCTGTCCTGTGGTCCAAGCTTATGGGATTATTGTTATTGGTGGAGAGGCCCTAGAATCTGCATTTCAACAGATGTAGCAGTCAGTTCTGCCACATAAGAATGGCAAGTGGAAAAAATTTGTTTTAAGGGTGAATTTTTCCCAAAAATAAACATTTTCAAATCAAACTAAATTCACTTTGGCCAGCCTTGCATTGGATGACAGGTTTTATATATATATATATATAAAATACTATCAGCCAGGCAGTGGTTGTGCACGCCTTTAATACCAGCACTTGGGAGGCAGAGGCAGGCTGATTTCTGAGTTTGAGGCCAGCCTGGTCTACAGAGTGAGTTCCAGGACAGTCAGGGCCATACAGAGAAACCCTGTCTCGAAAAAAACAAAACAAAATACAAAAATAAAATTATAAATAAATAAATAAATACTATCAGAGTTCCTGTTTGAGGCCAGTTCTAAAAAGACCATTGATCAAAGTTCAGATTAAAGATGAAGAACAAGGGCTCTGACGGTGGCCTGCCAGCATGCTCTGGGGCCTAAGTCCACTGACTGCTCTGAGTCCTGAGACCAGAATTCAGAAATGTCTGAAGATAGGCAGTGGAGGCAGGAAGAACTAAGAGGCCTGCATCCTTATCCTCAGCCTGCACCTCTTCCTGTCTCGTGGTTTAACCTGGCTAGCCAATATTCACTTTTATTGTTCCAAGCACACTGTGCTGCAAACAAGACAGCTTTGTCCTCGCAGAGAGGCAACAGGTAACACTCAGTCTTGTTCATCCTCCCATGGGTAAACACTGCAATGTCAGAGGCAGAGCATGGAAGCATTATGTAGTTCAAATCGAACCCTATAAAAGTTCTAGCTGCTGTCACTTAAGGGAGGCAAAATGAGTGTATAAACTTCATTATATAATGTTTTATTTAAGAATACACAAACGTCCTTCCTTTCATGTGTAATTGGCATAGATATTAAGGATATATTTTATTTTTTTTATAACAGTGTCAAAATCTAGTGTGTATTTTATACTTATAGTGTAATTCAGCATGAATTACTCACATTTCAAATATAAAACAGCCATACTTGACTTATCCTTACTACATAGTAGACAAGAAATTTGAATTGTTTAGAATTTGTTTAGTAGTCTAGACACACATAGGTCATAGTTATCAGGAAACTGGTGCAGAGTGGTAAGTTCAAGACTAGTTTAGACTATATAGTGAGTTCAAGACTCAAATCCATAATAATATTAATAATAACAATATAATAATAATAATAATAAGTAAATAAACATACTGAATAAGTATTGATGCCAAGTGAAATTTGGGGCTTTGAAAAATATAGCTTATTGATCATTAATGTAGAAACAGATTACAAGGTTTCTGAAATTATCAGTGATGGTTCCTAATTGTACTTCTATTTTATTTACATGGACATTGCCCAAAATAGGTGCTAAAAGGAAAAGAAGAAAACCAGGAAGAAAAGAAGGAATGGTATAGAAGAGTTGTGTGTGTGTGTGTGTGTGTGTGTGCGTGCATCTCTGTGTGTGTGTGTGTGTGTCTGTATGTGTATGTATGTATGGGTCTTCCTTACTTCAAATGAGAGCTACATAAATCCATGGGCCCCTATCAAGCTTGCAATCCTTGGTGACTACCTTTGATTGTGTGTTTATCCAAAACGCTGAGCACCCCATGGGAATTTGTTGAGAAAATTCCTAGCAGCCTCTGAGCAGAGCCCACAAGAGTGCTGTTTTCTTGCAAGGGTGCTGGGAAAGAAGGAGAGGGCTATTTCTAGAGATCACATTGCAAGGGAGCTAATCAGACATTCCATGGGTAGTGACAGCCAGCAATTTATTGTGACGCTTCTCTGCTCAAAGGAACAGCAGGGTGTGACAAGAACAGTTTGCTCAGCTACACACATACATCATGGTTTACTCTTGGATTTTAAAAGAAAAATAACCATGCTTATTTCTGCAAAAAAAAAGAGCAAAAACTCTCAGCGTTTGAAAATGCTGGTGTGGATGCACTCCAGTGGAAGACGCTTAGGTCTGGGACAGATCTAGGAATGGGCTAAGCAGTCACTTCTCATCTGGCCTGAGAAGTGGTATCCTAACCAAGGCTGCACACCAAGGCAATTTCTATGGAGAGAAAATACCTTTCATTTTCTCTTTAAAATTATGGGGAGAGAAGAGGCGGGTTTAAACAATGAGCAAATACAGTACTTAGCAGCTCCAGGAGTGCCTCAGCTTCTCTTCAGGTTTTTCTTTTTTTTGTTGTTGTTTGTTTTTTTTGTACGAGCAGGAGAGGGTTGGTTTCCAAGAAAGCTGATTCGATACCATTAGCTGACTTACAAATTAAAGCTACCACACTAATTGGGCCAATTAGGATTCCTTTAACACGCACGTTGTTCTCTTTGGGTCCATTGCCTCCTCTGAGTGGTTATTGGCAGGAGCTTCAAGCAGATACTATTGCTCTCCTATCAAAAAGTTTTATCAATGAAGAGATTTTTTTTCCCTTTCCTGGAAGGCCTCTCGGGTCATTCCCACTCATCCCTTTTAGAATATCTTACTTACTTTAGAAATTTCTAGTGCCTTAGTTATTTTTGGATGTATTCTTTTCTGATGGTTGCTCACTGTCCTTAGTAACAATTGATGTATCAATTGATGATCAAGACGAGTGGTAGTGGTTCATGCTTTTAATCCCAGCACCCGGAAACCTGGCAGGCAGATCTATGAGTTTAAGACCAGTCTCGACTACCTAGTAAGCTTCAAGACAGCCAGGGCTTCACAAAGATATTTCGATTTGAAAAGCAAAAGGTAAACAAAATGAAATAAAAAATAGATAATCAACACCAATTAATTCAGTTTCTCCAGAATGTAGCAATGAAGAAGGCAAGTATGACATTTACCCTTTACTTTCAACAGCCTTACTGTCTATTTGACAAAAAAAAAAAACAAAAAACAAAAAAACAAAACAAAAAAAAAAAACTACCCCCTAAACCATTACAACTGAGAAATTTCTACAGTAATATTGAAATTTGTAAAGGACTATTCCAAAACCTACACAATAGGAACTTGAAAATTTTACTGGTGGACTAAATGCAAGTTTTTAAAAAGACATGAGCAATATCTGGGTATTAAATTAGAAATAATTAAATATGATAGACAAATTAATTAAAAAAACAAATCCTTGAAAAGTGATTTGACAATATACACTAAAATCAGCATGAACCTATCCATACTCTAAGAGAACTTAGTTCTGGAATTCTCTTCCATACAAGAACATGCGAATATAGACAGAAGCATAGTCTTAAAAGTACTCACCTATTTTTCTAAAGGGTGAAAACTAGGATTGCACTACGTGTCCAAGATGGGTTAGCAGCTGAGTAAGTGTGGAAACTAGCAATTGTAAAGCAGAGGTCACTGGGTTCAGGCAGTGCTAATTTGTGTCTACTTCTTGAGAAAGCTTATCTATGAGGTGGAGGGAGTCTGTTTGGAAGAATTAAATAAGATATATTCAGTACCAGTAGAAAGAGGGAGACCGTGGACAGCTACTCATAGATGAATGTTCCCCACTACTTCACTAGGGTCTGTTCTTACAGAGAAAACTCAAATCATGCGATTTGTTTTCAGCCTAAAATATGTGAGGAAGAAGAATTAGAGGCTGCCATTTCTAGAGCCTTATGTATCAAGGACTGGGTCAGGTGCTTTTGTCCAAATTGTTGCATTATTTGCTTCATGAAAGAAGCTATTGATATCATTTTAACTTTACCAATGACCATCAATCTAGAAATATTTAGAAAATATCACTCTTAATAAATGCTTCCCTTGGCCTTTTCCAAAAACACTCTGGACTTGGCTTAATATTTATGTGAGTCAGCTGAAATCTGAAATCACTAGAAAATGTTTCTTTTTATCCCTTTGTGATAAAGTTGCTCTTTTCCCTGAAGGAAAACCTAAGGACTTATTAAGATTTTCCTCCTGGTGACAAATACGTTGCACCCTCTCATCTGGTAGGTTTATTCACGACTGCAAATAGGCAAATGTTAACGAATGCTTTCACCCCTCCAAACTTACCGATCCTGGGACAGTATGGTTTCATTGTGTGGGATTGGATTTGGGTACAGATAGATATTTTTAAAGCTTTCCAAATGTTTCTGAATGCAACCTTAGGACAGAGCTATCTCTACTCAAAGGTTCCTTGGAAAATGTTTGAAAGTTTTCATCATTAGTACACATCGAAAACACTGGGTAGCTTCCTTTGTCCCTCACCAGGAAAGTAAAAGACAGACAATAATTAGCTTGTTCCACATAGCTACTCTGCAGAGGATCTGGACTGAAAGGATCTATGACAGGAGGTTTTTCTGCCCCTTTGAAGTACTGCACATTATTTTTTCAATTCCCTCTCAATAAGATCAATTCTACAATCCACAACATTCTCTCTCCATTCTTGTCAGCTCCTTTGCCTGCAACATTTCTTTTGTTCTTCTGCCTTCATTGGCATTTCAGCATTAGCTCCCCATCTTCTGCAAGGAGGTAAGATGCTTTGAATTCTAATTTCCTCCAAGATGTCTGATGCTGTCAGGAAAAGATGCGAACTGTTTTCCAGAAGTTATGTCAATTTACCCACATGATTTTTGGTTGTTTGTAGATGAAACATACTTGCTGTCTTTAATATGCTAATCCATGCTTTTCAGGAAATTTTCTACCCTGTTTGAAATGGCTAGTTCTAACTTACTGGTCCTCCAATGTACTATGGTACTTTGTACCAAATAGATTTTCAAGTCCGGGGAACTGCAACATTATAAAAATTCATCTTTATCATTCAAAAGCAGAACCCTCCCCCACCTGCCCCTTTGAAAAAAGCCATTGAGTCAATAATTATTTCATGAGTGTCACGGTATGATATGCCTATTTCAGATGCTGAAAGTCCTGTAGAAAAAAAGATTAAAAAGAGCATGCTTTAAAATAGAATTTATACTTCTAAAATCATCTCTTTTGGATTTAGTTTCTATAGGTAAGGTTGTATAAAAATAACTCAATATAAGCAATATAACAAAATTTTCAGGAGGTGATTAGATAAAATCTGAAGAAAATATAGTGTTTATTGTATAATTTAGGTATTGACCATGAGATTCCTGCTGTAGAGATCTTTCAACATTTATGAATGTTTGATCTATTACAAAAATGTTTAAAGCATACTTTTCAGGAAATGAGTATGTCCATCTAAATAGACTTTGATATTTAAACTAAAATTTAGCCTAGGAGAAAAACATGTCTAGTATAGAAAGAGAATTATTGTTGAAATAATAGGTCTATAAATCACTGACCAAACATTTAAAACTGGGGAAAAGAACACACAGAAAAATATATAGTGGACAACAATTAAAAAAAAAAAACAATGCCATGAATAACGCTAACCTTCCCTTGCGTTTTATTAAGCATTAAAACAAAATAACTTTGCTTAGATATTTGATACAGTAAGATTGCTGCTCAAGTGTATGAAAACATGATAGAATTTAAATGAACAGAAGTTGGTAAAACAATTTAAAAAAGTTACTTCCCCTTGACCTGGTCATCCCACTTCTTCAAATATTTTCTACCAAAATAACTAAAGATACAATTAGAGATGTATCCATAAGAACATCTTAAAGAATAAAAAAATTAAGAGTAGAAAACAAGCCAATACTGTAGCTGTTATAGAAAGGACTAAGCACTCATAAATCATCATTTTGGAGGATTAATTGAGCAAATGTGCAAATAAAACTGACAAAGCGTTAAAAGAGACCTATAAAATCATTGCTGTTAAAAAGGGAAAATGTGGCTCATAAAGATACCTCCACAGATAAAAGTGCACCAAGACTAGAGACCCATATTCAATTCTCAAGACTCACAAGATGCCAAGACAACTGTGTGTGTGTGTGTGCATTTCTGTATCTCAGTGTCTCTTCTCTCTTACTGTCTCTTTTTCTCTCTCTTATGTATTCATATACACACAAATGAGTAATAAAGTAGCACATTTTAAAGAAAAATGTACACTTCATGGGAATGATACCAATTCATCTTTCAAATAGCAATAGTGATATTAAAGAAGTGGTTTCTATTGTACCTTTTCTATTCCTTTGTACTATGAGTAGCTCTTTAATTAATGTTTTATTGTTTACAACAAACCCCATGCAGCAAACAGTGAACAGAGAGATATAAAATATCCAACACATTTACTTTCAACATTTTACGGCAGATATGCTACTTAATTCTGTAAACCTCATGAACATTTTAAAGTGTTATCATTCTATATTCTGTACAAATGAGAATTTCAGAGAAGTGAAAAGCTCTCTACTGGTGCTATATGCTTTGCAAATGCCACATGTGTGCAGTGCAAGCTCAGGCTACATGAGAGGTCTTGAGGTCTTATGAAAATGTCTCTCTGTTGCTGTGGACAGACTCCATGATATAGTCCAAGACACCTTAGAAAACTTCAGACACTTCTCATAGCTCTTACTAAGATCTTAAAGATAGTCCACTATTTAAGGTTCTTATGCTGAACTAAGTGTCTCTGTGTGTATGCTCCTCTGTCTTTCCCTACTGTATTATGTGTGTACACCTATGTACATGTGTATATTTACTTCCAAGTTGCTATCATAGATGTCCATTTTATATGAGAAAACTGTATCTCCTGAGGATTAGTCCACTGCCTCATGACCATCAGTTAATAAATGTCAAAGTTTGGACTGGCAGCTACAGATTTCATTATTTTTCCAGTATGTCAGATTAGCTGAAAGACTATTAACCTAATCACAAAGAAGTAATGTGGAAAATAAATTCATTATTATTAGGTTAACATTTCTCAAACTATGAATGTTTAAATCATGGTAGTTATTATAATCATGACAAAACATTGAGGAGAGCATGTCACTTTGTTCCATAAAATTTGTTTTTAGTTCTTTGAGAAAGCACTGGTAATACCTAAGAGAACGTTTTACTCCCATGCCCTGTGTTTAGAATTTAATGGTGGGCAATGCAGGGTGATGATGGAAAGGACATCTTACGAACAAATGGATTCCCTGCCTGCTCCTTCTGGGATGGTCTTTCAGATCTGATAGAGTTGTTGAAGGTGAATCTCTACAACTGCTTCAAGAGAGTCTTAGGAAAGCCTGTGTCTGACTGATTGATTCCAACGGCAGGATTCATTCATGTCTTTGATAACTTACAAAATATGTGTTATCCAACCTGTGTAGGGTGCCACCAGAAAATATTTACATTGTTCCTATGGTTCATGTAATTGTGAAGATGTTGGCTCAATGGATGCTTTTAAGAAACTTGCTTCAATGTCTATAAGGCATTTTCTGAAGACAACACAGGGGAAATATGTTTAAGAGGCTTCTTCTTTAAAAGGAATGTGAGGAATTTAAACACTAGCAATAACATGTATAAGGACATCAGTGGGAGAAGCAACCCTTGGGCCTGAGGGGCCATGCCCCTGTGTAAGGGAATGCCAGGGAGGGAAGATGGGAAAGGGTGGGTGGGTGGGGGAGCACCCTCTTAGAGGCAGGGGAAAGGGGAGGGGAGGGGGGCTTCTGAAGGGTAGACCTGGAAAGGGGAGAAGACATTTGAATTGTAAATAAAGTATCTAATAAAAAGTAGTTATGGGTAAAAAATGAAAACAAATACTGAAAATTGAATTTATAAAGCTTAACCTTAATAGTGTAAGACATCTCCCAAAAGGGAAGAATGTGAAATTTAATCTTAGTTCTGAAAAAAATGCATGATTAATGAGGTGACCAGGGAGATGAACACTTCCAAAATGAGAAAAACAGATAAGGAAAGAACACAGAAGAGGAAAAACACAAGAGGAAAGAGAGTGATGTTTTAGAATGTATGTCACAGGCAGACTAGTATACGAGTAAAGCATGGCCTTTCGTGACCATTTTCTGAGTGTTTTTGCTTAAAACTCAAAAGGGTTGGGCAAAGTGGACCCCTGAAGTCGTATGATGGATGGCACCCTCTATGATGTACTGCAGTGTATACATTGACCTTTCAAAGGCTTAAAGACCTTTTAAATTAGAAGTGACATGTACTAGATAGACTGGTGGTAAAGTATTTATACCTCCTTCTTCAGACTTTATCAGCTTCAGGTGATGGATTAGATCTTTGGTTTGCATTGCTAAATTGTCCCCCTGACATTATGTGCTTAAGAACCGAAGAGGAGGAGAAGAATATATGGCAAAATGAAAACTGGAGAAATCATGGATTAAAATGTTGATTTTAGTGCCTTATGCCAAACATCCTGATTTTTCTAGAGCACTGAGTTTGGAATAATATCTCCAGACATAAGTCTCCTAAAATTGATCACTAAGGCTCTGCAATAATAGCTAAGTTGCACTTCCAAGTTCATATTCACACATGCAGAATTCCAAGTCAGGCATTCTAGACAACCATTTCTTCAAGTATGTATTTCCAATAGATTGCTTCAGGTGATTGTTGGCTGCAGATCTATGTATTGGAGGTATTTTTTCCCTATTTCACTTTCTCTGAACTTTTCATTAACTACTGTCTGAAACTATAGTCATAAGTGCACATTTACCAGATTTGACCAACAATCATTTTATCCTGTTTATGAAGGATAATAAGATTCTCTCATGACCTGTGCTGAGAGGCTAAAAAACTGATTATCTTTATGATGATCACTGTGTATAATGGCCTTGCTCATATAAGCAGACACAGGTAATTAGTCATGACTGTGTAATTAATCTCCCAAAGAGATATGAACTTTTTAGCACACACAACTTTAGATATAAGGAGAAGCATACTAATGTTATCTGAAACAAACAAGCGTGTGATGCAGAGAAATATTTGAAAACTAAAACTTGGCCATACAACAAGAAATCACTTTTTACTTGTTAACCCATATTTTAATTTATGTGTGTGTGTGTGTGTGTGAGTGTGTGGTGTGTGTGTGAGAGAGAGACAGAGACAGACACAGACACAGAGACAGAGACACAGACAGAGACAGAGACACAGACAGAGAGAAGAAGACAGATACAACCAGACACAGACCTAAGACAGCCAGAAAGACACAGACAGACCAAGAGACAGAGAGATGTTGAAGATGCCTGCACTAAGGCAATGAGGCAACTCTAGTCATAAATATGAGAGCTCCCTGGAGATTAATTATTATCAAGTGTCTCTCTGAGATGTTTTACTAAATAACTGATGAAACTGTAGAGGAATTCGTCAAACCTATATTAATGAATATAAAAGCAGTGTGCTGAGTCATAAGCATACCATAAATATGAACTGGAGACTAGGGGAAGTGAATTGTTAGGTGAAAGGTTTGATGGACCATGCTTTTGCCTTTATAATTTCAACTTGAAGGTAGTTATCATCAGACCTTGCATCTCTAAGTCAAACTCTCTGGAAATTGCAGTGTAAATCTCTGTAACATTCCAGTTGGCAAAAGAGATGACTTTTATTTGAAATTAGGATGCTCAAGCTGCCTAAATCAACATAGTGTCATCTCTTCGTGAAGGAAGTGGGAGGTGATACCACAGGAAGGAAGAAGAATAATTACCTATAATACAGTATTAATGAGTTGAAGATTTCAGGAAAAATAGGAAATATCTGCACAACTATGCCCTTTACTGCTTTAGCATAAATATTGTTTGTCCCACAGTAGAGATAACGTATGTGACATGGTCAGGACCTAAAACACCCATAGAAGCTTTGACAACTTGTGCAGGTGGAAATCATTGTCTGGACCTGTGCTAAATATCTCAAGTCAGCAAAGCTTTATCCCAATATAAGACCTGCTACATGTGCATAATGTACCATTCAGGGCCTATGGGTCATTTATACAAAGAAAACACAACTGTTTCCAATGCTGGTCTCTGGACAAGTGTTTCTGTGCCCATTTATATAACACAGAAGTGGGCCTCATTAAGTAAAAAATGAATGATTTCTTTGCATAATTTACAGAAGCAGCGATGCTTTAGTGGCTAACACACTCACACAGAGTTACCAGCATTTATACGGCTAGATGACTATGCAGAGTAACATGACACATATTGAAGGTGCATGACATATGAGATATCTGGAAAGAGATTGGCCAAAGTCTTATATGAAATTAAGAACTAGGGAGAATTATAGTTTGAATTATCAAATTACATAGAATGTCCTCTCCAGCAGAGTATCAACCTTGTTTCTTCCCAGTAATCGATGACATGATTGAACCAATATACCTTCTCAAACTGGTGTCGCAGGCATAACCAGACATAGAAGTGTATCCTGAGGCAATTTTATGTCATTATAGAGTTTACAGTAATTGTGAGAAGAAGTTGCAGACCTCTCCTGGAGGCTTATTCAGCTTGCACCTATTAGTCTACACCTCCTGACCCTCTTAGATCTGGATAAATCTCCCTTTTTTGTTCAGATCTTGCAACAGTTTTAAAGGAAGAACCTTGAAAATAAAGGTGAGAAAACACAGGGACCATGCTGTGTGAAGTTAGAATGTCCTGTGTTACTGTTACTTTTGAGCCAATCAGGATTTAACATTTTCCAAATGATGTCAAATTTGGCTTTAAATACTAGTGAATCCCCAGAATAACTCTAAGCCCAGAAAAGCAAAGCAATGGCCAAAAGGGTGTATTTTTGCCTGTTTTGGGGACCCTTTTCCTTCTACTGTGCTCCCTTTCCAGACTTGATGTGAGAGTTTGTGCCTGGCCTTTTTGTATACTGTTGTTCTGAGTTCTGTTGATGTCCCTGGGAGACCTGCTCTTCTCTGGCAAGAGATGGCAAGGAGGGTGGGGAGAGATGCAGTCACAATGTACTGTGTAAGAGAAGAATAATGAAAAAATTTTAAAAATATATAGAGTAAAAATATTAAAATCATTCATCAGTGATTAATAAAACAAAGAAAATAAAAATCACTAGAGACTGTTCTGGATTGCCTGGTGCTGTTGCACATAATGCTGTCTGTATTTATTTATTGCTCCTTAGAGACCTTCCTCCACAAAAACACTTAGCAACTTTGTCCCTTGCATGCAGATGATGTTTTATCCAGAGCATGGACAGTGAAGTTAACTGGAATGCTAGGCTAACTGCTGAGTAACTAGTTACTTCCTCTAACTGTCACTTGCCAATCAGAATCTTTTCCCGTTTAGTCTAAACAGTGGTTCTCAACCTGTGAACCACCACTCCTCGCATATCAAATATTTACATGATAATTCCTAACAGTATCAAATACACTTATGCAGTAGCAATGAAAATAATGTTATAGTTGGGGTGTCACCATAACATGAGGAGCTATATTAAAAGGTTACAGGATTAGAAAGGTTGAGAACAACTACTAAAGAACATAAAATTACTGTTTATCCTCATGAACATCAATTGAGAGGACACCTTGTGTAAAACAGAGTGCAAAATATAAATGGAACGTGCTTTGAGAATAGCAATAACTGCTTGCTCTCCGGCCAGTGGTTGAAAGGAAGATGCTGACATCCTGAAATATAAGCTTCCATGCCTTATTTAACAGTTCATATTCCTTGTCCTTCCAAAGCATACCTTATCCCGGAAGCTTTTAATGTTACCCTCCATACCTTCACTCTTTATCCTAGGATGCTTCAGCTTACTTTAAAATCTTTAGTTTGACGACTTCAGTATGTTCTCATGGTTCTCAACTCACTGCTGACAGTAAATCTGGAATTTTTAAATATTTTGTTTTTACCTTTAGCAAGTGATGGACAGAAAGAGATTCTTTGCGCAGCCACGCTGAGCTGTATGTACTTTGTGCCATCAAATGTATTTTAGTCCTCCCTTGATGTTAAGGATTTATCTGATAGAAACCAGCATGGTCAGCAGGTGGTTACAATCCTCACATAATTCTTCCAGCATGCAAGCCTCTGTCTGGACCTGAAGCATGCCATCTTCTTTCTAGCACAGGCTTCGAACATGGTTTGAATTTCTTTTTTTTCTTTTCTTTTCTTTTCTTTTTTTTTTTGGTTTCTTTCCTTTCCTTTTCCTTTCTTTTGTTTTTTCTTTTCCTTTCTCTTCTTTTCTCTTCTTTTCTGTTTGAAATTCTATTCCCAAATTAATATTATGAATTCATCTGTAATGCTAAAAATTCATATTATGTATTCTCCTATAATCTTGAAACTCTCACTTAATGATCACCTCAGCTAGCTATGTCTTCTGTGCCTGCTTTCAATAAGCCAATAAATATATATCTCCATTATTTTATTAGATATATTCTTTATTTACATTTCAAATGTTATCTACTTTCCTGGTTCCCCCCTCCCCCAAAAATCCCATAAGCCATCTCCCCTTCCCTAATCTACCTCCCCCGATTCCCTGTCCTGGTATTCCTCTACACTACAGCATCAAGTCTTTCCAGGACCAAGGGCCAAGACCATCCTCTGCTGCCTATGTGTCTGGAGCCATGGGTAACTGCATGTGTACTCTTTGGTTGATGGTTTTGTCTCTGGAAGCTCTGGGAGTACTGCTCCCTGTGGCGCTGCAAACCCCTTCAGCTCCTTGGGTCCTTTCTCTAGCTCCCCCATTGGGGACCCTGTGCTCAGTTCAATGGCTGGCTGAGAGTGTCCCCCTCTGTATTTGTCATGCGATAGGAGAGCCCCCAGGTGATAACTACAAATCAAATGATGCCCAAGAAGGAGGAAGAACAAAGTATGCATCATTGGGTTCTTTGTAGAAAGGGGAAAAAATACCCACAGAAGGAGATACAGAGACATAAGGTAGAGCAGAGTCTGAGGGAAAGACCATCCAGAGACTACTCCACCCAGGGATCTATCCCATATACAGTCAAAAAACCCAGACACTATTGTGGATGCCCACAAGTGCTGGCTGACCTCTCTCCATCATTATGTAACCTAGCATCTCTCCATTATTATGTAGCAATGGAGGGAGGGAGCATGGTTCTCAACTATTTTGCATAGTAGGCTTCAAGTATACATGAACCAATAAGCTATAGAATGCAATAAGATTTGACTACTATGCCTAATCACAAAAGAATGCAATTGTAAAGTGAATTTTAAGTACTTGGAATAAAACAAAAAGAGAGAGAAAGCTAAAACTTCCATTATGCTTCCATTTCATGGAAATGGTGCTGGGAGACATTGATCAGTATGTTGTCAATCTTTCCTTTTATTTAATCATGAGCAAGCTGCTTGTGGACTTTTCTAAACTATTAAAATAGGCATATGTCTTATCACTACTGCTTTAATGAACTTCTTCAAATCCTTACAAACTCACATGTCCTTATCATTGGTCGTTTTTCTCTTGTGTAACAGCTTTTCTGAGTTTACTATTAGATTCATAATAGGAAAAAAAGTGCAAATAAAAAGTGTGAAAGAGTTGTATGGCTATCAGGACTGCCATAGAGATACCCAATGCTTGGAAACCTTTTCAGTATATCCACTGTTTTAGTGCTGGGGATCTAGCCAGGGGATTCACATTTCTCCTGTTTGCTAGGCAATGGTTTTTCACTGTGCTCTAACCCCAACCCTTCAAAGTTTCCTTAAAGCAACAGGCAGTAATTACAGGAAGTGAGCTTAGTTGTTTAGACTTACTAGTTCTGCAAATGTAATACTGAGAGTAAATATAAACATATTAATTTAAATTTATCAGGACACTGAGTATATTTAAAAAGTATATATCCCTTAATCAACATGTAATCCCCAGAAAACCTTCCACAAAAAATGCTCATGGCCCCCAAGAGACATAAGAGATTGGATAATGTGTTCAATAGAATATTCTGGCTCATATAAAGGGGGGTCCAGAGATACATTTATTGATTTTTGCTATCCACTCAAAAGGCATATTTTAGGCATGATTGCTGTATGCCAGACATTCTGCTGTTTTCCAGGGACACAGAGGAAATCAAAATGAGCTACACTGCTTTCATCATGACCATTATAGTCTGAGTTAAATAGACATGCATCAAATGATCATACATATGAATTCATTATTACAAATGAAGCTAAGCTCTTTGAAATGGAGTTATGGCAAATGATGGATCAAATAAAATGGTTCTCAGTTAATAAAATGGTACTCAGTTCTGTATCTGCACTGCCAGCACTCGGTGGCTGGATGATAAACATGTAGTCCTAGGGAAGGTGATAGAAGGCATGAACACTGTGGAAGCCATAGAGAGTTTTGGGCCCAGGAGTAGCAAGAACAGCAAAATTGCCATTTCTAAGGGTAGGCAACTCTAATGCTTTTGACTTTTGGGCATCATATCTACCAGACCATTCCTTCTGTAGCTCAAGAGAATCCCCCAAACCATTAGCCTTCAGTACTCTGACATGTGCTCTCACTGACCTTCTTTGAATTCCGTATTTTCTTCATTTCCCTCCAAATCTAGCTGAATTGAAAAGTTAAATTTATGATTACAAATAAAAACTAAATAAAGACTTATTTAAAAAAAAGAAAAAAGGACAGTATAGAGACATCTGTAAACTACCTATGAGGCTCTTACCCACATGGGGATCTTTATCATTAGAATGATGGAGAGGTCCGAAATCTGCATAGTGTGATAACAAAGTAGATAATTCATCATTTAATCTAAGAGGTAAGAGACCCCTCTGATCCAGTATGTAAAATGAATTAGATGATCCTTAAGTGGATAGATTAAGTGATTGTTTCCAGCAAATGATGATGGTGACTAAGATTATAATCCTAGTAAGTTACAGGGGCAGAAATGACTGGGTTTGAGTTTGTTCTGGGTTCACAAATTAAATGAGGAATGAAGAATGAAGGGAAAAGGAAGGGTCCCTGCTATATCTTCAAAACAGAACAGTGAAATCACTTACAATATTATTCTGTAAGGTTCAAACGTGTTGGTGAGCCTGATTCTCCCTGCGTTATTTCCTTGGTTTAAGAAAGATTATAAAGGACTCTTTCCTTAGTGTCTATTCCAGTTGAATAAATATGGTCTTAACCCCCAAGAAGCTCCCAGTTCTATGGAGATGTCATCTTGAAAATAGTCACATCTACTTTCAGAAGAAAATGAATGGATTTCTTGCCTTGTGTGCCAAAGATAGCCCTGTCTTCAACTAGAGGAAGAGTTGATTTTCCAAGCAAGACCGATATCAGTTATGCTTTATTCTCCAGGGGCTAAAAGCAGTCTGTTTCTTGTGGAAAACTCAGCTATGATTATTGTCTTGAGAAAAGTGCTCAATTTTTGTAGCTTATTTCAAAGAATGGCATGGCTGGGTATGGGACATGATTATAGAGGTGTAATGCCGCTACTATCAAATTCTAGGCGCATGCAGTAGCAAGATACCCACAAAGCTATAGGAGTTCTTTATCATTGCTCCTGATAAGGAAGTAAACTTCTGTTTAGTTTTAAAATTGCAGGTGCTTCGGGCCTGGTTTTGATTACTTCTGCCAACATATGTAGCTGCGTTTACTGGGATTTTTTAAATAACAACTAAATAAAGACTTAATTTTTTTTTTAAAAAAAAAGGACAGTATAGGTACATCTTGTTAGTGATTTGTGCCAGTGACTCAAGGTACATGGCAGTTTTACCAGACAATGTCTTATGAAGAAATTCCCATCCCTGATACTTTGCAGCAAGGTGGGACACTAAGGGCAGGTGATACACAGGCTGCCAATAGCAATGAACTAAGTTGTCAAAGACCACAGTGCAATTTTTTCTTTCCTCCAGAATTATGAACAGCTAAGAAAATGTATATACTTTTACATCCAAACCTGGATATGTGTGGTGATTTTGGAAGACAGCTGTAGATATCTTGCCAAAACACAACTGGAATATCCTGAGAAACATGTCAAAACAAATCATTCTGTTGTTGTTATTGTTGTTTAAACAAGCACTCCTGCTTTTACTTGGCAAAGCCATCCTTCCTATTGTAAGTAGAAGATGGTATGATTCCAGATATTTGAGAAGTCTGTCCAACATGTGCTATACATTATTTATATTATTGACTGTGGAGGAGGATTTCATATTTTAGAAAAGAACTCAATGAAACTGGGTCTCTACCCTGAAGGAATGATGGCTTGCTTGAAATGCTTCAATTGCATGAAAGATTAAGAATATATGCAGCTTTTCTGGGCACAGAATGAAGCACTATAAGATGTAGCTAAAGTGATTAAAGTTTCTGACAACTAAGATTTATTTCTGCATGTATGGGGGAATTAAAAATATTTGAATAGTAAATGTGTATCTCACATGATGGGAGTTAGTTACACAAAGATAAGCTCTTGTTTTAAAGAATATCTCCCAAATCATGTGTCTTCACTATACTGACAAAAATCCAGAGTAATCATGCTGGTTGGCTCTTGATGCTCTGTCCATCAGATATAAATTCAGTGAAATCAACACTGACTGAACCCATTTTATAGCATAGTGTTCTTTACCTCTATGTTGAGACCCACTTGTCAAACCTTTATCTGCAAAAATATATACATTATGTTTCATAACAGTAGAAAAGTTACAATTATAAAGTAGTAAGGAAAATCATTTTATGGTTTGTAGTCACAATAACATGAAAAACTGTGTAAAAGAGTCACAGCATTAGGAAGTTTGAGAACACCACATAGCACATACTCATGTAATTTGCTGTTTATTTAGTAATTGACTATTTTAATGTTATGTGATAACATATCATTACAAGCAAATTAGGCTTTATTGAACAGAATTTTATGGCATTCTTTTATTAAACTTGATATAGTTTTAATCTATTGACATTCCCTCCTTTAAAAAATAAGCTCTTTATCTTTTGCACCTAAAAATTATTTTACACCTAACAGAATCTTGGCGGTATTTCAGTTGGCTAGTCTGATGGCTACATGAATTTACTCATATGAATGAAGCATGTATACATTTTCTTGCAAGCACTGTGTGATGTAATCAGTTAAGTGTGTAAACACATTAGGGCTATGAATAATATGCTACAAACACTAGGGCAAAGTTTGTATCACTAAAATTAAATGACCTAATAATGAAACTCTTTCACAGTTTCTAATAGTAGTTGGTTAACAACGACACACATTTCATCAGCATACTTTATCAGTTAGGTAAAAATATATTGCTAGGAAAAAAAGCCTTTCCTTTAAATGGGAAACAAGGGAGCTGAATGTGAGGCAGCAAAAACAGCAGTGAATTTATTTTCTTAGTTCAAGAGTATCCTGGAAAAGAAATCTTTTTAATTTTATCTTAGTTTTATTTTAGTTTATTTTTAGAAATTTAGAATTTCCTTCTGCATATTTCACAATGTACTGGGATACCTTCTACTTGTATTCAAATTAAAAACAATGATAATAGCAAGTCATTAGCACTGACACTGATAAGAAAATTATACAATTAGCTTTGCTTTGCAGCAATTTATAAAGCCATGAAGAAGATTTGTCAACAGAGTAAAAACAGTCATTTTAATGTTTTGTTGTCAGAGTTAGGAGAAAGAAAGTTCTTTTCAATCCTTAATACCTGTAAATATCAAAAAGAAAGCAAACAACTTCCTAATACCTATTTTCTATTGAACAAAATTATGTGACAATATATATTTTTATGAATAAGCATTTTGATATCTTTTTAATACATTATTCATTTTTCTATCCCTCATATTGAAGCACCTGGGTATTTAGTTTTGGTGTTGCAAGAATTTTTTTTTTTGAACTTAGTAGCTCCTGCATTTCTTTATAATGATTTATGTTTGAGGCATATCTGCATTTTCATGGAGCGTGATGAACATTTATAAGAAAACATGTTGAGTAAGATAAAATCAATTATTATAGGGTTGAAATAAATAATTTTTGGATATTTTATGGTTTTAATTTCATCTTTTAGTATTGAACAAAAGGCAGGAGGACATTTAAAATCTAACTCATCCTATAAACCTTACAAGAGAACATGTCTGACCTCATTATTAAGACAATTTGACCTTCTCATGACCCTGTAGCTGTAGCCAGAACTTTTTGGATCCCACTGCCATAATCATTATACTGGATAAGAATCTCTTGAATCTATCTTTTCCAAAATTCAACTTAATCTTACTTATTTTTTTCTTCCTTCATTTAACAGTAACTTCTATCTCATTATCTTCTATCAAACAAGGAGACATACAGTGTCAAAGAAACCATTTTTTGTCATTTGAAATAGGTCTTTCCTGGAGGAACTATTTACTGAAGATAACTTAAGAAGACACCCATAACATATTTAGTCCTATAGTAGTGAAAATATGATCCCATTCCTTATTTGTCATAAAATGTACCATGCTATCCGACAATGGTACATTATCAAGAGAAAACCTAAATTCCCTTATTTAATCCATGTTTTCCATGGCATAGCAGTCTTCAGAATACATACATGGCTGATATGGGGGATATGACTTTCATTGGTGGATCTGATGCATGGAAATCACACTCACATTAAGGAGGTTAGGATTTTATTTAAACTCATTAACTGTTGTTATGTTTTGTCTTTCCCACTGGACTACTTCTTTGTTCCAATTACTCACTGACTATATACCACCTTAAAAATAACAACTCTTTTTACGTCAACATTAAATAATATCTTCTAAGAAAGTATTTCTGTGGCATGTTTACTTTTTATTGCTGTGAAGAGTTAAGGTGATCAAGACAACTTGTAGAAGAAAGAATTTATTGGGTCTTGCAGTTTAAGTAGTTGAGTCCATGACCACTATGTGAGGGAGCATGGAAGCAGGCAGGCAGGCATGGTGCTGAAGCAGTAGATGAGAACTTTCATCTGATTCACAAGCAGAAGGCAGAACTGAGGGATGGTGTGGATTTTTGAAACCTCAAAACCCACCCCAGTGGCATGCCTCTTCCAATAAGGCTAGACTTAACCAAACAGTTCCATCATCTGGGAACCAAGCACTCACTTATATGAGCCTCTTAGGGCCATTTTTTATACCAACCATAACATCCTGCCACAATGGCTCCTCTTTTATCTGTGAGAGAATGTTTAAAGGTCTAGTTTTTTACTTGGCCCTTCCTATTGTGTGCTTGTGATTGCAATGGAAGTTTATCTTGATTGCAAGTTTTCATGGCACTCCTTCCACTCTCCTGCTTGCTCATGTAGACTTTTCAGTCTTCTGCAGTTGAAGAATTCAGTCCTCCCTGGACCCTAGGACTTAACATAGACTTCTGTTTAAAATATCTTTTATTCTCCTGATGTAATTGGCTTGGAGGTTTACTTCAGAAGAAGCTCATCATTTCTAGTTTGTTCTGAACTCTGGCTGACTGGTTGATCTTGGTTGTTCTGGCCCAAACTGCTCTCCAAGCTGGCTGATTCAATCTGACTTCTCTCCGATTCTCACTGAATTGCTCTGATTGGCCTCAAGCAAATTCTGGCAATCTGTTCTAATTTTCTGGCTCCTTTTCACTCTCTGCCTCATTCTGTATTCACCTGTGTCTAACTTGTTCTTTTTGCTACTTGTCTCTGTGAAAATTGCCTCTGAACTCCATGAACTGAACTCAACTAACTCCTGAGTACTGGGATTAAAGGCATGTACCACCAAAACTGGACCTAAGCTTTTCTGAACTTGGAACTTGCTCTGTAGACCAGGCTGGCCTTGAATTAAGAAATCTGTTTGCCTCTGTTTCCTGGAATTAAAGGCATGTCTTTATTACAGTCAGAGTAGTTGTGTTGCTGAATTAAATTTCCTCTATGATTTCTAATTTACTACAGAGCAATCAACAGTTAGTTATTCCCAGTACTTTGAGCTATGAGTCTCTTTATTTACAGTCTCCCTATGGTAGCACATTTGTGTGGACAAGGGGAATCAGTAGATAATCTGAGAGTCAGAAAGACTTTATTTCTGAGTCTCCTCCAAGCTTCTCTTCTTAGCATACTGTGGTACAATATTTTGGGTCTCAGTACATGATGGAACTCGTTAATGCACTTTCCTTTATAGATTGAAATATATATGAAAACTTGGAACCTAAATCTGAAAGTTTGTGATTCAAAAGAGGGGTAGGAAGGAAAGATAAAGCTAAGCCAAATGCTATAAAAATAGAGAAACAAAACCAGAACTCAATGCAACCAAGCAGTTTTGAATGAAGAACTATTTAGTAATCCAAAAGAATGGTATATTCTTTCTCTTGGTTTCCTGGGAAACACATTTCAAAATGCTTTAATATAAGTCATAAGCTCTTGTGACTTATAATATCTGCACTGAGTTTTGAAGTATTTGTTTATTGATCCCAAACAAAACCTCATTAGATAAACAAAGAACTTACAGGAAGTCTTCAGGAAATATATGAAAATAAAACTTCACTTTCCCATCATCCACTGGGCATCTTTGATCTTACACCACACAAAAAGGTTACTCATCCATCTAGGAAGAACATTATACCAAGCACAAACACACATTGACCCCCATTTCTCTTTGGAGCTCTCAGTGAAAGTGATGTAAATTTCAGGGACCCAACCTTCTTCTCATACAGTATTATTTAGCTAGCTACCATCTACACCACCTGTCTCTTCCCTTTTCTTTGTCTTTCCTAAGCTCCTTAGCAGGGATCTTGAACTTAGAGTCATCTTTATGTTTTATCAACAACTCATGTGTGCTTGTACTAAGTCTGAACTCTAAACACAACAGTTTTTACATTGGCATGCCAGAATCCAGCCCCATACAACATAGTGTTTTCATCTGCCTACTTAAGTCCAGATACTTTGACATATTACCTTCCATCAGAAGTGCATTTCAAGGAACAAGCATAACAGGTGCAGGTACTAAGGAAACTAGTATGATGCAGCTGTCCTTCATGTTCACTTGACAATTAAACTACACAAAATGACCAGTATTGGTAACGTTATATTACACATCAGTTATTCCTGTTGTTTGTGGTCACCTATCCTTTCTCAGTGGATATGTGAATCTTAACCATGTAAAGGTCCATTGTGCAGAATAAGCCTTGGTACCCCCTCCCTAAAACAATTGCCTCTGGAGTTCATCATTCTGTGAGCATATGTGTGCACTTTGGGTTTGAAAACATCAAGGCTAAGTTGCTGATGTGGGCAAGTCACATTGTCAGCTCATAAAGCCTTAATTAGACAAGTATTGCAGTCTCTTAAATTCTAGTATGCTAAAATCTACAATATCCCTTAGGAACTTTTAAAATGCCCAACAGAGCCCCAGCACCTCATTTACCAACCATTGACTCAGGCCAGTGAATTGGATGGAGAGTGTTTGGATTCAATTACTTTAGAATAAGGAAAGAAATAGAAGTAAAGTTAATTATCATATTGCTGTGGTTGGGATGCCTTTTTAATTTAGAGAAAGGGGCAGGAACAACCTATGATCACTCCATTTGGTAGGCTTTCAGACACCAGGGCTTCTCATAATAAACAGTAATTTTGCTGTTCCAGTCATCTCTGTCCCCAGAAACAAAGGTCTCATCACTCACAACACCAGCACAGGCCTGCAGAAAGGAGACTCCCTGGGGTGAAAACATTGTCACAGTTTTCATAAAATCTTGTCTATAATAGCAGAGTGAGTAAAGCACATGTCACTACACATGCAGCTGTGTGTGAATCAAGTCGTTAGTTACAGACCTGTCGGAAAGGCTTGGTTATGAGGTCAATACCAAGCCCAATGTCAGCTCTGCTCCTTTTTATGCAAACATTGACAATATTACTAGATACTTCTGGACCTCACAGAAGCAGAGTCAGAAGTTATCTTATAAGGTTTAATTTAATAGACCTTGAAAGTATTATCAAGCAAGCTTTGCTGTAACGGTGAAACCTTTAGACAATATAGGTAGAACTTTATAAATCATAGGTTTTGTGGTCAACAGTGTAAATAATAAGAAGCTATGTAATCTTATAATTCAAGTTGCTAGTCAAAATACACACATACACACACACACACATACACACACACAGAGGGAAATTCAATTGTGTGCTCAGAGATTTGGTAAAATAAACAGAAAATGTTAATCATTTACCCATTTAAGAATTTGGAGATCTTGAGTCACTGGAAGCAAATCGTAGTGCTGCAAACAATCCTCCTGATAAATGGAACAAAAGGTTGAGATCAATAGAATGGGATTCAATAAAAGAAATGTGAATTGCACCGCCAAAGGTCCATGTGTGTGAGTGTGGGAGCCATAATGCATAATATGCTGAGTGTAAATCAACCCTGTACTGTTGTCATATAAATCCCAGGTACTGCTGTGGGTATATTAACAAGGATAATGTGGATAAAAATCAGGTAATTATTTTGCTCGGTCAGCACTCTTAGGCCTCAATTGGGTAACTGTGTTCGGTATTTTTTCTTAGTTGAAAGAGAATTATAGATAACTTGGAACCAGTTCAGAAGAGAGCAACAAAAATGATTTTTAAAAAATGCTTCTGAAAATGAGATATATGAGGAATCATTAAGGGCACTGGGTCTATTCAGACTAGAGGAAAGATAACAGAGATTCGAGGTAACTACTCACACGTCAGAAAAAGATACTGGAAATGAGAGAACGGATCGATTATTCCCACCAGTCACTCAGCACTGCGTAGAGCAGACAAGAACTACAGCAGATAAAACATAGCTTGAATATGACAGACAACTTTGTGAGTGAAGAGTCATTTAGCATGGATATAAGTTACCTTTGTAATTAAGAAAAACCCAGACCTTTGAAGTGTCAAGCTTGCAAGGAGTGCTTTTAGTTTTCATATAACAGGAAAGGAGATGACACAGCATATATCCAACTCTGCAGTATAAATCAAAGCTGTAGAAGTATACCTATAATGCATGCGTTTCCTGACATAATTGCAGATAAAATCCATTGACTCAGAGCTGGTTGCACCTGATACAGCCTGTTTTGCAAGAAACTGGCAAATCCCATCTACTATAACCCTACAGTGAAAAGACAGAAACCTCAAACTTTGCCCTTTTTTACCATCCAGAGACTGCCCCACTTATGAATCCATCCCATATACAGTTACCAAACCCAGACACTATTGTGGATGCTAACAAGTGCTTGCTGACAGGAGCCTGATATAATCATCACCTGGGAGGCTCTGCCAGTGCATGACAAATACAGAGGGGAACAATCTCAGCCAACCATTGAACTGAACAAAGGGTCCCAAATGGAGAAGCTAGAAAAAGGACCCAAGGAGCTGAAGGGGTTTGCAGTGCCATAGGAGGAACAACAATATGAATCACCCAGTACCCCGCAGAGCTCCCAGGGACTAAACCACCAACCGAAAAGTACACATGGAGGGACCCATGGCTCCAGATGCATATGCAGCAGAGGATGGCCTTGTTGGACATCAAAGGGAGGAGAGGCCCTTGGTCCTGAGAAGGCTAGATGCCCCAGTATAGGGGAATGACAGGACAAGGAAGTAGGAATGGGTGGATTGGTAATCAGGGGGAGGGGGGATGGGTTAGGGGATTTTCAGGGGGGAAACCAGGAAAGGGGACAAAATTTGAAATGTAAATAAAGAATATATCTAATAAAAAAGTACAAAAAATAAATTCAAGTTCAAAGAGAGAGAGAGAGAGAGAGAGAGAGAGACTGTGGCCATGTAGTATTGACTACAGATTAAAGGCACCTGGGGCCTCAGGATATGGTGACTCCAAAGTCCTATAGGATCATTTACAAAGGGGAACTCCTTTTTGTCCAGTGCAATTGAACTCTCTGGTCTAAGAACCCAACTGTACTGTAAATAGCATTAGTCATAGCCTTTAAAACCTCTTCCCTGAAGGACAATTTGTGTTAGTGCCACTCTTTAGAATGTAACGCTTTACATATCCATCCTGATTTTATCTAACAAGCTTCTTCACTGTTAAACATGTGTTCTCTATAGTTCCTCTGTGGGTCTCTTTTTTCCTCTCATTGTTATTCTATTCATTCATCTTGATTCTTTTCCCACATAACATCATCGACAATGTAGACAATGTGATGCTATTGGGTGATACCAATGAATTTTCTCAATTAAGTCTTATAACGAGACTTGCTATGTTTTCAAGACTTCCTTGCTTGGTAAGCTAAGGTGTGTAAAGTTCTTATCAGGGCCTTCAAAGAAAAGGTTTGATCTATTAGTTTTAATTATATGTGTGACTTCAGTAGAAATGGATACACACACCATATCCATGAAAAGTTAAATTCTTGGTTTCATAAGTTATAGTAACCCCTACCTCTTTTTTAAGTGTTCAGGCAATAGCAATAAGAATACCTGATACTATTTATGCAGAGCCACTGCCAGAGTAGATATTTGATTAGCAAGTGTTCACTCTGCTTACAAAAAACTCAGAAGTAACATTGTTCTCATAAAAATTCCAGTCCATTGAACCTGTACTCTGGTCTCTCAGGAATGAGACTCTATTTTGGTGTTCCAATCTTGGTTTGTGACATCTTTGTTAATATTCTTCATTGTCAGTACATTGTACTGTATTTGAAAAAAGAGCTTTCTAGAGAACATACATGACATAGGGCACAAGAGACAAAGATGCTGCATTTAAGGGACTATGGTTTGGATATAACTTAGCCTCAAAGATTTATGTGTTGGAAATCTTGTCTGTTGATGGAATGAGATGGTGGGCTAGAACCCAGTAGAAGGCACTGAGGTTATTGGAGATCATATTCTCTGAAGAAACTGAAGTATCTATGAAGATTATTGAATTCATTGCTGCCAGAGAATGTTGATAACAAGAGCAAGCCAAGCTCCTAAGATAGCTTCCATTTCTATCTGGTGATGAGATTTCTTGCTCTCTTCTTGGTTGCTATTATTATGAAGCCAACCACTTAGCTGTCTTCATCAGGGCTGAGCTGGTATTTGAGGATTTCCCTTGATCCACCAAAACTGTGAGCTAGAAAAACCACTTCTTTCTTTCTTTCTTTCTTTCTTTCTTTCTTTCTTTCTTTCTTTCTTTCTTTCTTTCTTTCTTTATTTATTTTTTTTTTTTTCTGTAGGTTACCTGGGGACTTCATTATACTAACAGAAAATATGCACATGTTGGGGATTCTTGAAACTTTGTTATTTCTATCAATGTTTTGATTTCAGAATTCTTCTTGTAAGTGCATTCAGAAACCATGGCTGGCACGAATCATGGGAAACACCTGTTTCAGATTACATTATTTATATAAGATTACCATCATCTCTGATTTCTCAAATTGGTATTTACCCTGTTTCTTTATTATACTGCAGTCTAACTTTCCTGAGCTTCACTGGTTCTGTTTACTCTCTTGTTTACAAGGAACATTTTTAGCTCTCACTGTGATCCCACATGCAGTAACATAGTAGTATCAGATTCTCTTCAACTCAGATGAATTCTTGGAAGACTATGTCAAAGCCTCACACTGGATAAGACTCTTTAGTGTGGTACTGATGTTAGGTAGAATAAAGAATCCAAAGGCAAGAAGAGACTGCCTCTGGGCAGTGGTGGCACACGCCTTTAATCCCAGTACTTGGGAGGAGGAGGCAGGTGGATTTCTGAGTTTGAGGCCAGCCTGGTCTACAGAGTGAGTTCCAGGACAGCCAGGGCTACACAGAGAAACCCTGTTTCGAAAAAACCAAAAAAAAAAAAAAAGAGAGAGAGAGAGAGACTGCCTCTTTGCCTGCTGGACTGATGGAAGCAGCCTATTGCTCATTCTGTTTGAACTAACCTGGCTGTATTCAGTCAGAGGTCTTCACAAAATATCTGAAGTTCTATCTTAGTCTTTAATTGCCTCGGGCAATAGATTCTTGTTTGTTACCATAGCATAAAATCCCCAATCATTTTGAGTATGCATTCAATTTTCTTAAAAACCACTTTCCATGCCGAAGATAAACAAATGTCCTAGCCTTCCAGTCTTCAACACACATGAAGCCCTTGCTATCTCCCAGCTTTGGGTTAATGTTTCTGTCAGGAAAGCTCTAGCTTTATTTGCAGCTGCCCCCTTGGTACTATCTAAGGAGAAGTATAAGATTACCTTCTGAAGGTGTTCATTTTTAACCTCTATCTTGAGATATGTTCTTATTCCTTGCCATCTAACATAGCATAATAATACTCCCTTCTATAATGTTCCATTTTAGTTACATAGACACTTATTTGTTGACTTTTGCCTTAATTGGCTGTGTCTTTCACTGGATTGTAAGGTGCAGAAGAACAAGACTCATGTCTCTCAGTTACATTATCACAGCCTGGATGCTTTGCACAGTAGAAAGATCATAACTAATAGAAATACACATTTGGATGACTGAATGCATCCTGAAGCATTCCTTATCTTTCTCCTGTAAAAGATAGCTCAGTCCTCCAACAAGCTCTTCACATTTGTTGTATGTTTTTTGACTCTAGGCTTTCCCTTATATCTTTGGTCTTTCTAAGAGAGGCAATAGTCAAAATAAGAAAAGAAACAATTTTGGTACCACATATTTAGCAATTCTACAATTATTCCTAATTAGTTACTGATTTCTCTACTGTGTAGCTATTGGTGTATTTATAAACCAGCGAAGACTCATACCATCTCTGATAACTCAAGCTTCCCAAGTTTAAAACAGAATTCAAGTTACCAATGACACCAGTCACTCAGATTCTTTCTGATAACTCACCACATACAAAGTGCATTAATTATACTTGATGTCATTTCTTATGAAAGTAGAAGACATTCCCACTTGAAACCCCCAAACTTCATATCAATGCTAATTAAAAACTGATAATATGAGAACATGTTGGTTTTATCACTACTGGAAAATTATAAACTATGAATAGAAATAAGATACTTGCCAAGTTCTTCAACTTTTCCCTCAGCACTTTTTTGTTGCTCACTCTGAAAGGAACACTGCATTGTAAACAAACAAAATTTTTGCTCAGCCAGCTGAATTGACATGAAATGGTATGGGATCAGGTATAATATAAACTACTCTACATATTACTTTTTTGGAAGTCATCTACAACTGAAATGTGGCAAGCAAATATACTTCATGCAACTAAAATGATTTATGTGAAGCTCTGAGCAATCAATGAAAATAACAGAAATTTGACTAGAAATGTCTTGAAAATCTAATAATATATCTATTGGCTACCATTTTAAAACTGTTTAAAAATTATTATTTTTATTGAGCAAAAATATGGATTTATTGAAATTTTTGTATTTCAAGACTTTAATTTGTTTTTAAGTTTAGCCAAAATTTCTTGAGGCCTGGAGGTATATGTCTATATTAGGTTATTATGCCCACATGAAGAATAATAATTCCTTCTATTGATTCCCTGTGATAAATCTTTATTCATTATGAAAGAGTAAATACCATTTTGTGATCAAAGAATAGCAATACTCATACAAAAAGCTTATTTCCAGTCTTTAATTCATTTCTGACATCAAGGTCTAGCATATTAAATCAGTGCTTTTATTTAAACACAATGGAAGCTTATTGAAATGCTAAACTCTAGCTAGTTTATCTAGATAAGTATACTTTTTCTTGTCCCTTGATTCCAGTAAGCATTTGATGACAAACACAGCATATGATGCAGGACATTATACATCTGTGCCTTTTGCCTCATGCCATCATGGTAATGGGAATGCTAACTTGCATTTTTTTTTCAGCACAATATAATGATAAAAGAATTTTGTCTCAGGGCTGGAGAGATGGCTCAGTGGGTAAGAGCCCTGACTGTTCTTTCGGAGGTCCTGAGTTCAAATCCCAGCAACCACATAGTTGTAACACATGTCACAACCATCTGTAACAGGATCTGAAGCCCTCATCTTGTGTGTGTCTGAAGACAGCTACAGTATATTCATATAAATAAAATAAATAAATTTTTAAAAAAGGCAAAAAAAAGAATTATGTCTCATACCTTCACACAAATGGCTTAAGTATTTCCCAAGTTGCAAAATGAGGACAGAGAAACAACGTTGCTAAATAGATATAGAATATGAAGTTGAATTAAATTTGCATTGTATTTTGACTATTGTTTTTCATTTTACATGAATATAGTATGTTAACTTATATTTAACAAACATGTTTATATAACTGAATACATAGTATGTAATTATAAGAATTATTTGATTAACACTTCTGGTATCAGTGAGTACCATGTTGTTATACATTAGATGCTCTTTTCACACAGAAAGAAATTTCACATGTTAAAAAAATCACAAAACTATGCCTGTTATTTCTAGGATGGCTGGCTGAATCAAAGACTGTACTCTTCCACAAAAGAAGACAGATACATTTTTAATCACATGGCAAACTTACCTGATTCGAGGGAAAATAAAATAATAGAGAAGAATAGGAGAGCAAAGGCAATTTATTAGAAAGAGATAAGGCTACATAAACCTAATTGGGGATGGAAAGTCATCATTTTTTTGAAATTCTAGAAATAGTTTTATTCCCCTTATTCTGATTAGAGTCATTGGAATTGGGTAAATTTTTCAACTAAAATAGCATTTCAGTGAAGTGTAGCCAGGAATGAGGGGATAACCATGGCCAGGCACTACTGCCAATGAAGATTCTTTTCATTCATCATTTCCATGGCACTCTGCCTTTGCAAAGTGTTTTAGAAACAGTTACAACTCCGTTTGCCTATAAGATCTCTTACAAGGCCTCAGTTCTCTCCTTGATGAATGAGACACTGGGGGTCACAACACTAGGCTTGTGTCAAGCACACAGAGGAGTGAAGGCGTTTCAGTGTGCCAAAGTGTTTCAGTAGCTGTCAAAATATACATTAAAGAATGGAAATGAAATGCAAAATCCTGTTGAACATGTGAAACACTGATCCTGGTCATGTGGACAAAAGAGACTTGGAGGAAACAGAGGAAGACGTAGAAAGATGAAAAGCAAGACTAGACCAAGAAACCATGAGACTTACACATCAAAGGACAGTAATGATCTCATCAAGGACATAAGTGTAATGAAGAAACTGATTCAGTTATCAGTCTACATAAGAGTTGAGAAATACAACAATATTTAAAGGCAGATGATACATCATGCTTTTATAAGCTCTCTTCCACATTCAGTGAAACAATGTCTTACTGTCTAAGTTATGAGCTTTACATTAAGAAGATCAAGCGAAAGTTCAGAAAATAATTTAGCAGCCATCGTGAATCCCTATTGCTCTTGCATTGTCTTCTTTTTAAATTTTATTTATGTATTTATGCATGTGTGTATTTATTCATTTATTCATTTAGTTTGTTTGCCTACCTGTATACATATGGGTATTCACTGTCCTTGGAGGACAGAAGAGGGTGACATTTCACCTGGAACTGGAGTGGGCTGGCAGTTATGAGCCAGATGTAGGTACTGAGAGCCAAACCTGTATATCATTTTAGCCTGGGTCTGAACCAGTGACCCATCTCCTCAGGTCTCAACATAGTCTTCTTATCACAATATGGAGACCTTTGTTGCATTAAAATTTCACAAGTTCTAAATTCCACAAGGAGGTCTGAAATCTGTTTCCAAAATAGGGTATGTATTTTAAGATTTTTTCTTTATTTTTTAATGACAAATAATAAAAATTCAATCACTTTTATGGAATAGCCTGAGATAGCAATTAAGTAAAGGCATTCTGGTTTTGCTTGAAGTCTGTCTCTATTTTGTGGATGATAGTATGTCCAGACTCTTGGGTCTCATCATTAAGATAAAGCTCTGGATACTTTCTTCAAATTGGATTCCTTTTGGTAGAACCTCTAATTCCATCAACTGACCTTCTTTCTCTTTTATCTGTAAAACCTATATATACCCATCTCAAAATCCTATGCATTCAACATACTGAGCAAATATTAAAAGCGCAAATATTCAAAGAATTGAAGAATTTGAAACGGTAAAATGATATTCTATGTTCCTGTTCTAGTTTGTGAAAGGATTCAAGATGGTGAATGTTCATCACGTCTTCCTGTAAAATCAGTTCTAAATGAAAATGGTGTTCCAGTTACCCACATCTCTGTGGCTTAATCACAGCAAAAGAGTCCTAGCTAGCATTTTGACAGCTTTATAGTTTTTTAAAGATTCATTTATTTATTCTGTGTATATAAGTATGATGTCTTCATAAACATCAGAAGAGGGCCTAAAGATGCTTGTAAGCCACCATGTGGTTGTTGGGGATTGAACTCAGGACCTCTGGAAGAGCAGTCAGAGCTCTTAACCACTGAGCCATCTCATCAGCCCCTATAAGCAGATAATTTATTTTATTTTTTGAGCTTCCTTTGTCTGATTGTATGTATGTGTAGCACTTAGTAATTTCTTGAAAATGGGTATGCATTATATGAACCTAGCTTTTTGGGTTTTCAACAGAAACTATATAGATGATAATACTCATGGATTCCAGAGTTTGTAAAAGTTGATTGATTTATAGCAAATTAATTTTTATCATATATATATATAGTGATTATATAATCTACAATTGAAACAAATATAATTAAGCAAAATTTATTCAGAAGAAAGTATTTAATTAGCAGTAAATATGAAATGGTGGATAAATATAGCAAAAATGCTTGCAGTTCAAGGGTGACTGAATTAGAAAAAAACCCTGAGTTTATTTAAATAGTCCTTGAGACTAGTGCTGGCTGCTGTGAGATCCCATGTTCATGAGTTTAATGAGCAAGTTCTGTAAGTATATGAAGTGTTTTAAGCTACTCTGGGTCTGAAGTCATTGATTCTCTTATAAATAAGCTTTTCTTCTTGGTCAGATATCATGCTAGGACTCTTGCAAGTATAACAACAATCTACATGCTGAAATTTTTATCAATATTTTACATTTAACAGCTTTACTCCACAAAATTCCAACATCTCTCTCTTCATTATAATTTCAAAACACTTCATAGCCTAGAATATTGATAGGTATAAATTTCTATATCACAATTAAGTTCCCTTAGACACAGGGGAAATAAATAAATTAATATATGAACAGTAGATAACATTTCAAGGGCTTAGGGAATTTTACTTAAAAATAGTACACTGTTTTAGTAATAGACTTATTTTTTTAAAAAAATTACATTTATTATATTCAAATTGTATCTTCAGTCAACTTGTTTGTTTTTCTTAAATTTTTATTGGCATTATTTGGGCTGTAGCATAATTGAATTGAGACTGTACTACTTAGTCAAATATCCATTCAGTATCATATTTTAAATCATCATGTCATCTACCTCAAAGAAAACAAGTAATATAAGAGTCAATCACGTAGGAAATAAAGTATACCAAAATATCTTTTCTTTTGTCAGTGCTACAGAGAAAAGAAAGACTGATGTGGACAGTCTGTAAAAATGGTGTCACAAGTGCTTGGCAGTGTACAACTGAGATTTCCAGAAACTACTCGGTCCTACAAACCTTTTGATGTACTTACTTTAGTACAGCTTGAATCCCAAAGTTGACATAAACATAATTATTTGAATAAACTCAGGCAAATTATAACTTCCTTAACAGATCCTATATAATCTAGTCAATCAATGACGCTGATTCTCTGGGACTTACATAAAAGAAAAGATGGTAAAATATAATATTAACTCATGAAATTATTTTTTTCCAAAATATTTCCATATATGTGATCTCAGGCCATTTGCACAATGGCCTACTGAAGAGACACCACTCCATTCCTCATTTTAGAAATGGAGAAATGAAATCTATTGAAGTTCAATTACTTGGCCACTATGACCCATTTATACACTGAAAATCACTGGATCTGAGTATGCTCTTTTGACTATACTGCAGATGGTTTTCTGAATATACAACTTCAAAACTGCATCTTTGACAAAATTTTCATTTACTGATGAAGAAACATATATGGAAAGTATAAATCATATATCAAAGTCACAGTACTAGACTCCAGAGAAAAGAGAAACTTTGCACAAAACATTAAAGGAAAAGACTCCTTAAAGGGAATCATATGGCTTAATAACCCACAATGCCTTAGAAAAATCATTGGATGCACATTAGAATCCCTGCTTGTACCTCTATTAAGTTATAAACCATTTGTAGAACACTAGACACTATTTATTGTTATTTCTTTCTTAGAACTGCTATTAACTTTACTATACAAGTGAAGAAACACTCAATGGTGATTATGGTCTTTCCTTGTAAAAAGAGATTGAAAAAATCTATTCCAATAGGACACAAATAGAGGGATGAACACATGAATGTTATTCTATTACACCTGATGTCTAGAATAGAGACCTCAATTCAGGTACACACAAAATGACTACTTTCAGACATTTCTCATTTATTTGTACAGCTTTATATTTTTTAATTTAATTATCTAGTCTTCTAAATTTTCTTCATTTTTTTAATCACATCTTTTCTTTATTTACATTTCAAATGTTATCCCCTTTCCCGATCCCACCCCCAGAAACCTCCTATCCCATGCCCCCTCCTCCTTCATCTATGAGGTTGTGCCCCCACCTACCCACCCACGCCCACCTCCCTGCATTTGCATCTCCCTACACTAGAGCATCAAACCTTCACTAGACCAAGGCCCTCTTCTCCCATTGATGCCTGACAAGGTCATCCTCTGCTACATATGTGTCAGGAGCTATGGGTCCCTCCCTGTGTATTCCTTGGTTGGTGGTTTAGACACTGGGAGTTCTGGTTGGTTGATATTGTTGTTCTTCCTATGGGATTGTAAACCCCTTCATTTCCTTCAGTCCTATCCTAGGTTTTCTATCTCCAGGGTCATCTCCCTTTGTGATTTCTTTATTGTTTCTACTTCCATTTTTAGATCCTAGATGGTTTTGTTCAATTGTTTCACCTGTTTGGTTGTGTTTTCTTGTAATTCTTTAAGGGATTTTTGTGTTTTCTCTTTAAGGGTTTCTATCTGTTTACCTGTGTTCTCCTGTATTTCTTTAAGGGAGTTATTTATATCCTTCTTCAAGTCCTCTATCATCACCATAAGAAGTGATTTTAAATCTGAACCTGGCTTTTCCAGTGTGATGGGGTATCCAGGACTTGCTATGGTGGGATAACTGGGTTCTGATGATGCCAGATAACCTTACTTTCTATTGCTTATGTCCTTGCACTTGTCTCTCGCCATCTGGTTATCTCTAGTGCTACCTGCTCTCGCTATCTCTGACTGGAGCCTGTCCTTCCTGTTATCTTGATTGTGTCAGAACTCCTCAGAGTCCAGCTGTCTCTATGATCATGTGATCCTGAGATCCTGAGTGTAAGCCTCTGGGAGTCAAGCTGCCTCTGGGATCCTGAAATCCTGGTTTAACCAAGCTCCTGAGATTCTGTGATCCTCTGATCCTATGATCCTGGGCGTGATAGAGCCCCTGCGTCCCTGGGTGTGTCAGAGCACCTGGGAGTCAAGCTTCCTCTGAGTGTTGTGGAACTGGGTGCAGAGTTAGAGCCAAAGGTCTGCTCAGGGCACTGGATCAGACCAGAAGGAACCCATCCCACTGGCCAGGCAGGGGTTTCTGTGTCCCTGAATCCCCAGAGGTTCCAGTAACTCCAGGTGTTGGGAAGGATGTTGTGACCTCCTCACCTATGATCCTGGGCATGTTAGAACTCCTGGGAGTCCAGCTTCCTCTGGGCTTTGTGGAATTGGGTGCAGAGCTAGTGTCCAAGGTCTGCTCAAGTCATTTGCTCAGACTGTAAGGACAGTATCCTTAATAACATAGTTATCATAGTCATATTTCTATAGTCTGACAAAATACCTAGCAAATTCAATTTACAGGAAGAAATATTTGTCTCAGTTCATGGTTTCAGTGGGTCACTTTTCTCTAGATTTCTGGACCTGGAGTGAGGCAGACCATCATAGTGGGGTATATGGCAAGGAAAGGTTGCTTATTCCATGGCAACGAGAAAAGAAGAGATAGAGAGCTGGAATCATGATCTATATCCTTTGAGGATGCTTCCAGTGATAAACTTCTTCTGCTTAGGTCACATTTCCCAGTAATGCCATCAAATTATGAACCTATCAATTAAGTACAAAAAAGGATATGTTTGTACAATAAAACTCATGCAGGTCTCTGTAATTTCTCAAGCATTCTGTAAGTTTCTCTGCCTTAGTGCCCCACAATTCAGATTCTTGCTTTTCTTGGCAATGTGATATTCTGATTTGCTAGAATTGTGTAACAATGTGTTATAAACTGGGTAATACAATAGAAACTTATTGTCTCACTGTTTTAAAACTCAGATGGGCAACACCAGTGTGTCCCTGAGGGTGCTCTTCTGAAGCTTTGAGAGAATCTGTTTCCTGCCTGTCCTCTACCACATGGTTTTGCTACGTGTCTCTAGTGGTCATTTGCCCGTGGAGTATCATTGTGATCTCTGCATTTATCTTCCAGTATTGTCTACTTGGAGGGTTTTTGTTTCATTTTGTTTATTTGTTTGTTTTTTGTTTTTGTTGTTGTTGTTCTTCATCTTCTTCTTCCTCCTCTTCCTCTTCTTCCTCTTCCTCTTCTTTCTTTTTCTTTTTCTTTGGTTTTAGTTTGTTTTATCAAACATTATCTTCCTACAAGGACATCCAATCTATTGGATTAGTACCTACTCAAATAGTGTGTGTGTGTGTGTGTGTGTGTGTGTGTGTGTGTGTTGACAGGTTGAGAGTGGGGGCAGATGCAGGTAGAAAAGAATACATATATACATACATATACATGTATATATTTGTATATATACATATATATCATAAACACATTTATTTAGAGAAGAGATGACAGTAATGTAATTATAAAGTCTGAATTTGAAAGTCTCCAGTGTACAGAGCAGATTATTAGGAAGGATAAATAGAGACCTCTCTAGCAGAAGCTATTGAAAATGCTCTGTGGGTAAGGCTGCTTACTCTGTAAGCATGGAGAAATGTTTGAATCTCCAGTATATACATGAAAAAGTCATACATGGCTATGCATGCTCATAACTCCAGCAGTGGGAGTGATTTCTGACTGACCAACCTAGCTAAAAATGCCAGTGTCCTGTTTGGTAAGCAATCTTGTCTCAAAGCACTAAGCAACAGAGAAAGATGGCCAAGGTCTTGCTCTGACTTCATCATGACTCATGAGCTTGCATCCCTCTCTAAATACACCACATAGACATGATATACACATGAAAGAGAGAGTCATGATGGCAGCAAAGAAAGCTGAAAAGGAGTAGCCTCTTGGAGAGAGGGTGATACTTTATTACACAAAGAGAATTTCTTATTGCTTTTACTGTGCGGGAAACACTCCATCCTACAGCCTTTCCTTGGATCAAGTTTACCTGTCCTGTTTAATAAGGGTCATCCCCTTTATATAAAGCAGATTTTATAGGTTAACACTATCTGGAGATACTGTCCTAACATTTGGATTTATGTTCTGTTGGGTAACTGAGCACTAGAGCCTAGCCACAGTGATGCATAAATGGCCAATGTAGTAAGCAATAGCAAATGGGATTTAGGCTCCGTTCTTGTATTCCAGGATAATATACATTAGGACCTAACGCTGAGTATGCTACCTGGTATTAGAGGGCTGCATGACCCCTGTATGAGAGACAAAGGCTTACATGGTCTCCTTGTAATTTGTCACAGTCCAGAACCTTCAGGGACCTTCCCCCTATCATTCCTTTACCCAATCTCTTCCCTTCAAGTGCATGCCATGGAGTGTTCTAGCTCATCCTTCATTTCAATTGTGTGTTCTCAGAAGAAAAAATGCCCAGAGCAATTTTCACCCCATCACACACTGGTAATCATTTTATTTTCTGATTATGTTTCCTTCTCTCTTTCAGCCCTCTGGTACATTACGCAGGGACCCTTTATTCTCATGCTCTCCCTTTCTGTCTCTCTGTGTGTCTGTGCTAAGTGCCAGCTGTCATTTCTTGGCAGATAATTACCATTTTACAAACGGTATTTAGGGAAATGACATCAGTTTCTGAATATAAGGCTGTCATGGCTTATTCATGGGGCTTTCCTCTGTTAGCCACCTTCTCTCTGTGCATTCTGGGTGGCAGTGATGGGGATTAAGGGGAGGGGAAAAGGAAGACCCCTTGGCTCCAAGCTTTTGGAAAACAATTGTATCCTATTTGTCACTGTTAGTCTGACAACCCTCATTTTGCTCCTCCCAAATTCCCCTTGCCATATTCTGCTTTTTTTGTGGATAAATAAATTAATGTTGCTCTGTGTTCAGTGAATGCGCTCCCCTGTATGCAGTTTTGATGGCTGGAAACAGCTGGTGAGTACAAAGGCAGAAGGTATTAGCTTCTGTCTTGGCTTATAGTATCAAGCAAGGGATGCAAAGTCCTGTTTTTAATGTTTTAGACAGTTGTAGGTTAAAAAAAAATCTTAAAACATTTTAAGCTAATTAAATAATCTGCATACCAACATTGTTGGTTTCATACCCACTAAGTACATAAAACCATGCATATAGAAGCATGGCATGAAAATGAGAAAAGATAATGGACTGGCTGTAGGTATGAATTGTTGCTTAAATGTTAACTGATACCATGAAAACTTAGATTTCATGTTTGGACATTGGTTTCCCACTCTAGACACTTCATTAAGAAGGGTGAGTCACTTTTTTTGCCTGTTAGTCATCAGTTTCCCTTGTTCAATGACAATTACAACACAAGTTTCTCTATGATAGACACTGTTCTGAGTACTTCAGTTATGTTACTTAATCTCTCAATAATTCCCACTGGGGTGTTTAATTTTACAAAGAGAAATGCAGACAGAGAGGCTTTAGCTACTTGTATACTGTTCAGATTATAGATAGTTCTGGAGTCTGTGCTCTTAACCTCCTGTGGAGATGACTAGATTGGTATTTTCAAAAGGATAAAGGAAGCTGTGGATGCGTAATAAAAGATAGTTTGCATAACTCATCTGAAGGGCCCCTGAAAGCCTGCAGCCCCTCTGCTCCTTCCTCCTGAATGTTCTGGGCCAGGCATTTGCTTTCTTGTTTCAGTCAAGTATCAACAAAAAGAGAGGGTTGTGTGTAGTCAGGAATAGCTTTGATAAGAATATTTTCTGGGAAATGTGTTGTTATATAATATCCTAATTTTCTGGACATGCATAGAGTGCACTTACACAAACCGAGATTGTCAAGGGTCAGCATTTGGCTTGAGATGCAATCACAAGATGTATAGAGATTGAGATATTTGAGGTTGGTGTTGGCATAACGTGACATAATGTTCAACAGCAAACATTTGTTTAAGTACAAGAATTACATGGTGATATATGCCCAAAATTTGTATTGTCATAAACACATAATTTGATATCAGTCATTATTGCCATTATCTATTATTATGACCTGCACATAATTATATTTTCATAAGATATATAAGACAATTAGGTTTATTTATAATATTATCTCTGCAAAAATATGAATGATATGATATGCCATGATGTTATGATGGTTATGATTTCACCAGATGATAGGAATTTTTCAGATTTATGGTAATATTATGGGATGGCCATTATATATGCAGGCTGACATTGACTGAAGCATCTCTCTGCAGCATGGGACTGTAATTTTCAAAGAAGATTACTCATGAAAATTGATAGTTGTAATAATTTCCTGGTCCTTGTAAGACCTAAGGAGATGGGTTCTATGATGACAGCAAAGTGAGCTGAATAACAAACCCTTTGTAGCAATGAATTTCCTTTTAAAAATAGAGACAGAGAAGCAATCTGAAGGGGTGAGTGTAGTGAGTTCAAGCCTGTAGCATATCATTTATTCCAACATTACTATAGGAAAAATAAGCAGTGTCTGACTTGCTAACTGTGAATCTACCTATAATACTCTCTGAAATCTCACCTAACTCAGATCTAGTGACCTGGTCCATTCCCATCACAAGTCACCATGTTTCCGCCATTTTAATTCTCCTACAATTCCATATCCTTCTTCTTTAACTTAGTTGGATATAAGCCTGTATTTGCTTTTGTCCTTTGCTTTCCTACACAGCATTTTAAGAATGACCACAATTCCATCAAGGAAAGATATGTTCCCGTTGCAGAAGCAAAGAATGTTTGATATGATACAATGTGTTTGGAATACTTTTACAAACATAATTTATAATGTGATTGGAAAGTGAAGTGAACTGACAAGAATCAGTCAAACTTTAAGCCCTAAAATACATACACACACATATGCACACACACAGACACACAGACAAACACACACACACACACACACACACACACACACACACACACACAGGCAACCTTGATGGACTGTAAACACTGTGATCAATTATGTCTTCATAATATTCTTTATACATTAGCTATATTCCTATTCCTAATCATTTCTGGCTTTAGCATCTGTAATATGAGTTAGAAGAAAGTGTTATTAATGTATCAATGCAAAGTATTCCCTTTTGGCTATCATTTTATTCATTAAACAATCATAAAGCAAGGAAATTTCTCCGGCCTTAACAGTTGTGCATCCCACACAGAAATAGCAAGCATTTGATATAATAATGAAGTTTTGATGAAACAAACACAGTTTGAATAAATGGCGTGTGTGTCCACACGTGCTCACCCACGCATGCATGCATGCACAAATCCATACATTCTTATAGACAGTTTCCCCCATGCTCTCTGCTTCTTATCTGCCTTAGCACAGCTTCCAGTCATCTTGGTCCAAAGCTCTCATCTAGCATTACTTTGCAGACATGTTCAAATGTAAAGAAAGTCGATGTACAGCAAGCACTCTTAGCACAACTTCTGAAATCTGGACCTAGGAAAACAGATATTGTCCTTAATTGAGCTTTTCTAGTCTTTTTCCATTAATATGGTAAACAGATATGGGTTTATCACATTAGCAAGTTATATGCATGTGTTAAATGTTGAGGTGTAGTAAAAAATGTGAATTGAACATTGATTGATAAAAAAGAAAAAAGAAAAGCTAAAAGGCACTGGTACCAAGGGTGTTCTGTCCCTTTTCACTATGCATACAGCATTCCAAACATGAGCCTGAATCTACTACTCTGGCCGTGCGTTATCCATTGCTTCAAATTTCTCTTTGTATTTTTTGTAGTATTAATACATGACTCAATAGCAAGAGATCCTAGATATTTGGGTTAAAAACTCATCTGTGATTAAACAAAGCACCAATGTTTCTACTGAGTTGTTTTATTAGATGAACCTGGCTTTGATATAATTTTGTGGCTCTAGAGGAAAACAAGATAGACCTGTAGAGCTGCTGTTATTTACGTTTCATTTGTTCCAATGAAGATTTAAAGGAGAAAGTAAGGTAATTATCTGATCACAAAAGCACCAAAAGTAAATAACGTAGATTTTATTTTTAAAAAACTTTATAGTTATGCACACATACATATTTATATTCTATACTTAAATTTTTAGGTTGGTATTGCATATACTTAAGTTCAGAGAAACAAAATTGGATGAGGAGGAACTCCTAATGAGATGGTAAATTATATCCTGCTGTGACTTGAAGATCATCTATGTATAATGTTGACACGGTGTTATGGCTGCGTGAGGCACATTTCAGGAGACAGAAATACCTGTCCTTATTTCCCTTTTACTGGAGACCCTGAACCACACATCCTCAGAATCCACCCCTGCACTGTCTAACTCTACAGTCACCGAGCTCTTAAAAAGTAACTAGTTCATGCTGAGAAGGGTTACAAGTTTAAAAAGAACACCACGTATCTGATGCTTGATTTGAAAACCACAACTATCTCACTAATATTTTTATATTGGTTATATATTATAGTAATATTTTACATGCTAAATAAAACCTTATGGAATTAATTTACATGTTTGTTTTTAACTCATAAAAGCAGGAGTAAAAATTCAAAGTGATGTGCATGCCTCTAAGTATGTTTCCATGGAATGCTCAGAGAGAAAGAGAGAGAGAGAGAGAGAGAGAGAGAGAGAGAGAGAGAGAGAGAGAGAGAGAGAGAAGTAGTCTAAGCAAAGAAAGCCAAGAAGGGCTGTAAGCAATGATGGATTTGGAGGGACTCAGTATTTCTTAGCTATGGATTTCTTTGGGCAAGAGTTAAAGGAATTTCTTTCCTGCTGTCATAAAGGCCAAACTAGTTGACAGATGCTCTCTGCAGCTCATAGCAGCATCCAAACATGTGGAATATGAAAGAACAAGGTGCTTTCCATTCCTCTGGTATGGGGCCTCATCCTTGGGAAGGCTCAGTAAATAAAGTCAACCTCTAGTATTTTGTTGAGCTCCTGGAGAAATTTGCAGTGTCCAAATAATGTCATGTTTTGGGTTTTGTTGTTGTTTGTTTGTTTGTTTGTTTGTTTTTCTGTTGATTTTCAAATTCTTTATAGGGGTGGTTTTTTCATTTGTCCAGTTTCTCCTCCAAGAAACCACCACTGTTTTGGCGTGATTCAACCACATTTCTTTGGAACACAGATGCATCTCTAAGTGGAGAAAAAAAGATAGTCCACCTCCAGCATAGATCTGAAATTGCTTGGATCTGTTTTCTCATATGTTTCATACATTTGTCTCTTTTAGCTTTGTTAGGCACTTTGGTACACTTCTATGCTTCTTCATGACAGTCTTGGTCTTGTACAGGGTGAATCTATACTGATATGTACACACAGCTATCTTCTGCTTGTTCTGTCTTAAAACCACAAAGACTGCAGATCTTGATTCCCTCAAAAGCTTTATGGTTGAAGAAATCATGTCTAGGTGATATCTTCTTGTCCCTAGTCTCCATCTACCAGACTGGGCCTAAACTGGTTGCTATGGAAACAGGAGCCTTTGAAACGATGTGTCTCATTTAATACATTTTACTTTGAGAAACCTATAAAAACAATATTTCTGTGTGGTGCCAGCATCCAATTCATTTTAATTTAAGGTTGATGCTAGTTTGAAAAGAATGATGCATCAAAATATTATTCAATAGATAGCTATATATGTATGCACGTACACACGCATGTGAGTACACACAGACACACACAGACACACACATACACACACACACACACACACAATGGAAATAAGGCCCTAGGTATATGAAACAGCTATATTAGAGGTGTACCTACAAAGCTGTCAATCTACAAGTGTTTGACAGTGGGAAATTTCCTTGGCAAAGAAAAATCTCTGGGAGATTCCTATTGAAATTCACCCTGCGAATAGCCATTCCCCACGAAGGCCCCTTAAGCTGAGACAGTGAATGAACACAAGTCTCCGTAACTGGGCCAGCGCTGACAGCCTTGGCACGGCGCTTCATATTCCAGCTGCCTCTCCTGTCAGCTGCTGAGCTTGTAGGACCCTCAAAGGCCTGGGGAGAGGCAAGCTGACGGTTTTTCTCAGGGCCTTGTGAACTCTCGACTGGGCTACAAGCTAAGATGTTCACTCAATCAGAATCCCTCTGTGCTTTAAAATATATATATATATATATATATATATATATATATATATATATATATAAATAAAACCAAGAAAGCAAAGAAGGGAAAAGGAAAAAAAAAGAAAGGCTGACTTCAAATTCACCTTAGGATTTAAAATCTATTATCCTTTTCTATTTGGGTTCTTTACAATCTGAAACACCCTTCTTTTAATCATCCTCTACTGGCACTCAAGTGCCATTGGTTGATGGACCAGCAAGATAGCTCTGTACAGCTAAGACCACCCGAGAACAGCTTGCTTCTATTGCTTTAGTAATCGGCAATTTCTATTCTCAGTTCTCATCTGATCCATTTACACTCATCCCCTTGACAATGCATTGCTCATTGGCCTTAACACATGTCTATACTGTCTATACTCTTTTCTCATTGTTCAGCCCATACACAAAACCACTAGATTGAGAACCCAGAGAGCTGCCTTCTGTTCCTGGATTCAGTGCATTGTCTACCCACAATCTTGATTTGAAAAGAGAGCCTTATCTAGTCCCACTGGAATTTGATCAATATAAGTCTGATATTCTTGTTTATACCTGAGATGATAATGAAATTAAATAAGACATAGGTTTAAAGAGAGCCTGCTCAGTAATGGCTAGAAATCAGAGTATACTTGCTATATCTAAACATAAATGCAAATCTAAAGCAAAACCTGAATGACTTGTAGCACCTGAGGTAGTATAAAAATAAAGATACAAACTCTGCCACTACCACAATCAAAATTCAATAGAAAAGTAGAATAGAAAATATCATCTATAACCATATTCATAAATATACATGGATAGATGGATGGATGGATATATAGATATATAGATGGATAGATGGATGGATGGGTGGGTGGGTGGATGGATGGATAGATAAATAGATAGATAGATAGATAGATAGATAGATGATAGATAGATAGATAGATAGATAGATAGATAGATAGATAGATGGATAAAGTAACACACAAAAGCCCCAGGTTTCATTTCTAGCACCACAAAAAGAAAAACAAGTATATATATACATTACAAACAATAATTTACACAAAATAAAATATATTATCTCATCTTAATACTTAGGAAATTAGTAAGAAAATACTTCTGAAATGCAGTTATATTTCAGAGCATTTCACCTGCTTGGCCACAGTGCTAAACTTGCTTCTGTAGAATAGCAGGAGTAATAACACTGGACCCCAGGAAAAGGCAAGTGTGGCAAGACCTGAGGTTTGAAGATTATTAGTCATTCAGTGAAATATGACTTGCAACCTCTGAGTCAGTCTCCATAACACAATTCTAAGCATTATTCTGCCTCTACATATCAAGAATGACATCCCTGGGGACAGTCATGGCTTCCAGGTTATATTTCATGTCACAATGTCTATAACTGACCTAAAAGTTGTTGCAAGAATTCCCAGCTACATTCCTCCTTGAGAACAAATTACCAAAACTCCAGAGGCTTAATTTTTTCTGTCATCTTACTGGAGAGAAAGCAGCATTTCTGTACAAAATCTTTTCTGAAGTCATTTTTGAAAGTACAGAAATTAAGTTAGAATCTCTATTGGACCTAATTACTTCCGTTTGCACCACAGTTGTTGAAGCATCTCATCTTAGGAATAGATATATCACTCAGTTGTTTCTGAAGGGAATTTTGTCAGTTCTCTATAGGAAATAATATATTTCCATTATGCACCATTTAAATTAAGTTTAATTCAGCAAACATTTTCTGAGGGCCTATTATATGTCCAGCACTATGTTGGGCATGTGTATGGGCTTCTGAGTTGAATGAGATGCAGCTGTTGCCTTCTAGAAGCTTCCCAGAGGATGCAACCTCCCAGAAATTATCTTTAAAAGAAAGTGAGTGGATGTGATGGTCAGATTTAAAGAATAAAATAATAAAACAAAATATATAGATGCAAGAAGGAGAAAGTAATTAATTCCACTCTTGTGGTTCAGTATAATTTGTCTGACATGGAATTAGAGCTGTGTTTTATGGCTTCAATGGATGCTGATTTTTTTTTTTCAAATAAGGAAGGGTAACAAAAGAGCAGAGCACCCAAGTAAAAACAGAAAGAAGAGTCAAAGACACAAAAACAGATTTCAGGAAGTATTATTTAAGCATGGGGAGTGCATGAAAAAGTTTTGTGGGTACAAAGATTAGCAGTACCATAGACACACCCTATGTGGTTATGTTCTGTGCCTAATTCTACATGTCTAGTCAGGAGTCACCCAGTAAATTTCTCAAGACAGCCATTAAATTATTTTTAAAAGAATTATGGAGAATGCATTTGATGGAGATACTGGAACCAGAAAAACACCATGCTAGAGAAACTGAAAGACTGACAATGAATATGGATTCTGAAAGACAAAAGGCCTTCCAAAGGCAACTTGAAAGGACCAATGATAGAGTGACCTCTCAAAGGTTTTCTTAGATTAATGGGTAATGAAATTCTTTGACAGAATATGTAAATGCTTGAGAGATTACTAAGATATATTTACTTTATCTGTGGATATTTGCAGGCTCAGATATTTGAGGACAGAACCTAAGAAGTGCAGATACAAGGAGTAGAATCTCAGAAAAAGGTCAGGACTGGAATCATCTGCCTCCTATAAATTCCATCTCCCAAAACTGAATTAATGCTTAACTGTCCAATGTATGATCTTGAAAAATACATATTTAGATTACAGCAGCATTCTCAAAATTCCTCCTGTTCTCTAAACTTTGGAAAAGTTGTTGCTCTTTTGCCCTACATATACATGGCAATATCAGCACCGTGACAGAGCATGGAAAAGTGACTTGTTAGTACATATGTTAATGTGCTTGAAACACTTCCTAAGAACCGAGGATGGGCCACTTAATAGTGGTTACATTGAACTTAAGGCAAGATCCTGACCTTGAATAAATGAGAATCTAATAGGAGAAAGGAATTGTAAAGAGACAGGAATTAGAGAAATAATTAGGAAATTGCACTATGCCTATATGATAAGTAATGAAACTTCTAGAATAGATGAATAGGTAGATACTGGGGAATAGCTTATACCCAAGCAAAAAGACTTTCTGAAGTTCAGAAGAAATAATAGATAAATCTCAAACTTAGAGACTTTAAAATAGAGCAGAAAGAGAGTATACATTTTACACTCTGTGTCTATACCTGGAAAGAAGTAAGAATTGCTTAGTCCCTTCTGATACTGTCTGTTGTTATTGTTGTTGTTGTTGTTGTTGTTTCATGTACATCAGGCTAACCTGTCACTCACAGAGACCTGCCTCTGCCTCCCTAGTGCTAGCATGAAAGGCATGCACCACCACTGCCAGGATGGCATATTCTCTTTTGAATGTACTGCCTTCCCTTTGCTTCATGCAGTGACGTAAAAGGGATATGTCTGTGTGTTGAGTTGACATAGAATAAATTCCCAGTGGTTAATCTCTATTGTCAGATTGGCTGGATTTTGGATCCTGTTGGGAGTTACATATCTGGGAAGGTCTATGAGGCCATATCCAGAGAAGTTGGAGTTGAGAGGGAAGGTCCATTATAGTAGAGTTTGGTACCACCTATGGTCAGCTATTCACTATTGAATAAAGAAAGGGAGAAGGAGACAGTGCTCTACCCTCCCCTTGGGCCCCCTCCCACAGCTTCTTTTGCAGAGAAAGTGACTAGCTGTCTCATAATCTTGCTACATTGGGATCACAACAATGAGTTAAAATAACCATTTCTCTTTAAAGTTCCTCAGTCAGTTATTGTGTCATAACAAAAGTGTTATCGTCCTCTGCATAAGACTAAAATCAAGCTTTATCAGGAAGTTCCCTTCTTCTATAAGATTCCAAGGCAAGGATACCCCTTTAAGTAGTCTGAGTATTTATAGAAATATTACAGTATTTGAGAAATATTACAGTCCCATGTTTACTCCATACCACTGGGGGACAGGCAGGATACTTTTGTCATATGGAAAATATCTTGGTGTCTATTATTGTGTATATGGTAGGTCTACTGGAGGAAAATGACAATCTGTGAGCCTGTGAAAAAACATCTACAAAGTCCTGGACAAGAATTTTGACCTCATCTTATGACACAGGTATTAAGAGGTAAATAGGAAGGTTGTGTTAACAAATTGTGGCCCCACCAGAGTGATTTTTAAGCAATGATTTAAATCTTCTGTATACTGCAATAGCTAGAATTATTCACTTCCTAAAGCTTCCATTTCTTCATTATACTATTTATAACACCAAATTTTATACTGAGTTTACATAAAGATTCTATGAAATTAAATATTTGAAGCTCCTTACCATAGAGTCTGGAATATGGGCAGTGCTTAATAAATATTTATTAACTTAGAATCTGAAATACTTTGGAAATCTTGTCTGGCTGACATTTGTTATCTGCCTTATGTGTCCGTGTAAATGCCAAAGAACTCCAAAATTTAATTCTTACCCTGACTTCTTTTCCTAAGGTCCAAATACACATTATTTACAGCCAACTCACTATCAATGATGGATGGTCATAATAAATACCTGAAACAAAATAGGAAGGACTAAACCCTCGGGATTCTCCCCAAATTTTCTCATTCGTGATGCCTATCCATCTTAGTTGTAAAACTCAAATAAGTCTCAAATAACCCAATGCCTCCTTATCCACATCCCTATTTGTGTGAGAGTCCATATATCTCCTGTCTCTTCCTTTGATGTATAATTAAGACTTGACTACCTTTGTCCAATTTGGTAGCAACCACATTTATTGGAGCTTCCCTTGGACGTGTGACTCTAGTGCCATTAAGGCATCATACCACAATCCTTGCTTAACTATTAGGTCTCTATAGTTACTCTTGAAATGGCAAACTGAGTACTCCAATTAAACTCATAAGAACATGAACTTATCATTTTATATTATACTACAAATTCACAAATACATGTTCTGCTTTCTGAATTTTACAATATTTTCTTAAATGAAGACTATCATGGTTGAATAAAAAGAGGTAGCCGTGAAACCAATGAACAGATTGAGGACATTTGAGGAGAAGGTCAATATATGTTCAACTCAGTAGCCCAGAAATTGATAGCTTGTGAAGGCTACTACAGTTCACTGAGTTTGGTTCTTCTGCTGGTAACTGCCAGTGATGTGGAAAATGTATAATCTCAAAGAATTGAAAAAGTTACCAGTTTATGAACGTTTACAATGAGTCTAAGAAAAGCAAACTATTGGTCAGTTGCCTCAAGTACAATGGAAAGGAATGGCAGAAATAAGATGGAAATCCAAACAGGCCGTGAGAGAGCTGGACGTGGAAAAACACAGGTTTCAGAATTGTCTGGGCTCTGCTATCTACTATAAACCAAGCCACCATTTTATCCCTACTCATTCTGTCCCTTTTCTGTACTTGAATAAGACAGGGGGACTGTTAGCATGTAACTTATAACCCCAAAGTGAACTTAGCATATGTTTTTGCACACCCTTTGGGTCAGGTTGTTCTTCCATGTTCTACTTCAGTCCACCATTTTAGTAAGCTCTAGGCTAGTTATAGGTGAGGGGACTTCAATCATTTGGAGATTAGAGAATAATTTATACTTTGTAAAATGAGATAACTTGCAACATGCATGAAAAAGACAGTGTCTGGCAAGAAAGAGTGAAGGCAAAGGTAGAAGAGAAAATAAAGAAATGGACCAAGATACCCAGTAGAATTGCTATGTCCCCCATTTCCATGAAATTTGATGAATTTTACCTACAGCTACAGCAGACAGAGTAAGTACATCATGACCCCTAAGCCACCTATCTGTCCCACTCCAGCCACTAGACCTCATTAGGCTCATGTGCCTGGGTTTGTCCTCTTTCTTCATTCCCTGGTCTTCTGCCCTGCAAGCAGAATGGCTGGATCACATTTCCTCAACCCTCACTGCAGTAGGTCCTAGCTTGTTATTCTAATTGGAAGCAGGAGGTTACAAAAGCCCAGGTCCAATAACACAGAGGCTTTTCCTAGTTTTTTGTGTGTCATTATTGACAGCTTCAAGTTGAGGTAAGTCACCCTAATGAGCCACTGTACCTCTCCTAGACCTGTTTTCAACCTGGACTGTGGTGGAGTTACAGTGTCTTATGTTACCAGTTCCTAAACCAAGGACTATTCACATACACTGAGTTTCATTTTAACAAAAATCAAAGAAAGAAAGGAAAAGAAATAAAAACAAAGAGCCATGCCTCCTTTGGCTTCAACTCTCATTATTGCAGAAACCTCACCTCCAGCCTACTATGATGATGAAATAAATCCCTTTCAAGTAAAGAGACTATTTTATTTTCCTCTGCCTTTATCAACTCATTGTCACTGCCAAGATACTTTTGTTTTGGTTCTATTTCCTTACAAGACATTTAAACTTTTTCTTTCTCCCTACTCAGCACACACTTCCATTAAATACCATAACTAAAATAAACATGTTACTTTAATTGGGCATTGCCTTATCTAAAAATTCAATCCCCTAAGTGTCATGCATTGTTGAGAATCAGGAATTGTCTCCCTTAGTGTTAAAGGTTATACAATTATAATTTGGTTTATATTAAATATAAGCTTCACCACATGATAAGAAAATATGTATGGGGTAGACTTTTTCCTCATTCTCTGTGATATTTTATATATAGTAAATGTCTCGTAATTGGAGTATATTTGTTTCACCCATAGCATATAGTTCTGGAAACCTCGTTGATGTTTGTTGATACAGTCTAGTGCTTCTGAACTTGCATCTACTTATGCCTCCTCTTTACTGATGTACTAACCTGAGAAACTTTACTGCAGTCATTGGACAGAGGTCTCCATTTGACTGAATTCCTCATTAGTAGCATGCTATTGGATATTTTATTTCTGTCTTCTGAAAAGTACTGTCACCTCTGTGAAACCTCGGTTCAAAAGTAAATCAATACAGACTCTCTACTTTTGCTAAATTTATACTTCCAGTTGTTGGTGAAAATAAAAACACTGGGCTCATGGAAGTGCTTCAGAATCCTGGTTCATTTCTTTTTCTTTTATTTTTCTTTTTTTTAACATGTAAAACATTTTTGTTTTATTTTGGTTTTTTTTATTATTTTCTAAGTTTTATTATTTACATTCCAAATCATTGCCCCTTTCCCGTTTCCTCCCTCCCCGAAAGTCCCATAAGCCCCCTTTCCTCCCTCTTTTCCCCATTCAACTCCCTTTCGCTTCTCTGTTCTGGCGTTCCCCTACATCCAGTCTTTCCAGAACCAGGGGTTTCTCCTTCCATCTTCTTGGAAATCTATTGATATGCAAATTGTGTCTAGGGTATTCTGAGATTCTGGGTTAATATCCCCTTATCAGTGACTGCATACCATGTGTGTTCTTTTGTGATTGGGTTACCTCACTAAGGATGATATTTTCAAGTTCTGACCATTTGCCTAGGAACTTCATGAATTCATTGTTTTTAATTGCAGAGTAGTATTCCATTGTGTAAGTATACCACATTTTCTGAATCCATTCCTCCATTGAGGGACATCTGGGTTCTTTCCAGCTTCTGGCTATTATAAATAAGGCTGCTATGAACATAGTGGAGCATGTGTCCTTATTGCATACAGGGGAAGCCTTAATTGACAAATGGGACCTCATAAAATTACAAAGTTTCTGTAAGGCAAAGGACACTGTCAAAAGGACAAAACGGCAACCAACAAACTGGGAAATGATCTTTACCAACCCTACATCCAACAGAGGGCTAATATCCAATATATACAAAGAACTCATGAAGTTAGACTCCAGAGAGCCAAATAATCCTATTTAAAAATGGGGTATAGAGCTAAACAAAGAGTTCTTACCTGAAGAATATCTAATGACTGAGAAGCACCTAAAGAAATGTTCAACATCCTTAGTCATTAGGGAAATGCAAATCAAAACAGCCCTGAGATTCCACCTCACACCAGTCAGAATGGCTAAGATCAAAAACACAGGAGACAGCAGTTGTTGGCGAGGATGTGGAGAAAGAGGAACACTCCTCCACTGCTGGTGGGATTGCAAGCTGGTACAACCACTCTGGAAAGCAGTCTGGCGGTTCCTCAGAAAACTGGGCATGACACTCCCGGAGGACCCTGCTATACCACTCCTGGTTCATTTCTGATAGTTATGAGGTGCGTGATTATCAGCAAATACTCATCTTTCATTTTCTTTGTGAAAATATGATAGGAGAAAGACAATTACAGAAAAACACTATAGAATAACTGCAGAAAATACCAGAAGCAATCAAGAATGTGTACAAGGTGTGACAAGAAGAAGAGTGGGAGAGTGAGAAAGAACCTTCAGGAACGTCTGCAGAGCTCTTAAGTCATGAGGAAACTAAAAAAAAAAAGCCCCAGATGTCATAAACGCTTAAACAGCGAACATTTTTCTGAAGGTGTTTGTTACATTTCATTAATTCAGAATACTGATGAAAGTTATGATCAGAACAGTAAAATAAATACAGTAATACTTACAGACTAGTTCCTTATTAACAAAATTACCTAAGTTATTTTAAGTTATTTTAGAAAATGGTATATAAGAACTGCAGCATATTCATAACATAGAAATCCATGTTATATACGCTTGTAGTTGTAAATACGTCTTCCTTTTATAGTAAGCCAAATTTAAGTAGTATATCAAATTTTAAACACACGTTGGTAGAGATTGGCTGAGTTATTAGGAGTTTTCATAAGCCTAAGCTGCTTTTCATTTTTAAGAACATATCTCATTTGACATTAACTGATCATGATGAGCTGGCCCTCCTGAGGCAAAATTTGTGATTCTGAAATTTATTTCATTACCTTCAACAACTTAATTATCAATTAATATTTATCAATTCTGCTGATATCCATGTCACTGCTCATTTACTTACCTGTGAGAATTTAATATCAAATTTAAACCTGATAATTATTATATATTAGTTAAAAGCTCTAAAATGGTGTTGAGTAGAGAATATATCTTCTGTTTCAATATGGTTTAGATTTAAAGTTACATTTCTTATTTTTAAAAGTAGAATATTAATATTATACTCTTGTATTATATTCAATTATTTAACATCCATGCTTTCACATACAAATATAGAGAAAGCCAAATATTAACAAACATATATATCACTGTATTTATGTATGTGTGCATATATGTCACATATCCTATGGCTCATTTTGCAACATATAAAATTTAAAATATGTAAGTAAGTGTATTGAGTTATAATCACACTAATAGTATGCTACTAAGTTTTAAGAAAAAAAATAAGTCCTTGGCAAACGTATGAATGAACTTTGAATCATGATATTAATCAAAGAACAAATATACATTTACTTTATGTGCATAAAAATCAAAACTTTTTCTTATACACATAAACAGAGGTACCAGCTGTCAGAAAACATGAGAGGCTTCTTAGAAATTTCATCCTTCTAGTGCCAAATCTGGGATACTTGCATAGATATGGTAAGTGTGTGAATGTATCAATCAGTACAATTATTATTTTTGTTATATATACATCTATATATGTATATCTACATATATAATTATTTTTCAAATACTATGAAAATATTAATATTTAAAATATAACTTTGGTACAAGTATAAGAATAATTACTTGCATACAATGATCCACCATACAATATTATCTGACTTCAATAAGAATCACAAAAATTGTAAACAAAATGCAAATTAAAAATAACCACATTTCTCATGTGTCTGGAGTCTCATTCAAAAACACTGTGCATATACAATAGATGTTGTGCAGCAAAATTTACAGTATATTCAAATTTTCTCTTGCCATTAAACTTAGATGATTTTGATCTCTCATCTAAAACATGGTTATATACTTTAATTAGGGATATTTTCTAGTGAAATATATTCACTAAAATGTAATTATCAGATGTAGTTATTATTTTTCTCATTAGTGTTGAAAAATGGAAACAGAAGAGAGAATTGAAATATTCATTTGAAAACAAATCCCTGAAGTTATACAATTTGTGTGTGTGTGTGTGTGTGTGTGTGTGTGTGTGTGTAAAAGATAAAGGCCTTACATCCCATATTCTATAACCTGTTATACATCAAATTTGTTCTTGACCTAATTCCAGCCTGGGTTTGGTATGTATTTCTAATCCCAACTATCATAAATTATTCTTTTACATGACCACATTTATTGAGTGCTGTTTACTTAGGGGAAAAGACTGGGTTGGACAGTTCAAAGACCAAAGTCTTTATTTAGAACTGAAGTGAGGATGATGCAGATAACAGTCACCACAGAATATGTTACCCATAATTCCTTCTGCTGAATCTCCAAAGCAAAGTTTAAGAATAGTTTGGGTAGAATTGTTAAGTAAGTTCTTTCAAAGAGTAAGATAGGCCTTTGAATCCTGAACAGTTGTAATATCAAGAAAAGTATTTTCTATAGAGTCCTGGCCCTCGACTCTCAGTTAAATAGGCTGCTTGGACCATATTGTTTCCATACTCAAGCTACAGTGTTTTGAGCCGAGTCCCTTCATCATACAAGGAAGGCAAGTAATAAATAGGCAGATAAAGATCTCTCTGCTGAGTATATTCATTGTTGTTTGTACATACTTGAGTTTAGGGCTGATCATTTGGAATTTAGTTTCCTAAAGAAAACTGATTCTCCATCATTCCACAGCTACTGACCACCTGTTCATCTAGAAGTGGTGTCTTGTGAAATTTGTTCCAACTGTGCTCAGATGACATCTTTATATAAGTGTTGGTTAAGCAGCTATATTGATGTATTTTGGGGGGTACAGCTTCCTTGTCATGACTAGAAGACTATCTCTCAGCAAATTTTTCATCAGTCTTTCTTTTTACTCTTGTAAGATGTTTCTTAGATATATTCATGCATTGTAGATGCACCAATACGCGTTGCACCACCCACAGTCACTTTATTTTCTATATTAGAAACTTCTTTGATTAGTGGTGAAGGAAACACTTATCTTTGGGTATTACAGGATTTAGAGTACAGTTAGAAATATCAGTTTAGTAAGATAGCAATGATACATTCTTCTCTAAAGTCTATGAGCTATCCAGTAATGGGTACTTAACTTTCCATCCAGTATTGAACAAGACTTTTATTCCATTGAGATGTCTGTTAAGTCCAATTAGACAGTTGGTCAAAAAGTGGCAGACTTATACCATTGGGGATATCTTATTGGACTGTCAGTTTTTTGATTCATGAGCTTATAGCTGGGTGAGACTATTGGTTGCTTTTCTCCATAATAGCTTGTGTAGCACCTTTAGATACTAAGAGAGCTGGTCTTAAGGGAGGATGCTTCCATTTCATTTCTCTTTTTTTTTCTGTTTTTTTTTAATTTACATTCCAAATCATTTCCCCTTTCCCTTTTTCTCCCTCCCCGAAAGTCCCATAAGCCCCCTTCCCTCCCTCTTTTCCCATTCAACCCCCTCTCGCTTCTCTGTCCTGGCATTCCCCTACATCCAGTCTTTCCAGGACCAGGGGTCTCTCCTTCCATTCTTCCTGAAAATCTATTGATATGCGAATTGTGTCTAGGGTATTCCGAGATTCTGGGTTAATATCCCCTTATCAGTAACTGCATACCATGTGTGTTCTTTTGTGATTGGGTTACCTCACTAAGGATGATATTTTCAAGTTCTGACCATTTGTCTAGGAATTTCGTGAGTTCATTGTTTTTAATTGCAGAGTAGTATTCCATTGTGTAAATATACCACATCTGAATCCATTCCTCCATTGAGGGACATCTGGGTTCTTTCCAGCTTCTGGCTATTATAAATAAGGCTGCTATGAACATAGTGGAGCATGTGTCCTTATTGCATGCAGGTAAAGTCTCTGGGTATATGCCCAGGAGTGGTATAGCCGGATCCTCCGGGAGTGTCATGCCCAGTTTTCTGAGGAACCGCCAGACTGCTTTCCAGAGTGGTTGTACCAGCTTGCAATTTCCACGTCATTTCTAATATGATGATGTTCTTTGTCTAGTTTGAGCTGTGTCTTTTGCAATAGTGATTTATCTTTAAGTTCTGTTAGACAATGAAGGGCAATCACCCCTCCCTATTCAAAGTCCTCCTTTTTCCTTTTCTGCCTTCACAGCATCCATGTTCTACTAGCCACCTCTCTAATGCAATTTGTATTCCTGATTCCTCCATGATCCTTTATGCATCTTCTGATTCCTCCGGTTACTTCAGGTTATATAATCAAGTCTAAAGATTCAGAACTAGGAGTCACAAATTTAAAAGAATATTCAGTGTTTACATTTCTGCATGTGGGTTACCTCATTCAGCAGAGTATGATCCACTTCAATCCATTTGCCTGAAAAATATTATTTCATTTTTTATAGATGAATAGAATTCCATTTTATGTGTGTACCACATTTTCATTATCACTTTACAAGTTGTAAACCATTTACATTGCCCATTTTCTAGCTATTGCGAGTCAATCAACAATGAACATGGCTGAGTAAGTATCTATAGAGCCAGATACAGAGTTTTTTGGGTATTTGTCTTGAGTTAGTATAACTTGGTGACATTGTACATACATGTTGCCTTTTAAGAATTCTGACTGTTTTAGGAGGGTGGAATGGTGTTTAGACTATACCTAAGTGACTTGGAAAGCCAGAACACCTTGTTCAAATCCAGACTCCTGTAACTCATTACTCTAGAATGTGGAACACAAATCCCATCCAGCTTCATATTGCAATTAGAGAGGCAGACTTCTTTTCCAGTAATATTGTACACCTAGTGTTGTTATGAGTAAAATCAGTAGAAAAAATAATGAATGAAGGTCTAGGAAGATGCACTGAGTAGGCCAGCTGTCACCTTTGTAAATGCTCCTTTCCCCATGCCTTCCAGTGGAGGTGTTCTGCTGCGAGTAACACTTGCTTAAGGTCAGTGAAGGCCAGGAGTGCAGGTGCATGCCCTGAGGCAAAGGTCAGCCTTTGCTAGATTGAGAGCCTGAGATACTGAGACCCACTGTCCACATTGGTGAGCCAGTGTGGTAGTGCGTGCTTTCATTCTAGCACTTGGATTGTCAGTTTGAGACCAGCATGCACTACACAGAGAGACCCTGGGGGAAAGCAAGGTGGAGTGAGAGATTGTTGGTCTGCAGAACTCCTGTTTACATGAACCCCATGGGTAATTAAAAAGAACTTACTATTTCCAGAGCTAGGGGGTAGAAAAGAAGCTACACTTCTCTTGTAAATGGTATTTGGAACAAGGTGTTCAGGTGAAGTCTCAACTAGTCAGAGGTTTTAGCAGTTTAAATTGCTAATATTTAAGAAGTTGATTTTCAGGACTGTCTGCATGCGCCTCTCCTCTCCTCTCCTTGCTGCTGTTGACCAGTTCAGCAGGACTCATCATCCTTAAACATGGAGAAAGCTCTCCGATGAGTGAACATGCTCCCACCCAGAAATCCTAATAATACTCGGTTTTGACTGTGCTGCTTCTGTGTTAGGTTTCTTCTCAGCTTTTAGCCACTGGGGTTTTCTTCCTGTTCCGTACCTCTCTGGAAGATGTCAATTTGGAAGTGCTGCCTTTCAGACAATGCCACGGTGTCCATGTGGTCAAGCTTGCTGCTGATCCAGAGGTGTCACCATTATGCTCACACCTGGCACATCCCTGGCATGAGCATTCGACAGTGCATGGGTTGAGGGTAGAGTGGGGCTGGCCAACAGCCCTGGCTCAATGGCAGGGCCTGCAAAGGCCCCACCTGAGGGCCAGACACTAGGTTGGTAAGCACAGTTAGGGAAATTTCTACCTAGCCTCCGTTTTGAATGATTCTGAGACATTTTATATATGGAGGATGGAAATGCTTATATATTTATTGAAGATCTTTTTATTTGAAATTAAAATCATTTGGTAAATAATGGTTTGATATTTGGGGAGGGTTTTGGAGGGGAAGTAACATGGTTGATAAAGTATAGGCCTGATGACTCTTCTGAAAGGCACTGTTGCTGATAGGAGAGAGGCCTTTATCTTGTACATGATCCAATCTTTGTCTTATGTTTCTTTTATCCAAAATATCTAGGCATCTGACACTTTCAACCAAAATTTCAATTATATACTGTGATTTTTATTTTTTGCAATACGTTAAATTTCAGAGGTACTTTGGGGCTCAAAAGCTAGGATTTCTAAGTCAGTATGTGCATTTCACATAATAAGCTGTTAATGGTGAGCAAAGTATTATATACTAACTAGATTTTCCACATCTGTATAGTATATTATATGTATTTTGTGGTATTGAGATTATAGAAAGTATAGAGTGTCAAACATGCGTTTAATGTGTATTTTTAAACAAATTTATGGCAATTAAAATATTTGGAGACAAGGGTATCACATTTCAATTTGTAAAACTCTTTTTAACTATACTGTGTCATTACAATGCTTTGTATAATGCCAAACCAAAGCTGGAGAAACTAAGTTTAATAAATATCAGCTAGCTTTTCTGTATAATGTTTAAAAAAAAGTATTCTCTACACTGACTTCCATAGTTGTTGAACCAGTTTGCAATCCCAACACCAATGAATGGTAGTTCCCTCCCCTTCCCTCATAGCCACATTTGTTTTGCGTTGTTTTCTTGACCTTGGCCAAGAATTGGATTTAGATAATATGAAATCTCAAAGGACATTTAATTTGCTTTCCCCTAATTGCTAAAGATGTTGAATACTTTTCAAGAAATTACTTAGGCAGGCTTACATCTTGTGCATAATTTTTAACTGAACTATGTACGTATCAAAGAATCATAGTATATAGGGCCTGGTTCTCTCTCCAGCTCCAGGCATCCAGTGAGAGTCATGGACCTTACTACTGATGAACAAAATTATTTTCTGTAAATGTGATCAACCCATATGAACTAGTTTAGTTATACAACTGCAGATGTTGAGGTAAATATTTTAGCTCTCTCAATGATTCAGTAGTCTCAGATTTACAACAGTCTGAGCCCTGTACAAAGTACTGACAGCATTTAAGTACTTTGTATTGTCCAAATGAATTGTCATCCTCTTTTGCTCAACAGTATTATACAATCTGAAACAAAAGAAGTGTGGGAATTTCGGGGGAGGACAGGAAACTTGTTATGAAGTTAGTATGTTTTGTCCTTGTTAGTCAATTGTTCAGGTCACCCTCATAAAGAGTTTCATATAGGTCTGACTCACTTCAGTTGGGGTTGTTCTGTAATTATACAGTCATTATCCTTGGCTCTAGCCTTTCCATCTGGGATTCACATTTATGGTTCAGGCAGTATCCCAACTTTCCAATGTCTCTTGCTTTATAAAACCACTGTGTGATATAAAAAGTTAATAAAGAAACATAGTAGTTACTAAGGTAACAATTTCTTAATCTTTTCAATGGATCTTTTCACATGGTTTATGATTCTACTGGAAGAAGGAAGCAACTATAAACAAAGAATTAGGTGCTTTAGTGTCCAATTGGAGACTATTTTCAATGAACAAATCTCCACTACCTCAGCCAAATTAGAGCCCAGCATCTACAGAGAGAATCTATGCCTATGGCTAGAGTACAACCAGTTTATTAAAAATGTAAATCTATTCCGTTCATCATCATTAACTCCAGCAATTGGCCAACACATTTAAATGAGGCAAATTTTAAAGATTTTGGGAGCAACAAGCAGTTCTTCAAGACACCAAGAATAATATCTGCAGTTTAAGAAAATTTGTGTCAACCAAATTTAGAGGGAATAAAAATGTCATGAATCAGATAATTTTTTCCACAGTAATTTTGTGTCACACCAAACCCAAAGACTTGCAGTTGCTAAATGGAGAAAATGAATTAAGATGTATCAATAAATGAAAGTATCTCAATCATGTCAATGAGCCCTTCACACAGATTGGAATTTCAATGAGATCCCACTTTAAATGTACAAAATAGACTTTAAGTAACCCCCTTTGAAATCTTCTTCATATTTATCCTTGGTTGGCTAACTACTGGACTTTTGCTTGCTTGTGAACAGAGTGTCTTTCACACATTTATTTCACAGAAATTTCCATTTTGACTTTCTTTCCCATGCTCTGGTTAATGGGTGCTTAAATTAAAGTGGTAGCCATTTTGCTTTATTACTTTAATTTCTTTAAAAGTGAGTTCTATTCCTCTCTTATTTCCAGTTCAAAGACAGCATATAGTCTTAATAAACTTCAAATGTATTTAGATAGCTGATAAATTTAATGATCTCATCAACTGAAAAAAATGGCAAGTAAAAGTAAGTGATCTTAAGAATAATTAACAGAGCAATGATGAGAAAGGGGAGAATTGCTCAGAATAAATTGTGCCGCCCTTATTTCTGTTGAAAGTTCCAGGGAGCAAGTGAAACCTTTATTTAACCTTTATTTGTTGATGCAAATCAACTCTCCATACAGACAACATTTATCTCGGGAAAATAAATTAAAATATAGTACTATTATATCTGTATTTTTATCACCCAGAAAGCAAATATTTGTATCCAAATTATCAGAGAGAAACTCAGTAATCAAAGACTATATTGGTGGTCTGGAGATAATAAATATAAAGTCATTATTCCTTTCCTAAACTAATGTAGTAGTGAACTTGAAAGACCTATTTTATGCGTTGACAAATGTTTACAGTTTCATTCCATAATATAGTATTTGAATTCCTCTATCTCATTCAATCTTCTAGGGGAAATCATACCATGAAGCCTGTGTGAGAGTTGGAAGAAAAAGAGATTAGGAAATCCTGTGTTTAAAGATAGAAAAGTATATTTCTCCATATCTGAAAGGATTTTCAGGTATAATACCAGTAAAGCAATGATTAATTGGTTTTATTGCTTTACAATGTTTCAAAAATAATCCTTATATCACTAGCACTGAAGACAGCTCTCATTTTGTTAGCCTAACCTATTGTTGATATTTTGTGTTTTACTACTTTTGATCATGAAAAAAGTGACATTGTCCATAATTTGGACAATGATAATAACTGAGATAGATAGAATCTCTACTTTCACATTCTATGACATGTAAGTTGTAAAAGGAAGCAATCTAATTTCATAAACACTCCTAAAAGCTCTATTCTACTGCCCACACGTAGATAGTTAAACTCACACTAGCCTACATAAGACTGCAAGATGTTCAGCTAGTGTTGATCTTAGTGTTACACTTTCTGCCTTAATTTGTATACTTCACAAGAAAATTCTGTTTTTAAAAGTAAATTTCAATTTGTTATTAGTTTATATATTTTTATTTGACTGACTTTCTCATATATCAGGTTTCGGAGATTTTGGTGGGGAGGGTGGTTGTTGTGGAATTGTGTCTTTCTATTTGACTTATTTTTCTACTATCACCAATACATTAATAACTTCAGTTGGTTAGTCACATATTATATTAAGGTAATGTAACCCATCACTCTTGAAAGTTAATGTCAGATTGCTTGCAAGTTGACATTATCCCCCAGCAAATAGTTCATTAGTACCAACAAATGAATAGTATTTCACTGAGCCAAGATTCACCAGGAACTTATGATGGTTTTCATATTTAATTCTGATTCAAGTTTGAGAGTACATATCAGAGGAGGAAAATGATCTGTGCAAGCCTCTAGTATTCAGTAAGTACACAGGTATGTTCAAGTATTATCTGAGTCTTATTACTTTCATAGTCATTATTACAATGGCAGGCACTATTTCTGAAGAAGTTTTGTGATGGGCTCAGTCTTCCAAAGCATAAATCTGGTTCTGGCACAGTTATTTTAGATTCATGAATAGTAAAAGCAAGACAAGAGTTTTAGATTTTGTTTTTCATTATACACTTGGGTTCAGCCAGCCTGTATGTGTGCTCCAATGTACCAGGTATACCATTTCATTGTTTCCGTGCTGGAGTTACTGATTATCTCCATCAACAACACTATGTCCTTTCTGTCTGCTTTAAGTTTCTGTTTCTATTTTTTTAATTAGATATATTCTTTATTTATATTTCAAATGATTTCCCCTTTCCTGGTCCCCCCCAAAAATAATCCCATAAGCCATCTCCCCTCCCCCTGTTCCCCAGTCAACTCCCTCCTGCTTCCCTGTCCTGGTATTCCCCTATACTGCTGTACCTAGCCTTTCCAGGACCAGGGGCCTCTCCTTCCTTTGATGTCCAACAAGGCCATCCTCTGCTGCCTATGTGTCTGGAGCCATGGGTAATACCATGTGTACTATCTGGTTGATATTTTTGTCCCTGGGAGCTCTGGGAGTACTGGGTGGCTCATATTGTTGTTCTTCCTATGGCACTGCAAAGCTCTTAAGCTCCTTGGGTCCTTTTTCTTGCTCCCCAATTGGGGACCTGATGACTTGCTTTAAAACAATCTTGAAATGAAAGCTAAAATATTATCTATATTTTTAAATAAATGAGTTATGATGAAGGTTTAAACTCTTGTTTATGTACGTAATAAATGTGCCTAGTTTTATTGTATCTTTTTATGCCAGGATTAGTTGATATTATTTGGAGGCCTGCTTTCTTCTGAAGGGAGCTGGGTAAGCAGTGGATCTAGGAGAAGGGAGGTTCAGGGACTGGGGAGAAGGAAGGGAGCCTGAAGTTGGGATGTATTGTATAAGTGAAGAATAAATAATAAAAAAATAAATAATGTGTACTTATTCACAAAATTAGGGATTTCTACTAAAATACAATTCATGCCTTTGATATTTATTATTCAGTTCCTATAAACCTATAATATATAAGATATTGTACATATTCTAAAATAGACTCACCATATAAATAGAAAATGAAATAAAAACAGTAATAAACCACAATTAAATATCACCTAGAAAATACTATTGTAGAGGCAAGTCTTCTGGATAATAGGATAGTGAATTCAAAAGTAATGTCTTAGACTATTAGCCTTTCATGAAAAAGAGTTACTCCCAATTTTTCAGCTAGTATTTTCATATGGGTAGGTCCAAATAATGAAACTGTATTGTATTGCACCTAAAGAAATGAAAGCCTAGATGGAAATCATAGGAACAACTAGAGTTCCCATGAGAATGCTGCCCTACAGTCAAAACACCTGCTTTCGGATGCACCGAAGGTGAAACTATCATCAGCAAAATATTCATAGAAGAGGAAGGATGCCATAGAGAATCTGACAGTGTCATACTGGATGCCACAGAGTGTCTGTCCATGTCATCATAGTGGGTGGAGGAACAGCCTCCACTCAGTACCTCTATACTCCTGTTTTCTCACTTCTTTGCAGAGAACATCGAGGACTATTGACTCTAGAAACTGTGAGGCAAGGAACTGAGAGCTTTTCTCTTCCATGTTGTATACTAAATCGGTAGTATACTTATTACATTTTCCTAATGACATTTTCTTCTTGCCTGTAGATGGTAGTTAGAATCATGCATACCTGTGGGGAAGACACTAAGTATTATAGGAGCCAGGGGCCTGGGACCATTAAGATGGCTGTCATTGTTGCTGTTCTAAGCACTTTTTATTGCTGACAGTGTTATTCTCCTTCCAAATTTTATCCCATCAGCAGAACTTGTCCTGCAATGTTTATGGCAAAGACTACTGTATAGCACTTTTCTACTCCAATTTCTAGTAGAAAAATAAACCATCGGAAGGCATAATATTTTAGGGATTTGAGTCATAGCTAATTTTAAATATCTAAATGTGGGATTTTTATTAACCTGGATGCCTAAAGTCGGTTGTTTATTGCCTGTTGCCTGTTTTATAAGGCATCTATAATGGGTGCATATCTTTCCCACACTTTATGGGCACCTTTTCTCTCTATTTCTTTAGCAATGCTGTAATAAAAAACAAAGGCAAGAACAATGAAACTTCAGCATGGTCCTTGATGCCAAATGCAATCAGTTTCTCAAATGATCCCTGTGTTAGCCTGATGCCCTATGCTCATTTCCAATTGGGTTATGAACATAGATCATATCCTATTCCCCACAGGCATGTGTTGTTACCTTACCTTAACTTACATTTTTTTGACATTTCATTATATGAAGTATTATGTTTTTGTCACCATACTTTAACTTCACAGTATTGGGATTCAAACAACCAGCATGGAAGAGATTTATCACAATGCAAGTAGCCCATAAATAGGATTGTGTTCATGCTGGGCTATTATAAAATGCAATTACATGGACATATGGCTAATATTGCTCTAGTCAGAGTGGATGAAGGTCGCCTAGTCATCTATTTGAAATGACTATCTCTTGCTCTAACATCTACTAGTACCTGTCCCATAGTGAGTTCTTTCTTAACATAGGATTGTCATCTGTATGTGGGTTTAATTGAAAGTGGCATTGCCATCATTTTGTTACAAATGATAAATCTGTCAAAAAGAGGGTTTGCAAATTGTTTATCTGATTGTTACTGTGCATACGCAACATGGCTGTTTCAGAGATGTTGCCTATCATAAGAAAATGCCTTGTGAACAAATCAAGTATATTAGGGCAAGAAACCAAAGTGACTTAAGAAAAATAGGCTTCCTCAGAGCATAATATAAATGTATCAAAATGTAAGAAGAATTCCCTTTGTATTTTTTTAGACACATTAGATATTGATTTCTTCCTCCTGCAGCTTTTACCCACATCCTCTGATACCCCACAACCACTAAAATCCTCTAATATTTAAGGTGGAAATGCATTTATAAATGTGTAGATGAATATGCCTGTAAACATTATGTAGGTATATGTTTTAATATTTTAGTAGTTCATATAGAGGCATATGCCTTTGCATATGCCTTTCGACAGCATCAGCTAAAGACTCTGACTTCATAACCTAGTTGATAGAGTTCAGTGTGACTTACCATGTGGCAAGAATCTCTGCAGTTGTTGGGAAGTATTTTTTAACGTGTTTTCCTTCTGAAGGAGCTGGTGTACTTTTCTTTTTGCCCATTCCATCTGATGTCATTACTGCATATTATCCCAGAGGCATGTATAGGGGCAGTTTAGGCACATGGATAAGTGCTAGAAAATAATTGTAATTTCACGTCTTCTCCTAAGTAAGCATACCCTCAGGCCAAGTGGTAAAATACCACCTCCGCCAGCCTCAACATCCATCACTGTAATGAGCTACAAAATCAATCTGTAATTGACAAAAGCATTTTTAATCAAAGTATAAGGCATTTAGAGTCTCCAGACACAGCCTTTTTTGTCTTACGTCAGTATTTACTTTACAGCAGGATGAGAAGTATTTGATTTTGTTCTAGAATGAGAGTTATGTCTATAAAGGAAGAGAAATATGCTTTTCAGAACTCCTAATATCTACCCATTCCACAAAGATGGCATTTTTACTCATAGCTTCTCATAATTACACATTCTCATAACCATGTTTTAATATGTTAAGGAAAACAGAATCTGTTTTGAGGATGTTTATTTGAATGCTATCAATTGTTTCTTTCTAGCAAATTGTTCTGTAACTGCAGCTACTATTATCAATGTAGACCTGGAATCTGACAGGCTCTTCTCCCCACCCCCACTCCAATCTCAATTTTCATGATCTGTTTTTAGTGATATGCGTATGTCTCAAGACTTCCCCTTAATAGTATTTTTTTTTTCTTAGCCAAATTACTCCCACTCCCCATCAGAACGGTATGGAATATTTTAGATAACTACCCATAAAACATTTTAGCGTGTTTCCAAGTGGTGGTAATTATAGCCAAAGGCAACATATTTAGGATGAATTCAATGACTTTCTGGGCATCAGTTCTTATGTTTTTATGGGATGTGCTCCAGATATTTACTATCAACTCTTCAGTGTGGGGACCACATTAGGATCATCTGTTGGAAAGACACCTGTTTGGATACTGAGCCATATTCAGCATTGCCCAGGCATTTGGTCTTAGTTGATTTGTATCAAGAGAAACTACATCAATAAATTGGCACAAGAAATAGCGAATATTCAAAGAAAGTTGTCCAGAGATTTTCAGAATAGTGAAACAATATTCTGCATGATCTGATGTTTCCATGTGTAGAGTTTATGGTAGGTTGTGCATGAGTGCTAAGTGTTTGGCAAGTCTGATACAGCTTTGCATGTATCATCTTAAATCCTAGAAGATATTACCTAAGAGATTGGAACTTCTCAGTAATCTTACACTTTTAACTGGTTGATATAGCTGAACACTGATTTAATTTTAAGAACACGCAACCTATATAAATTGATCAATATTGATAGTAATATTACATTCAGGGCATGCTTCATATATCTCAAATACTCCACCAGAAGATTTGTTTATATCATTACAAGTGATTTTCTCAACAATGCTATGAATCAGATGCTACTCTTACTGAAAAAAAAAGTGTGGATATCAAGCAGAATAGCAAAGTAATATAATTTCTCATGTAACATAGCATATAAATAAAGGATGTGGCTGAACACAGGACATCTAATTCCAGGACTAGGTCTCTTAAACTCTGCACTGTGAAAGAGAAGTGCATACATCAACTTGAGCCATTAAGATTGCAAGCTGGTACAACCACTCTTGAAATCAATCTGGAGGTTCCTCAGAAAATTCATCATAATACTACTGGAGGACCCAGCTATACCACTCCTGGGCATATATACAGAGGATTCTCCAGTATGCAATAAGGACACATGCTCCACTATGTTCATAGCAGCCTTATTTATAATATCCAGAAGCTGGAAAGACCCCAGATGTCCCTGAACAGAGGACTAGATACAGAAAATGTGGTAATTTACACTATGGAATACTACTCAGCTATTAAAAACAATGAAATCATGAAATTCTTAGGCAAGTGGGTGAAACTGGAAAATGTCATCCTGAGTGAGGTGACCCAGTCACAAAACAACACACATGTTCTGCATTCACTGATGAACGGATATGAGCTCAGAGGCTTGGAATACCCAAGAAACAATTCACATAACAAATGATGCCCAAGAAGAAGGAAGGAGAGGTCCCCGGTCTTGGAAAGGCTCAATGAAGCAGTGTAGGGGAATCCAGGACAGGGAATCAGGAATGGGTTGATTGGGGAACAGGGAGAGGGAAGAGGGCTTATGAGAATTTCAGGGAGGGGCGGGATTCAGGAAAGGGGAAACCATTTAAAATGTAAATAAAGAATATAACTAATAAAAAAGATATAAAAAAGAATCTTATGCACTGCACTGTTTTCAGTCCTATTCATTCACAATCACATTATTTTGTCTTTAAATGCATCGAGATGGTATCCAGTTTATGCCAATACACGTGTGTGTGTGTGTGTGTGTGTGTGTGTGTGTGTGTGTAGTATAATATCAATAAAGGAACCATTTTGTATCATTAGTTGTGGTTAGACTTTGTGATATAAGAGAATATATATTAATGAAACAGAAACTATGTTGCCAGCACAGGCATATTAATGTTACTGCATTGGGTCTCATGTTGCTTTGGGTAGGAAAAGAAATCACATTTTAAAAACAATCACGTTACTCCAATAAAGCTTAACTGTTCTTTGAAAATACAACAGTTAAACATGATTTATATCAGAGTTTAGTTAAATTAAATAATACCTGTACTCTGATAGCTAGACTTTAACTAGCTTAAGGGTAGTCTGATGAGTCTTAAATGAAAATTGAAATTTTTTACTGTATAAAAGGTGTGCCTAGGAGCAAGGATAGCAGCATTTATCAGGAGACTGGTATTAAATAACATCTTGTTCTCTTACAAAGTTAGCTCTTATTAAAAGATGACTCCAAAATTTCAAAGTCTCTTATTCTAACTGTTATACCTTGTAAATGAATCATAGATAATTCATGGGCAATTATTCACACTTACAAATTTCTTATTCCTGAATATTCTCAACAGTAACAGTTATGGAATATTGTGCTAAAAAATATACTCACTGGTAGCTGGAAGAATGACATGGCAATTAACAGTGCATACAGTTCTTTCCAAGGACCTGAGTTCAGTTCCCAGTACCCATACTGTGGCTCACTATTGCCTACAACTCCAGCTCTAAGGGATCCAAAACCTTCTTTTGGTTTCCAAGATCATTGTTCTCACATACAATATATACACACATCTTAAGAATCAAGTTGGAAGCCGAGCGGTGGTGGTGCACGCCTTTAATCCCAGCACTTGGGAGGCAGAGGCAGGCGGATTTCTGAGTTTGAGGCCAGCCTGGTCTACAAAGTGAGTTCCAGGACAGCCAGGGCTACACAGAGAAACCCTGTCTCGAAAAACCAAAAAAAAAAAAAAAAAAAAAAAGAATCAAGTTGGAATTGGCATTGTTTTCCTTCCTTATTTGTTGATCGTTGGAGAATTTTCAATATATTTTTAGATATTTTATTGACTAATTTTGTTCTTAGACAACTTCATATTATGTGTGTGTGTGTGTCTATGTGTGTGTCTGTGTGTCTGTGTGTATTTCTCTATACTTTCTCTGCCTTCCCTCACTTATATCTCATCCTTATTAACCTATATCATACCTACCACTTCCCTTCCCAAATTAAGATTTATGCTTTGGTTTTGTGGTTGATTTGGTTTTAATTTATGATGTCAAACCAAAGACTTTTTGTTTTTGTAAACATATTTTAAAGATTAAGGGTTTATACATTTACTCACTAATTTAAAACTACCCACTAATTTAAAAGTATAAGTAACTTACTAGTTTTGTATCCCAATCATATTACAGCATAAATATGCTTGCACTATTTAATATTTTATTTTAAAACAGTTCCTTTACATATATTAATTTTGGAAATGACTATCCTTCTACTATCTATTCATTTCCAGTTTCAGTGAATTCCATAGCTACCTTGGCAGTATTGAAACAATTATAAAGCATATCAATGAAATTTTTATGAGGGCAAATAGAATAATGAATGGCTGTGGATATAATTACAACTATGGAAACCTAGGTGCAAACTATTCCGCAGCCTCCCCTAACAAGCATGCATAGATATTGCACAGTTTAGTATAACTGAAGGTACAGAAAGATTAAGGAAAAGCTTTAAAGAGCTCAAAAAACATGAACGGTAAAAAAAATCTATATTTTCATTCCAGTAGAGATAAGTAGCATGGTGCCTATCTAAAGCCATTATTGGAATTGACAGGAGTTAGAATTCATGGCCACCTATTGACCTGAACTAGACTCTCCTGAATGACATTTGGATCAGAGTCACAAGAAGAGAAAAGGGTGCAGGCCTCCTCTGTCAGCTCCCATGGAATCTGTACTAACCAGGAGAGTCATTAGCTTCTCCCTGAATATTCATCAGGATTGATATGGTGTATTATGGTTCTCTGCACCATCACTGCTAATGAACTGATCACAAATTCTGTGGTAATTAATGAGTCTATCAAAGGCCATTCACAGTTTTCCAACTTTAGAAAAAGACAATCTTCCAACTTTAGAAAAAGACAATCTCCAGGCAAAATAAAGTAAAATCTGCAAAGCTTTATATATCTTTTGGAGCTCCTTCCTTGTTCTTTAAACTCCTTTTATTCCCAGAAGCAGCTTGCTGTTAGACTGATACTGCTGACTGCCCAGAAACTAGCTAGAGATTAAGAAAAAGTTCAGAGATCCTATGCTCCAGTGTCAGCCTCTGTGATAACACAAGCTTTTTGTTTTGTTTTGTTTTGTTTTTGTTTTTTTTAAATGGGTTTTTAGCTACTGGGCCTCAGTGCTAATATTTATGAAACAGTTAAAATCACTTCCAATATGAGGTTCAGTGCAATGATGGAACAATAAATAGTACATTAGCAGAAATGCGGGAGTACAGAAGCCAGCTGCTGCAGATACACCAAGCCCTTCAGAGACTTTGTTTGAAGGTAACAATAAATCAAATATATTATTTCACTAGATGATATCTTTTACTATCATACATTTTTCATAAGTGAGATTCTGCACAATACAAAAACAACAATCTTAGAGCTTCCTATGTTTTAAATCTATTGTCTCTGACCTGAATCTCTCTTATTATCCTCTATTAAGTCTTTTTTAGATAGTTTACGATGTAGGGTGATATTGGATAAGAAAAACATAGAGATTGACTCATACATGTGGTCTAGGTTCTGGTATCACTAAGATCACTAACAGCTGAGTGATCTTTAGTATATATCTCTAGCTCTAGCTCAAAGTTTCTTCATTTAAGTAATGTAATTTGAGTTAAATGCAATTTTCACTTATTTTAAGTACGGTGACCTCTTTTTTGATAATTACTGATTTCCTTGGAATTTGTTAATTACTTTTGAAATTTCAGTAAGTAATTTTCTCATTCTTATTCACCAATAGTATTTTTATTGAGTCAATATTGGAAAAAAGTTAAAAGCAACAATAATGACCAAAAAGTATTATATTCAATAATGTGCTTGTTCATATGGCCTTTTGAAAATACATAATTTTCTTCTCTGGCCCTTTCAAATGTTAGGAGATTATCTAGTCCTCTCCTTACTCTAGTGGACCTTTGAAGAGACAATAAACAGGGAAGATAATGGAGTAAGTGGATGCAAACCTCTTCTGCACTATATGGTTCACATAACAGAACTCTGTGCATTCCATCTCAGCACTATGTAGTCAGAGTTAGTTCTTTATCTTAAAAGTCCAGTGCCTAAGGGGTTGAACATGAGCTCTGCAAGGTCAACAATTTTTCCCATTGAGCAACTGACATCTTCTATGTCTTTGAGAATTTCATCCCCATTTACACACTAGTATGAATAAATTCCTTCATTCATACACAAAATATACCAAGGCAGTGTACAAAGTTAAGTAGTTAAATGGCCTGGATGAGCATTCTCACAAACCTCTAGGTTTCTTCCTGCGGCCACTATTATCATTGCCCGATAATGATCTTCAAAGAAAACATCAGTTGCTAGTATTTCAACGAATATTCCTGGTGAGCCATGCAGGAGATCAAGCTTTCTGAGGTTATCACAGACTGCTTTGACTTTGGGGTTCCTCAGTCTGTGAGGATAATGTTTCAGATCTAAGAAATGGTGTGATGTCTCCACATCTGAGTTCCTTGATCCTATCTGCCCTTATCCTTCCTTATCATCAGGATTTCAGGACCACACTAAAGAACTTGTTGCTCCTGAGTATAACACTCACACCAGTCATGACAGCTACAGCGAGACACAGCCACACATGCCCAAACAGCACACTGTTGAGATCCAGGCACACGAGCTGAATTCCTTCTCTGCACTCTGCCCTGACACAGTTACTCTGATCTTCCTTCACTCCTTCCACCCAATTCTCTTCTTTACACAGATCTGACCTTATTTAAACCCTCCTTTAGAATTTTTTTCTTTTTTTTTATTATTTTCTATATTTTTTATTTACATTCCAAATGATTTCCCCTTTCCCGTTTCCTCCCTCACCGAAAGTCTCATAAGCCCCCTTCCCTCCCTCTGTTCCCCATTCAACCCCCTTTCGCTTCTCTGTCCCGGTATTCCCCTATATCCAGTCTTTCCAGGACCAGGGGTCTCTCCTTCCATCTTCTTGGAAATCTATTGATATGTGAATGTGTCTTGGGTATTCCAAGATTCTGGGTTAATATCCCCTTATCAGTGACTGCATACCATGTGTGTTCTTTCGTGATTGGGTTACCTCACTAAGGATGATAATTTCCAGATCTGACCATTTGCCTAGGAATTTCGTGAATTCATTGTTTTTAATTGCAGAGTAGTATTCCATTGGGTAAATATACCACATCTTCTGAATCCATTCCTCCATTGAGGGAAATCTGGGTTCTTTCCAGCTTCTGGCTATTATAAATAAGGCTGCTATGAACATAGTGGAGCATATGTCCTTATTGCATGCAGGTAAAGCCTCTGGGTATATGCCCAGGAGTGGTATAGCATGATCCTCTGGGAGTGTCATGCCCAGTTTTCTGAGGAACCGCCAGACTGCTTTCCAGAGTGGTTGTACCAGCTTGCAATCCCACCAGCAGTGGAGGAGTGTTCCTCTTTCTCCACATCCTAGCCAACAACTGTTGTCTCCTGTGTTTTTGAACTTAGCCATTCTGACTGGTGTAAGGTGGAATCTCAGGGTTGTTTGGATTTGCATTTCCCTAATGACTAAGGATGTTGAACATTTCTTTAGGTGCTTCTCAGCCATTAGATATTCTTCAGGTGAGAACTCTTTGTTTAGCTCTGTACCCCATTTTTAATAGGGTAATTTGGCTCTCTGGAGTCTAACTTCTTGAGTTCTTTGTATATATTGGATATTAGCCCTCTGTCGGATGTAGAGTTGGTAAAGATCATTTCCCAGTTTGTTGGTTGCCGCTTTGTCTTTTTGACAGTGTCCTTTGCCTTACAGAAACTTTGTAATTTTATGAGGTCCCATTTGTCAATTCTTGATCTTAGAGCATAAGCTATTGGTGTTCTGTTCAGGAAATTTTCCCCTGTGCCCATATGTTCAAGGTTCTTCCCTAGTTTCCTTTCTATTAGTTTCAGTATGTCTGGTTTTATGTGGAGGCCCTTGATCCACTTGGAATTGAGCTTAGTGCAAGGAGATAAGAATGGATCGATTTGTATTCTTCTGCAGATTCAATGCAATCCCCTTCAAAATCCCAACTCTATTCTTCATAGAGTTAGAAAGAGCAATTCAAAGATTCATTTGGAATAACAGAAAACCCAGGATAGCTAAAACTATTCTCAAGAGTAAAAGAACTTCTGGGAGAATCAGTATCTTGAACCTCAAGCTGTACTACTAGCAATAGTGTTAAAAACTACATGGTATTGGTATAGTGACAGGCATGTAGATCAATGGAACAGAATTGAAGACCCAGAAATGAATCCACACTCCTATGGTCATTTGATCTTTGACAAAGGAGCTAAAACCATCCAGTGGAAAAAAGATAGCATTTTCAACAAATGGTGCTGGTTCAACTGGAGGTCAACATCTTTTAGAATTTTTAAAGACAAGTATATACACGACAGTTCTCATCCTCCACATCTTTGTATTTGTCGAAAGATGGAATGAATGTCCTTCAACTGGCTGATTGAGGTGTTCAGGCATGATGGTTACCAATTAAAAAGAAATCACCACAGAACTGTGTCCTTATTCCGTGCTTCTGGAATAATTAAAGGACAATCATCAGGTTGATTTCTAAATCCTATTCCTTGTGAAAGTTTGCTAATGGGAGATTTTTAGTGAAGCAACAGAGTTAATTTGAGGGATTAAGACAAAAGAAATCAGATTTACAGAAATAAAAACAACTGTTAGTGTTGTTCATAGTATTTGTCATTTTACCTTGCCCTGCAACAACATACTGTGTTTCCTTTGGAAATGAGGAAAGACGTGATGGAAGGAGAGAGTTCAGAGTGAAGATCATTCTTGGAGATATTTTGAAGAATCCTCGGTTATTATTGGAGAAGCTAAAATACCCAGCTGCCCAGTGAGCCAGCATATGGGTCACTAAAAGGCCAAGCTCTTTCCATTATTCCTTTCCTTTCTAAGCTTCCTGTTTTGTCATTACAACCTGTGGTTAAAACTCATCCTACCGCACTTTCAAAACTATTGCAATGAAGTAATTAAAATGTGCACAAATGCGATATCTCATTAAGAAAGTAATAAAATCATAATCAATCAGAATCCCTGAGAAGTGTATGAAAATGGAACAATAAAAATGTCATTATGTTATTGGTCTGGGAATGGCTCTTCTTTCACTTATTAGAAGAATGTTATTTTTCTTGCTGTATGTCTCTGTCATTTGAGATTGGCCTTGTGCTGACCCAAAATATCACAAAAGCATGAGAAAAATCTCAGAAAAACAACACCATCATCGCCACTTTTCACTCTATGCAGACTGTGCCTCTCACCCCTGGACTGCACTGTCTCTGGCTTCGTTCCATTCCCCTGATGAGAGATGGTGTAAGAGTAGCTAAAACCCTGGGCTAGCGAATCATGAGCTATGCTCCCTTCTCCACCAATCACAAGCTGCTAATGATAGCCATTATCCTCTTTGAACTTGGGGTACCCTCCCTTTCATGTAGTTGGCAGCAGCATCTGCCTTGGAGGGAAGCTTTGAAAATGAAATGAGGTGACAGGTGTGAAGTGCTCACCACAGTGGCCTGCAGGTGAGCACCACTGTGATGAGGGCAGACACTTCCTGCAGTCTGCATCCCTATCTGCTATGTTTCAGACACTTGAGGACACCCATGCATGCTCTGCTCTCTCTTTCTGTCTCTCTCTATCTCCCTGTCTCTTTCTCCCTGTATCTGTCTATATTTCTGTCTGTCTCTGTCTCTGTCTCTGTCACTGTCTCTGTCTGTCTGCCTGCCTGTCTGTCTGTTGTCTCTGTCTCTCACTCTCTCTCTCTCTCTCACTGTCTCTCTCTGTCTCTCTCTCTGTCTCTGTCTCTCTCTGTCTCTCTGTCTCTGTCTCTCTCTCTCTCCCTCCCTCCCTCCTAGTCTGAGGCCCCAGCAAAAGGTATAGCATAAATTCTCAGCCCAAATATATATATGTTACAAACATTGATTAGCAGAGGGAAATGTGAAATAAGTATAGTTACACAACAAATGCAGGAATGTATGGTAAGTCACAGATCAACTCAAAACATAGCACCACTGTTTTAAGATATAGTCTCCAAAAATTTCTAAGGTACTAATATGATTGTGGCATGAGACTATTAGTACCCTTGTATCAAACAGTTTTTCCTTGTTTTATTGATTTCTATAGGGGAAAAAAAACAACAAACAATTGTCTTTTGGTGTACCAATTAAATATCAAGCACTCTCAAAGCAAATAGACTTTGTACGGGATCACCCAGGAAGAGAATTTGAAAAGAGTAAATGCTCATTCGTTATGTATAGTTTTGGCTGTTCTGAGGCATTTCAGAAAGCACAACACTTAGACACAGCCACAGTTTGGATATAGGAGGGATGGACCCAGGCAGGGATTCATTTTATTCTATTCTTCTGGTTTTCCACATTGGTGGTATTATTGCTACTCTAGATCTTATCTAACAACGATAGTTTTTATCTTAAGTTTTATGAGTATAACCATTTGTGTTCTCGAGCTATGTCCTGAGTGAATGATTAAATTAACGTTTACTGAAAAAAAGGTACTAGCTATTTCTCAAAAGATACATTTGTTATATTTTAAAACCAAGCTATGTTATGTTTCCTGTTATTATGACCACACTAGCCTTGCAAACAAGTAACACACCCACTCTTCCCAGAACTGGCTTAGTCCAGCCTCAGTTGAATAGAGGTAAATGCTCTCCAGGTCTTACCAAGATATAGAAACAGGCAAGGTCACATTAGGAGGAGCTAGGAATGGCGTGAACATATTTTAGAAGGCAGAAGGAGTAAATTACTTTGTAAACGCTTATAGCCCCTGACTGAAATTTTAGAAGCCCTACTGGCAGCTTGTCAACATGGCAGGCCTGTTCCACCCTGTTCAAATATTTGTCAGATTTCCTTTGAGGAATCTTCAGCTTTTGTCTTTGTAAGTAAGATCATGTCTTGAATCTCTTCTTGCTTCTAAACCTTACAAACATGCTTGTGCAAACCATACAGAAAAAAAGTTCTTCGTTTAAACAGGCGATTCTTACTTTCTTTTATTTACTGGGGCTCTGCATCATTGGAGAGTTGAAATAGAATTTTAAGCAAAAGCACCCCAAGAAGAGATGCCCTCACATTCTTTCAGAGCTCCACATGTACGTGTGTTTGATCTCCCTAACCTCACAACAACAACTATTCAAAGCCATGTCCCCACAATCATCCATGTACCCAATCAGGCTCATTAAAAAATAAGGCTCTATTAAAAACTCAGAATCAAATAACATATGCACTGAAATGTTATTTATTTCTTCTTTATCTTCCTAACTGTATTATTATTTTATGTTTTTTAATTTTTGTGGCTCCTACTATTTCTACTACTGCTGCTATTATTACTATATGTGTCAAATATATTTTAGGTATGATAGTTTATGCCTGTAATCCCAGAAGCAGAAGATTTTCAATCCAAAGCCAGTATGGGATGTATACTTGAGCTCCAGGCCAGATTAGACTATATATAATGAGACTGCCTCTAAAACATAAACAAACAAATACATAAATAAATAAATACCCAACTAGCTTAGCTAAAATAAGTGTAGACATCAAGAATTTAATCCCTTTGGTTTTAATTAACATTGGTAGGGTACCTCTGGCTTTCCTTGGCCAATTGTCTCAAAATAAACTTTAATTGATCTCAGAGTACCAAGAAGCATAATGTTCTTGAATTAACGCATTTGCAATGCATAGCACATCCAGACAAAAATAACCCTTCTCATAACAGCACTTGGAGTGTGTCCCTTGTTTAATTTTGCTTCATTTGAATGCTGGAATTTTTACTATAGTCCAAAAGCAGTAATCATTCTAGCTATTTTTATATTGAAGAAAACAAAGAACGATTCTTATTTGGGGACCCACGGACATATCTAAATAATTTGTTAAGAATTATTTAGAATTTGAAGCATAATTTATCCTAAAATTCTATGTACAGCATCAGAGATGAAAGAGCCTAAGATTCTGACATTGTCTGGTTCTCTCTCTATGTCAAGTACAGAGAGAGAGAGAGAGAGAGAGAGAGAGAGAGAGAGAGAGAGAGAGAGAGAGAGAGAGAAATAAGAATCCTTCCATACTTGATGCAGAAGCCCATTATTTTTTTTTTTTCTACACAAAAGGAATTCAAAAGAACTGGGGTATTTAAAAAGGGCTGTAGAAGACAGTAACCCAGCCCGGTGCTTCACTAGGTGGAGCCCTGGTCAGTTTTCTGCAATGTCATCATCTGTATTTAGGAAAGACTTTTCCCTCATTTGGTAGTAATATTCCTTCTGTGTAGTCTAACCTAAAAAGTAACTCTTTGAAAGTGTCTTGTGTCTTTCATGTTAATGTAATTAAAAATTGCCCTGGTAACAATTGCTCAGAACTTTTCCTTCAAGTCATTTCAGCTTGAATATGTAATAGATTAAATACAGCTATGAATACCACACTAACTACAGCATCCTGTGCTAAAAGCACTTTCCTGAGAAACATTTTTGTGTGAGAAGGATAAATCATTCCTAGAGCAAAAGTGTCCCATTAATTCCCTATTCAGTCCACTAGTTAATTATTAGTCGTATATCTGAAATACTGATATATCCTCTAGTCGTTTGATAAATTTATAGTTTTTTATGTTAAAAAACTTTACATGTGATTTTGTAAACTATTTGTAAAAAACAGTATATCAGATAAGTCCCAGCTCATTCAGTATTCTGCATCCTTCACACAAGTCTTTAACTTTCACGTTTTGACCTTAAAATACATTCTCCAAAAGACAGATTAAAATTAAAATCAAGGGGAAAATGAATGCAACATTCCTTGAAAACTTTGTAGGTTGATGAAATGATCATATTACCAGAGTAGGCAGGATATTTCTTCACCTTGTCCCAGGACACTGCTCAAAATTGATTCTTCAATTAAGCCCATCAATTTCTCAATAGAGAGGAACATCCCTCCACCAAAGAACAAATACTAGAAACAGGAGGAAGAGTTGTCAGGGACAGATAAGGCATTTCCGTCCTAATGTACTAGGTCTTTAAATTTGTATTTGTATAAATTAATTTTGCTGATAATAAAAAACTTACAGACATTGTTTAAGCAGGTAAAGCTAAACCAAAAGAAAATAAAGATTTCGAAAGCCAGATTCTCAAGGGATTAGCAACCTCAGCACACGTGGCAAAACTCTATTTAAATATGTTTATATAAATCTATATCTTTTTATATAAACATATATTTACAAATATGCATAAACATGTGTGCTTCAGGTAAACATGTGAAATAATATATTTCCTCTATTTTTTTCACACTTCCTCAATGCTATCTCTCCTGTCTTCCCTTCTTTTCCCATCATCACACCTACCCAGTTAAAGTCCCCCATTATTCCTAGTAGGTGACATCATAGCACCTATATCCTAATGTCCCCCTGTCTAGAGCTCCTTTCCCTGCCACCAACTATGGCTTCTTTCTACTTTCCTGGCTTCTTTGAATAATCTGGTTCTATACAAAATTTTTCTTAATTTTACTTCTGTTTATATCTGGATAATCAAGATGCCACATAGGTTGTCTAATCCCAAGTTATCAACCCTTTATATGTACATTGAAATGATGCTACACACATAAACATACACATATACTTAAACATATATATGTATGTGTATTGTGTATATATATGCATATATATACATGTAGTACTTATTTATTAAGTTCTTTAAAAAGTAAAATTATATTTAAAAAATTAAAGCCAATAGTTGGGGGGAAGACACCTGTTTGAGAGTAAATTTTAAAGAAATAATCCCCAAAACATACAGGTTCATCACACAAAAAGAACAAAATCTCTTCTATGAGAAAGAAGGCTTTGTTTGCAAATGTTGCTATATTCTGGGTCTCTCAGTTTTTGCTAAGTGGTCCAGAACTACAGTGAGTCAGATGCAAGGCCATCCTACAGAAAGAATGCACCTTGTTTGCTATTTAGTACCAGGGAAGCAGATGATCAAACATAGCAAGCTCTGTTTAATCACCTTGCATTGCAAATCACCAAACACTGCAGCCAAACATACAAATGTTGACATGCCCTCCTTCCTTCCCTTCTTTAGAACTACCAAAGGACTTCATTAGCCCAAAATGACTGACTCCTGAAAGTCCAGGAAGAAGGAAATCTAAGAAATAGATTTTTCACCTTCCAACCTAGCATTAGAAAATATTATGCTAGAAAAATCACAATAGTAATCTCAGGTACTTTGGAAATATTTATTCATTCTTATTTCTAAGGAATACTTTCTAATTATTTTAATAATAAGCCATTTCTAGTGTAGTTTTCATATACACCTGATATGCTAAATTGAAGATGAATTTAAACCTACATTTCTCACCTGGGGAACCAAGTACTCAAATTTATGTGATGTTGAAAAAAACAATGACCTGATTAATTTTATGTGTTTTGAGTGCTTCCTGCATATATGTATGTACACCATTCATGTGCCCAATGCATAGTGCATTGGATCCCATGAAACTGGAAATATAAAGAGTTGTGAGTCACCAGGTAGGTACTAGGAATCTAGCATGTGCTTTCAATCTCAAAGCTATGTTTCTGATCCCCCTTTAGCAATCTTTCAGAATCTATTGTCATCTGTAAATTATTCATCAGTGGATAGTCTTCTCTGCAATGATACTCAACTTGCCTGTCTTCTATGAGGTGGGGGTGAGGTCTTACTTTGTGTTACTACTGAGGGTCAAACATATAGATTAGTTTAACACAGGAAAAATATACTTTATATAATAAGTCATACTTTATTACATGAATACTCTAATAAGGTAGTCTATTTTAGCTACTCTTCTAATGCTGTGACCCTTAGACAAGAAAAAAGAAATCATTCAATTGGTAATTAAAAACATTGACATAGTTGCATAAAATCACAGTTTTAGAGCATATAGAGTATGATAGTAGTGTGAGAACACTGTCAGAAACAGCAGGCCAGCTCCCCACCACCAAGGATGGGGTCTCACAGCCAGACTGAAACTTTCTATTCTGCCCAGGACTGCCTGGGGGAGGACAGATAAGGAAATGGCCTAAACAGAGAACTACCCTGCCTAGAGTGAGATCAGAGAGGGGACTGACTCAACAAAAAGACAATGCCAGGAAATACCACAAGGTGGGCAGGACAGGGCCAAATGGAGGAGACAACCTCCCCATTCGAGTTGATCAATAATTTTAAATGTTGCTCCGGGTAACCAATGACAGTCATCCAACTCAGGGGACAGCTGAACTCCCCGCCAAAATGTTTATAAAAAGTGTATGCTTTGTGAGCTCAGGGTCTCCTCTTGCCTGCATGTTGGGGGACCCCAACGTACATTGGAACAATAAACCTCTTGAAGATTGCAGTGATTTTGGTCTCTGTGGCCTTATTGAGTGGGGGTCTTCCAACGGACTCTTACAGTAGAGCAAATACATGGTAGCATGAACTGCTAAGAACTCACATCTTGATCTGCAAGTTGGAGGCAGATAGACAACACTGAGAAACCTCAAAGTCATTCCCAGCAACACAATTCCTCCAAAAAGTCCATAATTCTTTTTCCTTCCAAATTGATTTCACTGTATCGCAACCATACATTCAAACATATAAGCCTATGGAGACCATTTTCCTACAAACCAATACATGGATATTAATAAACCTGGTTATCATAGGAACCACAGTTCCTCAAGAGACACCTATATTGAACATCAATCCACTTATTTGTCTCTCATACCTTAACTAGTTCTTCAGTTCTATATTGAAATGAATTCACTTAGTAGACATCTCCATGTACTCTCCTATGAAAAACATCTCTGAATTTCCCTTCAACACAAAGAAGGGGCCTTAGCCCCACATAAGGCACATGAGAATAGAGAAAAATGGGAATCTTTACTACATGGAAATTGATACTGTGTTGGTTTGCTTTACAGTCAGGTTCTTGACCCCTCCCCCATTGTGCGACACTTAATACTTTCCCAGCCAATATTTGTTACATAAATGAGTTAAGAGTTTATAATTGGATTTCAGTTAGAAGTTAGTAATTAAAAACATTGACATAGTTGCATAAAATCACAGAAGTCCAGAATCCAGGACATGCACAGTATGAGGAATGAAAATAGGATTCCTAAAATTTCTACAAAGGCATGGCCTACAGAGGGTTAAGAAAGAACATATGGCAAAATACGTGAATAGATATGGGTTTGAAGACAAGAAAATAGGTATTAAGAAATTAGAAATTGCAATTAAAATAGAAGTGGGGAGACTATTGGGAGAAATGAAATAGTATTACTATAAATAATCTAGGGAAAGGTTTGAAGAAATATTCAAAGTCCATAATATAACACTGTAGAAGATCCAGGCGCCAAAATCTCCCAAATCAGTGTTTCATTTGATCAAAAGGAAACATTTCCTTTTGACTTTTTTAATCAAAGTCTCTAGGTTGGGCATGTTTCTCAAAGAGCTAAATGAATAGCTGAATTTTCTTACAGATCAAGGGGGGATGCGATTGACTTTGCTCATAGTTCTGAAATTAAAAATGAATACTTCATTTTTTGTTTCATATGCCTGTATGATTATTTGGGGAAATAATTTGTATCTGCTTCAGCTTGAAAAAATGGATGCATTCTGGAAAAAGCAAAATGGGCATTGTTTTTCCAATTTGGAATCCATCTTTAAGAAATAGATGGGATCCTCCTTTAACTACCTTGGAGTCTTGGGTTATGTTTGTATCTGTCAGCCTAGATTTACTGACAAGAGCCTAGCAAAACTATCTTCTGAGAGGCTTCACTCAGCAGCTGACTGAATCAGATGCTAAGACCCACTGGCAAACATTAAACTGACTTAGGGAAATCTTGAGGAAGAGTTAGGAGAACAAATAAGGCATCCAGAGGAAATAGGGACTTCACAAGAAGACCCACAGAGTCAACTCACCTGGACACATAGGGCCTCCCAGAGACTAAACCAACAACCAAAGAACATACAAGGTCAAACCTAGGCCCCCTACCCATATGTAGCAGATGTGTAGTTTGGTCTTTATGCAGGTTCCCCAACAACTGTAGCAGGGGCTGTCCCACACCCTGTTACCTGCCTGTGAATCCTGCTTTCTTAACTGGGCTGTCTTGTTTGGCCTCAGAGGAAGAGGAGTCACTTCTAGTGCCAGGGTGGGTTGATATGCATGGGGAGGTGACCTCTCCTTCACAGAGATGAAGAGGAGGATTGGTGGAGGGGCCATGTGAAGGAATAGTGGGAGGAGAGTGTGGGCTACAATCAGGATGGAAAGTGAATGAGTAAATAAATTAATGGAGAATTACACATTAAAAAAACAAAAAACAGAGCAAAGCAAAAGAAATAGGTTAGGGAGTGAGCCTTATAAGGACCTTATATTTATTTTGGGTAGGTAATCTCATTTCCACCAATAATTACATCACGGAATCTATGACATTGTATTTAAACTGGCAGTTTAAAAAAAATTACAGGATATATTGACCCAATAAATAACTTTGATTCCTCTGTCAATATCTTTAAATTTTATTTTTAAGTTTTATATTTTAATTTTTTTGAAATTAAAATAAAGTCATTTCATTTTCTCCCTTCCCTTCTGTCCCTTCAGTGCTTCCCCAAGAACTGTGTCCTTTGCTCTCTCTGATAAGACTTCTGTTTCTTTAATTGTTGTTGCATTTCTCTTTCTCTCATATGATTCCAATCTTGCCCATTTGACATTAGATAAGCAAATCCTGCTCTCAGTATTTCTTGGTTCTCTATAATTCTTTAGGGTTGAAGCATCATGCGCTATCCCTCTTCTATCTTAGCATGTTTATTAGTGTCATCCTTGTTCAGGTCTTGCTCAGGCAGCCTTGATGATGAGATTTCATGGATGTAGTTCCTTGGGAATTTTTACAAGATGCAACTTCACACCAAACATCCTGTTCTTCTGACTCTTACAATCTTCATGCACATTCTTCCACTGCGATCCCACAGCCTCAAGGGGTAGGAGTTGTTTTTGTAGCTAATTCTCCCTTTCATTTCTGAAGCTATATGCTCATGTGAGCAAATACCTGTGATATTGTACTCTATGAGTAATGTGATTAATGATGATATGGCAGATCACATGTAGATAGAGATGAAGACATGAAGTGTGTGCTGCTTCTCTGTAGGGAAAGGAGATGTTAATGAAAACAGAAAGGAACAAGCTCTGATCTTTCAGGTATCACCAAGCAAAGGAAAGAAGTGAACTCCTTCATTTCATCTTCCATTTAATTATTCTGATACACCTTTTCCCTTGTCTTTAAAATCCCTACACTACTTTTTTTTTCTAAGTTTTTTTATTTACATTCCAAATCATTTCCCCTTTCCCGTTTCCTCCCTTCCCGAAAGTCCCATAAGTCCCCTTCCCTCCCTCTGTTCCCCATTCAACCCCCTCTTGCTTCTCTGTCCTGGCATTCACCTACATCCAGTCTTTCCAGGACCAGGGGTCTCTCCTTCCATCTTCTTGGAAATCTATTGATATGCGAATTGTGTCTAGGGTATTCTGAGACTCTGGGTTAATATCCCCTTATCAGTGACTGCATACCATGTGTATTCTTTGGTGATTGGGTTACCTCACTAAGGATATTTTCCAGTTCTGACCATTTGCCTAGGAATTTTGTGAGTTCATTGGTTTTAACTGCAGAGTAGTATTCCATTGTGAAAATATATCACATCTTCTGAATCCATTCCTCCGTTGAGGGACATCTGGGTTCTTTCCAGCTTCTAGCTATTATAAATAAGGCTGCTATGAACATAGTAGAGCATGTGTCCTTATTGCATGCAGGTAAAGCCTCTGGGTATATGCCCAGGAGTGGTATAGCAGGATCCTCCGGTAGTGTCATGCCCAGTTTTCTGAGGAACCAACAGACAGCTTTCCAGAGTGGTTGTACCAGCTTGCAATCCCACCAGCAGTGGAGGAGTGTTCCTCTTTCTCCACATCCTCGCAGCAGCCATATTTATTTCTTCAGTAACAGCTCTCCATAGTCCTCTCGAATAGATGTATGGAATGGCAGAACCTACGTGAACAGAGAGCTAAAAACAAGATCTTTATTCCACCCTTCTCCGAAGGCTAAGAGAAAAAAAAAAGTATGAAAAGAGTTACTGCTGGTTTAAGAAATTTAAAAATGTAACCCTTAAGAGACTTTACACTCTATACTCATTTCAGTCAAAGTTTAAAATGTGTCTTATATCTTGATAATTCCAGCTTTGAACCCCCAAAAAGAGCACAGTGATTCTCTTCTGTCTGGAGTACCCTAGTTTGTGACTGATCATTCTAAAAGTTTTCATCATTAGTACCCGAGGAGTCAACTTTATTTTACCTTGGTAACAAGAAAAGTGTGTGCATGTGTGTATGAGCATGTGTGTGTGAGTGTGTGTGTGTACCTAAGTATGAGCACACCTGTACAATTTTGCATGTGCATACAACTCTGCATGTGTGTTTTTTTGTGTGTGTGCATAAATAAGTATGTCCACATGTGTGTGTGTGTTGTTCTCTGTGTGTATGTGTGTGTGTGTGTGTGTGTGTGTGTGTGTGTGTGTTTCTATACTTTCGGTCTCTGGGAAAATGGAGGCAAGTGTTTAGATAGAACTGCAATCTATAGTTTCTTAATAGCAGTAAATGTCTCAAACAGTACATGGAATATCAGTAAGTCACTAGAAGTATCTTTTCATTTAAAATGATTATACTAAATTATTCAGATGAAATAAGTTTTGTTAATATTTTGCTTTTTGTTTGCTTTTATTTTTTCAAATATATTTTTAAACTGGGATCAAATTAAATTAAAAATGCTACATTAATTATTTTAAGGAGAAAACACTTAGATAACAATTTATTTCTTCTAACTGAATAATTTAAGTATTTAGGTATTTTATTCTTTGACTTAAATTTCTTATTTTTCTAAAAACTGGCACAATCATTGCTTGATCTGTAACCTAAACCACTGGTTTGTACCATCTGAGAAGCCTGAGTGAAGAGTTCATGTTCTGGGGTCAGTGTGATAGACTGCCCTATACAGACACTGCAGCCTTGGTCAAGCTGCTTCTTCTTTTGCTTCTCCTTGCATGTCTTTGCATGACACAACTGAATCCAGAGATATGTACAGCACAAAGAGGTAGTACAAATGAGTTTTAAAACCTAACTTCCTTAGCATAGGACTCAGCACATAGGAAGTTGTCAAAGGGGGAAGCTATAATTACCTTAACTATTTTTCACCTCACAACGTGCTTTCTGTCTTAACTTTTTACTAATGCTGATTAATTAAACTAAACTAATCATTCCATTGTCTAGTTTATCTTGCAAGGGTTCATTAATTCCTAAAATGAGAAATTGATGGTACTTTTGAATATTGATGGGAAAGAGCCAAAATTCCTTTCAGCAGTGATTCTCAACCTGTGAGTTCCAACACCCTTGAGGGTCACTTACCAGATACTCTACACAGCAGTTATTTACATTAGGGCTCATAACCATAGCAGAACGATAGTTAAGTTGCAAAAAAATAACTTTATGGCTGGGGGTGGGGTCACTATAGCATGAAGAGCTGTGTTAAAGGGCAGCAGCTTTAGGAAGGTTGGGAACCACTGCCTTTCAGGACAAATGTAGCTCTGCTTCTTTTCATTATTTTTACCGTGAAAGTTTTGGTTATGTGACTAGTTTCCAAAAACACGTTCCAATCTTGATGTTCTATGACTTATAAAAGAAGACTTTGCCATCTGATCCTGGTTTAACACAATCACCTAAAAGAATCACCTATGGGCAGAACTTCAGATGGGTTTTCTAAACCACTGAATTTCACATTTTCTCATAATTAAAAGGAAGGGCAAGAACCTTCTGACTTACATCTTAAGCCCAGGCATGTTTACCTATGCGGATCCAAGAAGTTGACATTCTTCTAATAGTTAGAAAAATTCATTTATTAAAAATATTCCTTAGTGAGACAAAAGATTAAAAAATAGACTTTCATCACTCAAAAAAATAACTTATCTTGCAGTGCTGGAACAGAGCTGATGAATAGTAATGTGTAACAATTTTTGGTGAAGCTGACATTGCTGAGGAGGCCTTCTCTAATAGTAAAATTAAATAGGAAATTAAATAGTAAACTTATTTCTTAGACCTTGTTGAATCTAACAAGTATATTTTACTGTGTAAGAGTGCTTCTTGCTACACAATTACATATATCTTTATTTAAATGTGAAAGACAGTTAGCAGTTCTCATTAAAGGAGATGTAGAAGAGACTTTCATGTATTTCAACATAACTGTACCTGTATAGCACAAAGCACAGAGGTTAAAGCATTGAAGAGCTATGCATTACCAAGAGACATTGGCTAGAAGTTCATATGTAATTCATCACATCCTTGAATGCAGAGCCTGGGATAAAAAAAAAAATAGAATAAAACAAACAAGACACACCCAAAACAAACTTACAATTTAAGCAATTTAGTGGGGCTGGAGAGATGGCTCAGCAGTTAGGAGCACTGACTGCTCTTCCAGAGGTCCTGAGTTCTAATCCCAGCAACCACATGGCTCACAACCATCTGTAATGGAATCTGATGCCCCCTTCTGGTGTGTCTGAAGACAACTACGGTGTAAGTAGATATAATAAATAAATAAATAAATAAATAAGACTTGGTTTAAAAAAAAAGAAAAGAAAGAGTAGTGTGTGTGTTTCATCAAAGCAGTAGTAGTAAAATCAGGATATGTCCTGAACCTGAGGAAATAAACCTTGTAAAGGAAACCTAAAATATATGCACATGTGTGAACACACACACACACACACACACTCATAGGAACTTCTGATTCAACAGTTATTATTTAAAAATTCTGATGTGTGAGTCCATGTGGTTAGCACTGGCAGTAAGCAATAAAGTATGGGCAAAGAGTATATAGGATTTATAAGCCACTAATTAAAACTCAATCAATAAATGTGGTTTTCTTAATATGCTTTGTTAGATTGATCAATATGTATATGAATCTATGTGCATGTTTTTCAGAACAAACATTATTAGTGACTTAAGTGCATTTCTTAACTTAACCTCTTCCCCTCAGTCAAGGATGAGTCAGGAACACAATTTTCACACATGCATGAGCTAAAACAACAAAGTGGCAGAATCCCACAAAATGGGAAATAGGACTAACCAGACAGAGCAGCTTTAGCATCATTTTTCATGTGCACAGCCCTAAGATCGTATGTAATACCTACTAAATTAGTCAACCATAAATTATTCCATAATCACGACTATGCATTTGTGCATATTTCATTTACAGTGTTGAAGTCTCTCAAAAATTATATCTTCTATAACCAGTGCTTGAAGGCTGCACCTTAAGTAGCTTCTTTTATTCTATCTTGAGTAAAATGGTAATATTTGGGCTGAGAAAAACAATAATACCATGATTCAGAACTGCCAAACCAACACCTTATCATTTATATCAATATTCAAGATTTACTAACTACCATCAGTGGAGAGAAACCAAGAGAAGTGATAAGAGGAAGTTGGGGGCTTTTTTCTGTCTATGCTTGAAAGCAATCAGCATTTCCCTCCTTTTCTAAGGATAAAGAAATTGAGACTTGCCAGGAGGTAGTGGTTATGGTTTTTAATTCCAGCACTTGATAAGCAAAGTCAAGTGAACCTCTGTGAATCTGAGGCTAGTTTGGTCTACAGGACAAGTTCCAGGACTATCAAAGATACATAGAAAAACCCCCTTTTGAAAAGGAAAGGGAAGGGAAGGGAAGGGAAGGGAAGGAAAGGAAAGGAAAGGAAAGGAAAGGAAAGGAAAGGAAAGGAAAGGAAAGGAAAAAGAAAGGCAGGCAGGCAGACAAGAAGGAAGGAAGGAAGGAAAGAAAGAAAAAGAAAGAAGAGAAAAAAGGAAAGGAGGAATGAAGGAAAGAGAAAGAAAGTAAAGACAGCAGGAGACTCAGCAAATGTAACTGGTTTGTTTCAGACTCACAGCTCCTAATTGACATATATGAAGTTGTATGTAGCTTGGTCATCTGTCTTTGGAGCCCACTTTCCTAATGAACACTCTAAATAGGCTTCCATGAAATTGAGGCATCTGTGAGAAATCAAGTTATCTTTTCTTTCATATCAGGTGTTCACTATAATCATTTCTACTTTTCTCATAACCTTTGCAATCATCCACTTATTAAGTTGCAACTCTCAGTGTGTGTGGAGTGGGATGGTTACAGATAACATACCAGTGGTTATGTACTCTCGCTCATGCTTGCCAGCTGTTTGTACATAATTTTTATTTGCCCTGATAAATCCTTCGCGGTTTGTTTTTATTTCAAAAAAAACCAAAAACAAACAAACAAAAAAAAACTTCCAATTGGTAGTTTGGTTCCCTTTTCCACTCAAAACACTGTAAACTGATGTATCTTTTGTAAGCATTCTGTCTAAACTCCACCCTACAGTAACCTGGCAAAATCCAGGTATGCTCCTTCCCAACAGCCAGGTAGGCCTGGCAACTATATAAGGGGCTGCTTGACCCTCCTCTCTCTTTTGCCTTCCTTCCTCTTGCTCTCTTACTCCCTCTTGCTCCCCCTCTCTCCCCATTCCCTTGCCCCCTCTCTCCTCATGGCTATGGCCAGACTTTACTTCTCTACTATCTCCCTCTGCCTTTCTCTGCCACTACTACCCTCTTAACTCCCAATCTCATGCCCTGAATAAACTCTTTCCTATACTATACCATCATGTGGCTGGTCCTTCAGGGAAAAGGGATGCCTTGGCATGGATCCACTGAGGCATCCCCTTCTCTCGTACCTCACCACAACCCCGTAGAACAAATTCTTATACCTCTTTATCATTTTAAAAACACATCATCTATGACTTCAGGTTCACAGATTCCAGATGAACCAAATCCAAGTCTTGCAGTGGGTAAGCATCTCATGGAAATCCTGTTGGCCACATACCACAAAGTCTAAAATCACATGACTTCTTCCTCTCCAATTTTGTAAATTACTCTCCCTACCTTCGTCAGCACAGGTAGTGGTTAATGAAGGTTAAATCATTCTAATTTACTTATATGTGCGCCAATGTCATGTTCAGCTCTGTGACAGGTGTCAGGCAAGCACACATGCTTTCTTCCAGAAGACCCACATGAAGGCCTTCTATCACTATCAAATGCCATATGGCAGAAAAGTCATGTGACCTGTAGAAAATTGGCCCATTTAGCTTCTTTAGTCTGCTGTTCCTCCTCTACTGAAGAAAGCAATGTATGCAATGTCCTGAGGTTGTCCTTAACAATGCACTAGCCGATCATTACCTTGTAATGTCTTGAGGTTATCCATAGCAATGAACTAACTAATCATTTTCCCTAGCTCCCTAAACTCCAGTGTCTGAAACATACTGCTTTGAGTTTCTAGCAAAAATATTCTGAGGCATCTACATCACCCCTTTGGAAGCCATTCAATCATCCCCTTCATTTGTGGAATAATTATGGTTCCCTCGTTAGTTCATTAACTTTTCTTTTCCATTAAGTGGTTTGTATTTTTTTTTTGATAGTACCTTCTGGCAGATAAATAGCTGAATGCAAAATTATTTGGAGATGAGAGGAAACCATTCTGTTCAGTAACCAGCAAAACATCCAAAGTAAACCTCTCTCCTTTAGAATGTAACTTCAAAAGCATTATGTGTTGTTATTTACAATTCTAAGGAAGTACTCAAATATACCCAGTTTAATTTTGTAGTGAGACTATTGTTAGACTGGGAAAATAAGAACTAGGGAGGGTAAAGGAGTAGTTCTCCTTTCCTAACAGTTAAAAGGATTGATAAATGGCATTTGCCCTGCCTCTTTTCCCTTACCAATCATTCTTAGAGCCTAGTCTTCACTTCCACTTTTCTTTTTCCATTTGTGTGTGTGTGTGTGTGTGTGTGTGTGTGTGTGTGTGTGTGTGTGTGTGTGTAGTGATGAGACACATGCAGGTAGTAGGGTAGAGGAGCTGCTTACACACAACTGTGTATTATGTAGGCCCAAGTCAATATCTAGAATCATCCTGGCTCACTTTCCATCCTTACTCATTGAGGCAGTATCTCAGAGCTGTTTGATTATGTCTAGGGTTACCAGCCACCTTGCTCAGGGGCCCATTTTATCCTCCCAAGGCTATCCAGGTAGGCTATTTTTCTCATCTAGCATTTACAAGGGTTCTGGGGTTCCAACCTAATATGCTCAAGCACATTAACCACTGAGGTATCTCTCCAGTCCAACGTCTAGTATTTTTAATATTTATACTGTAGGAAAGCTATTTAAAGGCAGAATGAGAGATTGCATTGTCCCTTCATCCTGTTTCCAAGTCCGATGGATATTAGCAAACAGTCAGTCTTGAACAAGGCACAGCGTTAGAGGAAAGGATTGAAATCATGCCTGGTTTCAGTAACTGTTGGGCAAGCTTGAGTCTTTGAAGTTAGGTTCTGCCTTATAATAGAAATTTCAACAACATAAGCCAAAAAATATACACTGCTTCCCTCTATTTTCATAATTCTGTTCATGTAATAGTGCCTCGGGGCTTCATCATTACTGACCATGTTTTTCCTGAACTGCAAATTGCAGACTCAATTGAGTGGCATATTTAAATTTAATGGATATTTACAGTAACCTTCATGTGTATTGTACTATGAAAACTTACTCTTAGAAAACCATTATTTTATTCAAGTTTCTGAGTTTTTATTTTTCTTTCCTTTTCTTTTTTTTTAAATTTGAGTGTTTACTATGTAAATTGTTTTAATAATTTTCCAACTATACAAACCTATATGTGTTAAGGCACACAAACCTCAATGTATATTAACATGTATGTTACAAAAAACATTCAGTAAAATTTTCTTGATAATATTAAAAATATATCTTCTGAATATACCCAAAATGAAATTAGCTGGTAGCTCTTAGTCACTCTTCCCTTTGGATACCTCTCTTCAGCCTTGATGATAGATTTGTCCCATCCTTTCGAATGGAAAAGATTCTAAACTATGGCACTGACGGCAAGGTGATATCTCTGAGGGTCCTTACCTGTTAACCTCCAACAGTAAATTTAACCTGATCTCATTCTAAAGAAAACAGAAGTGTAGTAGGATAGGTTCAAAGTGGAGCAAGTCTGGAATATGATCAGAAAGAAGAGTAGCATATGTGGACTCTGAAAGGGCCGTTCAAGTTTAAATAAAGGGAAGGTTGAAGAAAGGAGTACAGAATACAATAGCTTCCTTCACCTGAACGAGGGCTGCACTGAAAGACATTTGACTTGATTTTGAACAAAGGCACAGATCTGGAACAAAGTGGTGATATGGTCAAAGGGGGAAACATCCTTTCTCAATATGAATAACTTTAACAAATGGCAAGCTTTTTAGTGCCACTAGCTGTCTTGTGTTGAAGTCATACTCTTTTCTTGAGGATAGTCTATTCACTAGAGAACAGACTTACACAGGATGATACACTAAATAATACCTGTATTAATTTACTAAGGCTTCAATACCAAAATATCACAACTAGGTGTCCTTTTCAATTGAAATGTATTTCTTTAAGGTGTGGACAGGTTGCATTTCCCCTGATGCCTCCCTGACTTCCAGATGGCCACCTTCACTGTGTGTCTTCATAAACTTTCCAGTGTATGAATCTGTCCTGCTGTCTGTTGGTCCTTATATGGACACCATTCAGACTGTACTGATTCACAGTCTTCTGTTACATGTACAGCTTTAATGTACTTGTTTCCAAATAAAGTCATATCTCAGTCCAGAACATGAAGGTTTTAGATTATATGGGTCATGTTCATGTTGTCATAGTCATAGATCTCATGGTTAGGGCTTCACCAAAAGAAATGGGCTGAGTAGATGGAAAGCATTGTAGTCTGTCACAATGGTCATGTTAGTTCTCTCTGACTTAACTATAGTTTTTGAGTAAAAGTCTCAGCCTATACTGAAGTCTGCTGCCTGGATGATAGAGACCCTAAATTGAAGGACTGGGCAGAGCTGTCAGCACCTGCTCTAAATTAATTCCTACCACCAGAGGGGTATCTTGTCTTCTGTCTGCAAATATGAGTTAGCCATAAACCTTGCTCTTTGGCTTCTCGTAAATGTGAAGAAGATTAAATTCATTATAATATTAAGTAGATCAGGTGGATTAGCTCTCAGCAGAGTGCAGCTGCCGGCTCTAGCAATGTTGTGACAGGCTCCGCCAACTATGCAATGCAAATATAATCATCTGACTTCAACTGTTTCCAGAGCTTGGCGAGCCTTATGCAGCTATGGGGACAGTTTCATCAAATCTGGTTCCCTCACACATTGGGACTTCACAGTGGCTATTTCAGAGGCCAGAGCACAATGTCTGTGACAGTCACTCAGGATGAATGCTAAAAAAGAGAGGGGGTTAAGACCTAGAATGATGGAGAGAGAAAGATCCAGGCACATGTGTTCATTCTGCTTTTATTAATATAGTTAATATTGATTTAGCTACAAGCAATGTTGCCTGAATTTTGCTTACAGCAGCAAAGTGAAGGTGGGATACAGACAACACAGCGCCCACTCCATTATTGAAGAAGTTTAGTTTTGCTGAGTTTGTGCATGTTTGAGTTCATAACAATATATTATTATCCTGAAAGACTATAATGTCATTTTGCATGCTTGAAAATACAGGGGGAAGACTATCTCTGACTTTGTTGAACTAGATAGGTCAGAGATGAGTTGAAATGAGTTCAGGGAGAACTAACATGGAAAGAGATTGAATTAAGCAGACCAGGGGGAACTCTGCCATAGTTTTAAAGTACATTTGGGTGATATTCTTTAAGCTACTAAAGAAAATATAGAATGAAGTTCTTCATTGGAAAAAGGAAGTAGAACCAGAAAGAATAAATCTGAATGCACAATATGATTATTAAAGACATTATATTCAATATAAAAATGAAAACTATCCACAGGGTATTAAAATGATGTGCTTTCTGGACAAGCATGAGGCCACGAGTTTGAATCCCCAGTACCTATATAAAAAGCCCAATGCTATGTGGTTGTAAGACTAGCACTATAAGGCAGAGATAGTTGAACAGTCAATCAAGCCAATCAGTGAATTTCTTTTTTTCTGAGAGACCCTATTTGAAAACAAACAATCAAAACCAGCAAGCCAACCAACCAACCAAAACAAAAAAAATAAAAAAATAAAAAATGAGGAGCCATAGAGGAAGATACCAGACTCCATATTGGTACATACAGGTTGACTTATATATACATAAAAACTTCTACAGATAGATCCCACATAACTCTGTGTGTGTCTATCTCTTACACACACACACACACACACACACACACACACACACACACACCTCTATGTATTTATATAAATAAAGAGTATTCAGTGAAGTTCTTGTAAGTGCAGGTAGATTCATATGCTATGTCATTTCTTTATACAAAGAACTCTTGAATGAGGAGATTGTGTGTACCTGTAACCTAAGAGTAGATGTTCCTAGAGATGAAAATGAACAAGACAATAAAATGCTACCTAAAACCTTTACATGAAAAGGAACTGGCTCTATTCTTTTGTATGCTTTTTCTTAGTCCAGGCTGTGTCTGGAGAGGTTATGTGCTATGTTCTTGTTGATCTCTCAGAAGGACATTAAAAATCAAGAGAATGAAGACATGACATTTGTGAAGGGCATCATCCCTCTGTGCAACCATTCTCTCTGATTCAAAGTGAGTTTATAAACAACATCAGAGGAAGAAGATGCATTTTCAGGTTTTCCATATAGGAAAGAATGCTCTCTACTGTATCCTCTGACAAGAAAACTTAACTGATGAGCAGCAAGGTGCCATACTGCACATGTGAATGGGGAAAGTACACTCTTTCAGTATTCTTGTTCTCCCCCGTAGTATAGATGTATTATGTTCATGGTCTGTTGGTGGCATGTTCACCTTGCTTTCTACTCATATGCTTATAGTATGGGTATTATAAGCAGAGAACAGTTGTGACCCTTCCAAGTGTGACCATTCCACTAGGCTCAAAGCTACTCATGAAGGTAATTCTTTGATTCTTCCCAAACACTCTGGCGATGCATATTTGATCTCAGAATGACAGGTTGCATCCTAAACTTTCTTTGATATTTTTGTTAAGAGTATCAATATAAACACTTGATTTTTTTTCCATCAAAGCCTGAATTGATCCTAATGATAAACTCATTTTCTCCATACCATCATTCTGACCAGTCTCTTAGCCCAATTGTCTCCTTTTGGTCTCACTGTCACTAGCATTATTCTCCTAACACAGTTCCTTACTATGAAATGTCTTCTTAACCATTATACTTCATGCTAGAAAATACTCCGGAAGCATGTCTAATGTGCCACATACTGAAAAAGCTAGAGCTAGCAAGATGAAGCTGACATGATCTAATTGCTAGAGGGAGATTCAGAGTGGAGCATATGATATAGAGTATTTTCACAGGTTTGGGGCATCTACCGAAGAACACATATCTAAATAGTGAGAAGTGTAACTCTGTATACCAGTCCATCCACTGCTTAACATGCACAGTCTAAACATGTTCTTTCCTGTGATAATTCCTAAGAAGGAGACATGTAATTTCTCTGCATATTGATGGCCACCTCTGTGCTGATGGGGATTTTCTGAGCTCTCTTTCTAATTAACCATCCTAATTTACCAGTCCTGACTTCAGACCCGGGAGATGGTATTTAGCACACCCCTTCCTGCTAATCCTTCAGAGTATTTTACTGATAAAATCTGTCTAGAAAGGAGGACTTCTGGAAGGAATCTTTAAACACAGAGTAACATGAAACTAGTTAAAATGTCAAATGCAAGGAAATGAGAGTTCTCAAAGGTGGTTGTTTAGGCAGAAGACAGGGAAAAGAAATTTTTGGCAAAATTCAATAATACATTTTAAATAAAAAGAGAGAAAAGATTTCTTGCTGAGTAACCAGAAAATAAAATTTTAATGTGGAGTTTCTTCACATCCTAGTCTCTTATTTTCCACATTCTGCTGTGTCATCTCAAGTCTCCAAGGGTGCAGAGATTCCTCTCAATGGGCTGATATGTGATGACATGTTATGTTTCTTTGGCTGTGTAACCCAAGAGAGCATAGAGCGAACTTCTTCACAAGAAGGTTGCCCTGCAAGTTTCCAATTTACTGACCCATTCTCAATTACAAGTGCCTTTTACTGGAAGACCTCCTGTTGATGTGTTTGGAGCAAATTTGGAATTTGTCACTTTCTTCTCTCAGTTGTTGAAAGCAAAGTCAGGCAGGGAAATTGCTTCTCGCAAATAATACTCCCATGTCTGTTCCCACAGCCTCAATACCAACTTCAACATCTCATTTTCTTCTTAAAAGGAATTCATTGAAAGATACTCAGGAGCCAGAAGATAATGGCATATTTTAGTGGTATGTGTTGAGGATCAATTTGACTTAAATTTCAAGGTTGTACCTAACTTTCAATGCCTTTGGGAACTTCATTTAGGGAACTGGGAAAGGGGTGAGAAATTAGTAACCAGTAACATATTACCTAAGAAAAAAGATAAAGTGGGCCAAGAGGATAGGCAAGGTCTATTCATTCATTCAGTGTTAGGGTACATAAAGAGGATAGGCAAGGTCTATTCATTCAGTGTTAGGGTACATAAAGAGGATAGGCAAGGTCTATTCATTCAGTGTTAGGGTACATAAAGAGACTCAATTGCTCTGTTCTTTTCTCTTGGTTACTGCAAAACTTGTCAGCACAATGCCCAAAAAGGAAAAGACAGGTCTTGAAGTGAAACTCAAAGCAAAAACAATGTAATAGTAATAGTGATGGGGTAGATATCTTATTTTATCAGCCAATTAATGTTTGAAATATACTGTGGGGAGGCAAAGATTAAGAGGACAGGACAATAACAGCAAATACTACAACAACAACAACAACTACTACTACTAATAATAATAATAGTAATAATAATGATAAAATTACATACTTTTAAATAGCCTCATTTAATTTACAGCTTTAGCAAAATGAAAGCCATTACTAACTGTCCTTTCCAACAACCAGGATATTTAAGCAATAAGAAAGTTGCAACAGTGGGGCAAATCACTCTTCCTCCAACTGAGATTCAGTCTTGGTAGATTGTTTCTTATCCTAGAGTCTATTCTTATGACAATCAAATTGCCTTTTGTAATGCCTATATTGGATAACAATTATGAACATTAGCTACTTTCATGATATAAGAACTCAAACATATTATGAGAGGGCTGGGGATGTGGTCTCGTGCCAAGTTGTGAGTTTGATACCTAGTACTGCAAATGAAACAAAATCCTAAACTTTGATTTATTTTGAATGACAAAATACCACTGACTATATGATCTTTTAAATCTGTCTGCATCTTTATTCTTACTTAACAGATTTTAGATCTGAAGTATGGTCATGGGTCATTACATACATATAAATACAATATGAGTATGTAAATAAACATATAAGAACATTCTTTTTAAAACATTTCATTTTATTAAGATAGGGGAGAGGGAGGAAAGGGTATTGTATTCTTCCATGGATATATTTATATAACTGCTTCACTGAGATTTTCTTCCTCCAACCAGGTTTGCACCAAGGAAAATTTAGTCTTAATATGTTTAATCAGAATAGGTAATTTAATTATTCTCTTAATAGTGAATTATTATAAGAATTAATTAAATATGTGATAAAAAACAAATACTGAATCTTGGAAAAATAAAGAGAGAAAAAAATCCTGAGTTGAGAAAAGAAACAAACAAGCAAGAGCTCTGAATTGCAGGAAGCCATGACAGTGAAAGCAAGAATTGCAATTTTATTGGTTTTCCCCCTTTTCCTTGACCCCTAGAGAATACACAAATAAAATCAATTAATGGGCCTTGAAGAAGAATCACTTTAAACTGTTCAATTAAATCCTGCAATGCAGAGAACAGAAGGGAGGAAAACCACACACACACACACACACACACACACACACACACACACACACACAATAAATACATCTTAAAAAATGGACTTGTCAGAGGCGCCAGGGTCCCGACATGCACCATTACTGACGGATCGAATAGCACTTCCATTAACACCATAATCTTATAGACTCCACAGGCTGTAAAAAGGGGATTTACTTTAATCAGGTTTGGTTAGGACTGAATCTGAGATGTGCTACAAGTGAAATAAAACATGACCTCCACATCTTTGATTTTGCTCCTGTGCTGGTTCCCTGGTATGTAATTTGCCATCCAAGATGGGTCATCCTTAATGACTACGTTCCGCTGGTACATTTCTCCCTGGTTTTGTAGTGAAAATCATTAATCCAAGCCTGCAATATTCCTCCTTAACTATTTCCTTTCATCAAATGATTTAACAAGTATCATCACCACAGAGCTAGCTTTGTATACTCTCCTGAGCAAATACCTAGTTCCAGCCTTTCAGAATTGCTGAAGACATTACCAGGAAAGGCATCTAAACAACTCTCTCTGTCAGAGCTCCAGGTAGAACCTTTATTATGCTAATGTGCTCTCTATAGGGGTTAGGGCATGCGGTGTTGACAGCACCTATGCGCCTAAGGGACATTTTTAGAGCTTCTCCAGAGATTTATGTTCCATAGAAAGCACTATGAGAGACACTGACTTAGGCAGCTTTATTTCTCACTCTGTAAATTCCCCACAATAACTTGATTGCAGCCTGGTTGGTAATAAGCACTCACCCAGAGGGTGGCCATGGTGACTCCAGCAGGCCAGGTGAGATGAATGGTCATTAAGGAGCCTGGGAAGTCTATAAATCTAAAGGTGTCAGAATAATCTTTGCGGCTGCTTTTTGCTTCATACTTCAGTCTTCCCAATTTATCACAAGACATCAGCTCAATATGCAGCTGGATTTCTTCCCCCTTCCACACAGAGGAAGGGATATGGAAAGATAGGTAACATCTTATCAGTTGGCAGTTGCTGTTGTCCCATCTTTACCTGCAGTTCCTTGGGTTTTCAGGATTAAAATCAACTAAGTTTTGTTCTGTATAGATTTTTTAATTTGTAAGAATAATAAAGACCACTAACCCATAACCATTTCATTGATTCCCATAATGCTATATGGACTTGAATGATCATACCTCAATTTTAGTTGCTAAAGAGCAGATCCCTAGAGAATACAAAAATAAAATCAATTCATAAAGACCATTAACCCATAACCATTTCATTGATTCCCCATTATGCCATATAGACTTGAATGACCATACCTCAATATGAACTGCTAAAAAGCATTGGTATGACGTGGGAGTCCCCATTTTTATCTGAAAATCCTGGCCCTTTTTATAGGTGGGTTTTATTTATTTGCATCTGTATTGACTTGTTCCAGGGTTTTGATTATGAATGATTTCCAACTCAATACAACTCCAAGTTCTTCAATATCTGCTTGTTCTCTTACCACCTAGAAAGCCATAAGAAGGAGAGTGAAGAGGGTAGATTTGTTTCTAAAAGTAAGTAGGAAATTTTTCCCTTAGGAAGAGGATGGTAGAAAATTCTACATCAGTTGCTGGATTTTAATTACGTTTCTATGTCAGAAGTTCAAAGCAAGCACCAAAGGGTAATCTGGAGAGGAACTGATTGAAATTAGAGTATAAGGAAGAAAAGGAGAAAAGGAAAAACCAAGGAAAAAGAGCAACAAAGTCACATGAAAGGCAAGGCAAGAGGCAGGTTGTCTGTTGAAGGAATCCCAGGGAAAGAACACAGGAGGAAGCAAGCAAATATGGTAATAGCAGCATAATAAAGGCCCCCAGGTTGAAGGATCTAATGGAAGATTTGGTCATAGAATTACAAGGTTAATTCCAGAAGCATTTCTAAAAGCCCCCCAAAGCATAAAATTCACTTTCAAGGAGCTCCAATTTTAAAAGCTCCCCAGAGGCGTGTAATAGAAAAGGGCTTTTAAATGCTATTTCTATCCCCCCCCCCTGTTTTCCTTAGGGGCTATCTCAGAGGGATGATTTATTGTCTATTATATTTAAAGTGACATAGCCAATTTTGAAGGCCCACTGCTGTGATGCTAGGCTAGCATCAAAGAACATGGGATTGCAGAATGTACTCTGTAGACAGCTAGTTGCTACCTGGCTTCTGTTTGGCTTTGGGCATTGTGACTTGCAGAAAAGGAGGAAGAGAGGCTCATGGAACTCTAGTATTATAAGTAGAAGTGATGCATAGGCATATGTAACTGAGACCAGTTATTGAAAAAAATACAATGAAATGTTGTTTTTCCCTTGACAACATTTAAAAAATATGATAAAGGGAAATTCTGTAAATGATAGTGATATTTATTTAGGAATAACCAAACCATAGTAAACTGCAAGGACGTCCAAGCACTGGGGCAAGGGGAATGTTTTTTGAAGTCAAACCTGAAGGTGACCTGTAGTGGCTATTCCTGGTTGTCAGCTTGATTAAATCTGGAATGAACTAATCAAGAATTGGAAGGCTCACCTATAAAACACTATAGAGCTGTAATCCTTGTTTACAGCATGATTGGTCTCAGTCCAAGGTTGATGGACACTGGTAGCATATGTTTATGAGGAAGTACCTTTAGTGTAAAGTTGTGGTAGCCAATGAGCAATCTGGGGACTAAGGAGTTCTTCTGTGACAGTGTTCATAAGTCAATCATAAACCATGATATTTTCTTTATAACCACCTTGATTTCATTTATTTTTGTACATAACTATTGTATATAATTATGAAATAATAAAGAATGCATTATTTTAAATATTTTATTATTATTAAATTAATGTTTATCATTTCATAAATTTGTTATAAGTAATCCCGTTTTTGTTGTAACAACTTTTATATATGCTTTTTGCTATCACTAGAGAAAAACTGATATATTTTTGAAAGATAAGTAAATATACTTTCCTTAGAAATAAGAGGGAAAGTTATTCTTCAAGACATTAAGGAGTACCTCTCCTTCATTTCTTTAGCAAATTCTTATGGTGTTTACCGTGCTTCCTGTATATGAATTTGTACCAACACACTGAAAGCTTTACAATTAGTACACTAAGTTAAGACTGTGAAGGTTTTCATTGCTCATTTCTTCCACAGTTTAATATTTTATGGAATTGGGTGCATTTTGTCAAGTACTCATTGTATCAGAACATTCTGAAGGTACTTTGCCTACATATGGTCTCTAATAAAGCAACTTATTAGAATAATATGAAAACTCAAATATGTTCTCCGTCCATATTCCATTTTCCTCAAATATATTTTAATATCTTCATGATTCACGTTACATTCACTGTACAAATTCAGAAAGTATGGGAAATCAAAAGAAAAAGGAAGACCACCAGAAACCTTATTATCAAGTTTTAAGAATTGTTAACATTTTACTTACTCTGTCTTTCAAAATATACCTATGGGGAGGAGGGGGACCAGTAGGGGAGATGGCTCAATTAAAGTCTTTCTGAATACCTGGTGCCTATGAGGACCTGAATTCCATGCTCAGAACCCATATAAATGCCAGGTGGCTACAGGAGGCCACCAGTAATTCTATTACTCCAAAGTCAGAGAGTTTCAAAACAAGCAGGTTAGCTAATGTAGTTATATGAACAATTTCTGGCTTAAGCTAAAAGACTGCCTCAATGGTGACCAATTGAGGAATGCATTAATTTTGGGCCTAAACACCCATGTGACACACACACACATTTAAATGCAAATGCCTAAATTGACACATACCACATATACATACTAGTGAAAAAAGAAAATCTGGTATCTATGAGAATGAAGTTTTACTATGACCTTGTAAATGAAATCTTTTTTTTTTCTTCTTTCACAATGCAAGTAAAATACTTCATTTAAAAGTCTAACAAGCTAAAAATACGTGTCATTCATTTATAAAATATGTTTATAGTTAATGCAGCAAATAGATTTGTATATATTTCAGGTTGACATATACCTGAATGCATATTTTAGTAAAATTATTCTCTTAAAATTATCTTATTTTTAGAAATAAAGCTTACTTTTAAATTAATTTGACCTACTTAAGGCTACTTTTAAGGATTTCATAAAACTTGCTGGGGGATTTGTTTTTTGGAAAAAATCATCCAAAAATGTCCTTAAAGTCTAATTCTCCACCAACAGTAGCAAGCAGCATCTCTACTAATTATTGCTTTTTAATATTTACCTTCCCATATATTTATGCATATAAGTCACACGTGTGGATATTACAGAGGCCAGAAGATATCCTCAAGAGTTATTATTTCAGACAGTTGTGACCTGTCTACCATAGGATAGATATTTGGGAGCAAGCATCCCCTGGAAGAGAAGGAAGGGCCAACACTTAACTGTTTAACCATTTCTTCACCTCTAACCTGTTCGCTGTTATTTTTAAATAAAGAATTTTATATAATTTTAGGGTACATTTATAGTTCTCATGAAACATATAGTGCATTTCAATCACAGCACATGATGAAGCTACATTCTAATTTTAAAAATCAACTCTCTAGATGTCATTGCTGGCGTCAACTACAGATATGGTATTTACAGAACACAGTGTTCACACTAGAAAAGAAGTCATTTAGAGCAAGTATAGGTGTGACATTTACTTATATTTTCCTGGTAGCAAAATCTGAAGTTTCTCTTTTTATTAACAAATACCAACAACATCCTGCTTCTTCAGAAGAGACAATGCTATTGATGGCACATGCTAAAATGGATTCACTTTGTGGAATTTTAATACATACGTATTTAATAGTAAACACAACTTGTGGTCAATGGAGTGATGACAGATCTAAAACCTTATTGGTTTAGTTTTGAATATTTTATATCTGCCCTGCATAAATTCTTCAGAATTCATTAAAATAGACCCTATGGTACTGTGGGCATTAGGTTATAAGAATGTTATAAGAATAACATTACTGTGCTTGGCCCATTCTGATAGAAAGATGAACTTTTTAATACTTTTAGGATCAAGTTAGCAAAACTTTTTATGATTTCGTAGTCTTCCCTGAACCAATGGAGCAGCTCCAAGGAGTTTTACAGGTGAGAAAACTGAGACTTATCTCTCCTAGGAGAAACCTGCCAATGGGGTTTTGCTTTGTTCACTGGGCCTGTGAAAAAGAATTTTCTGAGACTCAAAGCTAAGAAGAAAAGTTTTAGTTCATTTTATTAAAAAAAAAATATATTTTCCTCCTGGAACTATTCCAGCCTGCAACCCTTCGCTCGTCTCCTGTTTGTCTGGGTTCTGTCTAGAAAGGTCAAACAGACTGTGAAGCCGACATCTCAGGTTGAGTCAAGACAGCTCTTCTGTTACGATTCCCATATGGCAAATGACACATGACATAAACATCTATACTAGTCCAGGAATTAATGACTTGATGCTGAGTATTCTGTGATGTTCATTGTTCATATTTGTTTAAATATCTTAACTTTCAAGGCTGATTTCATCTAATCAGAGCTCCTACTTAAAATTTTTTATTTGGTTTTGTTATCCTTTATAATAGTACACATCTCTACTTTTAATCTATAATTTACATAGAGAGTCAACTCATGTATGCACCGGTTTCCTCATGACTTTCTAATTGTTGATCACTAAGAAGGAAAAGAAGGCATGTGGATTAATCTATACCCTGGTTCTTAGGTTGTGATATTTTTTTAAAGGTGATAGATGAAAATTGGAGTATTTACATTTTTTTCTTCTCTATTTTCTATTCTAATATTAAGAGTAGAACCAATGTTTAGCATTTTGGAGACCTATAAAACTAATATTTGGTAAATAGATACAAAAAGGGAGTCAAATACTCACCCTGTTTATGAGTATTTACTTTTGACAGCAGAGATTTAGAAAAAACTTGCCCCTCCCTTGAATGACTCTATTCTTATTTTCCATAATTCTTATAATAACTTACACTAAAACAGTACTTACTCTATTTCAGTAACTAATCTGTAGATTTAAATTTAATAATAATAATAATCCAAAGACCCAAATGTAGGTTGTTATATACATTTTAAATTGGAACTAGCTATAACAAAGTGAAAGGCCCAAGGTATTTCATCCAGCAAAAGACTCAGTCAGGATTTGAATGAAAGGAGCTAACAAATTCAGTAAACAGTCTCAAACCCCACTCAACTCTTTCACATATGTCAGTCATTGTTGTCAGGGTCTATGTTGTTTCTTGAAGTTTACTGATTCTCTTAAGGCTACCTATGGTATACATAAAACTAAAAACTGAGTATTCATTAAACTGTTACATTTCCTAGTGATATAATTTATTAGATTATTGATGTATGTCAAGACATTGTATGCTTCACATAGATACATAATGACTTGTGAAAGTTTTGCAATGTAGTAAGAACAAAGAATCTCAGAATTAGAAGTGGCTCAGAAGCCAAGTAATCCAAATGTGAGTCTTTTTGGCAATGAAAGTGCTATTGCTGGTTGCTTTTATGCCAATTTACTTTTGAATATCCTTGACAGTTAGAAAACTCACTAGGTATTAGAAACACCATTCTACTTGTTAAAATATATTTACCCTGGAGTCAAAGCCTCTGTTTTGAAACTTCTGCCCAGTGCTTTGAAGAGTTTACTTAAAATAACTCAAAGTTTTTCACTTCGAAAACAAAGCCTTTGAAATGGCCTGATTAATCTGTCTTTATTTCTTCAATGATGCTTGCCTTCTCTCGATCAGTTCACTCAACCATTATTCAATTGACAGCGTTCATGGCTTTTTCACCATTACAGATAATTCATTTGATGTCAAATTTGCTGACATTTTAAAATATGGGTAGCAGTAAAATATTTTCCTATCAATACAATAAATAACATGGAAATAGATCTGTGATGACTCAGGTCAAGGCACTGCATTAATATAAGTTTGAGAGTACAGAGGAAATCTTGACAGTATCCACACATGGCTGATTCATGATGAGGCTTGTAGACAACTATAATGGTTAACTGATATCTGACACAGTAAAACTTCACTCACCAATTAGTACTTATGGAGAAGTGATTGACTAACATGAAGTTCATTTTTGTACACAAAGGATTTCCTTTCATTAATTTTGTCTTCATTTTATACCATATCTTTTACCCAGGACAGTTATTTTCATTTTGGTAAATATGTTGATTGTACTGCTAGATAGAGTCTGATGAATATGTAAGTAAGTCAGTGTATAAATGATACATAGATAGAGAGATATATGCATTACACATTTATTATATCACAAGCATTTCTTCCTATAGCAGTCTTCTCCCTTATTCCTAGAGAAAAGAAAAGTTACAGGAATTAACAGTAAATCAGATCTTTTCATAATGGAAAAAAGTTTGATTTTATATTTTTGAGAGTACAAAATACCCAGGTATCTCCATCAGCCTTATTGAAAACGAGGAGGTGTCAACGAAAGGCGCAGTATCAATGGGCCATAGATACAGGTCAGGGTAGAACTTCAGTTAAGAAGTGTTTTGATTACTGCACTTAACACTGCGTTCTATCTCCTCCGCGGTTTTCTTCTAACACGTGTGCTTTCTTGTCCCTTAATACTATTTCAGATGATCTCTTCAAATGCACAAGCTATGCTCTCCAAATTACATACCACTGTTTCCTGTTTCCCAATGCATGACATTTTATCAAAAGTAGTTTATTAATTGCAAAAATGGGAGGAACAAAATTTGAATTGGCTGACAGGTGAGCTAACTTTGCATGAAGATTCAAGCCCCTGCATAATTCTCCCAAATTTATTTGTTATTGCTCCAGGGACGCTTACTCTAAGATTCAGCTTGCTGGATTAGTGCTGTGTGCACTGAGATTCCACTCTCCCCTGACCCTCTTGGCAGTATCAGACACCATCCTTGCTCTGCCTGGCTCCGGTGAAGCCAAACTTCACAGGCTGCTTCTAACATTCTAAATGCTTTCTTCCTTAATCAAGCTGAGCATTGCTGCACCCCCCCCCCCAGTCACCCTCTGCACTTAATTGACCAATAGAGCTAGACATATGGAGACTGGAATCCCAAACGCAAATCAGCAGTTGTCAGAAGAGATTAATTCAAACAGGAGGTAGCAAAACACTTGTTTTCCCCCCCTCCTCATTCTGTGCTCATTTTCGGCAGTCTGATGAGAGGAATGATTATTAATAACTCCAGCTGTGCCCTCAGGCAGATGCCAAGAACTTCAGTGAACCGATTTCTGCCTCCCCAGCTCCCTTAAGCCTTTCTTCTGGAGATAGCTTCTGGCCCTTTGGTTAACCAGGTGGCACTGGGGTGAGCCTGGCACTTTGATAGCAATGAGTCAACTCTAATCTGCAGAATTCTCTCTGATATGAGTCCAGCTGAGAGATTTTCCATTACTGCCAGAAGCGAAGATGAGCACGTCCCTATTTGACATCTAATTTCTCCAGGGCATGCTTCCCAACTTGTTAGTTGTTCTGTCAATATGTATTCGGTTCCCTCGTTTATTTATTTGGTTTTCTTGTTTGTTTGTTTTTAATGTTTCAGCACTTTTCTAGGCTTAGTGCAAAAACAGAAATACTTTTTGTATAGTCATTGTCCCCAAGATCATGAAAAGAAGACTGTAAACAGTTGTTTGATAGCCAATGTGTCAGACATTGGATTAACCACTCAAATTTAGAGGTTCATGTCAATTGCTTTGTCATTTGTTCATGAAGAGGCATTTTTCACGTGACTGAAAACACTACTAGATCTGACATGAAGGAAAAGAAAAACAATCTGTTGGCTCATATGCCAGAGAAAGAAGTACATTTCATTTTCAGTCAATGTTGGAGCTAGGAGATCCTGAAGACCCCTGAACTCTGCATCTCTGGCTACCACTTACATATGTACAATATCCGTATATTTCTAAAGCTAAAATCTGCAACCAGGCTATCTTCAAATCTAGAGAACTGTTCTCAGTCATTGCTAATGGTGTCCTAGGCTGAACTCTTGCTCATCTAAGACTGAGAACTTAGAGTCTAGATCTACTGTCTGAAGGTATTGTCTAACCTAGAAGCTAAAAGTTGATCAGGGTTTAAAACTAGCTTCAAAGAAAATCCATCATTTTGGGCAAAGTGATTCCACTCTTTGTTGATGTTCTTGATTTTTGTTTGGTTGGTTGTTTGGTTGATTGGTTTGGTTTTGTTTTTGGGTTTTTGTTTGTATGTTCGGTATTTATATTATCTATAAGAAAAGGAAGGCTTAAGAACCTTGCCAGGTCTGCTGCAGTGAAGATTCCATCTCCTGATACTTCCTAGAGAACCAGCCACTCAGGGCAGTTGGTAAGAACCTCCCCTCCCACCTCTGGAGGCCCAGAGCTACTGCCAGGGGTCCAGCAGGGCTCACTACCGAGCAACCACCGAAAGCTCTGCCCTTCCGAATAGTAGTCCCCTTTGATCCTTCTCCCCCTCCCACCACCGAAAACCCTTTCTGCTGTGGCAGAACCTTGCCAGGTCTGCTGCAGTGAAGATTCCATCTCCTGATACTTCCTAGAGAACCAGCCACTCATGACAGTTGAGAACCAGCCACAAAGAGCATTTGCAGTCCCCTTCAGTTCACTCTTTCCTTTCTGCTGCTGCCAGCCCTTTCTGCTATGGCAGAAACTTGCCAGGTTTGCCACAGTGAATACACTATCTCCTGATACTTCCTAGAGAACCAGCCATTTAGGGCATTTGGGAACCAGGCACTCAGGGCATTTGCTCTTTCTGCTGTGGCAGAATCTTGCCAGGTCAGCCACAGTGAAGACACCATCTCCTGATACTTCCTAGAGAACTAGCTGCACTCAGGTCATTTGGAGTGTGGAGAGGTCTGGGAGCAAATGAGAGGTGCTCTCCCTGGAGAGCCTACATACCTGTGTGCCCAGAGAGAACGGGAATCCCAGGAGTACATATATATAGGCTTGCAGGACAGATAAGCCAAAATCAGAGACAGCAAAACCAGCTAACACCAGAGAAAACTAGATGGCAAAAGGCAATCACAAGATCATTACCAACAGAAACCAAGGCAACATGGCACCATCAGAACCCAGTTCTCCCAAAAGAGCAAATACTGAATATCCCAACACACCGGAAAAGCAAGAGCTGGATTTAAAATCACATCTCATGATACTGATAGAGGACTTTAAGAAGGACATAAATAACTCCTTAAAGAAATACAAGAGAACATGGATCAATAGGTAGAAACACTTAAAGAGGAACCACAAAAATCCCTTAAAGAAACACAGGAGAACATGGGTCAACAGGTAGAAACTCTTAAGGAGGAAACACAAAAATCACTTAAAGAAACACAGGAGACCATGGGTCAACAAGTAGAAGCCCTTAAAGAGGAAGCACAAAAATCCCTTAAAGAATTTCAGGGAAACACAAACAAGTGAAGGAACTGAACAAAACTATCAAGGATCTAAAAATGGAAGTAGAAACAATAAAGAAATCACAAAGTGAGACATCTCTGGAGATAGAAACCTTGAAAAGAATTCAGGAGTCATAGATGCAACTATCAACAACAGAATACAAGAGATAGAAAAAAGAATCTCAGGTGCTGAAGATACCATAGAAAACATTGACTCAACAGTCAAAGAAAATGTGAAATGCAAAAAACTTGTAACCCAAAACATCCAGGAAATCCAGGACACAATGAGAAGACCAAACCTAAGGTTTATAGGTATAGAGGAGAGCAAGTATTTACAACTTAAAGGGCCAGTAAATATCTTCAGCAAAATTATAGAAGAAAACTTCCCTAACCTAAAGAAAGAGATGCCCATTAACATTCATGAAGCCTACAAAACTCCAAACAGACTGGAACAGAACAGGAACTCCTCCCGACACATAATAATCACAACACCAAATGCACCAAACAAAGAAAGAATATGGAAAGCAGTAAGGGAAAAAGGTCAAGTAACATATAAAGGCAGACCTATCAAAATTACACCAGACTTCTCACCTGAAACTATGAAGACTAGAAGATCCTGGGCAGATGTCATACAGACCCTAAGAGAACATAAATGTCAGCCTAGGCTACTGTACCCAGCAAAACTCTAAAATACCATAGATGGAGATAACAAGATATTCCATGACAAAACCAAATTTACACAATATCTTTCCACAAACCCAGAGCTTCAAAGGATAATGGGTGGAAAATATCAACACAAGGCTGGAAACTACACTCTAGAAAAAGCAATAAAGTAATCTTCTTTCAACAAACCCAAGAGAAGATAGACACACAAACAGGATACCACCTTTAACAATTAAAATAACAGGAAGCAACAATCACCTTTCCTTAATATCTCTTAACATCAATGGTCTCAATTCCCCAATAAAAAGACATAGACTAACAGACTGGATACATAAACAGGAGCCAATATTTTGTTGCATACATAAAACTCACCTCAGTGACAAAGACACTCATTACCTCAGAGTCAAGGGTTGGAAAACAATTTTCCAAGCAAATGGTCCCAAGAAACAAGCTGGAGTGGCCATACTTATATAGGATAAAATCAACTTTTAACCAAAACTTGTCAAAAAAGATGAGGCAGGACACTTCATACTTATAAAAGGAAAAATCTACTTGAGATGAACTCTCAATTCTGAAATTCTATGCTCCAAATGCAAGGACACCCACATTCAAAAAAGAAACTTTACTAAATCTTAAAGCACACATTGCACCCTACACAATTATAGTGGGAAACTTCAACACCCCACTCTCAACAATGGACAAATCATGGAAACAGAAACTAAGCAGAGACAGAGTGAAACTAACTAAAGTTATGGACCAAATGGATCAAACAGATATTTATAGAACATTCCATCCTCAAGCAAAAGAATATACCATCTTCTCAGCATCTCATGGTACCTTCTCCAAAACTGACCATATAATTTGTAACAAACCAGGCCTCAACAGATACAGGAATATTGAAATAATTACATGCTCCCTATCAGATCACCATGACCTAAGACTGGTCTTGAGTTCAAACAAAAACAACAGAAAACACACATACACATGGATGTTGAACAGTGCTCTACTCAATGATAGCTTGGTCAAGGAAGAAATAAGAAAGAAATGAAAGACTTTTTAGAATTTAATGAAAATGAGGACACAGTGTATCAAAATATATGGGACACAATGAAAGCAGTGTGAAGAGGAAAACTCACAGCTCTAAATGCCTCCAAAAAGAAATTGGAGAGAGCTTACACTAGCAGCTTGACAACACTCCTGAAAGCTCTAGAACAAAAAGGAAAAAATACACCCTAGAGGAGTAGACGGCAGGAAATAAGCAAACTCAGGGCTGAAATCAACCAAATGGAAACAAAAAGAACCATACAAAGAATCAACAAAACCAGGAGCTGGTTCTTTGAGAAAATCAACAAGATAGATAGACTCTTAGCCAGACTTACAAGAGGGCTCAGAAGCACTACCCAAATTAATAAAATCAGAAATGAAAAGGGAGATATAACAACAGAAACTGGAAATTCAAAAATAATCAGATCCTACTATAAGAGTTTATACTCAACAAAATTGGAAAATCTGAATGAAATGGACAATTTTTTAGATACATACCATGTGCCACAGTTAAAACAGGATCAGATAAACCATCTAAATATTCCCATAAATCCTGAGGAAATAGAAGCAGTTGTTAATAGTCTCCCAACAACAACAACAAAGCCCAGGACCAGATGGGTTTAGTGGTGAATTCTATCAGATCTTCAAAGAAGAGCTAAAAACCCATACTCTTCGAACTATTCCACAAAATAGAAACTCAAGGAACACTGCCCAACTCATCCTATGAAGCCACAATAACGCTTATACCTAAATCAAACAAAGACCAATCAAGGAAAGAGAACTTCAAACCAATTTCCCTTATGAACATCGATGCAAAAATGCTCAATAAAATTCTGGCCAACCGAATCCAAGAATGCATCAAAACAATAATCCATCACTATCAAGTAGGCTCCATTCCAGGGATGTTGGGATGGTTCAATATACAGAAATTCATCAATGTAATCCACTACATAGATAAACTCAAAGAAAAAAAACCACATGGTCATTTCATTAGATGCTGAAAAAGCTTTTGACAAAATTCAGCATCCCTTCATGATAAAAGTGTTGGAGAGATCAGGAATTCCGGGCCCATACCTAAACATAGTGAAAGCAACATACTGTAAACTGGTAGCTAAAAGCGAACTAAATGGAGAGAAACTTGAAGCATTCCCACTAAAATCGGGGACCAGACAAGGCTTCCCACTCTCTCCCTATCTATTCAATATAGTACTTGAAGTCCTAACCAGATCAATTAGACTACAAATGAAAGTGAAATGAACACAAATTGGAAGGGAAGAAGTCAAAGTATCACTATTTGCAGTTGATATGATCATATACTTAAGTGACCCAAAAATTCTGCCAGAGAACTCCAAAAGCTTATAAACAACTTCAGCAAAGTGGCAGGATATAAAATTAACTCAAACAAATCAGTAGCCTTCCTCTACTTAAATAATAAACAAGCTGAGAAAGAAATTAGGGAAATGACACCCTTCACAATAGTCACAAATAATATTACATACCTTGGTGTAACTCTAACTAAGCAAGTGAAAGATCTATATGACAAGAACTTCAAGCCCCTGAAGAAAGAAATCATAGAAGATCTCAGAAGATGGAAGAATCACCTATGCTGATGGGTTGGAAGTATTAATATAGCAAAAATGGCCATCTTTCCAAAAGGAATCTATAGATTCATTGCAATCCCCTTCAAAATTCCAAATCAATTCTTCATAGAGTTAGAAAGAGCAATCTGCAAATTCATTTGGAATAGCAAAAAACCCAGGATAGCGAAAACTATTTTCCAAAACAAAAGATCTACTGGGGAAATCACCATCCATTACTTCAAGCTCTACTACAGAGCAATAGTGATAAAAACTGCATTGTATTGGCATGGAGACAGGCAGGATGATCAATGGAATAGAATTGAAGACCCAGATATGAACCCACACAACTACGGTCACTTGATATTTGACAAAGGAGCTAAAAACATCCAGCGGGGGAAAAAAACAGCATTTTTAACAAATGGTGCTGGATCAACTGGAGTTCAGCATGCAGAAAAATGCAAATTGACCCATTCTTATCTCTTTGTACAAAGCTCAAGTCCAAGTGGATCAAGGACCTACACATAAAACCAGATACACTGAAGCTTATAGAGGAGAGAGTGTGGAAGAACCTTGAACACGTGGGTACAGGGGAAAGTTTCCTCAATAGAACACCAATGGCTTATGCTCTAAGAACAATAATTGACAAATGGGATCTCATAAAACTGCAAAGCTTCTGTAAGGCAAAGGACACTGTCAATAGGACAAAGTGGCAGCCAACAACAAATTGGAAAAAGATCTTTACCAACCCTACAGCTGACAGAGGGCTAATATACAACGTATACAAAGAACCCAAGAAGTTAGACTCCAGAGTGTCAAATAACCCTGTTAAAAATGGGGTACAGAGCTAAACAGGGAGTTTTTAACTGAGTTAAATCGAAAGGCTCTGAGGCACCTAAATAAATGTTCATCCTTAGTTATCAGGGAAATGCAAATCAAAACAACCCTGAGATTCCACCTCACACCATTCAGAATGGCTAAGATGAAAAACTCAGGGGACAGCAGATGCTAGAGAGGATGTGGAAAAAGAGGAACACTCCTCCACTGCTGGTGGGATTGCAAGCTGGTAAAATCACTCTGGAAATCAGTTCGGCAATTCCTCAGAATATTGGACATAATACTACCTGAGGACCCAGCTATACTACTCCTGAGCATATACCCAGAAGATACTCCAACATGTAATAAGGACACATGCTCCACTATGTTCATAACAGCCTTATTTATAATAGCCAGAAGCTGGAAAGACCCAGATGTCCTTCAACAGAGAAATGGATACAGAAATTGTGGTATATCTGCACAATGGAGTACTATTCAGCTATTAAAAACAATGAATTCATGAAATTCTTATTCAAATGGATGGAACTAGAAAGTGTCATAGTGAGTGAGGTAACCCAATCACCAAAGAATACACATGGTATGCATTCACTGATAAGTGAATATTAACCCAAAAACTCAAAATAAAGATGTTACAATTCACAGAACATAGGAAGCTCATGAAGAAGGAAGACCAAAGTGGGGGTGCTTTGGTTCCTCTGAGAAGGGAACAAAATATTCACAGGAACAACTATGGAGACAAAGTGTGGAGCAGAGACTGAAGGCAAGGCTACCCAGTGATTGTCCTATAAACAGTCACCAAACCCCAAAACTACTATGGATGACAAGAAGTGAGTACCAAAAAGAGACTGTTATGGTTGTCTTTTGGAGGGGCCCTGCCAGAGCCTTGCAGATACAGAGGGGAATACTAGCAGCCAACCATTGGACTGAGTGCAGGGTTCACAATAGAGGAGTTGGAGGGCAGACTGGAGGAGTTAGGGATGGGGGTTGCAGCCCCATGGGAAGAATGATGATGTCGGCTAACCAGAAGCCCCAGGGCTACCAGGGACTAAGCCATCAACCAAGGGGTATACATGGTTCCAGCCAAAAGAGTGGCAGAGTAATGCCTTGTTGGGCATCAGTGGGAGGAGAGGTCCTTGGTCTGTGAAGTCTCAATAGAGGCCCCAGTGTGGGGAAATCGAGTGGGGGTCATGGGAGTGGGTTGGGTGGAGGAGCACATTCTTGGAGGCGGGGTGTGGCAGGATGGGTTGGGGGTTTTTGGGGAGGGGGGAAAACCGGGAAGGGGTATAACATTTGAAATGTAAATGAAGAATATATTCAATAAAAATTATATATATATAAAAAGAAAAAAGAAAAGGAAAGTTCTATTGAATATGAAATGGGCTGAATTTTGGGAGTTCTAGGAACGATGTCAGAAATTTAGTAATTGTATTTTATATTCAGTTAATAGGCTGTTTTACATAGTAAACTAAACTAAATATTTTTACCATACCATCCAACTCAACAATTGTATTTTCCCCACAAATTTTATTATTTTATTTGAGTTTCATGTTTTTTCTTTCAACAATGTCTAAATTTATTTAGTAATAGTACAATCACAATTAGTAGTGTGTGAATATGTATGTTTTGTGTATGCATGTGTGTGCATGTGCACGCACATGTTTATACATGTGTGTGCACATGTATATCTAGGATCTTCTATTGTCTCTTGTCACCTAATGTTTCTGAGACCAGATCCTTCAACAAATCTGAATCTCATCATTCCTGCTGGACTGTCTACCTAACCACAGTCCCCATATCTATCTCTCTCTGTGCCAAAGTATGAGGGTCCACCATACTTTTTATAAGTATACCACTACACTTGGCTTTTGTGTGAGCACCGGGTCTCCAAATTCAAATCCTCATGATTTTACAGTAAATATGCATGGATTTGGCTCACCAGCTGCACACATTTAATAATAGAACACTGTAGGTTTTGAGGAATAACTAGATACATAATATGTCCATAATATATCCTCCTATGCTTCTGTCACACCCTTTCCTAGACAAGGACTTGTATTTCCTTGCCAAGACATGCCTATGGTGAACACCCCAACATGCTGTGAGGCCATGCCACCATCAGCGGCACTGCTGGCTTAGATGATGAAACAGGAAACGCCAGCAAAAGTTCCAAGCCAATGTCAGGGAGACTGTGCAGAGAATGATCACTTTAGATAGGCAGTGTAGAAGGGACTGGGCAGTCCATCCAATCAGCATCCCTTTCTCAGCGGTGCTTCTACTGTGAGCTGGACAAGACAACCACAACAGAATAACACAGTAGCATAATATAGATTAAACCGTGAGGAGAGAGGCATGTAGGTAAAGACACCTACTTGTGAGAAGGAGACAAAAATGTGCTTGACAGTATAAGAATCTCTAGAGACAGAGTGTGACATTGGTAGAGAATGAGTTGAGTTTGTTGAGTGAGGTGATTTTTATCACAGTCTCTGCTTTATAGTTGAAAGATCATTTTCTAACGTGACAACCAAGCCAAACGCTCATGTGCCAGACATGGTGGAGACAAACTGTGATTCCTTCAGTGACTGGTGGCAAAGGATTGTGATTTAGTTACTTGGTGTCATGAATTTATTACTGAGTGGATAAGGGCTATGTGAGACCATGGGACAAGTGGGATGAACAGGTTAAATGGAATAAGTCTTCTCCACAAATGTGATTTATACCACACATATATCTCATCTCTAGGAAGCATGTAGTATTAATAAAAATAACTGTCTCAGGAGGGATTTTACAAGTTACCCCTGAACACAATTCTGTCAACATGTGACTCTGCTTGGCCTTATAACCTTAGCTTCAGAATTTACACCTTGCCATTAAAAATCCTTACAGTACAGACTTACGCTGCCCTCTTCTAAAACTATGCTATGCTAGATGATAGGTAATGGGAATTGCTTGTGGGGAAGTTATCCTGAAAGTACACACTAAGCATCATTTTGTACCCTGCCCTTCCTGCCTTGTGTGCTGAAGAAGCCATTGACGTCTAGTTTCTTTTTAAAAACATAACTTCCCTGGCTATTAGATTTAGAGTCACTGAAAGCCCAAGGATATGATTTCGACTCAAGCACTTGAAGGATGTTTCTACCTGCCAGTCTTGATGAACCAGTCGTAGAGAGCATCAATTCCCCCCAAACGAATACAATTACAGACACGTCTGTAATTTTACATTTTCTAGTCACTAGATTAAAACAAATAAAAGAAATGAATGTGATTGATTTCAATAATGTGTTTGACCTGTGAAATCTAAAATGTCATTTAAACAAAGACAGGTATAGATGACATATTAAGATGTTTCATAGTCTGATTTATACAATACCTGAGAGAATCCAGTGTGTCAATCATAGATCATATTTATAGCACAGGTTATGTGAGAGCAGGCTATACTTCCAATGTTTAGTAGACACATATGGTCAGTGGCAATCATACTGGGGAATGAAGGCACTCAGAAATGTTTTTTGCTGTTTTGTTTGTTTAATAGAGGCTTCAGGAATGAAGGGAAATTTTCACATTATTTATAATATGGCACATAATGTTTCTGATTTGTGAATTGACTTAAATTAATGGTCACAAAACTCACATTCAGTGTTATATATTTTTAATATTTGATCTTGTAGCTCTTGATTATATACCAAATGAGATCATTACTTTAAAATGTGTTTTCTCTCATTTATGGGATATTTAATTCTCTTCTGTCACTGAAAGGGTGATTTATTCTCAGGAAATACATACTGAGAAAAAAATGTTCTTTCAAAGTCTGTGGAAAGACCTCCAAAATGTTTCTGTTGTTGTTGTTGTAATAACAGTAATTACAAAGTTTGTAAGCATTTGTTTTGTATGAGGCACTATTTTGGACTCTTTATATAGTGTATATAATATATTTATTTTCTGTGACCCTACCATGTCCATATTATTCTCATTTCACAAAGCAGGAAATGGAAATATAAAGGAGCTAATTTGTCAAAGTTCCCCAGTTACTAAAGTTCTATCAAGTTTCATATTTTTTTTAAAAAAAAGTATATTTTTGATGTAATTAGAATTCTCAGAGATTTTAAAGTAGACTTAGTAAGTTGAGTATCATGTTTTTGTTTTGTTTTGTTTTTCTGCTGTTTTTTGACAGGCAGCTATTCTCAGCAGAAAACAATTTAACCAACAGGATTCCACTTATCCTCTGTTCCGGAACGCTGTAAAGTATTGCCATGGCCCTATGAATTCCCATATTTATGTATGGGGTTGTTGGCCAGAAAAGAGAAACAACCCCTTTGAAGTTCCTCCTTGAGTCTCTATCTGAGACCAAGTATTCTTCGGATCAACTTTCTCAGGCTCCACCAGTGCACAGTGAGCTGTGAAACCCAAGCAATTTGAAAGACGTTTGACTTTGCATCCCCACCGCCATTAAGTGTCAGGTTAATGGAGATAAATGGAATCCTAACAAAAGCATGAACCCAACCTGAAAGTCAGGTTGGGTCCTGTGGGGAAGTGGAGGCAGTGAGCACCTGCAAGGGGGAGGACTGTGTCAGGCAGTGGAGGAGTGGGAAACAGCTGTCTGGTAGAGCTGCACAGGTGTGGTACTCATTAGGTTCCCATAGGCTCCACCATTAAGCCTCTGGCAGATGTTCTCGAATGTGCCTAGTACAGTCACAGGGGAAGGCAGTAAACTCAGCTAACGTTCAGAGCACTGGTGAGACGCTGCTGGGCACAACATTGGAGAGTTGCATCTCTTCGCCCGAGTGGCACCTGCTTGTCTCCTCAGCTCATGCAGTCTCTGTTGAATTCTTCTTTGGCAGCCGCACCATATCTCAGAGGCTCCTCCGTTCTGCTCCTTTGGAATTGGACTGAGTTACTTAAAAAGAAATTTCCTCATAAACAGAGAAAGCATCAACAAAATCTTTCTTGCGTGGGAATTACAGTGCAGCCCACATTCCTAGAAGAGCCTTGGTAGTATTAATCTAGCTCCAGAAAAATCTTAAGAAATGTCTATATGAGAAATGTTTACATAGTCTGGTAGCTTAAGACCCCCAAAATATTTGAGAATTATATTTGATACTCTGGGATTTTCAAAACCTATACTATATAAGGAAGGGCATATAAGATATCATGTCGCAGAGTGCTTATTTGATCATAGACCTGCCTTGGGTCTTTATCGTTTTGTTGCAGGTTTTTTTCTCATTAAAAATAATCAGTATCACAAATGCAATACACTACCAATATAGAATGATATTTTTTGCACATACTAGTAAGGAAAAACTTGCAAGTCAGTATCATGACCCATCATAAATGACAGGTAAACACTAATGGGCAGAGATGGGCTGACACAAAGCAAGAGATGTTATCATCAAATCATTGGATCTGCGAGTTCTGTGTTCACCCATTTGGGTCTTGGTCTCTTGACTTCTTTTAACATAACAAGACAAAACTTAATAGTTAATGTTTTGTTCAAGAACAATCCTTCTGTGAATCTAAATATCTCTAAGACATTCTATTTTTTGTTCTATTTTCTTTTGAGGAATTTCTAATTATATGGCTTTTTAGGAAAGTCTTAGATGTGAATTACTTATATTTACAAGAAACACAAGGACAAATTGCTAAGGACATTGACCCTTAGCTGTGTGAGATCAAATTCTATGGCTGATCTATTTGTTATCTTCTCAAGAAAGTTAATGGGGAATCCTGTCGTACTATGCAGAAGATGAAAATGAATCTGCAAAGAAGGTGATTTGTACAGTGTTAGTGATTATGTGGTAGAATCCAGATATTCTAGAAGCAGATCTTTTATTCTATTTTATTTATTTATTCTTTATTATTATTACTATTTATTAGATATATTTTATTTACATTTCAAATGATTTCCCCTTTCCTGGTCCCCCCCCCCGGAAAATCCCATAAGCCATCTTCCCTCCCCATGTTCCCCAATCAACCCTCTCCCGCTTCCCTGTCCTGGTATTCCCCTAAACTGTGGCATCGAGCCTTTCCAGGACCAAGGGCCTCTCCTCCCTTTGATGTCCAACAAGACCATCCTCTGCTGCCTATGTGTCTGGAGTCATGGGTAACACCATGTGTACTATCTGGTTGATGGTTTTATCCCTGGGAGCTCTAGGAGTACTGGGTGGCTCATATCATTACCCATAGAAGCAGATCTTACCTGATCAGTATTGTTCTGTGACAGGGCTATGTAACCAAGGATTTGTTAAGTAGATCAAGCTCGCCTTGAGCATGGAACAATCTTCTGCCTTTGCTTCCTGAATGCCTGGATCAGAGCAGTGTCACACCTCTCTGGGTCCAAGATCCTATCTCTTGTAAGATTGGTTATAATGTATACAAAAATTAAATAGAAAGAGGCTAGTCTCTGAAAGAAAGCCATCTTCTCTCAGGCAGTGTTGATTTCTGTACCAAATTTAGGACTTTAGCTTTCACATCTTACAGCCTAAAGCATAAAGCTAATCGTTCTTACATTGTTCTTGTTAAAAACTGCAAGTTGAGTTTATTAAATTTCAATCAATTCTTTGTTTCTCTACTTTGTCTTAAGAGAAGTTACAAAGAAGTCTCAGCATTCCTCCCAAGTTTATAAATACGATGACCTGGATTCTTGCTAGAGGTGTTCAAGACACAAGTATCATCACTATATCATACAAATTTTATTCCCACTAGTCAGCATATTTGCTCTGTGAATTTTACACAAATGTATCCCTAGATGACAGCCACACCTATAAAACTCAAACCTTTTGGAACAGCCTGTTAAATATTCATCTCTCCAAAGAGTACACAAACCCCTAGCCAATACAAAGCAAAATTTCCCATAACCCAAAGAATTTACTGAGGAAGGTTTCTACTAGGAGAGTGTCTAGATGGAGTGAAAGATACAAAGTCAAATTTTCTGTCTAGTGGTTTGTTAGCTACACAAAAATGGGCATGGACTTCTTGATTGATAACTTCCTGGATGTTCTGGCTCTTTCTGGGAATATCAATGAGCACTGCACTGCTTTCTTCCAATCTGATTTGTCATACCTTGCTTCAGTTGTCCTTTTTAATGTCCTGGATCTAATTTCTAAAGCAGATAGTTTATCCTTGTCCATTCATCGGCACTCCAAGCATCTTACAAATTACTGTGTCAGAAGCTGGATCTCCTGTTAAGTCAATAAAAATGTCATATAATCAAGAGCTTCTCAGAAAACAGAAGGTATCAGATACAATCAAATCATTATTAAAAGGGCAGTTGTCTGTGTTTTTATTTTGGCACAGAAATTTCATATCAGGGTTTTATGTGCATGCTATTTAGAGATGAGTCAAGCTTATCAGTAGAATAAACCACAAATCCCTTGTGACCCCATGTCACACAGCATTCTCCATGTTAATGTCTCGTAATGATGCAGATTGGAAAAAAATCCCTGTTTTCAAGTGACCAACAGAATATTTTATTCTTTATCTAAGGTTTGATGTTTGAATATCATCTGAAATTTGAAACACAGCTTTTAGAGACCGACTAATAAGAGTCAGTGAGGTCAGCAGTCTCCATGGAGAAGAGGCAGAATCCTATTTGTCATAAAGAGATAAAAAGACTCAACTCTGGCAACAAGTTTGGTCATATGAGCAGAACAGTTCTATTTTTAATTCTATAATCCCATGTTTTCTGCCTTGGAAGGTTTGAAAAATGTTCATAGCAGTCTTATTTATAATAGTCAGAAGCTGGAAAGAACCCAGATGTCCCTCAACAGAGGAATGGATTCAGAAGATGTGGTATATTTTCACAATGGAATACTACTCTGCAATCAAAAACAATAAATTCACAAAATTCCTAGGCAAATGGTCAGAACTGGAAAATATCATCCTTAGTGAGGTAACCCAATCACAAAAGAACACACATGGTATGCAGTCACTGATAAGGGAATATTAACCCAGAATCTCAGAATACCTTAGACACAATTTGCATATCAATAGATTTCCAAGAAGATGGAAGGAGAGACCCCTGGTCCTGGAAAGACTGGATGTAGGGGAATGCTAGGACAGAGAAGCGAGAGGGGGTTGAATGGGGAACAGAGGGAGGGAAGGGGGCTTATGGGACTTTCGGGGAGGGAGGAAACGGGAAAGGGGAAATGATTTGGAATGTAAATAAAAAAAACTTAGAAAATAAAAAAAATTAAAAAAAGGAAAAAAAAGAAAAATGTTCTCTAATATTTGTAATATACTATAAGACATGGTTCTATGGTATGTTTAAAAAAAGTCATATTTGCTTTCCTGATACATTCATTTCTCTTGATCTCCATAGTCAACATGATAACCATGCAGAAATACATAACTTTGTATTAGTGGAAATTAAACACCATGATTCAGTTCTTCAGTCACACTAGTTATATCTTCAGGATCCTTGTAGTATTTTTGGCTTCTTACTGTGGGAAGAAAACCAGTGCAGTCTTAAAAGCTATTTCCAATCTTTTACTTGCTACCAGAAATTTGTATACTAACCCTTCAAAAATTTCTCCAGTACCTTTTAAATACAGTGTGTGAAAAAGAGGCCACAAGACAGTGAAATTTTTATTTGTAGGTATTTAAACTAAACCTGGGATGTCTTTTACAGAAGTATTTATCCCCTTTTAAGTCTGATATTTGTCTGAAAATTCCAACACTTAGCACAGGTGTGACATGAATTACAAGACTGCTATGGCTAAACCCTAACACCTCTGTAGATGACAACATAATATGATGTCAAAATAGTCATGCCTGTCCCAACTAAGCAGAAAAACGTTTCCATAAGTCTAAATGTATCACATTATTGGGCTGCACTAGATTCACTGGCCCCATGAATCCAATTCATGTTTCAGTTCTTTAATAGGCAGAGGAAAAAATTCGGTATGATATCATTAATCCCTTCCTTTATTTAGTTTGGTTTAGGTTGCTTTTTTTCGTTGACTATTTTTGACAGAGTCTCCATATTTGGCCCTTGCTGCTCTGTTATTCACAATGTGACACAGGCCATTCTCTACCTCATAGCATTGCTCCTGTCCCAGCATCCTAAATATGATTGCAGATGTATACTACCATATCCCAAAATATCAGTCCTTTTTGACCATTGCTTAAAAGTATTCAAAACCCAAAGCAGACTTCTTATTCTGTGAAGCTTGTGCTTTTGCTGTAGATTGCTTACCATATGGTCCCTCTGCTGCATGTCTTCTCCTAACCATGTGGGTTATAAGACAGCCATGTGCCTACATAATGGTAGATGGAAAGCACAGTGTTTCCTAAGCAGTGAGTCACAGTTCATTTACAGTTGGTGAAGATTATTATATTTTTCTAGGATAACACAAGAAGTTCTGGAAATATCACAGTATCTCACCTTAAAAATGAAGATACTTTTCCTCTTGTCTACGTTTATAAGTAAGAAAATTGTTATTGAAAGAAAGTATGAAAGCCTTTTTAAGACAGAATACAGAATGTCACAAGATATGACAATCCTCTAGGCACATCTCAGTAAAGCTTTACTGAAAAGGTGTCACGAATCTAATCTGGATTCATGTGATCACCCCCTGGCTTATTGTTGGCATGAATAGATTAGGCACTTGTGAAAATTAGATTGTGCCCGGTCATTTTATTTACTAGATAACAGATGGCCACATCTCATTACATTGTAATTTGGTCACCGCTTAGAAAGACGTTAAAATGAGTATCTAGTAATGGCATTTCAGTCCCACCCTGTACAGGTTTACTTAGCTCCTAAGACGTGTATATGTTTGTGTCAGGACCATGTATATCAATGAGCTACAAAAAGAAAGGGAGAGAAGAAAAGATTTTAAGTTGTAGAATATGTTAGTTTTGTCCTCAAACATGATTCATATGTTCAGACACTAAACTTTGTATACAGAAAGAGGCAAAGAATTGAAATTTAGATTATTTCTTTTTGTTCGGATGAGTATTTTTTTCTGTGTACTTCATATGTGCCTTGTGGCCACCAAGATATGAAGAACAAACAAGTCATCTGGAACTTGAGGATTAGATGGTTGTGAGCCACCGTATAGGTACTGAGAACCAAACTTGGGACCTCTGCAAGAGTAAGTTCTTCTAACCACTGAGCCATTTCCACTGCTTGTTTACAGATTTTAAAGAGCTACTTTTATTATACGCATTCTGCATGGCTTTAACTATCTCTGGTCAACAACAAAAACATATCTTATGGGTGGTAGCCCACAGTTCCAATCTCAATGCTTGTAAGGCTTGAGCCAAAATGACGAGATGATTGCCATGAGTCTGAGGCTAGCCTGGCCTATATAGTGACTTCAAGACTAGTCAGGCATAAGAGATAAGATCCTTCCTTAAAATAAAACAAATTTTAAAAGTCCATGAAGAATTGTAGAATTTTCTTGTCATATGCACAGATATTTTACAAGGTACAAATACCATATATTATATAAAAACATTCCTACAAAGATAGGCAGAGTTTTCTGAATTTCTTTTAGACCTGCTGTCTGATTTGTCTTTGGTTTTCAACATATGGACTTCACGTAATTTGCATGGTGATTAAACTCATTTAGACAATGCCCTGCTTAACAGGGGATGAGACAGCTTTACACCAAACACTTCATTAGACTCCCTGTACTAAGGTCTTTGTAGACGGCAAGGCTGTGTCCACATCACAATATCAAATATGTTATACTTTTTTTTCCCCAAGAACTTAGTCCACTAGAAAACTGACATTGAACTCCCAAATAAATGTTCTCTCCCAAGTCCATGTTATTTTTCTGTATTAAATGGCTGTTCACTGATTTTCCACAAGTATCTGTCTCTATCTTTCACAGCGACAAATAAGCATTTCAAACTAGTTACAGCATGAGCGTTTCAGGAAGAAGAGTAAAAAGATGAATATGAAAGACCTTGCCCACTGTCAAAGAAAAAACAGAAATATCAGAATGGGGGATTAATTTATTAAGGGCTTTCCCAAGAAGAGGCAATTACCCGTTACAGAGTTATTTCTAAAAGGTTTTTGGAAGCATATTTTCTTATATTATATTTCACTTGTAAATTATATTGAATTTTAATCAGGTCCTCAATATTTTACTTGTAACATTCAATCACACTGGATCACTGTACTCTCTACCTACCCTCCTGCTGAAACTGAAGCAGAGAGAATCATTTTGCCTGGAGGTTGCTCAACTTTAGGTGATAAAGCTTAGAACTGAATGACGGGTACATTCTTAATTGCCATGTCAACACAGCATTGTTGGCATTGAAAGACTACAATTGCTTTGACAGGTGACCAGGGAGGCCCTGGGCACTGAGGATGATGTACAATCACAAGTTATGCCACAAAGATGCTGTTTCCACATTGTCTTGAAGTTCCCTGTTTCTAGCCGCTGGTTCATAGCTCTGATAGCATGGAGGGCCAGGATGGTATCAAAGGAAGGGTTGTGAAACCTCTGCTTAGGAAATGAAAGTGAGCAAGGGCCAAGGACAAAGCCTGGGGAGTGTTGACATTTGTCTGGCAGATGGCAGTTGCTGAAGGTGATAGCTATAAAGAATGCCCCTTCTGTATCTTTCCTAGAATGGTAATGGAAAATAATTAAAATACGGATAATGAAACAAATAGTAACTGGGCAGGATTGTGCCTATCAAATATTTATTGAAGAGCTCCCCTTGGCACCACGGTCTTCCATCACTCTGCAGAGGTCTTTTACAACCAGTTGGTGCAAGAACGTGATTAAAAACCCTGTAATAAAGAAGCACAATAACATGCACTGTATTCAGGCCATTACAACTCATTCTTCTAACACTTTAGCATTCATTCTGCCCCACATGCATGGAAACAGCAATGAATAAAATATATAAATGAAACAAGCAAATATAGGCCTCAGAAAACAGAAATAAGATTCACTTCAGACAGGGAAACATAATCAAAATTAAAACAAATAAATGGATCTTTATAGGTGTGTGTGTGTATGTGTGTGTGTGTGTGTGTGTGTGTGTGTGTCTTTGTATGTATGTTCTTATTCTAGTAGTATAACTGCAATCTTTAGTATAATAGCCATTCTGTGCTCTTAAGTAATGTGAGGCACATAGTAATTCATGGGCTGCTTCCCAAACTTAGTGCCTGTAGAACTGTTTCCTATGGAATGCACTGTATAGGTTTCTGTGGAGCTCACTCCTGAAACATCTGTTTTGCCAAATGATTCACAAAGAAACTTGGGTTCCATGTTTTACATCCTCGTCTTCCTTTCTCTTTTGATAGCAGAAGAGGCAGGTACACAAAACAAGTCTGCCTGTTCTTAGAAGCTGAACAAGCTGATCTGGCTCTCTGTTCAAATGTTAGATCCTGTCTTTCTTCTCAGTGTCTGGAGTTCCTAGTGCCAGCCAGGCCACTTTCACCTTCATGTTTTCTCAAAAGCTCCTTGATCATGAAGGCAGTCTCCCCTTCATTTGATGGTAGCCATCTGAGAAATAAGTAAACAAGACTGGAGTGCTAGATCATCTTAGGTGTAGCATAAACATTATCTTAGGATAAGCTACAAAGTACTTCTGAGGATGCTGTTTTCTTGCTAATTGTATGTAAATAGACAGAAGGTCTCATCCATCACAAAGAAGCAAAGGCCTTCGGGGCTGCTTACAAATTCTCTTCATTTGTTCCCCTGCCACCTTCCATAATAAGGGTGAGTTTTAAATCTGCAGCTTGTCTGAGTGGCATGAGATATGGCCCAGGCACCTTCATAAGTGGTGCCATCTTCAGTCAGGGAAGGCAGAAAACAAAACCGAACAAAAGACTGGTTTGCAGACAAAAACTGAGATTCATGAAAGCTGTTTCCAAAGATTTGAGGAGATGGTGAAGGAGACTCTGGGATGCTTTGTCTGGGAAGATGCTTACTAATCACAACAATTGACTTGGTTAAGGTTATCAGTAGTGGCAAGTTGGAACTTGAACACAGCTCGTAGCCTAGAAGGGAGAAGAGCTGGACAGGAGGATAGGCAAATAACTCACCTTTAAAGGAGATGATATTGATCGATTTAGAGGCATATGCACTGAGACATCCAGCAAACATATTTTATGTGAAATGTATAGCTTATCTTTGGAAACATTTCATGCTAGGTGGCCAATTAAAGTAATGCTACATTTAAACAAACATAGGCCCTAAGTATTCCATTTAGTGGGAGGACATGTTCTATGTGGTCTCTGAGGGTACAAGGGGGAAGCATAGCTGTTATCCTGTGGTATTTAATTAGTCAAGAATGGCATGTAGAATCCTGACCTCCAGCCCTCATTGTGTTAATCAGACTTTCAGTATGGGTTTGGCAGATATAAGCAAAGGAGGCAGAAACCTCACACTAGAAAGATGTATTTTCAAACACTCTATGCACTTGAATGCAGTTGAAACAAGGATGTGGTGAATAGAAGGTTTATAAGCTACTTATAGATTTAAAAAACTAGGGAAGAGGTTAAGAAAAACATCCTACTTATGGCTTAATCTGATCATCACAGCAACTCTGCTCACAGGAAAACTCCAGCCAGTGACATGCCAGACAAATGTTTTCCATATTCCCTTGTGTTGAAGAGATATAGATGCTGGCTCTTAGTTCCACAGAATTTTCAAGCTCGGTCCTGTGTAAGATTTCACTCGACACACACTATAGAAGATTCTTACAGATCTACGGATCCTGATCTAAGACAGAAGTGTGTATCTCCTCATCTTTGTGTGCCTGCTCAGCCTCAAGTACTTCCAGTTCCATCCAATCACCAATTCACCTTCGATTTAAATTTCCTCCATGAATGCCCTCTAATGGGTCAATTACCCCTTCATCTACCTTTTATTTTCCAAAATTCACCATCTGAAACATTTTCCCTCTCTATACTGTTGTAGTTTTTATGCAGGTGATAAGGAATTAAACAATTTGCTGAAGTGGCTTATGTAACTTTTCTTAATAAAAACACTAAAAAAATATTTAGTACATCTTTAACTGCGTTTAGCAACTTCATCATCCTAGTCTGAACTTGGCAGTGCAGGCGCTCATTTGCATAAGGGGTAGCATAAACACAGCTAAGCAGAATCTATACATGGCTGGTAGATCATTAGGTTTCTAGTTAAGATGTTTCTGACCTGATCCTGTCCCAGAGGTTAGTAATTTGCTAATGGGAATATGTGAAATGTAATACTAATATTCCTATTCTTTTAATTAGTAAAGCCTTACAGAAATGAATCTGCTTTCTAAATATAGGGAGAACTCTAAGAAAAGAAAATGTAAGACATACTGTCTGGAAAAGTTTCTGGGAAGATCTTTTTGGTTTTAATGCAGAGTAACACTTTCATTATCCAAATTAAGTGCCTGCCATCTTGAAGGAGAATCTGAAGAAAAAGGAGGAAGGGTTGGAAGGAAAAGAGGAAATGCATTGAGAAACAAGACACACCCATTACAGAGGGAGAGAGAGGGGAAGAGAAATGAGGAGAGATAAAATGGAAAAGAGAAAGAAGAAAAGAAGGAAGAGGAGCTAAGGAGGGCTCTGGAGAAGGGGTGGGGAGGACAGGAGGAAGGCAAAATAAGCCAGTGGAGCACAAATGTTTTGGGGAAAACAGAGGAGAGAGGAAGAGAGTGAGAGTATGAATGGGTGCGGGAATGTACCTCAAATATTCCCTGAGGTTTCCCTGAACCTTGAAGAAGTACATGCAGTTTTTCAAAGACTGTGTGTCTGTCTGATCCTGGCCTGTGGTGACCCGGCTCCAGTCAGCACCTATGCCTTCACTTTTCTTCTTTTTCTATTTCACAGCAGCCTCAGGGCACTTTCTGTCTTCTAACATTCAGAGACACACTTGCAGAAGGTGGGGGGCAGTGCACACAAAGCAAGGAGATCTAAGGAGGGCTAATGTAAGGGTTGGATTTGAAAAGGGGAGAGTCAGGGGCTGTCCTGGGCTGTACAGCACAGATTCTACTCTATAGCAAATTCTAACCAAATCCACCAGTAAACTCCATTTCCACCTCCACATACAACAAGTTCAATGTTGTACTCTGACAGCGAAACATTTCATCAACACATAAAGGGGACAGGAGAGGAGGCTAACACTGTTTGAATACTTTAGTGGTAGGTTTTGTCAATTTGATACAAGTTAGAATCTTTTAGAAGAAGAAATGCAATGGAAAAAAAATAAAATGCATATACCAGATTGGCTGGTGACAAAGTCTACAGTGCCACCTCTGGGAAGCTAGTCTTGGGTTGTATATATATAAAAAAGCAAGCCATTTGACTCTTTGGGAGCATGGTTGAAGGCAACATCCCACCATAGTCTCTCCTTCAGTCTCTTAATCTAGGTTCCTGCCTTGACTTCCTGCCCTGGCATCACTTGAATGTTGGACTGTGATTGGACATTAAAGCCAAATATGTGCCCCCTTATGGTTGGCTTTCATGTCTACTTTCCACAAATTAGAGACTTGTGGCGATGGAGCCTGAATGTCTTGACCCACATGAGTGACCCTGCCCTGAGGGGTTCTCACACACCTACATGTGGCAAATGCAGCAACTACAGGTTTTGCCTTTTAGTGCTCTCCCCATTTCTAATCCACAGACTACACCTAAAATAGTCACCTAGGCCTATTCCCTTATTTGACAACTTCTTCCTTCTAAGGCTGAACACCAAGGTCAAGCTATCAAAGATTTGGATTCCTGAAATCAAAAGTCCCCTTTTGGCTACCCTAATTAAACTGTCCAATCAAATAAAGCAATCCTAATCATTGTTTTCCACTTTTCCCTTCCTAAACTGTGATTTGTATATGGGCCATACATGTCTCTTCTCGATCCAAAGGCAGTCTTTTGCACCTTCTGGGCAAATATCCCTTTCCCTTCTCCCTTGTTCTTTTCCTCTTCTCCATTGTTCCCTATCCTCTCTCTCCTGCCTTTGTTTCTTGTGCCCTGCCATTTGTTAGCCAGAGCAAATAAATCTTACTTTTTTTGAGAACTTGGTTGTGTCCATTCACACTCTGTGAGAGTCCCTTTCTTCTGTACTCCCTATATAGCATGATTCATATATGGTATAGCTCATACACAGCATGGTCCATATATGGTACACAAGAAAGAGCACCATCTAGTCTTTTACTCACTTAACCTTCCCTCCTGCTTCCAAGTAAATCTGGCCGTTCTGCTGCTGCTGAGTCATTTGGTGCTGACAGGACAAGTCTTTCTAAGTGTCTATCATGAAGTAGGACCTAGCAGCTCTCTCTCTCTCTCTCTCTCTCTCTCTCTCTCTCTCTCTCTCTCTCTCTCTCTCTCTCTCTCTCTGTGTGTGTGTGTGTGTGTGTGTGTGTGTGTATCCATTGGCTGTATTTCTCAAGAGAACATTCAATAACAAGCTCCCTAAGTCTTTTGGTTATGGTGTCGTAATACAACAATACAGAAGAAACCTAAAAACTGTTAAAAACACGCTTGAACTTTCTCAAGAGTTCTACCCAAGCTCTCTCAACCTCTGCTTACTAGCTCTGCCAGGCAACCAATGACAGCTCTGTCTGTACCCTTTCTCCTGCCCACATTAGTCACTGCAGATGGAAAACACCAGACAGTCTTAATATTTTAAAACTAGCCAGAAAACTCAATGACAGGGTGAAGAATATCCTGCCCCATCCTCCTAGGCCTCCTCCCACTGTGAAGGCTAAAAACTGTAGGTGGCCAGGGACCTACCTGTCTGCAGCTCTGCTCCACTGCCTCTCTCTTCCTCCCTCTCTCCCCTTCTCCTACTCCTGGGACCTGGAAGTCCCACCTTTTTCCCTTTGCCCAGAGATTGGATTCAGCCTCCTTTATTGACACGATCAAGAACAAATTAAGGAATCAATACCTTCCCCTTCAAAAAGCATTTTTAATTGATTAATTTACTTAATTATTTAAATGTTTTAATTTAGTTTAATATTATGCATAAGGATATTTTGCCTATAAATATGTCTATACACTATGTGTGTGCCTGGTTCACTGATGTCAAAGGAAGCATTGGATCCTTTGAAACTGGAGTTACAGACATGGTGTTCTATCATGTGTGTGCTGAAAATAAGGCCATGTTGTCTGAAAGAGTGGCTTTTAACCTCTGAGTTATCTCTCTAGCCTCTATTGCATATGTAGCAGAGGGTGGCCTTGTTGGACATCAAAGGGAGGAGAGGCCCTTGGTCCTGAGTGCTGGAATTATAGGTGTTCTGCCACACTTCCTATGTGCTTTCTTATGCAGCTACTTTAGATTCAAAGTCTGTTTATAGCCCTTGTATTACAAGGGTGTCCTCTCCCCAGATTCCTACAAAGTTTATCTAGTCAACCACCAATTGGTTGAGATTTAGGTTGTCTTTCTTCCCATATTATACATAAAACTCTAAGAAACAATCCTTGGTGGGTGTCCCTTGGACTTAAAAATTATTTGATCCAATTGTTTACCTCTTTGTAAAATTGAGATAAGTATTACTACATCTTCCTCCGCATGAGAAAAAGGATTTGCTTAATTAATGCATGAAAAATCCTCTCATTCTATGTTTTTGACTCTCATTTGTTTTTGTTCTTGCTTTTTTTTTCAAAAGACTTGTTCTGAACAGTACATTCTCTCAGCTTATTTTCATACTTGTCTATTTCTGGAGAAGGTCACTTTTATATTTATGTTTCTACTTTATTCTTCTGCTTCATTTTTTCTCTACTATCTTTCTTTTTCTATTTGAGTGTCATAGAAAAAATGTTTCTCAATTCACAACTATGGAAATCTCTAATTGTGTGTGTTTTATGTACAGCTACTTGTAAGACATCATCACAAATCAGTGAACTCTCTTTAGATAGGAGCCATGATTGAAAGCACCTGCTAGTTTTCTTACTCTCCTCTCAATTTACCTGACCAACATGTTGAAAGGGGGAATGTCTTCCTTTGGCTCTTTTGTACATATCAGTGCATCCTGGTGAAGAAGGTAGGGTTGACATGTTGGGTTTTTCCCTGGTGGCTGAAGCATCTGGCATGGTTTTTTAAAATGGCATGCAAATGGTTTCTTGAGTCAGAATTTAATACCAAATAGAAAGACTACCTGCAGTGACCTACTTGTGCCAGACAGTCCACAGTACTTAAGGCTTTACAAACTTCCTTAGTGCCTCTATATGGTGACAAATATATAAACACTTGTTGGGGGATATTTCACATTCTAACCATAGTAGTCATCTTTGCTAAGGTTCAGTTCATATATTTTGGAGTTAATTTCCCTATCACCCTCTTGCTCTCTCTGTAGTTGTCTGATGTCAGGAGGACATTAGTGACACTGTCCAATCATTAAGTGTAGAATACACAGAACTTGGATACAAACACAAATAATGGTCTTCAGTAACTGTTAGTTTAACAGAGTGATGATGATAATAGATGAAAGAAGGCTCAGCACTTTACACCTCAAGCATTTGCTCAAAAGATAATAAACCTCTCTTACAGCTCCTGAGGCCTTTGTGGCTGGGTTTTGTGTTTTAGTCCCTGGGGAGCTGTTTGCACTACAAGGAAGAGGCTTAGCTTCTGTGGCATCCACAAGTACTACAGCAGGATGTTTGGGGTTACAAATAGAGCAGAAAAGCTGCCCAGTCACAGCCTGGCGAACCATGGGACGCATAGTGGATGCGAGTGTCAATGAAGGTCAAGTTGGAAGGGAAGTCATCTTTGAGCTCTGATTTCAGATTAGGATCACCATACTCCAGTGTGTGCTCATAGTTATAGATTGAAAGCCCTTACAGACATCTCAGGGCTTCATTTTCATAGTTCAAAAGAACCCTCCAACTTTAACCTTTTCCCCTTCAGAAAAAGTTTATATCATTCTGATGGCACAGGGTACTGCCACAAATACTGAAATCCTTGATGTTAATAAAGTAATCTAGATGAACGTTCATAAGAACATTCACTTATCTGAGGACACATGACACATTTAGGTTGCCCTCCTATGCCTTAGGTGTGCCTGCATCATCTTAAAGGGAGCAGACAAATAAGATGGACATCCTTTGGAGCGTTGACACCTAGAAAATATGTCTTAGGCTTGTTTTTCAGGCTAATGAGTGATTTCCAATACAGCAAAAGTAACTACAAATTGGAATTAGACCAACTATAATCGTAGTAACTAATTTCTAAGAAAAAATATCATTTTTTTAACTTGTAAAAAAATGCAAATAAATTTCTATCCTCTGGTCATTTAGTGTAATCACTTAGCATTGCAGAATGCACAATGAGTTTTAAACTTACAGCAAATAATTTCATTGATGGAAACACATGTAGACCAAAGATGAGACTATTATACAGGGAAATATCAAGTATTTAGAACTTTCTTTATAACACCTCCCCCATCTAAACAGGGAGGCACATTAATTAAAAAGAAGATTAAAAATTCCAAGTCATTATGATGAGGTGATTACAATCATTGGTCTAAGAACTGTGATAGATTAAAAATGAAATGTATGACATAGTTCCCTATTTTTGTAAGGTGCATGGGTTTTTTGCTTGATTTATAAAACCCACTTCACCTATTATGGAACTCATGGGCTGACTTGATGGTAGAGGTGATGGCTCCCTCAGCCTCACTATTCACTTTCTCAAGTTTAGCAGCTAGAAGAAATCTTTTATATAACATCAGATAAACAATGAATAATCTAGCCAGGTCTAGTTATTCAGCAAAATGTCTTGATGAGGGGGCGTGTAGATAGATCCTCAGTAGGTAAGGTGACTTCCAGCTTTAGGAAGACTAAAAGAAGTACTATAGCCTAAATCTGAAGATTATCCTGGGGGACCATAGAGAGAACAATGGCTTATATGCCAATTAACCCACTGGAAATTGAAAATATTGTTAAGTATACATTGCATCTGATATTACCAACTCACACCACCCTCATACAGGGCTAAGTTGCCCTTTGACTTGTTCATAATTTATGATGTATCTGAGAACCATGCATTTCACCATTTTCTGAGATATTAGTTAGAACAATCATGCCAATGTAATTCTCGCTAAGAATTAACACTCCATTTCCAGCCATTGTGTTTCACTCTCTCTGATTAATCAGGCCTTTCCTACCCTTTCCTTAGTCCTCAAGAATCTAGTCCTTGGGTGGTATGAGGCTGAGGAACGGGACAAAGAAAAGGAGAATGCACATGCATATGACCCCGTTGCTGATCATTGAACATTGAAGTACATCGCAAAAATTTGCATCTCAAAAATGAAAAACATCCTCAAACACTTGAACAAGAATTTTTATCTCCATATAAAGATAAGGGAAAACTCAAGATTGACTTTGTAAAAGTTATTTGCTTGACGAGACAAGGATATCAAATAAGTAGTAGCTATCTTGGGCTGGTATTCTTAAGAAAATATTTGAAAGCTGAGGGTCCTTTTCTACCACTTATTCCTTAAGTTTTGTGTTGGGATGTCTTGTCAGGCAAAGGCACTGTTTTTATTCTCTTTGGATATGGAGATTACTCTGTAAAGAATTGATTATTGTTTTCTAGTTGAAAATATAAAATACAAGGGCAGAGATGTTTACTATGGAAACTGGCCATGATAGTATACATCTGTGTTCTCAGCTGTAGGAAGACTAAAAAGAGGAACATTACAGCTTAAAACTTGAGACCACCCTGGGGCACCATAGAGAGAACAATGGGTTATATGCCAAGGAACTCATTGTAAATTGAAAATACTGTGAGTATGCACTGCATCTAATATACCCACCATACTGAACACAGAACTTAGCAATATACTATCCTGTAAAACATCAGTTGTTTGCTATCAGGACGTGATGGTTGATTGGCAGCTGTGCCTCTCAGAGAAGTCATATGTTGGTCTTGGAAAAGACTCAAATTCAAAACTTTAGTGCAGTTTCTACTGAATGAATATTGTTTTGCAGCACTGTAAAAATTTTGAGAAAAAAATTTAAAAAAATGTAAGTCAGTAAAGACCTGACTTACAGATGTATGAGTTAGGGCCTGGAATTAGATCACTAAAGAGGGTTTAATCTATGCTCTTAAAGACCTGAAAGGTAAAGAAGCAGACAGAAATATAGAAGTGTCTGTAATAGAAAATTAGGTATGCTAATTAATTATTAGTCTAAACATGAAGTGGGCACTTTATGATGACCCAGACATAATGCAATATGCCAAATCTGTCTTGCAATCATTAGGTCATAGGTACAACATAGTGATTAATTGAATATATTATGGTGAGTACCTTAAAATATTTTATAGACAGGCAGAAGCCTTAGCATAAAATGTATTCATTAGTAAACTGTTTCTCATGACATTTTGAAGAGATGCATTCTTATAGGTTTGACATGAGAAAGCTGGCAGCAGTGTGAATCTTCCTCCTTGCCCTCAGTTACATAAAGCATTAACATCTGAAGCTTAGCTTTCTGCTACTCCTGTGTCTTTTCCTCACCATTCTTGGACTAACAACAACACTTCTTTCTTTCACATAAATATTTAGTATCCTTCCCACAAAATTGTGCTTATATGATTTAACCCTTTTCTTGTCTGTGCAATGTTATGTTTTCATTTGTTAAATTCTAGTGTAAGTTTCTTGGATGTATGGTAAGTGCAATGTTATACTTATCAGATGAATAGTGATTATATGAAAATGCTTTCATCAGAGTATCATGTTTATCAGTAATATATAATCAGTAAGCCTGCCCATTGCCTTAGTCTCTCTTAACCTTGCAGTGAAACCATGCTGAATTTTACTTCTGTGCCTTTAACATTTTGGTGAAAGGAGGGTATCAGCTCATTTTTGGACCAGGATAATTCATCAGTATTCCACCTGCATTTTACCTCCTTGCTGGGGACCTTCTGAAATGAGACCTTGAGATGTGAATCCCTGAAATCCTTGCTCTTTCCATTGTAAGAAATGAACTCTGAAGCCGTGGGCTCTCATTGTCCTTCAGATGTGGACATATTTTAATTCATCATATCTCTGTAACCTGATGTTGGCTACAGCTCTGAAATGCAAATTTCATCCCCTCTGCCCCTGCTACCTCCTCAGAGGTGACTTAAAAGAACATAAAGACAATACTTTTGGCAATCTTTGCTTTCAAGAGATCTGAAACGTGAGGTTTTTGTAACTTATGCTTTCAAATCTGCTGCCATAGACCATTCTGACTTTCACCAGATATATATGGCTTGTAGTACATTAAATTTGATTAAAAGTGTGGATTTTGTTTACACGTACCAGAGAGTTTTGAGCTCTCTTAACGGATGCCTTCACAACTCTGATACCAATCAGTGAAATGTGCAGGCTATGCTGGAAAAATCAATGCATCCTTCATTTTGGACACTTTAAAAGAAAGATAGAGTTTCTATTTAGAAATATGTGTGTCCCAAAATAATGTATTTAAACTTGACTTCCAGGGCTCTCCTATCTTGTCCTGGGGTGTGTGTGTGTGTGTGTGTGTGTGTGTGTGTGTGGTTTGTATGTGATATGTGTGGAGTGCGTGCACATGTGCATGTTTCTATGTGTGATATTATTGCTGATTAAAGCATGAACCAGCAAAATGAAATATTCAGACAGAACACAAAGCCTGAGGCAGAAGAGGTATTTAAAAGTGCTAAATGGATGAGCAAACAAACTGGCCATGCTCTTGGCTATGACTGTGAGCAGCAGTGGAAAGCACTAGATTCTAGTGTGTTTTCAGCAATAACTACATTACTCTAGGAAAGTGGTTCTTGGTTTTTTTTTTTTTTGGTTTTGTTTGTTTGTTTTTGTTTTTGTTTTTTTTTTTGTTCAGTCACAATCTCTTTCGATCCATATACATAAAAGATATTGCAACTGTGAATGGTCTGATCACTGATGAATGGTAAAAGTATAATTTAGTATCAAAAACATAACTAAACAGAAAGAAAGACCTGTTATATAAGAAGTGTTAAGTTCAAAACAATTAAGTAATATGAGCAACACCTATTTTTTTTAAGGCTGGGGTAAATGAATTTTAATGCTCAGAGGCTTTATATATCCAGTGTATAGTCCTAGTTTTATCGGATTGTTAATTCAGACTATGCTAAAAGTATGGAAAAGCAGAAACATCTACCACTGGAAAGTATTGATCTTTCAGTTTGGTGCAGTGCCCATCAAACACAAATAATTTATACATTTTTGACAAATATGGGTCCAAATCATGTAAGTTTTAAAAATATCATTTAAAAGCAACTTCCTAGGAAAGGTTTCAGCTGCTCCTTTGAAGTGTCTAAATCACTATATAAGTTATAGTAAGTTTATAACTAACTCTTTACCACATTTTTTTTGTCCTGTATTTAAGAAATATTAACAGCTCTCTGGAAGCCAAGTCTTTAAATATTGTAAATATACATGGTAATCATACAAAAATTGAGAATATTTTCAAATTATGTAGTTATTTAGAATAATGTGTGCCAAAGCATTTCCAGTTGGGGACAATTATTATAGTAAATAATAGCAATTAATTTAAATACTAGGACAGCTGTGTCTTCAACATATTTTTTGGATGCTTAATTTGCAGTATTTTAAGCTAAGAAGTATTCTGTGTAGAAACAAATTAGATGACCACATCATTCTAATGAAATATTTGGTTTGATTTCCTCACATATAATTTGTCAAATCATTACTTCCTTTGCTTGAGTAACTATATCCATGCCACACTTAAACAGTTCCTAATTTAGAAGTAAGTATGGATTATAGAAACAGCTATCCTCAATTTTTTGCTTGATTAGACGGGGAAAGTATTTCTTGACTTGAAATAGGTTTGCAGTGAAATCCTTCTATGACCTGAATGTTTTCTTACAGAAATACTGTTCCACAAACACTTCTTTGATTCAGTGTGTATACAGCCTGAATCACACTGTGTCTGAGATGTTGTAGTAAGATGTCTTGGACATAAGACTGCCACTGAATTTCAGAGTTTTAAATCTGGTTTTTATATTCTTTTTTTAAAGATGTGTTTATTTATTATATGCAGGTACACTGTAGCTGTCTTCAGACACCCCAGAAGAGGGCATTGGATCTCATTACAGATGGTTGTGAGCCACCATGTGGTTGCTGGGATTTGAACTCAGGACCTTCGGAAGAGCAATCAGTGCTCTTAACTGCTGGGCCATCACTCCAGGCCCTGGTTTTTATATTCTTTTTTTTTTAAATTTATTTATTTATTATACGTAAGTACACTGTAGCTGTCTTCAGACACACCAGAAGAGGGCGTCAGATCTCATTACAGATGGTTGTGAGCCACCATGTGGTTGCTGGGATTTGAACTCAGGACCTTTGGAAGAGCAGTCGGTGCTCTTAACCACTGAGCCATTTCTCCAGCCCCCATGGTTTTTACATTCTAAATGAGAAAAATGCAACCGGAAAATTATTTTAAGCAGAGAAGCAGATGTAATGTGAGATGTGTGTGGTAAGATCCAATAATTCTTAAGAATAATATTTTGATTTGTGGCACTGTGGATGAATAAGCCCAGGGAAACCCAAATGCCTGAGAGAAATGTTTTTCCTGATGTTTCTCTCAGGTCCTGTGAATAGGTTAGTGTGGGACTCTTTTTAGTTAATTTAAATGCAAACAAATAAAAAGAGAGTGTCCAGCATGATTTTTGTATTTTGAGGTGATTTATGATGTCTGGGGTGGTGGAGGGAGGGGGACCTGACATGTCCATTTTGAGTAGGTGGAAGGGTATCTGTGACTACATTGCTTCTTATTCACACTCCCTACAGTCAGTGATGATCCTTGACAGTGGGAAAGGACAAATTGTGCCTACAGAATGGTTAACATTCATAGTGTCACAAGCCATTTACAGGGAGTCGATTAGTGTAGTAGATTTGAAGGCAATTAAATTTATGTGAATAAATTAATAAATGAGTGTGCATGAGAAAGGGAGATAGAGAAAATGAGAAAGAAGATAGCCTGTTTTTCTAATGATAATTTTAATCTGGAGACAGGGTAAATATGTATGATATGTATAATTAGACAGTTATATCACTCAGTGCTTAATTTACCATAGATTGCAGAGGGTAAGAGAATGAGTTTGAATATCAGACAGGCTTCATTGGATCCAGCCTGTCATTTATTAATAGTGCATGTGGGCACATTTTCTACCTTGCAAACTCTCACATAAAATGGGACTACAACAGGTCTTCAATATAGGTTTGGTGTGAGCAAAAGAATATAGAAGCCTGCATATGCAGGGGTCTAGAAAACAAATTGAGACTAAACTGGTAAAGAAAAACATGAAGAAGAAGAAGAAGAAGAAGAAGAAGAAGAAGAAGAAGAAGAAGAAGAAGAAGAAGAAGAAGAAGAAGAAGCGCAACATTTTAAATATTTGTAGAAGTAAAGGACTTGATTTTCCCTCCTCTTTGACAAGAAAAAGCTGTGGACACAGGAGTCCATAACTATATTTGATAATCTGGCATCACTGGCAGATGCAGTAATGTAAATAAGTGTTGCTTATGACCCTAAACTGGCCATACACTTTGCCTGCTGTAGGGATGAAGAAAAAAAAAATGTTCCATGAGAAATGTGATTCCTAACAAGGCCTTTATAAGCTAGCCATGGGAACAGAATAACACAACGGTAAAATTAGAAACTGTAGTAAGCAATCAGAAGATTTGAAAGAGTGCAGAGACAGAAACTTTATTCTGTAGACTGGAGACAGGATGAGTCTCCGGTCCTCCATGGGGACAGGATGAGTCAAGTACACACATGGTACAGACCCTAGAGTGTGAAGAAGTTCTGGGCTGTGGATGGGAGCAGTACTTGTGGTTTTTTCCATCATCACAATCACTAGGTGTGTCACTAGGTGTCCTGCTGAAAGTCAAGAGCTGCACTTTTGCTCAGCTCTGGCTGGCTTAGATTTATTTTATCACAGACCCAACTGGTATTGTAGGCACTTATGAATCCAGGGATTTAAAAGATCTTAAGGCTCTGCTTTAAAATATACCATGTATATGAATGTTAAAACTCAAACAAGAACCACCACATTTTCTGGCTTTTTATTTTATGAGTTAATGGAATGAAGCCAAATATGTCTGCCGCTCTTGGTCTTTATACCTTCTGAATGGAAAACCAGACCTGAGAATCACACTCTAAGTCTTTATCAGGTGAGAAAGCTTTGAAATGCACATTATGGGACCTTTGGTAATCCATTTCTGTATCACATATTAGACTATATCTGGGTCATCATAAAGTACCTAGAATAAAATTTTGTCTTTGGAGAGTCACATTTAGGTCGACCACTTTCCACTGGGATGCCAGATTGCTCCTAGGAGCATACACGGCACAGCAGGGAGAAGACCAGAGTGCATCTGAAGGCCAGAGACAATGGGATTGGATTCAGAGCTAATATCCACATTCAAACTTAAAATATGAAAAGTTCAATAACTCTGCAAAAATCCCCTAAAACCTAATAGCATTCCTAATGGCTCTACTGACATAGCCTCCCTCCCCTCGGGGCTTAGCAATCATCGCAGAGTTATGTGAAATACATTTTCAAAAAGGATTGTCTAGCCCAGTGTCTTTTCTACCCTCTTATTTCTGTACCACGCCCATAAAACTGTTTCAGCTTTACAGCCCTGTCCTCGTAAATGCATTCAACTCTCCATTACCCTCACCAATGAAGGGTAGCCTGCATGCACATAATTGGAATTGGTGAATAATCTTCTCTGTTGAACTCTGGCCAGCTCCTCCCACTTAGCCCGGACTACATTTCTGTCAGGCAGAAGACAGACTTTGTGCTCTGAGAAAGCCAGCTTCTAACCTCTCTAGCTAACTTGGCTCACACAGACACTTGTTCTCACTCCTCATCAAGGAGTTGCCTCTGGGTGAAGGATGGAGACCAGTAGAGAAATCCACAACTGATCAAAATGCAGAGCTGCAGAGAATCATGGCCACCTCAACATGACCTGAACAAGGATGACAACAATACACAAGCTAGTGTCAGGGAGGGGATGCTCAGGAGGGTTCAACCTTAAAAGAACTATAGGAAATGAAGGAATGTTGAGAGCAGGAGAAACAGTAGTCCCCTGGGAAGGGCACACTGATTGATTATCTGATGCCAAATGTCAACTGTGAAAAAATACATACAGGTAACAATTTGTATTTATATATTTAGGAATAAACACACACACATATGTGTAGATACAATAGAAATGTATATATATACATATATATATATATACATATATATACATATGTGTGTATACATATATATGTGTATGTATATGTATACACACAAATATATACATACAAATACACACACACACACACACACACACACATATATATATATATATATTCCAGTTAAAGAAAATGAAGCCATAAATTTTAAAGAAAACACAAGAGAGGGATACCTGGGAGGCCTTACAAAAGAGAAAGGAAGGGGGAAATGATGTCATCATAATCTCAAATACAAAAAGTCTAAAGCTTAGTGAGAATCACTTCATGTCACTCCTTTGCATCAGAAAGTGGGTATTTGTGGAGTGAGGAATGGATATCTTAAGAGCCTTAGATGAACTGACACTTTGCTTTCAACTGGACCTGCCACGTTCTGCATGAACACAGTCTCTCTGAGGACTGGAGGCACAGGCTGGCGTGTTTCTTCATCCATTACTTATTATTTTTCTACCCCTGAGTATCACAGCTATTGATAGCAAGGGTGTTTCTCTCCTGTGCAATGTTGACAGGAGCTGTCTAAGTCTTAATACTCTTTAAAATGTGATTAATGTCACCCATGTTTTCAGGATAGAAGAGCATCTTTTGTGAGCTATTCTGGATGGGGATGAGCCATGCTGGCCAAACTACTGATATAAAGTGATCAGTTTGGGGATCATGAATCTATCAAGCTGTTCTGCTGAGATCATAAATGCTGAGACCTGGGAACAAAGTTCAGCCTACTGTGAAGATGGTCAGAGTCCATAGACAGAAGTTATTGGATTCCAAGATCGATCAGGACCTGTTTGCCTTCCAGTTGATGCTCTCTGTCTGCTGCTGCTTTCTCCTGCTTCTTATCTTCATCCAGCTCCCTTCATTTCCTACACCTTCCCCTTCATAACCCCTGATCCTCTTTCTCATATCTTTTTGGATTCCTCCCCACTCTCATCTTCAATGTTCTTTCTTCCTGGGCAACATTGCAGGCTTCCTGAAGTTACCCTCAAATTCCATACCTTTTTTTCCCCTTAGCTTCTCACCCCAAAGTTTCCATTTTCTTCACTTCCTTCTGCTCTGATGTCCTGCATTCCAATTGGATGCTATATTATAACAAGTTAGACAGATGTATCACTGTTGAATCTACCAGAAAAGAAAGCACACCCTCTTTCTTTAGTCTGGGGAAGCAGGTACTTCATGGCAAGGAGCTGAGGAGTATACATGAGGATGGTCTTCCCTTCAAGCACTGTGAAGTCTAGGCAGGCTTTTCTTAACTCCCTGCTTATGTTACTTGAACTAAAGAGTAAAACCCTGCACATGTGATAGATTTATAAACACCACTAATGACACTCAGATCTCAGTACACACAGGGTTTTCAGGAAGGAAGGCAGCTCTCATGACTGTCAATGTGTGTTAGCCATCTGCATACCCACTGTGAATTTTATGACCGTGGCCCATGTTTATTTCCATGGGTTTCTCAACTGCAATTGCTAAGATCATCCAAATCAAAGGTGCTTTGTTTCTTCCTAGCGCTGCCACCCTCTTTGTAATCAGATGTGTCTTTGGGGCAGACAATAAGGGTTCACGTGCAGTGTGTGAAACCAGAAGGTTAGATGAGACTGTGTCCATGTTCTGGCATCTTTAACTCCTCAACGTTTTCTATATACTAGCTCAACCTATATATCAAATCTCAATTATGGTGAGGTCAGCGGTCAGTAACTTTAAGACAAACCACTAAAATGCAGGCTGAGCGCAGATGCTTGGCTTCCATTTCTCATCAGGATATGTTGAACTGCTTATCGGCAATACCAGTGGGGCTTCTTGCTTCTTGTCCAGCATCTAAGAAGTCTGTACCAAGGATAAAGTGGTGGGGACGATGCCAAAGTTAGAGTATGTCCCATGCATTGTGGATCCCCAGGTCACTAGGACCTAGCAAGGGAACTCTCCAAATAGACACTGCAGGTCCCCATACTCCTTTCTGAAAGCAGAGAACAATGATTGGTTTCCCTATTCTACAGTAAAGACACTGAGGAATAGTTGAGACCCGCTTCACTCACAGAGACAATCCAGCTTATATCAGCTGGTCATGGTTTCACTTTTGGATTTTTCTTTTCTTTCTTTCTTTTTTTTTTCTACCTTATTGAGAAGAAAATGTATCCTTTCTGCTTGAGCGAACTTTTGACACCTTCTCAGAGCAAGTGCTATGAGATTCTGACAGGAGGGCCACCTGTTACAAGGGTTTCATAGGTCAGGAGATAATTTTCAGCTGTTCAAACAAATAAACTTCAACACCACAGGTCACTTGTACCTGGTTTTTGTGTCACCAGCACCCCACTGGAATGCTTTGCCATCTCTTTCTAATTGAGCAGACCTGAATTTTTGTTTGTTTGTTTGTTTTGGTTTGCTAATTCAATTGTTACAAATTAACACTATGATAAACCGTATTTAGCTGATGTATAGGATAAACTCTCTTACCCACATGGCAGCTTATGCCAGAATTCACAGGTTCTGTGTAGAACCAACCTGTGGGGCTCAGACTGCCCAGGTTTGCAAAGAAACATCATAGCTCCGTTGCCCTCATGTCATTTCAGAAAGAGCACCACACAATGGAATTTAAAACTATTGTGTATCTCATAAAGAATCCTCTCTGGTCAGTCAGAAGGTCCAGAAAATCATTCGGTGTTTTCAAAGAGCAGCAGAGTATGTGCCTTGGAAATCCCTAGCCACCTAGGCCTAGGCCTTCATGCACAGCAGGAAGGCCAAGGAAATCTAGCAAGTAGGCATGCCTGGGGAGCATAGTAAGATTCATTCTTTTCACCAGCAGGGGCCTGCAGCTTCCCCATTGAGCAGAACCACCAAGCCTCAGGGTCTTCAGCTCATTTCTCTATTCTGGTTACTTTGAGTTCCCTGCCTCTTCACTGTTCCTCCAGAGAGGAGGCTTCGCCCACCCCCACACACTTCAGAACTTCTGTTCACTTTCAAGTTTCTGTCTTTTTGTTCTTTTGTTAAGATCGCTTCTCTTCAAGTCTTTCAAAGCTTCTTTGAGGCTTCTCTCGGAGACACAAAGCTGTACTTTTGGAGCGCAGCCCTGGTTATTTCAAGTAGGAGGCTGACAGTAAGATCGATGTGTGCCTAGGTACACTTAACGCTCTGAGTCTGGGCTCTGGCCTACCAGTGTTTGGGGCATGACTGATTGACTTAGGGCAGGTAAGCTGTGATTCCAAGGCAAGATAGTATTTCAGTCTTGAACTATGCTTTTTTCCCCACATCTATTATCTTGTAAAAGTTGTAGAGGCAACCTTCTTTTCTGCATGGTTAAGGCAAGCTGATGCTTGTCTAGCTTCATTTTGTCACAGGCGAAAGGACCACATGGATTATTATTTTTGCCATGGTTTTTATTTGATTTTTAAATACCCCATGTGGAGGGGCATGGTGCTTTAAAACACTTCCCCAGTTCTGGGAAGATGGCTTATGGTTAAATAAGTGTGAGGACTGGATTTGTATCTCCAAAACTCATCAAGATGCTGGGTATCCATGGTGAATGTCTATAAATCTAAACTAAGAAGTTAGGGGATAGCCAAAGCCAGTTGGCTAAGGGAAGTTAGTCATATCTGTGAGCTCTGGGTTTGATTGAAAGATCCTGCCTTCATGAACAAAGTAGAACAGCAATGGAGGATTCTTTCTAACATCAACCTTGATTCTCTATAGGCATAAACACACAAGCATGCGTGCGCGCGCGCACACACACACACACACACACACAGAAACTCATACACATGCAAACACACCTATATAAATATATACACCACAAACACATTAGAAAAATCAAAAACAATTTTAAAAATACTTATCGGGTTTCCCAACACAGAGATTTAAGTAAAGAATGTGTAGTCAAAGACAACGGCAACTGCACGGGGTTAAAGGCTGACTTCTGAAATCTCAGTGCGACAGTTCACTAGCAGCAGAGGTGGTAGGGACTTAGAGATATGAAACTATTTACTCTTTTCCATTGTATACAGTTTAATAGTGAAGACTAGGAATAGAATGGTGGCAAGTCCCGTGAATGTGAACCATGATATTACTACTTTACAGAAAGCCTAGATGCCAAGTCAATGCCCATTTAACTCTTCTAACACATCATTTGTGTTGTATTTGGAGATCTAGGTCATTGAGAGTTCTTTCCCACTAACTGCACCCACTATGGCATTGTCTTATGTTGAAGGCAGTGTGTCTTCCTATCAGAAGATCTTTAATGATCACTGACTTTAACTTATTTTCTCCCTTCTCTCCCTCTTGCGCTCTCTTAACAATCCGGTTCCCTCTCCACTTCTCTAACACACATGGTCTCTCCTGCCCTGTGCTGCCCAGGCTAGCTCTGAACCCAGATGTCATGCATACTTCCTGACTCAGTCTGTCCTGAGTAGTTGGGGCTAAAGGTCACATTTCTATGGCTTGTGTGTTTATGTTCTTTACCAAAATCAGAGATCCATATTTTTCTCTTTAAAAGTAAAAGCTGTCTGTCAGTTAATCAGATAACCATCTTGGGAGGTGACCTTGTCTTCATATTGATCAAGGAATGCCCTTTTCCATTTACTTTTCCTTAAGTTTTTATACACTCAAGGTCTATTTCAAAACTTTTCTGGGAATCTAGACAAATACATGAAACTAGTGAGGTCATGGATACTGGAGAAGGTCCTATAGCCACTACTTTACTAAGGAAGCCTAATGTCTAATTACATTCTGAATGGTTATCTTTATACCCACAGTTAAGTGTTGCTGTTACTCAAATGAAAGACACTTCCCTTTGTAGCAGATGAAGACCACCACAGAAACCACAAAGGATCAAAATGAGATTTTGGAAATGGAGGTTCACACACACTCTTCACTGTGTTAGTACAGTTATATAATGGTTTTTTACTGCCCCCATCATCCTCAAAGCTCCAAATGATGGACTGTTCATGATGATGAATAAAGCCAGACAGTTATAATACAAGACTCTTGGGCCAGTGTTTCTATAGAGTTATGGCTAGCTTTTGATCTGTGAAACAGGTATTTCTTTCTCCTTCATCACATAGCCATGAAATTGGCATCAAATTTAATTCAGAGAAAAAAAGGTAGAGAGACAAAATGAAAAGAAATGTTTGTACATGTGTGTAGGTGCATGTGAGATCTCTCTCTCTCTCTCTCTCTCTCTCTCTCTCTCTCTCTCTGTCACACACACACACACACACACACACACACACACACACACACACAAAGAATCTATCAACTTGAGAGTTGGAGTGTGGGAGGGATTGGAGAGAGGGTACCAGAGGGAGTGGAGGGCTGGAGATAGGAATGTGAGGGGTAAAGTGATGTAATTCCATTATAATTAAAACAGTTTTAAAATTATTATTAAGGAAGAATCTTGTGTCAGCATGCAGAGTGTCAATAGTACCAGAGTGTCTCTAGGGATCCAAACCCAGAGGAACTTGCCTTTTGTCTTTCTTATTCTTGAGCCCAAAGAGAAATGTCAGGGCTTTCATGACTAACGGGTGACTTCATATAGCTTCATTTGTAGTTATGAAGCTTAAACTCATAACATAGCAGTGTCTTTAGTCAATAACAACTTAAGGTTAACCAGGTGTCAGATATTTTTACACAACGAATTAATTTTACAAGTATCAGTGAAAGAGAAAACCCGAACCTACTTAATAATAATATATGTGAGCTCTGATTATGGGATTGTAATGACCATTTCCATAGAGTTTCACATAATCCAAGAATTAAAATACAAAAAACAGTTCTCAAAAACAAATCAACTTATGGTGAAAAGAGAAATAGTTAACATTGAAATTTTTTGTTTTGTTTTGCTTTGCTTGTTTGTTTGTTTATGTGAAGAGGTCTGTGAGTGCCCTGACAGAACCTGCCCTCTTTACTATATATGGACCTTCAGATTTTGAAGACATCCTTGGGATGTGTGTGGGAAGCAAGAGAAAGCAAGGAATATAAAGGTGCTGTCTGCATTGACTGCAGAGAATTTGTCAACACAAAATTTTACTCTTGGTTTTCATGGCTCAGGAATGTTTATCTAAAAGTTTATGTATCTAGGCTTAAAACAACACTTTTATCATTAAAGTGAGATTTGAGACCAGTCATATGGCTCCGTGGATAAGGACACTTGTTGTCATACCTAATAAGGTCTATCCTCCAGAACAATCTAGTGGAGGACAGAGACAATTCTTAAAATTTTCCCTCTGACATCCAAGTGGATGCCTAGTCAGAACTATACATTCCCATACTCACATACATGAATTTTAAAATGTAAAAAAAATATTTAAAAGTGAGAACTAAAAGATGTGTGTATGAGACACACACACACACACACACACACACAGAGAGAGAGAGAGAGAGAGAGAGAGAGAGAGAGAGAGAGACAGAGAGAGAGAGAGAGAGAGAGAGAGAGAGAGAGAGAGAGAGAGAGAGAAAGTATACACACCTTTCAAGATGTAGACCTAGCTGGAATTCTTTTTGTAGATCAGGATGGCCTCACACAAGTCTGTCTGCATCTAACTTTGGAGTATTGGCACTAAAATTTTGCTCCACCACCATACCATAACATGCCTATTTCTACCTGCACTCGAAGGAAGAATTTATTAAATGGCATACACAGCTATCCATCACTAAATAGCAGAAAAATGTCTCCCTTTAAATATGCCTTTATAGTCACCTGGTGAGCATTACAAAGTGATAGTATGAAACATCACAATAACAACTGATTGTATGACTGCTGTCTGCTCATCCTTCTCAATCTAAACCTCCCCACATACTTTGAAGCATTTGCTGGAGCCTCCCTGCTCCCATCTGTTTGTCACTGGTGTTGGTGACCATTTTCTAAAGAAGATAGTGACAGCTTGTAAGAATGTTCTCTGCAGAAATGACTGAGCACCAGTCCAGCGTTGATGGTGCTTCTGGCAAGCCCTCATATGTCTTAAGTTTCCCAAATGGACATATAAAACCTAATGTATAGTTCTGTTGTTTCGTTCCAAAGCCTGAGCTTGCAGAATCTCAGTGGTGGTGAGCAGTACAGGTCACTATTCGCTCACACCTCTATTCTTGTAGGAGATTTAGAGAGCTCACCTAGCAGACGGGTGTGGTGGAATTAATAGGTGAGAAGAAGAGTGAGCAGAGGCTCATTATGCAGACCAGAGGACACTGAGGAAGAGCCGAGGACAGTAAGATAAGTCAGCAAGTTTCCCTCTGTTCTGTTCGCAGTTTCATCTTGCCATGTTTTCTGAATATCTTAGTCTACTGGTTTAAGTACTGAGCTCATAGGGACAGAATTCATATGGGGAAAAGTACAAATAAACTATAAAGCAAAGGGAAAGAAAATGATTTCCAGAAAAGAAAGGAATATATGGAACAAATTGGCAGTCTGGGAGGTAACAGAATGAAGTCACAGGTGACTTCAGAAGAAGAGAAAGATACAGCAGGAAACAGAAAATCAAGGAAGAGGAGAGGGGAGTTCTAAATGATGCTACAGAAAAAATACAGGAAGACTAGGGTTACTTGTGACAGCTGGGAACAGCTGGAGAAAGGTCATGCATGCCCTCTGGGCTGCCAACAGCCCAGAAGTGAGTAGCTCTGTCAGAGCAGATAAACAAGGGACAATGGGAGACAGCAGGACTTACAGCCTGCTTGACATTGCACAGGGAGTAGGATGTGTGGTGTATCCCTATTACAGAGTCAGGAATTAGAGGGGCACATGCCTTTACCTTCTGAGCAAGCCACAAGCAAAGAAACCCTCCATCATCTGGCTTACACTTCCAGGTTGCCTTGGATGCTTTTTTGACTTTATTCCAACTATTCTCCACACAATAGAGCCTGTGGGCAGCTTTGTGGCTACCCAGGGTGACAGGAAAGTGACACAATTTGAGGAGTGCAGCCATTCTGACTCAAATCATCTTGGAAGGTTAAAGAGAAGCTCACAGATATCTTAGTTAGGGAGAGCCAATTGGGGACTTTTGAAGGAGAGCTAATGTTATGCAAAGCAAGTATGAGATCCCCAGTCTAAGAAGAAATGAATGTGATGGGTGAGCAAGAAAAATGGATTAGTGATTTTTTCCCCCATCTTTGTAGGAGACTAGCACATTTAAATGAAGCCTTGGATAGGAAGAAATACACAGATGTGTGGGAATCAACAACAGAGGGTGACATTCAACAGAGCTAAATTGTTTTCATTTTCTCTCAGATGCTCAGTGCTTTTCTGGTTCCCACACAGTATAGAGGGGAAAAAAAGTAATTTTCATCTAGGAGAGAATGATGACTTCAGAGATAGGAGGTCTGCATATAGAAGCAGATGTGTCTTACAGATCTAGACTGTTCTTAGGGGAACATGAGTTAGCACTGTGCATTCCAAACTAGGGCCCAGTTTTAGCAATGTCACTGTTGCCAGAGTTGTAGAACAGATCACTGCTGTTTTATGGGATGTCCATATTCTGTTCAGGGGCCTACAAAAAAAAAATCCTGTCCATTGTCCTGAAAAGGAGTGATGGACTAAAAATGGTCATTCCGTGGCAATGCTTTTAAATTTCTCAAGAGTAAAGTTACTACCATGTGTGAGGAAAGCTGCCAAGATATTCTGTATAGGGTTGTTTCTGGGCTTGATAGGAAATAGACGAGGTTTGGTTGGGGAGTCAACTTGTCAGAAGACAAGGTTAGGAACAGAAGTCAAGAAAGTCCAAATTCTTTACTGTTTATTCAATGCTTTATTCAAGTACCAAATAATGAGATTTTGAAGTTATCTTCCTTTCTTCATGATGACAAAAGGCAGTAAACTGGTTTCCGAGTTGTGGCCTCCCTTCTGGGCCATCACAAACACTCGTCATTGGTGATTTAACAGTTATGGGTTCTCTCTTCATGAGACAAAGTGATGGGAGCAAATGTCGTCCCTGCTGTGGAGTTCTGGTGCTTCGTGGAGTGCTTGCTTATTGTGTTCAACATCATCTCTGTGAAATCTCAGCTCACAAATATCACAAAAAAAAATAGAATAGAAAACAAACAAAACAAAACAAATAGCCATTCCTTCAATTGGTTAAGGATCAAAGATTTCACTAATGATATAGTGCTTGAAAAAATGTACAAATTCACAGGGAGAGGGGAGGGCAACATAGAAAAAAGTAGAAAAATCTACAGCTGTATCCAGAATGGAAAATTAAGAGCTACAGAAATGGCTCAACAGTTTAGAATATGTGCTGCTTTTCAAAAGACTTGGGCTCAGCTCTCAGTGTCTACCTAGAGGATGTTGCAAGCTCCTGTAACTCCAGTTCCAGAGGATCCGTCTCCTTCTTTTGGCACTGAGAAATGCCAACACAGACCACATGACAGAGACAGACTGATACAGACTCATACTTTAGGAACATATATTTATGTATGTATGTATGTATGTATATAATTTTAGAGGAATGAAAAATAAGATAAATCATAGGGCTTCATAAAAATAAAAAGACAGAAATGGAGACTGAGGATGTTAAAAAATAAAAGCTAATTAATGTGAATAAATAAGCTGGAAGAAAATACTAGAGGACAGACGTTTAGTGGCAGAGAGATAAATGACGCTGCAGACTGTATTCTTACATTAGATGGAGATTTCAAAGGTCAGTTAAATAAAATGGCTGATTGCCAGAAACAAGCAAAACAGTAAGAAACAGGCAGCTGAAAATATTCACAAATAGCTTCAGATAAAAGGAAACCTTACAAGCTATCAACCCTCTTTTCACATTCCTCAGCTACTTACTCAGTGTCAAGATGCCTTCCTACACCCAGCTCATCTATATTGACTCCGTGAGTGTAAACTTTTGAACAAGAGCAAACTTCAGGAATGTTTAACAGCACCCACTGATAGAAAACCTTGAGAGGGAGTGGGAATGCATATTAATGCAATAAAGGAGGTACTGTTATAGGGTAAATCTGTTTTCTTAAGCATTATTGGTGGGGAATCCAGCTTATGTTTGAACAATCACATGTATGAGATCTCCAACAGTTAGTTAACCTATGATGACAGGTTAAAATCTCCAAAACAGAACAATGGGAGCAGGTTTATTAATTCAACATGCTGCATACTCTTCATAAATAAATAAGTATCTGTGGAAACTCATTCCCTTTCTATATTGTTTGCCTGTCACTCAGGCTTGTCTTTCTGTAATCCGCTGTGATGTCAAAAAAGCCACAGCTTTATTAATTTGGCAATATTGATTTGGGGAAAGGAATGCTGGAAAGAGAAAAAAAATGTTTTGCATCTGGAAACCACAAGGATTCTTGCTGCCACTTACCTCCGCAGTGCCATTAGCACCAGCCCCTGGCTTTACATGGGCTTGTGAGCTTGGAGCATGACTTGAAAAGAACACTAAAGGGTTGTGTAGATTCTTGCAGTTCTTGTTTACTGACTGGGCAGAAGGATGGAACTAAGGAAGAGAGCAAGGGTCCCATCTTTGTGATGAACTTGTTCATAGAATTATGACTTCTGTTGGTCTCCCATCTTAATATGGTTGTACTGGGCTCTATGGAGTGGCCTTATTCTTTTATACTAGTTCCTTAAGGTGTGACTTAAACAGAGGTCATGACATTCTGCTAAGAAGGAAGTGAACATCACCCTTGAGGGCCATTGGAGTTTTCAATGTGTAGTGACAGTTGCTGTGTTCTCCACAAGGCCTATTTTCCTGTGAAGTTGATTATACGACGTTTCTTCCCAGAATGTGTAAGGAGATTTGTGTCACATTTTATATACACCTGTATCAACCACACTCACCTGAGAAAACTTTTACTGTTTCTCCTGGGACACTATGAGCACGTATGTGAGTGTATCTGCATGCAGTGACATAGTCTTGTGCATATACACAATTGTGGCATGTGAAGACTTCCAGACAAATGTATTAATCTTGCAAAAGAAATTTCTGTTCTGTATGGGAGATAATACTCAACACCTGTTGTGGCAGGGGCCTACACAGTTCATGAGAGAGCAGCTCTGGATGCACCTTGACCTTAATCAAGCTCTTTGCCTCCCCCATCCAAGCTTAAGCAGCTCTCTGATATCCAACACTACCAGATTATTTTTGATGCTAAGAAATGCACATTAGAACCCAGAGAAATGATACTAGAACTCCCAAGTCTCAGCACATTTACATCTGGCTCATATCAAGACACCAGATCTCTAGGAATATTAGTCAGATACTCCAAAAGAATTGAAAAAGCACAATGGGAATAGTTTTATAGTTTCAATTATGTTCAAAGAGATATTTTAAGACCTAGTAGGGATGCATAAAATAAGGATGGTACTGCACTCTATATATTAATGTTTGTCTTAAAGATGCAAATCTAAAATAAAGGTTAATTTATGTACTATGTATATTAAGAGATTAGCATTAATAACTTTAGCTTGAATATTCTTCACTTAAAGGGATTAGGGACATAAATTGAATTAAAGATTTTTGGATTAAGTTTGCATAGACAGAAGATAGATAGATAGATAGATAGATAGATAGATAGATAGATAGATAGATAGATAGATAGATAGATGATAGCCTGTTGACCAGACAGATAGATAGAAAGATAACAAGATTTCTTAATGGATGGGGATCAACTTTCAAAATGGCATTTAATTATGTTTTCTGATATGCCTTGCAAATGTTGACAGAAGGTCATTTTATATAATATTTCCCCTGTAGCTGTGATTTATCTATTACATATCATATAGGGTCAGAGTTGGAATTATTCATTATGGAGTAAGGCTTCAGATTTCAAAGCACTTCAGATTTCAGCTCAGCAATGCAAACCAGAATAATAAAACACTCCAGTCATAACAATATAGTGTATTTAAATCATCTGGGTTACTACTCTTCTGCTTTCAGACTTATATTCTTTTCCTATAGGTATGCAGAATAGCTAACTAAAGTAACTTAAGGACAAGAGCTTGTATTTCAGCTCACAGTGGAGTGTACAGTCTATCATGGAAAAGGGTGTGTGGTTACAGAAGTCTGGAGCAGCTGGACACATTGCATCATTTGTCTGGAAGTTGAGAGAGATGAACTTTCATGTTTAAGCTAGGACTCCAACACACAGAATTGTGCCAGCCACATTTAATGTGGGTCCTTCCACCTTAATTCACCCAGTCTAGAAACTTTCTCACAACCATGCCTAGATGTTTGTTTCCTAGGTGATTAGAAATCCTGTCAAGTTGATAATGTTAACCATCACAGAACCTTAAGTAAAGTAAGGGTTACAAGAATACATTCACTCACATACTCTGACAATCAATATGCAGCCAAAGTAGTCACTAAGTGACTGTCTGCAAGTGCATACAGCATGGATACACTGGAAAATTTATGATTTTTGTTCATGATATGGAGATGAAATGGGATACTAAGCAGCTCCATCATGATACTTAAAAGAAACACAACTTAAAATGGATAAATTCTGTATATTTAGATTCTTTTCCCTAATTCTTTAGGATCACCACAAGTAACTGCCATTGAGGAAAGTGAACCCATAGATATGGAAGAACTTCTATAGTGTGCTATTAGAGGTACTGGAGTAAAGAGCTATTACCACATTGAATTGTAGGGTGCCATAACATTTTACAATGAGAATTAACAACTAGATAGAGAGAAGAGTAGAGAAGAAAGTGCCAAAGAGGGTCAAGAAAATACACTTTGATTTAGAGATGATCACAAGGTATCTGATAGTTTGATTCAGTAGAGAAAGTTGTTCTAATGTAAATATAGAGGCAATTCAAATAGACTTGAACCCAAGAAGTTTCTATGACTGTTATTGTAAATAGATATTGCTAAGCCAGCAAACAACAAAATGAATCACAATTCCGGCTTTGGTGGGAATGTGGGTACACTCTATTCATAATAACCCAAATCTACCATAAACACATCCTAAATGTATTACAGTGCTTGTTTTCAGGGTTATATTAATTGGGTAGCCTGTACTTTAGAACAAATCTTTAGCCATTATTCTTCTCGTGTGACTATAATAGAAAATTTTGTTTGTCTCAGCTTCATAGCTGGCAAAATTGTATATGAAGGTTGCATGCAGAGATAGCTTGAGAAGTTAATAAATAAATAACAGCAAGAGTTAAAGTCTATAATAATAAAACGGGCCAAATTCTAAGATGCAATGCAGATATAACCCTCACAGATAGATACCATATAGAGTTCACAGGGGATTGGAAACCTCTTTTTTTATGTTCTTTAGGATTTGTTCTTTATACTCTTCTGTATTATGAAGGTCTATAAAGTATTTGGAAGATATACCATTTGTATGAAAAAGGCTATAGAAAAGAAAGATGATTCATTCTAAACATATATAACCTTCAAGCTTTCCTTTCTCACTCAAGCATTGCTTGCTGCTAGGCAGAAAAGGGATCCTTACCTGATATACAGTATTGGACTTAAAAGTCAATGTGAATTGGTTCACAGGGATCGGTAGCCGATTTATGGCTCATAGTTGGTGTATTAATTTAGAAAATATTTTGAATGGTTTATGACCAGCAGTCTCAAGTCAATTGCAGTACCATACTGGGGAAAGAAAAGCCTGAATTTTGTCTCTTGTGAAGGTTAAATTGAAGAGATGCTTGCCTTGGATCAAGCTTTAATGAAACATTAGGGGTGAGCCCTAGAAGGGAGCCTAGTGACAGAGGCAGTGAGCTGATCTTGCCACCTCCCCAAGGTCACATTTCCCCCATAACGACTCTCCTTTTCTGGTTCCAATATAGAGTGCTGGTGTGAAATGGCCTCAGTGTGGTCTGAACTTGGAACTTTTTCTAATTAAATTTTGAAGTGTTTAGTGTGTTTTCATTTTGGTTTTCTAATTTGATGGGTCTCATTTGTATCATTACTATGGATTTCTTAAACCCTCGCTTCGGTTATTAATTTCTCATTTGTCCCAGGCCAAGTCGTTATGCTTTGATGTACACATAACAGAAAAAAAAAGAGCTAGAAGAATCATCCAGAGAATTTAAAGCCAAGAAGCATGACTTTCTGAAGAAGCCTCTGTTTTAGATAAAATAGTGCGTTTCACCTAAATGACTTGAATGGTGCTTCGACCTTCTACTCCTTCAGCTATATGGAAGAACACATTCTAATGATTTAGGGGACACCTAGGAACAGGGGAATTCATAGTTTCAAGATTGGATTCTTTATTTCAGACCAGAAATGCCATCTCCTTTCAGAAATGAAAGTCATGGCTGTGAAACATTTCTCTATAAAATCCTTCAAATTCAGGTATTAGCCAGTCCCCCACTCAACTACTCAGGATGGTATGACCAAGGTGGGTAGGACAGGTTCTCTGTGGGTGGAAGTGAACAGAGGACACAGCTTTACAATGTGCTAGGGAGTCTAGATCTACAGGCAAGGCAAGGGAGACTAGTGGTGCTTCTGAACACGAGATATGACAGTATCTATGTTCAGTGGATTAGGTTCTTCAAATGAAAAATAGAATAACTGAATGGACAGATAATAAGAAAAGATAGCTTCCTGGAGAATAAAACCAACTATTGTATCATATTTTCTTTTTTTTTTTTTTTGTTTTTGTTTTTGTTTTTCGAGGCAGGGTTTCTCTGTGTAGCCCTGGCTGTCCTGGAACTCACTCTGTAGACCAGGCTGGCCTTGAGCTCAAAAATCCGCCCGCCTCTGCCTCCCAAGTGCTGGGATTAAAGGCGTGTGCCACCACCGCCCGGCTAAAAGAGGTTATCAGATCCCATTATAGATGGCTGTGAGCCACCATGTGGTTGCTGGGAATTGAACTCAGGACCTCTGGAAGAGCAGCCAGTGCTCTTAACTGCTGAGCCATCTCTTTAGCCCTATTTTTCTTTCTTTTTTTTTTTTGTTTTTGTTTTTCGAGACAGGGTTTCTCTGTGTAGCTCTGGCTGTCCTGGAACTCACTTTTTAGACCAGGCTGGCCTCGAACTCAGAAATCCTCCTGCCTCTGGCTCCCAAGTGCTGGGATTAAAGGCGTGCGCCACCACTGCTCGGCCATATTTTCTTGAAGTTAATACATTCCAGGTTTCAGCTGGGACATCAGAGTCACTGCTATTTATAGATTCCTTGATGAAGAGAATGGGTCTTTCCTTCATTGAGGAATTAAGGACTTTCTGTAATTCAGGCATAGATTTTGGAGGGAGGGGCTCTATTTCCTACCTCTATGGGGCATCTATCACAAAAAGGATGATTTTCTACTTGGTAGTAGAAAGGGTTGTAATGAGTCTGGGATAATGTAACTTCTTTCAGTGTACTTTTCCTGAGTGAGATGATCCTCTGAAGAGTTGAGGAGCCAAAGGGTGCTTTGAAAAAGTGCATCTAAAAGCAAGCCCAGTAGCCCAGGCAAAGAGGACCAAAAGCTCAAAGTCAGCCTGTGCAACATAGTGACAATTATTTCAAATTAGAAATACTAAAAGGAGGGCTGGATGTATGGATCAGTAGTAGGACTCTTGCTTAGCAAGTGAAATACCTAGAGTTCAATCTCCAGTGCTGCAAAATTAATTAATATATAAATAGCACTACAAGGTATGCAAAGACAAGAAACAGAGATAATAAATGAGGACTGACATCATGTGTGACTGTTTGGTTGTGTTATTTTATATCAAGTAGTAGAGGAAGACAACAGCATAGATATGTTAAACTCTAGTCTCAAAATTATTAATTTATGTATGTTTGTTTAATGTTAATACTGTAGAAAAAATTTGAAACATTGTCTCACATTATAATTAAGGATTCTACAATAAGTCATGTAAAACAATATTATTTTAGTTCACCAGAGATTGAACACTCTGAATGAAAACTTGAGATATTTACTACAAGCAAAATAAGTCATAGGATCCTTACTTTAATAATTTTCATTTTTTTGTGTGTGAATGGGGTCAAGTGTTTCTGTATAATCTATAGGTTGTATGATGTTAATGTTTTAAACTGCTATGTGACTGACAATTCCCTTACCCTCAATGCAACTAGCATAGGTCAAAAGACAATTAAGATTAGTCGATGGTAAGTTGGCAGAACCCATAAGATTCTCTCCTGGGTACTAGAAAGTTAATTAGATAACAGCACTGTATTTATCAGAGGTGCACAGCACTTCATGCACAATGCATTTGCAAACAAGAAGCTCTCCTTCTCTTCTTTTTGCTGGCCTTCAAAATGTAATGCAGTGTGTTGTGTTGTGGTCTGCGTTTGTTGTGGAATGATTTAACCCAGCCAATTGTCAAACCCAGTGCTTCACAGTGTCAAACCCAGTGCTTCACAGTTACTGTTTTCACAGTGACAGTCTTGGTATCCACTTGCTGTGATTTCTACAAATATGCTACCACTAACTATCATACTGTATTACAATAGTTCTTTTGAAATTTATCCTCCTATTTGCCACCATATATCTATTGAACAAGGTCTTCCTATTCTGTTATCCTCTTAACTACTGTAGACTCTGTGTGATGAAGGCTATAGCCTCAATTTCTAGGAGATCAATTCTCTTATATTCCACATATAAGTGAGATCATGTAGTATTTTTCTTTTCCTTAATATACCATAAAATAGCATTTTACTCAGCATAATGATGTCAGTCTCACATATTTTGCAAAGAATGGCAGAATTTGACTCTTTTTATGACTAAAATTTGTTTCATTTTGAGCATGCGTTTGTGAATGCCACATTCTTTATCAGTTCTTTCAATAATATGCAGTTAAGTTTATTCTATATCTTCATTTCTATGAAGTGTGCTTTTATAAATATTGGCATACCAATGTTTATTCAATATACAGTCTTTGATGTCTGTATTTAAATATAATAGTGGAACTGTAGGATCATGTGGTAGTTTTATTTCATTTTGTAAGCATTTAAAAATGTCGACTTTAGTACATAACAGTTAAGCTTGTGAGGAAGACAAGCAAGATACATAAATAAAGAGATACATGTCTCTAATTAAAATGTCTAGATTTCACTTTTAACATAATGTTGATCAATGTTATATTTTTCATTTGTCATTTTGGAATCCCTTTGTTGTAAAGACAATATTTTTGATGGCAGAGTCACATGATTGGTCTTGCTTTAATATTGGACATATTCTATTTCTTCTCAGTTACAGTTTTCCTTCTATATTCTGAGGTACTTGTTTGTTTATTTGTGCAGTGGCTGGTGGCCCCTGATTTAACAATACATCTGATGATGGATTTCTTTTTAAATACTGTAAAATTATAGAGCAGTGGGAAGGAAGGCCTGTCCATATAGAACTTTCTAGGGTCCTGAGTTTAGGATTGTCTCTTTCTTCAGGAAACCTTATAAATGATGCACATTGCTTCAGGAGCTTGATTTCAATTGCTGGTGAATGCTACCTTGTTGCCATTCATGAAACCAGCAGTTTTAGTTTTCAGTGTTTGAAGAAGTCATGTTTATTAAATTTAAGGTAGTACTAAGTCTTGATTAATAGTTCCCTTGGAGTATATGCAAAATACTCAGATAGAGAGATGATTTAGACATGGGCTCTATCTTCTACCTAGAAAAACAAAAATAAACATTGCAATACCAGAAAAGGGGTGGATTAATGGTCCTATGGGAATCCAGTGTGGAGGAAATGTTCTTTTTCCACAGAAGTCAAATATAAGGAGGGAAGTTCAACAGAGGACTTCAGACTAGATAAGGTTGAGGAGAGAAAAATAAGGACATGGATACTGATTCAAAATAGCTTTGATGGAAAAAAAGGAGAGAAAACAGAATTACAAAATGGAAAGATAGATATGAGGATAGATTCTTCTGCAAAACATATTTTGAATGTAGTTTTGTTTTCTTAGAGGATAGAGAATTGGCAGTGGATACTTTGAAGATACAGGAAAGAGAAAAAGCAGATAGTACAAAAAGATCTGAGAGTGTTTGAGAGGAGAAAATATTGACAACATAACAGAGGCATGGCTCTTCATAGGACTGACAACCTTAGCCTGCTGGACCAAATCCATTCACAGATACTACCCTCTAATGGTGATTTCCTGATCCTGATAGTAATGTACCTTCTGCTGGTGATGTCTTGCCACTGATAGTAATGTAACTTCCGGTGCTGATGTCCTGCCACTAATAGTAATGTAGCCTCAAAACTTGAGTCTCTAAGGAAGGATATATTTTTGTGGCTTCTCAAAAACAGTGTCAAAATTATGCCTCCATGACTACCTGAATAGAGAGAATAATTACTGTTGACTAAGGATTTACATTTATTGATATTTTCAGATAATATTCATAGAGACACCATGGGCTGCAAGCTTCCACACTGGGTGCTCAAAATAGGTGAAGGGAAAATTCAGACTTCCTCATAGTAATCATACCAGCAATCATAGGCAATTACTGCAAATGCATGTAGGAAAAAAAAAGGATGTTTAATATGAGAAGAGAGAAATACACCTTTTAAGGCAGGACAATGTCATGGTGTTCTGAATCACATGCCCTAGCTGTGATGTGGTCTAAGGAAAACACCTGAATGTATTCAAACATAGAGTATATGTCTCAGGTTATGAAATGTCAGTTTGCTGGTGAAGAGAGTAGATATAATTTCCTTCAAGACCAGCATGTATTCTATGAGAGCTCGATTACATACCATGGATCCGAAGCTGTCATTTGTAGAGGTATGGAAAGTTAACTCTGTATGAGTTTGGTACTGGTAAATGCTTGCAAGTACATGAGCAAGGACATGCAGTTCTAGACTATACTACCAGGTTGGTTTTCTGAACTGAATTACAATCAGGAAGCATTATTGTCCTATCAAATGTTGTCAGCCATTTGATCAGGAAAGACATCTTATGGTCCAGGGCACCATCCCTTAAGGAATTTATTTAAGCAAACAATTTAATTTGTAACAGAGTCTTTGAAAATCTTAATTATGAAAGTAGTCATGGTGAAAATATTTGAGAAAACTTCCTTTATAATGTACCTTAAAATGAACACTATTTTTGCTGTTGTTGTTTTGCCCAAGTAATATCTAACAAGCTACTTTCTTGCTAACTGTACGAGGTCTAAACACTGTAGTCTTCTCTATATTATAAACAGTTTCATTAGTCATAGGACTTAGTTGTATGGGAATAAACTTGTGTGTTTATCATGACATTCAGAACTAAAACATTTATATAATTCCAGTCATATAGACTTGCTGATACTTGTGTTGCTATTCGAGGAATAAAATTATATACCTTTGAACAAAATAATTCACAGAAGGGCCATATTTCTTGTAACTGAAAATGATTAAGTCTTTTAAAAATGGAATAGACCACTGTCTTGTGAATTTTCTAATCCAGATATTTCAAACCATTGTTAAATAATATTCCTCGAGTATCTTACATGAGAGATGGTGTTTTACTTGCTTCTTAGGGGCTATAGAAAAACTTCAGACAATTGAAAACTCTTGATTGTAAATGCAAATGCACTCATAAAAAGAACTAGCAATAGGAATTTCAGGTTGTGAGGGAGTGCCTGTTCATCCCTTCCTTATATTGAAGTCTGGAAGAGGCTGATACCTTAGGCAGTCTGCTCTACTGCAAACCCTTCTTCCTCTATAGAAAACCACCTTGAAAAAATGAAATCTACTATATAATTATATATAGATATGAAATTTCAAAGAAAGTGTTTATAATTTAGGATACATTATTTTCACATGAGCTTCTGTCTCATGATTAGCAAAAAATTCAATGAAGAAATAAAATAACTTCTAGGCAATTGCTTAATTGGTTAAATGCTATCCAACCTACTAAAATTTCTCTCTAGTAAAATTCTCCCTTTCCAAACAAGATATACCCATTAAAAGTCAGGAGCTGTCTCACCAGATCAAGCCAATGGTCCACTCAGTCTAGAAGCCTGTCTCCAAAAGCAGTTAATAGTGAACGCTTCAAAAAAAGATGGAAACATTTGATAATGCTCTCCATGCTGTGGAAAAATTTCTTCTTCTTGCAGAATAAATACTTATGTAGCAATGGACCATAGAATGAATCAGAATTTAAGCAGGTAGCCCCAAGTCTTTAGTCAATATCTCATATTATTTTGAAATGTTTTTTTCCTTAAGTCAATACTGAATCAGTGGTGCAAACCAAATCCCAAAAGAATCCACAGTATTAAAAGTGAAGAGGTTTGAATTCACTGATTTTATTTCATTTTTTTATAGGAAAATTTCATTTGACTTTTGGTGGTGGGTTCTCTCTCATAGGTTTGCATTCCTGTCTTCCAAGAAGAGGATATACAGCCAGGATACATGTGTAGAATTATGCTAAATAGGGTCCTCCTCTATTCATCTAGTAATCACATATATGTATGTGTGAATATATTAAAATGTGTACAAAGCAAATGCAGCATATATAAATTCATGAACTGTACATGCACATATATATGTACATATACATACACATTTATATATACACAAATGCATATATATACATACATACACACACATATATATACATAAATACACGCATATATACATCCATACATACACATATATATATACACATACATACATACATATACATACACATTTATACATATACACACACACATATATATACATACATACACACATAGACACATATACACATCTATACATATACACACATATAAATACATACATACACACATACACATACACACATACACACACACGCACACACAAAGTAGATATAAATATGAATGTCTACTATGGTCCATATTGTCTTAGTAGTATCAATGCCGGCCTCAGACCTAAATATATAGATCTTTGTATTTTCTATGCCTTTATTATTGGTTAAAGGGTCTGCAAGGAGAGGAGAAAAGAAGAAAAAACCCTTGTTTCTCCTCATGTGTAAAGTTCAGGGCATGAAAAAGCTCCAATTTCCATCAAGAGATGTGTTCACATTATTATATGTCCCTGAGATGAGAAAATTCAATTAATTCAAAACTTGTGCATTGGGTCTGACAGACCCAATGATCTTTTTAGGGGATAAATGTTGAAAATGTCAACTTCACAATATTGTAAAATGTGATGTTTCTCTATTAAAGATACCACAAACCATTTATTGATTTTTAAGGAAAAAAACAGAGAAAAAAGAAGAAACATGTACCAATTGAATAGGAAGTCAGACAATCCAATTACAGTTATGAAACTGGAGCATTGAGTCTGACAGACCCACTGATTACAAACAGATTCTAGAAAATCCAAGAGAACAGTAACACATTCACAGATATACATACCCAGAAACATGTCTCTTATCTAAAGTGAATTGTCATGGAAGGTCAAGAGTCAGCATTTTATTCCTGATTTATTATGATTACATTGTACTATAGTATATACTTGAAAGTACACTCATACTTGGTGACCTTTGAGGGGATGTAGTTTCATTTATGTTCTACTTCAGTATGATCCGACAGTCAGAAATCTGTAGATAAGATCTAAATGTATTTATTGTACTTGACTCCTTTTAACTTGGTGACACAGCTTTACTCTTTGTCATACACTTTATCTACCATCATCTAATATTTATTTATTGTCTGTCTGAGTGATAAGATGATACAAAGGTACCACAACCAAAGCTGTTTGTGAATCACAGAATACCTTGAGACTTATATTTAAGAAGGGCAAACTTTGTTAAACAAATGCCCTAGTAGTAGAAACATCATGAGATGGAAGCTTTTTATGAAATCTAAGTGTGGCAAAACTGAACAGGACTGTAAGAATTAGATATTATATTCTATATATAATAACATAAAAATGATAATGTAAAATTAAGGGGAAAAAGGGAAAGTCCTGACATGACATTGTGTGATAAGGAACCTCCAAAATGCTGTTTGTATTTATTTTCTGTTGGCCATCTCTCTCTCTCTCTCTCTCTCTCTCTCTCTCTACATTTCAAATGGTATCCCCTTTCAAAATCCCCTATCCTATCCCCCCTCCCCCTGCTCAACCCTCCCCCCAATTTCCTGAATTGCATTCCCCTATTTTGTGGAATTGAACCTTCACAGGGCCAATGGCCTCTCCTCTCATTGATGTCTGAAATGGTCATCTTCTGCTACATATGTAGCTGGAGTCATGGATCCCTCCATGTGTACTCTTTGGTTGGTGGTTTAGTCCCTGGGAGCTCTGGGGGTACTGGTTGGTACATATTGTTCCTCCTGCAGGCTGCAAACCTCTTCAGCTCCTTGGGCCCTTTCTCTAGCTGCTCCATTGGGGACCCTATGCTCATTTTATTGGTTGACTATGAGCCCTGGGTATTTTGATCCACTTTCCAATAAGGATCAAAGTATCCATACTTTGGTCATCCTTCTTCTTGAACTTCATGGGGTCTGTGAATTGTATCTTGAGTATTCCAAGCTTTTGGGCTAATATTCATTTATCAGTGAGTGCATACCATGTGTGTTCTTTTGTGATTGAGTACCTCACTCAGGATGATATTTTCTACCTCCATCCATTTGCCTAAGAATTTCATGAATTCATTGTTTTCTTCCTAGGCATGCTGCCTACCCTTCCTTAACAGTAATTTGTTTCCTTCCCGAGTTTCCCTTGAAGGAAACTAATTTCTATTTGAAAGTGGGTGTCTACTGTAGGCTGCTTCTAGTTTAGGGATGGGGGAATATGCCTTCTCCATTTATATCTAGGACCCCATTTGTTGCAGACAGACCCATATGGTACCTGAGCATGTTGCCACATTCACTGTGAGTTCATGTAGCTAACAATCTTGCTGATTTAGAGGGCCTTGTTTTCTTGGTGTCCTCCATTCCCTCTGACTCATACACTCTTTCCACTTCCATTTCCATGGGGTTCCCTGAGCTCTGAGAGGATAGATTTCATGGAGACAACCTGTTTAGGGCTGAGTATTCTAAGGTCTCTCATTAGACAATGACTGCCTGTGGATTTCTGTATCTTTTCCCATTTGCTGCTGGCAGAAAAACTTTCCTGATGACCAAAGCCACAGTTCTGAGCCAAATAGTTCTGCTATCAAGACTACTACCCTCTCAGATATTTAGCTTTTTAACCACTGGCTTATGTCATTGAAGTTTGTGCTAATTTTACTTGTTATTATTTGGAAACTATAGTTTCTAAGGCAAACGTTTGTATAGAAATACCTATGTCATTAGTTTGTTTTCCTCTCTGGGAATCAGAGAAGCTGATGAAACAAAACAGATCAAAGAAGATCCTGCACAATGACCCTGTTTATGAATGTTGCAGCATAGGGAAAAAGCTTTGGTCGTAGAAATAAGAACAAAATAAAGAATATTCAGACAAAGTAGATTTCTGTTTAGATCTCATCTATTTTGAAGATTACTTTAACTCATTTGATCATAGACTTCTAAGCACATTGTACAAACAAGCACACAATACTGCCCAACCCACACACCCCACATTCGTATGCCTTCTCTTTAATCTAGCCTGCTTAGGTTTTTACAAAGGAGGGAATGTGGAAACACAAAGGTATGGGAAAATTCATCCACATAAGTCGATACATGTGTCTGTAATTCATTTCTGTTTATCTTTGGGCCATTTACTTGGTCATCAGTTAATAGTTAATCTTCCTGTGCATTTGTTGATCCTGGGGAAATGAAATGAAAGTATTTGTTCTTAGACTGTGAGGACATTGTGTTCTTGTATAAAGAGCCAAGTCACAGTATGACTTTATGGGTATACAAACAAGGATGCTCAAACATGCCTGAGTCTCACAGGATCGCAGAAGAAATAACTTCTGTATAGAGAATGTGTTCACTGTATATAGAAAGAATTATTGCAAGGTGTGATTTCATCTCTGTGTTGCTCTCTTTGTTCCCAACAATTTCTATATTTCTCCTGAGGCAACCGGACATCTACATATAATTGTTGAGTATTGCAACACCTTAAAGCACTAACCAAAATAGCCTGTTTTCAAAACCAGCCTCAGCTGATGGTTTTATAGAGCAAATGTTGAACACACACACACATGGTGTATAGAACATGTCAACCTTGGGGAGCATAGTAGTACAATCCCTTCTTCTTCAGACCAGGTGATCTGATACTGAATATTCTATAATGTTTTGACAACTTTATTCAGTGCTTATTCTTACTAGACTTACTATAAACATTTGTATTCCCTGCTGAAAATGTAAAAGAAGTATGCTGTATTCAAGGAGTATAAAACATAATTAAAACATTTGATTACTATTGGATATATTGTTAGGATGCAGGTAGTGGTATTTTAGCTCAGGTAATGCAATCCTTACCAATAACCTCAAAGCGGCTCTGATAGGGATAGGCTTTCAGACAAGCAGACATTGACAAGGCTGAAAACAATTGTAACAACGGAGTTTCACATCTGGCATTGTTTCTCATCGTTTATATCCCCAGAAGTATGTAATGAAATGAAGGAGTTCAGATGAAGTTGTCAGATTCAAGCACATGTGTCTAAATTCCATCTCTGCTTTATTTAAAACAAAAAAGGATGTGTAGAAAGTGTATGTCAGGCTGAATGGCACGGTTGAAAATGGGAGTAGAGAAAAGCAATCATGAACATAGAAAAAGTGGACATGACTCCCCAAAGAAGTGAAGACTAGACAATAGTGGGTCAACTTTAAAGGAGAGTTGCCTTGAAGAGGCTGCCAATCATTTATTCTGGGATTTTTCAACAAATACAAATTTTGTTTAACTAATAGTACCATGGACAATAATGTGACCATAGAAGCCATAGAGGTTACCAATTAATACTTGAATTGCTACCTTTAAAAGTCTTAAACTAAAAGAATCCGGAGGACTTCTTATTCTTATGAGGAGATGCTTTCTTCAATACAGATTCTTGAAATGTCTACACATTGGGCAACATCTCCCACTGCATGCCTCTAACCTAGCCAGGGATCTGAAATTTTCTGGCCTCTGTAGGCACCAGCAATATATGAACAAGGTGCACAGACATGCATACAGAGAAAACACCCATATGTAAAATAAAAATTGAGAAATATAAAAGAGTTTACAGAATGTAAGATGGAAGTGACAAACTACAAGAGGATAAAACACTCTGAAACTAGATTCACATGACTTTCTATGCTAACATGTTCATAGGAGATTTATAGCTCTGTCTTATATATAATGGTAAATTTAAGAGAAAAAAAAACTCTTCAAAAAGTGATGGTTAAATTATAGCTATTTGATTTGAAGACTTAAATAAGAGAATTAAAAATGACTATATGTTTCCAGGAATAATACATTGAATTCTTGAATTAATCTTGTGCTTTGTACATTTAATGCATTTATCTTCAGATTAACTCCTGGGGATGAAGATGTAAGATGCCCAGCCAGAGCTTGGCTTACTGTAAAAGCCTCAGAAATAGCTTAGATGTCAACAATGATGCTGGTGCTGCAACTGGATCAGGAGAGTTAAAAATTAAAGAGATGTGAACTTTGCATTCATAGACCATGGCATTCCTAAGTCCTGAGAGGAGTCAATCTTCAGAAAGAAAACCTTAAATGTTCACTGTGAGGAAAAGCCATGGGTACCATTAGTCAGGGATTGTGGAGTAAGACATTTTCACTTCCAGAAGTAGAAACTGTCTGTCCTAACAGAAGCACAAGCTTCACACTCAGAACCTATGGAGTGAAGAGAAGAGATTGATTAAATATGTTGCTTCCAACTGCAGCCATCCACAATTTATCATTTCTAGCTACTGTGATTATTTTGCATTCAGCACAAAGATGGCAATCTGGCAGGTTTGTGAGCCTTGAGACTCCAACAGATTGGGGCTGAGTTCTTGCTTGTTTGTCAAGGCAACAGAGCATGCTCCTGTCAGTCAATATGCCTTTTCTTGCCTTGTCGAAGCCCTTTCCACAGGATGCCACTGTCAGTTGCATTTCCCAGATATGACTCCGAAGTATTGTAACAAAAGTTGCTATTTAATTTGAAGTTGTTTTGGCAGGTGAGGCTCTGCTGTCGTAAATTGCAAGTCTAAATCTGTGATTTACAGAGGAACAAGCCCTTGTTGAAATATGAATGCTACTTAACTTTGAAGAAAAAATAAAAAGTCATGCAGTCAGTCATTTAATCAGTCTGATGACAATGCTTTCTGAGTACTTGCAAACTCCAAAACCATAACTTGTGCTTTTTGGAGAAAAACAAAAGGCAAATATTGGTTCATCTGCCATAAAGTTTTTCCATTTAAAAGGGCAAAATATACCCTCAAATGAAAAGAGCAATTTTAGTATTAGCAATTAAAAAACATCATTGAATAATGTACATGCATCATCATTGAAAGAAAATATAATTTTGTGGATGTAGGGCAATGGCATTGTGTAGTAATAATAGTTTCATTACTGAGTTTCTACATTATAGACCTCAACTTAAGGGGCTGTCAAATAATTAGAGAAAATAGATATAAATTAATGCTTACAATCGAGTAAACAAATCTGTGTTCCAAGATATAACTCCTCTTGAGCTTTGCATAAACATGAATGTGATTCCTAGGCTGTCTCCAATACCATGCTTGTATTAGGCACCACAAGACAGTGGCAGTGATTTTCAAGGAAGATGACCGGTATAGATTTCACAACATCACAAGTAACAGTATCACTTACCTTGCTGTGATAAAGTGGGGGCATTTTTGGCTTATGTGTTACACAAGGAAACACAGGATAGATCATAGACCAGAATATTTGGGTTCCTCCTGTCTAGGTTGTCCTATGCTGCAGGACAGAATTATGACTCTGGGAGGTGACATCCTGAGGATGAATATTGCCATACTGATGCTCTAGTGCTGGGGGAAACAAGAGAGAAGATAGAAAGAAACAAGAACAAATTTGGCCCCAAGAGACTGAGATAATAACCTTGAACCTTGACATCTTCAATTAGGTCTACTCATTGAAAAGCCCTGTGTATCTTTATTATTATTATTATTATTATTATTATTATTATTGTTGTTGTTGTTGTTGTTGTTTTACAAACAAAGCCATTTCTCACTTTGTAAACTTACATATGTCTTTTATTATTGTCTCTGATTCTCATCTTCATTCTTCTTCAACCATTTTCCTTGAGAGAATCTTGCAGGAATTGATGAGGTTTCTAATCTGATTTTTGAAGGCTACCAGAAATAGGTGATTTTAAATTTCAGCTGATAGTAATAGGGGAATCCTGTCTGAGAGGGAGTCAGTATTGGCCCTTGCTAAGAAAATGCAACTGCTTTGGAGAATATTCAACATGTAGAACAATTAGCAAATATAGTGTGAAGAAAAGATTTAGTTTAGAAATTCTCTACTGAATGTTAGACTATGAAACTATCATATGATCTTGAACACTGTTAGGAGTCATCATCTACTTCATCCTCAGTCTTCCTTTAGAAAGCTTGTGTGATGAGTATTGTATTTAATCATGACAACTTATATTTATATCTATATTTCCAATTTTAAAAGGGCCTATGTACAATATATACTGTCTATTGATTCTTGTCATCTTTCCATGTGGTGACTATTGTAATTATTATGGTGTCTATATTATAAATAAGTGGAATTAGATCAAGAAAAAATGAATGTCTAAGTAGGTTATATTCATAATAATTTAAAACTATTAGTCACCAAGAATAAGTACTGGGTAACTGCTACACTCTAGCAAATGTTTGTTTTATCTTTAATTGTTTATAAGAACTTGATAGGGTATTGGTTTAACTAAAATTGGGCAGGTAAAGTTGAGGACATGTAAGCAAATATTGAAAAATATGTAGCTCCTGAGTAATAGAACTAACATGGACATCTATATATTATGAAGCCATGTCTATAGCATTTTTTGCTATCATGTCAAACATAGCTCCTATCACTATATGTAATGACTACAGCACAGTAGCTAAAGATGATAATTATTATTTAGATCCATGTCATAAAATTCCGTTTTTATATTGTCAGCAATGTAGCATATAGCATAAACATGGTAATTACCTTAACAATAATGAAAAATCTACCATGTATTAGATGCAGTAAACTCTACATGTAGATATTAATAAAGACTATTTTGGAGATTTGATCTTTGATAGCATTGAAATCCTGCTACTGTTTTTATTCTTGCATTTTGTATATCAGAAAAAAGAAAGAAAGAAAGAAAGAAAGAAAAAGAAAGAAAAAGAAAGAAAAGAAAAGAAAAGAAATATGGCCTGGCTGGGTACATGCTTTTTACTCAACATCCTTTCCTATCCAAGCTATAACACCAAGATGGCTGCCCTTCTTTGGTCTCAAAAGTCACTTTTGGACTTGCTTAAGGCTTGGCCTTGTGTTTTCTAGAAAGCCTTATTATGTAAAAATAATAATTTTGTGTTCCTCTCTCTCTCTCTCTCTCTCTCTCTCTCTCTCTGTGTGTGTGTGTGTGTGTGTGTGTGTGTGTGTGTGTGTGTGTGTGTGGTGTCATCAATCTTAACATCTAATGAAATTTTCTGTGGGAGGACTATACCATAATATTTCTGTGAACTACTCAACATATGAATTCATACTCATCCATTAGGTGAACCACAAAGGTATTGATAACTATACTTGGTATGTCAGATGTCTGGAGCACTAGTGAATAATCTACTTTGTATATACATATTTGTATCTACAGAAAGGTAAGAGAAATGGCAAAGAAATTTAATTTTTTTACATATTTAAAGAAATTCTTTTAGCCTTCACTGTGAAACATGATTTGAAATACCAGACGATTAATAGTTGAGTTAGATAATGTTTCATAAAATTTTATAAGGTCTTTGATAGTTATGCTGGAGACAGGTGTAATGAGAATTGATATTTCACAAGTTTCTGCCTGTTTATAATCAAATTGTGTCCTTCAGATATATAAAAGCTCACCCTCAAAACAGTTTCTACATATGTTCCCTGAAGAGAGAAATTGGAAAATACAATCCTGGCTGAATTTTCACTCCCTGCTGGTTTAGAGAAAGCTTAATTAAAATGTGTTACCTTCAAGACTCCCTCAGCTGAATCTCAGTGAGACTGGAATGTGATTTCCAAGGTCTTTCTGTACCTTTTCTTTCCTTCCATTTCTTCAGCCTAAGGATTGAGTCAGAACCCTGGACTAAGACTGTATTAGTAACTTTAGTGTGACTGTTTTGTTGAATTTCCCATAAATGATAAGAAGTACAGATATTAAAATGAGAGAAAATTTTACTCATGCCGAAGATCAGGGAATTACTGCAATATGTTGGCCCTACGAGGTTAGGAGAATTGATTATGTGGAATGTAGAGGCCAATACATGGAAGAAATACCTGTGAGAATTCATGACAAATTATTAATTGCTACCTACTTCATGATGTTTTGATAGAAAATGATTGTTGATCATGAAACATCTTTTGAATGTATATTTATTCCATCATAATATATTAGTTTTTAGAACCTAGATTTGCGTTGTAGGCAATTTAATCCCAAATAGTAAATGTGTTCAATGGTAGACATTTATTTCTAATTATTTTCTTACAATATTTTGTTTCCTTTAACCATAAGACAATTGGTCCCCAGATAACTGTTTATTTGGTTTGGTTGGTTTTATTCCGCAAACTCACTTTCTAGTTATCTTATTTTTGTGTGTACTCTTAGTGCTGGCAAGTCTTTCTTGGATTCATTTAGTCACGAACATCCTCTAAACTGGAGATTTTAGCGACATGACTGGGATCAATAAACAGGCTGTCATTGTGTGCTCTTGGTGTTTGACTATAGCTGATAAGAGAAGACAGAAGACAAACAGATAGAAAAAGCCTTCTTCCTTGGATTTCGTCTGACAATAAGAGCGTCAGCTTCAAAGGAAGTAAAAATGGAAATGGTCATGAAAGCCACACTGTAGTGTTTAGTAGTGTCAAAGTGAAGCATTGTGCTGTGCATGCAGTAGCCTACACATACTATTTACCATATTATTCTATTTCTCCACATACCCACTGTGAAAGAGCAAACCATTTAATGTGCTGTTGCACAGTGAACTACAGAGGACACCATGTAGGAAAAGTTCTACAGACAGGCAAAAGTAAAAGAGGAGAGTCTTCAGATATCAGGAAAGCATGAATGAAGAATCTATTTTTGGGGTGACCAGGAAATTTTGAACATAGGTTGTCTATTACACTATTCACAAAAATATGTAAAAAGACCATGGATATTTGAGTGTAAGGATAGGTTTACATCTGCATATTATGTTCTATTACTATTTACCGTATGTCAACATATTTCCATTCATCTCTTCTTCAGCTTCTTTTGTGAATGTGAGCTATTTGGTGTCATGCTTGGCTTCTCCTGTAATCTTTGTCTAACCCTTAAGCATATCACTCAGTTATTGTGAACCATTAATTTTTCAGTTTTAAGCTGTTGATAGTTCTGACCTCACAGAACCAATATAAGAATTGAGTGAAATAATTCAGGTTTTTGTTTGTTTGTTGGTTGGTTGGTTTTTGTTTTTAAGATACCCCCCCTACCCCTCTACCCTCTACAGCTAGATTTCTCTCTAGGTCTCTCACCTGTCCCTCCACACAGGTAATTTTGCCCCACCTGTTCCCATCTTCTATCCACTTCCCTTCTGCTTCTTCTTGTGACAATTTTGTTCACCGTTCTGAGTGTGATTCAAGCATCCTCACTTGGGCCTTCCTTTTCATTTAACTCCTTTGGGTCTGTGGTGTATGTCATGGGTATTCTGTACTTTTTTGCCAAATCCATTTGTCACTGAGAACATACCATGCATGTCCTTTTGGGTCTAGGTTACCTCACTCAGGATGATATTTTCTAGTTTCACTCTTTTGCCTGCAGAATTCATAGTATCCTTTTTTAAAATAGCTACATAGAATTCCATTGTGTATATGAACCATATTTTCTGTATCCATTATTCCATTGAAGTACACCTGGGTTGTTTCCAGTTTTTGGCTATTACAATTAACATGCTATGAACAAAGTAGAACACATGCCTTTATAGTATGGTGGAGCATCTTTTGGGTATATCGCCAGGAATGGTATAGCTGAGTGTTCAGGTAGAACTATTTCAAGTTTTTTGAGAAATCGCCAGATTAATTTCCAGAATGATTGTATCAGTTTGCAATCCTACCAGCAATGCAGGAGTGTTCCTCTTTCTCCACATCCTCACCAGCATGTGCTGTCACTTGTGTTTTTGATCTTAGCTACTCTGATTGGGATAAGGTGTATTTTTATGTTTGCTTTCCTTTGCATTTTCTTGATATCTAAGGATGTTAAACATTTCTTTAAGTGCTTCTTGGCCATTCAAGATTCCTCTCTTAAGAATCTTGTTTAGTTCTGTATCCAATTTTTTTAAATTTGGTTATTTGCTTTGTTAGAGTCTACCTTCTTGAGTTCTTCTTGGGTTAGTGAAGATCTTTCCCCAGTCCATAGGCTGACATTTTGCCCTATTGACAGAGATAATGCTTTGATATTGGAATGTATTTAGATATTGTTATTAGTGTTCTGTAATAATGATCCCTAGTAATGGAATCGACTTCTTTTGGTGCATGATAACTTCTGATAGGTTTCATTTTCTTTGTATTATTGTTAGAAATAGTCATATTTGAAAATATCATTTTTATCAAATGAAAGTAAGTAACAAACTTCTTTCTTATTTTTCTGACCTATAATAAAGTGGGAACTGGACTGGAACACAGGCTCAAATGTCACAGACTTAATGAAAGGGCAAATAAATCTAAAGTAGCTTGCTTTAACCTAAAGCAAAATGTACCTTTTATTTTTTTTATAATGTAGTAGCTGCATTAATTAAAACAAATGTAATGAGCTGAATAGGACTTTGTACCCTCTGGGAATTAACACTAAACGACTGTCCTAATGTTTAGAACGTCCCAATTTAAAAAATTATTATTCAACATTGGTAAAGTTTTAAATGCGTGATACAGACACTTAGCTTTCCTAAAGTATATAGATAAGCAAGGAAAAGAAAGAAAGGTACTTATTTCCAAACCCATATCAGAAAGACAATAAAAACATATGTCTAAATAATATGTTTGGCCCTTAGGTTTCAAAGTGCTTTGGATACAAAACATAACTCTTACGGCAGCATTAAGAGACAGTTTTTCTTGAACCACAAATGAAAAAGCATGTGCTAGGAACACTGATATGGGTGATCTTAAACAACATTTTCCAAGGTGGATAGAGTTTTATATCCACAAAATAAAATGAAGTTTTACATCAAAAAAATTTTTTTAAAATACCATGTTAGGACAAAGGAAAGTCAGTCATAGTAAAATAGGGAAAATGCTGTGGATCTCAAATGCTGTGGATCTCAAATGCAGCTTGATGTACGTCTTAGCTTTGGGCTGGTGATTGTGAACAGTCTGTTAATATATCCCAATAGACTAACCTAGTAGTCATAAAGATGTTAATCAGAAATGGACAGAGGTGGACAACAGATGTCTAATAAGGGCACTAAAGGCGGCCCATGATAATTTATCCAACTCTCTACAACCACAAAGTTATTAGTTGATCAGCTTTGTAGAATTTCTGAAAAAGTTGTCCTAGGATTTTTTTTTAATTGAAATCATAGTTCCCATTGTGATAGATTTTTTTTTCCTTTGAGAGAGCTTAGTATCTGAACCTCAACATAACCAAGCAAACAATTATTTCAGGCACTTATTTAAACTCACACAAAAAGATGAATTGATGTATGTTTTAAGGAATACTATAGGGAGGGATCAGAAATACACTTCATGAATGGCAGGTGTGTGTGACAGTCTCAAAAGACATATGAGAGGAAAAGCTCCCTGACTGCATCAGTTTCTCAGCTTAGCCTCAAGATCTCATGTCATGTGTATTATTTCCTTCATGTGACTTGCGCAAGTAGCTGGCTTGGCAAGTAGGTGGAACTATCAAGTTCCACAACTGAGTGTTGGAATTCTCCCTTTCTAGCATTTAGTGAAGTGTTATAATTCCTATTATGAGACAGTTTCAATACAGGTAGCTTCATTTTTCTTTACTAACATCAGCAATAACCTCAACATAATAGGAGCATAATTTTTCCCAGAAATTTCTGAATGGTTTACTCCAGGAGATGCTCAGACCTCTGCCCGATGACCTATACATCTAAGCAGACCAGAAAAGTCAGGCTTTTAAACTACCTGACCTTCCTTCTGATTGAGGGTTTAGGAACCATAGAGAGTCAGTTCTGCTAAAGGTCCCATGAGACCTTTGCACTGAAGTAGCAAAGTCAATTCAATATCCATTGTTGTATTAACACACCTGCATGGCCCTGTAACTGTAATCACTGTACAATTTCATTGTGTACCTCAGGAAATTCATTTTTAGTACTACTGTTTCTATTTGAAGCATATGGTCCATGCATTGAATGTTGTAAATAAAAGCATTTTAAAGCAATATGTGCTTATCTCTGAATTTTCACTTTGTGCTATATCTCAGTAGACCCTAGACATTTGATTGTAGTGCGTATACATTTTCTGTTTTGCTCTCTATTAAAATGCATTGGATTTATGCTTTTAATATCTTGTTTTCAGAAAGCAAGTGGATCATATTAAATTGAATTTTTCTTATAGAAACAAAACAAGTTATTACAAATTTCTTTTTTAAAATATATGAAAATAAAATGTTATGAAAATATACATTTGGACTGCAACTAAATGTTCAAGTGAGAAAACCTTCACTGAATCTAATGTCCCATGTTTTTCATTCTTCCTATGTTTTTTTCATTTGACTTTTGGGGGGTGGGTTAGGGGGCAATATATTTTGTTTTGCTAGACAGGGTTTCTCTGTATATCCCTGGTTGTTCTGGAACTTGCTCTATAGACCAGGCTGGTTTCGAACTCAGAGATGCACCTGCCCCTGCCTCCTGAGAGCTGATATTAAAGGCCTGCAGCAGACTGCTCAGATTTTCCTTTAATTTTTAAAATTAAATAATTGAGAGAGAGAGAGAGAGAGAGAGAGAGAGAGAGAGAGAGAGAGAGAGAGAGAGCTAGTACTTGAAACTAGAACTTCACACATGTTAGTAAGTACTCTTCTACTAAGCCTTAATCCCAATCTATCTTTTTCTTTTGGAATAAGTTGGGGTAGTATAGAAGAGCAGACAGCAAATTTCGGTGAAAAATAAATCTTGGTTTCTTTTCAGACAGCTGTTAACATGGTGGAATAGTAACAGTACTCATTAACATTTCAGAACTTAAGACTAAAAGTTTCTCCAGTCTGCTGCTCTACCTGTAACCATGATCTGGGCTGAAGCCCAAGAGGGAGATGACACACTTGAAAAAAATTACTCCCCCTTTTTTACCTATCTGTGATCACTTATAAAACCCACTTATAAAACTGGTATGTGAACAGATATGCAGGAGTCAGAGATAGCTGGCCTCCACTGAAAGAGGCTTCTGCCTGACACATTTCAGAGTGGTTTCATGCCATTGAATGTGTGGGTTTCTTTCACACTACATAAATTGTTGGTCTTCTTCTGTCATGGGGCTTCATTGAGAACCTGTTTTCTGCTGCATGGACTAAGAATAGATAAGTGAGTGATCTCTTACAGGATATAGTCTTAACACTGACTTGTGATGAGATGACTAGGTTCTCTGTCTCAAACAACTAATTCATCAAAATACATGGTACTGGAGAACTGGCGTTTGTTTTTTATGGTTACTTAGTCTTGTTGATAAAATAATTTAAAAATGGACTTGGAACAAAACTCGGACATATTAATGTTTGAGAAAAGAAAAAAAAGAACAAAAACAAACAAGCAAATAACAAAAGCAGCAGCAGCAACAACAACAAACTAGAATAGACAGGCTGAAATTCTTTGGAGGCTGTAGGTGTATAGTAATGCAGGAGAAAATAGATTCTTGCCTTTTGATAGAGGGTTAGCGATAGGTTATCTTCAAGATGCTGTATGCAGCAGAGGGCTCTAGAAAACTAACAAGAAAGCCCAGAGTGTCAGGGTAGCATTCTTTTTTTTTTATTGGATATTTTATTTACATTTCACATGTTATCCCCTTTCCCAGTTTCCATTCTACAAATCCTCTATCCCCTCCCCCCTCTTCCTGCTTCTATGAGGGTGTCCCCCCATCCACCCACCCACCCACCCACACTCAACTCACTGCCCTGGCATTCCCCTTCACTGGGGCCTCATTGGACCAAAAGCCTCTCCTCTCATTGATGCCAGATAGTGCCATCCTCTGCTATATATGTGTCTGGAGCCATGTGTCCCTCCATGTATACTCACTCTTTGGTTAGAGATTTAGTCCCTGGGAGCTCTGGGGGAGTCTGGTTGGTTGATAGTTTTTCTTCCTATTATGTTGCAAACCCCTTCAACTCTTTCAGTCCCTTCTCCAACTCTTCCATTGGGGCCCCCATGTTCAGTCCAATGGTTGGCTGCGAGCATCCACATCTGTATATGTCAGACACTGGAAGAGCCTTCTTAAGATGTAGAGAATCCACAAAAAGACAGAAAAAGGAAAAGGGAAACTTATAGTTTTTGAGTAAGAAGTCAGAAATCTGGAAACTACTCTCTGAAGGAAGGGGCTTCTGGAATATAGATATACATAATCTAATTAAGTGGATTTTTAATCTGCCCATCTCCTTAGCTTATCTTTGTGAACCAGGTAAATAATCATTCCTGAGTGGTGTCTCCTATCCAGGTAACTTGCAGTACCAGTTAGATTAACTCTTAAGTGGGATGAGGGGAGGATGGTGAGTTCTGTTAAATCTTTGAAGCAGATTTGAATGCCATGTCTCCACCCAAAACCAAAGAAACGACTCAGATCCAATTCTTTTGTCACTTGGGAATGCCAGGACAGAGAAATGAGAGGGGGTTGAATGGAGAAAAGAGGGAGGGAAGGGGGCTTATGGGACTTTCGGGGAGGAAGGAAACGGGAAAGGGGAAGTGATTTGGAATGTAAATTAAAAAAAATAAAATAAAATAAATAAAAAAAAAGAAAACCATTATACTTCTATGTTTTCATATGACAGATGGGAGGCAAATTCCACAGTCCATCATGAAGAGCATGGTCCATTCTTAATGCCCTTTAAGCCTGCTAATGCTCATCTAGTTAGCTACCCATTACAACTCTTACATACAGAATCAAGAGTGCAGACAAGCTAGAGCCCAAATTCCCTTACTGACTCACATTTCAACTTTTTTTTTTCAGTTGGCAAGAATTTTATTGAATTTTTTTTTATTATTTATTTTATTTTATTTTTTTAATTTACATTCCAAATCACTTCCCCTTTCCCGTTTCCTCCCTCCCCGAAAGTCCCATAAGCCCCCTTCCCTCCCTCTTTTCTCCATTCAACCCCCTCTCTCGTTACTCTGTCCTGGCGTTCCCCTACATCCAGTCTTTCCAGGACCAAGGGTCTCTCCTACCATCTTTTTAGAAATCTATTGATATGCGGATTGTGTCTAGGGTATTCCGAGATTCTGGGTCAATATCCCCTTATCAGTGACTGCATACCATGTGTGTTCTTTTGTGATTGGGTTACCTCACTAAGGATGATATTTTCAAGATCTGACCATTTGTCTAGGAATTTCGTGAATTCATTGTTTTTAATTGCAGAGTAGTATTCCATTGTGTAGATATACCACATCTTCTGAATCCATTCCTCCGTTGAGGGACATCTTATCTGATCTGTTCTGGCCCTGGCCTCTTAGAGGTACATCCTTTACCTGTACATGGGGCCTGGAAAGTTATTTTTGCTGAGTTACTGTTATAGCTAGTTCAGTGCCCAGTCTGTAGTAATATTCCTATTAATAAATTTAAGAATCAATCATCCTTATAAGCCTATGACAACACAAACTACCTACCACAATCACCACAACTAAGGCAACATTCACCCATCACTCCCTCTTTTGCAGTTCGAAGAGAGTACTGAGTTACTACACGTACAACCTCCCTGTGTTGAAAACTGTAGAAGAAATTGTCCTAGTCAAAGTGATAAATGTGCTGGCAAAGCAGTTATTTTTTACCCTCATATGAAAACAGCAACACCTACATTTAATTATTTTTCAAACTGCTGTCCTAAAAGTCATTAATTCACCTGTCAGGGCAAGTCATGATCAAAAATTAGTTCATGGGGAGGCAGGTGCGCATCTCATAAAATTTTAAATACAGAACTCAGGAACCTTCATCCCTATCTTCATTTTGAGCCAGTAAAGCACAACAGCAGCCCAGAAACATCTCTGTGTATGCTTGTCTGTCTGTTTCATTTGCTCAATGGGCTGGGCCACTCCCAGTAGAGGTCAGGGCTACCTACCAGTCTTTCTTCACTCTCTTCTCATTAAACATTCTCCCTTTTCCCATAGCAAGGCAAGACACCAACTCGTTCTATGCTGCCCCTTCAAATTTAGTGTAACAGTTGAAGCTACAAGTGAAGAGGGCAAAGAAAATAAATGATACCTGTAGGTAATAGCTTTGAAATTGCTGTGTTCCTAGGTAACTGACTATAATTACAAGTACCCTGGAATCCATAAAGCTATAGTACAATTATCACTCTAATTTTCAGAACAAAAGGAAAAGATTACACTAGTATTGTTACAATTCGGTAACCAGAGAAAAGGAACTTGCTAGAAAGATAGAATTGGCTCTGTATATTTTTCTTAATATGTGTCCCACATTGGGGACTTGGGGACTTAGAAGTCTAAATGCTCACAAATTTCAAAGCTCACAAATCTAAGCTTAAACCCTTATACCTTACAATACATCACCATTATGGTAAGGTTACTACAGGTTCCCTAAGTAAGTAAAAGGGTGGAAGGCAGAGGTAATGAGGGGGATCATTGCCTTGTAGCAGTGGACAGGTTACTGTGTCTTCTGGAATTAATTAAAGATGATCCAGTGATGCTTCTCAGACTAATGAGGGGTTCTGCCTCTGCCTCACAGCAGGGAGGCCCCTGTGTGTTACTGTCCCTTCCACAGTGTTTACTGGGGTAATGAGTGTTATTGCTGTGGTGTAACAGCAGGGTGCACTGCTCACTGTGTTTCCCAGAGAGCTCAGCCATAATTAGAAGGCAAATGTGATTGCTGTTTTGCAAGACACCAATCATGATATGTTCCTGTATTGTTCTGTAGTAATTACCAAATGACATAGTGCAATCTCCCAGGGTATTTACTTTGGACAAACAAAAAATTTTTCTAAATTAAATTAATTAATTTTTTCCCTGCCGTTGAGACTTAATGACATTGTTTCTAATTTGGTTATAGAATGTATAATTGCAAAATTGGTATTGACTTGTACTTACTGACTGATCGGCCATCTTTGCTGCTGGTTTCCCATGGGCTGTGGCAGTGGACTTAACTCTGAATTGGCTGTGTTTTTGATGTTTCATAGCTCAGGAATGATGGAAGAGATTAAAAAAAGGACACCACAGGTTGGCCTACATAGTCATTCTTGAAAATTTACTTAAACTGTTTTATTTGGATATTCTTCATCATCTGATCATCATGTATTTCTGAGAACAGTGGCAATGTATCAATCAAAAAGACAGAGTCAGCAGAACAAAGTTTCAGATTGACCTGTAGTTTCATTTTGTTTTATGTGATATGAGTACAGAATGCTGTCTTGGCTTCAAATATTTTGATTTACTGCCTGCACCACGACTAAAGGAACCTATTAATTTTGATATTTTCACTTGGCATCCCAGTGTTGTCTTTCCTTTTGATTTTAATCTAGGAGAATGATTCATAAAAGTAAAGGAGAGGAGGCATAGCTGGTGGAAGGTGGGTTTGGAACCCACTCACCCCTGTAGCTGAAAGACCCCTGGAGTGGGGAGACCCTCACTCAAGTCTCAGGATAACGTGACCCCCCCAAGAACTCACGGGAGACCATTCTTGCTGTATTCACATGAGGTTTACTACCAGTGCACTGGGGCCTAGACTCATATCCCACGCAGGGGTAGAGGAGTTCGACCCTGAGTAGTGGGGAGAAGGAATGTTTAAAGGAAAAACCCACAACCCAAGGGAGGAGGGAGTGTGTCACAGGAAAAATACTGAAAATACCAAGGAAAATCACAAGGGGAAACTACCAGTTACTCATGATTAACAAGGTTCTATGTCAACTTTTGTGGTTACCTAGTTCCTGGAGCAAAGTCATCCTAACCTTGTGGCCATAAATTCTTTATGGTCAGCCAGTTCCTGGAATAGAAAAATAGAATTGCTAAACTGGCTGAACTACATTTTTGGCTCTACTCTACTTGCTAGGGGTCTTTTACTTCTCCTGCTAGGGGCCGGGGGTCTTTCATAGCCCCACATCTTTAAAGGTTTTCCTTGCTGTAGAGAGTTGTGGGACAGGATATCATTGCCCCAGAGTCCAGCTGGCTAGATCCAAACTCCCAACTTTCTTCTTATCTCTTATCATCAGTTGTTTTATGAGAGGAAGGTCATAGCTGTATTCCACCCGTTGGTCTTTAATATGATTTCATGAAGGAATGCATGTTGAATGCTGACCAATAGACATGAATAGAGAATATTTGTGCTAGCTATCATTATGGTTTCTATTCTGTGGAGCTTTATAGGAAAGAGTCATTACAGCCACTTTAATGAGGAGAATATACTTTTTATTCAATGCCTGCTGTCTCTCAAGTCTTGGGTCAAGTGATAATTTACATTTGATTCTGTATCAAAAGAAAATACACCCACATACATGTGTTTAGGGATGCTTTCCAGTTTTGAATTAAAATGTCTCATTTACTGAGTTTTCATTTTAGATAGGACCCGAGCTCCATATTTGAATCCCAACTGTGGAAGAACAAAAAAGGAAGAATATCAGACTTTTCAAACAGGAAGAAAAAAATCCATTCAGCAATTACACTGGCATTTAGATCTCTGCACATTGAACTGAGCTCTGCAGTATCACTATGTGGTATCACTGAGGTGGAATGATGTCACTATGAGGTATCACTGAGGTGTAGAAATCTTCCTCCTCTAAGACTGTATAAAAGTTGTTGAGGTCCCCATCACTTCTCAAAGCTCTCAGGAAAGGAATTTAAATCATATAACATAATCACATCCCTTTCTTTATTTATATACTATTTAGTTATCTTTATGTTTTCACTTGAAATTCTTTTATTATAGCAATGATCCTGAGACTGAGAGATCTCCTTTGTGACTACACAGAATGGAGAGACCTAGAAAATGAAATTCTCATAAAGTGATGAGCTAAGCCTCCTGTCAGTTCTTGGAAATATACTCCTTTAGCAACTAGGGAGAGAAGTAAAACAAGGGGAATATGCTTTCTAGTCAATGCTGAATGCCAGGTGTTTTGCGGGAACTATACACTTGGGTAGAGTTAGGACATTTGAGTGATCTTGATTCCCTAAGTCAATGCTAACACCCTTAATAGAAAAGACAAGAATGGCAACAATCAGTGCAGGAATCAGCATCCAAGACATCTTTCCATGACATGAATTGGATGGATGGGAAATTCAAGAAAAAAAAGTAAAGATTCTCCCCAAGGATGCCCTCAACTTCCTCCTTTACAGTGACCTATATGTGCATGCTGTATATCTCTAATGACATGTGCATTAATTGATCAGTAAAATAGATGCATCCTTATATCCAAAGAGTTGATTGTCAAAACATTAATTAACCCTTATTATCTTTGTAATTCATAAATGTAGGAGTAAATCAAACAGACCAAGATAATAATTGTGGACATGGAGTCCTTCATTGAGAAAATTCAGGCCTGGTGGGTGGTACTCCTGCAGAAATGATTCTCCACACAGCCTATTTTACTCCACAAAGGCTAGACAACATATGTGGCCCTGGAAATCTATTCCCTGCAAGTGATGGGTTCTCCATCATTTCTCCATGGCATACCCTCCATCTTTGTGAGCACAATTTTTTATTAATCAGCGAAACGTTTGGGCCTTTGAAATTGAAATGGATTTCAGTCTTCTTTATATATTAATTATTGATAAATGGAACCTAAGAGACAAGGAAAAAGTCTGATGTGATTGAAGACAGATAGTTTTTAATTTTATGTCTCTTGCAGCGACAGAGAAATTTAGTTTAATAGGAGTAATTTTTCAAAGGCGATTCGATCCTGAAGGAGGATGCATAGAAAATGAGCAGAGTGGACAGAGTGTAAGAATAGGTAGGGAGTACAGGATGATTTCAGAACTACCTGGGCATTTCCTGGAAGGCATTTTCAAGAGGGTGGACTCAAAGACTTTGGGAAATTTCATCTTTGCTTTAGTTAAAAATTATGATATTAGAATAAGACTCATAAGTAACAGAGTTTTCAAATGGTTTAGATGTCTATGACAATTTCACATCATTTATATGAATCCTGGGTCTCTAAAATTAAAAAAAAAACATCTCACACACTGTAATTATACCAGTGCCCTCTATATGATACAAAGGATGGGAGCTATAGATTAAAATGTAGAACAAAAGAAAACTCTTAGACATATAGGATCTCTGAGGTCCAGCAAGATTCCTCCATTTATTAGTTTGCTTTGGGGACTTATTTCACCTTTTAAGCTATAGTTTCTTCAAATAGAAATAGAGATGTTATCCCTTATCCAAGAACAATAGATAGTTTTTGAAGAATAAAGAAAATTTTTGAAAGTTTTCTATGGGTTTTCTATCTTAAATAAAAGATTTTTTGATAAAAATGAAACAAAATTTCATAAAAATAGGTAGAGCCAGCATGAACCCATCAGCTACCAATGACCCCATACCAATATATTTCTCTTTTATATCACTAAGTATATGACAAGTTTTGTTCAATACTACAAATCATTTAAGCCCTAAGGTGTCCAAGGTCTGTTCTGGAACCCAGGGATTTTGTGTTGTGGAATTGGAAACTGAAGGCTTCTATAGCCAAAGGACCCCACTGCTCTCGCTCCACACTGGAGAACAATGCATTATTATGGGCTCCTACAGAATTGGCTGGATGCCTCCTCCTACATCCACATTAATAGAAGTCTTCATTTGCTATGTCTTGAAGAGTCAGCCAGGAAGGAAAAGAATGAAGGTGGAGAACACAGGAAGAACGCAGGAGGTGAAAGAATATTGGCTTCTATGTAGCAGTGTGAGCAGGTTTCTGGGCTGAGGCTGTGCTTAAGGCTGCAGACTTCAAATTTGGCTCTGTAATTGATAGAAAAAAAATCCCTAGATACAAACCTTCCTTGCCCATTTTAGTGATTATCTCTAACCTGGCTTTTTGTATTAATCTTCTTAAAACCTTTTCATTATGTTCTTAAACTTCTCAAAAGCCTTCAATGACTCTCACTGGCACCATGCTAAATCCATTTTTTCCATTCTTTTTTTTTCAATCTCTTTGCCTCTTCAATTTATTTTATGTTTGGATGTACCTCATAGCTGCTCGATAATATTGCAGTTTTTCTAGAGTGTGAAGCCCATCTCACACAATTATTCCCCTGTAACTTGCCAGAGAAAGGAATCAATAACTGTTTCTGGATTGATTGTAACCATGAAATTGATTAGTTGGCTTTACCATTTTATATTTCTTTATAATTTGTGTGTGCATAACTACTTTCACACAAGATTATAATTAAAATAATAATATCAGCCTGAACTTTTTTATGTACTTGAAGTAAATATCAGTACTGAATATATGTTTATCCACTAACCAATATTATCATTTATGTTTTCTTGGTAATAAGCATATTTTTTCTTAGTGAAGTTTACACACAGCATTATTATATGACCAAGTAGGCCTCACTTTCTTTCTTTTAGCACCATAAATAGTCACACACACACACACACACACACACACACACACACACAACCAGAAATACTTTTATTGTTAGAGCTGTATTTTTTTTTTAAAGCGTTACAGCTCTGGACTAGTTGCTTGAGATACCAGAGATGATTTTGTATAGCAAAACCTGGAAGCATTCTTACTGTATGATATTAGTAAATACAAATGTCTCCAATTTATGGCAATTCTACTTACAATGATACAAAATCAATGGACATTCAACAGCAACTGTACCATGCCACTTGATATTTTTCTCTCTTGGTCCTATCTGAGACAACACACAGCAGCTGATCATAATACTGGGAGTTTAAGCCAAAGCTATCAATAGCACCTTGTCAGTTACAACAATGTCTTCAAGAAGGCCAAACACTGATATCTATAGTGGTCTGTGCTGCACAGGTAGATGATAGGCTGGATATACTGAATATAAGTTTTCTTTATGATATTTTTAATGACAATAGATTAATTAAGCCATAGGTTCACTGTAAGTCCAGGAACCTTGTGTAGATGTTGAGAAAAGACTAGGTATACACATGTAATACAAAGTGGAGATCTTAACCAATACAACAAGCTTACCCCTTGGTGATTGCCAAAGCTATAAAAGAACCAGGAGTTATAGAGTGAAGATGGCTTATTTACCGGAAACAAGGAAGGGGAACACTGCAAAATGCTCTCAGACCACTGTCTGTCCTTGAACAAAGGCAGCAATGGAGCAATGCAGATCCTGGTTTACTCATATGGGAACTCATTCCTTAACATTTGTAGAGCCATTATTAATTATTTAGAGGGGCATCATTCTTCTCGCTCCACACACAAGCATTTCCATTCCCTCTAAAATACCAACAAGGCAGCTTCTCGTACGCATGGATTATACATTAAGCTGACTAAAGACAGTGCTGAAATCGCATGCAAAAATGAGCACATGGCTAACAATCCTTTCATTTCTTCCTTAGTCCTTATTATTTTGGTTCTGCCTATTTTTTGGTGTAAACCAAGTTCTCGTCCCCTGCTATGTGTGCTAGGGTGGAGGTAGGGTCTCTGTTGTGATACCTTACAACTATAATTAGAATATCCTGATCTTTATCACTGTTTGTTGATGAGGCTTTTCTTCCTTCTAATAAGTTTTACATGATTTTGGCTATCAGACTTACTTATCAGGCTTTGAATGGCTGGGTTGTGCCCCAGTTATTTCTTCCCTTCTACTGTGAAGACTCTGCAGGCCAGTCATCAGTGACCAGGATCTACCTCATTTTAGACATTTAGTTTCCCTTAAGTTAGCCTTAGGTTTATTGAAAGATGAGATGGAAATACAGTCTCCCTTTGACAAGAAGATACAAGCCTACTTCTGTTACATCATTGAAAACCCTCAGCTGCCAGCGACTCATGTGAAGGACAGTGTTTGAGGAATTCATTTGACTTATGATATCAGTTGCACATGTATCAGAAATGAGATCTTTCCAAATGACAAAGTCAATTTGTAAGAACCATCAGATGTTGAAGATAGCAAAGGCTTTCCCCACTACCTCTGATGCAAACACTGAGGCTAAATGAGGAAACATGGGGAAAAAAAAATCCAATGACAGAACAAGAAAAGGAGGGCATTTGGCCCATTGATAGTTATAGATTCAATATACAAATAAAAGGTACTCTAGTTCCAAAACAATACGCCCCATACTAAACCAGACTAACTACTAGGAATTAGGTCACTAGCACATTAACCTTTACATGATACAGCCTTTGTATGGAGTCCAGAGAAAGACAGGATCTGAGTCAGTAATTTCGAACATAATTAGCCTCTTTCCATCTTGAATTATCCTCACCAACTTCAAGATTAACCTACACTTTAAATTATATAGGTTTCCCCTTTCAGATTTGTGTTACAACTGTGGGCTTATCTAAATGTTAGATAGTAGGGGTTTGCCATCTTGTTTTGTTTTGCTTTTCTCTTTGCTGAATAGTGATATTTGTTCCCAGTTACTATCGTCATAATGACCCTGCCAAAAATAATAATATTAGAGGTTGTGAGGGTCTCCAGCCAAGCTATTGTGAAACCCCTGCTTGACACAGCCAGTTTGCCTGGCCAGAAATCATATCTCACCATAATTGACTACAGTGACTTAAATGAGTGCAAAAGAAAGAAAGAGAATCCAGCAGATCTGATAGAAAGGTTATAGTGTTCATATGTCAATGGTTTCCAAATATACCATTTTGTTTCTAATGATGTAGGATTAGGAAAGAAATATAATTGAGGTTTTATCAGATGTTTATATAAATGATTTGTCCAACATATCCTCTCAGAACACCACTTGCTAAATTATATAGATATAAGAGAAATGGAGCTTAAAGATTAAGAAAGTCACAGTTAACAGAAGGCTGAATGTCTAAATTTTTGGTCTCTTTCCAGTATTCTCTGCTCATAGAATAATTAACATTTTTTGAAGTTTCTCTAACAATGCTCCCTAAGTAATTTCCTCCATGATTGAGTGCTCTTAAGTTACACAATCATTTTGAGAGAGAGAGAGAGAGAGAGAGAGAGAGAGAGAGAGAGAGAGAGAGAGAGAGAGAGAAACTAGAGAGAAAGAGAGAGTTTGAGAGAACAATATCTCAACAGCCCAAAAGTTTTCCAGGGTGCCTCAGTATTGTTTGGTCATGAAGTGATTTTTGAGTGGGACAGGTGTGTCTACATGGACTATTGTGACATCATTTCAAAGATATGAACATAAATCTATAGTTTCTTCTTTGGCTTCTCCTCACTTGCCAAACTGATCTCTAAAAAATCCTTTTAAAATATCTATAATTTTTTTAGACAGGAACAATCCTGGGTTGAAAATTTTGAGAGGGGTCGGTGACCCCATCTCTCCAATGGGGGCCATGCATATCTACCACAGGTGGTCTCTTCAGGATCTAGCTCCCCTCTGTTAGGTATTAGCCGGACATCTGGGACTTTCTAGAGGTCCCCCATCCCCTGTTTCCCACCCTCACTGCTACTTATTTCTATTCGTTCTCTTGGCCCTCTGGACTTCTCCACTGTTCCATCTTGTACCTAATTCTAGGGTCAAAAAATGAATCAAAGTCCATCCAGAGACCTCTCGCCTTGTGATCCATCATCTAGAGACTTTAAACCCCTACACGATTGCTGATGCCACGAAGTGCTTGCAGACAGGAGCCCAGTCTGGCTGTTCTCTGAGAGGTTCTGCCAGCACTTGACTAAGACAGATGCAGATACTCACAGGCAATCATCCGACTGAGTCAGGAACCCTAATGGAAGAGTTAGGGGAAGGACTGAAGGAGCTGAAGGGAATTGCAACCCTGTAGGGAGAACAATATCAATTAACTAGACCCAACGGAGCTCCAAGGGACTAAACCATCAACCAAAGAGTATACATGGGTGGGTCCATGGCTTCTACTACATATGTCGCAGAGAATGGCCTTATCTGGCATCAATGGGAAGGAAGGCCCTTGGTCCTGTTGAGGCTTGTTGCCCCAGTGAAGGGGGATTCTGGAGGGGTGAGCCAGAAGTGGGTGGGTGGCTGGGTGGGTGAGGGAGCATTCTCTTAGAGGTAAAGGGAAGAGGCATTGGGGGGAGGTATGTAGGAGGACTGGAAATGATTTGCTAGTGTGCAGGTGAAAGTAAATTCCCTTAAAAGGAATAAACACAAACTATCATCAGAATTATAAGAACTGTGGTTGCAGAAAAACCAGAATAGTTTCAAAATTCTGTGGGATGATGATTTTCACCTAGGAATCTGAATTGGACAAAGCTGTCTGCCAAACAGAAAAATAGAAAAGTATAAATGTTTTCAAACACATAAGCAGTGAGGAAGCTCAGCCCAAAATTTTAATTTATCATACATTTCTTTTATTGCATTTAATTAAAGAGTTGCAATTTTAAATAAAAAATTTTTTGGAAGAAAAGATATTCATAATTTATTTTCTTTTTATCATATCTATTTCAAAAAACCACTCAGATTCTTGGTTTAAATTTGTTAATTTTCCAGATCTAAATGTGATTTCTCCTGGTACTCATCCCTATTCACACAGTTACCTTATCAATACTTATATAATACTCAGGTTCAGTACAAATTCGCATAGTAAATCATATACCTGTCTTGCTCTGCTTGATATCTTCATTTGCATTGACTTCAAAACAGACTTATATTTCTGTCCTAATGTTTAGCATTCTATTATTGGTGGCCAATATATAACAGGCCTTTAAGAAATAATTGTTTAACTAGGGAATTGAGATAATTTATGAACTGCTAGATCTGTTATTGCTGGGTACTCACGGGTACATTTTATTGACCGTTCTCTCCTCCTCTGAGTGTGAAACATGTATTCTTGAAAGTGCATAAATTGAAGAGATGGTCATTTTCTTAAAATTTTTCTAATGGCTAAAGTGGTCAATGTTTTCTTGTACATTGTACATTTCTTTATCGTTATTAGCATGTAATCTTGCTATTTGTTTATAAATCAGATCTATTAGGCTTAATTTATTCATTCATAAGTATAAAATGTCAATGACAATTTTAAAGAAAGTACTGGCATGTTTACACCAGTGTTTACTGTTAAAACAGTTTTCCTCCATGTATACACAATAGTACAATGTTGCAATCTAGACATATATGTTCATGTAATAGTACAGTGTATTTATGCATTCATTATGTGTTTGAGTTTGCCCCAACTCTCCTGGACATTACACATTTAGAAACCTAACCAATTCTGAAGAACCATTATATCTTAGTAACCTTTTCATCATGATAAAAAACACTTAAGAAGGGGTAAAAGTTATGAAAGATAAAGTTTTATTTGGCTCAAAGTTTCAAACATTAAAATCCATTGTTAGTTGGATGCATCGCTTTTAGGCCTGTGACAGAGCAGTACAGTACAGTGGGGACACGAAGCTGTCTCTCCTTACGGCAGCCAGAAAACCAAGTTAAAGGGAGAAGCAGAGTGGCAGTCTCAACATCCTTTAAGGATAGAATCCCGAAGAAACCAATTCCTTCCGTTGAGCCCCACCTCTTAAGATTTCAACCCCTTCCCAGAAATATCAGGCTGATGGCTAAGCCTTCAGGATATGATCATTTGTAAACATTCAAGATGCAAGATATATTTGAACAAGAGCACTAGAATAATTCGTTGTTCATAAAACATGGTCTCCTGAATGAAAACAAACAAAAAAACAAACAAAAACAACCATGTGATGTTGGTCAAGTCACTTAACCTTCTTAACACCACTTTACCTTTCTGAAAAAGCACAAGCATTATGGTTTGATTTTTGTGTGAACTTTCGATGAACTTTGTAACATGTGATCAGTTATTCTGAAAGATGTATAAGTACTGAAGACAAAAGAGAGAATCATCTCATCACTTTACTTTCTCTCTTTCTCACTCTCTCACTTTCTTTTTACCTTTCCCCAATTAGAAGAATTTTTCCCTTTCCCACTTCAGATCTTTCCACTTTTCCCTTTTAGATAGCTTTCATAGGAAACTTTTTACAACTTAGTAATAAACTCATTAACCACTTAAAAAAATGACTCCAGAAATTTGTGGGCATAATTATGAGGTAAGAAACTTAAGTGTGATATACACTATCAACAATTATGTCAATATGAGGATTTATATAAATGACACAATGATATCTTCTTCAGATGTAAAGAAGAAATAAAAACAAGACACTAAATATTTAGCAAATTAATATGGGGTGCCACACACTATGTGAATATGATATCAACTTACAATTGTGTGGGTGACACACCTTTTCTGTGACATTAGATACTTTTAAAATTAGATTGTCATTAATTCTATGTAAATGTCACCCTCGTAAACCTTCAGCCTTGGATGCTATGTTTTTATATTAATATTTAAATAAAATATTAGTAGATCCCATTATAATTTTTAATTACTAAGTATATGGCTATGCCTGAATACTCCACTAAATTCTAAGACTCTTGATAGCAATTTCATGAAATCCTCATTTCTTTGCAATGTGTGGGGAAAAATGGTTAGATACTTTAAATGAGACTATTATAATTCATTCCACTTAGGCAGTGATTTCTACATACTGATTGGATAGAGATAGGGCTAATCAAAGGGATGACATCACATTCCTAAGAAAGACACTTCAAGCTTGGGGTATGAAAATAAAATAGTAATGAAATGAAATTGACCTTACTTTCCCGCCTTCTTTCTGGGTAGCTACTGCTATTTTCTATCTTAATTTATAAGTAGTAGAACCATATGTTTATTGGCAGAGGGGGAAGAGAAAAGGGACCCCAATATTTATGCTAGAGGCAACTTTAGGAAAATTATCTCATGATAGTGCTTGGTTTTCTTTCTCTCCGTTGGGTCTCTGACATGCATAGCTCTAAATAATTGTCTATGTAGAGCTTTGGTCCTTTTAGTGGCACTCACCACTATGTTGATGGGGTTTCAACGTGGAATAAAGAAAACAAAAATGTAAAGAACTACATTTTCCAAAGAACTACAAATAAACCGAGGAACAGTAGTTTTTAACCTATAACATTTTATTTTGTCAAAAATATTTCTCAAAGAATGATATAAACCAACTGAACTAATTTTATGTAAAGCATACATTTCTACTGATTTAGTTTAGCATTTGACATCAATAAATATCCCATCCTGAGATTCTTTGAGTATCTGACAGTATTCGGTCAAAGGAAAAAAAATGTTAATTCTCTTTTGTATATAAACATACATATATATTTATATATGTATAAGTATATATTCTATGTATCTGAAGTGCTTTGCTAGACTCTGAAGAATTTAGGATACTGAATTAAATATGCCTTTTCCATCATAATTAAAATTTAGTAGTTTTTGAATCATTTGCATAGAAGCCATTGTCAGGTCCAGAGAGTGGACATCTGAACAAAAGAGAAATGTGAAAAGAGCATCAGGTAGAGGCCAGAGCCCTGGGTGTTCATTCCACCTTTAAAATGCATAGTGAGGAGACAATCTACTGAAAGAAATAGATTAAAAATGGCCAGGATGACATGAAGGGAGTCAAAAACATCATAGTGACACTGATTTCATAAAAGGAGTTTCAGGAAGGAAGGGTGATAACAGTTCCTTATTGTCAAAGAGAATCAAGACAGAGTGAAGCCCACTACATTTATCTCATGAGAAGATGCTAGTGACTTTGAGAAAAGTGTTGTAAAAGGTCTCTATAATGTGCTGAGAAGCACATAACTAAAGAAAAGATTTGGTGGGGAAGTATACATTGTTAATAGATACTCTTGGAATTATGGCATGAAGGCAAGACAAACAGGAATCAGCTTTGTTCCATCAGCACATAGTAGGAAAGCAGAATTAACATGGACATTGCCTTCACAGGTTATAGATGCCAAAACAACAGATGTTAATTAAAATACAATACAAAGAGTTTGTCCTGTCAGGAACTACTTCTCCTTTTCAAAGAGCCACTCATCTCATAGTAACTCCATGCCAGGCAGTGAGCTATACAAGAAGTTTAAATACTATTGCTGTGATGTGACTTCTGGTTTAGAGAATAAAAAAATGCACTGGGGATTAACTTAGAATCAATTCTGTCCACACATACTGAACTTGCCCATGTAGTAGGCAATGTTCTAAATGTTGATGACACTAGTTCCTAGTGACTTTTAAGAAGTGGGAATGTTAAAAGCTTTGGGGATAGTTCATTGTTAGAGCATTGCTTCACTTGCATGAGAGCTTGAATTTGATCCTTAGCACAGCTAAAAAAATATGTAATTGTTAAGCTTAAATTTAAGATATCAATGAAAAATGAAGAGCAGAGAAAAAAGACTAACTTTGGAAAAATCAGAATATCTGAGTTTTGAGCTTCATAAAAGAGTTTAAATCAAAAGGGGCAGACATTAAAAGGGAGATACTTTCAGAATTGCAGAAAGGTAGAGAGGGAAATTAAGACAGGAAATGAAGAGTGAGGCTGAACTCATGAGAGTGTCAGGGATGTTGTAGCAAGTATACATTAGGACCTGGCTATTAGCAGCAAATCCCAGTACCCTCTTGAGTTTCTTATTGTAGTTAAAGAGAGAAGCTTAAGAAAGGACTCAAAATGAAGTGCTAGGGCAGTTTTCTTGGGGTTTTATAGAAAATCCTCCAAAGGAGATAAGCTAAGGCTGTAAATTGAGGCCACTGCCTAAAGAAGAGAGATAGAAGAGGAATAGAGAAGGCACCTCATTAGAGTTAGTCATGGAAATTCTCATGTGGTGGATGAGTAGCTAAATGGCCACAAAGGAATAGGAGGAACTTTAGAGAAGAAGTAAGGAAGGCCCATACTTTAGGGAAAGATGGTCAGGAAAGCGATAGACATAAGAAAAAGAAAGTTATGCTATGTGGATTCATTCTGAAAATCAGGTATACTTATAAAAGCTAAGGGGTAGAGATTCTGGGAAGGAAAAATTCTTATCTAAAAGGGATAGTTACTCCTTTCTCTTAGCATGGCTTCAAGTGAACTTGCTTTCTTGAGCTTGGTCCCTTGGCTAGATGGTTGACTAGTCTAACTGCATTTATTCTTTTATATTTTGGATATCTTGAAAAGTTAGGTCTCTGCTCATGACAGCAAAATAGTTTTCCCTAATGGCTCTTCACAGTGGCCTGATCAAGATGACTGTAACATAACCACAGCATGATGTCCTTTGGGAGAGGGTAAGAACTGAATTCAAATAAAATCAGAGGGACATGAAATTCTGACCAGAAACAACAGCACACTGAAAAATCAAAAGGGAGAAATGGCTATAAGACAACAGGTTCTGTGAGTGTGTAATTTTATCTGTGTGGATGGAAGGATCTAGAGACAGGGGCATTGACAGAAGAAAGTCTGAAAATCTACAAGGCATAGATTTCTCTTCAAGAAGTGGATGGCAAGGAACCATTAGTGGTATGAGAACGGATATCATGTCTGTGGAGATCTATGCTTCTTCCCTGTGTCTCGGGGGCAGTGGAGACACACACAATGCCAGGCAGGAGCCTGACTGGTGCCAGGAGAAATTGGATATCAAATGCAGTTCCAGCTCTGTGCTTAATTAATCCCCTAAGGCAAGACCAAATAAACCCTGAGACTGACACTATTCTTTAAATAACATTAACACTGGCTTGTGTCGATTAATTAGGGAATTAATGAGCAATGAAAATGCCCACTCTTAAGCAGTTGGTCACTTGTGATGATTAGTATGCTGTGCACTATGATGGACCAAAATACTTAATTTTGTGCACTAAGATGTAAAAAACTGAAGATTGGAAAAGCCAATGAGAAAACATTTTCTAACATAAAATTATCAATTTGAAAAAGTATGTTTTGACTTCTGTACTAATTACTACCAACTGTTTTCATACTAGCATTCAAATAGTCCCACCATGCCTGGCCTAGGATACCCAAGGATTGAATTACTCTACAGATAAAAAAATTAAACACATTATATTGTGTGCTTTTAAAATAGTAAGGAAGGGCAACATGGTCTTCATACACACCTGTCATCTAAAACAAATATGTGAGCCAATAAGCAAAGAAATCTTTTTCCCCAAAGCTGAGGTAATATTTAAACAAACATTGCCTTTAAGAATCAGGTTACACAGACACAAAAGTAAATAAATAACTTCATTTGTATGAACTGAAATGGAAATCGCTACCCATGGCTCTGAGTTAGGCTTCTGCTTATGAGCTAACCATTTCCCAGCAGGCAATGCACTTTCTGACAGAAAAACTGCGTGATGCTGTCAGTAATACAATGGACTTTCAGCATTTTACACAGAGAACAAAGTGTCATTGGTTAGTAGTCTCATAGTGAGATAATCACAGGAATAGAACTAGCATAGGGCACTGCCACGGCACTCTCTAGCAATAATGGTACCCAGTGCTATGCAAGCGCTGTTTAATGAAACCAGAGATATCTGTCTTCACTCTTTAGGTCAGGGAGACTGAGGGTTTACCCCGAAATACTCATTATAGAGGGCAGTAACGATTTATGCTGGTTTTTAATAAAGAACAACACAACAAAATACTTTTAAAGACATTCATGAAAACTGGTGTTATAAAAATACACAGAATGAAAATAAAAAGATCTTTCCATGCTTTTTCAATGTTTTAATCATGATTTCAAAGTCCTAGATACTACTTCACTCCTGTCACATGCTTAAACATAGATCATACTGTGGTTATCTGGACTTCCGCTGTACATTAGTATATGTAAACATCATTTGGAGGTTTAGAATGCTGTGTGGCAACTCTTTTTTTTTCAACACACTCAACTCCAGTTGAAGAAATGATGAAGAGGAAGATATATTAACATCACTTATCAGGACTATGTTAATAGGCCCTGCTATGACACATCCACACCTTTTAGAGCTATGGTCAATTTACAGAAAAAAGAAAAAAAACATTTTATCTCTCTGACATTATTTTCTATTCATCTCTCACTTGTGTTTATACTGAGTCAGAGAGAGTAGGATGAGATTACAAACAGGAGAAAATAGAGATTGCAATATCAATACAATGAATGACGACATAATCTTAGAATGACTCTCTGCAAATGGTAGGACAGAAGACAGAATTAGTAGCAACTCTGTAGTAGACAAGAAGATACTAGAAATATTTAGAAGGAAAACTGCAAACTGGCCATGTATTCTGTTATGTCTTAAGAGTTTAAATGCCTCATTTTGCTCCCTACATCCATTTTAAAGGGAGTGAATATCTTTCCTCTGTCACTGGGAAGAATCTATCAAAATGAAGTTGCAGGCATAGCAAGAACTGCTGCAGTAACAGCTCCAATATTCTACCAGTATAATTCGAATTTTGGTTGTTTGAAAAGCATTTGGTAATATTGATAACCCTGACAATGCTCAGTGCCTCAGTATGTTCAAGGTCATGAATGTGAAACTGTTTATATTTTATATTTCTCTAGGACTAAGAGATAATAAATTAAAACTACTAACATTACCAACTCATGTCTCCTCAAGCCTGATTTGCGTCCTGGATGAAAAATATCTAGAAAGGGTCAAATTTGTGTAAAGAGGGACAACAAGGTAGATGAGAGCAAATTATTTGAATTCCTGAAGGTGTTTCTGATGGTCACATACAACACAGTTATGTGGCCCTAAAAACTTCTAGAAGGGTCTACAGTGAGTTTAGGATTCCATTCTGATGAGACTGGAAATACTTGTTTCTACTTTGATACTTGTAAATTATATCTTCCTCTCAGAAGTTATAGAAAGTCTCAATTTCAACTTTATTGAGGTTTTGTGCAAATATGGACATCTGTGTTAATGCATGCTACATGACATAAATGCCTATTCCTTATCCATTTTCTTCTTGTACTGGATAAAGGTGGGAACAGTTAAAAGATTTTTGTTTCTGATCCATCCACTTATTCACTGCTATGTAGATGCAATGGACCAACATTTTCTCATCTTAGAGAATAAATGAAACCTATCCACTAATACCCATTCATTTTAGATTTTGTCTTTTAGTAGGCATATAAAACAACGGGTTTCTTTTTGGCAATTTAATACAATTAAGAACCCTTTTTAATTAGTTGTATGAACCTTTTCTTCTTTTCTCTCTTCCAGGTAAGTCCTGCCACTTTAAATATCCCCAGAATGTCCTTTAGAGAAGTGGTAAGTTTTTTCCTATGTTATGATTTACATTGTCTAAGATGTACAGACCTTAGTGTGATTCTTTTTTTTTTTTTTTTTTGGTTTTTCGAGACTGGGTTTCTCTGTATAGCCTTGGCTATCCTGGAACTCACTCTGTAGACCAGGCTGGCCTCGAACTCAGAAATTCACCTGCCTCTGCTTCCCAAGTGCTGGGATTAAAGGCGTGCGCCACCACCGCCCGGCTATTGTGATTTTTTAAGTAATATATGATATAAGCTAATTTATTGTCTTTAAATTACTAAGAAGAAAAAAATCTTGGTAATAACTTAGGCAAATCTGTTTGATCCTTTGATGATGCTTGATGCTTTGGGTTGGCACTGACAAGACAAGTCCATTGGTGTATACATGGGAGAATCTCCCAAGCTCTTTCTTGGCAATGAACTTTATGGTCTGGGATTACAGTTGGCACATGGTGAGAAGTTAAAGAAGATTACATTTCTAAGCATCGAATTGTAGAACCATGAAGGTAATTCCTGTGAGAATAAAACCTTAGAAACACACACACACACACACACACACACACACACACACACACACACTACAAATCAAATCTCCGTTCTATGGCAAAGCTCTCAAAGGAAATGTAAAAAGAGAGGTAGTGAAATTTACAATTAAAGTTCACAGAACATGTCTGTTTTGATTAGCACTTCACAGAAAGGACATTCACACAGTTGTCTTCATCTGCTAGAATTAGCTTCAGTTCCATTAAAGAGAAGCATAATTTAGCTCTGGATACCTCAGTCCTCATAACCAGGACGTTGCAAGTTGCAAGGGCTTTTGATTCATCTTCCTTAAGATGAGAGTGTGCATAATAAGCTGGAATTATGTCTTCTTCATATTGCCAGCTATTTCAGTGTGTGTCTTGGTTTCATTGCTGTGTTGTACATAATTATCCTACTACCAGCTCCATTTTCAGCTGTTTCTAAAGACCATTTGAGACGCCTTTCCCATGAGGTCGAACATTCATTTTTATGACATCTAAACAAAATAATAAGCAGAAGGGAACCAGAAAAAAAAAAGGTCCTTTAATTCTTAAACTTTAGCTTGACTATTATGTGAAAAAGAATGAAAAACAGCTTTACATTGGGTGTCTCAGGTCTCCTGTATCTTGTACTACTGTAACAGACACCAGTGATTGAATTTAAAAAAGTCACCTGACAGTGGATAAACTCCTCTACATGCAACTATATGAAAGTAACATGGCCGACTCAAGAATAAGTTCACTTATCTGTTATGTCCTCTAGGTCTCAAGAATTTTTAAATTGTTTTTGATTTCCATCCATTACAAGAGCTAAAGACCCTTTGCCTAGCATTACCACTGGAATTTTGTCATTAACCTGTCTCAAAAGAAATGCAATTGACTGACTGACTCACTCAATCTGCTGTGTATTTTACTGGTATGCCCAGAGGGCAGGTAGAGTTCTCCTAAATTAAGTGTTTTAAAAAAAGGAGGTTTTCTATCTTGTATGTTTCTGAGTGAATAGATGAGAAGAAAAAAAATAAAGTATATCTCTATCTCTATCTATATCATCTCTATCTATCTATCTATCTATCTATCTATCTATCTATCTATCTATCTATCTATCTATCTATCTATCTATCTATCTATCTAAAGCATATTCCTCCTTTTCTCCTTTGAAAGGTGTAATGTATGTGGCCAGATCTGAGTTGTCAAGATTTTTCACATGTATAAATGGACACTTGCACTTGTTTGCAAGGTGGGCTATGGCTTCTGATAGCATTTCTTCTATTAGAGTCATGATTGTTGTGTCAGCAAATTAGCTGTGAGAGCTACTAAGGCATTCTGCTTCTCTCCCTTTTGCGTTTCATGTCTGCCCTTCGCAGTGTGTTTGTCCATCTCAGTATTATGAAGAACAATCCTGACACATGTGCTTTCTGATGCTCTTCCTGCATTAAAGGACAAGAGGGAAAGAACTAAGAGGGAATTTGTGTCATAGTTGAGAGAGAATTTCAGAGGCCAGATGTGGAAGCACACAGCCACAGTCTCAGCATTCCAGAGATGAAAAGATGACTTGTCAGAGGTCCGTCATTGCAAACAATCAAATAAATGACTCTCTAAAAGGATAGCTCTCTTTGGAACATGTAAGAGACATTAGCCTGAGTATTTGCCTCCAATCACTGTAAATAATCCCTTGTCCTCAGTTTGAATTGAGTAAGTGGAGGTTGAAATACTTTTTTTCTAAAATGAAGGACAAATTCTGTATATTTTTTAATATCATGAGGTTTACAGAATGTATTACAGAACGTCTTATGAGTATATGCTTTACAAATATTTTAGACTCAATAATCAGAATCCTTAATGCTTTAATACCAGATTGTTTAAAGTTTCCATGAGAAAATTAAAAAAACATGTTTTTGATTCTTTTAAAAAGATAAACTATCACCGCTTAATGGACTAAACCAAGCAAGTTCTTGAAGATGTTACACGGGCTCCTTAGTGAGCAGTCAAGTAAGAGTCTTAAAGTCTCATCGGGTGAAATTAGACACTTTAAACATCATATTTGATCATCATTATCCCAAATGGAGCCAAGCTGCACAGTTCAGTGAGGCCATTTCAGAGGCAGCAAAGGACTTTCTGAAAGACCATTAACGTGTTTAAACCTAGACACTCAGTTTTTCTTTAATATTTGCTTTCAGTTTCAAACAGTCAGTGTTTCTGTTGGAATATGTGCCAACTATGCCAAGTTTAATATAAGCTTTAGGTTAAATTGATTAGCTACATAATAGTTTGTTCTTATATGAACATAATCATATGTAGAAATAAGTTGAATAAATATCATTTTTGGATATGTATATTTTATATATTGGACTTACTCCCCCTCATATACCCTAGTCTCTTTTTCTCCCCCATCTTCTCAAAACTAGTCTCCTCTGTATGCCTAGGCAATTTTACTTGCACTTTCTTTGCACATTTTCACACAATTTATGTATCTATAGGAAAAGAAAGCACAGCATTTTTCTTTCTGTGATGAGCTCATTTACTTAATGTGGTCATCTCCAGTGCTGTCCTCTTTCTAATGAATCATGTGATTTTCTTCTTTTTATTAAAACCCTTCCTTATTATTGAAATTAGATTGTTTGCTCATACAGTATATCCTGATTGTAGTTCACCCTCATTCTGCTCCTTTGGGTGTCTTGTAATTGGAGCATAGATGTCAAGAACTGAAATGCCATCTTGGTGGATAGTTTTTCCCTTGGTAGATACGTAGTTACTTTCCCTATCTCTTTTGATTAGTTTTATTTTCAAGTCTATTTTGCTACAAATTAACATGATTACACCTGTTTGCTTCTTAGGTGTATTTTCTTGGAATATCTATTTACAACCCTTTATTTTGAAGTAAAGTCTCTCCTTGATGCTAAGGTGTTTCTTGGATGCAGCAGAAGGATGAATCCTATTTTTGCCTCTATTCTGTTATTTGTATATTTTTAATTGGAGAATTGATATATTTGGTGTTGAGAGATCTTAATAACTAATTACTGTTATTTTTTGTTATTGGTGGTGGCGGTGGTGCTATGTGTGTGTCCAAGCATGTGTTTCCCCTCTTTTGATTTTGCTTGTGTGGGATTATTTATTTCTGTGTTTGATGGGTCTAATTAATGTCCTTAGACACAAATTCTTTATTCATCCTTCTGCTGTTGGATACCTATGTTGACTCCAGAACCATACAATATTGTTTAAAAGAAACATAAATTTATATCTTTTTTTTTATTTTCTGTTTTTTTTTATTTACATTCCAAATCATTTCCCCTTTCCCATTTCCTCCCTCCCCGAAAGTCCCATAAGCCCCCTTCCCTCCCTCTTTTCTCCATTCAACCCCCTCTCGTTTCTCTGTCCTGGCATTCCCCTACATCCAGTCTTTCCAGGACCAGGGGTCTCTCCTTCCATCTTCTTAGATATCTATTGATATGCGAATTGTGTCTAGGGTATTCCGAGATTCTGGGTTAATATCCCCTTATCAGTGACTGCATACCATGTGTGTTCTTTTGTGATTGGGTTACCTCACTAAGGATGATATTTTCAAGTTCTGACCATTTGCCTAGGAATTTCATGAATTCATTGTTTTTAATTGCAGAGTAGTATTCCATTGTGTAGATATACCACATCTTCTGAATCCATTCCTCCGTTGAGGGACATCTGGGTTCTTTCCAGCTTCTGGCTATTATAAATAAGGCTGCTATGAACATAGTGGAGCATGTGTCCTTATTGCATGCAGGTAAAGCCTCTGGGTATATGCTCAGGAGTGGTATAGCCGGATCCTCTGGGAGTATCATGCCCAGTTTTTTTTTTTTTTTTTTTTAATTTAATTTTATTTTATTTTTTTAATTTACATTCCAAATCACTTCCCCTTTCCCGTTTCCTCCCTCCCCGAAAGTCCCATAAGCCCCCTTCCCTCCCTCTTTTCTCCGTTCAACCCCCTCTCATTACTCTGTCCTGGCGTTCCCCTACATCCAGTCTTTCCAGGACCAGGGGTCTCTCCTTCCATCTTTTTAGAAATCTATTGATATGCTGATTGTGTCTAGGGTATTCTGAGATTCTGGGTCAATATCCCCTTATCAGTGACTTCATACCATGTGTGATCTTTTGTGATTGGGTTACCTCACTAAGGATGATATTTTCAAGTTCTGACCATTTGCCTAGGAATTTCGTGAATTCATTGTTTTTAATTGCAGAGTAGTATTCCATTGTGTAAATATACCACATCTTCTGAATCCATTCCTCCGTTGAGGGACATCTGGGTTCTTTCCAGCTTCTGGCTATTATAAATAAGGCTGCTATGAATATAGTGGAGCATGTGTCCTTATTGCATGCAGGTAAAGTCTCTGGGTATATGCCCAGGAGTGGTATAGCCGGATCCTCCGGAAGTGTCATGCCCAGTTTTCTGAGGAGCCGCCAGACTGCTTTCCAGAGTGGTTGTACCAGCCTGCAATTCCACCAGCAGTGGAGGAGTGTTCCTCTTTCTCCACATCCTCGCCAACAACTGCTGTCTCCTGTGTTTTTGATCTTAGCCATCCTGACTGGTGTGAGATGGAATCTCAGGGTTGTGAGGAATCGCCAGACTGCTTTCCAGAGTGGTTGTACCAGCTTGCAATTCCACCAGCAGTGGAGGAGTGTTCCTCTTTGTCCACATCCTCGCCAACAACTACTGTCTCCTGTGTTTTTGAACTTAGCCATTCTGACTGGTGTGAGATGGAATCTCAGGGTTGTTTTGATTTGCATTTCCCTAATGACTAAGGATGATGAACATCTCTTTAGGTGCTTCTCAGCCATTAGATATTCTTCAGGTGAGAACTCTTTGTTTAGCTCTGTACCCCATTTTTTAAACACCAGTTCTAAACAAAGAAAGAATATTAAAAGCAGTAAGAGAAAGGGGCCAAGTAGCATATAAATTTATATCTTAAGAAATATGTTTCACAGTCTTTCATTATAGAAAAAAATCCTTTTGTTTAAATTTATTACATTTATTTCTGTGTGGGTGGGTAGGTGCATATATACGGATTTTGGAGGGCAACATGGTGGATTTGATCCTGTCTCTCTACCATGTAGATCCCAAGATTGAATTTAGGTTGGTAAAATTGTCAGTAATCACTCTTACCCATTGTACAATCTTGCCACCCCTAGATACCATTCTTGAAGGAAAAAAATCACTAATAAACTTGAAAGCTATTCATATTTCTATTTCCCAAAAAACCCTTAATCATACTTTGTATATATTAAGTACTAGACTTGTGAAAAAATTGAATGAATGAGAAAATGGCTATTTCTTCAAAAATATATTGTCTTATATGATCCAAATGTAAACTACAAACAGAAATTTAAAACCTGATTGATATAAAATACTTTTGCACATGTTAGTGTCATAAACTATAAATACTCAAATGATGAGAATCAGAAATATAATCATTTTTTGAAAAAATTGTATTGAAAAATAGCAAAAATGTAGCAGAATAACTATAAAATAGGAAAAAATGTTGGGTAGGGAAACATATTTTAATCTGCACAATGGGCAATTAAAATAAGGAACATTAGGAGTTCAAAGTCATCCTGAGGTACATGAGGAGTTCAAAGACACCTTGGACGACATGAGACACTATATAAAAAATAAGCATTAATAAGAATTAATTAATTAAGAAAGAAAGAAAGAAAGAAAGAAAGAAAGAAAGAAAGAAAGAAAGAAAGAAAGAAAAAATTGGAACTTAGAGAAGTGGTATATACTTCTCTTGCAGAGCACCCAAGTTTAGGCAATTGCCTCTATTTTATAAACACCTACAATTCCTCTGAGTGCAGTACACACATTCTGTCTGTAATGGTTATTCCAGGTTATCAAACTGGCTACATCTGGAATGAACTACAATCCAGGTGGAGAACACGACTGTGATCAAGATCTTGAGGTTGGAAGACACAGACTTCTGACTACGATCTTGACATGGGATAACATGCAATTTGGATCTGGATCTTGAGGAATAGTGGCCAAAATATCTTGGGCCCAGGGATGGTAATACATACATTTAATCCCAGGAGACAAATGCAGATCTCTGAATTCAAGTGCAGCTAGGGGCAGAGGAAATTCTAGGTAAAGAAAAGCTTAAATCTAGGTATGGTGGTACATGCCTTTAATATCAACATTCAGGAGACAGAGCCATGCAGATCTCATGCTTTCAAGAAAGTTCCAAGAAAGCCAAGCTTAGTCAGAAAAGGACATAGAAAACAGAAAGCTGGTAATAATGCAATAGAACAAGGGGCCCATGCTCCAGCTCCAATAAGCTGCAGAACTTGGAAGCTTTGACCATATGACTCTGACTTTAGAGTCTAGAATAGAATGGACTACTGGGACAATTAATGCTAGTTAGCTGGAGCTAAGGAATTAGTGTTGATTAACAAGAGACCAGCATCACTAGGTGAAATCTTCTGTGACGTGTTTTCTGAGAGCACAAAGGAGCCATGTTCCAGAAATAGCCAAAGTTGTACCCTGTGCTGCTGCTGGAAATATGTAAGAGTCACCCAGGTGGTACTGGTTTTGTAGGCATGAAGGACTCATGGAGAACCGCTGAAGCCTGGGACTGTGAAAGGTCAGGGAAGGTTATTAGTGAAGGTGCAGCCTCAGGTGCAGTTGATGTCCCAAGACAGCAGGAGTCATACAAAGAATTTGAGGCTTGACACCATGAACTGAGCCTATGAGATGCTATTGAAGAAGCCTAAAGAAACCCAGTCTGTGGATATGACAGTACCATGGAATACCCACCAAGAACAGCAATAGCACTAGAGTGGAGTCAGCCAGCAAAGTGGAGTGCTATAATAGGCAGAGTTGGAGAAGTGACGCCAGCCCTTTGGAGGAGTCCCAAAGATCATGTGTGGATTCCAGACATTGAAACAGGAAGCTGTGACATTGAAGTTGACTTGGAGACCCCAAGATGTTTGAGATTCCAGATCTATGAAATAACTGCTGAAAATGTTGCTAACTGGGAGTGCAACCAGCCAAAGATACAGAATTGTACTGCAGTCAACAAATCAGATAAGAGTTAGAGATCTAAAGAACACTTTGACATCAAACGTGGAGACGTAGAGTTGGTTGTTTGTCCTACTCCTTTTCTGTCTTGCTTTGGTCCAGTATTTCCTTACTATGACATTTTGGAATGGTAATGCATATCCTTCATGATGTTGGAGGTATGTGATCTGCTTTTTGATTTTGATTTTTTAAGGGATTGCATGAATCTCAGAAGAGGCTTTGAATTTCAGACATTTAACATTGTTGAGACTGTGAGAGACTTTTGAAGTTGGACTAAATGTATTTCTCATGATCCTATGTCTAGGTATGACCCCCATAAACTCAGCTGTTTGAACATGTTCTCTGGGGGCCAGGGAGTGGAGTGTGGTGGGTTGAATATGTTTGAAAATGGGAACGTCACTATCAAGAGGTGTGACTTTGTTGAAGTGGTTGTGGCCTTGTTGGAGGAAGTGTGTCACCTTGGGGGGTGGGCTTTGTGACCCTACTTCTAGTTGCCTGGAAACCAGACTTTTTCCTCCATTTGCCCCAGAACAAGACTTAGAACCCTCAGCTCCTTTTCCAACACCATGCTGCCTAGATGTTGTTATTCTTCTCATCTTGATGATAATGGGCTGAACATCTGAAGGTGTAAGCCAGCCTTTATAAAAGCTGCCTTGGTCATGGTATCTCTTCATAGCAATGGAAACTTGAATTAAGACAATGTCCATGTATGTATGCAGAAACACACACATACACTTTAAACAAAAATAATTCTTTTAATCTAAACAAAAGCAAACAGCTGTTTGAAAGCATCTAAAGACTACCAGAAGCCGAAAGCCTCTCTTAGAAAAATGCTAAAATGGAATGTACTGATTCTCTATTCTTGTCTGCCTGGTTAGTAAACATCCGGCAATGATAAAATCCTCAGAGAGTCTAGAACAGTGGGAACATATCTCAAATTGTAAAGCTATAGATGACAAACCTATAGCCTCCATTAGATTTAATGGGGGAAACTAAAAATATTTCCACTAAGTTCAAGAACAAGAGAAGGATGCCCACTTTCTTGACTCTTATTCAATATAGTGCTTGAAATCCTAGTTATAATAGTGAAATTAAAAAGACATGAAATTCTTATAAATAAGAAAAAAGTCAATGTATTCTATTTGTAGATGATTTTATACATAAACTTATAAATGTGATAAACACTTTTAACAAAGTTGATTTTTTTCAAAGCAGTATTCTTCTTATGTATCAATAAAAAACCTGCCACAGAACCAACAAACTTTCTGATTAGATTTAAGGGAAACTTGCTAAGAATGAACTCATGTCTGGTACTGTTAACTGGGTCAAGAAACCATTGCTGGGTAGATTATAGACTCCAGAAGAAAGTCTACTAATAATATATCACTAAGTTGACATAATATCCAACTGTTCTTTAAATATTTATCTTTGTACCTATATATTAGTGCAACTAAACCTTCACTACAAAAGCCTTTCTTTTCAGTGGAAAACAATTAGTACATACTCAAACTAATGATTATATAAACACTAGAAGCCTTTGTAATTCTCAGCCCTAAATGGTGTATGTATATCATGACCAAATTCCCATGACCTAAGGATCATCTCAGGAGAGGACAGACTAAGGTTAAAGGAGCTAGGGGGAGTAGAACACATATGAACTTATAACATCTATGATTACATGAAAAAGAACCACACTTGGCCACATCAGCCTAAATAACAACATGAATCAGGCAGGGAGATATGAAGTTCTATTGCAACTGAGGAATTACAAGCAATTAATAGATGCTGGGGATGATAGAGTACCAGTTTTCTTCTGGGATATACCACCTGATATCTGCACTCCAGTGAATGATCTTATATACATGCACATACTCACAATACTACTGGATTTGGTGGGCTTAAAAATAGCAGATGTAATTGGGTTAGAGAATTCTTGTAGGTGGTGCTGAGGAGTTAGAGGAGGATGTGATCAAAATCCATTTTATGCATTGTGAAATTCTTTAAAATTATTTTAAAAATAAAGAGTAAAAGAAAACCAACATAAAAGTATACCTACCATATGATCCAGTTGTACCACAGCTGCTTAGAAGGGCTTTAGCTTAATATAATACAGAGTTGCTCTCACAGCAATGTTTATTTTAGCATTTTTTATGATTGCTAAATTGTAGAGCCAACTCAATTATCCAGTAACACAGGAATGAGTGAAGAAATTGTTATATATGAACAATGCAACTTTTTTTCAGCTACAAAGAAAGATGAAACTACCTCACTTGGTACAAAATGGATGCAACTGGAGATACTTGTATTAATCAATCACATAAGGACAAACATCATATATTTTCACTCATTAGTTATTCTTTGATTTTATATAGATACATAAAATCACACAAATGAAATTAGAAGCAAAAGTTATCTGAAGAAAGAGAAACAACATGAGGGGAGAAGGGTAAAAATGGAAGGATTGGGACATTTTTATTAGGTTTTCTATAAAAATGTCCATATGTAATATACAACTTGGTCCAATGAGTATGTATAGAGAAAAACTGAGTAAGAGTTTAAAGGAGAAAAACAATCTAAAACCACAGTTGTGTTAAAACAATGAATGCTTCATCCAATCTTAATATAAGGGTATGCGCCTACTCTTATTGTAACTTTAAATGTCATGTTGAGTTGATATTCCTGGGAGGCCTGCCATTTTCGGAAAGGATATAAAGGAGGAGTGGATCTTACAGAGAGGAGAGATGGTAGAGGGGGACCTAAAAGAGATGAGGGAGGGGAAACTGTGGTCGGGATGTAGTATATGAGAGAATAATGAGAAAAAATAACTATCAATATTTAACAAGAAAACATCTCAATTTAAAAAGAAGTAAATGTGCTAGAGATGACTAGTCATCATGGGTTAAGAATTTTCCCAGAATCTATGTTGGGCAATGTACAGTTGACTTAATTCCTTCTTCTGAATTTTGTAGGTATCCGTGTATTATGTGGAAGTACATATGAATGCCTCAGCACACACATGGCCAGGCATACTAAAATCTTAGGAAAACATCATAACCAGTAGCTCACTAAATAAGATAGCGTTGAAGCAATGTGAAAGAGGGCTCTGCATTAGATAAGTTTCTGTCTCTGTGATAAAAGACCATGACCAAAGCAGCTTAGAGAAGAAATAGATCATTTTGACTTGCATTTCCAAAGGGTTACACTCCAAAATGATAGGAAAAGCATGGCAACAGGTAGCCAGAACAGTGTACCGAGCATTCTTCAACTGCAAACACAAATTTGACGGCAGACTGGAAACAGGTGAGGCTATATATTCTTAAGGATTGATTCACTTCAGGTCTACTGAGTATCCCTAATCTGTACCACCAACTGAGGACCAAGTACTCAAATACCTGAGCCTGTGGAGGACATTCTCATTTAAAACCCCACAATATCCAACAAAATGTGTATTTAAAAGCTTCAGAATTACAATAATGAGACACTAGGACATGGCCACTCAGTGGCAATTCTATGAAAGCTGACAGTGACACTAGCTGGGGAGGATGTGGGGCAACAGGTTGCCAGTCACAGTGGGCAAATTTATTAATTTACAGTTATGGTGTCTGTAGAAGATAGTTCTCTCTCTCTCTTTTTTTTTTACTAAGATAAACATATTCACACCAGATATCACAACTCCCCTCATTTCATTCCCAAACTTATTTAAAAATTAAGCCCATATCAAACCTATATTTCATGTTTATTGCAGCTTTATACATAATTGTTAAAATCTGAAGCCCAAAATTGCTATTTAAAAGCAAATGGTAAACTGTGATGTTTCCATACATGGAGATAGTGTTTAGTGATAAAAATCAATGAGTTATCAGACTACAGAAATTTGGGGACACCCTAAAAACAAACTGCTAAATGAAGAAAAGATCCGAAAAGGCCAAATGCTGTGTGATTTCAGCTTTATTACAGTCCTTATGGCAATTGTCAACCATCAGAAGGTGAGCAGAGAAATAGTAACTGGTGCTCCGTTGAAGCAGGTGGGAAGGGTGAGGCATAGGAGAGTTCTTACAACTTATAAAGCTTTATTTACAAATAATAAATGCTCTGGTTTAAGGTTTATATAGACATTAGCTAGAAGGTTGGGAATTCTCAAAGTTAAATGCAGAATATAAGAACATAATCTTAACACATTATAAAGACATGAAACAACCTCAGATGGAATTTATAAAGGACAATAACATCACATCCATGGGGTAATAGACATGAGGTGCACATAGCAATGTGAACTCATTTGAGCTCCGTGTAGACACATAACATCTACATATAAGTGAGCAGATGTATTGCAAATACAACTCCATGGCAAAGAATTCATCTAAGAAATTTAAGACAAAAACCATGATGAGTTGTTCACTTCCCTGGCAATCTGAGCAAAGCAAACAAAAAACAATGAAAAAGCACAAGTCCTGCTGGCCTGCTGCACTCTACAATACAAATCTTTTTGAACAAGAAATTTAAATAAAAGGATATACATTTGAAAATGAGCCTGGTGAATTTTCAAATGAAGATACACCTCCAACTTGTTACTGCTTTTGCTCTATAAGGATAATGAACATATTTAAATTTCTTGATAAAATTTAGTAATAATTATTCATAGAGATGACTACACATTCCAAAGGTAGGTTATCCCATCTGCCTGAGAATGCAATGTCAGAATCCTGGAGCATGTTGAATTAATTAGTAGAAGTTATGGAAGAGGCAAAATATCACACATAACTGATTCCCAGATAGCTCAAAGGGTAAAGATATTGTCTGTGCTCTTTGGGGTTCAAAGTATTCTTATAATGAATGTCTTACTTCTACCAAAGAGTACCTGTAATGTGGTCTGTTTAGCAGTTCATTCCAATAGGGGACTTCAGAGACAAAGACATCTAAGGCCTCTTTATAAATATCTGCACTGATATTGGTCTCCTAATTCCTTTCTGTTTAGGGTTGGCTTCTGAAGTGACAAGGACAGAGGTTATAAGAGTACTAATTAAAATGGGGTACTCCTGATGATACCACTCTCAGAGGAAGACTGTTCTAAGAGATGCAATCTTGACAAATGAAATTTTTTGTAAAGTCTAAAAATGGGCACATGCCCCTACGTTAGGTAAATTTTAGTGGTACTCAGTAATGGCATAAGCTTTTGTTTGACTCCTCAGTGTTAGGGAAAGGTGTTTATAGCCTCGTAGACACCATATCACCAAACTTTAGGAACCATCAAGCACATTCACAAAGAATGTATCAATCTCAACTCATTGATGAAATACATGAGAGGGTGTAACACATTGATGTTTTCATCTTAATTGTATCAGTTTTGAAACCATGAAACTCATAATCATGTCTTACAATCAAGACTCTACTATTTAATAACATTTTCAAAAGTAGAATATTAGGAGTATATTAAATATGTGTCCTTGAATATTCCAAAAGACTTTTAAGTTAATAATGAAGAGTAAGTGTCTTTTCATTTTATAATTTCCAGCAAAAAAAAAAATGTGGTAAGTTAAATCTTTATTTTAATGCCTAGAAACTTCATATTTAAATTATTCTAGAAGAGTAAGTTTATAATAAATCACCATATCTTCTAGACAAACTTGGGTAAATACCCAAGCTTCATAGAAATATATGTGGTTCTGGGGAAGGCAGTGCATTTAAATTAACGATATTAAGAGGAGTTACATTTCAATTCCTCAGGTGCAATTTTTTCTATTCCACTTGAAAAGAACAACCTTGCTTGCTTATCTGAACACAGAGATGATTTTCTTGCTTGAGAATTTTATAGAAAGAAGTAAAACATGGTTGTCGACAGCTATAATTCTACCATTCAAAGCTGAGGCAGGAAGATTGCCAAATTCTAACTAAGTCAGGATGGCATAGAAAGAGCAGGTCCCAAAAACACTTAGTAATTTCATAAATTCATTAACTTTGCTGAATTCATAAAGGTAACTGATAGGTGATATGCAAATGGATTTAAACTGGTGGGAATAAGAAAATTGTTTTCTTAGTTCTCTAACTCAATTTAATCTTTGAGAAAATGGTGAACAACACCAACACCCCCTGCAGGTTATTCTTGTAGCACTGTTGAATAACCCTTGGGCTAATCTCTTCTCTGGTTGATGGACCATGTTTTCTCTTCCAGTTTGCTAAGTACTTTAACTTGCACATAGAGTCTTCTACACTGCTAAGCACACACTTGTTTTAAGACTAGAGATTTTAAGTCCCTTACTGAATTTCTTTTATACTTTCTCCATTAAAGTAAACCATTATGGCATATTTATTTCACACAGATTAAAAATAGCCTTAAAGGATATCTGAATTTTCTTTTGAAAAACATTTGACAAAAAAGGGCTGAGAAAAAAATTTTATAAGGGCATTTTCAGGAAAGGATGAGGTATAGTGAGGGTCAATTAAATGGTAAGTCATTAACTTTCTGGTCCATCTATGGCCCTAATGACTAATATTAACATGGAAGAATGAGTAACACCCCTGACCTCAATTATTTTCACCCATGTCTCTCTGCTTTCCTATATTACCTTTTGGGACATGATTTCTGTCTGAAATAGATTTGAGGTGGAGACTGCCCAATTTGAATGCAGGGGATGTGAGTTTTGATATAGGGGAGTGTTCAAGGGGTGATGGGGATGCAGAATTGGAAGGACATTATCTGGAGCTCCGTGCCTGTCATCCTTTTCTCCTTCCAACCTCTCTCATTTCTCTCTTGTCACCCTTTGTCTCTTTGTTAAAATAATTATTTTTTTCTCTGTGTGAGATTCTGTCATTAGATGAAAGGTCATGGTTATAATGTGAATCCCGGATAATAAATAACAGTGCAAAATGGATTGAAATGCATACAGCAAAAAAAGACTTTTTCAATTAAAAAACAGTTTGCCAAGCCTATGCCAGAAAAACAACCATATAGACTCTGAATTCTTTTCACTTATAATTAGCTGCTACTGAAAGTTAATTACTTTCAGGATCAAAGGAAACACAACTAGAAATAAAATGCAAGAATTCCTTTTAGATTTACAGCTTAAATAAATGTTTGCCTTCAGAGCAGATGGCCTGCTGCAGCCTTTCTAGAGGCTAATGAACTCAGGGTTCTTCAATACATATACACCAACTTTAAAGTTCACTTTGGTGGGCAAAGGAATAAGGTAGATTTTATTTCCTTTGGGAATGTCTTCTGGGAGACTTTGTAAGGCAGAAATAAAGACTCTTTGCATCTCCTTGCGTTTTTTTTTCTTTTTTTAATCAAAGGAACTAAGAATTATTGACCCCTTTGAAAATTTATGCTTCATCTACTTTCTTGCAGAAATTTCCACTTGAAATTCTGATTTGATTTCTTCTTTATTTGAGCTACAGATACATATTATTCTATTTATTGTTATTTTTTATATATTGGTGTTTTGCCTTCATATATGTCTATATGAGAACGTCAGGTCCCTGGAACAGGAGTTACAAACAGTTAGTTGTAAGCTGCCATGTGGATGCTTGGAATTGAACCTGTGTCCTCTGGAAGACCAGCTAGTGCTCTTAAGCGCTGAGCCATCTTTCCAGCCTCCCACATATGTGTTATTAATAAACTTAATTTTGAGGGACTGACTATTTTATTTGTTTTCATCTCTCTGTCTAGCCAGTGCTTTTTTGGGTATTCTTGCTCCCTTAAACTTAACACACTTCAAATACCTCTGCACAAAATGAATTTAAAATGTCAAATAGAGAACATACGGAATTCTATCATATAGTTTCAATTTCTTTTCTAGTAATAGACTGTGATCTTTGAGCAATACACTTTGGGATCAAGGAACAAGTTCTGTGATATTTGTAAAATCTAAAGTTGGTTTAATGGCTAAGATAGATCAGAACCTTGGACAGAGAAGCTAGGATGCCTTAAGAAGGAGTGGCTATAGACAAAGATGTTCATCACGAAATATGGATTCAACAATAATGTAGATGTTACTAGCCTTTTTTGCTCATTGACCCTGTAACCATAGAAAAGTTTTCAGTTTTCCCTCTACATCTTTCAGGTGATTTTCTTCCTTATCTATTGATCAAGCATTACATTAATACAGTCTTTCCCAGGTACTTAGTACTGTATTAAATGACTCAGATTGTCTGATAAGTGCACGACAGAGGAACAGTTGTATTCTTTTCTATACTTTAAAGGAGGCCTGGATCAGAGGATAAGTGGCTTTTTGAATTTATGTAGAATTATGAAGCTCCCTGCTTGTCTGGTCTGTCAAAACCAAATTTCTGTTTATAATCCCTATGGTAATAACCACTTTCTTTCATTTTAATGCTGAAAAATTGGCCTAATATTCATCATGGTAGTCATTTCTATTATACAGCTTGGTTATGTTAACCAAATACATAATATTGTCTTGTAAGTAATTATAGATATTTTATCTTAAAAAATTGAAACTCACCTTTTGTATTATTCTTGTCCTTTATTTATCTTCTGCTTGCATTTTTATTAGAATTCATCAGGTTGATGCTCTGAGCTAGGGTTAGAACTTTACTCAAACTTAAACAAAACAAAAGACTTGAGAAGAATCAAGAAGGCTAAAATAAAGAATCATAAAGTAGTAAAATATCATGCAAAAAATAATCTTAAATTACATTCTCCTGAAAGCCTAGTGGCTTTTCCACATTACCCAGCTAAGCCTAATATCATGTTAATTTTCCATATGATTAGTCAAGACTACATGGAACAACAAATTTTCAAATAGTGTTAACACCAAACATTTATTTTTATTTTTTACTTATTCTCTTTACATCCTGTTCACTGCCCCTCTCCTGATCACCCCCTCCCACAATCCTTTCCCATCTTCCCTCCCATTCTCTTCTGATCTGAAACATCTTTTTTTTCTTTTTTTTTTTTACATTAAACAGTACTCAAGTACCTTCACAAAACGTTGTCTTTAAATGATCTGCTCTAAGTATACTTTCTAGGTTAGAGTAAGTAATTCATTGGGGGCAAGAACTTTTCCTCTTTCAAACTTGCTCCCAAATATTGTGTTATCCTTTAATTCTCCTTTCCTCTATGAATGTAATTATCACTACTACATAGAGGGAGTTTACCTTTTCTATCATTTTAAAGGGAAACTGTCTTAAATCCTACAACTCAAACCATGTTAAGCAGTCAATATGAATGAACTATATAAATATATTTTGGTGAGTTATCTGAAGGAGAAAAAGGCTATTCATATGTAGTATTGAGATATGGGGTAAAGATGTATTGTCATTTTTTGTACATTACTTGCAAGATAATTCTTAAAAATGAGGTTACTCTCAGTTATTTAGAAGTAGTGGCATTCTGGGAGATCAGTTAAATGGTCTAGGATCCAACAGATAAAGTAGCAAAACCAGAGTGTAGAATCAAAACTTTAAATAAAATGGCCATTATACCTCAACATTTTTATAACTTCATCCCACTTTAGTAATATTATAATGATATATTATATCATTATAATTTAATAATCTATATTAAATGATATAGATCATTTAATGTGAAAACCTATCAGAGCTATCATTCCATGAATACCATGAAGACTGATAATAGTGTGTTTCATAAATTACATTTTTAAAATCACACTATTTAGCAGAAAATATCATGCATAACAGGGGCAATGCTAATTTTTGTTATTTTTCTAGTGGGCCATTATGTATTTCAAAGCATATAAGAACTTGAAACCTTAGGGATATATAAATTATCCTAGAACAATGATGCAGTAACTTTTATAGCAGACAAGAACATCTAATAAATGAATTGGCAATCAAGAAAAAGCTTTTGGAAATGGTTTCCTTACAACATAGTTCAAAGGACACACTGGCTCTCTGAGCTATATGGTAATATTTTTTGTGTTTGTGTTATGACCTAGTCATCCACAGATGTGAAAAGTTAGTGGTGAGGAGAAACAAATTATGGGATTAATTGGAGGAGAGAAAGAGCCATGACAGAAAGGAAGCATTATGGGAGTCATGATGGTGATGAGAAGTACAAAGAAATTATTGCTTTAACGTATAGATTAAACATGGATTGGTGAAACAAGCAAACTTGGATCCTAAATGTAGTTCTGGACAGCTGCAAAATAATGCTACTTTAAAAATATAATCCTCAAATTCACCAGTTAGATATGGTCACCATGATACACACACACACACACACACACACATACACACACACACACACACACACACACACACATATATAAACATATTAAATATTTACAAGTATATTCAAGTCACCCAGAAGGATAGAAATTATCTCAGTAACAATATATCATTATTTACACTTTAAAAGATAGACATGACTTCACTATTGAAAGCTTATTTGTACCAATGTCAAATAGTATAGAAGACCAAAGAATTAAAAAAATTAAGAATACTTTGACTACCATGGAGTCACATATTTAATAACATTTAAAGACAATACAGCAAGTCCTTAACAGTGGTATATATGTGATTATTTTAGGGAGGCAAAAATAGACATATACTCTTTTCTTAATAAAAGATGTATTATGATTCTCAAAGCAAATTATACTAAACTGTATAAGATCAAAGTAGAGTGTTATAGTTCATATTGGATAGTCTAAAAAGCGATAGGCTAAAATAGAACGGATAATCTAAATTTATGAATTAAAATATTTGGATACTTGGTTTAGAATCAAATTATAGTTTGAATCTGAAAATGTATGCCACCTTAAACAAGTTTCTTCATCTTTATAATTTAGCTTTTCACATCTCAGATTGACAATAATGGTATCTAATTTCCTGTCTTCAAATGGTGTAAGGATTACCTTGGTACGTCTCATGAAACAAGACATTTAACCTGAAGTCAATATTAAAAGTGACAGCAGCTATTAAAGTGGAAAGAACTCTTGGCTTGAGTCAACAGCACAGGCCATGTGGAATTGTCACTAACCATCCTCTGTGACCTTAAATGAGTCATGGTGTCTCAGGGCCCCTGATTCACCATTAATAGAGAAATATTTATACTCAGACTCCTGGTAGATAGAAGGTCTCTCTTCTAGGAGATGGGGTGACTTTGTTTATGAAGTATTTGACATATAAGCAAAGAGACCTGAGTTTTTACCCCAGAACTCAAGTGAAAATAGTTGATGGCAGTGGCATGAGCCTGTAATCACAGTGCTGGAGATTCAGAGACAGAAGAATTCCCATGTTTGCTTACATGTTAACCTCATTGATCCTGTGAACTCCAAGTTCAATGAGAGACCCAGTCTCAAAAAATAAAATGGATATCAAAGAGAATCAGCCTGTTGTTGCTGTGTGCATACATCCTTGCATGTGCTTCTGCACACATACCTGCATAACTGCAAGAACATGCACACACAAAATTTCTGCTCACACATACACACACGCACACACATACACACACACACACATACAGAGAGAGAGAGAGAGAGAGAGAGAGTTCTGTGATCTATATGTTTATTTCTGCTCATTGAAAACTAATATGTAAACCAGTTCATTTCCATATGAATGACATTAGCAGAAGGATCATCCATTGATAAAATCAGTATATACAAATTAATCAATGAATGTGGCAACATTTTGAAATAAAAATTTGAACATTATTAACTATCAAAAGCATTTGTCTGGAGCTGTGCAGACTCCTTAATTGAACAGTCATATTATATACCAGCTTAACTGTTGATGGTAAAGCAGTAGACAGAGGAGAGGTAGCCGGCATGATTTATTTAAGGAAATATTGAAATCCAGACACCCTCAGTTCTCTTCTATATTAACTGCCACCACCTTCTACCCCATACCTCATTCATACCTCAAAGGAACCCTAAAACAGAAAGAGATAAGAGTTTATGGAGTTTATTTAAATATAATTGGAAAGTAAATGATCATGAAAAGAATATAAAGTAACAAAACTAAGGTATTTAATTGCCATATTCTGTCTGAGAGAGATTTGTAGTTGAGCCAGATCTGGAGTTGTGAGATTTAGTAGATATGCAGGATCCTTTGCCTTTAAGAATTCAGTTCATTTTTTTGATGGGGAGGGGTTAGAGAGAGGGAGTTTAGTCCTTGGGGAGAGGAACTTTGGAAAGTTTTATGCATCACCAATGATTGTCAGTCTGAGAGGCTCATTAGGTTATAAGGGTAAGGATATGTCAATGTTCATGCTCTCAAGAGGCATCACTCCTTTGCATTGGAAAGCTTCAGACTCCATAACTGTGTACTCTGATAACACCAAGTTCTTTTAATCAACTGTTCTGGGTGTTTGAATTTTGGGACTTTATACTAGGACATATTTTGAATTGCATTTTCTCATTATGTGGAAGTAATTCTGAGGGTACTAAAGAAAGGCTACCTCTTAATATCCTGGGAAGGATATTTTCTGACTTGTCAAAATGACTGGAACCTACATTTTTTTTTCACATCATGGACTTGACAAGAAGAGCTGTTCATTTCTAGATGGAAGACAGAAAGGAATGTCCTTTCCCTTGATTGTGCCTTAGCCTAGTCCAGCTTCTAGAGCTATATACACACTTTATTATCTGATATTAACACCGAGAAAGACTCTTTAATACTAAGGGTTCTGTGAATCCATCACTGGCTCACAAGATTCTTTATATTTGTTGGAAACTAAATCATAGTTCAGTGAAACAATGGAAAAGATGATATGGTTTCTTTACTCTAAACTGGAGATGAATTTGATAGCTACTAAACTACAGAACACAAGAATGGAATACTGTATCCACAAAAGGTGGATCTGCATTCGGTTCTTTAGTAGATACATTAATAATGAAAAGGGCTTCCAGGGATAGTGGCAGAAGCTGCAGTGTAGTGCTGATACCTTTATTCAGTTTCATAGAGTTCCTTTAAGGATTCTTGGTTGATACAGTGGCAGGAAGAAAGGGAGAGAGAGACGGAGGTTGAAAGAGAGGAAAGAAATTCAACAAAAGAAACACACAGGTTCAACCACATTGTATGTAATCTATTTTTTTTTGACAAATGAGTAAAGAAAAGTTAAAAAAAAAGGAGTGGCTAGCAGTTGAGCAATACTGCATAACTTCATGTTAATATGGGCTTCAGTCTTTGTATTGAATTACTTCATAAAAGCATATCAAATTCTGGGACAAATATAAGCAGGTGCAAAATAAAAATACAAGGGAAAAATTCCTTTCAACTGTGAGGCTAAAGATACATTTTCAATGGCCTATAAATATCATATTGTATTGGCATGGAAGGTGAGATTGACAATATGCACATGAGAGAAGACTTTGCAAGCAGAGACAAGGGCTCTGGAGTAAAAACGCAATGGAGGAAATAGGTCTTTATCTGTTAATGATAGCATGGATAAAAAGAATAAAAAGCTCAGCCAAGGAATTTTCTAGAGGTTACATATGGGCAGGAAATGTAGCCTTGTCCATGAAATCAGTGTTGGGTCTCCAGGAAAATGTAAAAATAAGGACCACTAGATCGGTGATGCTTCAGGAAGTTACGCACACATATGTTGATAAACTTGTTCCTGCCTCCCATGAGTTGGAAATTGGGAGCATTTTGATAATGTTGAATTATTTTAGTGGATGTTGCCAACTTTTATTCCATTAACATGTAAAAACTAACCTTTCTAAAAGAAGAAATCCAATAAGCCCTAAACTATATGCCTTGATGATGATAGATAGACTCTTGTATTTTGGTGGATACAATTTGTATATTTGGCTCAAACTCAGATATCTCTGGTGGGAGTATGTTGGCTTTATATCTAAGGCTTTTAAAAGTCTTCCTTAATTAGTTAATCTGTAACACCATTTCTAATTTGAAACTTTTGACCTGAATGTAGATTTCTAATCATTTATAATTCTAGATTGAATGCAATAGAATAAATATAAACTTTATTTCTTGTTTTTCTGTGATATATTTATAGATGATTCATACAAGAGTTAAATTTTATCTACAATTGTTCTATTGTGACATTACTAAATTAAGGCCAATTTAATCTTTTGGCCTAGCTAAAGAGCATTATATGTGAGACCGAACTTTAGATAAAAATTTTCAAACTTCATAATGAAAGTTGTCGCTTCTTTGTTAAGTTTCTCTCAATCATGATTTCTTCATGAAAAGAAAACTCTACGGAAAAAAAAAAACTCAAAGCATCCACAAAGACTCAAACTGAATTTTGTACATTTTCTTATTACTTTTCCAATAAAGTTTACTCTTAAAAATATTTTGAAGTCACTACACTGCTTCTATAAGAAAAAGAATAACAGTTTTCATCAACATGTAACAGGGTCCACATTGCCATTTCTGAAATAAAAATAGTTTTCTTTGTGTTATGCTTCATATTATGTATTTTAACTTTTGACTTATTATCTTAGTCGTGTCAGGATGAAAAATGGATCTCTCTAGGTACTTCCATTATGTCAGATTGAAAAATCATTTCTCTTGACTGCTTTGGGCAACTGCATGTTCAAAGCCCCTTTGCCTCATTTCTCATGGCATTCTATGTGGCTATGCTGCCTTCCTGCTTTCAGGCCCATTTCCATTGTGAATGAAAAATTTCACACTCAGGGTCAGACCAGGTACATGTGCATGCAACAATCTTCAAGCATGTGACAATGATTTATTTAAAAATTTCCATCACCCGGAGCTACTTATTCCTTGAAATGTCAAGTTGTACATACATGCAGTTATAAAGAGTAGAATTATTCCACACCTACACACTCACAGCCCCCATACCCCTCTACACATACATACATACATACATACATACATACATACATACATACATGCATACATACATACATACATACATACATCCAGAGGGGGGGGGAGAGAGAGAGAGAGAAAAACAGACAGACAGAGGGACAGAGAGAACCGGAGATGAGGCAAAGGGAAACAGAGAGAATGATGTAAGACTTGATACCTAAGGAAGAAATCATTATTCTTTTAAAATGCAATGATGGTTTACTATAGAAACAGAAACATTTCTGTGCATGAGCTGGATTTAAGTTTATCTGAGCCTTAGCAGTTGTGGAAGAACTACAGTGCTTTCTCTAGGAGATATGAGATAATTATAACCCTTGAATCCAACTCAGACTTTTGCATGTAGAGGACACTGAATTATCTCACTCTCTGTTTCCAGGGATATTTCTGTCTGTTCCCACCTCCATATCAACGTTTAAAATTCCTTTACCTTTGTTATATCTAATAGTAGAAAAGAGAATGAGGAATTGAGGAAGTAATAGGGCAGCTCTTTCTCTTATCTGTTTGCCTATTCCTACTGATGTTCTTCCTTATACTCAAAGGACTTTCTTGGATAACTCTCTTCTCTAAAATAATCTTTATCATTCCATCTGGAAGAGGAAGGAAGGCTCTTTTCTCTGGACCTGTGGAAATTGTCCTGGGGCTCCAGGAATTTCCATTTTGTTTTATAATTACTTATTTACAGCCAATATGGAAGCTTCTAGATTCTTAACCCTTTGACAGCCTATACAGCCTCATATTCTACATAGCAGCCAAAGTACAGCTCAGTTGCCACTGCTGTTTATATTCAAAATAGCAGTTCACTGAATAAATGTATCAGGGTGAGTCAGGAAAGCAGTGATAAATTAATGAGACTGTTAAACAGGAAAATTTAATGACAGTGTCTGCTGTGATGAAATGCTCATCAAAGTGTAATGATTCATTCTTGAGTCTGAAACAAAGGAAGCTTATATGTTTAAAGGGCATTTTAACTGGTAAAAAGTCACAGAGATATTAAATATTATTATAGTGACCCTTATTATAGAAAATTGGCATTTCTACCTAAATGGCACTCTATATAATTAGATTTTTCAATAACATATTAAGCAAAAACACTGTTCTTGTAGGTTAAATCTGATATTCTTTGGAATAAAGGGAATGAAGCAGAAAATTCTAAACTAAAATATAATATTGATTTGGCATTAAGTTTAATGACAAACGAGAAAGGAGTATTGTGGGCAGGAAAATAATAAAATAATTATATTTCTTTTGAGTTCCTCTTATCGAATTAAATTTTAATTTTGATTAATCTTAGAGTCTATATAATCTGAAAATCTTATTTTATATATAAAAATATTTAAATCATATACACACTAAGTGCCTTAGATAACAAGACCCAAAGTCAGGAAGAGAGGAAGATGTGTGGAAAGAATGTATCATACATCTTGAATAAAGTACAGATGACATAAACCACAAGAAGCTTCCATTGTGCTTTTGGCTAAATAAATTGATGTGTAGAAATGTTGGTTATTATACCAGTAAGAGAAAATAATCAACTGTAATAACAAAATAAAATTTGACTTCTAAGTACCCTTTTATTTTGACGTCATTTTTATATGACATAGGTTGAAAATGTATTTGTGTCAGGGTTGTAAGGTGAGCTATATTAAAGCAATGTGGAGAAAACAGACAAAAGAATGGAGAACTTATATTTTAATAAGGGCTGGAGAGATAGTCGAGTGGTTTGGAGCATTTGTTGCTCTTACAGAGAGGTCCATTCGGTTTCCGACACCCACACAGCAGCCTATAGCCATTCATTCTAGGGGATCCAAGATGCTCTTCTGACTCCTAAGGGAAGAAGGCATACACATTGTCCAAATGCATACCTGCAGGCCAATTCCTCATACACAAAGTAGAAATAAATACCAAACAGTTGTATTAAAGACAAAAATGTTGAAGTCCTTGGTTTTATTGTGATTAATTTGTTTGAAAACACAAATGATTTGATTGTATATCCATGTTAATTTATTTACAAGACATACTTAAGTTTTCTTACTCAACCATTTATTCATTCTTTTATTCTAAACAAAATTTGAGTAGCACGGACAAATTTAGACAAAACCTTGATTTCTCTGTTAGGATTTTATTCATGGTGGATAGAGCATGAGAAGAAGATATTGTAAAGAATTTATTATGCATCTCATAAAGGGTAGGTAAAGCATCATTGCATGCCATCATCAGCAAGGTAGGGGTAGGCACAGTATCTTCAACTGACATCCTCAGCAAGGTAGTGGAATGCTACCTGGGAGAAAATGATCACCATGCTCTGATGCAATAATTTTGCTTAGTGCTTATAGACTCATCTTATATCGTGTTATAGAAGACGTCATTTGGGAAGGAAATAGAAAATAGAGGAATAAAATTCTTTTCTGATTTAAACCAGTGTCTCACAGAGCAGAGAAAATTGATCTCGGGTTCATAGATGTACCCCAAACACCAACCCTGATGTATATGGTGCCAATGTGCCACAAGATAGCATCCCTGGGCGGTGGAATTCTCATCTATACAATGATAGGAAACTACCCTGTCCAGCCACGTCCTAGCTAATATTACCCTCTGTAAGTCTTGATAAACCTACTCTCTATTCCAGACCAGTGCATTGCCTAAAGTAGAAACATCTTAATATATTGCTTTAGAAATAGATTTGAAATGGAACTTTAAACAAAGGAATGGGCATAAAAGTGGTTTCATCATGTTCTCATCACTTCCGAGTTGAGAAAGAAAAATAAACTCAAACTTCTTATTTCTCCTTCTTCAGACATCTGATCTTTTCTCTACTGCAGCACAGAACATACTCTTAATTTTTTTTAACTTAATAAAACCCAGAGACAGGCTTTTATGCATATTCATGTATACTTGATTAATAATTGATGAGAATGCCTAGGGCAGGTGGTAAAGAATAAAAAACCTGTAGCAAGGAGCAGGGTGGAAGAAGATCTCTCACTAACCTCCTTCCCAAGGGGAATAGAAAGCAGAGGCAAAGGCAAGGGGTGGGGGTGGGGCAAGCACCGAGCTGAATGTCATCCCTCAGTGCCATTTCCCTGATTTACATATTTAATTGCTTCCTGTCTTTAGCAGTTGGGCTCTGTGATTCTGACACATTTTCTGAGAAATTCATCTGAAGACCAAAAAAGTACATAGTGGAGGAGTGGAAAACTGAGCTGAAGCCTGCAGAGGGTTCTGGGAGCTGAGGAAGAGCCATTGCAAGTTCTCAGGCTGTCAAATGGTTCTAAAAACAGTTAATGCCAAAGACCAGCCTCCCACAGAGAAAACAGCCTGTGGTAGTCAGGGCAGGCCAGGCCTGCACCTTGAACTTGGGTTTCATAATTACCTTAATATATCTTCAATGTATTGTTTTACTATATTACATCTCCCTAATTTTTTATGGGCTTGTATGGTTTACAAAATATTTTCCTTTAATTCATCTGATGTCAGCATTATCGCTTCTGTTTTTCTCGTGAGTGTGCTCAAATAGGAACAACTCACAAGACTTTTCCAAATTCTAATGAGTGGAAACCAGTCGGGGAAGCTACCTGTCTGGAGTCTAGTATAGGAGTCTAGTTTGTTTCCAGCAGACGATAACCTAGTGTTTGGGTACAGTGCACTTAAGTTTTTGTCTTGAATTTTCAGTGTTATCACAGGATGCTAGAAGCATCATGCTTCTTCATGGTGCTACATAAACTAATGTACCATCTGATTGAGTCACTTTCATTTTAAAATGTGAAACGGCTTTGTGAATATCCATTTTGAACTATAATATTTACAGTATTTCAAAACCCATATAAATTCTCATGAATTCTTCCAGATTTAGCAAATGGTCTATGAAAGAGGAATGATTCGGTTCTCTTAATAATATCACACCAAAAGGAATTTCACAAAGATTTTAAAATACTACGTTATTTTCATAACTGTATTTGAGTCTATGGTAGTGTAATCAAATTTCTGACTGTAACACTGTGAAACAAGAGCTATACATTGGTTGTGGGACAAGAGCCTAAGAATGAGATGTTCCAACCAACTTGAGTGGGGAATGCCTTGGCCATATGATCCTCTCAGTCCTGAACAGCACACATAGGCAATGCTTTTCTAAGTACAGAAGCTGATGCTGAGCACTTTGCTAATGTGGAATGTGCCAGTAGGCCAGGCCAAGTTTCATTTTTCATCATGATTTTTCCTCGGCAGAAGATAATAGTTTATTTATGATCTTGGTAGTGAAAATCAAAGTAATATTTAAAAAAACAATGACAATTCTGGCTGTACTCATTTTCTGTTGTGAAGGCAATTGTAAATAATAAATGAGCAGTTGATGCATATTTTAACAGAAATGAATCATTGTATAAATGTTAACTACTTATTTATTAATACTTAACTACTGTTTATAGTACTTACTGACAAGTATACAAACAAACATTTTTTTCTGTACTTCCTTGACATACACAAGAAACCAAAGAAAGTTCACCACAAATTTCTCAGATGTTACTACCCACCATTATAATTTGAACTGCCATTTCATGAGTCTTTATTTGGCATTTCCAATGGTTAAATATTGATTTTTATTTGAAGAGCTTGAAGAGATAACACTGTAGTAAATCTTGAGTTCTTCCATAATCACTTTCTTTCACAAATTACATTTTAAACTTCATCTAGTTTCATATGTGGTTGAGCCCCAGACAGTAGGTTTTGGAAATGTGGAAACACACGTCATTGTTAATGTTTTCAGAATCCTTGTCTCTATGTTTCTCATCTAACCAACTGGCCAAAATAATGGGTCAATGTCTCCATCATTACAATGTCGGTTCCCTTCTGATAAACAATACTCCCACCAGGTCTTTCTCCTTTTAGGATCTTTGTTCTTGGGGTTTATTATTATTATTATTATTATTAATTATCATGTATTTGATATTTGGCAGATTTTATCAAGTAAATAGAGGCTTCAGTTCACAATTTTGAATTTTGTTACTGAAAAGACTCTCTTTGTCAGTTAGGCTGCCATCATTTTAAATATTAATTTAAAGCAATACTGCAATGTATTTCCTCAATCATTTGTTCATATGTGGTTTATATTTTGGGAGCAGCTGAATCTTCATGATATTCTTTCCTTCTCAGTAACTGCTTACCCAGTTACTGAAACTTGAGTTACAGTTTCCAATCACAGGACAAAACCAACACTTTATAATTTAAAATTTAAATACCTCAGAATATCTCTTAACTTTGGTAGTGTACTACCAAATGATATGCTGCAAGGTTTTATTTATTTTCTACTTTTCTGAGTGTTGTTTCTGCATATATGTATGTATATGCACAACATATGTGCAGCACCCATGGCTTCCAGATGAGGGTGACAGAAGCCATGGAACTGAACTTATAGATGGATCTGAGCTGTCATATTGGTGCTAGAAACTTAAATCAGATCCCCTGAAAGAGACGATATTGGTTTTAACTGCTGAGCTATCTTTCTAGTCCTGCAAATTTTATTTTATTTTAAAAAATTGCTCTTTCCCCTCTATCTACAACCATGCATTACTTATAAACCAGTTTTTCCAAGAGACCTTACAGTTTTCTAGAACTTTCCCACTCCATTTGGGATGCTTATTGTTGTGGGTGTTATATAGGCAAATCACAGGATCGAAAGATTTGGACAAACTAGTAGATGCTAAGAATGACTGTGAATCACATTCCCATTGAATGACTCTAGGAAAGAAGTTCCTCATGATGCCCTAATGAATTTCTGAGTCTGTTGAACAAAACATGGAGTGCAAGAATGGATATAATTTCAGAATACTGCCTGTTTGTGATGGGGCATTTCTGAATCACTGCCTTCCACTCTTACCAACTATGGGCTATTACATATTTTATTTGTTTTAATTTGTATTCTGTTAGTTTTTGTTGCATTTAAAAACTGATATACAGAATTTTTCTTTAGCAAATTACAGCATTATGAGACTAACAGGGAATGTTTATAATTATTGCAAAAGAACAGAAAATTCTATGATTTGAATTAGTTAGGAAACCGAAAAATCAGAAGCAAGAATGGAACAAAGAAGTCAGCAAAAGACTGTGATGTTATGTATTGTTTGTTTTCAGAACCATGTGGTTCTCTGTCACAATAGAAGGAAGACAATTCAGAAAGACAAGAAGAGTCAAAGACATTGGTGGGAAAACACTATCACTATAAACATTGAAAATACCAGTTAGAGAGTCAGAGATAGGACATGCATATTCAGAGAACAGAGTACATATTTCCTTCCAACATAACTTACTCTACAGCTCGGCCTCACTCTCCTGTACTGTCACACAAACCAAATTTCTACACATATTGCAGATCTCTGTGTGTAAAAAATACTCTACACAGTACCATGTCACATATTTAAAAATGTAGGTATATGAGCCACAATATGCCATTGAACATTTTTGAGGAAGGAATTCTTTTCTATTTCAGATTAGTTTGGAAAGTAGGTCAGGTGACACTATATTAAGCTTTCAATGATAAGAAAATAGTGATGTTCTCTCTCATTGTGAAAAATATGATATAGAAATAAAACAATATGTCAATATAGCTGAATTTGGAAGTTTTTGTATGAAAAACAACAACAACAAAACATTCATCATGCAATGTACATGATTAGTGAACTGAGGTAATATTTGCCCACACCTAAGTTGTAGTATATCCAACAATTAGGACTTCCATTGCCTGCCCCCTTCTGACAAGTTGAGTAAAGATACTGTGTACATAACAGTCTCAAGACTCCCATGTTCAGTACCACGTAACAGCATCTTTGTCCTATACTCTAAATTTTCAGTTTCGTGAGGGAATGAAGTCAAGCAGAATTCAGTTGGGAATGTTTGTGGACTAAAGAATGCACAAGGAATGCCTATTCTGCTATTGTTTTGCCTAAGATGATGATATGTCCTAACTTCCATTATTCCTAGTATGGTGTCTATGTTCCTCTGGTATTCTGTGTATCTACCATTTCTACTGTCTCAGGATATGATTATTTAACAAAATTACCCTTCCACAATCAAATCATACGTCCATGTAATCCTTGGTTTTATTCTTTAATAAGCAAAAACAAATGAAAGTGTGTTTGGTATACGTATGTGAATACAGTTGCCCTCAGATACCAGAAGACAGTATAAAATAGGTTGAAGCTGGAGTTACTGGCAGTTGTCAAGCACACAACATGGGTATTAGAAAGCAAACTTGGCTACTCTGCAAGAGCAGTGTATCCTCTCATTCACTGAGCCATTTCTCCAGCTCCCTACTCTATTACTCTACTGATGGTGCATGACGTCATTAAGGCATAAGTATAAATAATCTCTGTCTCCTTCACATGTGGATTCCTTAATCTAGTGTGGCATCATGTGTAATTTTACCTGTATTTTCTTATTTAATATTTAATCCTCTTTGTATTCACTTAATACATTTAATGATCATCTCTTTTAGGCTCTAACACTTAATGACCCAGAAGGACTATCTAATAACTAGTCTTCTGGTGTCAAACACCTGGCTTAGCAGGAATGGCCTGAAGATGAGTTTGTTAATATGAATGTAAACAAGACTTTCCTAAAGGAAATATTTAACAAAGGAGGCACACAGGAAAAATATTTTTATGGGAGGAGGGTGAGAACAGAAGGTCCTCTGGAGCTGATCCTCTCTATTTGGGTATAGATTACTTCCCTGCTTTAGCAGCATTGCCAACAGTAGAAATGTAAGCCAAATACAGATGAATTGAATTGTCTACCTGCCATCATTAACAAAGTCTAAGTGAGCTAATAAAACAACATCCAGTGGCAACCTGATGTGTCCAATGATCTGTTCTCTGAGGCATCCCTGCTGCATTCTAAATTCTGTCTCCAATAAAACCTATGCAGGGAATCTTAGCCAAACTACCATCGTTCCCCCACCTATTTGGAATAGTACTTGTTGAGCAGTTATCTTTGTTATTCAGGATCTGAACTAGACTTCTTATTTGTTTTTGTGCTTTGAGGACAAGCATGTATTACTCCCTCCTAGTCTTCATGTTTGGCAAATGGCATAAAGGTGTTTGCAATTTTGGCAGGCTTTATTGCATAGGTTCAACATTGGGTATGATTTCATCTTTGGATATGTCTTATATTAAAGCATCTCAATTCTAACACTGCCTAGGACTATGTGCACTATACCTTTGACAGCAAAGCCTGTCAAAAACAATTCATACAAAGGAAAAAAAACAAGAATTGTATAGCTAGTGAATGTAACTTCTACCACTTTTACACGTGGAAATAATAATTCTTGGCTGAAAATATGCTAGGTGAATCTTTGTAAACGGTGGTATCTTTGTTCTATTGCACCAAGTGAAATATATAAAAAGTGCCTTTAGTAAAGTATGGCATATAAAGGGTCGCGGATTTGGTATCGACTATCCTTGAGGCCGAAATTCTTTATTAGAGAAATAAAAAGTATATGGTGGTCCCAGAATTGCAGACAGGTTCTCGGTGAATTGTCTCCTCTTCAGAGACTAAGCGCTAAGATATAAATGAATTTTCTTTCAGCTGTAGATTCTACACAGATAACATACATATATCTAAGAGTTAGAAATACACTTGCTATAGATTATATTTAAGAATATTTGTCTTGACACTATCATTTCTGTTTTAAACATGACTTGCTGTTTTATTATCATTGGAGACAGTAAGTGGTATTTATTGGCCACTCATGTTGTCAGAGGAGCTTGTTAGGAGTCCTAGTGGGTGTTCCTTTCCTAGATTTATTGTCACTTTGTTCTGTACAGGTGGGACAAGGAGCTGTGAATTTGTGTTTGGGTATATGCTTCATAGTAAAGAAATGTGGTTTGTTGTATCTGGTTGAAAATAAATTTTCACTTTCTTAACTAGAGAGGTACAATGAAGGATGTGAGGTTATATCATAGGCACTGTTCTATTGCTTCATAAAGACCTTGTGACCAAGGCAACTTTTATAAGAGGAAGCATGTAATGGAAGGTGAAGTGGGTGGTTGCTTACAGTTTCAGAGAATTAGTCCATTATCATCATGACAGGGAGCATGCCAGCACACATGAGAAACATGGTGCTACAGAAGTAGCTGAGAGCTACATCCTGATTCATAGGCAGATAGGATGGCATTTGAAAGTGCATGTTGTGGGGTAACTAAATTTCAAAGTCCACTCCCAGTGATATATCTCCTTCAAAAAAGCCCCATCAACTCCAACAAATCAATTCCTCGTAATCTTTCCAAGTAGTTCAACTGGGGACCAAGTAAGCAAATATGGCCTATGGGGTCACTGTCAGTCAAAACAACCATAGACTGGTTATACAAGTTGATGAAAAATCATAAAAGGTTAGTTGTTTGAACATGAGGTTTAAGCTGGAACACTATTTGACACATCAATTCATAAAAAACATAAAAAAGCCAACATATTGAGCTGGGTCTGGATATACATACAAGTCATCTGTAGAGAGCATGCTTAGCATATACAATGCTAGAGGCTCAATCTCTGACCAAAGCCAAGTAAACAGTAAAACAAAAGAATTAAGCAGATGAAAACCTTGGAGAATGACCAGGGATATATTGTTCCTTTTCCTAAATTGCAGCATGGCTTCATCTCATGAAACAGTGCTTGAGTTTCTTATCTCTAGATGCATTAATTATGCAACTATTTACATTCAAACACTGTTGATTCTGTACTTTGATTTTTGTTGCTTTACTTTTTCAAAGGTTTATATCCACCTGATTGTTATTTCTACATTCAGTATATACTAATATTGCATTTTTTACAACATATTGTGATGTGTGTCTTTCTGTGTATGTGTGTGTGTCTGAGTGTGTGTGTGTGTGTGTAATGTGCGTGCGTGTGTGTGTGTGTGTGTGTGTGTGTGTGTGTGTCTGTGTGACAGAGAGAGGTGGGGGCACATTGGAACCTTACAGACATGTTCATATTGAATTTATTGAGTTGTTGCCATTTTAGTCACCCACAGTCTTATTGATAACTAATTACAGTGTTATCTAGATTTCATTCAGTAGCTAATTTACAGAGAAATATATGAGATCCTCCATTTACGATCTGCCATTAAGTGAGGCATGAAGAGTAGATATTGTTGTCTCTGGGAAGAGCCTCATCTGAGTGTCACATTTTTGTGTCAGTCTTTTGAGAAGAGCAATGATTGACAATCTCAAACCAGAACTGTAACATCATTAATGGTTACGTCTAGACATGGGTTTAACCCCCGTTCTTTGCTTTACCCTCCTTGACCAACGGATGGGTTAACAAGAAGAGGCAGTTGCTATTTGAATGTTTTAGTAATTAAACTGTTTTCATTTGGAATATTAAAATTACATCATTTTCAATTACACAATAAACCACTGTAATTGTACAGTATTGTACAGTAATTCAATCAGAACTCCATAGAAAACCTAAAACTCAGTTGTTATGTATCCTGTGCCTACACAATTGTTACTCTTACTCATCTGATTTAGTTCTTATCACTTCATAGGTATTGAAGGTCATGCACAAAGCTTATAGACAGGTAAAACTCATAAAAGCACAGATTCATAGAGAGCCTTGCAATTTTGGTTTTGCTTTTCAATGTTACAATATCATGCCAACTAGATTTTCTTTTGATTTCGACTTTGAGCTTCCACACAACCTTAACCTAACACATAAATTATATCTTTATGTTTTATCTGGCTTCTCTATTTAATCGGAGACAAACTAATTTCTGTTGAAATTGGCAATAAGCTTGCAACATATTTTTTTAAAGTTTTGTGGCATTTGAAAATATCAACAAAATTGTTTGTTTTCAAAGTTCTAGTTTTATCTAGGAATTCAGTTCTAATGTGATCCAGCCTGAACCTAGGTATATAATACTTTATAAATGATACAATGTAGCCTGTATTATACCAGGACAAAAAGAAGATTTATTAAATATAATTCTACTGGGAGATATAGCTCAATGGCAGAATATTAGACTATCATATGCAAGGCTTTGGATTTGATGGTCCTCAAAACCTTGATAGAAAGACAAGAATAGAAAGGGACCTCTCCTATCATTGTAAACATTCATTCTTGACCGTAGCAAGACAGTCTCCAGGAGTAGAACACAGTATTTTATGTCTTTTAAGCATGAATAAAGTAATTTTCTTAAATGACAAACCCCACACATTTGTTTAATAATAGTGTATATTTTATTATCTTTGTACATAACGTGCTATTACAAAAATATATTTTAAGGCAGCTTCCAATAAAAAAAATTCTGGTAATCTTAAATTACACATAAAAGTGGAATTAAAATGTTCCTTTTAAAATTGTGGACTTTTTCTCATTTTTATAAATATATATCTAAATGGTTATAGTCATTTATTTAGTCAGTGTATAAGTCCTATCTATCTATCTATCTATCTATCTATCTATCTATCTATCTATCTATCTATCTATTATTACCTTCCTTCTTATCTTTCCACCCAGCTACCTTTATTTGTTTTCTGATGAGTTCTAATTTTGTCACTTTTTAAAATAATTGAATTAAGTTTCTTGTCACTCATCTATCACCACCATTAATCTTTTTCGCACTCTACCATTTATTATACTTGAAAAAAAAAAGGGTTTCAGAACTATTTTTTTGAGTTTTTAAAACCTACATTATTATAGTAATGTCTAGTCCGTTTTTGAAATTTAATATTTATAAAATGGAGAAGCAATAAGAAAAAAAGATAAAGTGACATCTGATCTAAGACATTTTCTGGTCCAATTTCACAGGACATTTCTATTGCCTCTGACTGTAGGTTTATGAACCTCTAGGGGAGACGTGGGAGAAACCGAGTTCTAATTGTGCTTTGTTAATGTGATCATTTAAGTGTTTCTTATTCCAACACATTATTTTCAATAGCCATTATATCTTTTTATGGTCAGGTATAAATTGCTCTTTTTTCCCCTCTTTCTCTGTCTTTGGAATGGATGCCAAAATTTCATCAAGGCACATAAAAGCAAATGTGGTTCATTGTCTACAAGCTTTATACTCAGCAGTTACAAGGCCAGTGACTGTTTTATGAATGGCTATTCTACAAGATAAGAGATTTCTCTAAAGACTTATAAGAACATACTCCCTGGGCACTGAAGAGCAACTGTTGTCTGTTGAGTAAATAGGGAAAAGATAGGAAGAGGTCCACAAGTCATAGGCATTGTCCATAGCAAAGACTCTTTAACTGTTGAAGTGACATTTATCCCATTTGTTTGGCTTGAAAGCATGTCCTTAAAATCTATCTGTGACTTAATGAAATGAAACATCTTCTGGTTTGGTTATTTTCCATATGCCTTCCTCTACTTTCTGCATTACTCTATTTGCATCTCTTATTTCCTCCTCCTTGGATGGTTCTTACTGACCATGGTCCCTTCTCCCATTCTTCTCACATTTTATATCCACCCTGGACATTCTTTTTTATATATTTTATAGAGGAATTAAGAATATCCCAAAGAAGCAAAAAAAACTTAGAAAACAACACTAATAAAATAATCACATCTAGAAAATTACATCTAATTAACAAAAATATTTTCAACTATGTGCTGAAGATACATTTTGAGACTTTTTCAGACCAGGTAACTGAATAAATCTAAGACACTTGCTTCATTGATAAAGGTTGTAGCCCATGAGGAGCTTATTGAGGTGCCATTATCTTTATTACTTTCTTTTGAACAGAATTGATCATGAGGTTTTTGGAAAGGAGAGAGATGTCTATTATAAAGGGTGTTAATTATTGAAGAGCAATTAGTGTTGTTTCCCCACTCTGGTTTCAATCACATCAGGTGCATTCGGGAAACATTTAGATTTTGTCATGCAACTGAAACTCATAGAAATCAAACCTGTTCTGGTTTCTAGTATAACCTCAGCACAACTGCAACAATGGAGAAGCATGATCTTGTTTTTGTCTCATGTACCTTTAGTTTAAATTTAGTGCGATATTCAAACTCAAAGGCCCATGGGCCATCAAGTTCCTTGATGGACTTAGGTAAATCATGCAAACCAGTACAATCTATAGACATGAGGGCTACAGATATTTGAAGTATTTAAATATTTTGGCTTAGAACAAGTTAGAGACTGGTAACTTTTGTTATACCAGATAAAATAAAGACTGGAAAATTAATATGAGCTTCAGATAAATAATAAGTATAACAAATATGCTCTATGCAATGGGGGACACACAATCTAATAAATTAGAAAACATAATTAAACTGATTTCTTATGTTCTAACTTGTTAATTCCTGCAAACCTATCCAAGACTCTATAATACAGCATAAAAAGGAATATAGATTCTCAAACTTTGAGGCAAATAAGTAGATCACAAAGACAGAAATGATGTGGGTGTTAGATAAGCCTGAAAAGTAGGAATTAAACATAATTTTTACTTCCTTATCTTTTACAAACCCAAAGTCTGTGGTTTTATTCTGCTGTAAAGAGAGAAGGAACATTATTATTTCTGATGATTATTATATGCTTATTTGCATATAGGCTTCCACAGATAGGGAAGGATATCTTCCTACCTAAAGCAGCAGAAATCTATCATATTTCTCTATACTACAGAAATCAGAAATAGCTGATGATCAGGAGCAGGTATTGTCTTTTTTTTTTTTTTGGAAATGATCTAGAAATGTATGCTTTTAATTTATTTTTTTCTGTAAATAACATTGTGAATGCATTAACACTTGATTATAAATTAGTTAACTACTTTAATCTTCTCTGATAGTTAACCTGGTGGTTTCCAGTCATATAGAGCCTTTGGATGAATCCATAATGTTAATCACTTTAATGTAATTAAACAATATTTATATTATCATGATTACCAAAAGAATTGAAGTAAGAATGAGAATCATTCTAAACCTGTTCAAGGAAATGATCATCTGCCCTTTATTTTTTTTTTTTTTTTTTTTTTTTTTTTTTAATTTAATTTTATTTTATTTTTTTAATTTACATTCCAAATCACTTCCCCTTTCCCGTTTCCTCCCTCCCCGAAAGTCCCATAAGCCCCCTTCCCTCCCTCTTTTCTCCGTTCAACCCCCTCTCATTACTCTGTCCTGGCGTTCCCCTACATCCAGTCTTTCCAGGACCAGGGGTCTCTCCTTCCATCTTTTTAGAAATCTATTGATATGCTGATTGTGTCTAGGGTATTCTGAGATTCTGGGTCAATATCCCCTTATCAGTGACTTCATACCATGTGTGATCTTTTGTGATTGGGTTACCTCACTAAGGATGATATTTTCAAGTTCTGACCATTTGCCTAGGAATTTCGTGAATTCATTGTTTTTAATTGCAGAGTAGTATTCCATTGTGTAAATATACCACATCTTCTGAATCCATTCCTCCGTTGAGGGACATCTGGGTTCTTTCCAGCTTCTGGCTATTATAAATAAGGCTGCTATGAATATAGTGGAGCATGTGTCCTTATTGCATGCAGGTAAAGTCTCTGGGTATATGCCCAGGAGTGGTATAGCCGGATCCTCCGGAAGTGTCATGCCCAGTTTTCTGAGGAGCCGCCAGACTGCTTTCCAGAGTGGTTGTACCAGCCTGCAATTCCACCAGCAGTGGAGGAGTGTTCCTCTTTCTCCACATCCTCGCCAACAACTGCTGTCTCCTGTGTTTTTGATCTTAGCCATCCTAACTGGTGTGAGATGGAATCTCAGGGTTGTTTTGATTTGCATTTCCCTAATGACTAAGGATGATGAACATCTCTTTAGGTGCTTCTCAGCCATTAGATATTCTTCAGGTGAGAACTCTTTGTGGAGCTCTGTACCCCATTTTTTAATAGGGTTACTTGCCTCTCTGGAGTTTAACTTCTTGAGTTCTTTGTATATCTTGGATATTAGCCCTCTGTCGGATGTAAGGTTGGTAAAGATCATTTCCCAGTTAGTTGGTTGCCGCTTTGTCTTTTTGACGGTGTCTTTTGCCTTGCAAAAACTTTGTAATTTAATGAGGTCCCATTTGTCTATTCTTGATCTTAGAGTATAAGCTATTGGAGTTCTGTTCAGGAAATTCTCCCCTGTGCCCATATGTTCAAGGTTCTTCCCTAGTTTCCCTTCTATTAGTTTCAGTGTGTCTGGTTTTATGTGGAGATCTTTGATCCACTTAGAATTGAGCTTAGTGCAAGGAGATAAGGATGGGTCAATTTGCATTCTTCTGCATGTTGACCTGCATGCAGGAAACGCACCTCATCTGCCCTTTATATGGGACCTGTTAATAGCATTTCCCCAAATTAATACCCTAAAGTTATTGCAAGGCTTTATTATTTTACTCTCTATAATGCATATGAGAGGGTAAACTTGGATGCTGTAAGTATATTAAAAAAATATGTGTGGACTCGCATACATGTGTGTTTGTATGTATGTATGTGTGTGTGTGTGTGGGTGTGTGTGTGTTTGTATGCAGTATTTTATGAATCTCTCTCAATGAGCAAGAAGTGGAAGGGAAGAGCTATTAGACACAAGCACTCTAGTGAAAATAATTCTTGCATCAAGCTAGAGCCCTGCCTGGGTGAGCCTAAGCAACTCCTTATCTGTGAAATGGGAAGGCATTTGAACTCAATGATTGGTAGCTGGGTATGGTGAGTGACAATGTTATATTGATGTTTTGGAGAAATGATGAGTAACTCCATGAATATAATGTATTGATATTGCTATGTTGAAAACCAAGGCAGTTGGATTTTTGAATTGCTCTTTCTAACTCTATGAAGAATTGCATTGGGATTTTGATGGGGATTGCATTGAATCTGTATATTGCTTTTGGCAAGATAGTCATTTTTACTATATTAATCCTGCCAATCCATGAGCATGTAAGATTTTTGCAGCTTCTGAGGTCTTCTTCAATTTCTTTCTTCAGAGACTTGAAGTTCTTGTCATACAGATCTTTCACTTGTTTGGTTAGAGTCACACCAAGATACTTTATACTGTTTGTGGCTATCGTGAAGGGTATCATTTCTCTTATTTCTTTCTCAGCCTGCTTATCCTTTGAGTATAGGAAGGCTACTGACTTGCTTGAGTTGATTTTATATCCAGCCACTTTGCTGAAGTTGTTTATCATCTGTAGGAGTTCTCTGGTGGAGTTCTTTGGGTCACTTAAATATACTATCATATCGTCTGCAAATAGTGATAGTTTGACTTCTTCCTTTCAAATTTGAATCCCTTTTGAAAGAGCAATTCAAAAATGCATCTGGAATAACAGAAAACCCAGGATAGCTAAAACTATTCTCAAGAGTAAAAGAACTTCTGGGGGATTCAGTATCCCGGACCTCAAGCTGTACTACAGAGCAATAGTGTTAAAAACTGCATGGTATTGGTACAGTGACAGGCATGTAGATCAATGGAACAGAATTGAAGACCAGAAATGAATCCACACTCCTATGGTCACTTGATTTTTGACAAAGGAGCTAAAACCATCCAGTGGAAAAATAGCCTTTTCAACAAAAGGTGCTGGTTCAACTGGAGGTCAACATGCAGAAGAATGCAAATTGATCCATTCTTATCTCCTTGCACTAAGCTCAATTCCAAGTGGATCAAGGACTTCCACATAAAACCAGACACACTGAAACTAATAGAAAGGAAACTAGGGAAGTGCCTTGAACATATGGGCACAGGGGAGAATTTCCTGAACAGAGCTCCAATAGCTTATGCTCTAAGATCAAGAATTGACAAATGGGACCTCATAAAATTACAAAGTATCTGTAAGGCAAAGACACTGTCAAAAGGACAAAGTGGCAACCAACAAACTGGGAAATGATCTTTACCAACTCTACATCTGACAGAGGGTTAATATCCAATATATACAAAGAACTCAAGAAGTTAGACTCCTGAGAGCCAAGTAACCCTATTAAAAAATGGGGTACAGAGCTAAACAAAGAATTCTCACCTGAAGAATATCTAATGACTGAGAACCACCTAAAGAGACGTTCAACATCCTTAGTCATTAGGGAAATGCAAATCAAAACAACCCTGAGATTCCATCTCACACCAGTCAGGATGACTAAGATCAAACACACAGGAGACAGCAGTTGTTGGCTAGGATATGGAAAAGAGGAACACTCCTCCACTGCTGGTGGAATTGCAAACTGGTACAACCACTCTGGAAAGCAGTCTGGCGGTTCCTCAGAAAACTGGACATGACACTCCCAGAGGATCCTGCTATACCACTCCTGGGCATATACCCAGAGGCTTCCCCTGCATGCAATAAGGACACATGCTCCACTATGTTCATAGCAGCCTTATTTATAATAGCCAGAAGCTGGAAAGAACCCAGATGTCCCTCAACAGAGGAATGGATTGAGAAGATGTGGTATATTTACACAATGGAATACTACACTGCAATTAAAAACAATGAATTCATGGAATTCCTAGGCAAATGGTCAGAACTAGAAAATATCATACTTAGTGAGGTAACCCAATCACAAAAGAACACACATGGTATGCAGTCACTGATAAGGGGATATTAACCCAGAATCTCAGAATACCCTAGACACAATTCGCATATCAATAGATTTCCAAGAAGATGGAAGGAGAGATCCCTGGTCCTGGAAAGACTGGATGTAGGGGAATGCCAGGACAGTGAAATGAGAGGGGGTTGAATGGGGAAAAGAGGGAGGGAAGGGGGCTTATGGGACTTTCGGGGAGGGAGGAAACAGGAAAGGGAAAATCATTTGTATGTAAATAAAAAAACTTAGAAAATAAAAAAAAATAGAAAACCAAGGCAGAAAATAAAAAAAAAAATCACCTATATATGCTAACAGGGTATAAGAGACATGTAAAAGTTTTCCTTCAGTTTATAATCAAATTGTACATGCAGTCAGATCTCAAAGTGTTAAATACATGTAACAAGATGAGTTATAGGTTAGCTCCTTTTAAAATTCTACTGTCAAAATGTTTAATCCAGAAAGTTTCACAAAGAAAGCATGTGTGAATTAAAGTGCTCAATTTAACTATGGTTTGTATTTCTTTTGCTCATATTTTATATTGTTAATACATATGAAAATAAACATATGATTATATTTGGCTTATATTTATAAGTACTTATTGCTTTTTACATATATTATATTTATTTATGAAAATTTTATATAATATATAGCCTGTATTTTATTTCACATGACCAGAAATTTAAGAGTAGGGACTTAGTAAACAATTTGTTTTGATGAATTACTCAGTAAGACTTAAAAACAATTTGCTTTGTAAAGAGGCTTATTAATTTTTTGATACTTGAGAAAATCTAATTTTCAAATTTGTGATAAAATTTATGATTAAAAATTTCAGCATACAGAATGTGACAAATATTTACCCAGAATTCTTTATTAATAAAGGGTCTGTAGATAGGGTGTGGCTTTATCTTTATGCTTATATTTTGCACATTACTTTTTCCAATTCTGCTGTTGAGAATTGGTAACAGATGGGCTCTTTTCTTTATTCTTTAACCCTAAAGATTCTCATCTGTGGTATCATGTGTGTTAATATAAGATGATATTGGATGCCATGACTGGTCCCTATATCCCTAAAACTCAAGGTCAGTATAGACCATCAGAAGAAAGTGTAAACTTTTAGATTCCTACATCCTGCAGGGTAATTCATTCTAATTTCCTGAGAAGGGTCTGCTGAAAATAGTGTGTGAAGGAAATATGCAGAAGAAGACTCTAATTTGGTGATCCATGAAAAATGTTTATGTGTAACTGTGTTACTATATTTTCTGTTGTTAATGATGCAATAGCATAAACTGGTTGATTAATAAAAGACTGATTTCACTCAAGCTTCTACTTCTGGAGGCTATGCTCCAGTGACATAACCAGTAACAATCTTATGGATAGACTCCCAAGCAATGTGGAGGATCACATGGAAGGTAGCAGGAGCAAGGGTCACATGTTTCTGTTTGGTCTAGGTACAGTTTGGGCTGACTATATTCTATGGAGTGATTCATTATATGAAACTCTATTAAATGAGTCTTATAAACTAGGGAATGATGACATTAGAAGAGGAAATATCCTTTATCTGATGGTCATTAGAAAAGTATCTATTTCCTCATCAATGTGTATGTATAGCATGTATATGGTGCCATGCATATTCTAATACTGTCAAAATATATTGCCATTTCATTAGAAGGAGAATTTTAGTTATTTCTGCTCATTTTGACAACAGAGACAGATAACATAAGGCATGAAAGAACCCAGAGGTTAACAACAAAGGATTTTCCTCATTTAAGAAGATCATACAGAAGAGACAGATGGAGGAAAGATGTAGAAAAATCGTCCAAGTGTGTTATATTCATGAACAATTATACTAAAATAAAACCATTTATTCTATATAATTGATTTGAATTAAAAATCATACCATGAACTTGATTGTAAAGCATATTGCTTAATTTAAACTGAAAGTGAACTCATGCCATTCAAAGCATGATTGTTAATTATAAAATAAGCAAACTATAAACACACATACACAATATGTGCATATTTTCCTAAGTGCCTGTCCTAGCAAAAGAAAACTTTTTATAGCACTACCTATGTTTTATTGTGATTACCATTTCAGATACTCCATGTCACAGCCATCATTAAATTTTGGTCATTGAAACTACATCAATGTAGAATCTGATCTCCAAAGCAGAAAGAAAACATAAGAGCAATTTGGAGTGCTTAAAAAGAAGCATATATGAATTCAATTTAAATTTGATTTTTTTATATGCTCATATGCACATATACATAGACAAACAGGATGATTATTCATTTCTTTAAAGATTTTTTTCCAAGAGTGGCATTCATATCATATGAAGAGTGAGGAATAATATCTACCAGAGAGATAAAATAAGAAAGTAAAATAAATCCATCCATTCAATAATAACCAATATTGAGGCTTTTGAATCCTAAGACAATGTTAATGGACTTTCGTTAAAATAGGCTGTCCAAGATAATTCTTTCATGAAGTGTGACAGAGATGTAAAGGACAAGTGGAAAACAAGGCCAAATACTGAAAATGGAAAAATTAAAGTCCTTTTCTTATTGCTTTTTGAGACCTGAGACTTGTTTCTATGTAGCACATACAAATTATGAAGGTAGAATTATTTGTTTCTCAGACATCTTTTTCTTTACAATGATAAAAATTCATCTTCTATGACAACAGGGACCTTTAGACTGAGCTTGTTAGAGATGATGTAGGTAGGTACAGATGATTTGATGAGGTTATGGTTTCCATTTACTACAGGAAACAGTTGGAATTAGTGTAGCTGGATCCTGGAGAACAAAGTCAAGCTAAGACCTAAAGAATTCATTGCTAAGTTGGATGCTTAAGTGTAGGAAGGGAAAAAATATGAATCTCTACAAATGTCATAGTGACATGATTCACTGTATACTGAGGAAGGTAAGACTTGTATAATAGTGTTGGTACCACTTTCAAATAGACTTAATGATTCTGTTTTGGACTTCTAAAAGTCACTGTCTTGGTATGTAGTCCATTCTGTCATAGAACATACAAGTAGATCACATTGACCTTGAATTCAAGACCTACATTTGTCTCTTGAGTACAGGGATGTTCAGCAATTTTGGAGTACTGCTAGAATATAGCTGCAAGTCAAGCAAATGAAGTGACAAAAAAAAATGTGATTCTTTAAGTTTCCCTTGAGTACCAACTTAAGAGACTTATACTCTATTTCTACACATACCATTAAGCACCTGCTCAAAGAAATCATAATCCATTCACAACATTAAGGAGCTTAGCGACAAAGACACAACAGACTGACGGGAATTAGTAATATAAGTTTGGTGGATATGCTCCAAGATTCTAGACTGGTGTTGGAGGGTGATGGGGGGCTTTGTAGATAAATAGAATAAATAGATGACTTCTCTGAACCAGTAATCCATTAAAATATGATTTTTTTTAAAAAAAATAGTTTTCTATTTTTACATATTGATATGGTGTGAGATAAAAGGAAATTTTTACAAGAAGTTTGTTATCATGAAGACCTGCAGGATGGAATGTTTCTGTCCTTTTCTAATGTGAGCCTACTCTTGCTATTCTCTTCACCTTCCCTCTGACTCTGATTATTTTGCTTAATAAAGTACACTCTTGAATACCTACGCTCATTATAAGGTAGGTGATGATAAGGGCAGATGATGACCCAGAGTAGGAACAAAACCACTGGCCTGCCTCAGCCTTGCCTGGTCTCTTTACAGATAGAAGTGGCTCTGTTTTATGTGGGCTATACAGAACTGATAGACCATGATGCTCTTTGATTGGGGGATGTTCGTTTAGATGACTGATGACCCTAGATCTTACTCTGTTTCTTTGAACCAGAGAAAGAGAGTTAATCAAAGGATAAGGTAACAACTTTGACTGATCAATGCTAGTATTCTTTTATGTGGGGAATAATTAACCTATGAAAATCACTGGTGCTGGACAATATTAAGCAGGTAATTTAGGAAGACTATAACAGTGGATTGAACATTTATATGAATATAATTAACAGAGACAGGTTTAGAATCTAATGTCTCAGACTTTATACTCATATGTCTTGATTTAGAAAAAGAACTACTTAACCCTCTATGAAAATCCAATATATATTATGCACACCGAGTATCTTATACAAACCTAAAATGCTAAGCAACCTTGATTAAGGACTAGAGTACCTACATGACTGTGTTCAGCAGTATTTACATAATGCTTCTTGAGGTCATAAGACAAATGGCAAGATTCAGTGCTCCCCTTCCACTGTATGTGTCCCTGGGGTTAAAACTGTTGTTGGGATTAGCCACTGACTCATCCAGTCATTGTCCAATACCTAGAGCCACTCAGAATGTTCAAGTTGATATCCATGTTATAACCACTTCTCTGTCTAGCAGAAAAATGACCTGATAAATCTGGAGAAACCACAATTCAAGATCAAGCTCATTATAGCATTTCATATTCCCATTTCTCATCACTAAGTATATTGCATGTAATTCTGAATATATATTTTATAAAATATAATTTTATATATATATATATATATATATATATATATATATATATAAAATGAAGCTTACAAAACATCTCTGAATGAAACAGAAACTTTAAAAAAGAAAAACAATAAAAGGCATAGATATTACTTGACAAAGAAAATATTTAAGGAAAATGTAATTAAATAATACATTTATTGAGAATGCCTATCATATCGTGGATGATAGTTTCTTTTTGGGGACACAGCACAGAGTTGCATTCTCTCTGACTCACCATATTTTTAAGCTGAGGCATTAAAATTAACTATTGCTTAATCTAGCTGTTTTGGGACAATTAGTCATGTGACAGCCAGATGGAACAGGGAGATGGCAACAGCCATTTCAGCACAGACATATGGCTCTTCTTCGTTGAAAAAAGGGAATAAAGAAGGCAAAATGAAGAACATTGGTAGACCATACTTAATTATCTCCCTTCAGAGTGGTTCACCAACTTGGCTGAAGTATGAGTCATCTTCCATCATAGATAAAAGAATGACAAACCTTGACTATTTTAATATCGTTTAAAGACTGATTAATTGGTAGACTAGGTAATTTGAATTTAAATGTAGCAAAAGTAATGATCCCTAATTTGAAAGTTCTTGATGAATCACAAATTCCCATTAGCTTTAAAATTAGGGCTGAAGGTTAAAATCTTTTCAAAGCTTCTAAATAAATATGATTTGGCCGTGTTACCCCATCAAAACTATAAAGAAAGGCGTCATTCAAACATTAATTTGATTTAAAATACCAGGCAAGCCATACATATTTTTATCATTCTTCCATTGTTGGATAAAATTTCAAGTACAAGTAGTGGAAGAGCAAGAGTGCTGAGGCTGTTGCCTTCTTACTTGCTAGACTTTCCCAGGCTGGGCCAATATTGTGACTTTTATTGGTGGGCTACTTACTAAGCTTGACCAAAGCTCTACTGTCAACTCCCAGACTCAATGCAAAACAAAGCTATAGAATTATCTTGTGGGCAAAAAGCCTTCTTATGATTTCTGTGGCAGCTTTTTTTTTTTTTTTTTTTACACCCACGGAAAGGGAACGGTCCATGTCATTGGACAGTGACAAGGGAGTAAATAAAATTTCCTTCCTGGGTTCTCTGCCAAAGTAGTCATCATTCTGCAGACTTTGCTGTCCTGACCAAGGAAAGTCATGTGGAGCATTAGTCTCAGACTACAGTTTATTATAAGGGGTGGATAACTAACGCAGAGTAAGGAGAGTAACTCCAGTAAGAGAGCAACCTTCAGCATGGAAAGTCAGTGATGCAGGCTGCAGACGGAATAGAAAAAGAGAAGGCTTATATAATATCAAAGAGTCTGTAGTGCCCACAAAATATTGTCCTTCAATTTCCATGGGCTCTGTGCTCTTCATCCTGCCTAGTACATGTTTTATGATAGGTGTCTAGTGTGTGTTTGCAACTCCACTAGCCCTTGTGTTTCTAATAGAGTATACCTCACACCTTCTGAGATCATTTGATTTCTCTTTCTTGATCCCTTGCACCCCTGTGCCTTTCTGTATACATGTAAAAGAATTCTTGCTTCCTGAGTTTGGAAGAAATGGGCTTGTAAAACATTTGTGCCAGGGGTGAACTGAATAGCATTTTCATTCTTTGCTCAAATCAGCCTCAGTGATACTGCAATAGAGGAAACGACCATGGCACCCTTAATGCATGGAGTCATTAATGTCACTGACAGCCTCATCAGGCATGGAGAAATCAAGATACTCTCCCCTAGTCGTGGCTTACGCCATGAGCGAAAGACCTCAGCCAGCACCACATTTTCTAGAAGATGGATATAGATCATCAAATGAGATTTTTACAGCACACTAAAACATGAGTCTAATTGCAACCAGAGCCAAACAACTATGGCAGAGAGGTAGTTTCTGGCAAGAAATAAAATACTAGGCTGTGTATATCCATGTGATGTACTAACCATGAGACCATTAAGATCAAGGAGCCCCAGGGCATCACAGTTGTAGAGAAACTTGCAGGTGATGCCCAAGGGCATTTAATTATATTATTCTAATTTGAATTATTAATGACAATATTAAAGTGCAAGCAGGCAGTTTGGTGGAAAATTTAGAAAAATCAAAGATAGCATAAATATTCAGTTTCCTCTATCTCTTCAATTTGAAAATAAAATACAAAACACATACAGCAAGCCATTCACTTAGACACAAACCCCAAACCAAATCATCATTAAACACAGAGAGAGCAACATGCCCTCAGGAACAGCATTCAGTAGATATTTGCATTTTGGCAATGCCCTGTGTTCCCCCGCAGAACTGCAACTCTGCCAAGTTGTGACTATTGTCCCTGATGTTTGGTGTCTCATAAAATCATGTGTATTCATGTAAGCTGAGTGGAGGAACTCAGGAGACAGGCACATCTGTTTTTGACTAAGCCTTTCGCCATGCTCAAGGAGACTCCATATATTTCAGAGTGAATGAATGGATAAATGATACATAGACAAAATATGCAAATGAACCATAAAATCCCTATTATAAGAACCTAAAAAAATAACTCATATATAAAATTGCAAATTAGGTTTAACTTACAAAACTGTAGAACTCAGACATTGTATTTTTCCTTTCCAACCAGACAAGGGAAGACCAGTGACTATTCAACCAAAGACACAGACAAACTCTAAATCAAAATAATCTGATTCCAGAAGATTCAATCTTTCTGGTAATCCTTTCTTAATGTGTGAAAAGCATGATGCTTAGTGTTAAATCAACTAATTAAATTCCATACCTCTCCCACAAACTGATATTTCTTACAAATTGTAATTGGGGTAGAGAAAGAGGGAGAGGGGACTCTTGCAAATGAGAGAAAGGGTCCTCACCTCACTGGATGCTTTTCATAATGAGAAGCTGTCATACAACTGGGAACAAACAGAGGTAAACCTCAGCCTCAGCTGGGTTTCAAGAGGGAAGAGTTCATATCTTCTCAATAATCCAAACACCGAACTAAGAATTTATTTTCAAGAAGTAACCAATTTTTCAAGGTTGGGAGTAAATTATTTATTTATTTAGCGTGTCTGTACTTGAAAAAAAAAAACCTCTTTGCAATGACAAAAAAACAGTCAGGCATGAAGAATGTCACAGAGTTAAGACAAAAGTGCACACCTAGGATTAAAGCTGAAAAGAAAAATAGGAGTGGAATAAGAGCAAAGCAGAGGGGAGATATATCACTTCTGTCTAGCACAGAAAGGCTGGACAGATAGGTGAAGAGTAATGGGGATTAGATAAAGACCATTCTTGCCATATGAAGTTTAAGAAAAGTGAGGATGAATGTGAAATGGGATGAGCAGAGAATGTGTCTGTGGAGATAACAAGAAGAAAATATCAACAAGGATATAATAGCCATAAGGCACACTGTAGGCCAGTTACCAGTCTAAGACCCTTAACCTAGTTATCCCTTTAATATACACAACAAGCCTTTGGTAATGGTATTATCCAGACTTGACAGGTTTGGAAAAACAACACAAAGTTTACCTATTTGCCACGATCACATGTGAGAAGAAAACAGGTGGTGGGAATTAAAAACAAAAACAAACAAAAAAAAACCAACCAAAAAACATAGTTTCAGTCTGTATGGTACTGTACAGCTTCTCCCACTGGATGAGTATTCAAGGGACAAGAAACAAGGTCAGATCAAGGAAAGTACAAGCTCAATGTTTGGTTGTGGTAAGGAAAAGTGTGTCTAGGCTTAAAATGTCTCTAGCCTTCAGCTGCCTTGCAGCCCAGAGCTTCGGCTGGGGCTCTTAGCAGCAGCGAGGGAGGGAAATGGATAAATAATTGATTAGGCACAGTGTGCTGTGTGAGTGCAGATCTGTAGGGAGGAGAAGGGTCCAAGAGGCAGAACCAGATGGTGAGCTGTAATGTGCCTATATTAATAGATGTCTTCATTAGATGATATATTCACGGGAGTCCAGGGTGAGTGTCTTTCAGTCATTGCCAGGAAGAGACAAGGTCTAAGATGAAGGTGACTCTTACCTGAAAAGCAGTGGCAATGGCAGGTCACATGAGAAGCAAATGGAGATATAAGACATCCCAATTGAAGAAAAACAAACACCTTCTATGCCAAAGCTAGTTACTTCTCTCCTGTTGAGTCCATCTCTGAGTTTGTACAATAAGGAAGCTCTCCTAACTCTCCCCACCTCTCTTCTGCATGCCTGCTACTACCATATCTGTTCCCTCCATGTCTATTCTCAGATGGCTCTCTGTTTTCCATTTTTTTCTCTCCTAATCACAGTTCCTTCCCTCTATATCATTCCTTGCTTTCATTATCTGCACTTAACACCCATCCTCCTGTAATTAACTCCCAGGACAGTCTCCTGCACTTGCATTGCTCCTATTATCATTGTGTTCAGTCACAGCTACAAGCAGGGCGCTTTTGAATAAACGAATATTTGTTGATTAACTTAACACTCTAGAGCAAATGTTGGCACTGAAACTTTAATATTCTATATGAATTAATATTGATAACTTAATGCTTAAATATGCTTGAAGTTATGGCTGAGCAGATGTTAAATATTTTGGTGACTTATGTCTCCCTATACTTTTTATATATGCAGAGATACATACAGACATATTTCTTTTCTGAGATTAAATATTTTGACAAAATTGGAAGTCTATGTAGGCCAAACCAGAGTAAAATTTTAGCAGAATAATATTTGATTTGTATTGCAATTATCAGTAACAAATAATGATGCAATCAATTACCCCTTGTTCCTCAAAGAAAAAAAAGTCACCTGTAAGAACAGTGTTAAACTTTTAGTATGTGCATACTAGCACATAATTTATTAGGTATTGAATACTACTGAGGACAGTGCACATGCTCTGGTGGAATGGGTTTTAGAAAATTATGTCATGGACTTTAAGTTACAGAAGAAAATGGGATGCATCATTAAAACCAAATGAGAGATACTTAAGTTGGACAACTCAATTCTGTCTCTTGTTTGTGAAGGGCCATATTGTACTACACAGTTAAGGCTAAAAATATTTCACTCTTTCTTAAACTTCAGTTAATTTTCAGCACTCTTTCTAGCTCAGCCAGTATCTAGGAGTTGGATTACAAACATATTTGGAATGAGTTAGCAAAAGGCATTGTGGGCATATCCAGAACCTTCAGAGAACATCTTTAGGCAAGCAAGCAAGACTAGGTTTGACTCATAACGTCATCATTCTCCTGACAGCTGTTCCAAGGCAAGGGCTCAGCAAAGCCCCAGAGGTAGAAGTAAACATAGCCCTTCCTATTTGATCTCTGAGATAGATAAGATTCCATTTTGTTTGATTTCTTCTCATTCTTCAGAAGGGATTTGGGTTAACTCCTTTGTCTTGCTAATAATTCAGCTCAAAAATTTTAACATGTTTGTCCTAAAAGGAAGAAGCTGGGCTGAGAGCATATTTATGTTTCATAGCTTGTACAGTCTAAAGTTATTGTCAATATTAAGACTCTATTCTGATTGTCATTGTGAAGTGATTTATAAAGCAGAACTATACAATTTCTTACAGCCATCAAAGCTTTTCTAAATTAAAAATGACTATTGATTCTGCTGTACTTTTTCATCCTGAATTATTTCCCTGGAACACATCATCTGTACATTGTCCCATTGTTTCTCAATTTTAGCTGTTTATACACACAGTGTGGAGGTGTCTGGTAGGATCTCTAGCTCCTTTCTCCCTCTTTGGTCTACCCCTTTCTCCTTCTAGATGGGGATACCTCCTTGTTCAGAAACCAGATTAGGCTTCAACAAAATATGCTCATTGAGGGCTCAGAAAACACCAGTTTCAGAATGAAAGCTTTGTGCAGTTGATCAGGCTCATTGTTTGAACTCTTCCTTACATTTTTTCCACCTATTAGACTCAGACTTAGCCATGAGAGAAAAGATCACTGCTTCTAGAGGTGAGTTTTCAAGGTTAAGAATACCTGTGTTAAAACTTCAACTCTGCCACTTTTTAATTGTAGGACTAAACTATTATAGATCAGCATTTTCCATCAGAGAAAATGGAGCTAATAATTCTACCTCCTCTTAGAGTCATTGTGAAGTTAGATTACAGAATACAAGCAGAACACTTAATAACCTGTCTCCTACTTAGATAACATTACATGAGCATCAGAGTTTATCTGTATTATCACTTTTCTCTGTAGACTCTTGCTCCTATTGCAAGAACTTTTATATGCTAATATCTATACAGCGTATATATTTGTACCCACTACATAACAAGCCCATGACAAGTTCTACATTAAACTATTACCTTATGGCTCAATTTTTAACTTACAATATTTTAAAAAGTTAAAATACAATGTTTTTATTTTTTCTTTGTTGAAAATTGTACATTTTTTTTTACCTGCACAGTAAGCCAGAGAAGATCTTTAAAATGTGCCTGTACAGTTTATTTGGAAATTTATTCTGAGATACTCCTATTCAAGGTCATTAGCCTGGTAGTTTACAAAAGCAGCTATTTGGTCCAAATGTTGGTTCTTCCCTCCTGTTTGTTAAAATTATAAAGTGTCAAACAAAGGGCTAATCACTGAATACTGAAGCACCTTTAACTCACAGCATTGAGCGCAGCTCTATAATTACATTAAGTGAATAAGAAACCATTTCAGCAAACATACTAATTCGCTAAAATATTCAGGTCAATGCAAATTTACAAAAAAGTTGTTGAACTATGTAATTGTTGTCAGGCAGGTATTTTGGTGGTGTATAAAAAAAAATCACCCCTGGTACATATTTTATCCGTGTGTTGTGGTTTGTGTATGACAATATTATATACAAATATTTACGTGTCAAAATACCTGACAGGCAAATATTAGCATGCTTGAATAACTGTTAGTTAGAATTGGCAAAGCAAAACCCTGAAAAAAGGAAACTGCTGCCGAAGCGACAGCTTTTTAAAACATGCTCAATTTTAAACAGTTTTTTTTTTTAAAAAAAATCCATGAAGAAAGTGTCTTGAGAATTTGTCATTGGGCCACAGCATAAGCCGCTAAATAAGAAATTTTTAAACTACTAGGAAAGTACTTAAATTAAGAATCTCACAAGTAAGAAAGAGAAATATAAAAATAAACGCAGGATATCATAGAGTAAGGAGTATGATTTCAATTTTTACTGTTTAGCAAATAAGTACATACCTAATAGATTTTATTATAAAGGAGATACAAGACCAAACATGAAGCCCTTCTGCAAGTGGTGAAGATCTGAATAGCAAAAAGAAAACAAAACAAACAAATAAACAAACTAAACAGCAATTTCATTAAAACCTTCTGAACATACTCAAGTGAATTCTTTAGAATAAAAATTTTCTAGATCTAGATAAAGGAACTATTATGTCTTTGCCTTTAGTACTAAATGGGCTCTATCACAAGGGTTCAAATTTTTAAATTAATTCTTGCTCATTTAAGTATTAGCATGGAATTAAACACCAATTGAGATGAAATGAACACCATTTGAAAGGAGGAGGGCCTGGCAGTGTGACTTGAGGTGAGCTGGCAGGTCATTTTTATGATTTATGTGGGAATGATTTATGTGGGAAGGATAGGGAGTGTGAGACAAAGCAGTCTCTGATTTACAGGTTTTCAATCTAGGTTAGAGAAAACCTCAGCATAAAATTTATCAGCTGGTAAGGTGTCATCCTGAAATGCAAAATTCTTTAGCACTTGCACACCACAATAGAGCAGAGGAATAGAAGCTCAGAAAAATTGGAAGGAGCCGTGGAGCAAGGTAAAGGTCAAAGGGACAGAAGGAAAGGCAGGAGCCAAAACAGCACCACCCCTTTACCCCAGCATCACCTCATAACCTGGGGCTCACCTTCCGTTGCTCTAGAGAGATGATGCTTGAAAATTCAGTCTGTAAACAAGGTCAAGGAAACGTGAATGTGCATTTTGTTGACCATGGTGAATGACAGTAGATGCAGATAAACTTTTGTGAGGACAACAATGGAAGAAGGTGGTGCCTTTTTGATGGGAGTTGATCAAACTGAAGCAATCTCCAGAAAGTGACAATCCATTACACAGTACTCAGTCAGTCTTTATGGAGACTATGGGGACCCTGAATGAGCAGACTGCAGCATTCTATCTTCTATTCTTAGAACAAGGTCCTAGGACTGAGATGCTACTGTTCCAATTTTGTACATGAGGAAACTGAGACATTTATGCTAGTTTTTTTCCTTTGGAGCTGTGTGCGTATCTTGCCTATCTCAAGACAAGACTTTGTAAACATTGAGCTTTCTAAAGATGAACTTTCTTTTCCAATCTTGTGATAGTAAATTTTTGTATTTAAGTGAACATAATGCAACATATGTACTAATTGAAGAGACAATGACAAAAATAGAATAGTCAGTGATTAATAACTGACCTCACTGAATTTCTGGAATATGATTCTGTTTTGTGTAGGGTACTCTTAAATTCAGTTATTTGCTAAAGTCCCATGTATTAACCTGATTGTGGCTGTTCTCCCAACTGAAACACTGGCCACTGACCCAGGATTTAGACTGCACACCCATCCCAGATTAAATACTCCTACTTGTCTCTAGGTCTTTCTAAGTTGCTTTTAGTAACAGAGTTAATAAAGTAACAAGCCAATGAGACGTTTCTTATATGAGTAACATTTTGTGCAGTATTTTCAGAACATGGACCACCAAGAACAGACTCTGTATTCAGAAGACACACACACAGAGTGATACTCAAATTACATTTACATATTTGTGTCACTTGTGGGAATAGATTTTGCTTTATTGCTATACTTCTTGTGTTTAATACAGTTAATGGCACTGAGAAGATTTCATGGATATGTATTGAACTAAACAGTTCAAAGAAAACATTCATTACTTAGTAAGAGACACAAACAATGAGAATATATAGAGTGTGTAGGTAGAAGAGTTCTGAGAAGATCCTTCCAAGGAACTCTATGAAATTAGCACATTATATAAAAGGCATGACCATTTAACACTTAAAAAAACAAATTAGGAAAGTTTATGGTTAACACTGGAAATGACATGTTGTTAATGACTTTTGAACTGGTGAGCATATATCCTAGATACACTGAGAAGCCACTAAGACACAGAAAATCCAAAGAAGGAAAGACAGCACGCTTTTAGTATGACATGGCACCCAAAGTCTAATGTTATTTTTAGGTACAATTTATTTAGAACATTTGTTATAGAAGAGAGGGTGACAGTTCTATTCTCAATGATATTCATGAGATCTACTCTAGAATGCTATCTTCTGTTTGGTTTAGTCTGACTACTAAAAATAAGTAGACAGGTTGAAAGAAATCTAGAGAGGAACCTTACAATTGATTAGTAGAGAGACACTGACTTACTGAGATAGTTTGAAAGAATTATGTCCATGCAGCCTGGCTAAGGAAGATGTGTGTACGTGTTTGAAAGCCATAAGCACCTAACAGAGGGAAAAATAATTTACTCAGAAAAAAAAAGGATTTATATTTCACTTTATGGTAAAATAGGCTTCAGACTTTGGCTTATTTCTTATGTGGAAATTAGTTTGGAGTAAATGACATCTCAGTGACATTGTCTTAGAAGTGGTGGGTGCCCTGAAATGCAATTCTAAAATACATTTACAAGGACATTTAAAAGAAGGATCAAAGACAAGGTAGGAGAAACTTTCTGACGCACTGTAGATACAGTGTACAGCCAATACTTAACAGTCCCAAAGAAGCTCTGTGTAGCATAGCATAAGCATGGGTATACGTAATTCTAATTTGTGATGTTTTAATTCAAGGCCTATTAAATTTGTCCCTTTCTCACCTTTTATCTGCTTTTACGGATAAGCCAATGGGATTTTAATACTGTGTTTATCATAGAGCAATTCAGGAATTCTACATAGAAATATCTGCCGGTCATAAGATGATAGCGGAGACAAGTCAAAGTAATCTTGCTTAAGAAGTTATGAATGCTAAGACATTATGACTATGTTTGAGACAAATTTAGTCACAGGGTACTGCAAAGGAGCATTCCAAAGAGGCTTGGCATTTATTTCTTAATCATGAGCTTGGATCAGCTACCCCTTTGTTATACTGTTCTCTCCAGGTGTGTATCAACTCTCCTTCACATTTCTGAAATCCATAGAAGAATTACATTCAGGCTGGGAAACAGATGAGCATGGTAAAATAGAAAATAAATTGATTAACAAGAAATAGAAGGTGAGTCAGGAATTGGTTTAAGAAGTTTACTCTTCTTATGTAGTTAAGACAACGATGTTCTTTGCTTCTATTTACACACTAATCTTTGTCACTTAGATATAGACTATACATTATTTAATAATTTTGCATTATTAAAACTTCTTGTCACATTTCTTTAAACTATCTAATTCAGAAAACCCAAACTTTTCAGAGAATTGACTGTTAGAATAAAAGTATTTCGCAGCTTTGTTTCCTGGGCCTGTAATTGAATTGTCATTTTTATAACCCTTTTCTGAAATGTACTTTCTATAGTTTAGAAATACTCTCAACCTCCACATGGAAATTAAGAGACTCCAAAGAAATAGCATGGAGTGAAAGGAAATCTGGGAAAAAGCATTAATGTTTGTTAGAGATCTGGGCTGGAATGTCAGTTGTCTAAGGAAAAAAATAGTAAATCTAAATGCTTAGCCACAAGTAACCCACAGTTTACTGTCTATAATCTAAACTTAACTTTCTGGTAAAACTGAAAGGTTCTATGTCAAATATTTAATAATTTTGAAAAAAGTCCACTTCATTTACTTCTCCTTAGAAATGTATACATTTTCTCCACTGCAGTTACCATGAGACTGAATTCTCTCTCTGTCTCTGTCTCTCTCTGTCTCTGTGTCTCTGTCTCTCTCTGTCTCTCTCTGTCTCTCTCTCTCTCTCTCTCTCTCTCTCTCTCTCTCTCTCTCTCTCATTGCTATCTGTCTGTCTCTCTCGCTTAGTGTGTGCATGTCTGTGAGTGTGTCTTCACTAATAGAAACATATTTGACAAAAGAATATGTATCAATTACAAAAAGAATTTGAGGCTAAAAAGCAAACTATAATCAAAATGCACTGTTTAAAGACAATGAACATGCCTACAGTTTTTGTGCAAATCCCTTGAGAAAATGTAGTCCAGTATTGTTGTTTAAGATGTGAGGGTATAAGTGAGACTATTGCAGTGAATATGCAAGAATTAATGCTGGCCAAAGAGAAGAGAAGTCCTGACTAAACTAAGAACCTTTAAATATCTGCTGGAACCCCACCATTCTCTAAATATCCCTAGTTTTCTTTTCCACAACAAATATTCATATACAATCTGACTTCTTATGTCCCACGTTGAAACAGTATGTTCATGAACATAGACAAATTCTTATGGCTTCATGGTTAACAAACAAATATCATAGTATCCTTTGAAAATGGGCTTAATATAATAAAAGTCTATGGACAACCCCCAAAGCTCCAAAGCCTCTAATAAGTAGATTTCAAAAACCCCCATGCGCTTGTGTAGAGCATGACTATGACTGGGTTACTTTAACTCATGTGATCCCTCTCAAGCCAGTAGCAGTAGCTTCAGGTCAACATGAATTAAGTTGTGTACTTACATTACTTGTTGATTAAGCCAAAATCTGAATTTTTCTGCTCAAATAGACTGGAAGTTTTTGAGTAATTGAATAACAGTTTCACAAAATGAAATTCACAACTCGTTACAAGGAGACCTCTAGATTTGTGGATTGTCTATTGATTACTTTCACCTTTCTATTTTTTTTTATTTTATTTTATTTTATTTTTTTAATTTACATTCCAAATCACTTCCCCTTTCCCGTTTCCTCCCTCCCCGAAAGTCCCATAAGCCCCCTTCCCTCCCTCTTTTCTCCATTCAACCCCCTCTCATTACTCTGTCCTGGCGTTCCCCTACATCCCATCTTTCCAGGACCAGGGGTCTCTCCTTCCATCTTTTTAGAAATCTATTGATATGCTGATTGTGTCTAGGGTATTCTGAGATTCTGGGTCAATATCCCCTTATCAGTGACTGCATACCATGTGTGATCTTTTGTGATTGGGTTACCTCACTAAGGATGATATTTTCAAGTTCTGACCATTTGCCTAGGAGTTTTTAATTGCAGAGTAGTATTCCATTGTGTAAATATACCACATCTTCTGAATCCATTCCTCCGTTGAGGGACATTGGGTTCTTTCCAGCTTCTGGCTATTATAAATAAGGCTGCTATGAATATAGGGGAGCATGTGTCCTTATTGCATGCAGGTAAAGCCTCTGGGTATATGCCCAGGAGTGGTATAGCCGGATCCTCCAGGAGTGTCATGCCCAGTTTTCTGAGGAACCGCCAGACTGCACCTTTCTATTTTTTAAGTGGTACAATTCTTGATTAAGAAAGAGTGAGTAAACGTTTCATTTTATATACATGCAGTTTCTTCAGATGTGTATTGATCTACTTCATTGAAGGATTCTCTGTGCTGCCCTCCCCATCCTGTTCACCCTGCTCTGATGAAACTGGAGACAGTGTTTGTTATTTCCATTGTACATAGTTATAGAAGTACTCACAAGCGCACATTTTTACATGATAGGTGTTCAAACTTACAAGCAAAAATGAAATAAAGATTTCTCCAATGTCTAAAAAACAATCAAATAAACTAAGTGTTCATTTATTTTAATCCTTTTATGTATTTTACTTTTTCAATACTTCCATCGACTTATGATACGTTCTTCATGTATACCCTTTGAAGGAACGTGTTCCTGGCCATAACTAAACTTACCTCGAGCCTTTAATATTGTTATGGTAAACATTTCATCTTCCTCTACCTTGCATTGTTTTTGGCATAGGAAGGTTTTACTTTCCTTCAGTCAGAATTTTACTGTGGATTCTGCAAACATTTATATATACTTTTCTTCATCTCTTCACATATGTGTAATAAAAGACAGATTTATTCTCGCTACCAGGAGCCCAGGTGACTGTGGATCAGCTTTGTACAATATAAAGTTCAGTGGGATTAAAACTGATGCTTTTCTTCTTTCTCTATCAAAATTTCTCATACATATCTCCTAGATATTAGGTTAAACATATTCTACCCCCTCACAAAAGACAACAATTTCCTTGAAACTGGGTAAAGATACATGGCTTGTATCCTGAACATTCAGGAAATGCAATCTCTACAATTCTGGGAGTAGAATACACAATACTTGGTATATAGGGCTTTTGTTAAATTACGAAATACATTTTCAAGGCCTGTCCCTATTATACAGTGTAGGGAGGTGTACTGGCTGGTTTTGTGTGTCAACTTGATACAGGCTGGAGTTACCACAGAGAAAGGAGCTTCAGTTGGGAAAGTGCTACCATGAGATCCAGCTGTGGGGTATTTTCTCAGTTGGTGATCAAGGTGGGGAGGGCCCATTGTGCCATCCCTGAGCTTGTAGTCTTGGGTTCTATAAGACAGCAAGCTGAGTAAGCCAGTAAGAAACACCCCTCCACGACCTCTGCATCGGCTCCTACTTCCCGACCTGCTTGAGTTTCAGTCCTGACCTCCTTTGGTAAAGAACAATTTAGAAGTGACAGCTGAATAAACCCTTTCCTCCCCAACTTGCTTCTTGGTCATGATGTTTTGTGCAGGAGTAGAAACCCTGATTATGACAGGAAAGCTGGCAGCACATATGTCATACTTATGAAAGCTACCCAGTCACCCAGTCATTTCCAGAACTATAGCTACAGCAGCTGACCTAAAAGCTTACTGAATTTGCTCATTGCCACATAGTATAGGCTTTCTCTTTCCATATCAACAGTCTTATACCAATGAATCATGGGAATATATGAAAATTTATTGTAACCCAGGAAACTAAAAATAAATATTGATTTATATGTAGGTATGTTCAGATAAAAAGAAAATATCCAGGAATAAAAGTAGAATATTTATATGCTTGGATAAAAGCAATATAATTACAATGATACTTTCCCCTATTCCATTGTTCATTGCATGTCTTGACTGACAGATCAAACAGTCTTGTGTAAACTTGAAGTGTAGACTCATATCTGAAACATTCCCTTTGCAGTGAAATCTCAGGCAGGGGCCTTCAGGTGTCTGGTAGCCTACAAGATTTCAGAGACATAGAAAGCCCTCCTATCCATTTGCCTCTTTGTTTTTCTTTCTTTGTTTCTCTTAGGTAATGATTACACTTAGTTGTTTTCAGTATTAGGTTATTCTCAGCTTATGCAAAATAATGAGTTTTAAGTCATATTAAATTTCTGCATTATATGCCAGTTAATAGAGTTGGAAATAGAAGAAGACCGTGAGGAAATACTTTTTTTTTTTTTTTTAGTGTAAATAATGCCTTCGTAGTAAATGAAACTTATTTGGGACATTTGTCTTCATTTTTATGACCATAAAATGTTTTCTTAAAGCATGAGGTTCTGAAAATATTTTTTGTCTGTTTCTGCGAACATAATTTAAGCAAATATTGCTTACCCAATTTTTACCTAAGAGGGCCTTATATATGGGAAGGTCATTAAATAAAGGACGGGGACTGTAGCAGGACAGGCAATAAAACTGAAATATGCACGGCTGTACAATTTTTCTTATATTCTATGTTTTGGATCTGAGTTTGACAAAAGCACAATAAAGCCATGGGAGAGCTTGGAATTCCTGGGTCCTTTTGATAATTTCAAGGTCATATGCATTTTTAAAAATCTTCAAGGACCAGACAATCCTGGCCTCTTAAACTCTGAATCTCTGCTTAACTAGCATTTAAGGCAAGTTAGTTACATTTCAATTAAAAATTTGGCATCGATTATGGAATAGGGATGAGGTAAGTGCTTTAATTATAAATATCTAGTTAGAAATAAATGAGGGAAAATACTAATTTTCCTGAACAGATTCAAGAGGCTTCATTTGACATATACCCCAACTACACAGCTGTATAGACGACATTCTCCCTGCCGTGGGGTCTTCACAGGTGTAGTATTCCCAATGGCTCCATACACTTTTCTAGCCAGGAAAATTCTATAGATGGGAGGGGTAGGGAAGGTGTGAGTCGTTCCTAGAATGTCATTAACTGTTACTGGCAAATAGCAGGATGGCAAGACAAACTGTACCTGGTGAACTTGAATTGAATTCCTGGAAGCTCTGTGGGCTTTCTATTCATCTGTCATCATTGGGGGACACATCTTTCAGTGCTCTCCTGAGAAAGGCTGACCAGGACCATTTGCTTGTACTCTTTCTTGATCTTTTGTATAAGAACTTCTATATGTACATAGAAAGTGAGACCACAGCCTTGACTCTATTTCATTTATCTTCTTAACTAAACAAAACTAATTTGTCTTTTTCCTTCACCTTTATCCTTCAATTAAGAGCTTGTTTTCTTACCTTCATCTATGGCCATCCTGCAGTTCAGTCTCAGTAGAGGCAACTACTGCAGCTTCTTCTCTACACTGCCATTGCTTACTTCCATCAATTCAGTCACTAGAGAACACAATTATTATATAAAACAAAAGGCTTATGATCAAAGTCTTTTGTTCATAATTTTATAAATGTCAGTATTAGAAACACCATCAGTTTATTCCATGTTTTCCATATCGATCTTTATTTTAAAATACCAACAGTGCCTCAATCTCCTCTTAAATTTATTACCAAGCAAGACTCAAATAGCCCTTTGGCTGCTTCCAGACAATGTCTGATTATAGAAACAGAATCAGGAAAGCATCAGACATCTGCAAGGCAACTCTTCAAGCAAAGTATTTAAAATGAAAACCAGACAGTCAGACCCACTCACTTCCCAACACTGTCTACCGTGCCTCAGAAAGGAAAGGCACAACCTCATTTCTAGATGATTGTTCGTGCTGTGTGCTCATGCATATGTATTCTGATAGAATTTTCATGTTCTCTCTGTGTTCCTACTGACCTCTCATTTCAAGCAGAAACTTTACTCCTCATCCCAGGTCTCTATATTCTTCAGTACATACACAGCCACCTGTGGGCTTCCATTTCATTGCTTAGTTACTTTGTCAGTCATTCACTATCAGAACACAGTAAGCCCTCTCTTCAGGCTTTTCTACCTTCTTACTCACTGTGAAGTCTGTCCTTAGTCATAACAGAAACAATTTTAGATGTTCAGTTGAGGCTGGAATGTGAAATGCTCTACCCCAGGTTCATGCATTTGAACATTTAGCCCTGGGTGATATTTTAGGACACTGAACAAAGTTGTGGACATGAAACCTAGCTGGTAAATGGAGATCCCTTGTGAGACATAGGAGCTCTCTCTGTAGCTAACTATGTGTCCAGTTTTAAGACTCACTTCCTAAATCCCCAAGATATGAACAAACTCTCCGATGCTGCTCTGCTTCCTTGAACTCCACTGTGTCTTTCCTAATATGATGGCGTATCTCTTCAAGCTTTGAGCCGAAAAATACTTTGTCTCTTGAGCATATTCTATCCATGTGTACCACAATGGGCTAAGCACCTTGCTTTTTGGCTTACTTTGTGTTGGGTATTTAGTCACATGACCGAAGAAATTAATACCATTTTGTGAAATTATTTATTATGTCTTTCTCAGTAGACCACAAGCCTTCTAAGTCCAGGAAATTTGAAGTGTCCTATTTTATGACCTGCCAATCAAGACCAACTTGACCTAATAGACTCTTTATAGTGGATGCATGCAAGCCTCCACACATTATTTAATTACTCTGTAAACTGTGAGACTTTTCTAATCAAAGAAAAGGATATATATATATTTTTTAAAATGTTTCAGTGCAGAAACTTTACAACTCTACTAATTGAGGAGTTTGGGCAGACCTGGATTTTGAATGGGTTTTGTTACTCACTTATGTGAAGATATGAGGATATAGACTTTTAATCAGGTCCCTGGTTCCCTAATTTCCACACCCTTCTTCACTTTTCCTCTCATGTATAACTGAGTAGACATTTGCCACTCTAAGTGACATATTGATTATAATTCAGAATCCCTGATTTTTTTCTACTTTGCCTTGATACATGCATATGTTTCAGTACTCAATTTTATATCAGAAAAACCGTTATCTCATTCTATTATCTTTTGCTGCAAAAGAGTGTTTTCAACATACTACAGAGGATGAATTAAATGTAAAGCCTTTGGTCAAAATGTTTTATGACTCTGTTCACATAATTTCCCTATCTACAATGCCGTAAAGACATTCATTTGAAGTAGCATTTCCTTTGGCTTCTACTTAATAAGATGTTCTTTAAACTTTGTATATATTAAAAGTCAAATCTATTTAAGATTGCAAATGTTATCTTGATGTGAGCTTGCTTTCACGCAGTAAATAATTGCTTGCAGAGCAAAGCCTAGTGGTCTGTATAATTTGACTGAAGCAGTTCACCTCAATTTAGCAGCGTCCTTGAGGAGCGCACAGACCCAGCTCTTGTTCTCGGCATCCTGACCTTAGCTAATCATGTTCTACATCAGTATCTGTTATTGACAATGGCTGGAGGTGTGGGACTTCTTTCCCCAGCTCTTTCTATTTTAGTAACAATCATTTACATATTGCAGTAGAGAATAAAGGTAGCTTTATATGTAAATGTAATTTTCAGAAAGTAAAATGTAAGTATGTTATTGGTCAATGAATATTTTTCTTGTTAACCAAATTTCTCACCCGAATAACAAGAATACTTTAGAATTTTCTTTTCTTTTCTATTTTTCTTTTTTTTTTAAAAAAAAGCCAGTTCACATAAAATGCATATTCAATAATAAAATTGAGGAGGAGGGGATTTTTAGTATTAAAGAAAATATTATTGAGACACTGTACTAGAAATATCCAACTTGCTAAAATAACAGCAAGCATATATTATTTAAAAATTATGTTATATACAGTTTGTTTTTTGGACTCTTGTTGATTTTTAAACTGTCTTTAGAGAACTTATAGTTTTGTATATATGCAATTTTAGCCCAAGTTATTGCTAGGTAGGAGTTATGAGCATATGATTTGAGAGTCATCTCCTGCATGACTACTTGACCTCTCTATATACAAGGATCTCTCTGACCTCAGTCACTGCCATCCCTTGTTACACTGGCAGAACAAAACATCCTGATTGCAATGGAAGTCCAGTTTATACACAATCTCCACACTACTCAGAAACATTTGCAATGTGTGAAACTCATCATTAAGTTTTTAATAAGTTGTTAGCCTTCTTTGTATGAGATTTTTTTCAAACATATAAAGGATAGTATATGTGGCCTCTAAATTTCTTCCCTGTTCTTAAATTCTAAGTTAGATGTGAAAGCAAAAGGAGGTCATGAAGGAGTAACCTGGATGCATGGTGCCAGGAAGTTTGCTTAAGTAATCACTTTATCTCCATATTTCTAAAATTGACTGTGACTCAAACAAGGCAGAAATCTGGCTTCTTTAGCATTCTATGAACCAGACATATCTATTAACTAGTATGGAGGGCAAGAAATTCCTCAATTGCATATTTTGAACTGTGTTGGAAAAGTTAGTGTTGAATAAACATTCTAACTCTAGACAATACTGAAAGTTAGACTTAAACTTCCAGGCTCTGACCTGGAAGAACACTGTGCTATAAGGCATTCTTTATAAAATAGGTTTAATGCACATGGTACTGGCCATTAATGATAAACTCTGTTTTTGTGAAATATTTGTGATATATAGAAAATGTTAGTTATTAATTCTGTCTATTGTAGGCAAAATTTTATTTTAATTTTGAATCATATTAAAGATGCTTTCATTTTATTTATTACTTTTAATGGAATAAGTGTCTGTATATTTGAGTAAAACCTCTAAACTCATTCACATTTGCATATAATTTGAGGATCAACTATTACCAACCCGGCAATTTTAATATATATATATAATTTTTAATAGTTGTATTTTCCACCTATTTCCCTTATATCTCTTTGCTCCTCCAGACTTAAAGCCTTTTTTCCTTATGTCCTAGGATTTCTACTCTAGCTTGGCACATGCAGTTAATAAATGTCCTTTATTTAAAAATGTTTATTTCAAATTAACCACAGATATTACCAAAAGAAGTACTGCCCCATGTCCTATCCTAAAACTCTCAATGGCTCTTAAAACCTCTGTCCCACAGGGCTGTTTGATCACTAGAAATGGAATATTAAGACATAACACCTGGCAAAATAGGCCATGATATCCAAAGAAGAATGCTCAGATCTGACTTTTTCTCATGGGCACTGGCCAATTCTTTTATTCCTGGCTTCTGTGCATAACTAGTTGCCACATAGGTGATGTGTTAGATAATTCTAAAGCTTGCATTCTTTAGTGGCACCCTGTCCATCCTTAGAGTAGAGGTCCAAATCCTTGCTTTACAGAGAGGTCATGAAATTTTTTTTTTAGTTTTAAATCTAAAATTATGTAAATGAGCAAGTTATTAAGCACCATTGAAAATCTAAAGAGACAATATTTCTAAGGGGTTCATATCGTTTGAGCCCAAATTACTAAAGTCATGAGTTTGTAAATTGTATCACTAAATTCTCTCTTCATCAAAAATGATAAAATGAATTTACCAGCCAGGCTTTGTGCCATATATTAATCTTTTAGTACCATGAGACTCAAGATAAAATTTATTATGGGTTTTCTTATTCAGTAACATTTTTCTAGCAGACTGTGGGGCTAAGACTGGGAGAATGCCTTCCTTATTTCTTTGTACTCATTGTTCTGAATGTAGCAAAAGTACTCTCCACACAGAACCTGTGAAGAGGATGAACCAGAGATGAAGGGAACTAAGAACACTTACCACCTGGTCAGCATGACTCTGTTTTATTCCGGCAATTTTAATATATATATATATAATTTTTAATAGTTGTATTTTCCACCGATTTCCCTTATATCTCTTTGCTCCTCCAGACTTAAAGCCTTTTTTCCTTATGTCCTAGGATTTCTACTCTAGCTTGGCACATGCAGTTAATAAATGTCCTTTATTTAAAAATGTTTATTTCAAATTAACCACAGATAAACTAAAATCATATGCTTCAAGTCATTATACTTTTAAAATGAAGATGTAGTCAAGATATAAGCACTTTTGTGGTTTATTTAAAGGAGGAATATTGTTCTAAAGAAAAAAAAATATGCTCATGATTCAGTAAATGGCAGTAACTATTCTAAGTGTGGTCCTGTGCAAACTACCATTATGTTTACATTATATTACATTAATTCTTTGAAGTAAGTATCATTAATGCCATAGCTTAGAGCACTTGTACAACTTCTAGAAGGTCAGAGTTACTATGATAATTCTCCAACATTTCAACTAAGGTGAGACCACATATTCAAGTTAACCATGCATTGTGCTGGCTTACATGGAATGCTGATCATGTAGTATGGCCCGACAAACTCTGGAGTAGTATCTCATGACCCTAATACTCTCCTCAACCTTAGCAAAAGCCTGAATTTTCACCTGGACAAGATGGAGGCTTACCTTTCATTGTTTGCCTCTTACTACATGCAAATTATTCCATGTTGAAAGTATTTTACTGCCTTGCTCTCTTATCTTTGTCTTATCAAATTTAATCCTTGTATAATGAACTTTTGCATAAAGCTAATTCGTTAATTAATTAGCTGATTGTTTAACTACTCTTCAATGACAACATTAGATGAGAAACATTGTGGATACATTGCAAAGACCAAGATAAGAACCTTATTCCAATGAATTTGAAATAGTACTATGTAGAGTGAGATTGTAACTCGTGATAACAGGAAAGAGTGAAAAATTTGCATTCTGCCAACACCCGTGATTAAGCTAAGGAAGATGTAATGAGCACTGTATGACATCCATTGAACATGGCTTCAGAGATGAGAGAGGCCACATAGATTCATGGGCTCTTTGACAGAAAGAGAAGGGAACCCCCCAAATGAAATGGTGGCATCACCATGGCTTGGAAATGTCAGTGGGCATAGTACATATTTTGAGCATGCAAACGACTCAGTCATCTGAAGAAAGGCGTCCATGGAGAGTGCCTGAGGGAGACAAGCAAAAAGACAGAGATGTGGAGCGGTTTGCCTCAGCAGTGAATGAATTGGTTTCATGAAGAGAGCTCAGGCATCGATACCTTTGTTGGAAATGTAAACCTCTAAAATAAATCTTGAGGGAGAGGGTTGACAAGCACAAAAGTAAGAAGTTAATATGATTTAGCATGGTGCTACATGCCTTTAGTTCCAGCAGCTGAAAGTCAGGAGTATCCATGTATGCTCCATGGTATCTGGTCTATGAAGCAAGCTCCAGGACGTTCCAGGGCTACACATGGAAATATCCTGTCTCAAACAAAATATTTAAAGAAAATACCAAAGGTCCGGCAGTGCTGGAGATTCTGAAATAAAAGGGCAAATGGAAACTTGTAGAAATAAACTGTGCATATGGTCTAATCATGGAGCCTTCAGAGGACTGGTCATAGACAGAATGTAAGGCGGGAATACTAGACTTTCCGTGTTTTTCTTCCACTGATCACCTGTTCCTACTAAACCTTTCACCATCTTCACCAACAGGCATCTGGCTTAGAAATGATGCAAAGGAAAGTGGCCTAGCTTCATAAATTACCTTGTATGTAAAATGATAATGAATGAATGTCTCTCTCAAGGAAAGAGTTTGTTCTGGAGGAGTTTAGTATAATATTCTGGATAGGATGGTTTACTTATCCAGGTTACAATATCTACATTGCTTCTACTGTTGAATCTCAAGTGCATATCTGATTGATTCAGCATGTCATGTCGGTGAAGAGGCAAAGTTCGTTGATTTGGGAACACATGGGTTTGCACTTCTGAGGGAAGTGCCACTTATGAAGTTATTGCATCACCTACCAGCAGAGGGCGCCATTCACAGACGTCTCTGTGACAGAGAATTTATGTAAGGGCTGCATCTGCTACTCTTCTTGAGCCTTAAGAAAACAGTGCCCCTGATTTTCTAGTCCTCGTTTTCATTGAAATGCTTCATTCTCTTTATACTACACACCCTAGTAGACATGAAATAATTCACCTTGCAAATAAAAACATCACCTATTTTAGATTAAGCATTAGGCTTAATGTGATCTGCTTTAGAAATGCGTTTGATGCCATCAAAGTGCCTTGTCTAATGCGATTTCAAACAATAAGCTCGATGAACAGAATGGACTCAAAATAGCTAGCTCTATCCAAGACAGAGGTGGCATACAATGTTTGAATAGACGAGTTAAAGAAAACAAAGAACAATCATTTTTTTTAAGAATATGTGTGTTCAAAAGACTCAAATTAACATAAGCACATCTTTTTAGAACAGTTGGCTAACACTTTCAGCTCAGCTGGCCCTCTAAAATATAGTATCACAATTATGAATAGCAACCCCAGATTGGAAAAAAGATAAGACAAAATGAAAAATGCAAAACTATATTTTATGGTAAACCAGAAGAATGATTTTATGTATTTTTCTTCCTCTGATCTGCCTTTTCCTATTCCAAGACCAGGAAGATAAATAACCACAGCTTTAATGATATTGATAGAAGCCTTTGTACTATGTAAATCTGTGTTTTCTACAAATGCATCACGGCTGTAGGGGACAGTAAGAGCAAGATGGAAGATTCATTAATAGATCCCCATAAGCAAAGAAAAAATGCATCTCGGGCTTGTCTCCCAGAATACACAGGATGTGCCACTCAGCCAGCTGTCTAGAGCTCTACTGGCTGGAAATATGAGAGCTATAATTGAATAATCTCTTATTAAAAGATGAAGAAAAATACAAATCTACTGCATGTGTGCATGTTCTAAAGTGTCCTTTTACCTAATTGCATATTTTTGTGAGGGTTTCGTATGGACTGACATCACTATGCGATGAGGTATCCACTGTGTGGAGAAATTCACTTTATTTTAGTTTATTTTCAGGATGAGTTTTATGGTTATGAAAGCCACAGAAGATTTTGATAGGAGTTGACACTTCTATTGGGTCTTTGTTTTTTAATGTGATATTCGTGAAAGATGGCAGTTTTGGAAATGTGCTTTGTTCTTTCCTTGGCTCCTTGCAGTTAGATTAAACCCCCACCCAATTTTATGTTTCATTTCTGTTTTAGGAAGGAAAATATTGCATTTGAAAGGACATAAGAATAACCATCTGGTCCTGGAGATTTTTCCATGTCTCGTTTATCTATTAGGTGTCGAACATCTTGCACATTAACTACCACTTGATGTAATAATTCTCATCTGTTTGTCTTTCCTGTTTCCGAAGACATTTAGCAAATGAGGATCTCCCCAATGTCTTCTTTAAAAATTGAAAAACAAAATCTGTTTGGTGTCTCAGCAGATCATGGTCCTTCATAAAGACCAGCCAAGGAATTTATATCTCTTCCCTACTTTGTTACTGTAGTTTGCCTTCTGTCCCTTGCCTGTAGCCTGGCACAAAGTACTGCTCTCTTGATCTGTCTGCCTTTGCCTTGGTTCATGTTGTCAGTGGTAAACTAACATATTTTCGTGATGAAGCAGTTGTATTTTATTAAATGCACACCAAAAAGCTATGTAGATGAATACATGATGGGATTGGCAATAATTTTTTATTGATTTTTCTAATGTTCTAATATTATCATATGCCATTCTTGTACCCATGTTAAGCATTATGAAGGATAATTATCAGTATGGGAAAAGAATATAACATTCTGATGAGAGGAGCAAGAACTAAACTCAAAAAATAATTTTCCTCTTTGGAAAGAAAACATATTTTGAAAATAGTAATTTTGTTATAAACAATTTTTTCTACATTCCTTAATTTCAGCAACATGAGGTTAGTTTTCACATTAACGTTTAGATTCTAGTTAAGATTAAAAGCTAAATGCAGAAAACTAGAAAGTTCACACCTTTGTGTTTGTCTGGTTAACATCTAATGAAGATTCCAGAGGGTTCTCCTTTGGACATGGACTATTTTGTTATTTGGAAGGTAAACAAAGAATGTCTCATTATAAGGGCTCAGAATTTAAAATCCCTACTGGAGAAGTTTTATTGCACTCTTGAAATATAAAAAGGGGCACATCTGTTAGATGTGTAAATAAATGGAACAAAGTGATCGAGCAACTGGAGGCAGGAACTGCCTTGGTGAGCTTAGCAGGTCATGGTAAATACTTTTTATTCCTATTTCTAATTAATTAATTAACTAATTAATTAATCACCACATATTTATGGTTTCATGCCTGTATACAATGTGTCTAGGTCACGTCTATCTCCAACTTGATGCTTCCCGCTCCATGTCACATCCCGTATGCAGAGGCCAACCTTCCTACCACTCCTCCTAAACTCCTGGCTCTTAAAACTCTTTTGGCTCCTTTTACTAAAATGTTTCCTGAGCCTTGAGGGGTGGAGCATTTTTACAGATGTTCCTTCTATGCCTGAGCACTCATTTTGCTTCTTCTGAGTGCTTTGCATAGTTTTGAGTCTCTGCATTAACTACCACCAACTGCATAAATATTTAGAAGGGAGTTTGACAATATGGTTATTCAGCAAAAAGTTACCAGTTGGTTCTCTCCTAGGATGTGTAACTTCACTAGCCATAGACTTTGACCATGTCTATATTTAAAATTTATGCATAAATTCTCTCCTGCGCAGCAGACCTCAAGTACAATCCAGAAGGCAGTAGATTATCTACATAAATACTCTCTCCCTGTTATTGCACTGGTAGATACATCTTGCCTCATAGGCCATTATTGTTATTTTGGAAGTTTTAATATAAAAACTATGGTGGTGTTATTATTGTGCATGTAGGTGATCACATTTCATATACGCAGATTTGGAGATCCCAGAAAAGATTCAGTTTGTGGAGTCAGTTCTGTCCTTCGCTATTTAATTCAGTTCCAGAGAGTGGAAACTGAGGTCATCAAACTTGTGCTGCAAATACCTTTAGCCAAAGAGCAATATGGTTGAACTCCATGCCACTCACCTTCAGAATGGAGGCACTATTTGTGACTTAAACAAACAAACAAACAAACAAGAACAACAAAATAACTCAGTCCTTGCCATGCAAATCAGCATACTAAACCTGCCAAGAGACCATTTTGGAGTTATTCTCAGTTTTTGTGATCAAAGACAAAGTTCGTAACCCAAATCTTTGTATTCTGTAATAGTGCACAGAGGAACCTAGGTATTAGACTATCGGAGGAACCTATACTCTTGATTGTGTTTCATTGAGCACTTGATGAGTAAAATGCGACATAAATGAAAAAATAACAGCAGCATTGTAAGGAAAAAGATTGTTGGGTCAAGACCTGTTCAGTGTTGGTAGCGATGGGCAGTTGCAGTCCACTTGTGCCTGGTATAGATTCACAAGTCCATATGCAGTAAGTGAATCACAGAAATCCACTCATCATATTCCTGCTTCAACAAGCCCTAGCTGCTTCATTGACATAAAGAGGGCCTGGGGCTTCTGTCTTATGATTGGTCAAGATTGATTGCATTAAGCTCAGGGCTTTAAATTCAAACTCATAGGCAATTTCCACGGAGTTTTGCAAAAGGTCCTGGGATCTCCACTGAGAAAATTAACTTTTACCCCCCAGCAATGACATGCTTCATGTTGGACATTAAGAGATGACTCAGGCGGCAGTTGGAACCCAGAGTAAAGATGACAGAAGCGAATAAGTATTGCAAGGCCATAAGGATAATCAGAAGTTTCAGAAACTTGAATTAGTGGTAAGCAGAGACTTATGCATGAGTAAAACTGACGAGATATTATAATAACATATTTGCAGCAGATGAGCTGGGAAAAGAGAAGTTGGAAAGTTGGTTCTCAGCTCTCTAGAAGGTACTGGACATGGGGTGATTTCTTTCCATGTTGTTTCTTTGCTGGGAGGATATTTTGGGAGTTCAAAATATGAAAAGCAGGATGAGAACATCATGTCTGTGTTTCTTATAAAGCAGTTGATGCAAATAGATAAAGCCCTGGTTGAAGAATAATGTGCAATAGCATACAGCAAATAGCTTCGCATTTTCATTGACTGTAGCCAGGCTAAGACAAAACTTGTAAGCAAAAGAATTCTGTCTCTTGTTCATGGGACCAACGTCACTGGTTTCATAGTTTTTGTTTGACCTCTAAGGATTGGTTGGAGTAACAACCTCTACTTTTTTATAGTGTCACCTTAGAACTATTCTTAGAAGTCCTTGATTTTCTTGTGTTCTCTAAGTGTGGATTTAAAGCAAGAACATGTGTCAAAAGTTAGTAACTTTACTCAAGAAGGTATTGCCATTTTGCCTATGTCCCTGGCAAGACTCCTTTGGTCACCAACAGGAGTCCACTGGTTTAGGAGCAACAAAAAGCACTAACACAATCTCAGTGACTCCACATGGTCTTTTTACCTGCTGTGTCATGTCATTTTTCCAAGTCTATAAGTTAGTTCATTCTCTCACAGTAAAAGAGTGAGCACTTGTCTTATATCCCAAACAATCTTATTTGTATTTGTGGTACTTCCCTTGGGACATGACATATTTCTTAGATGGACTATTTTCTCTCTCTCTCTCTCTCTCTCTCTGTGTGTGTGTGTGTGTGTGTATATGTGTAGCTTTTGAAAGTATAGTGAATAAGTATCAACATACTTTGTTATCTAAATGGAGGGATTATTCTTTTGTAATGCAATTTTCAAAATTTTAATATATTATTTCCTTCTTCGATGACAACCACATCCAAGACTCTTTATGCTATAAGTGCTCTTGAGTAGACATCTTGAGATATTTATTTTCTTGGTGCAGTGTTGAAGGACTTGATTGATTGTAGTTAAGATATATCTGAGGTGTATATTTTAGTGACTCAGTGGTAGATATCAAAACACTTATGTATGAGCATGTTGTTCAGATAGTGCCTAGATTTAACAAATTAATCATTTAGAAAAATATCCATTTAAGTTATGTGAAATATTAAATAAAATCTATTATGTAAAAGCCACTCAGATGCCATAATTATGGAAGCAGTTATTGAATGAGGGAACTGTACTATACCATAAATAGACTGTTACATTTTTATAGTAAATTTATGGTCAAAGATGGTATTGAGTCAAAAGTTAGATGGATGTTTATGTGACTATATATACAATAAAGACTGTAGCAAAGAAAATAAATACAATATCCTTAAGTTTTAGTTTCTTTTCTTTGTGGAATATACTATAGTTCTGTAATACCTTGCCAGTCTACTGTCTTCTTCTGTCCACATTAACTACTGCACAGGAGACATAAGACAGGGAAGAGGAGGAAAGAGTTTTATTCTTACATGACACATAATCACTTCCTCGCTCAGGTGAACAGGTTTAATTAGAGATTTTTCTTACACATCTTCTGTAATGATGCTCCTGCTTCTCTGCAAATCCAGCAGGCAGTGTGTGGAGCTCAAAGTAAAGATGCTTTTAACTACCTCACGACTTCAATTATGAAAGAAAAGTCAGAGAAATATAAGCAATGGGCTCTTTCTTAGTCTTTAAGAATAAACAGGAGAGGAAGTGCAAATATCTTTTGCAAATAAGCCATCTTTTTCTTCACTATGATTGTTTTGAAAGAGAACTACTATTATTATTTTGTGTTAGGAATCTTGTAAGTATACCTAGGTAATTAGAGAAAATATATAAAAATGTGTTAATGGCTTCATATTTGATAGTATAGGTACCTGTGGATCCTATGTATTTTAAGTACAAGAGTTGTTCAATAGGGGATTACCCTCTAAAGGATGTCTAATCAAAATGTAGATTCTTTCATAGTCCCCAGGAAAGGACCACATTCATCAGATTAACAGGTTGTCTATCCTGAGAAAAGAAACAAATTAAGAGTTGTATATTGTGACTGTATTTGAAAGAACCTTTCTCACTATGGAAGATGATGCTACTTGAAACTCATATACTACTTTGACTGTAGTTTGTACCTAAGATTGAATTTATAGCTAGAAAAAAATCCTAACACACATATTTATCTGAATACATTAGTGCCTCTGTATTTTCAGATAGATACCATCCTTGTTTTGATGACATCAGCACTGTAACGGGAGAGGTAGGGTACACATTATGAAATGTTAGTGTTCTCATTGGTTTTTAAAAGGCAAGGCTTGCCCTTACTTACAGCCAAAACCTATATGAGGAAAAGGGAAGCTTTTCCAAAAACCAAGGGGTATTGTTCAAATTTATACATCATCTCAGGTACCAGATACAGCATTGAAAACATCTCAGCATATAATAAAAGTTAAATTACAAATCACTATAATGCTATCAATCTAAAGATTGATGCTAAAGATACTGTGATTATCCTCATTTTACAAATAAGATTGTATATCGTAAAATTTTATTTATTTATTTATTTATTTATTTATTTGTTAAAATGACCTACCAACTAAATGACGAGATCAGGATTTTTAAGTAAAATCTGGTGCTTTTCTCGAAATCACAGTGAGTTAATAAAGTGGTCAAGGAATCTAACAAAGGAGAATCTGAAGTGAGAGAGAAAGAGAGAGAGAGAGAGAGAGAGAGACAGAGACAGAGACTTTGGTTCTTGTACATCCAAATTAAAAATACAACAAAATTAATTTCAAGTCTTTGCTCATTTTTTTGTTTGTTTATTTAGAAGTCAGTTATATTCTACAACATATAAAATCCCCTACTGTTTTATTCAGAGAGAGAGAACACCATGATAAGCAAAATGGCCTCTTTGTCATTTATTTTTATTCTTAGGTTTTTGCCTTAGATTTAAATCTTCTCCTTAATAAAATATAGCCAGGCAAAAAACTGCAGATGATAAATATAGAGAACATGTGTAAAGAAAGACAACTGTCCTGAGTAAAGAGAAAGAAATAATAGATCCACACAAGGACACTTACTCTCTGCTTCATTCCCTCTCTGAGTTCTCTGCCCCTGTTGTAATGGAGAAACCCACGGGCTTGGAACTAACATCTTTGCTCTCCTCGTGTGAATGTGAATTCCAATTGACTCAGTGAGGACTTGCTCCTGAGTGGCCTTACTCTCTGCCCTCCAGGAGCCTGGAGTTGGTTCCCATTCTCTGCCATTGCTCCTGGTCATGCATTGAAGTCTAGGGAGACATTGAGCATGAGAGAGGAGGTGATGATGTGAGCTAATTAAGGATTTGAGAGAAAATCACTCATGGAGAAACCTATGCTGTAAAAAAGAGAGAGAGTTAAGGGAAAAACAGACATAGTAGGGACATTAAGTTTGGTCGGGTGGCAAAGGCCCAGAGTGTCTGGAATTGCAGTGAAACTTCATTTACATTGTATGTTTCAGCAGCTTTCTATATATTCTCTGAAGGATACTTACTGTGTCCTCAATAGGGGAAACTCTTGTTAGCAATAATCTCAACATTAATACTTAGAATCTGAATAAGGCTTGAGTTGAATGAATGCGGTAACTTGCTAGTGAAAGTGTCAAAGAATGGTCACATACTGGCTGACAAGCACAGGTCACCATAAGATTAAATAGAAAAAATTATGAAGGAATAATACTAAATAGCTCCCAAGCGAAATGTCTTCTCTCAGGGAAATAGAGACTTGTTCATATAAAGAATTATGGAGTGAATGGGTAGATATCCTGGAGAGCTATAGGGACATAGGAGAACATATAAGAAGGAAGACATGGTCAATCCACAGAGTGCTTGGCAGATAACTGGAGGCATGCCTCATTTAGGATCAGACCTCTCTTCTTCCTCTTATCCACTCTTCTCTGTGTTTTCCAGAGAATCATTTAATTCAGTACCTCATATCTCTCCATTGTTTCTTTAATACTTCCAGCCTCTCACTGTGACTCTGGAATTCCAAACTGGTCTTATCTTTCTGGAAACAGAAGGATTTTTCACACTAGTTTGCCTTTATGAGACTAGTGCCCCATTATATACTTTACAGCAGTGCCCTCCAGCCACTGAGCACATACTGAATAGCATCATGAGGAGGGGCAGGTGTCCCAAGCTACATCTGGAAAGGATAGCTCTTTCTATGGTGATAAAGTTTGAGAAAAGGTTTAGCATGGAAAGCATGCTCAGGACAACTTCAGCTAATATATTTAAAAACCTCTTTTAAAATTTAATAAGAGAACAATTTCAGGGACTTTGATTAGTGATGGTATTAGCATAGGGAGAGAGGAATGGAAAGAAAGAATGAGAAGAAAGAAGGCAACCAGGAGAGCAGAGACAGGAAGAACCAGAAAATGAAAACTGCAATTAATACATCCAAAGTTATCTGAAGAGCTGTTCTTTTTTCCCTTAGGAACATGAGATGTGTCTTCTTAGATTCACAGCTATTGTAAAAAGTTAAATAATACTGAATGAGAAAAGTCATCTGCCAGTGGGAAGCCAGTCTTACAGATCTTATCCAGCAAAGGTCCATCTTCTTAGAATGCATCTCACATGAGACCGAGCAACCTTGAAATCTCGGTTCTGCACTGTCACAGCAGGACACCACTGCTCAGCAGACTAAAGGAAGGCTTTTGGAGACACATTATTGAATGAATATCATTAGCATCCATGTCAGGAACCCCCCCAAGCAATGAGTGGGAAAAGATGGAGAAGCCAGGACAAGGTAGATTTTCATTAGATCAGTAAGCTTTTAGTCAGGCACTTGCTTTAAAAATAATACCATCCCAATGATTGCAGACTTAATGAAGCTGATAGGTCTGAAGTAACATGAAACAAGCTCTTGGGATACCCATACAATGAGTAAAGCTCATTATATAAATGTAAAAGGTAAGGGGGCCTCTCCTCTCCTGCCCAGACTCCTAGTTCTGCTTTCTATTGATGGACCTGGAAGCTAATGAAATGCAATTGCAATGATATAGAATGGAAAAGAATGGGCTTGAAGAGGAAAAGGGTAGAGGAAATACTAAAGGAAAGGTACTAAACAGGCAGTGAGGAAAGGAGAAAGGAATGCAAATAAAGTGGGATTAAAAAGCAGAGAGAAGTCATATTTATCTGAGTTGGTCCTTTTAAGAAGCCAAGGCTTAGGTTGGAGGGATGTCTCAGTAGTTAAGAACACTGAGTGCTCTGCCAGTGATCCTGAATTCAATTCCCAGTAACCACATGGTAGCTCATGATCATCTGTAATGGGATCTGATGCCCTCTTCTAGTGTGTCTGAAAACATCTAGATTGCACTCATATACATAAAATGAGTAATTCTTAAAGAAGAAGAATGAGGTAACTCAGACCCAAAAAGTCATGCATGGTATGTGCTCACTATTAAGTGGATATTAGCTAAAAAAAAAAAAGTATAAAATACCCAAGATACAGTCTACAGAATTCAAAAAGGTCAACAAGTTGAAAAGCCCAAGTGAGGACACCTAAGTACCACTTGGGTGGGAGAAAAAAGCAATCACAAGGGGGGAGGATGGGACCTGGGAGGGAAAGTGGATGTGGAGTGGAGAGGGGACCATGAAGTGGTATTGGGTGGGGAAAAGAACTGAAGCCCTGAGGGCCAGTAGAAAGAATGGAAACAGGAAACTTTGGAAGGTAGAAAGTTAAGGGATCACCCAGAATGTACCAGAGACCTGAGAGATGAAAGACTCTCAGGAATCAAAGGGAGGGACCTTAGATGAGATGCCCTACAGTGGGGAGAGGGAACTTGTAGAGTCCACCTCCAGCAGGAAGACAGGGTATCAAATGAGGTTGCCATCCCACAGTCAAAACTCTGACCCATATTTGTTCCTGTCTGAAAGAGCTTCAGGGATGGAAATGGCAAGGAGCCTAGGGAAAAGAAGGTCCAGTGGCAGGCCCAAAGTGGAACCCCTTGACCTGACACTATTACTGAGGCTATGGAGTGCTCACAAAAAGGGACTTATCATGACCACCCAGAGAGAGAAACAGAGAGAGACAGAGAGAGAGAGAGAGACAGAGACAGAGACAGAGACAGACAGAGAGGGAGACAGAGAGAAACAGAGAGACAGAGACAGAGATACTAAAACTTACTGTGTGCAAAATGTCCCCTGTATCACTGCCCATAGGGTGTCATATTTGCAAAGACATTCAGTCTCTAACCTGTTCTTGCTGACTGTTTCCCATATGAAAGAAAGGATTAAGATATTAGAACTATTATGTGAAATTGCTATTCCTTAAGGTAAAATGAGGTCAGATGTTCAAGGTTTAATGTTTTAATTTGATACTCATATTTCCATAAAAATTCCACGAATCTTACAAATCTTACGAATACCTTATAAGTGAAGATGCATACCATGGAAAGTGCAGAGTATGAGTCCCTCCTTTAATAGATGCTACAGCCCCCTCCACCTTACCCACAAAATTCTCCCATGCAGAACCCTTGCTAATGCCGCAAAGTCTGCCTTTGCCATGCATTTTATTATCCCTTGCTATTTCTCTTAGAATTATCCATCCTTTCAATATATCCTACACATTTCAAACTTCCTTCATGTACTTGTTTACATTTACTAAGCAACAAAATTCTTAGTAAAACACACTTCCATGGACCATTTCCTCCGAGAATACTTCTAAATGAAAGGTTCGCTCATAATGTTATGTTTCATTGCTCATATCTAAGCCAATATTTTCAGAAAGTCATTGAGTGGAATTTATCTCAGATATAGGCACACTCTAACTTTGCAAAATCACTACTCCCATTAGGGATAACTTTGGTAGACCTAACTGGCCCTGAAGTAATTCCAAGATAAAAATATCTTTTCATTCTTTTAATTGGCAATGTCTACTGTCAATACCTGGACTAGGTCTGAGACACCAAGACAAACCTCACTAATTGCCTGGACCCTTATCCAACAGTTATTGCTATGTAGCAACCACAAAATGCCAATCTAGACACTGTGAGAAGCCTTTAAATAACAACTTTGCTATCAAATCCCTAGGCCTGCAATTTGTGAATACTTATTGCTCCAGTAAGTATTGGTTATGGGTCATAAAAGAAAGAAAGAAAAATAACACAACAGCAATCAGTCAGACTCCCCTTCTCAAAGCTGGTTCCAGTACTGATTGTTCCAAATCATTACTTACCCAATCAGTCTGTTACCAAAGTGGTTGGCTAAAGACACCCACCAGGCACACAGGAAATTACTACTGTTGGAAAGGATGAAGGATCAGCCTACAGTAACAGCACATACCACCGAATGTTCACTGTACGCTACATGCTATTTAAGCCCTTCAGAAGCCTTTTCTTAATTAATCGTCACAAGCTCTTATGAGGTCTATATACTTTTTCTTCCAGTAGAGGAAATTGAAGCAGAGGATTGATAAGCACCTGGATGGGGTCCAGGCTTCAGCAAGTGATTGAATTGGAACCTTGTACTGGAGCTGCATCATTGTACATGACTGCTTAAGACTGGAGGCTATTTGTATGTCAATCAGGTCCAGCCCAAGATATATGGCTTAGCTCCACCCCTCCAGCCTCTCAAATCTGGTGCTCGCATTGATATGCCATCACTTTGTTTTGGTTGACTCTAACCAGTGCTCAAATAATATAATTCCACCCTGAGTGGGATGAGAAGTGCAAATGTGGGAAAAAGGAGAAATTGACCATTTTCTTTACATGGTAAACTTTCTTTACAAAATCTTACTCAAAAAATAAAGTAAAGGCAAATCAAAGCATTATTCTTTACCTGGCCAGGCAGCTGTTCCCTCTCCCTCTGTTCCTCCCATCTGTACTTTCTTCCCTTCCCTTCCTTCCTCCCTCCATCTCTCCCTTCCTCCTTCCTTTCATATTTTCTTTCATTTTAAGGCAATTGAAATTATAATCTTACACTATTTAGAGACATTCTCCCCATTGGTGTGAGTCTGATACGCCTTCTCAGGGAATGGAGAACATAGATCACAGTTAGAATTTCTCCAAGTATAACAGACAGCTAGTCTGCAGGTGATTCTAATGCAGTTCATGCTTGCAGAGACTTGAGAACAATAGATGTTGGCTTGAGACAGATGCTGATGAACAGGAACAAAGTTTAGGTAGCTGCTATATATCTTAGTGGGGTTTTACTAATGAAAAATAAGTATGTGTATACAGTACATATGTAGAAATGCACACACACATGCACACACATGCAACATGTGTGATTGTGTTATTCACAAAATCTTAAAAGTATTAAAGGAAGACAATTGCCAGAAAATTGCCATTTTAATTGTTTGCAAGCTCCTTTACTTTAGATTCATTAAAGAAAAAATAAAAAGCAAACACCAGTCTCTGGCCCACACTGAGCTCTGCCGTCTGTCTCTTGTCTGGCTCCTAAGAGAGGAGGAACTTTCACACCATCTCATTCTACACATTCTTCCTGTACTACACTCTGTGCAGTGTCACCAGGGCTTGACCTGTAACAGCATCTGGCAGTGTATCTGTTCAATTCTTAAGTTTACTCTTTGTTCCTCTGTCTTCATTGAAAGCTCCTACTTTCTGTCCCTCCCTTCCCTGAGTTTAAGCCCTCACTAAACTAAATTATGAAAATGTAAATGCAAAGGAACCGAATGCTTTAACATTGTTTTCTGGGCTGTGCAGTAGACTCCTAAGGTTTACAATGGATTCTCAGGGAAAGCTGTGGGTTTAGGTACATTTCATTCATTATAGGATGGAGGTCATGGTACTTTCCCTTTTTTCTTAGGAGTTTATTCTCTTATGTCATCCTCTGTAAAGTATTTGTAAGGTTGCAGAGAGCTGTAGGCATCACAATTGGGGCCAGACCAGAGCCAGTGAGCAGTGAGCTGAAACAGCCACACGTGGTCACAAAGCCATGCTTGCCCATGATGACCAGTGTTCTAATGAGATTTTCTGCGATGCTCACACATCCTGTGTTTTGTTTTATTTCATTTTAATTGAAAGCTTAGGAAATGCTTCATGCTTTATAAACACTCTGTTATTTTCAGATCAATCTACTACACTGGAAAACTTAATAAACAGATAGATAATGGTCCTGCTGACTTGCTAGCATTTCTTATTCACATCTCACCAATTTCATGTCCTGCCCACAGATTTTCATCAGTTTGGTTTGGTTGTTCTTATTCTTGTTATTTTAAAGGTATTTTTAGATGCCAATTTTAAGAAAGTTATGCTCCACTGCAAACATAGAGATAAAAAGCAGAGCGTTCCCTGTTATAAACTACTTTGCATTTGGTTGGTTTTGAATTATGTGCAGTCCCTCATGGTTAATGATTTTAGTTTGTTTGTTTTGCAAAAGAAATAAACAAGCAACCAGGATAGAATTATTTTCTCCATTCAAGCCCCCCCCAGCCCAAAGCAGACAAGAATTCTTGGAAGTAATTGCCTCCAGGCATGTGTTCTCTGTGACATTCTGTCTTGTTATTTCTAGTTTCTAATAAACTTCCATAGGTGCAGATGGGCTCTGATGAATAAATATGAACTACTCCACCCAGGATGCTACCATGGCAGGATCTCTTTGCCTTGAGGTTTCTCCATCATCTGCTTTGCAAAACTGAATGAATCTAAATCGTAATTGGAAATGACTAATAATTGATGAGAATGACCAGAGTGGGTGAATTCAAATTGAGGAAGAGTGAGAAAAACTCAGCCAGTTCATTAATACACCTAAGAGAAAAAATATTATCTGCAAGAAATGAAAATAGTTATTCGTTGCCTGTAGAAATAATGTTTAATTTTTTGTTGGTTATTTCAAATTTTACATTTCAAATTTTAATCCTCTTCTTGTTTTCCTCTCCTCAAACTCTCTATCCCATCCCTTCTCGCCCATGCTTCTACGAGATGCTCCTCCACCCACCCACTCACTCCCACCTCACTGCCCTAACATACCCTATGCTATGGATCAAGCCTCCACAGGACCAAAAACCTGCCATCCCATTGATGCCAGATAAGGCAATCCTATGCTACATGTGCAGCTGGAGCCCTGGGTCCCTCCATGTGTACTGTTTGGCTGGTAGTTGAGCTCCTGGGAGCTCTGGGGGGCAGGGGTTCTCATTGATTGATATTGCAATAGGTTTTTTTAAAATACTCAAGGGTGTTATAAAGATGTTACAGGTGTATTTTTTCTTTCTCTAGACAAAAATTAGCACATAGAAGCTACTTATAAGGAAATCGTTAATTTTCTAATGAATAAATATCTGGGTTTTTAAAGACATTTCAGAGATGTGGTAGTAGTTAATAAAGCTGTCCTCACTCCTCTAGAAAATCTTTTTTGAACCCCATACTGCAGAGTCTTACAAATAGATTACCAACCCATTAGAACCACATTCAAGACCCTGAAGGATGCTAATAACTTAAGTTGTAGACAGTAATGACTCTGTGACTCACTGGAAATACAATGACCAATTCCTGTGTATGATAAATTGAAAGTAGGACCCCAGTATTCAGAACTCCTTGCTTAAGGACACGCTACTTTCCATGACTAGAATTTGACAGTTTAATATGGTGTATTTCAGAAAAAGTCAAGTGAAGTAATAGAAAAAGATAAATGACAAGGGCAAAAAGATACTGTTTCAGAGTTCAAGTGTTGGTTGGGAACTAAGACCCTTCCTGGGCACTGAGTGTGTATCTGGTGATTGCTTATTTAAACCATTCTGTGAGCTGTGATCACAGATTATTTAATATAATTCAGAATATGCTTGGATTCCTAGGTGGGAAAACTCAGATTAGAGGATTTTAAATATAAAGAAATAGATGAGAGAAATTTAGGTGCATACATTGAGAAATGGCACATGTTAAGCTGGTAGCAGAAGGCTTTAATCTTCACTGGTTGTTACTTACAGAGAAAGATGATGTCGAATACTCTAATTTTCTACTTTACTGTGGATATTAAGCTGTGGAAGTCTTATAAACTGCTGCAAGTGTGTGACCCTTTCTCTTACCAGCTCTCCAACCCCTGTACTGTTATTTGCAATATTCGCTGGCTAACATGACAAGTGTCACAGAACTGAAATTATTCCTTGATTTTAGGAGAGAGGAGCTCTGAAGAAGGTTCAGAGTTGAGGGAGTGATAGAAGTAGAAAGAAACAGAAACATAGCTAAACAATCACATAGCTCAAGATTTCTCTGGGTTTCCTATTTCTGTATGAAGCATTAAGGATTTGATTAAACGAGGACAGTTAGATTTTATTGCCTGTGTTATTCCACTCTGTCCTTTCCCATAATAACAAATAATTAGAAAATAGCTAAGGGCAAAGAATGTATAAGATCCTGCACTTATTTTTATTTATATACTGTATTTTTTTCTCTATAGTAAAATTATATTAGCTTGCCTGAGATGTATTTGCCTAGTGTATAAAAGACCTATGGCCTGTATGGTAAGAAAATTCTTGTTAATTGTAGCCTGTATGGTAAGGGATAAGGAAACTTGCTAAAACCATGTTTGGATGACCCCTCCCATACTTACACACTTACATAACAATGCATCTTAAATAGAAACAAGGAAAGTAAGCAGAGCAGAAATTGAAGAGGTGAGAAGTGTGCACACGGGAGAACTTATGTGCATGTTTGAATTTAAGTAAATGCTTGGTATGAGCACATTGCATACTGATGCTTAACATGTATATGAGGCTTGATGGGAAGCTAAAGACTTTCTCAGCCCTCAGCAGGTATGTCTGATGGCTATGTGACTATGTGTAATGCTGTGTCAATATGAAACAGCACAGTTAAGATCTGGAAAGGAATTACATGAGAGTACTAAGGACAGCTCAGCCTTGACTTGCATTTCGCCACCAATTAAATATAAAAGTGCTCTCAACCGTGTACCAGAGTCATAGTATGGATCTCACCAGGAATAGTTGTCTCACAATTTCTCAAAAAAAGCCAAGTCAAAAAGTTGGCTGTGAGGAACTTACACTAAATCTCCTCATTAATGAAAATCTGTTTTTAAGGCGATTTGCTTTGGTTCACGGCTTATTTTCAAGATCAGGATTAATATTAATTGTAAATTTATGGTAAGTAGAAATATTTAAAAGGCAGTAGGTTCTCTGTGCCTGGTTTTGTATGTCCTCTGGGGATACATAATTTAGAAGGATGTACTTGCATGGAAGGTATGTACTAGTATGATTGCTGGGCATGCATTTATGAAGTCCAGAAAAGCTTCATGCTTCTAAAGGTTTGCATTTTGAAGTTAAGAGGGATTCCTCAATTAATTGTGAAGATCAGAATAGAGAGTTCAATATAGATGCCATCTTCACATACTCTTTAGTTATTATAACAGCATTGATGTTAAATACTTATTGCCATTTAATGTATACAAGATACAATCTTACATTTTTAATTATCACACAAGACCCCTTTGGCCAAATTAATTACTTTCCTTGTTTTAGATGAAATAAAATGTGACCTATAGAAAAATTAAGAAAAATTTTCAAGAATATATTGTTCTGTTGTAAAGACACACCTTGCACTGCACCCAGAGATGATAGAGTGAGAATACATATCATAAAACATGGAAGTATCTGATTGTATACATTTAAAAGAGGTTGAATAATATACATGGGCAATGAGACATAAGTGTGTGTGTGTGTACGTGTGTGTGTGTGTGTGTGTGTATGTGTAACTTTAAATACCTCTATATATTATTTTAGAGGATGTTGCAAGGATACAAGTAAAAGAATGTTAGCAACTATGTCTATGTCTGTTTTCTGGCTGGAGTTTGATTAATTTCAAGAAACAGAGGTTGCACAATTTCTGATGCCAAGAGTCTATTGATAGAGTATCCAATACAGAAAATATATATATATATATATATATATATATATATATATATATATATTTTTTTTTTAAGAAACTGCAAAGTAAAAACCAACAGTCAAGCCAGAATGTGTGATGAATAGAGAATTACATTCTGATAAATGAATAATGAAGAGTGGCAATATCATGAAGCCAAAGAGTGAAAACTCTTAAGAATTAATGTCAAAATCATCTTGGTCAGCATCCTAGCTCCTAATGGACTAGATTATACAAGGTACCATTTGTTTAGTGAAATTTGTTCTAGATGTGAGGGAAAAAAATGGAGTCAAAAACATATGTGTGAAGTTCATAACAATTCTAAGTACTTTAAAATATAGTGGTATGGCTGGAATTTCTAACCCTAATAAGCCTGTATGAAAGACACAGAATCCATGTATATTAATTACAGGCCATATGCCTAGATTGGACTGATCTAGTACTATACTAACTTATGCTCTGGCTATAAGATACCTTGTTACTTCAAATATCTCCTGGCCATGCAGTCCGCTGTGTCTTCCTCCACTTCTTCTTCATTCCTTTACTTCCCTCTACCTGCCACCCCTTCTCAATCCTCCAATCCCACTTTTCCCCTTCACTGCACAATCACAGGCTCTAGCCTTTCATTGACCAGTTAGAAATGAGGAAAGCATTCATGGGGCATCACCTGAGTATATGATGGTCTGCTTGTTGGGGCCGACCCCTCTTGATGAACCAGTATTAACATTAGAATACAAACCGATTCAGGGCAATCCACTACATTTTCCACTTTTGCTCAATTAAAAAGGATCTTTCTCCTATAATAATAAACAGTATAAAGTAGAAACTATTTTGAAATAAGTATGATAATTATTAAGTTTGAATTAAATTAAATCTTGAACATCTTCAATGCTAAATAACTTAAGTTTAATTGTGAGACTGTAACTATTTAATATTTAATTCCATCAGAGACCTAAAAAGGAAAGTATATTACTTGAATATGCAGGAAACACAGGAATGCAGCTTCCAAAAAAATTATAAAAACAGCTGACTGCCTGGGCAGTCTCAAACCTTTTTGATAATAGTGGAACATCTATCTTTGGCCTTTGAACAGACTTGATGTACTGCAGGAATTATGAAAGACTAGCTTATCCTGTCTTGGCAGAGCTTAGCAATAGACTATCCTGTGTCTATTTGTCCTTTGGACAGCATTTTGTCTGTAGGTAAGTTTAGACATTTTTTGGCCAGCATGGAGGTACTGATGCTCAATATCTTCTTTGAAGTGGAATGCTGTTAGGAACAAAATTGTCTTGTAGTCAAAGGATCATGAAGCTTCCTTTTAGACTCTTCTTCCCACAATCAGAACAAATAGTTTCACCACACTGACAAAAGAAAATGAGTTCAAACTGTATAGCATTTTTAAAATTCATAATCAGAATAAAGATTTTACTTTATTTGTATTAACTTTAAATATAAATCATGTCTAGGTTTCATGTTCTTAGATTTTCTGCCAGTAGGAATATAAGGTCATAAAGGCTCTATGTTTGATCACTGCCTCAGGATATTAAAGACAGAATATGTCTGTATTATAGTTGAAAATCAAATTATTAAACCTTTCCTGCCATTCAAAAGAAATGCAAAGTATGTATTCAATAACTGGATCATTTTCTGATTTTTGAGTCAAAGAGTTGAACCTTGTTACACATAAAATTTATTCCAAATTGGATATTTTATATTAGATCTAAACCTAATCTACATTCGCATATATCCTGTATCAATTTTAAAGTTATCTATATTTTTTCCAATTAGTTTTAAAATGCCCAAACTTTAGCTACAGACAAAATGCTGTCCAAAGGACAAACAGACACAGGATAGCCTATTTTCTAATTTCCTGGGGGAAATTTAGTAATTTCCATTACTAACAGAGTAAAGTTAGAGAAAAAAGGTTATGGTTTGAAATTGTTCAGCTGAATATCCAAAATCACCACTCTTAGACTATGTAAGTTCAGCCCACTAGTAGAGATGATGGAGCTGTAAAATCTAGGACTAAAATATGAAATTAAAATATTTACCTCTTGGAACTACTAGATAAATAAAGTAAATTAATAATAATGTACACAAGGGGAACTCAGCTACAGCAACTTCCCCATCTTTTTACTAGATTAATCAGAATATTACAGGTTATCAGCCTTTTTCTGCCTTATTATAGCCTGGGCACAACTACTTAGTGAAGAAAAATTTTATAGAAGAAAAACATTAAGGTTATGCTATCTTATAAAGAGCCCTTCTATAGTATATTCTCTGAAGTTGGTTTATTAACTTCACATGGTAGGTACAAAATTCATGGCATGTATCTTGCAGTATGCTGTCTCTACTATCTGATGCTTTTCTTCACTCCAGCATTCTGAAGAATATTATTTCTTATCATTCTGTACACAAAAGCTAGGGCATACAAACGACCAAGGAAGTGAAATAAGATCCCTAAGTCAGATGGTAAAGCTAGTCCATGTATTAAAATATTTGTTTTCTTGTAAGATCTCTTTCTAAGAGCTACAGAGCCTAGGAAAAGTTTTATTTATGTAGTAGAGGTATAGCTTAGTACTAAAGTACATCTCTGGCATGCTCCAGCCTATAAGTTTAAGCAATGGAAAGAATAAAACCATTTTAAGATGTAATTTTTGATTCAAATCAGAGATATTTGATTCATTCTTTTGTTGTAAATGGGATTCTCATTATAAAATAGGAGATTAGAGAATTTCATTGTATGACTATTGTTTTGAATGGAGAGAATATTAAATGAGAGAACACACTTACAGTCCTGTGAAGTATAGTGTAACAAAGAATTAGAATGAAACTAGAAGGATTCTCAACATCCTTAATATGGAGAAAGTGTACAGAGTTCAAAAGGAGAATATTATTGCCATTGAGAAACCACTGACCTTCGTACAGAAACTCCCAGCTGGTGCCCAGATTTACAAAAAATGATCTAAGTACACCCAACCTCTAGAGGTCTAACTGTACTAAAAAGCCACCTGATTTTGACCCTCAAATCAGAACACCTTATTACATGCCCACAGCCACTGAACCATAACCCAAACACTATTCTGTCTTATATGATCAGATAACAGCAAACAACAACAAAAAAGTCAGCACTCTGAAAAACATATGTTGTTTGTTTTGTTTTGTTTTGTTTTGTTGGTCTTGTTTTGTTTTGTTTGACATGCATCTGATTATCACATTCTTCATACCCTGCAAAGGCCAAGCATCTCATTAGAATTCTATTCTAAGGAGTCTCTTTATGACGGGCAGATTCATTATCAATCAATATTGATCATTTTTTGACAAGATCATTGATTCAAAACAGTCTTGCATACATTAGAATTACAAAATTATGGTAGAAAATACTTGATAGTAGGCAAAATTATGATAGAGAATAAATTTATTTTTATTATAGTTTTTTTTTCCTGTAAGTCTTGATATCCACTGAACCTTTGCATTTGCTAATATTTTAAAACAAATGACTCAATTATTTCTATATGTGTCAAATAATATGCAGATCATTATATTGTGAGGTTGAGTTGCACTAACAAGCCTGAAGGGCCTATGTGCAGAGGTTAAGGCACCAAATGCTTCAGGGAAGACAGGCTCTGGACCAGGGTAGCTAGAATAATTGGATTCTGATCGTCTATTGCAAAGCCCTGAGGTTCTGCTGAGCAGCTCTGAGGTTGACCACAGGACTCAGGGAGAGCATGAAGCATGTCCTGATCTGCGACTCTGCAGGTTTCTTTTCCACAGGAAGATCTTGAGTATCCTATCCTACAGGGTAATATTTTACTTGACAAAAGGGTCACTGCTTGTTAGGAGGCTTAAAAACTGTGGTTTTCAGAATATCCTAAGAAATCAAATCCTGTGCAGCTGTCAGAAATGTCAGCTTCCTAAACTAACAAGCATGTCCCTGCCTGGTGTGTATAAATAATCATCCTGCGTGCTCAGGGCCTGAGGCAAGTTTTATTTTTGGAGCCCTTTGTATGTCCTCTCTTCCTACTTATTCTATTCTGACACAGAAATGTTCACAAATATGCTCTCGATTGTCAAATGGGTCCCACCACGTTGATATTTTTGTCCTGGGAATTACTATAAGCTTGTTCTAGAACTTGATGCATTTAAGCAATTAAATGTTTCCTGAACCCACACAATCAGTATTCTTCTGGGTTTCCATGTAATGGCCATTACTTCCTACAAGCATCTAGGGAAGCTACTTTATTCCAGTTTCAGTTGCCTGGTCCCTTCCCTCTAATAATATTAAGGGTTTCCTCTTGGTTTATTTTGTTATGCTTATCTGTACTATTCTAGGACAACCACAATTAGAACTGCAGGCACTGTTTGCTATGCTTTTCAATATACCTTTGTATTTCCTCGCTTCTGCACTTTGTCCTAATTCTATTGCTCAACGGATGCTCTGGTCTTGGGCCTTCTTCTCTAGAAAATTAGTTCTGACTACACAAGCCTCATAGGAACTATGTGTTGCTATGTGTGCTACTAACATTTAGGTTATGTCTACCTTTCTTTGTTAAACCTTCTTGAAAACATTCTCAGTGGCAATCCCACAGGTGTGTGTTATGGGTGTTTATAACTCCTGTGTAGTTGGCAATGAAGATTAGTCACTATACTATCCAAAATTTTCTGCTCTGCCTGGATGATGTCCCATCCTAGCCTTCCCTTCATCTCTCTCCTAGTGATTACAGCCATTAGTTCATTTACTTATTTGGCAATTCTCAACTGTTTACCGAACAAGAGCCAAAAAAGATATGTGTGTGTGTGTGTGTGTGTGTGTGTGAGAGAGAGAGAGAGAGAGAGAGAGAGAGAGAGAGAGAGAGAGAGAGAGAGAGAGAGAGAGAGAGAAGAGTAAAATAAGCATCATGGTTCTGTCCTTAAACATGCAAAAACATGTCCTTAAATTCATGCAAAATAGGAGGGATTTTTAAGTATATAGACCAAGGCATCATTAGGAGATTATGACATCATAAAGTTCAGATGCTACAAGGAACGTAGACACTCACTCATTCAAACCTTTTCTTCATCCTGGATCTTGGGAAGACATCACAAAAAGATGAAAAGAATTTTCCAGAGTAGGAGAGGGAGGTGAAGAGGGAAGGTGTAGTATCACAAATGTGTTTCAGGTTGGATGAGGCATTTATTTCCCTACAATTCTATCACTTTGGAGGTTGAGGCAGGAGGATCATGAGTTCAAGGTCATACCTCTGTTAATTGTGAGTTAGAAAACTGCTAAAGCTAAACAAGACCTTGCCCATTTCCCTCAAATATGTTTCATGGTCCAGGACTATCTGCACATTCTGTGAGATGTTTATATTTCTAAAGTATTCCTTACTCTAGACCTGTTAATAACAATTTCGTTGCAACAAAGCTCCACAGTGGATTCATTGGTCACAGTAGAGTTTGAAAAATCTACTCTAAAACTCTCAAATCCTAAACTAAACCCTATAACCCTTAAATTAATCTTTGCAACAGAGAGAATGTATATTTATTGGTAAGACTAAATATTTGTACATGTGTGAACATTAATATTGCTTTCTCTATAGCAGTGCTGAGAAACTTCAATAGATGAAGAGTTCTGAAAATTTATCTTCTTGTAGCACACTGTGTACTCATGTCTTTCAGTATTTCAATAGGCTAATTGTGAACCTGTACCATGAGAGCATTTCACTATCAACTTGAGCCTATAGGTATTTGGTGTATCATGACCCTTGTAAATCAGACCCTTATAAAACTTTTTCTTTTAAAAACACATTTATTTGTTTATTTATTTCTTTATTTGCTTGAGTGTTTCTTATTTATTTACTTACTTATTTAGGTTCATGTCACAATGTAGATCTGGAGTTAAGAATAAAACTTTGGGGAGTAAGTTTTCTTCTTTCATTACACATTCTTAGGGTAGTATACTATCTCTAAATTTGCATCTAAACCTGTTTGCCTTAGTTACTTTTATATTGCTGTGATAAGACTCCCTGATCAAGGCAACTTATAGAGACAGAATTTATTTGGAGCTTATAGATTCAGAGGTGTAGAATCCATGACTGTCATTGCAAGAAGCATTGCAGGAAGCAGACAGGCATGGTTCTAGGGCAGTAGTTAAAAGCTTACACCTTATGATATAACCATGAGGCAGAAAGAATGAACAGAGGACTGTGTGGGCTTTGGAAATCCCAAAGCCTGCCCACTGTGACATACCTTCTTCTACAAGACTTAACACTCTATCCCTTCCCAGACAATCCAGTCCCATCAACAATCGAAAACAAGTTTTCAAATATGTGAGCTTATGAAGGCCATTCTTATTCAAACCACCACACTATTTATTCTCTAGCATCTACAAAAACCAATTTATTTTTATACGCTCTGCTCAGTGACAGTTTATAAATCCAATGAAAATAACATATGAATAAGTGACTAACAGTAATTTGTTTTATAAAAAGATCTTCTAAGGTAGTGTGCGGCTCTGCAGAGATTCCTCTCAGTATCCAATTTCGAAAACTTCACCCTTTTAGCATGTCCAGACAGAATCAACAGTAACACTAATAACATCTAAATCACTTAAAGTTCTCAATTTCCCCTCATACACCAGGAAATCATTCAAGAATGTTAAGAGTTAGTCAGCCACATGGATTAGTGTGAGGAAAGACTAAGGCAAAGGTGATGAAACCCAGGTTCCCTGATCAGCTCTATGACAATTATAATTAAGTGGGACTTCATACATAGGGCTCTAAACTGGGCTTAAATATCCTTATCTATAAATTGGAAGTAGAACAGACAGTGTCTGACTATTTTAAGATTCCAAATGCATTTCATTTATCTGAAAATTGTTAATCCATATGTGGTGCATAATGAAGGAAACACCAGGGTAAGCATAACGTCCAATTAGCAAGCACCAAGTCATTTCCCAGGCAGCTTGAGTTAGTGTCAATGCACACCCCTGCTCCAAGCTGCTTCTCTCAATCATTCTCGTCTAAGTGGCAATTTTTTCCATGTCTAACCAGCACTTGCTTTGACTTGTTGCTGTTGATTTTTTACTCTTAGCTAACTAAAAGATTATACCTTTCCAGCAGCTTATGCCAGATGCTTTCAGCCTGTCTTAGAAATCAAGATGAAAGTGTCTCTCGAAGTCAAAGTCATTGACTTCATCAGCAACGTTTCCAAAATAGCATCTACATACAAACCCTTGCTTGTGAGTTTCTCATGTGCCTATGATGCTGAGCAGGAAGCAAACACAGAGCCTGGTTAGCTGCCTTGCACTCCCGTCAAGTCCTGCCCTCCTTATCTTGGCAGGCTTGTTCTCAATACTGCCTTCCTCAGAACAGCACAGGAACAAGGGCATAGAAGCAAAGTCTTTAGTCTTTCCCTTCCTCTCACTGCAACAGTAGATACTTACGCATTAGCACTTTTGTAATATAATGAAAACCTAATCTACTCCCGACTTGAAGTGGAATAATTTATCAAAATCCTAAAGCAGGAGAAATCCATATGCATTGCTATCTCTGCCCAAACTCAGGAAACTATAAACTTTATCTTCCTTTGTGGCAATTTTTCTCTGGTTTCTCTACCACCCACATGCCCACAGAACATTTGGCATCCGGTGAACATTGATGCTTCACAGACATCTTGTTTTAGCACCATAATTAGCAATAAAATGTTGGTAGTCTCATGGTCTAGACAAGGAAAGTGGGGATGGAGTGTGTATATGCCAGGAGTTGCTGGGTGGGAAGTAGCAGAGGAAGGACTTTGAATTCCATTCTGAATCCCTGCACCCTGAGATTCAGCCCCATTAGGTTTTCTTACTTCTTTGCTAATTCAGATTACATATTAGTATCACAAGCTTAAGGGCAACCCAGTTCTTCACCTATTCAAAAAGAAGTTGCCTAAAAGAGAATCGCTGCTTTGGATTGAATCTCATGTCCTTCCCTGTTACTCTCTTTGTCATTCTCAAAGCCTCGGGGTGTGTGCTGGCTTTGGGTGTTAAGTGTGTCTTATCATTTCAGCATCTTCTATGATGTTGGTTCCCCAATTTTCAATGATGAAGAGCCTTGAGGTTTCTAAAACAGGATACTAAAGGTAGATTCAGTGGTCTGCATTTTGCCGAATCCCATATCTACAACATCACATAAATATTACAAAATCCAGGCAAATGATGGGTCATCTTTTCTATTCTATGAAGTGTGGCATGATCCTATATTTGCAAAATTGTCTGTAAATAAAACTTTTCACCTTTTCCACCTTACAGTGCCTCTCCACAAAATTACTCAATGATATGTCTGTGAATGAGTATTGTTGATAAGACCTGCTACTTTTCTAGCCTAACTCTCCTTTGAGAATCTTGAGGCCAGTCTATATACTCTAACCTGAAATTAGTTTCTAGAATGGAGCTTACCTGAAGGCAGTAAACATCATCTCTTTTTGGTCCCAAAAATTTTTATCATATTTTCTTGCTGACTTAAACAAATATTTTCTTTTCTCCGGTCTAAAGATTTTTTTTTGCTTAATTAGAATAAATATGAAGCCCATGTGTGCCACTTGTTAACTGTGACTTAGACAAGCTATCTATTCACCTATAGTCTGTCTGTTCGGTTCATTGTAATAGAAATGGGGAGAGTTTTTAGTGTTTATGTTATACAATATATGTAAAGATTACAGAGTCAATAGCCCTATCTGGAATGTTTATTTCATAGTATAAGTTAAAAGTTCCCTCTAAATTCTATTCTCAAATAAGCAAATATTTTTAAAGTTTACTAAACTCTCTGGTGCTGCCATTTGCAAATTCTACTTTTGATCAGATGTGTCTCCTCTTCTTTGATGATTTCTGTCTGTGGTGGTTGTATATTCTTGAAATGATCTCAATGACCAGAGGATGAATTTATGTCTACTTCCTAGTAATATTTTGCTTCTTGATAATACACCACCAAAAATGGGTCTTTTTATGAAAATGGCCCTAATCCTACCCACATGATGGATTTGTCTAAAGCTCTTCACTTTGTCTCATGTAATCTACTTGTAACCAGTGGTTCCTGTTTGTAAAGTGGTTGGTTGAAGATAACGTGGCAGTCTATAGCCATGAGACAGTTTTCTGTGAGTATAAAATACTAGCCCATCTGCCCAAAGATGTAGCTGAATGCCATGACCTCATTACCACCACTCTCCACCCAGCTGAGTATTTTGCTTTCATTATTTTAATAATGATGCTAAAGATGCCGCAAGAGCCACACTGAATCTAGAAATTTATTATTCCCATTAGCGATGCAAATCAGAGAAAATGTGTATCAGAGAGGATGGATTAAAGTACTCCTGTGGAAATCAGGCCTGGTAAATATATTTAAAAGTGACTACCTGGATAATGAATATGTAACAGGGCCAGAGAGAGGTTTCAGTCATTAAAGGCTAGGCTTGCCTCCCCAAAATGAGATGAATATGTAACAAAGGAGTGCTATTGTGTGTTATGAGGTGGAGGAGAAAAAGAAAAATAGGAGGTAGAGGTAAAGAAGAAAACATTTCACTAGGGAAATAACAGTGATGTACGAAAACAAATAATCACAAGTATAATAAGGGGGTGGGATGATTTGAACAATCCTTGTGCTTCTCAGATGATTGATAGATTCATATTGTTTCATTGTCACAGAGACAATTTTCAAGAGGAGAAATTGCTCTATCTAATGAGCATGTTTAGAGTCTATTCATTTTAGCTTTGGCACTTTTATGCAAAAAAGGTAACAGACAATTTAGTGTGTGTATGTTGACATGTATATGCTTCTGTGGGGTGTGTGTGTGTGTGTGTGTGTGTGTGTGTGTGTGTGTGTGTTACTTATTTCAAAAATACAGATCTAGATTGGGAAGTCAGTGACCTAAAAGCAACAAATTAACAAACTTGCCAAGATCCCAATTGCATGAAGTTAGCACTTTAAAAGTAACATTTAGATAGAAAACTTCTAAGATTCAGTAGATGAAAAAATAGTCATTGAAAAGTATATATTAATAAAATATGTGGCACAAATTGATAATGGCTGTGTCTAGCATGTGGTGAGCGTAGAAGATTCTACAATGAAGGCTATTATACGTTTAAAACAGGAGCTAATTTCCTCAGGTATCATAATTGGAAGAAACTTCCCAGCTCTGAGTCTCCTTACAAGACTGATTTCATAAAATGGTATCTCTGCCACTGGAAACTTCAGAGGAACTTGAGGACCTTGATACAATGCAATAAGAGCCATAAAGATACCAACATCTAAATCCTCCTAGTCCACAGTGTGAGGCTCCTCCACCTGGTCTATACCTCTAGCTGGCTGAGAACCTGCTGACCTTCTCATTTACCAAGGCTGCCCTGGCTAGTGAAATTAGCACAGTTTACAGAAAGCAAAGACCAAATCATCTATTTCTAGAATGGTCCATCTCAAAACATGTGATCTCACCCCAGCTCCCTTGCTCTTACACTTGCTTTTACTGATGAGACATCCATCTCTTATAGCTCAATCACAGGTTGAGGACTATTTAGGAACCTTGACCTCCTCGTGACTTAGACACTTCAGATTATGTAATCTTCATTCCATATCCCATCTGGTTACCTAGAAAGGCACCCATGAAGTCCTACCTAAGGCTCATCTGTACCCAGGACTCAATTACTATCCTATCTACCCTCTTACTACTATGGAATCTGATCTGGCTTTTTCCTCATGATTTCTGCTCCCTTGGCCATTTTTCCACTCTCAATTCGCACAATTGTCTGTCATTATTTAGCTTTCTACCTGACATATCCTTGCTGTCAAGTACTTCAAGTTCTGACTCTTGTATTTCCACATAAAGCAATATTCTTATCTCTAGAATCTTCCACTTTCTCCTTTGCTATTATTGCTGAGAAGTACAAAAGTATAAATATTTATTGTGTGTTTTGCTATTGTTTGTCAAAACTCATGTGTAACTCTTTGTTTCGAACAGTGTAACTTGTTTTTATGCCATTATGATTCACTGACTGTAATTTTTTTTACTTTAGTAAATGTTTAATTTACATGATCAGAAACTATTTAGGAACTAAGGTTATACTACCAATACTATGGAGTATTGATAATTCTGGCCATATTTACTGATATTCAAGGTTCAAACTTGAAGAAATTGAAGGAGAAGGAAAGAACAGAAGGCTAAAATTTATACTAAATGAGCCCTGAGTTATGCCTGAAGATTTACCCATAATCTACTCATAGATTTTTTTCAGTTATAGGAAGCAATGTGTTTATTTCTTGTTTAAGTGACTTTGGGCTTGGATTCTGTCATTTGCAACTGAAAGAGTCCTGAATAGGATAATATAGTTATTTGCATATATATATTATTTGCTTCTATGCAATCATGTGCCACTTGGGAGAAAAGACTATGTTATGCATTTTCAAAATGCTTTGCACATTGTAAGTGTCCAATAAATATTTATTGAATGAATAAATCTATTTATAAAAGAGCTTAAATTTGGATTGATGCAGCCTTCAGATTTCTTTAGAGTTACCTGGTAAGTGAGTAGCATCACACAACAAAAGTCAGAAAAATAGTCTACATCTTCAGATGGCAATGCCAAACCCTCATTCCTCACTTCTACCCTTCTTTATCTGAGAAGAGAACAGAGTCATCTGAATGGCTTTGTTCTTATTATTAGAAGTGAAAGTCCTAGGTTCCAAATATGACTAATAAGAAGAGAAAAGGAGATAGTGACACTTTCTGTTGTTATTTATTCTTCGTTCTTGATACAGGCTCAAGCCTGCCTTTTTAGATATGATATCTCCATGTAGGACACCCTAGATAACTACAGCAAGAATGAGGCAATTATCTCTATCTTTCTTTCTTTCTTTCTATCCCTGTCTATCTCTGTCTGTAACACACATGGACACACACACACATGGACACACACACACACACACACACACATACACCAAAAACACAGGGATTAAATAGTAATTCAGAAGATGCCCAAGGCATATAACTGCAAAGAAAGATCACCTGGGTTCATCTCATGGAGTGACTATTCTTTGTTTCTATACACAAAAAGACAAGAACACACAGAGAGACAAATCATTTCACTTACAAAAAGGTCTCTTGTGCATGTCTGGAGTCAGGAAAGTCAAAACTACCAAGATCTCTTCCCTAAAGCAGACAGAATGTGGGTAGAAGCAAACAGAATTATCTATTTAAACACAAAGCAGGAAGAAAACCCTGTGCCATCCAAACTGCTTCCTCATTAATTGCTAGTTTTAGAGGCACTCTAGCTTATGTTCTCCTGTCTTATTGCTTTTTGAAAGTATAAGAGGATTTGGGATACAAAGAGCAAAAATCATCTATTTCTTTTCCTATTGGTGTATGTGTGTACTTTAATTATCCCTCTTGAGATAGCTCCTTAGACCATTGCGCCTTCGGTCTCTTGCTTGCTGTTCTGTTTTTGACAGCAAGCTTTCATTTTCAGTGGCTGCCTATTTTGTTTTGTGTTTAGTATTTTGAAAGGTAAGAGCAATTAGAGTAACCACCAAACTTCCCATTCTGACCAGATCTGAAGAGGCTCACCTGCTTATCATTAGAAGGAACAGAAAGTGAAGGAGGTTTTCTCTGGGGGTCCAAGAGCTCCTGCTGCTCAGGGCAGAAGCAGAAATGGAGTTCTGGACTGCTTTTTGAATGCCACACACTGATTCGATATTCATAGATTTCCCTTTTTTTGAAAACATAACCAGGTTACTGCCAAGACAACGCCAACAATGATGATAACTAAGTCAGCTGAGCTTCTGAATGCTCACTAAGAAGCAATCCGCTTCTTATATCACGAAGAATAGCAACACTGCCTCTAACAGCAAGTGCTAAATAGTCAACATTTGGTTCACCTGCCTGTGGAGACAAATATCTTTGAAAGATATTGATGCATAGAAACTAATCCAAACCTCACTGTGTTAAGCATGCAACATTATCCTTAATTCAAAACAAGAAGCATTCTTAGAAAAACAGAGCTTTCATTCTAACAGGTTTTCCTGGTAATGTGGCAGAGACAGAGAAGGGAATGCTGTGAAATAATCTGCGCTATTAAATGAATGCATGTACAATCTCAGTCAAACTTGGACTGCCTCACAGGGAATTGAAGAAGCACATGTGCTGTCAAGACGCAAAAGCTTTACATAGGCTCTAAACTGCAAAGATGCAGGCTAGAAAGTAAATTTATACAGCAACTAGAAAAAGAAATCATGATCTAGAGTGGCTGTCTAACATTTTAAATACTTAGAACATAGCATATTTGATTTTAATTTTCTTCTGATATTAAAATAATGTGAAGTAATCTAGAACAGAATAACCAGAGCATGGTATCTCAAGTACCATTCTGACTTATCATGATGAAGGAGTTGGATTTCCTATTACCTTTTTTCCCAGTGTGCACATTTATGTTCAGAAGTTAATCACATACATTAAGTGTGCACTAAGTATTGATTCTATAGAATCGATTGAATTAAGAATGACATTCAAATTATTCCTACATGCTTATTACTGTATAGCTTTTCAATACTGTTCAACGATAGCCTATAACTGGGTCTTCCTGATTTTACTTCCTTTCTCCATCACCATCATAAGATGAGCTCAGAGAAATGATGTGAAACTAAAACCTCATTAAGTTGACCACTCTCTCAGATCTCTGCCCAGCGTGCTTTGGTGGTCATTAGACTTGGACAAGACCTAGGTAAGGGCAGCCTTATGCTTGGTCTTCTAGCAGGCCTAATCATAGGTAGGGTGCATCTTAACTGTCTCTAGTGTTCAGAACACATGGTACAACCAAAAACAAACTGAGGTTACAAGCTTCCCTTCCCTCCTTCCTTGCATCATGATCTTGTTTAGATACTTTAGCCTGAGAACCCTTCTGATGTCCTGCACTATTCTTCTCATCACATTGTAGCAAATTAACAGACACTGGCTTGTTTAAATGATAGTCATTTATTTTCTCAGACGTGTAAATTCTAAAGTCCTAGTGAAGTTGGTTACTCATTTAGTTTCTGGTAAAATGTCTTCTTGCCCTCTGGAATACTACCTTCACGACATGTCTTTGTGGGGATCTGTACACTAGATCTTAAAGTACTTTTCAAAGTTCCTTGTGTTAAATGATCTGTCTCCACTGATGTGCTGTCGAGGGTTGGTGAAATGTTTAAGAGTTGGGCTATACTGTGGTATGTTTTTCTTATTGATCATGTTCCAACAAGGAACTATAGGGCTGTACTTTCAAATGTTATCCCTTTTCCACATCTCGCCTACAGAACCCCCTATCCCATCCCTCTTCCCGAAGCCTCTATGAGGGTACTCACCCACTCACCCACCCACCCAACCACTGACTGACTGACTGACTGACTGACTGACTCACTCACTCACTCACTCACTCACTCACTCACTCACTCTCACTCCTGCCTTCCTGCCCTGAAATTACCCTACACTGCAGCACTGAACCCCCGCAGACTCAAGGGCTACTCCTCCCACTAATGTTCAACAAGGTCATCCTCCATCACATGTGTGGCCAGAGCTTTGGGTCCCTCCATGTGTACTCTTTGATTAGTTGTCCAAACACCGGAAGCTCCAGGAAGTCTGGCCAGTTGACACTGTTGCTCCACAGATGGGGCAGCAAATCCCCTCAGTTCCCTAAGTCCCTTCTCCAACTCCTTCATCTAGGACCCTGCACTCAATCCAATGATTGGCTGCGAGCATCCGCCTCTGCATTTGTCAGACTCTGGCAGAGCAAGAGACAAACATATCAGGCTCCTTTCAGCAAGCACTTCCCAGCATCCACAATAGCATCCGGGTTTGGTGAATGTATATAGGATGAATCCTTAGGTGAGGAGTCTCTGAATGGCCTTTCCTTCTGTCTCTGCTCCACACTATGTCTCCATATTTCATCCTATGAGTATTTCATTCCCCCCTCTAAGGAGCACTGAAGCATCCACACTTTGGTCTTCCTTATTCTTAAGCTTCGTAGGGTCTGTGTATTGTATCTTGGGTATTCCGAACTTTTGGGCTCATATCCACTTATCAGTGAGTGCATACCATGGTTCTTTTGTGACTGGGTTACCTCACTCAGAATGATATTTTCAAGTTCTATCCATTTGCCTGTGAATTTCATGAATTCATTGTTTTTAATAGCTGAGTGGTACTCCATTTTGTATATGTACCACATTTTCTGTATCCATTCCTCTGTTGAGGGACATCTGGGTTCTTTCCAGCTTCTGGCTATTGTAAATATGGTTGCTATGAACATAGTGGAGCATGTATCTTTATTGCATGTTGGAGTGTCTTCTGGGTGGGTATATGCCCAGGAATGGTAAAGTTGGGTCCTCGGATAGTACTATGTCCAATTTTTTGAGGAACTGCCAGACAGAGTTCCAGAGTGGTTGTACCAGTTTGCAATCTCTCCAGCAATGGAGGAGTGTTCCACTTTCTCCACATCCTTGCCAGCATTTGCTGTCACCTGAGTTTTTGATCTTAGCCATTCTAACTGGTGTGAGGTGGAATCTTAGGGTCCTTTCGATTTGCATTTCTCTGCTTCAGTCTGTATTACAGAGCAATAGTGATAAAACCTGCATGGTATTGGTGACAGGCAGGGAGATCAATAGAATAAGAAGACCAAGAAATGAACCCACACACCTCTGGTCACTTGATCCTTGACAAAAGAGCTAAAACTATCCAGTGGGGGGAAAAAAAGACAGCGTTTTCAACAGATGGCGCTGATTCAACTGACAGTCATCTGTAGAAGAAAGCAAATTGGCTGATTCTTATCTCCCTCAAGTTCAAGTGGATCAAGGACCTACACATAAAACCAAATACACTGAATCTAATGTAAGAGAAAGTGTGGAAAAACCTGGAACACATGATCACAGAGGAAAATTTACTGAACAGAATACAAATGACTTATTGTCTAAGATCAAGAATCAACAAATGGAGCCCCAGTGTAGGGGAATGCCAGGACAGGGAAGCTGGAGTGGGTTGGTTGGTGAGCAGGGGGAGGGGAGATGGAATAGGGGGTTTTTGGAGGGGAAACCAGGAAAGGGGATAACATTTGTAATGTAAATAAAGAAAATATCTTTAAAAAAAAGAATTGACAAATGGGACCTCATAAAATTGCAAAGCTTCTCTAAGGCCAAGGACACTGTCAATAGGACAAAATGGCAACCAATAGATTGGGAAAAGATCTTTACCAATCCTACATCCAAAAGAGGGCTAGTATCCAATATATACAAAGAACTCAAGAAGCTAGACTCCAGGGAATCAAATAACCCCATTAAAAATAGGGAACAGAGCTAAACAGAAAATTCTCAACTGAGAAAACTCAAGTTGCCGAGAAGCACTTAAAGAAATTCTCCTTCATTTTAAAGAATTAACTTTGATAAAGTAATCAAGAAGCATTGAACCAATGAGTAAGACAGAAAATATGAATAGTAAAAGTCTGAGTGTCGAAAACTATGTTCTTTTTTTTTCTGTACTTTTATTTATTCTTCTCATACAATATATTCTGAACACAGCCTCCTTTTCCTCCACTTCTTCCAGTCCCTCTACCACCATCTAAACTCTTCCCCATATTTACCAGTTTTTCATTTCTATTCAGAAAAAAGCAGCTTTTCTAAGGATATCAACTCCATAAAGTATAAAAAGATGCAATGAAACTAGAATGAAGCCCTCAAAGCAAGGCTGGAGAAGGCGAACAAGTAGGAATAAAGGGGTCCTAAGAACAACTAAAAGTGTCATAAATACACCCCACTTCCACTATTAGAAGTCCCACAAAAACCCAAGCTAGACAAACAGAACACATATGCAGAGCGCCTACCACAGCCTTATACAGACTCTGTGATTAGTGCTTCAGTTTCTGTAGCAGAGTTAACAATTAAGTACCAAAAAATCAACTATTAGAAGTATCAAAATATCATATTATTCCAACCTAATGAGACATGGTCTCACTTTGTTAACTAGAATAGGTTTAAACTTGTGAGCTCAAGTGATCCTCCTTCCTCAACTTCCCAAGTAGATGAGGGAACAACAGAAGTACACACTCTCTCAACTAAAATACCATTCTTGAAGAGTTTGCAGTAGAAGTTTTGTCTTGATGGAATTGATGCTATCTGCTAGAGAACTAATATAATAGAAGAGCTAATTAAAGATAAAAGTTACATGAATGAAAGATAATTTATAGTAATTAAAACTTCATTTTCAAGAAGACAGTTTGATTTTTACATTACATGATTTAAACTGCTCCGTGGAAAGTGACAGAAAAAAATTGGGCATACACTCAAAGAATATTGAAAGCACATGGGGGCTATTTCATTTCATGTCTGAAAGTTTGTCTTACTGGTAACCTCATCTTTTACAACTATAGGTCATCCATGTAGCACTGGTTTGAGGAATACTTGTGAGATCAACCAGAATCCTACAGATCTAGAGAAAAAAATCAATATTTCTTTTCAAAATCTAAAAGTGGTTTATTCTCAGACAAGGCATGATCTCAACAGAACTAAATAGACTTGATATTAGAATCCTTACTAGTTAAAACATAATTGTTGAATCATCATCCAGCACATGATGAAAGGAGCCAAACAGAGCAATGGGATAGAACCTGGCTCCTTGGAGTTCCACATCAGAGCTATAGAAGAAACAGTGAGAGTCCAAGACTCTCTCGAGACAGGGAAGCAGTTCTTATTTGTTTATAGTTCTTTCAATCAATGCCAAGGTAAGGGCAGACTGCACCTCCATGTTGTTGTACAAAACCAAGGATATCCTTCGTAGTCTCCAACTCACAGATTCCCAAAACTGTAAGACTGATGGTTCTGAAGACTTCAGAAAGGACAGACCAGAAGAGAAGGCAATTTACCTTACTACGAATAGAAAATAAAATAAAGTTTTAAAAAGTTTTTGCATCCTTATTGTCTATCCCATTGTCGAGAAACAGAAGTTTACATCACTTTGGTAACTGAGTGGTTCCTATATAACTGAGCAGATATTATGTTAAGGAACTAAGTGTTCTCTTTTCTTCTAGCTCTTAGAGCAGCCTCTCTTTCTCCATGTATTGCAGGACATCTATGCATGAGATATATGTCAATAGTGTGACACTACTATTTATAAGGAATGAAAATCTATGTATGCAGTTGGCTGTAAAAGGGCAAGGATGTAAGTCCTATCATCAGATTGTAGAAACATGTTTTGTAATGTGTGTAGCCTATTTGTATTAGGTACTCAAGCGCCTGAGATAAAGCACTATCTTTTTTCAGTCTGATAGCGCAAAAGATTAATAGACAATAGATTTTAAGCTTAAAGTCTCATACAGCTTACTGTATGTTGGTAAACTGCAACCAGTTGGTCAGCCAAGTGAATGCAGAGTTCAAAAGATAATCTACATATAATGTGTATTTGTGAGCAGTAAATTCGAATCCATTTGCTATCTAAAGTTGATTAAATATAAACACAACCCACAGGCCAGTGTAATTGTTCAACAGGTTCAGAGGCTTGCTGCTACAAAGAGGAAGAAGGGTTCTGCTTCTTCGAAATTACTCTTTGACTACAGCATTTGTCTCCTACTGTATATGCAGGTATACACATACACAAACACAAATATGTAAGTAAATGCACAAACACTTTAGAAATACAACCCAGAAAAGCAAATTATTCATTTGGATGAGACTGTTGACTTGAAACAGGAGAAAGGCAGATATTTAATAATGATAATGATAATAATAATAATAATAATAATAATAATAATAATAATAAACACAGTTAACAGAATAAGCATAAGAAAATTTTGGATTTTCAGTAGCACAAAAGATCCATGGAAAAATTAAGTAATAAGAAAAATATAGGATACAACAAAAATTTGGTAGACTATTTTCTCCAAACTGGTGGAAAGTTTGACACAAGAATGAAAAGAAAACTGTCAAACTTAAAATATTAACTGGGTAATTTGAAACAACAGTTTTAAGCATTTAATCTAATAATATGGTAGGAAAACTTTAGAAGGGATTACATAATGAAACTTTTAAGAGTTTAACTATGAAGGTCAAATCTTGCAGTGAGAAAAATGAAAAAGGTGACACAAAGCCAGTGTTGCTTTCCAGCATGCTACTCAGCACTTCTGTTTACCAGAAAGAAATGGAAACTTGGGTTAGAAACAAAGTTGAAATAAGCCTTATGGAATTTTATGATGGCTTGGTCAAAACTAGCTTTCCACAATAAAATAGAATCAATACTAAGGCAACATTCTTATCCTTGTTGACTTTAACTGTCAACTTGACACAGAATATAGTTGAGAAGTGAGTTTCAATCAACTGCCTGGATCAGATTGACCTCTAGACATATCTGTGGGCATGAGGAGAGGGCCGTCATGGTTGTTTGTTGACATAAGAAGGACCAGATCACTGTGGGTAGCACCATTCCCTAGGCAAGTAGTCCTAGTATGTGTAAGAAAGCTACCTAGTGTGTGTCTACAAGTGAGTCAGCATGCAACATTTTTCTATGGTTTCTGCTTCAAGTTCTTGCTTTAGATACCCTGATTTCATTACTCCTTCAATGATAAACCATAACCTGTTAGTTAAAGTGAACTTGTATATTCTAAATTGCTTTTAATCAGAGTTGTTTTTTGTTTGCTTTTTTTGTTTTGTTTTTTTGTTGTTGTTCTTTTTCATCTCAGAACAATAGGGACAAAACTAGAATATATATTTAGCAGTTCACTGAAATTGGGGTATTCATTAAAACTAAGAAAATATAAATAGATGGAATGATCAAATGCCAAGATCTTAATTAGTGACTTCCTTCTTTGCTATACCAGAAGTCAATAAATGATGAACAATATTCTCATGTCTAGTAGAAAATACTATTTTTGAAATATATCTTCACTTACATGAGGTTTCTTTATTTCTATCCCAAAGATATCTTTCAGATATTCAATGACAATAAGATGCACCTTTCAAAGATATACCCATTGCCTGACTCTCTCTAGTGAGGCTAGCTTTCCTGTTTATACCACCTCTCAATAGTCCAATTAAAAACCTATCAAGGGATTAATCCTTTGATTAGATCAGAGCCCTCAGGATCCAATAATTTTGCAAACTCCTCCCCTTTGAAAAGCACATGTGGAATGTGTTGCATCTGATATATCAAATCCACATCAGATTAACAATTAAGTATGTTCTATACATGAAAATGTAATGATAATGAGGAGAAGATATAGAAAGACTGTAAACATTCTCATTTCTAACTGGAGGAGCATTTGCTGCCAGTTGTAGGAGCATGGCTCTAGGTATAGAGAGAGCTGTTTATCTATTAGTGGTGTATTGCTCTGTAGCAAGTACAGTGAGATGTTTGACATCTGTTAGGTTTGATGACAATACTTTTCTGTTTTCTGTTATAAATTTATTCATAGTTTTCCATATGTTTGTCCTATTTTATGTTTTAGACGATTAGTCTTGGAAGTTGTAAAGATAATCACTGAGAAGAATTGAAAGTAAATTAGTGCCCCTTAAAAAGAGAACAGGGGATACCAAAAAATGTAAGAAAGAAAACATTGCAAATTACAGAAAAATAAGAGAATGAACTAGAACAAAATTTACTCCAAATCAAGATGACAAAACTACAGTCTTTGCTCTATCTTGAACATACCTATAGTGAATTCTACTTTTGTATCTGTCAACACTAAATATGAATTCCTTATTAATGTGTGCCTGGGACCATGCTGAATGCTGTCTTTCATGCTTTCAATATTTTAAGTTCCCTAGTTCTCATGTCATCTCAGAAAGAAGCAGTATTATTATCTGGAATTTTTTTCACTGACTGAATGAATAAAATAATTAAGAGGTAAAATGTGTTTTTAAAAGATGAAATGTTCTAGTAGATAGTCACTCCTTTTGTCTGAAAACCTAAAAAAAGGGAACCAGTTATTAAATGTTAACATTGTACTAAATATAATATTAAGCAAAAATCATTGAATGCTATATAGAGATTGATTTTTATGCTTCTAAAACAATTATATGATGAGTGTTTAACTACACATTACAAAAACTGAAATAACTGAATGAAAATGTCAGAAAGTGCTATGGAGGAACTCGGTGTGTTCCTATCTTATTCTTCGACTGAAAACCTATCTATATACTTGACAGCATGAAGAGGTTAGCCCTTTAGGAAGTGAATTCATCACAAGGGCAGCCACCAAGATGATAAAAGAGACCACAGACTGCTAGTCCATTCCATAATGTGAACATGCAGTGAAGAAGTGCCACTGTCAATCAGAAACTGGGTCCTCAATCACTCAGTATTGAACCTACCCAGTGCCTTGTGGACCTCTCAACCCTGTGAGAAATCAATTCCTGGTGTTTGTAAGCCTCCTACTCTGTGATCCTTTGTTACAGAAGACTGAACACACAGATCAAAAGACCATAAAATATCAGACAAACTTTTAAATCTGTTTGGCACTTTCAAAGGAAAGACAAAAGACAGCAACATGTAAAACATTGTTTAACCTAGAATTTATAGATGAACTTTTTGATTCAAATCTTTGAAATTCATACAGGTTTGCAAGTATGACTGTGAACTTTACTTGAAACACAGTACTTCTATCATATCCTTGGAAATTATTGTCTTCACAATGAGTGTATACACGTGTATATATCCTGTTTCACAAAACTATAAATGTACATGTAATAAAATAATAAATTTTATATGTCCACTACAAGAAACTATTTCAAATTTATATCCATAAGATAATTTCCAAAATACCCTTAGATATACATTTCCATAAGTAAAAAATTTGAGTCACTCCTTTAAATTTTTATTTTACATATATTAAGTGTTTTATGCATAGATATGTACTGTGTTCATGCGGTGCCTGCAGAGGCCCCTAAAGAATATCATATTTAAGGGAACTGGAGTTACAGGTGGTTGTATATAGCTATGTTGATGCTGGGAATCAAACCAAGGTCCTTTGGAAGAGCAGACAATGCTTGTAACTGTGGAGCCCTATCTCCAGCCCCCATGGTTTGAATTATATGTAAATTGCTTATGATATGCTTGGCTGTGTACAAATAATATTCATACTCTAAAATAATGGAGATCATAATGCTTTAAGGTTTCCCACAGAAGGGAAACTCAGACTTATTACCAACATATATGGATTGAATTAACCAAGCAATAATGTACTTTTTTTTTTCAAAAGATCAACTTCCTAAATAATGCTATATTTTAACACATGTCTGCAATTCTATTGTTCCTTCATCTGGCTTGGCACAAATGCTTTTATGTATTGAGCCATCTTAATCTTCCTTATGATATACTTCTAACTTTGTATCATGTGTGTATATGTGATGCACTGGTATACATGGATGTATGCAGGATACAATGCAGATTAAGGATGTATGAGTCCGTGTGTGCATGTGTGCAGAGGTCTGGCATTGTTGTCAGGTATCTTCCTTAGACATTTTTAACCTTTGATACTGAGAGAGCATCTGTTGCTACACTCAAAGCCTGCCATTCTGGTTATTCAGGTTAGCCAGCTTGCTCTTAGAGTCACTGTCTCCACCTGTCACTTGCTAGTATTACAGGGCAGCTGCCTACTGACTGAGGCAACTGGAGTCCCACACCCTACTCTCATTCATGCAGGCACAGCCAGTGCTGTACTTGCTAAGATGTCACCCCAGGACAATGTTGAGTACTATCAAAAATCTTTGTCTTTTACTTTTAAATATTTTTCATTGAAGTGGAATTACCACATCTTGTATCTTCCTTCCATCCCTCTCATGTTTCTCCTAGGAACCCTCTCCCTAATCCTTTCCACACTCCCTCCTCAAGTTAATAGTCTTTCTTTTGATGACTATTGATGTATACATATATAAGTGTATATGTGTATACACAAATCTATAAATACAGCTTGCTGATCCAGTTTCATTGTTTGTGAGTATGACTTCAGGCTTACGGTTCAGCACCGGGCAACCAAAAAGGAGGCTCATCCTTGGGAGAGGGTGCTTTTCCTCCCAGCAGTCACTACTTGTCTGCAGTTCTTTATCAAGTGGGGCCTTGTGGTTATTTGCCCTCTTCTATATTAATATGTTCATTGATATTGTCATTTTCTGGTCTTGTCTATTCAGCAACATCTTGGAGAGACTGTTTCACCATAGACTTTTCTAGTATTTTGAATCTTACATTTCTACCCCTTATTCCATGGATGTCCCCTGAATCATAGATGGAGGAGCTGTGACAAAGATTCATTCGAGAAACTAGGCTCCTCATTACCTATTTATCTCTGCATAGTGTCCAATTGTGGCTTTCTCTGGTGGTCTCCACTTGCTTTAAGGACAGGATTCTTTAATGAGGATTGGGGCTACATTTATCTGTGGGTATACCAATAAGATATAGGATGTAGTAAGGAATGATGCTGGTCTAGCCAAGTGGCAGTAGTAGATTCCTTCCTAATGTGTGATCTGACTGTCTCTGGGAAGCTAGATATGGTTTCTATATCAAGTATGGTTTGCTTCCCATTGAGTGGACCTTACTTAAGGTATAATTGAAGAGCTGTTTGTTACTAACATGTGAGTGCCACTTATTGAACCTTACAGATATTTTGCTATGCTAATAGCTGTCATGGTTTATAGGTGATACAACTGAGTAGGACTGTTTAATTTCCTCCCTCCCTTGGCATCTTGTATAGTATTTTTGGTACAATGTAGGCTATATAGCTAAGTGAGTAGTGTTTTAAGCCAATAAGTACTTACTCAACCCCTGGGAGGCCAGTAAAGGCCACTTAGTTAGTCTATATTGTTTGTGGTATCTCTTGGACTACTCTGTATATCTTATATTTTGAAGAACATTATTGCATCCTATACAGGACATGTAAGATTTTGAATATGAATCTCTTAGAAGAGGAATACGCTGACATGGTATTTTTAGTATAAAAAATAATAAGAACAAGAAAGAAAACAAATATGATTCCCACAAAGAAAAATATCAGTCAGTAACTTATTTAAAAACTGAGAAATTTGGAGCATAATTGTCTCTATAAGGATTTAAAGTGCTGATATTATACATTAAAGCATTTTAAGAATGTTTATAGCAATGTTCACAAGGCTTATAAACCAATTTAGCATTGTCTTAGATTCAGATTGCATGGAAAATAAGGTTTCCATCTTTAAGAATATAAAACCCAGGAAGGGTAATGGATGAGAGTTTTATGCTTATGAGCATAAACTGTGATTGTTTGCTGTGCCTCAACAGTGAAGAAATCATTCAGGGTTTCAGAGCAAGACACAAAACCCTGGGGAAGCCATTAAGAATTCAGTATTAGCAGTTCATGGAGGAAAATGGATTCCACTTACTAAAATGATTTTAAAATGTTTTCCATAAAATGCAAATACCACCACACCGTGAAGACAGATGCTTTAGGTAGGCTGTATTTGAGTCAGTATTTGTATAAGAGCAATGTGTTATTTTCAGTGGTAGTCAAATATATATGTCTCATGATGGAGGGTTTGTGATAAACTTTTGATGAAGGAGAAAAGCAAGAGTCTGAAGGATGTGTAAGCAAGAGTTCTGAAAGCTTCTTTCCACAGTACAGAGCCTGCTATAGCCTGTGCCTCACACTGGGCTAAGATGAGGATGTGGTCCATGGTAAAACATGGTAGAAAGATTTTGAGACTCACATCATCTTCAGAATCTCTTTCCAGATATTGTGATGCTCCCAGAGAAACCTTGAGAATTACTGTGACCAAGATGTTCCCAACTTTGGCATAATGCTCCAAATTTCCCATATCTGTATTTACTAGGAAAGAAAAAAGAAAAGAAAGTCCGCATATCAATAGATTTCCAAGAAGATGGAAGGAGAGACCCCTGGTCCTGGAAAGACTGGATGTAGGGGAATGCCAGGACAGAGAAGCGAGAGAGGGGGTTAAATGGGGAAAAAAGGGAGGGAAGGGGGCTTATGGGACTTTCGGGGAGGGAGGAAATGGGAAAAGGAAATGATTTTGAATGTAAATAAAAAAAATTAGAAAATAAAATAAAATTAAAAAAAAGAAACAAATGTTATGAAGAGTGAAAACTAACAACAAATAAAAAGAATCATTCACAGCCATGCCATGTTTACTACCCTCAAGATTGTTTCCTTCTCCAGTTCCCATTTTCTCCCTTTTATATCTGCTCCCATTCCCTTCTAGTCCTCCCAGTTTTGATAACTTGAAATCTCTGGAATATTAAGAAATTCTGGAATATTAATCTTTCTTTGGAAAATTACTAATCTCTGTTTAGCAAAAACCACTGAATATTGCATGAAGTCCTTAGCTTTTCAGTCACTTTTCTATGCTATTGAAGCAGGGCAAGTGCCCCATCTCAATTGGTTCCTGTCTTAGCTTCTGGTGACCATTCTTTTGCTGTGAAACAGCTTGTCAGAACAAGACTGAAATCAAGATCTTGAAAGGTGGGATGACAGAGGAAGCAAATACAGAGGCAGATCATGGATTGGATTCCACATTGTTGTTTATTATTATCTTTCTAATTATTTAGATGGTACTTAGTAAATAAATACCTTAAAAGTCTTTCTATATCCATTCCTCCATTGAGGGACATCTGGGTTCTTCCCAGCTTCTGGGTATAATAAGTAAGGCTGCTACAAACATAGTGGAGCATGTGTCCTTATTACATGCTGGAGAATCCTCTGGGTATATGTCCAGGAATGGTATAGCAGGGTCCTCTGGTAGTATTATGTCCAATTTTCTGAGGATCTGCCAAGCTGATTTCCAGAGTGGTTGTACCAGCTTGCAATCCCACCAGCAGTGGAGGAGTGTTCCTTTTTCTCCACATCCTTGCCAGCACCTGCTGTCTCCTGAGATTTTTATCTTACCCATTCTGACTGGTGTGAGGTGAAATCTTAGGATTGTTTTGATTTGCATCAGGAGCCTGATATTGCTGTCACCTGGGATGCTCTGTCAGTTTATGGCAAATACTGAGAGTGACACTCTCAGGCAATCATTGAACTGAGCACAGGGTCCCCAATGGAGGAGCTAGAGAAAGGACCCAAGAAGCTGAAGGGGTTTGCAGCACCATAGGAGGAACAACAATATGAACCACCCAGTACCCCCAGAGCTCCCAGGGACTAGACCAACAACCAAAGAGTCCAAATGGAGGGACCTGTGGCTCCAGATGCATATGCAGCAGAAGATGTCCTTGTTGGATGTCAAAGGGAGGAGAGTCCCTTAGTCCTGAGAAGGCTAGATGACCCAGTATAGGGGAATGCCAGGACAGGGAAGCGGGAGTGGGTGGATTGGTGAGCAGGGGGTAGGGGATGGGTTAGGGGGTTTTTGGGGTAGGGGGGAACCAGGAAAGGGGACAACATTAGAAATGTCCATAAAGAATGTATCTAATAAAAAAGTCATTCTATCCATTCAGAAGGCTTCAGTTCTTATAATCACTTAGTTCTTAAAGTAAATGTAATTTTGAAAAAAAAATGGACATTTCTGTTGGATAATAATTTCCTGAGGATGAAGAGAATGAAATGAACAGAAAATAAATCAGAACTTTTAGTAGCCCATCTCTATTGGTCTGTCACATTCTCTGTATACCTGAATATGACACTGTGTATGTGTGAATCTGTCTTTATCCCTCCTTTTGTTAATCTCCATTGCCTGCCTTCCCCATCACTTTTTCCACCACAAGAAAGACAGATTGTTGGATATACATTCTAATAATATTTTTCTATTAGAAGCACTATGTACAGCCCACCCAGAAAGACATCAGTCCAGGAGAACTAGCACATATATGAGTCACAGTCCAACATGCATGCTGTCACCTGACATTGCAACCTCATATGTTCTCTGCAGAGCCACATGTCACCTCAGAGCTTAATACTGCACACTTTTATATCCTTAGAATAACCCAAGGATACAGATTTGATTTTCAAGGGTAACACAAGTCAAAGCCGCCCTTATTTTATGTCAACCTATGCCTTATGTAATATGACCAGAAAAGAAAAAGAAAATTTTCAGACTTGTCAATAAAGGGAAACAACAAAAAAATTAAAACTACCTTTAAAAATGCCTGAGAATGGAAAATAGGTTAAGGAGAATTATATCATACCCTGAAAACCATGATAAATAAGACAATTTGAGTATTTATCTTTCTGCAGTCTGAAGAACCATAGCAGGAATCTTTGTAGTTTGGTGCTATAGGGTATCATGTGCTATCATGTATAGAAAGAATTTACCATTAAGTCTGCTAGACAAAACTGTAGGAGATTGTGAGTTTTTTCTTTTTCTGTTTTGTTTTCTTTAGTCTTGGCATTTTGGAACCAGCCTCCTGCTGAAGTAAATTTGTCTCCAATCACAATCCCAGGTGGGTCACCTTACTCACAGAAGGACCTTTAAGGGTAATTCACATGGTCAGTGGAATGCCTACTTGCATGGGAACTTATCACTCTTCCTACAACAATGTTTGTCATTGTTCACAAAATGACCATGACACTTAGCCCCTTATCAGTTACTTCTACATCCACAGCTGAAGGCCAGTTGCAACATCCCATCACAGCCACACCTTCTTCACTACTCTCAAGATTGTTTTCTTCTCCAGTTCCCATTTTTTCACTTCAATATCTGTTTCCATTCCCTTCTAATCCTCCCAGTTTTGATAACTTGAAATCTCTGGAATATTAAGATATCCCATCTCTCATCTGAGCTCTTTAAACTTTGGAGCTTTTGAACCAAATGAGGAATGGAATTTTAATATTACCAAAACAATTTAGGTATCCTAGTAACAAAGTTGACTCATGGCTATAATACTGTACAGCATTGTATAGCCTCTTAAAAATGATAACAAAGTTCTAGATTTCAAAACTTGACCAGAATCTAGTTTTTGAGCAATGTGAATGTGCTCCTGTACACACATGTACCTTTATTCTCTTAACTTTTGTGATCATTATATCACTCAGAATAATATGTTATTAGATCCCACCTTTGATAGTCAGTCATTATACTTGCAGAGGACTGGAGAAGTTAAAATGTGACACTATTTTAAACTTTACTGTTCTTCAAATAGCTCACATGCAGGTACTGGGAAGAACAATTACACTTCTCATCAAAATGATGTGTACAGAAGCAATCATTTTTGATGTGAATTTTTCACAGAAATTTTCAATTAAGTTTGAGATAACTATACTCTCTATGTTTCAAACTGCTATTACCAATATTTAAAATGAATTAATGTCAATACTGTTGCTAATGTTGTTTACATATAAATCGATCTATGCATACTGAAGAGAACTTTAGTTATTCCCTGATTGTTTCTCTGTAGCACTGAAATAAATCATCCCATTCAATCTGATTAGTGGAAGGCAACAAATCTCTTGTTTATAGTTGATGATAACAGCAGAAGCAATTATTATTTATTGAGTGTCTATTATAGTCTGGCAGCGTCGTAAGTTTTCAGGATTCAGTGTGTTAGTTAACTTATAGATTTCATGTGTTGTCTACATATAAACGTTACAAAGAGAAGTAACTTCCACAAGGTTAATCTAAGTTTGTATTCAATGTATACAGTCTAACCACAGAGATGGGCTTCTTGACAGCTAAATAGTCCACCTCATTCAAAAAAACAGCACATCAGATTATTAAAATGTATAGTTTTCACTTAACACTGCCCTTTGGCAGAAAAATATATCTGATTACAGGGTCCATTAGTTGTTCCTATATTTATGGCCTAAAACCATCATGGCTTATGTTCTAACGTAGAATATAATATATAATAACTAAAACAATAAGATGCCAAAAGCAAAAGAAATGAACAAAACATAAATGAGAAAAGCCAGTTTATCTTTATTTTAATCATACTAACTTCCATGCAAGATTTTAAAAGTTTATGTTGTGAGAAAAGTCACATGTATCTTTTTTGTTTTTTGGTGATTTTCCTTGATTTAATACACCACATTCCTGTTCTTTAGCATGTGTTGTACTGTAAATATTCTATTGATTCTGAAACTCCATCTGAGTAAATGACATGAACCCCTTGTCTGACTTTCTCTTATCCCTTTTGATGGGACCTTCCCCCTTCCAGCTCCATTTCCCACAGTCACTTAATAATCTACTAAGAACTTTGTCTCTTACTGCAATCTAAGAGGCTTGGAAGATAGGCGCTCTGTCACTTAATTTCCTTCTCTGCCTACTGTTCATGCCAAATATTCAGGAATAGTCTTTGAAAGGGAGTTGCCCTCAAAGAACTTATTGGAGGAAACCTTGGATTCAGATATGAGGTGAGAGGCAATAAGAGATGAGAATATCAACTCATCCCCTCTTTTTTTCTTCTACAACAGAAAAATATTGCAAAAGGTCCAAAATGGTATTCCAACTGTTTTACGCCAGGATTATTCACCTGTGGACATATTCTATGATATAGATACTTACTATAACCTTAACAGCAACTGCATATTTGAACAGTTTATTTATTAAATGTGTTCTTTCCCAAGATTTTTTTCAACTTAAAGCAATTCTAATGATGTTCTTTAAGGCAAATATAGGCCTAATATATTTCTTAGATGACAATTCATGCAATATTTACAACTTTTACCTGTCCTCCAGTTTGACAATGCTCAGTTTGTTTAGCCTTACCAAGTATGCCTATTCCTTTATCACTAATATCTACATTTCCATTACATCCACTGACACTACTAACGTGCCTAAGCCTTAGTTAAAAAGTCATTTCTTATGTGGGACGCAAGTACTTTGATGGCATGCGTTTAGTTTTGTGTTTGATACAGAGTAGGGTTTAGACTTTGACTTAGCAGGTTCTATCAATTGCTAAAAAAAAAGAACGAGATTCTCCTAAAGTTTTCAGAGTTCCCATTTTTCTATTTCTAAAGTCAAACAAAAATATCACCCCTTTTCTACAGTTGTTTTATCAGACTTTACATAGTCAAGGGACCTTGAGTCTCCTGTGGATTACCATGCTATGCCCATGCCAAAGGTATCTTCATCAGGAGCAGCACATGGATTCTCAGAACACCATCCTCAGCCTTGATCATGTATGTCTATAGAGTACCCTGTATAGAGTGCAACAAATATGAACAAAAGCTGTATGTAATAAAATAATGGGTCAATGACTTATTTGTACAATTCTGTATTTTCCTCTTCCATGTTCTTGAACACACCTGTGGTGTTGGTCACTGAGATCTTAAATAATAATCAGTGGTAGTCTGGTAAATGTTTACCTGCCTTTTTAGAAGTAAGGGTGAACACTGGCTATGTAATATCTGAATACTTTTGAGATATAAATAGTCAAACCATGGCATATTTTTAGTCTATTAAGTCATTGAAGATGGTTTGAATACAAAGCTGTAGAAAGACCAGAGCAGTGGACCATCAGATAGATTTTACAAAGAAAAATATCTGTAAATAATTTCACATTCACTGATAATGTGAAAATATGATAAAATGAGTGATAATAAGCCTTGGATGTTTACTATATTTGCTTTTATTATCATTTAGTTAATTATATGTCTTTATGATTTTACTTTTATTATAACTCAGAATTCCCTACAAAATTCAAAATTGGTTTTCACCAATTTGTATAAGCCGACTCTAGCATACTGCTGCTGGCAAAATGAGACCATTCAAGGTTTGGCCCCTTTCCTTACAAACTAATTGAGAAAATGATGCTTTTACATGGGAACCAATTAGAGGATAATGCAAGTCATTACATAGTTAAATACAAATGGGGAGCCATAAACAAGACAGGTATTTTTTTGTAAAGTGAGATCTCAGTCACAAACAAAGCAGGACTGTGTCTGTCCTTTTCATTTCAATATGTTCTAACATGTTCAAACACAAATGCAGACAAATCAGATCCGTGGGGGAAAGTGACAGAATGTTTTTCTCTGACGGTAGGATGTTCTCGGAATCTATTATTGTGAACTGCAGGCAAAGATTAGAACTTGTTTTGGGAAAGCAGAATTGAAAGATTTCAGATCTCATAGATCAGGTTAATAATTCAGAAAATCTGGACTTAGAATTATTTACTGAGTAGATTGATGGACTATTAGAAATAGCCAATGACTGCCCTTGGGAGACCTTGAGAAAAGTGATAGGGCAAAGTGGCACTTGGGTTTAATAAACTTCAGGCTGCTCAGACACATCTCCTAACTAATGGTTTGTGACATACATAGCCTAGGCTTTGGCCAGCAGCAATGCCCAGTGCTATAATTGTCTTGCATATAGAGTTACTGTTTCCAAAGAAAGTTGTTGCTGTGTTGAGCCAGTAATTACAAAGCTGCCAGAAGGAAGAGTAGCCACCCCCACCAAGCTCACCATGATTTATTGGGTGTGTTTGTACACTTAAACAGATCTGTCTTTTTCTTCCTAGAATGTTTTCACACCTCAATATGAATCTCTCTTCCCCTGAGTTTACCTCATTAGCATCTGGAATATTGATCTGGTTGACAAAAGGCAAAATACTGTGTGTGTTTGTGTGTGTGTGTGTGTGTGTGTGTGTGTATGTTTGTGTTTGTGTGTGTGTGAGAGAGAGAGAGACAGAGAGAGAGAGACAGAGAGAGACAGAGAGATAGAGACAGAGACAGAGAGAGACAAAGAGAGAGAGACAGAGAGAGACAGAGAAAGAGAGGACATGTGTACACTCGTCAATGACAGATTTCTTTCTTTTATAAGCTAGAGAGATATCTGACACAAAGACTGCTTTTTGTCCTTGAAATTTCTGCTGATTTCTTCTTCTGTTGGGAAACAAACTCCACCGTGAGACTGAAATACTCTTCAGTCTTGTATATGATATTTGCCCACCGAGTCTGCAGTCAGAACTGATTTAGGAGAGCTTACCAATGCATGAAGACCGTAATGTTTGTGACAAATTCTTTTGCAACCATTGCAGATCAGCAGTTTTAGGAGTATGGTTCCCATGGTGTCCTAAATACCAAATGTCTTCTGTCAAACAAATTGCATCATGATAAAACTGAGACACTTAGGGAAGCAGTCTAAGGTGTTGGTTTGATTTTATTAAAAATCAAACCATTTTTTTATATGAATAGAAATTTCACTTTTTCAACAGTGTAGTTGCCAAGGATTGACAGAAGCCATTGGGGCACACACACCCTTACTAGAAGTGGCCCTTTCACATCAGCTCTGACTTTCACAAAGGAAAGGAGTTGTACGACCATGACTTTCCTTCATATTTTCTAAATGTAGTCTTAGAAAGACTAATTACTTTCATGATAAAAATTTTTACATTCGAGTTGTTAAAAATCAGAGTGAATAATGTCACCAAATAGTTCATATTTACAGTGCAGGTATTCCTGGTTTCAGCCATACTTTTTCTGGCATAATTGATATATTAGGAAATTTTACTTTTTGCTTATCACCATAGGGAAATAAAAGATAGAGAAGGATAATTAAACACTCTAATAAAATGGTTCTCAACCTTTCTAATGATGTGAACCATAAATACAGTTCCTCATGTTGTAGGTAATTCCCAACCATAAAACTGTTCTTGTTGCTACTTCATAACTGTACTTTTGCTGCTGTTATGAACTATAGTGTAAATACCTACATTTTTCAATGCTCTTAGATGACCCTTGTGAAAAGGTCCTTCAACTTTGAATCACAACTCACAGTTGAGAACAGCTGGTGTAATATATTAAAGGTCTCTTTTATTTTGAGGACAGTGCAAGATGACCATTGTTTCAGAAGTTAGATTATCTCTGTTCCCAGAGTAAAGAACTAAATTAGGAGACCTCTCTCGGTTCTCTTAACATCTAAAATAACATATATTATGCATTTATAATTTAATGTTGAGATCATTGTATTCTTCAAAAATATATCCTCAAAATGCATCAAATTCATCTACCCAAACTGAATTGGCCTTACTTTCAACACAGTCTGAGGATCCAAGGGACAAATATGATTAATACTAAGCAAGAAAGCAGATGTTTTCTGACAATTCTGCAGATATATTCTATGAGAAGCTGAATACAGTGTCTTTAAGAGAGAGAAATTGTAGCTAACCAGTTTCATGTGGAATTTGAAGAGCTATATATATCATGAGTTCCATAATAAACTTACCACTGCCAGCCATGCAAAGATTGGGGAAAACCATTAAATTAGCTAATAAGTATAAAAGTAAGATTAGTTTCAAAACTTCTTCACCTCAAATAGAAAAGCTGTTACTTCCAGGCTGAAAATGAGAGAGAACTTCTGACTCAGAGTGTAAATAAATGATTCAGAAAGGAGATGTGTAGAGAAACTGCTCAGCTTGCTGAAGATACTATAAAACTACTGAATAAATTTATCAAATGAATGAATTTTTAAAGGTCTTCTATTTGATAGCATGACATTATGGAAACTATAGATAGATTTACTTTCAAGGGGATTATATTCTGGTATATGATGACATTAGTATTTTTAGAACTATAAGATGAAGTAGAAAGCATTACCTACCAATCTGTAGCATAGAAAAAAATACTAAATTTTAGTGTGCCAAGCATTTCCTTCTTGCTCAAGGGAAGAAGAGGACAGTCAGGTTTTATGAGAGTGAAGACTTTTCTGCCTGAACTTCATACCTACACAGTATATAATAAAGGACCAGGATGCTTTAGGTACAGAAAGCAATGAGAGAACAAAAAATACAAATAAACACGAGTGAAATAGCAGACATAAATGATACACAGTATGTGAGTAGCAGTGATTTAGATTTTTATGGTTAATACTGTTTTCTTGTTACCATAGAGAACAGGTAAGGAGAAGTAGAGAATAAAATGCAGGATGTAATTACATTTCCATTAAAAAGACACAGGTCAAATTGTAAAAAGCTATGAAATTCACATTAAGGATGTTGACCTTGATCCTTTACTTAAAACAGCTCTTATTTTATTTTTGAGATTATGATTTAATTACAACATTCCTCTCCTCTCTCCCCCACCCCAAACTCTTCCCTATGTCCCTCTGCTCTCTTTTAAATTTATGGCCTTCCTTTTCACTAATTGTTATTATATGCAAACACACACACACACACAGACACACATACACACAGACACACACACACACACACACACAGACACACATACACACACACACACAGAGAGACACACACGTATGTACTCTCGTGCACACGCGTGCATTTGTGTGTTCCTAAATGTAACTTGTTGGGTCTGGAATGTTATTGTATATATGCTTTCAGGTCTATTTGTTTGGAACTGGATAACAGATTTGTGTGCTATTCCCTGGAGAAGGCCGTGTCTCCCACCTCAGTCCTCTTTGTTGTCGAGAGTTCTTTGTGCAGGGTTGAAGTCTATTTGGCTTTTTTCCATTTATTTTTCATTCAGTTTGACATGTTAATTGGTGTCATCCTTTTTCACCTGTTATTTGGGCAATCACATTAGTGAGACATTATGTAGTGAGACTTTATGTACTCTGATATTAGGGGATACAATCGCAGCAAACTCTCTGACCCTCTGACTCTTAAAATATTTCTGCCACATCTTAAATGTTTCCTGATGAAGAGTGAAAGCTATAGCTATCTGTGTGTTTAAATGCCATCATTTTAATAATGTAGTTTGGGATTATGCTGGTTTAGTAAATGAGTAGCTATAGATTCTCCTTCAATGACGAAGACTTCACTAATACAGACAAGTTAGCTAGGTGTCCAATAGCAGACATGGTCTTCCTGCTACATTGTTCAGGATATATGTCCAGTTAGATATCTATTGGTTTTGTCTAAGATATACATGCCACTAATGTACCAATGCAATGCTGGACATTCATGTGTGGTTCATGGGTGTCATAGATATCATAGATATATAGGGTTGTTAGTTCACTCCCTCCTTCAGCAGCTTGCTTGGAGTGTTTAAGACCACACCACAGTGAATATGCCAAATTTCATCTTATCTGGGAAGCTATAGACAGTCAGGACTATAGAGTATCTAGACAGGAGGTCCTGATCCCGAAGATATAGTTCTAAGCTTCTTTCTTTCTCAATAAATGTGAAAGTAGACATTTTAATGTACAGGAAAGGATCTCAACAAAAGTGGCATATAACTAACAATTATACATGAGGACTGAATCAACATGTAGGTGATCGCTGATTCTTGGAAAAGAGTAGTCATAAATCTGCATCAATGTTTAATTAAGTTATATTCAACCATTATTACTATTATTATTAAAGATTAAAAACTGCCATTTATGCATGCCAAAATGGATGGAAACTCTAGTGTATTGAAAAAAACTAAAGTTTATAAGTTAGGGAAAAATTTTGTTATAAACAAGAAAATATCATGAATTAAATAGTATCTTATTTGTAGTTATTTGAAAATAAATGATTGTACATGGGAGGAAATAGCATGAAAGAAGACAATTAAAAGCTACAGTAATACCTGGAGGAAAGAACTTGGGAATCAGCAATAGAAATGGAGAGGAGCCTGACACCTTTGTAACTATGAGAAGACATGTGTCACCTAATTGTTAGGTGACAGAAAGGAGATGTATTGGATGGTGGGAGGAAGGAGAACAGTCTCAGATGCAGTAACAATTCAAGTGGAGATCTGAGTGGAAAGAAGAACCCCTAAGATTAACAAATTCAGGAGAAGAAGTGAATTCAAGAATGAGGAAAGAAAACTCAGTTAACTGTTCATTAAGCTTATGGAATCTAAGGAGATACCAGCTATTAAATGGGCAATCCTGGAATACATAGACAAGTAATTTAGAAGAAAATGAAATCTAGAGACTGGGACTTAGGAGTTATGGGCATTGCAGAGGTGGCAGAACTGTGAGACTGGAGCAGGTTACTCCCAGCTCCTCTTCCACTGCCTCCCTTGATAAATACTTGGGTGGGCATCATTTGCATTTTGATCTTATCTTATCTTAGTTCCTTTTCTGCGGGGCATGACCAAACATGTGATTAAGACAACTTGAAAAAGAAAGCACTTAGTTAAGAGATTCCTAGTTCCAGAGAACTAGAATCCATGACCATCTCTGTGGAGAACGTGACAACAGGCAGGCAGATATGGCAGTAGACCTGAGAGCTTATATTCAATCCTCAAGCACAGACAGAGAGATAACAGGAACTGTCATGGACTTTTAAAAAGTTAAAGACCACCCCCAGTAGCACACCTCCTCCAACAAGGCCACATTTCCAAATATTTTCAAGTTCCAATGAAAACCACTGAGCATTCCAATAGAGGACCTTGAGAGCCATTCCCATTCAAACTACCACAAACTTCCTAGGTAGTAAATAAACTTACAGAAAGTTCAGTCACAGAATTGGTAGGAAAGAAACAAAACAAACAAAAGTAAACTAAACAAGCAAAAAAAGGGAAATAAAATTCTACTTGAATTTAAGAGTGTTTCATCATATCAGGATACCCAGGAAATAAACAGACATACAAAAAATAAATGCAAACAAAAACAAACAAACAAACGAAGAAAGGAGACACCCATTGCATTCAGAGAAAACAGTACTTCAATAAGAACAAAGAAAATGCATTGTTATTCATAGCAGTGAACAGCATGCTAAAACATGCAGAAGGTTGTTGTAAGAGATATAGTTTTGTCCTTTGAGAAGTAAATACATGTACTGGGATTACAATAGACATATTGGGGGAACTTTGAAAAATAAGATAGAGGGAGTGGAATTTGCAGGAAAAGAATTTCCAACTCAACGTCATTCTCATACCTGTGAAAGGAGAGGAAAAATGTCTAGGGTGGTTGAGAAAGAAGTGTGAACATTCTGGAACGATGGATGCATACTCCTTAGACACAGTCACTCATCTAAAAAGTATTGCATGGTACAGGAATGGACATGAATCAGAATTGTTACAGTGATCAGGCTTTAGCTTAAAGTAGTAAAGAGTACCGAATGACTTGTTGGATCTGGGGATATCAGGTTTCAGAAGCAGAAATGACTTTTTTTTCCCATGGCCATATGAAGTTGGTTAATTTCAGAGGTGCGGCTGTGTTAGGAATAGTCAAATCAATGGTTGTTACCGAAACAGTAATGGATAGATCCTTGGGTTCTCCTGACTTTGTGCATGTGAAGCCAAATTTATTAAACTATGTGAAACCCTTTCTCAAAAATCAGGGATAAAAGGATAGAGAGGAGTGATATGAAGTTGGTAACCGTAATAGAGCACTGTCTACTCTCTGGACAGCTATAGAGAATTGTTTTAACTCAAGTATTGCACTGAGATAGCAGGCTCATGTTAAAGGGATTTGCTTTAGACTATCAGTTCCCAGCCCTGAAGCTTAGTCCTATGCACTATAGTAGATTTGTTTCTTGGATTTTCTGCTGTCCACTTTCTTCATCTACAAAGAAGGAAACCCAACACTCAAAATATTGTAGTAAATTGACTAGCTCTTTTATGCACTTTAATTTTGTTGTAAAACTCTTAATTTTTTTCTCCCATTAAGATAATTTCTATGTTATAGGTTGCTGGTATCTGTTTCCCAGCTTGACTCTGGAGTATTTCTCGCCTCCCATTTATACTATTCCTGGTATTCCACATCACCATCATGAGGACCAGTTAACCAGCTTTTCTATTATCAGCTTCCTTTCCACCAGCATTATCTGCTTTCTATAGCCACCACTGCTGCTTCTCCACATGGAGATTCCTATAGCAGAAGCAGGCTGATGCCATATCACATTCTTTTTCTTTTTCTTTTTTTGAAGTAATGAAGTCAGTATAATCTTTTTTAAAAATGAAGTAAAAGAACATCCCCCCCCAAAACTGGATTTATCATCTGAGTGTCTGGTTCTTCCACCTTTTTTTATTAGATATTTGCTTTCTTTACATTTCAAATGTTAACCATTTTCCATATTACCCCCACCAAAACCCTCCTATCCCATTCCCCCTCCCCAATTTCCTGACTTGCATTCCCCTATTCTGGGGAATTGGGCCTTCACAGGACCAATGGCCTCTCCTCTCATTGATGTCTGAAATGGTCATCTGCTACATATGTAGCTGGAGTCATGGGTCCCTCCATGTGTACTCTTTGGTTGGTGGTTTAGTCTCTGGGAGATCTGGGGGTACTGGTTGGTACATATTGTTCCTCCTGCGGAGCTGCAAACTTCTTCAACTCCTTGGATCCTCTCTCTAGCTTTTCCATTGGGGACCCTATTCTCATTCTTTTGGTTGGCTGTGAGCCATGGGTGTTTTGATTCACTTTCCAATAAGGATCAAAGGTTCCACACTTTGGTCTTCCTTCATCTTGAGCTTCATGTGGTCTGTGAATTGTATCTTGGGTATTCTGAGCTTTTGAGCTAATATCCACTTCTCAGCAATTGCATACCATGTGTGTTCTTTTATGATTAGGTTACCTAACTCAGGATGATAGTTTCTAGTTCCATTCGTTTGCCTAAGAAATTCATGAATTCTTTGTTTTTAATAGCTGAGTAGTACTCCATTGTGTAAATGTACCACATTTTCTGTATCCATTCCTCTGTTGAAGGACATTTGGGTTCTTTCCAGCTTCTGGCTATTATAAATAAGGCTGCTATGAACCTAGTGGAGCATGTGTCCTTATTGCATATTAGAGCAGCTTCTGGGTATATATGCCCAGGAGTGGTATAGCTGGGTCCTCAGGTAGTACTATGTCCAGTTTTATGAGAAACTGCCAAACTGATTTCCAGAGTGGTTTTACCAGCTTGCAGTCCCACCAGCAATGGAGGAATGTTCCCCTTTCTCAACATCTTCTCTAGCCTTTGCTGTCCCCTGAGTTATCCCTGACCGCAAGCTATACTACAGTGCAATAGTGATAAAAATGGAATGGTATTGGTACAGCAACAGGCAGGTAGATCAGTGGAATAGAATTGAGGTCCCAGAAATGAACCCTCACATCTATGGTCACTTGATCTTTGACAAAGGAGCTAATACCATCCAGTGGGAAAAAAGACAGCATTTTCAACAAATGGTGATGGTTCAACTGGCAGTCAACACGTAGAAGGATGCAAATTGATCCATTCTTATTTCCCTGTACAAAGCTCAATTCCAAATGTATCAAGGACCTCTACATAAAACCAGATACACTGAATCTAATAGAAGAGAAAGTGTGGAAAAGCCTGGAACACATGGTCACAGAGGAAAATTTCCTGAACAGAACACAAATGGCTTATTCTCTTAGATCAAGAATCAACAAATAGAGTCCCAGTGTAGGGAATGCCAGAACAGGGAAGTTGGAGTGGGTTGGTTGGTGAGCAGGGGTAGGGGAGATGGAATAGGGGGTTTTTGGAGCAGAAACCAGGAAAGGGGATAACATTTGTAATGTAAATAAAGAAAATATCTTTAAAAAAAAAAGAACAAATGGGACCTCATAAAATTACAAAGCTTCTGTAAGGCAAAGGGAACTGTCAATAGAACAAAATGGCAAAAGATCTTTACCGATCCTCCATCCAATAGAGGACTAATATCCAATATATACAAAGAACTCAAGAAGTTAAACTCCAGAGAACCAAATAACCCTATTAAAAATGGGATACAGAGCTAAACAAAGAATTCTCAACTGAGGAATACTGGAGGGCTGAGAAATGCCATATTACATTCTTGTTAAGAGAAGATTTCAAAAAGGGTGAAGATGAGAGTTTGATGTCAGTATATCTGAAACCCACAAATAACTGAAATAATCAGTAGAAGAATAAAAGGCAAACAATACTTAGTGATGATTAGATGAAGCAGTACAGATTAGAGTCCATGAAGAATGAACAGAGTTTAAGTTCTCAATATGGCAGTAAATGCCAATAATGGGGATTAAAGCAGAGAGCCAAAAGGCACCGGGAAGACATAATTTCAATTACACACTGATAAAACCAGTGAAAAATTAGAAGTGTTTTAGTGAAAAATGAATTTCCTTTTGACTTACTTCAATTAACAATGGAAACTCTACTTTAAATATCCCATGGGATTCATGTCTTCCCTCAAGAGCTTTATGGTATAGCCAAAAGAGAAAGATGAAATAAAAAGACTGTGAGAAATCCAATAAAATTGATCAAGGAAATTACAAAATATTTGTCAGGGCATGAATAAAGAATTCATGTGTAGTAGTTGTTACTGTGCTTTAGAAATATAAACACTGAAGAATACTTTATAACATTTGTATAAAAATCATTACACTAAAATTTGAAATGACTGTTAGTTATAAACTGCCTTTTTTAAATAGAAGTGAAAAATAGCCTTACTTTGCAAAGGATGAAGAAAGTTTAGAGAAAATGCTGCCAACAACAGAACTTCAAAGAGAAAGGCAGGAGAAGATAAAGGAAAGCAATTTATCATCAAACTAGTTTCACTCACTACACTGACAGACTTCTGCTCTTCTCTCATTTAAGTTCAGCAACAAAAAAAAATGGAAAGGGTAAATTAACATACATTAATTGTATAAAACAATTTGTTTCATCATGACACTTAAATATATGCATACAATATAGTATGAACTTACTTAGTCCCCTATGATCCATTTTACCAGGTGGAAATACATGATCTATCCTGAAGTCATTTAGTCCTCGCTGTGGGGAGCAGAGAGAATTGCAATCCAGTTATGACTACCTGCAGAAGCAATGCCTCACATGCCATGCTCCTTAAGATAAACATTTCTACTGTTCAGAGGCATCATCTTCCATACAGCTTGAAATCATGAAGTTTAGCCAGGCTTGCTTAGTACCTTTCTTAGAGACATGCTTGGCAAGTAAATGGACCATTGTTCTCATAAAACACAAAGTATCCATGCTACTTTTCCAACAAATTGAAATTTTCTCTGTGACAGGACCAGTACATAAATCATGTAGAACTTAAAATATGCACACAGTAAATTCATTATTGGTGATAGAAAAGATTCATGATTTACATTAGGAAAAAGAAACGTATAATAGTAGAGCAGTAAAATCTTTAATTGATGGTCAAAATAAACATGAAATAAAATATTCATACACATATACATACACATACACACAAAAAAATACGTGTTTATTTCCAAACATAACTGTAAAGTTACATTCACATTTAAAGCACATTCTTAATAAAAATGATGATATTTATAAAATTATCCATTTACACCAATCAATTACTTTTTACCAAAGGAAGAAAGTGAATGAAAAAAAATGAACAAACAATATTTTAAGAAATAAGATGAACAATCTTTCCCTTCCTCTGTCCTCTCCTTGGCCAAGGCCAGTCTTTATAAGCTCCTTTTAGTCCAGTTTATAAATTGCTGTATACTCCAGTAATAGAATTTCATAAATAAAAAAAAAGATGACAGAAAGTACCTTACTATTGTAAAATGAATCAATACATTCTGAATTTTGACTTCCAAGACGGTTGCTCGGGACATGTTGTTTACTCTATGGAGGGCAATAGGAATTCTGAATAAAACAGATACGATCTAGCTCGAATCATTTCTCTTATTGAATTTTTCTAGCATAAACAAAATAAGCATTTCTAAATGAATCGCTTGAGAAATGTTTCTATTTTACCTCCATCCCCCCCAAAGTTATCCACTGTGAAGATGGTAGTTCCTAAGCACTCCATAAAGCAAAAGATTATTGAAATAAAAATTCATGCCAATTGCATTGCTAGTTAAGATATTTAGTAGCTTTATAATTTCTAGAATTTACTTCCCTGGCAAAGTCTTCTTTTATTGGTCAAAGATACAGTTGAAGTTGGTGGTGGGATCCCTGCCTGAAAGGCTGCTTTGCTGCTGTTTAGCTCTAGAGATTTCCAGAATCTTCACACTGAATGTACCAGAGTCAAATATTGCCTGGGCTGTGTAGAAAGACAACTTACTTTCTTTTCTAAACATGTCTGCTTCATAGTCACTGTTTTTGTACTATAACAACTTTTTTAATTTAGTATGTCTTCATTTACAGTAAACTTATGGTTTCACTTAAAGGAGTTAATAGTTTGAAGGCAAAGCTTGATATAAAATTAACTAAAATCCTCATTGGCTCTATATTCTCTCTCTCTCTCTCTCTCTCTCTCTCTCTCTCTCTCTCTCTCTCTCTCTCTCTCTCTCTCTCTCTCTCTCTCTCTGTGTGTGTGTGTGTGTGTGTGTGTGTGTGTGTGTGTGTGTGTGTATGTAGACCTTAATCATTTGGACTCTTTAAGATTCATGCAAAATTTCCTAAAATAATACAGACTATGAATAACTGGAGGAATTTGAGAAATCACATGAGATTTCTATCTTTTTTAGAAGTTTCCTCTGGACTCCAATTACCTCTTGATTACATATGGAGGGACCCATGTCTCCAGCTGCATATATAGCAGAGGATGGGCTTATCTGGCATCATGGGAGGGGAAGCCCTTGGTCCTGTGAAGACTTCCTGCCCTAGCATAGGGGAATGCTAGGGTGATGAGACAGGATGGGTGGTTGAGTAGAGGAACATTTTCATAAAAGTAGGGGAGAGGGTAGATGGGATAGGGGTTTGCATAGGGGAAACCAGGAAGGGGAAAAACATTTGAAATATAAATAAATAGAATAACCAATTAAAAAACTCTTGAGGGATGCGTGCCCGTCATACTCCATTCATTCCATTATTATAGTATTATACCTGTTGTGAATTTTTCTTGTGTACAACAATGCTAACCACACTTATAGATGACTTTTGATTTTACTCTAATCAGTCCCAACTAGGTCATTATCTTTTAAGATAGTTCTGTGCTGCCAGAAATTAGTACAAATTCAGGGAGTCATATAACATATGCTCTGAATTCTTTCTTACAATAGAAGAGAAATAGATTTATAACATCATTTGTCCATTACAATACAACAATGACACCATTATTCTGATAACGTTGGGGAACACTAGTCATCATTTAACTTTATGAATTCTTAAAAGTAAATATTTTGTATTTTTGGAAAATCTTTGAAACTACTTAGTGAAAATAAAATGAATATTAGTAAGTAAATGTCCAATCTTTTATAAAACTAGAATGTTAGATACCCCAGTTTCTGCAAGTGATATGTGATAAACTTTTATTGTACAACAGACTAAAATTAAAGTATGTGAGCTTACTTTTGCCCCTGTCACAAATTATCATCATCTTAGGAAATTGGAACAACCAAGTTCATAAGTAAAGTTATATCAGGAATCCAATACAGAGCATACTTACCTAAACAAATTAAAACACAATGGTCAGATTAACATGTGAAATTGTATGAAATTAAAATGTTTCAATACAACACAGAGGACAATCTTCAGAGTGAAGAGACAATGTATAAGATGAGAAAAATGCATCTATATACTTGGCAAGGGATTAATGCCTAAAATATATAAAGAATCCAATAACTCAACATCGATTTGTCTAAGCAATGAATGAAAAGCTGAATCAATCAGATATTTTTCAAAGGAATAGGTAGATGTTACCAATAACCTTAGGTTAAAAAAATTACAAAAAAAAAAAAACCTGTTTAACATTCTCATCTATCTGAAAAATATTTTTCAAAGCTGGATTAAAATTCTATCTTGCATTATCAGGCAATTATAAAAGAGAAAGAACAAAATGTGACAAGTGCTGACAAGGGTGAGTGAGTGTTAGCTACCATTCTATACTGTTGACTGGAATGTAGACTGGTTAACCACAATGGGAGTCAATGGGTGGGGTCCTAAAAACTCAAATCTGGAGCTATCATCTAGTCCAGTCCTATCATTATTGATAGTTTACAACTCAGTAACCTTTTATTCACCACAGAACCACCTGCTGTTACAAGGATGTAAGACTAGCGTAAGGCAGAGGGGCATCTAGGATGAGTTAGAAACTGAGTTATATAGATCTCATGCAAATGGGGGTTGTATTTGGATCTTTCTTGCACTGTTTATGATATCTAGTAGCTTTTCCCATATGAAACAGAATATATTTTTATTTGGGATTACATTGTGACAGCAGTCATTAAAGAACTTGATTAACTCATATCCCTAGAATGTTCCTGTCTGATACATTCAAGTTTTGAACACTTGTCCTCCTGTCACGACAACTTATTTTTTCCAGAATTTGCAGAGATGTATTTTACTTATTCTCTTCATGGAGATATATATATATATATATATATATATATATATATATATATATATATATATATATATATAATCAATGCTTAGAATTGTCTGATCTTATGCAACTTTATTTCATAATCCATTGTCATTTTTACCATCAAGATTATTCCTGAGGCACAGTTGTGGAAAGATAAGGCTATGAGGGAAAAGCTATAACAGTGGCTTGTACCAACCCACCTTCTGCAAAGGGAGTAAACCTTGTAAGAATTTTCTTTTATACAAGCAAAACAAGTTAAAGTGAAGTGTCACTCTGTGGTTTGAACGTCCTTCATGGGCTAATGTGTTTGAACACGTTGTCCCACATGATGTCACTGTTTGGAAAGACTGTAGAACTTTCAGCTGGTATAATTACTTTGGTGGAAATAAGTGACTGAAGGTGGATCTTAAAGGTTTAAATAATTAATTAGATAAATAATACTTTTTTGAGTGTGTTTTACTTGCACATAAGTATGTACAATACATGAGTGCCTGGTGTCTGCAAAGGATACAGAAGACATTGCGTCCACTGGACCTGGAATTAAAAGCAGGTCTGAACTGCCACATCTTATGCTGGGAATTGAATCTGGGTCTTGTGCAAGAAAAAAGTTTTCATTTAACCAATGAGGAATCTTTCCAGGCCCCTCCACGAGACTTTCAGAGCTTTCTCACTTCCTGCTAACTCTCTAATTCCAACATGTGGATGTGATGTTTTCAGCCAACCCTCTTCTTCTGCCACCATGATGCCTTCCCTGACTGCTGCCACACCCATGATGAACTATATCACCCAGGGACCCTGAACTAAAAGCAATAAGGCACACCCCCTTCCATCATGATATTTTATCTAAGCAATAAGAAAGTAACTCCAATAATCAGAAAACCACTACTCTGTATATGGATATATGGACATATTAGGGCTAGCCTGAATATCTTGTATGTTCCCTTTATTCTAGCTAGGGTTATCATTGCTATGATGAAATATAATAAGCAAAAGCAAGTTGGGGAGGAAAGGGTTTATTTGACTTATACTTTCATGACATGGGGAATTACTGAAGGAATTAACAACAGGAACTCAAATAGGACAAGAACCTGGAGGCAGAAACTGACACAGAGGACATGGAGGGACAGAGTCACAATCAAATCAAAGAAAAACCAAACTCCAACAGCATAAATCACTCCGTGTCCAATATCTTTTTTATATCCATGATCTTCTGAGATCCCTTAAAGGACCTGGGCCACTTCTGTGACTCTGCCTTCTACAACACACAGACCTTGTCTTCCAGGCTGAGGTTAGCTGATTTTCTTTGTGGTTTTCCAATGGTACTACTATCTCCAAAATGCTGGGGTGCTCTCTGAAACTACTCTGCACTTTTACAAATAGCCTATTCTGGGTTTCCTTCTGGAACTCCAACTCTGACCCAGAGTGCCAAGCCTCAGTTGCCAAGCCTCAGTGCCAAGCTCTGAATGACACCTTCATGACTTCAGAACCAATACTACCTAGGTGACTCTTTCACTGAAAAATTCAGCTTCCAGCACAACGTACAACTTTTGCTGCCTTTGAAACACAACTTTCATGTGCTGACTCTGAGGAAACACATCTCAGAAAATTTCACCTCAATGATCCTGGTTTCTTCTTAATCCCTGCAAACTTCTCCATGCCACCTGACCAGCGTTAATTGTCCCAGTGAGGTAAAGATTTTACTTCAGTGTTTTTGGTAACTTGTTAATCACAGATGATTCTTCAGTCCCGGCTAACCACAGATTCTCAATGCACAATGACAAACAATCCTGATAGCGTCACTTACAGACTCTTCCCTCTGTCACATCACAAGCCAGACCTCCATCATCTGGACTGCACTCAACAGTTTTCCCTTGAAGCACCAGTAGAATAGTCCACTGAGCTCTCAACACTTAGAGACTTTTCTAACCCACAATTCCAAAGTTCTTCCGTAATCTTCCCCAGATTAACATGATCAGGTCTGTTACAGCAATATCCCTTTATTTTCATACCTATTCCTAGTATATTTAGGGTTAATATTGCTATGATGAAACACCATGACAAAAAAAAAAAGCAAGTTGGGAAGGAAAGGGTTTATCTTACACTTCCACATCAATCTGTCATTAAAGGAAGTCAGGACAAGAACTCAAACAGGGCAGGAATCTGCAGGCAGGAACTGATGCAGAAGCCGTGGCAGGTACTGCTTACTGGCTTGCTCCTCATTCCTTGCTTAGCCTGCTTTTCTCATAGAAGAACACCACAACTTAGGAACGTTCCCACACACTATGGGCTTGACTCTCCCCCTCTCAATCCACTAATTAAGAAAATGTCAAATGTCTTGCCTACAGTCTGATCTTATACAGGCCTTTTCTTCATTGAAGTTAACACCTTTCAGATGACTTTACCTTGTGTCAAGTTAACTTAAAACTATCCATGATAATGGATATAATGATTGATAATATATATATTGATATATATATATTATATATATATATAAATGTCAGCTTGACATATAATGATTGATATATATCATTATATGTCATATTATATATAATTATATACACATATATGTCAGCTTGACATATAATTAAATTAAAATGGAGGATACATGAATTGAGACACTTTGTACAGAACACCCAAAGAAGACTCTCTGTTTTGAGTTGTTTTGAACACTTTGGAATCATTTGAACACTTTAATAAAATGTTGATTTCTGATCAGTAATCTAGGGAAGGATAGAAGATCCTTCATGTTCTAGTTTCACTTTTGTGGCTACATGATTTTGGTCAAAACAACTTGAGGATAAAATGGGCCAACTCAGCTTACAATTCCAGATTTCAATCCATCATTGAGGAGACGTCAAAGCAGGACTCAAACAGCTAATAAAATCACATCCACATTCAGAGCAGAGAGAAATTAATACACCTGTGTGCCCTGGGTGAGTCATCTACCTTTCTCCTGTTCCATATAGTTCAGAATACCTGCATAGGGAATGACACTGCAACAAAAGGCTCAGTCATCCTACATCAATTAAAGTTCAAGATATTCCTCCCATAGGCAAGCTTAATACATACAGTTGCTAAACTGAGATTATCTCCCCAGGTGGTTGTCAGTTGTGTTAAATTGACAGTGCAGTTAAAGCTAACCAGTCCCAGATAGTAGGATGACAACAGTGCTTTTTCTGAGCACCTACCAGCAAGGATTTGAAGCAATATTTACTCTATTTCTTGCTAACAAAGGAACTTCCAGTGTACTTGGAAAGTCAGTGATCAATGTTCACAAGGTTACACAATATGGAAGAGCTATGTGTGGCTATCTCTGGGGATTATGAGCATTACACAAAATAGTATCTTAACGACCATAGCACAGGGTCCAGATGAGTCCCAGCCAAGCCTCATACTCACTAAGACTTGGCCTTGTCAGTCACTTTCTGGTGATTCATTATCCTTAAATATTTTAATTTCAAGAATAAGGATGTGTGTCTTTGCTTTGGGTTTCCATCAAAAATGTCAAAAGTTCTATAAGAGGACCACTGTTAGCAAAGATAGCTGCAGATACAGTCTTTGTTGCTGTATGATTCTCCATCTTATGCCTATGTACCATCCATTTCCCCTCTTGCTTCTTGAAGCCAATTTGTCTTAGCTTGTATTCTGTTCATTTTCTTCGTATTCTTCTTATCTCACCATGTGATGTATTATTCAAATGCCCAACTCCTTTTATTGCTAATTATATATTAACCAGGTTCTGACTTCATTCTTTTCTGTATTGAATCCTGGTCGAGGCATGACACTGACAGAAAGGATTCCTAGAGCTCAGAGGAAATTTTGGCAAATGACAGTTCTCTTTTAGGGCTGTTAGTCTTAATGGAATATTTGATAAGATGGTAATAACCCCTGAGATCCTTTTACAGCAAACCCAGGGGCAAGATATATATATATATATATAAAACAGCCCCAATGACTTTTATTTATTCATTTAAGTTTTCAGTGAGGTCATTTCTTGAAGTCATTTCACAATGACAATTTCTTCAAACATGTTAAACATGCATGATCCAAGTGCTCTCCCTCCTGTCAATTATACCTCTTGATATGTACAGAAAATTATTCTCCAGCCTTCTGATTCAGTTGCAGTCTGAAAGTTGATTCCCTGGATCCCTTTTAGAAGTGAGGACTTATTGGATATCCTCTTGGAATTATGCTCTATTAGTTTATAGAGTCAGCATTTTGTTTTCTCAAGTATACATTCTTGCCCATGTGTTATCTAGTTATATCCTCCGTTATAAAATCCTTTCTCAAGATAATTTTGGCATTCTTTCCTGTACCTAGTGGTTAAAATTTAAGTGTTTCCTTTAGGAATGAAAATATTGATTGCCCTTGTGAATTTTATATTGAAATAAAGTGCTTCTGTTGTTTCAAACATAAGGTCCAATTAACAATATGAATGAGCAGGCAATACACACATTTTGAGGGTAGTAATAATGATAAGTGTTAACATTTATTGAGTCCTTTACTGTTCCAGACACCTTGCAAAGTGCTTTGCAAAGGAATTCTAATTTAATTCTAGCAGCAATCATATAAGGAAGCAACAAATAATGTCCTCAGTTTTGCAAATGTTGATGCTAAGGTTTAGAGAGGCTGTGCAATATTGTTCAAGGTCATACTGAAATATGTAGCAGCATTCATAGTAACAATAAACATAATACAGAAGCAGACTTATCTCAAAGTCTGTGGCCTTTTAATTACTGTGCCACATTATTTTGGCTCAAGTGTACTAATTTTGCATCTGGACATTGCCATGGCCAAACAGAAAATGCATTTTCATCTCAGATGCAATCCCCTTCAGTATTCTCTTTCATTGTGAGGCCTCATTTGGGTTTCATTGTTCCAGATTCCATTTATGCTACATGGATGAAGTTAACAGTCAACCTGTTTCATTACACCATCAACCTTAATTAATACATTTAGAATAATGGCTTGGAATTTATTTAACCAAAATAATAACTTCATTTAGCATAATGACTTGGTGCATAGGTGGCATTGTGAGTTACAACATTCCTGCTGCTCTTTCCAGAACATTTACCATATAGCTAATGGGAAATCACCTTTGTGGTACCGTGACACCTGTTAATGCCTTGTTTCACCTCTGAAGCCTGATCTCTTTATGTGAAGTTAGGCAGCCATTGTCACTTAAATGGGGACCAAGTGAATTATTAATTATTCTAATAGCATTCAGATGGTTGCTCTCTTATGAAGTTTTGTGATGCTATAGTTGGAGATTCATAAAGCACATCCCTCCTAACCTTTACAAATGACTTGAGAAGCCAAATTATCAGCATTGGCTATGAGGTAATCCAGCCAGGATTTGTATGTATTTTCATTAAAATGTACCCTTTTGTACTGCTGACCCTTCAATTTCCAGGGTCAATATGAGTTGTTAGGCAATAGCAGCGGTCGGTGGTGGCGCACGCCTTTAATCCCAGCACTTGGGAGGCAGAGGCAGGCGGATTTCTGAGTTCGAGGCCAGCCTGGTCTACAAAGTGAGTTCCAGGACAGCCAAGATTACACAGAGAAACCCTGTCTCGAAAAACCAAAAAAAAAAGGCAATAGCAGAAAAATTATCAGTTCATTTATTCTGTATCTTAATATCCTTCCTTATTCCCCAAAACCCTGTCTTTCCCAGTGGGGTGAATTAGCTTAACTCAATGTTTCTATTATGTTAGAATGTTGTTGAAGATGGCTGGCTGCCCAAGATATTCATTCTCCTTTATCTACAGATAATAAACCAGTACTGGGAGCATGGTTGCTACTATGCTTGGTATGGAAAAGTCAGTGGAAATGACTATGAACATATTATTGCCCTTCAGACTTTGGTTGCTGGGTCCTTCTCCATGTTCTGTCTGCTTTCTTCTCACTAGAAAAGCAAGGTTCTGTCCACAATCTCTTTTTTTCTTTCTTTTTTTTTTATTTTCTAAGTTTTTTTTTATTTACATTCCAAATCATTTCCCCTTTCCTGTTTCCTCCCTCCCCGAAAGTCCCATAAGCCCCCTTCCCTCCCTCTTTTCTCCATTCAACCCCCTCTCATTTCTCTGTCCTGGCGTACCCCTACATCCAGTCTTTCCAGGACCAGGGGTCTCTCCTTCCATCTTCTTAGAAATCTATTGATATGCGGATTGTGTCTAGGGTATTCCGAGATTCTGGGTTAATATCCCCTTATCAGTGACTGCATACCATGTGTGTTCTTTTGTGATTGGGTTACCTCACTAAGGATGATATTTTCCAGTTCTGACCATTTGCCTAGGAATTTTGTGAATTCATTGTTTTTAATTGCAGAGTAGTATTCCATTGTGTAGATATACCACATCTTCTGAATCCATTCCTCCATTGAGGGACATCTGGGTTCTTTCCAGCTTCTGGCTATTATAAATAAGGCTGCTATGAACATAGTGGAGCATGTGTCCTTATTGCATGCAGGTAAAGCCTCTGGGTATATGCCCAGGAGTGGTATAGCCGGATCCTCCGGGAGTGTCATGCCCAGTTTTTTGAGGAACCGCCATACTGCTTTCCAGAGTGGTTGTACCAGCTTGCAATTCCACCAGCAGTGGAGGAGTGTTCCTCTTTCTCCACATCCTCGTGGTTGTACCAGCTTGTAATTCCACCAGCAGTGGAGGAGTGTTCCTCTTTCTCCACATCCTCGCCAACAACTGCTGTCTCCTGTGTTTTTGATCTTAGCCATCCTGACTGGTGTGAGATGGAATCTCAGGGTTGTTTTGATTTGCGTTTCCCTAATGACTAAGGATGATGAACATCTCTTTAGGTGCTTCTCAGCCATTAGATAGTCTTCAGGTGAGAACTCTTTGTTTAGCTCTGTACCCCATTTTTTAATAGGGTTACTTGCCTCTCTGGAGTTTAACTTCTTGAGTTCTTTGTATATATTGGATATTAGCCCTCTGTCAGATGTAGGGTTGGTAAAGATCATTTTCCACAATCTCTTGTCTACAAGGTAGATAAAAAGAGAATACTAAGATCAAGCTGCCCAGTCAAATAGATAGGTAAGCAACTTCTCTTACTAAGCACTGTTACTGAAGCAATAACAAGACTGTAGTTTTTAGGCTTTTCCATTTTGAAAGTAACTTAGTCTTAGGTCAAGATTTTTATTACAATGACTGCAACCATTCTACAAAAGTAAATCAAATCCAAGAGAGGTTTATGGTATAAAGTATTGTGAGAAAGAAGCCTACTTAAAAATTGTGATTTGTGAATGGAGTTCTTATGAAAACATAAAGTGAGACTACAGATTTGCTATTAGGATAGAAGAATGTGCTATCTGATTTGAAACTCTGTAAACCATTTAAAAATAAAGTGAGGCATTGAAGTATAAAACCATAAAATGTATTCTGTTGCAGTAATGTAAATCATTAATTTTCTTCATATGGACCACACTTTCACCTAGTAAAAAAAGAAAATATTTAACACCATTTTTCTTCAGAAATTATTCAATTCTCACTAGGTTATTGGAATGATATTTGAGAAGCAATGCCTATATATTAATTTCTTGTTAAATATGTTCACTCCTAATATTGTGTGTGGTTTATGGTCAATGAAATGACCTTGGCAGTTTAGTAGAACTTTAATAACTATGGTAAACCAAAACAGCAACATCGAACATTGCCATCAAAACTTTCAATTATTGCAAAACACTTTGTTATTGAGTAGGTGGTGAAGAATACCTCTTATCTGTGCTCATTTGTCCTGATAATAAGTGTTAGTGGGGAACATGTATAAGCATGTTGGGGTGGTTTGTAAAATCAGAACAAACTCTATAAGAAGGATAATAAACAAAAAATTCTTTTTCTTGAGGGAAAATATTTTTCAACATTTATGATTTATTAAATCTAAAAACTATTGACACTAGCACTGTATAATTTCTTTTTGTTTTGTCAAATATTTATTACCAGGAAATGTCAACACTCTATTAGTTTAAGGAAAAGCAATATTAAAAGTTAGTGAACATGAAGTTGGAAATGGGGTTCAGTGTCAGAACTCTCTGAGTCTTTCATGCTCAATTTAAATAGGCAAATGAAATACACGAAGGTATGTATAACTTAACCCAAAAGCAAGAGTTAAGCAAGGTTCAGCAAAAATATGAATTCAGCACTATAGACAAAAGTTAAAACCGCTGTGAATCCCTTATTTTGTATAGCCTGATGTATGCATGCTAACTTCTCGATCATACAGAATTGTTTAGATGATTAGAAATCACTTTGGATGAGCAAATAAATAGCATTCTTATTTGAATGCATCATCATGCAATTGGGAGAGGCCAATACCCATGTATTGTTATAATTTTGTATAGATGATACTTCAAAAAATGAATTAAGCTTTAGAATAGGAGCCATATAGTAATGAAATTCCAGGAATATTCCACCAATAATGAGATTCTTGTTGTGTATATCTCAATGTTAAACTGCTTTATGTAGTTTAAATGTCTGCACAATTCTCCAAAAAAGTACAAACCATTTATTTTGGAAGTATCTAGATGCAAGAAAAATATACCTTGGGAATTACTATTTTACTTAAATAGATAATGCAAAATATAAATTTGAGATGTTGGTATTCTCTCCACATATGCTGATTGAGGAATTTGATTATTTTGATCATACCCTCATATTTCATCAAATTTGTGCTTTTTAAATATTTTCATGTTGATATTAACATTTCAATGTCTTATGTTCTGTAGTAATTCATTAAAATAGGTTTCAAAAAAATATGTCCAAGGCAATTAGTTTTTTCCAACAGCATGTTTCGAAGCCATTGTTTTGACCTTAGGACAGTTGGCTATGAAGGTCAGAAGAGACAGTTGCCCTTATGATCTTTAATTGAATTAGTATAATGACTTTCCTGGCAATCAGCCCCTATGAGTGTCCTCATATATCACTTTTCCTGAGACCAACCCTGACGGCAATGCTCCATTTCCCTCCTAGTTTGCAGGCATGCCTGTTTCAATATCCATCTGACTGCATAGTGATGGTAATTATTATCTCTTTTTGACTCAGCTAATAGTGTTTGTAGACTTCTTCCTTCCTCTGTGAAAAGTCCCTCATATAATGCTTAATAGAGAACATATAATAAGAAATAAATTATTTCTCACAAACATATTTACCTTTTTTATTTTATGCTTTGTTAGCTGAGATTTTACTAGCATGAAACAAATGAACACACACACAGATATACCTATACTCACACACATTAGCACATACACATAAAGGCCTATGCATGTGCCCCCCACACACACACAACTAAGTCATTCCCTCCTGTCAAGAAATAAAAAATGAAAGGAAACTTTTGATTAATGGAACTTTTTGTTGTATCATTATATGAGAAAATTATGTTCCCAAATTTATAACTGGGGTCACATCCCATATTTGAATAGTTTTACTTATGAAAAGAAAGCTAACTTTTAGTTTGTTATTATTTTGATGAAAATGATCCCTGCAGTGTTTTTCTTGAACATGAAGGAGCAGAGAAGTACAGAAATGGATTTATGAGTGTGAATCTATATAAAGGTTCTAAGACAAAAGACAGGAAAAGGAGAGACTATGGAAGTAATGACTGTAGCTCTTGAGAGACTGTTCAAAGCATATTCTAAGTTGAGATGCATCTATGCAACTGGGTGCTGGACTAAGTATCCTGATAATGTCAAAGGAGAACATTTTTATATCTCAAACATGTCTGCTGAAGAGGAAGAATAGAATACCACATTACTGAAGAACATAGAACTTTCTCATATTAGGTACAGAAAGTCACTATTTTCAAAAGCAAAGCAGAAGTCAAATCTTGTTTAGAATGCTATGTTGCTGCAACTTAATAAATAGTTTCCCTTGAATGGTTAGGAGATTAGTCTCAAAGTAGACATCCTTTTCTGCTGAATCTTACCACCTCTCTTACCCATCTTTCCTAATTTTCCTGGAACATTAGGTGCCGGATCCATTTTGAATATGGAGAAGTCCAGGCTAAGCATCACCTGCATTTTCATGAGTTGTGATTTTCTGTATTGGTCTCCATCTATTGCCAAGAGAAGTACCTTTGTTGAAGTGTGAGAGCTATATTTATAATCTGAAGATTTGGAGTCTGTGCCCAAACCAACTCTATGCTAGAGCCAAAGACTGCGCATGATCTTGGCAGATTCTCCTAAACTTGGTAGTGAGTATCAAGTAAAGAAAGATAGAATTTACAGCCTGCCTAATAATTCCAGGGTTAAAAATTCAATATGTGTGTATACAGAGGGAAAGTGATAATCAAAGCAAAACTATTGACTCAATCATAAGAATTTTTAATAGAAGCTATAGTGACAATATTGGTCCTAATAAGAAAAAAATCTACTGAACATTAAAATGTTATCAAATAATTAAATGGAATTTTTTATGAAGCAGCAAGCCCCTTATTGCTATAAGTACAAAACAAAGGCCAAGTCACTGTTTAAAATCATTCTACTCATTTATTCTCTCATGCATTTATTTTATAAGTATTTATTGAACTCCCACTTATGTGTCAAGGGATGTTGAGCTAGAAATATCAAAGACATATTCAATAAAACCTGTTTGTACTGCTTCTGAGCTTAGGGTAAGAATTGCCAATGCAAGAATTAATCAATAATGACTGAAGCGACCCTCAGTTTATTACCTTGAATAACAAAATCATCTCCATTTTAATAACTAAGCGAATTTCAATCCATCTGTGGACTGGGATAGAGATCTGCCCAATGCTCTTACCTTCTCACCTGTGGCTTCACCCAGCCTCTATACTATTGTTCAGCAGTTACCTTTCCAGACTAATCCAAGGAGGAACATTGCTTGGTTCTCTGGTTTGCATGAGAAGTTGTCAGGCCTGATCTGGCCTGCCTCTCCATCAGGATTATAAAGGTGACGGATAGTCAATTTCAGGAATTCATGATCCATTTTACCACAACGCTTCACCTTGCAGCTAAGTAATACAGCTGTGATAAAATCAGCCATAATCACCGCACCTCACTCAGCCTTGCCTCAGCTATAAATACTAGATTCATAACAAAAAAAAAGCAAATGGAACAAGAAAGGAGATAGAAGTGAGATGAAGTCGGTTGTGAAGGTTTATACATGGTGGCTAATGGGGGAATGCCTTTATGGTTTTCACCCTATTCATTTTTTCTATAGGGAGAATGGAGCACATATCACAGTCAGGAGGTTTGTCTGCAGGAGCTTGGTTCATCAATATCAATTAAAAACATTTTATTTCTTTTCTGCATTCTGGTATACAAAAAAATCCCACATTGGAAGCCTTATTTTCTGATATACAAATATGCATATGTACACATGTCTCAATTAGGGTTTCTATTGCTATGTCAAAAACACCATGACCAAAAAGGAAGTTTGGGAGGAAAGGGTTTATTCAGCTTATACTTCCAGATCATAGTTCATCAATGGAGGAATTCAGGATAGGAGCTTAAGCAGGGCTGGAACCTGGAGACAGGAGCTGATGCTGAGGCCGCAGAGGAGTGCTGTTTACTGGTTGTTTCCTCTGTCTTGTTCAGTTTGCCTACTTATAGAATCCAGGACTGCCAGCCCAGGCATCGCACCCCTCACAATAGGCCATGCCCAACGCTTTAGTCACAGTTGTGTTTTTTTTTTTTAAATGCCCTATAGTTGGATCTCATGGAAGCATTTCCTCAACTGAGGTTCCTTTCTCTGTGAGGACTCAAGCTTGTGTCAAGTTCACAAACAAAAAGCAGACAGTAAAACCCATATTATATTACATTAGGTTCAGATTTGTGGTTAATGACATATCTATTAAATATGGAGGTAATGGAGTAGGACACTTAAAAAGTATTGGAACTAATATGTGTCTATTATTTGCTTGTATGCTGTTCTAGCTGTAAGAGAAAAATAAAAGTCTTTAAAAAAGTGGGATTAATGGTGCTGAGTCCAGAAGGAACTTATACTTTAGAACAGTGGTTCTCAACTTATGGTCTTGACTCTCACAGGGGTTGCATATCATATATGCTACATATCAGATATTACATTATAATTTATAACAGTAGCAAGAGTATAGTAATGAAGTACCAATGAAACACTCTTAGGATTGGGGTCACCTCAGCACAGGGAATTGCATTAAACTGTTGCAACATTGGGAAGGTTAAGAACCACTGTTTTAGCAAATGGAACTAAACAATGCATAAAATTAGAAAATCAAATTGTGCAACATTTTAAGGTGATAAGGGTTAAGAAAAAAATCATGAGGAAGGAAAGGCCATAGATATAGTCAAACATAGGATAATTTTTATTTATTCTGAGTATAAAATAGTCTCATGAAATACTGATACTTATTTCTTGAAATCAGTTAGAGAATAAACTGCATAAATGTTCAGAAAGTAATATGTTCAGGTCCAAGTGCCTATAGTTTAGCATGTGTGAAGATTCACAAGGATCATAGCTTAAGCCAGAAGGAAGATGGGGTGACTCAAGAATGATGGACCAGACAGGGTGGGTTCCAAGAGCTCTTTCTAAGAACTCTAGCTTCTAGAATACAAAATTGCTAGAGTCTTTGATTAGAAGAGTAACACAATGATATTTCAGATGGCATGAGCATTAAATAAGATCATGCATGTAAATAAACTTGCAAAAATTATTTTGAGCAAGAAGACACACATGATCCTTTGTTTTGATTATTATTATCTGCATTTGAGCAATATATTGCCTCCTGCCTTCCAGTATTCTCCAAACCACCCACTTTATATTCCGATCTAGAAGTGGATTTGCTTCCTTCCTCTGTCTTTAGAAGTCTGTCCTTCCATTTCACAACACACACATGCACACACACACACACACACACACACACGCACAGAGTTTCTTCATCTCAGTGTTTATGCAGCTCACACTTCCCTTTGCATTATCACAGGTATTACGGCATCTTTCATCTTCCAAGGAAGACTATGTATGTTATAAATCATTTTAACAAAACTGTGAGACAGATTGGCTTGATTATGGAACACATTACCTAAAGAACCAAAGTCCCCATCATCATTTTCTCCAATAATGACTTTTAAAATTTTATGTTTGGTACTCAAAAAGCACAACACCCAGCTGAGATAGAACCATTGACCTCTAGAAGCATCTATTTAGACACATGACTTATCTCAGGTCATGGAGTTAGTGTATCCTATCCTTTCCTTTGTAAAGGTGTATATCCTGTAAATGTGTTTCATTTAAAACATCTGAATTATTAGGTGAATAACACTCCTCCACTGCTGGTGGGATTGCAAGCTGGTACAACCACTCTGGAAAGCAGTCTGGCGGTTCCTCAGAAAACTGAGCATGACATTCCCGGAGGATCCGGCTATACCACTCCTGGGCATATACCCAGAGGCTTTACATGCATGCAATAAGGACACATGCTCCACTATGTTCATAGCAGCCTTATTTATAATAGCCAGAAGCTGGAAAGAACCCAGATGTCCCTCAATGGAGGAATGGATTCAGAAGGTGTGGTATATTTACACAATGGAATACTACTCTGCAATTAAAAACAATGAATTCACGAAATTCCTAGGCAAATGGTCAGAACTGGAAAATATCATCCTTAGTGTGGTAACCCAATCACAAAAGAACACACATGGTATGCAGTTACTGATAAGGGGATCTCTTTTTTTTTTTGGTTTTTCAAGACAGGGTTTCTCTGTGTAGCCCTGGCTGTCCTGGAACTCACTTTGTAGACCAGGCTGGCCTCGAACTCAGAAATCCTCCTGCCTCTGCCTCCCAAGTGCTGGGATTAAAGGCGTGCGCCACCACCGCCCGGCTTGATAAGGTGATCTTAACCCAGAATCTCGGAATACCCTAGACACAATTCACATATCAATAGATTTCTAAGAAGATGGAAGGAGAGACCCCTGGTCCTGGAAAGACTGGATGTAGGGGAACGCCAAGACAGAGAAGTGAGTGGGGGTTGAATGGGGAAAAGAGGGAGGGAAGGGGGCTTATGGGACTTTCGGGGAGGGAGAAAACAGGAAAGGGGAAATAATTTTGAATGTAAATAAAAAAAACTTAGAAAATAAAATAAAATTAAAAAAAAGAAAATTCCCTTTACTTTTTAACTGTTTATTCATCTCCAGTTCATGCTAATTGATTATATATATGAACATGTAGACAGAATATATATGAAACTGATGCAACTCCTGCCGAAGTTGCAACATGAGATTTCTCATATGTATTGTCCTTCCTTCCTTGTTATTTCCCAGAACTACTAGATGGCATTTTGCTATTCTCTTCTTTCTTGAGTTTGAGGGCTAATAATCAGTAAGGCTCTTGCACTGTCTATTTACTGCAACTATGTCCTATCCATAGGAAAAGTTATACATATCCTAAAAGACCGTGTATACTAAAAGTCATATGTATCTTAGACAGAGATGTAAATGTCTGGTACTTTTAAAGATAAGATGCCAATTTTGTCTGAAGTTACTGTTTTAGTGATTTAGTGATATCTGGATGCAGGAGGCTGAAGGGTGATTCTTATGTCACAGATATTGTTTAGTGATAGAATTTGAGATACAGTGTTGTAGAGTACGAAATGAATAGCTGTCCATCTTAGAAGCAAATTTAATGTACTTTGATGAAAATGTTTGGTAAAATGTACTTCTGGTAATTGCCTGAGATACAGCTTTGCTTTATTGATAAATGTACATCAATGTTGCTAGGAGTATGCTACCTACAGTCTCTAGGAGAAAACTGTTTTTGCAGTGAACTTGAACTGAACTGTATTGATTCACAAAATTGTGGGATCTGTTCTAAATGTTAAGAAAAGCAATGAAATGTTGTGCTTGATATTATTCTGTGTCGGATGTGAACTTAATTCAGATTTAATGCCATTACTCCATGTTCAGTAAATCATCAACTGTTATTACAAAAAAACTGTACTATTGATGTTTGCCATTTATGTAACAGGCTTGGCCTCTTAAGTTGCACCATAAGCCTCAATCATTATGTTGACAATTGCTCCGTGGTTACTTAAAATAAATAATTATTTCATAATTAATGAGATGATGTGGCTTTCTGGTTTGTGATACTGCCCACAAAGCATGGATGGTAGCATTGTTATTTCTACTTTATTTGCTTAATGTGTTTCTTTTGTTTCTATCTCCTGAATGTCGCATAGAATATAAGCTCTTGCTGTTCTTTCTGTGCAATGGTTTAATACTGCTGGGCTGTGAGCTTATATACTGATATCAAAACACTTAACACTCATTCCTGTGTCATGGCTAAGAACCTATCCATAAGAGTGGATTCTTTAATGGTGGAAGAGGAATGCACTGGGGACTAGCTCTCTCTTTCTTTTGTTTTATAATCCTGGGAACACATCACCTACTCTGTTCTAGTTTTGTTTCTTAAAATTCAGATTAATAAACTTCCCAACTCTGTATGTTTTCCTTTTATCTTTGTATTTGCATACTTTATAAAACGAATGTGTACAAAAATTAATTAATTAATTTATGACAGGGTAAGAGGAATTCCTTCCATTATATAGAGTATGTTTGGAGGCCATAGGAGACCTTTCAGGAGTCAATTATCTCCTTTAACCTGTGTCCTGGAGATTGGCGCCAAGCATCTTTATCCACTGAATCATCATTCCAGTCTATGAATAAACTTTTATACAACAACAGAAAATATTGTGTGGGGATCTTGATAAAATTATGTTTAGCCTTATCTGTTTGGATGGGGAGGAAAAACTGATTGAGTAGCCTCCTGGTCTCATGGACTACTACCTAGCAGAAACGGTCATGGGAAAAGTATCTTTATGTTCTGATATTATGGGATTAAACTGGAAGAGTATAGTACTTGATTGTGTTTATAGTATGCTAGATTATGAATTATAACTATAATGCTAAGTTTTGAGGAATCATAGATTAATGTAATGAATTACATATGACCTTCAACTTCACCAGATGCTCTGAGGTCACATTTTACACAAAGGTCAAGTGCCTTCATGTGTCCCTCACATCAAGTCACTTATGAAGTAGAGACCATGCCTGAGGATTCCAGGGGACTCTATGATGCTTAAGATTGCTGTTTGGGTTGGGTGTGGAATGACTCATTATATGAATTCTTACTCTGATTCTCAGTAATTGGTATGGTTCTGAACAGGCTGTTGAAATATAATGAGCCCCATCTTTACATCTGTGCAATGTGTAAAGCTATACCTTCTCTGTTGAGTGGTTGAAATGATTTGGGATAATGCAGCCAAACACAGTGGCTGGCACATTGTTCTTACTCAGTAAATGGCAGCTGTATTAGCCTTCAGTTATTTATTAGGCAACCTATGGGGATAAAATGGTTCCTGTACAAAAATAACATGTCAAGATATGTATTTGTTGTCAATTTGTCTTAGAGCATTTCATGAGGAATTATCAGAGGATAGAACACATACTACCTTGTCACCATTGTGTACCTACGGCAGGCATTTTTAATCAATCACACTGAGACCAGGCAGAGTCTCATAATCTGTCTAAAAACAGTGTTCCAGGCAGCTACTACTAATCAATTTCTATTGACATGAAAGATGAATCCTATTTGCCATCTAATAGCTAGGCATGGAATTGAGGCTCATAAGAGGCAAGAATACTTAAGGACCTGGGGACAAGGAGAAGACCTTTGGGTCAGGTGCACAAGAAACTGTGATGTAAAAATCTGCTCAGAGAACAATAACACAGGGACAGAAATAGCTCTAGCTCAGCATTAGAGAATGTGAAGGAAAATAGGCAGGGGACTAAGAATTTTACCAGTATCTTAGTGTTTTTCCACTTTGGATATTTAGATAACATGCAAATGCTAATCCAGCAATCATAGTTCAAAAACCAGTAATGGGCCAAGAAATTTCTCACCTACAAATTTACCTATGTTTGGTAACCTATCACAAAATAAGACGCAGATAAAAATGCTGTGTTTCCTCAAAGGCTGTGTTCCAATAAACTTGATATTGACTAAAAGCATAAGTCTGGTCTGATTTGCCATCTCTAATTTCCAGACTCTAAAATACTGTAAACCTATCTTATACCTCTGGCATGATACCTTCTCAGAATTGGAGAGAGTTAAAATGAGATAATACTCCCATGTTGCCAATGGGAGGATTTGCAACATAAATTTTTTAGGCTTAATAAAATCATGCTATTTTTTTTCTAAAAAGAAATCTTTACTGTGAACATATATAAAATGAGCCATGATTCCAAGCATATAACAACTTTAAAAATGCTACAAACTATTAAAGGAGCAAAGTTACTGAAAGGATAGGAAGCCTATCCTGTTGTCAGAGTCTCCAAACCTCTCAGATCTAATCAAATAGCCTTTCTTGCACATAAAGAGACAGAATAATTTAAAGATAATGAATATTTCAAATGGAAAAAAAAGCATTGCCTCACTGGCTTCTCCAAAGCCTGGCCTAGCATGTTATGGAGACAGACAGATAATGCAATACATCCTTAAAACCTTGGAATGTGATCAAGTAATAGTCCAGTATCACTCTAGAAAACTTAAATACTCCAATATGGGCAGCTATAATACGCTGAGTGTCTTGACCTAATACAGTCTTTTTGTTTTAATATCTTTGTGATCTGAATGTTTGTATGGCAATAATGGTCAGACCTAGGTTCAGATCACCATTTAAAAAGGACCCTGGAAATACTTTCAAAAGCTGTGTTGGGTTGTTTTGGTTTTAATGAAATGATTAATGTACAATGTATACTTATTGTGATAGATTTGGTTTTTATAGAGTAAGCATGGGAGTTATAACTGTGATTGATCTTAAAACAGACAAAATTCTATAGATGCCTAGGAATGAAATGATCATATTGTCTCTCTGTTTTACAGATTTCCCAAATAAGTCACTGATAGGAGATGAATAATCACTGAAAAAATGTGAAGGAGTACTTTTTGAAACTTCTTGTTTAAAAAAGCACCATGTACCGTGTTTGCAGAATAGATGTGGGGATTCTTGGGTTATTTCTAAACCTCATAGAGGAGTCAGGGTAGTGACTAATCCCTTGTTTCAGAAGTTTACCATCAAACTTGTGTAAGACATTTTTCATAATTAAATGTTGAAGAAGATGAAAGTATTTACCTGAGAGATGAATCAGTATTGATAGAACTTTAAACATGATGAAATAATATCAAAGTGGATAGATATTAGCTTCTCTTTACAAAACAGAACTAGCAACTATGAATGTCAGTAATTAAAAAAGCAAGTTTGTGTAACAGTCAAGGAAAAACTTCCTGACTACCTATTAGAAATATGCCTAAAAGTCACTTTCCTAATGATATATATTGTTAATATGCTTAAATAAACTGCCAGCTATCTTCAATTCAGAAAGAGCATACAATGAAGTAGTCTTAATTCAGTATTATACATGTTAGCCTATGCAAGGCACTGGCTTCTTGTGAACAGAATCTAAAGAAATAAGGCTGAACCAATGCACCGAGAGAAAGAACAAGTGAAAGAAAGGGCTCATGGCCCCTTTCCAAGGTTGGTGGGCAGTGAAGGGGCTTTGCTTCAGTCAGCAGAGCTGTTGCCAGCTGGCCTGGACAAGAGATTGCATGAATAGTCCAACAAAGAAAAAGAATCTGAAAGTTTCCTTTTGTGTTATGAAAAATGGTGTGTATCTAAATGTGTAGAGTGGATTGGTAAGAAAGAGGCAAAGATCTTAGCCACAGACACACAGGAAGGTGAAGACTCGATAGCAGAAGGGAAGGCCAACAGAGATAAGATAGGAAGTCTCACGGAAACAATGGGAACCTGTAAAAAGAGAAATGAGGAAAAGGGCTAATCCAGTCTTGCTCATGTAACAGGAAAAAAAAATAATCAGTCTATGAGAGGAGTCAGCAAATTCCAGTCCAGGCTGCATTAGAGCTACATGTGCTGGGGCATGGGTGGGTCTATTTGCAAGTCTTGAACCAGGCAGAATTAGTTCGTGACATACTTTTCCATGCTTTCTTCTTTAAAGTAGGTGCCTGAGTGGCCATTCTTGTCCTATTCTTCACAAGGGAATGTTAACAGAGGAAGTGCCGTTTTCATTAAGTTGTCTCTTCGTCATTTATATGCCACTATGAAAACTATTCATGTTCTCTCCTATTGATCCAGCTTCCCATGACTACAGACACCATGAATTTTAACAATGGTTGCTTCTGAAAAACTCTGGTCTGCTTTCCTTGCCTAGCTTCCCATCATATAATATGTAAGCAAATTAGTATACAGAGATTTCCACAGGACTTTAGCACTATACATCCTAGAAAAGTGCATAACATCTTTGTTAGCAATCAGATAGGTTTCTGCTTTTGTTGAAGGCCACTGTAACCTGATCATTATATTGGTCCCCTATTTTGACTTAAATCTTCGACATACACTGGCCTCACAATTGTTATTATACTTCTCCCTGCAGGTCCCCATAAAGGTTGACATTATCCATTTCTGTATCTCTCTGCCTATTTCTATGGTTTCTTGGCACCTTATGGCTTTAGAAGTTGGTTCTTTAGGTCAGATTCTCCCATAATAGATCAGGTATTTAGATTAGTTCTCTTCCAATCCATCATTGTGCAACTGGAAGACATTTTCTATACAGACACTGTCACATAGTCCAAACCAGGTATCCAAATTATTTACATTGAAGTTTGATAGGACTTGGGGAAGAATGATGTTTTTATCATAATAGCCCCTAATAAACTGTTGCGTCTCTGCACTGTCTTTATCCAACTTAAATAATATAACTTACTCAAACTTTGAGTACTTTTTTGTTACAAGAGAAGCTTTGGAAAATGATGTTAAAACTTTAGCATTTTGAGTTTTCTGTCCTATGTGGCACATGGCTTCTTGAACCTGACTTAATTTAAATGTGAGAGAAAGAAAAATTACTTATACCATTATAATGTTGAATAAGGTTCATAACAGCAATAATGTCCCATGAAAACAATTGTTATCATGGTTAATGTCCATTTGTCAGAGTGTTAACCTTTCCTGACTCTGACTTGGGCCATTAAATGCCCAACCATTTGTTACACACCTGGAACAAGCAATTTCATGGAAAATATTGCCAAGTTCATTAGTTAAGGAAGGCACCTGAGATGACAGTCATAAACTCAACACACATACATACACACAGGTATCCCATATCTTCTTTCCCCAAACCCTTCCTTTAACACCAGCTTGTACTTATATTCAGAGAAGTTTTTCCACCCCTTGGTGTCTGTTCTTCTTCACCCAGAAGACCTCAGTCTGGAGATCTTGCTTTCAAACACTTGCCCTGTCTCTTAACATTCTCTTTTATGTCGTAAGTGACACCAATAAGTAAGATATTTTTAATTTCATCTGTGATCCTCAATAACACATGATTCCTTTAAATGCTCAAATCATGTAACTAAACAAATGAATAAATATTATGTCATCTGAAGGAAAGAATAAAATTGAAATATGAAAGGATAATACATGGCTAAGTTCCCAAAACAGTTATCCTTGTAAATAGACATAAATAACTTCTATTGCTTATTTTATCAATGCTTAACACATTCAAACTTTTAGACACATTATCTTTTAAACACAAGGTTAGTATAAAAATTATTTCAATTGATGGAGAAGAAACAAAATTTGAATGAAGCTTGTTTGCTCTCTGTACTGACTCCATCACTACTATTACAAATATCTATTGAACTCTATTTTAAGACCAGGAAAGAATCTTGAAAGTGACTGGATGCTATCTCACCTGCACTACTTATCAATTCTAGAGCAGACACAAGGAAAGTTATCAGTTTGATGGTGGATACTGATAATTGTTAAACCCTCCTATTTGTTTTTGTTCATGGAAGGTGAATCTTGTCTAACTATATGGTGATTTTCAAAGTTCAACAAAGCAAAGAATCACAACTTGAATTCTTATCTAGGGCATTTTAATGAAGCAAAGAACTTTGCTTATTCTCTTGCGTTAAAGATAATTTTATACTGTGTTTCTAAAAACCTTCAGTTGATCCAGAATTATAAATCTCTAATTTTGGACAGGGTTTACTTGACATTATAGATAGATACATCTATCTTCAATTACTATCTACCTTCAGGGAAAAACTATGACAATGCTATCTAATTTTAGGGGAGAAGTGCAGGGATATTAGGTAGGTTTTGACATAATTAATTATTTCATTAATGAAATCACTGACCCTCCTTAATCAAAGGTGGAAATTCTTTCTTAAAGCATGGCTTGAAGAATCAAATGGGCGTAACAGTAGGAGGCACAAAAAGTAGTTCAGAAGAGACAGGAACAAATTTAATGAGGAAGAGATCTTCTCTCATTAAGGTTCTAATTTGGTAAGGCTGTGTGCTACTTTTAATTTTCACTTCCCGTCATCATTTGCACAGTAGTTAACACCACAAATTAATAACAGCCAATGCACACTGTACATAATATAGATAGGAAAATGTTAAAGGGTGATAATATCCAGGAATGGTAAGCATGGATGTAGTCAATCCTTCTTTGCTCCTCCAAGAGGAGGCCAGAAGTAAATTTGTAACTATAGAGATAGTCTTCATAACTCCATTAGGTATTGTAAACAGTTCTTTCAGAAATTCACTGTTTTCAGACAGAGAATCCAATGAGAGTTTCAGGCTTCAGGGAAATTGTGCTCCATGTTCTTCTCAAACACCCCCAATTTAAATGGGAGTTTGTTTAAAGTTACTATGAAATCTCAAACTCATATTTTTCTAAACACTTGTAAGTAAATACTTGGGGAAAGTGTGAAGTTTAGTTTACTATCATTTTATGAATAACTGTTTACCAAAACTACCCTCCTGAGATTAATCAGTTGGTATTGTTAATTGAAAGAAACCCATTGATGTCTTGATATTAACCTGATTAAGTAAGCTCTCCTATGTTTGATTATTGAAATTCTATAAATATAAGGTATTAGAAAACAAGGCTAGAAAAAGTTGTCCAGTCTGAGGGTAAGCAAAACTGGGGGTTTGTGGGAGGGGCAAAGCACTGGCTTTCTATACTTTTAGTGACATGAACTTGCAAGGTAGCCTTCTAAATAACTCTAATATCGTTAGTTATTGCTCCTCCGTATTAAATTCTAGGAAGTGTCAAGATTGCTTGTAACACGTATACAAATAATCTAGCCCAATATCAGTTTGTAAAATCTGTCAAAACCTTTTTTAAATTAGGAAAGACTCATAGAATAAATCCAAAGCAATTTGTTCAATAGAAGCAGTTTTATTCCATTATGTTACAATGAATATTCATGAGGGGGAAAATACAGAAAGACTTGTAGGTAGACAATGCATAGACTTTTTTTGTTCCACTCCTCTAAATTCAGCCGCTGTGGGAATAGTATATCATCTGTAGCCAGACTAAAAAGTGTTGGCAATATTTACTTTGCCGTGGGCCTACAGATTATTGTATGGAGGGTATGAACATAGAGAATCCATAGAACTCTGTCTAGGATGAGGACCTAAAAGAATCTGGGAAACAGTAGGTAGGCAGTCTGAAAGTTAGGCCATTTAACAGGAAGAAGTGAGGAGTCAGGCTACTCACTTAACCCTCTCTTGCTTCGTTTTACTAACTGGTATAATATATTAAACATGGACAATGTTTTCTCCTTGGGGCAGTCCAAATATAAAGTGCAAAGTTTGATGTTAAACTGAGTTCCTTTGTACACACATGCAAAATAATTTCTGTCTAAAACCCTTTTGTGATGACAAGAGGAGGGTTGGATCACAGAGAAGAGAGGGATATCCAATAAAAATTGATGGCTATGATCTATGAAATGGAGGTGGGATATAAGTCAAAAGCTTCTGCTAGGGTCAACCACTGGCCTGACATCAGCACACAGATCTAAAGGAAGCACTGGATGTTCATGTGTTACCTGTGTCTGCCTTTCCACAGCAAGAAAGGAGGAGTTGTGACTCTTCATCTTTATGCTGAACTTGGCAGCAAAGGCTGTTTTGAGATTTGCTTTTGACTTGAGCTTATGGTTTCTGTCCTTTTGTTCCCTCTTCCCCTTTGGAACTATCCCAGCAGCTGGAGCCTTTCCATACCCTCCACATACCTTCTGCTCAAAGCCCACAACCTGGATGCACTCGCCATTCATGTCAAGCCTCCAATTGCTCTCCATCTGCTGTCAGAACTCTTGATAAAGGACTCAGAAAAGATGGAACTATTAAATACATTTTCATAAAAGCCTCTTTAAAACAAGAGTTATTGTGTATCACATTTTTCTTTTTTTCTTTTACACATTCAGCAATTTAGCTGAAGGAAAACCAAATTGTGCAGCTATAGCTATGGAAACCAGGCTTAGTTTTGCCCTGAAGTGGTCAAGAGCTACTGGGATATGGGGATGAGCTTCCTACCAGTTGAATGATTGCTTGGCATGTAGACTGATTCTAATTACAAAATGTCACTTCTCCCAAAAGAAAAACAAACAATGTAAAAACAAATCCAAACATGCATACACATACATACATACATACACACTATAAGAATTGTTCCTCATCTCATATGCATATATATATATATGCATATGAGATTACATTTATGTTTACATGAATATATACTTATATACATGTATATTTATTATTTGTGTGACAAATTTGTACTTTGACAGATTCACATTTTCATTTTATTCATTTCTAAAATCCATAGAGAGAAATGGAAATCCGAACTTCTATGTTTTTGATTTTTTTCATTCAACATAAAAGCATTTCAGGAAATAGATAAGTAGAACCCGTAACATTAGGTCTCAGTAGATAGGAATGCAGGAAGGATCAGAACAAGGTAACTCAATAAGCTAAAATGTCATCTTACCATGAATGAGTAAGTGTCTGGCTTGAGATGGCCGAGCCATAGAGCCTCACTTTTCCTGGACTCCTAACCCATGGTAAATTACACAATAAGAAGAAGGGATTGATTTCTCCACATAGATTTGTTCTTTCTCAACACAAAGAAGTACAGGCAACTAATGAATGCTAAGAGTGGGAGAAAGACCCAATAAGTTATCCAATACCAAATGATCAGCCCTGAAAACATACATACAAGTACCATTATATGACTTGGAAAAGTGTAGTTTGAAATACATATGTATGTGTATATGCATATGTATATATTTATATACTAATTGAAGAAGAAAATGGGCCATGAATTTGAAGGAGGGAAAGGAGAAGGGAGGGATACATGAGTGTTTGAAGGAAGAAACAAGAAGGGAGTAATGATGTAATTATATTGTAATCTCAAGACCAAGGAAAAAATGTATCCTTACTATAATATTATTACCTTTTTATCATGATACATCTTGTACTTCTACACTATGAATTTCAAAGTAGGAAATGTATATTTTTATCTTCAGTATATACAAAAAATATATTTTGGCATTATAAATCAGCTAACTTGGCTGTTGGTAATGTTAGTTTCATGATTTGTCCTTCTAAACTCTTCATTTAAAAAATTACGTTTATTTTTTTTAAAAAAAACAAACACCAAGTCAGATGAAAGTTTGACTGGCTGAAGTCCTACTAATATTTGTTTGTAAATTCAATAGCTTTACAAGGCATTGCCACCAAGGGTACATTCACGTTTCAAAGAACATTGTAAGAGGAGATTTTTGTAAGGAGCAGTAGCATTCACAATTGAACATTTGTTATATAACATGCAACCATCAAGGGAAAACTGTAAAGCTGAACATTTAGAATTTGCTTGAGGCTAAATATGATGGAGTTTAACTGGGCTCAGTGGCTAGTGATATTTACTGCTCTCTCTGATAATCTTCTTCTTCTTCTTCTTCTTCTTCTTCTTCTTCTTCTTCTTCTTCTTCTTCTTCTTCTTCTTCTTCTTCTTCATTATCGTTGTCATCATTGTCTCCTCCTCCTCCTCCTCTTCCTCCTCCTTCTTTTTCTTTAAAACTCTCTGATTTGGGGGTAGGCAGCTAAAATAGTACATTATCATGCAATTATCCATATAAGAACAGTAAGCACAACCCTAATGAATGTAGCAATGTGTTATTTTTCAGTATCCCCCATTTGTACCTTGACATAGCTATTTTAGTGAATTAACACCTCAAACAACAACAAAAGACTAAAACATTTTTGCATCTAGAAATTAGTATTGGAGAACTGAACTTTAATGAATCTGGCCCATTATGCTTTTTGTGTAAGTGAGCTCAGAATATATCAGAAGTTTATGAAGACTGGTCTGTTACAACAAAACATAGATGGAACTAATGCATGATGCCCCCAGCCTCAGGACCACTTGCTAACTCACAGCAAAGATGACTATTCGTGGCAGAGTAAAGTCCTTTGCATCACAGGCCCCATAGAATCCACGGGGAAATAAATGCAAATTTATTCAACACAAACTCATGTTCACTAATATGTTAATTAAGGGAAAGACTTAAAAATGAAGATTGATATGCCAGCATGATAGATATATAGCCATAGACATTCTTCAGATGTCAGAGTTTGATGTATTGTGATGGTTCAGCATTTTTTTTTTCTCTTCTGGAGGTCATTCTGTTTCTAGTTTATAATATCTTTCACAAAAATAGATGTGAAAACAGAAGCAGCCATCTCCTCCAGACAACTCTGCAGATTTACTCCAGAAGACTCATTAGCTGTACTATCATTGCTAGTCTCATACTCTTAGGTTAAAGATGTTGATAACATAAATGTAACATAGGAGTAATCCATACAGAGAATACCTACTAGATGTGTGTGTGTGTGTGTGTGTGTGTGTGTGTGTGTGTGTGTACCTGCAACACAGAACTGATTGTCTGATTGTGGCAAATAACTTCTTAGTTTACTTCTAATTCTCCTTTCTACCATTACCAAGTTAGAACTTATCTGTTGGCTAAGTGTTTACAAGCAATACAAATTAAGTAAGAAATGACTACTAGACAGGCAAATTCTTCAAGAATCTCCCCTTCCTTCAGGATTCAGTATTCGGTTTGGTCTGAATGTATTCTTGTTGCAGTAAATTAGTTACTTTTCATTTAGAAGAAGTGAACAAATTACCCCATCAGTGTCCTCTCCTACCACATAGTGTGCACACATCTTTCTTTTGTAAACAACAGTAGCATTTTTTTGGGGGGGGATATCCCTCTATCTTATATAAACTCAAACTTACAATCTTGAGAAAAGGAATCAAGTTTTATTTAGTTGTCTTTCCATAAAGACTATTTCAAGGTCTGCATTAAAATGATCCTCATTAAAAATTACCACATTAAATGGAATCATTAAACAGTCGACATTCTATATACTTACATGTCATTTGATAAATTTAAAATTATCTGTTCATAATTACCAAGGATAGATTATTTAAAGTGAAACACTGTTAACATATTTCTATTAGAATGCAAACACTTGTGAGATGTTAATTTCTTTGGTATAAAATAAGCATTTTATTGGTATGGTTTTATTTTCAGCACTTTTATAAGAAACAATGAAGTGTCAATGAAGAAAATTAAGGATATGAGAGATAACAAGTAATGACTAGAAAGAAGCATGCTATTCAGTTTTATAATTTCTACCACAGTCAGTCAGGAACAGAATACTAGCAGGTTGAATAGAGTAAGTGGGTACAGTCACACCTACTGAGGTGGCATCTCTAGATAACCCTGAGAGTGTTTTTACATCTCAGATTGTCTCTTAGATGACTAACCACTGTCTCCAAACTCTCACTTTAAAGCAAATGACCTTTCTCCACTAAGAGTGATAACATATTTCCAAGTTTACACTCCATCTCTCTTCTCCTCCATGCCCTTTATATTCTGTAAGTCCAACTGGAGTGATTTGTTCAGACTTGACTACATCCTCAAGCCAGTGACATTATATATCTGTGGTTTTGGCACAAACTAACATCAGTGGATATAAACATGCCTGGATTTGTTTCAGTAAGGTCAGGTCCTACAGTTACTTTTTGTGGTGTTCCAAAGGGATATGTACTTTATTTCTGAACAGAGACAAAACAAATACATGCTTACCGATTTTTAAAATCAAAACAAATACATGCTTACTGATTAAATATTAGATTTGTCTATCTATACAGTAGTAGAATGAAGTTTTATTCTTAGGTTCTCATTTATTTATTGAGATGCTTTTTACTTCCAGGAATGCCATCAGGACATACCTTGTTCCTGACCCTTATATTCTTAGGTTGATTGTCAAAGTACTGATGAAAGCCAATATCAAATCACTTCGACTGTTAATGTGACAACTTCAGAGTATGAGGAGAAATCAGGGAAAAGATGTGGACTTGCCATTCAAAAACCTTTAAAAACTTCTCTTTTTGCATAAATGGTGATTTTTCTGATGATGGTCTTTTTTGAGTTCTCCTCTTAGGTGTCTCAGAAATAGCAGGATCTTCAGAAAACATCACATTCAGAGTTTTATTTTGTTTCTGTGTTACCATAATCACAGTGTAATGGAAGGCCATGAATAAGACCTTTCTGCTTGGCAGAATGAAAGAAATAATATGTGTAATGTCCTTAGTTCCATATAAATAACAAAGCTCAAGCAATATGCTAATGTAAATCATAGTTATACAGGGTCTAGGTATTATGCACTTTAATATTAACATGTAAATTATAAACCTGCAAACCGATGGAATGGGGCAAATCTCTTAGCTCTGAAAACACTAGAGTTCTTGTAACCACCTGTAACTTGAACATACTCATGGCTTGGCAAATATTTCTGATTCCAAGATAATACTTGAAATGATAATTAGATGTTAATAATTAGATAATAATCTGCTGTTAAGGCCTTGTTTTTAGAATCACTTATTAGATATCTCAATAGAATATTTTTCACCTTGAATTCTTCTGCACAGTCAGTCACAAGGCAAGACGTCCTTCAACATAGTTACTTCACTAAGTGCATAACCGATTGTAGATCTGCACTAGCATTGGATATTGTACTATTCATTATCATTTGCATATAAGCCTCGTGGAAACTTTGCATCCTTATATTCCATAACGGCTCTGGTCAAAGAAATCATTGGCTTGTGGAAGACCCTGTGACAGGATTGCTTAGTTTATTCTCAAAATAAACAATAGTGACTAATTAAGATCCAGTTACCTTCCTGACTGAAAAAGTTCAGAAAATCGAATGTATACTACTAGAAGAAAAAAAGCAAGTTGGATGAATGGAAGAAAGCGTCGACCTGTGATAATTTAAAAGTATCTGTTGGCTTAATTTAAGCTAACACATCGTTTTTAAAAAATACAACAATGTTTGTCCTTTTGCACATGGCTTTCTTTTGGGTTCTACACTCAGCTATGCGTCTTAGTCTAAATCAGAAATATTTTCTTTATTTTTTCCCATCTATTCACACCTAGTTGTGATATATTTCCCAGTTGTTTCCATTCATCTTCACCCCAGCATGGTGTCTACACGTTACGAGTGTGGCTAAGTTTGTTTCACTTACCCAACACTCCAGGACAAACTTCCCATGCCCCTTACAACTTGCAGGAGAAGACGGCCCATAGAGGAGAGAGTGTATTTTTGAAAGCTGCCTGGGAGTATCCCAGTACATGCCAGTCTCTGAACAGATCAAATGAATAAGAGAATTGGGGAATAAAGCCCACAGTATATAAGAGGCACAGTATATCCCCAACACCTGCCCTCTTTCCCCGACCTCCTGTCCGCCTCTGCCCCTCCACCCCCAGGCTACCTTCTTGAACCCTTTACCCAAAGCTCTCTTGACTTGCTCTTCCATTTCCACAAGACAACTCAGCTCTTGCCAGAACTTCTCACCTGATCTTTGCAGGTAGCTTGCTTGTTTTCCACACAGTTATACATTCAGGGATAGTGCAGAGTCATGGAGAAGATATAAGTCTATGGACAAAAGAACATTCGGAATGTATGTTAATTGTCTTTAAGCCCAGCAGAAAAGTTGTTTGTTTGATTGTTTCTGGAGCTGGCCAGCTTCTTCTTAATTCTTCCACATGTCTTACACATCCTTTTTTCATGAGATGTACTGTTATAACAAGAGAGATATAGAATCCTATATTCTCAAAGTTAGACCTGATCATTGAGTATTTAGTGCTTAGTATGGCCTGATTCATGGCAAGTGTTCCTGAAAGAAGTTTCAGATTGCACAGCGCTCCCAGGAGCACAATGTTGAACAGTGGTTCTCCAGCCTTTTCTTACATCCCGTTCCATATTCAACACCAGGGGCTTTGAAGTGCCAGGCTCTTGCCAGTCTTTAGAAATGGCTACAGCCACTCATGTTCCCTTCATCTCTGCCACTTTGGAATAGAATATGTTAAAGGTGATAAGATCCTTTAAGAACGACAGGTGGACTGAATCTCATAAAAGAAAATGCAGCCTAAGTTTCTTTGTTTGTTTTAATCTAACTTCTGTTTCTGGGCAGTGCTTTGTCTATTGTGCCTGCCTTTGCTGGGTCTGTAAAGCTGTGCTGTCCACTGTGCATTGCTGAAGCAGCTTAGGTTTTCCTAACAGATGAAAGGTTCTCTGAAGTTGAGAATAGGAAATTTGTTCTCACTCACAACTCAGTGAAAAGAGGGGTAAAAGGAGTCTTACCAATGACTTGTATCTGCAGGAGACAGTGAATGTTCACTGAAAAGGAATGGGTTGCCAAGCCTCAGTTCACTACCACATCCTGTCAGTTGCATGTGAGATAAAGAATGGTATTTCATAGAATTGTATAGATTTCTGTGCTTGATAATAGCTTAGATATCTCCTAATACATTTCCCTTATTTTATAAAGGAGGAACAGAGTTTGAAGAGGATAAGTGGCATTCACAGGAGCCTGGGAAGGAGCAGGGCAGGCTAGACTCCAATTTTTCTGAGGACCACTCTAGTCTCTATGCAACGTGGAGAGGGAACTCACCTTAACCTCTCTCTTCAAGATGCTTTATCTTACTCCTCTGTCTCTGTAATCTATTAGGGTGTGATAAAGACATAGTTTTTATGTGATAAGGACATCTTCATCTTTCAAGACTCTATTTTTGGAAAAATGATTAGCATCATAATTTTACATAACTACTAAGCAATAATATTAGAACATATTTTCAACAAGACTCACAAAGGATTTTGTTTGTTAGTTTCTGATGTTTAGTTTGTAGTGGGATCATGCTATATAGTCTCAACTAGGGGGGAACTTGCCCTGTGGCACAGCTTGGTCTCCAACTTATATGATCCTTTGTTTCTGCTTCATGAGTGCTTGTAATACAGACACATTTCATCACACACAGCCAGGTTTTTAAGCATAGAAATTAATAGAGAAAAGTTATTCTCTATAGTGTGCAATCCCCACTAATGTTCTTCTTCTAAAATTAAACCATCTACATAAAACTGAAATTTCAAACAAATAAAAGATGAACTACATGGTTTGTTGCCCTATTTACCATGGCCACTGTAATTAGAGCTTGTTTGTGTTTTTAGGTTTTAACTCTGCACTCAAAATGTTACAAATAAATCATCAGAAATACCAAGAATATGCACATAGGTCAGTGTTAGGGGTTTAAGTAAATGATAGTTATAAAATTTGACAAGAGTTCATCCAATAGAAATGTTTCCACTTAACAATATATCATAGATTTCTTTCAAAGTTATCAACCATATACCTATCCTATTTTGAAAAGAAGCATTTAGCTGAATACTTTTCATGTCAGTCCATTTAGAGTAATTTAAGTAAAAGATGTAAGTAGTCCATTACAATTTTCAAGACCCTGCTTTCATAATTTAGTATAATCAAGCTTGTGTGCATACATTTATACCCAAACACACACACACACACACACACACACACACACACACACACACACACACACACACACAGGAGAACCTTTAATAGGGTTATGGCTGGACTGAGAGAATTAAGCACCTGTCATTTTAATAAGTAGTTTGAATGTAAGCTGTGAGATGCTTGAGACTAGATGAATGAATGACTTACTTTAATTTCCAGTCATTGAAAGGAGTGAGGGGAGACATAAACCAGTAGGACTTCACAGCAGAGAATCCTCTCTTATGTCTCAGATCCCAAGGACTGAAGGCTCAGTCTCACATCAGATATGATCAATAGATGGAATGCCAACTTGATTGACTTCAATGTGAAGTTTTCTAGTATCCTGCACATGAGATTTTCAAACTGAATATTCTCAGGCAGAGTAGGAATAAAATCTCTGCACCATAGGTTAGAATTTGGTTTAAAGATGAGATATTGGTAGGCCTGTACAAAGTTTTCATGAAAGGAGCAAATGCAGGTTTTCTATTGCATAAAAGGTGGCTCTAGTTAACAAACATCTATCGTGTATTGAAAAATAGCTTAAGTAGATGTTTATGCATCTTCATATGGTCAGAGCATTCTAAACCCATGTACAAACATATTCTGCTCACATAAATATGCATAATTTATTCATTAAACAAAATAAGATAAAAATTATAAAACATTAGCATAGTTTATAATTTTTGCTTGGGTTGGGCATATAGTTCAGTGGTAGGACAGTTGTGTAGTATGTATAAATCTTGGGTTCAAAAACATCATGGTTTCTTCTGTTTTAATATGAAATATTTTCCAAAACCTTTGCACTACTGTACTATAGAGAACAGTCCTCACTACAAGAGAAGAACATTGTCTTTGCCCCAGCACGGCCTCACAGTCAGGAGTACAGATTGTCTGATCTCTGCAGAGTAAGGTGCCTGATGTTAGAAAAGATGGACTTAAAGCAGGAAATCTAGGACCATTTCCCAAAGTCTCCTGAGTGGAGGCAGCAGGTTTGTCAACCACTGCCTTTTAAAATGGAGACAGACTCTTATTTCTTTTCTTTCTAGCTTATTAGTTAGTAGTGCAGAACCAGCCAGCTAAGAGCAGCAGCCAAAATGTGATCAATAATGTATCCCTCTGTATGTGAATCAAAGGCTTGCTGGTAAGGAAAGGAAAGCACAGAGTACCTTAAATCACAGTGTGCAGCAGCAGGAACCAGACAGCTCAGAGGAGCCGGAGACAGAGCAGAGAAGACTGTGTCTGGGCAGGAGGCCTGAAGCTGGGGAGAAGAATCCAGTAGTGAAAAACAATACAGCTCTTATTTTCAGAGGTTGAAGCTTCAAAGGACAAAGGAGACTCAAAGGTTTGGGTAGATGGGAATCGTATATATGTGTATATAGATCATGTATAACAATAATATCTGTCTGCTTTAGAAGTACAAGGTCAAAGGAAGCAAGAACCCATGCAGATTTTTTTCTTTGTGATATTTCAAACAGAATCCCTGCATATCATGGAATTTTCACTGTTTCTTTAACTTCTTACTTTTCTCTACAAGTGAGAATCCAGGATTTAGGGTTTGCACAGCTGAGTCTGATCCCTGGAGTTTATAAAAGGTACAAGATATCTCCTGACCACTGCATCTGCCATTTTCTTCACTCCACCCCTCACTTCATACTTATAGAATGTTTATCTCTGGAAATTGGAAATTGGATAAACCTCCCAAATCAACTGGCCAAACTTTGTATGGAAGATAAATGCTGAACATTGTCTTCTGTAACTCCTTACTTATCAGTAGAATGAGATCTCAGACCTTTTGGGAGAACATTTCTGTTACTACTAGGCATCATTTCTATGTTTGCTTAGAAATATGTATATACTCTCTCCCATGGGATGGGTCTCAAGTGGGGCCAGTCATTGGTTGGCCTCTCTCAGTCTCTGTTCCCTTTATCTCTGTGCACGCCAATCAAAGAACATGTACAGGCTAGACATACCCCCTGCCTTAAACATTTATAGCAGATGTGTGGCTTGGTCTTCATGTGAGTACCCTAACAAGTGCCACATGGCCTGTCTCTGACTCTGTTGCCTGTTAATGGTTTCCCTTTCCTTACCTTTACTGTCTGGTTGAGCCTCAGTGGGAGAAGAGGTGCTTAATCCTGCTGAGACTAGATGCTACAGGGTAGGGTGACACCTAAGGAGGGCTTATCTCTCTCTGAGGAGAAGGAGGGGAGAAGTAAAGGGAATGATTGGCAAGGGCAGGACTGGGAGGAGAGGAAGGGGGTATGATTGAGATGTAATGTGAATAAAATTAAATAAATTATGAAAAAGAAATATATATATATATATATAGTAAAACATGATTAGATAGGGGAAAGAGCAAGATTAAAAATAACTATACAGTTATTTGATATTATCTTCAGCTTTAATTCTTTAGCATCAACCTAAAACACCTGAGATGAATCCTTCATATATAAACTGAACGACTTTATTTATGTGATGTATTGGTTGAGTGTCACATTAGAATATAATGGCATAGCACACATTTTGCTTATGTTAATTTTGGTAGTATAGGGTGGCAAACATGTTTGTTATTATTAGCTCAAATCCATGGACAGTGTACTCTATGTGGCTGTTATGCTACTTTCTACCACATAGTCTATAATCTTCATTACAGTTGCCAAGGTCACTTTGGTAGGGCAAATCAATAAGGATCACACATGTCAGGTACAGGTTTCCAATTCTTCTACAAGCTACTGGCCAACACTTTCACATAACTATATCTAACCACAAAGACATCTAGGAAATCTGGACTAGTTGTGTTCCCAAGAAGCCAACTGGTGGCATGTGCCGCACTAACAGATTTAACAACATGCCATCCCAAGACTGAACTTTGCATGCTAAGTATTTTAATTTGAAGGATGGTGAGAAACAGATTACATAAGAAGATACCTTATAATTCTTTCTTACGAAAATCAAAAATCTTAAGAATTTCTTACCTTCCCTTCTCTAGGCCAGGTCAGGAAAGTGTAAGATGCCTTCGTGATTGTGGAAGAAATGACCAACTAATTTCTGAAACGAAAGTACCACAGAAGAATCTGAACAGACAGGCTTGGCTCAGTTCCTCTAGCCCCTTGCTGTTCCATCATAATCATGCCAGAAGTATATTTCATCATGATATTTTGCCATCCTTTATTAAACAGCATAAAAGTACACATGTTTAACATGTTATCTGGTTCTGTTTTACTTTTTGAAGTGTTTTGTGCAACATAGAACTCACATTAAACATCCTTACATAAAGAAAGACACATATTATTCCTCCTTTACACCAGGGTGGAGTTTGGTACAAAGCAGAAACGATGTGAGGACAAAAGGAAAATCCATAAATGAGAAGTACTTAATGGGGAGAATTTCACTGAAGTCACAAGGAAGAAGTGAGAAGGTGGAAATGTCTAAAACCTGTCATAGGCATTCATGACACTGTCAAAGAATAACACCCAGAGAAATAAGAGAGTAATAGGTAGAAGCATTAATAAGAACAAAATGTGATTTATTCATGCACAAGATTTTATAAAACTATCTGTTACTAATAAACAATCATATTAACAAAAACATTTGAAAACAAAACGGAAAAATTGAGGATTTTTTATAATAAAAGCATGCATATGTCTACCATTTAGTCTTTTATAATCCTATGAGTTAAGTAATTATGAGTAACATTTTATCCAAATGGAAGTGGGAATGTAAAGCCCTGATTCATAATCTATACATAATCTGGACAGTACATTGCCCTGTTCCCATCCAAGGAGCTTCTTCTTGTAGAAAGAGGGAGTTAGCTCAGAGACTCAGAAAACGTGCAGACAGTTAGAGACTTTGGAACACTGAACCCCAAATGGGCTCTCCTTATGACATCTCTACCCCCATGATTCAGGGATCTATGTGAAATAAAAAGCAGAAAGATTGAAGAGTCAGAATGGATGAAAGACTCCCAGGAAAGAGTATTTTTCAGTCATAACACGGCTTATATACTTAGGAACTCACAGAGTCTCTGACAACATAAAAAAGACATGAACAAGTTCAGCCAATGTAAAGTCCAGCACAGGGAAGGGTAAGAGACCACATTTCTACCACTAAGCAATAATAAGAGGCTATTTGAAACTGACACCTGGTATGAATAGGGAAATTATTTTTTTTCAGTGGAGAAATGTGGACATGTCAACCACATTCCATAGATATTCTGATTCTCATGAATAGTTGGTCAACAAAAATGGTCTCTCTGGGGTTTTTTTGTTTTGTTTTCTTGTATTGATTGATTAATTGATTGATTGTGTGTGTGTGTGTGTATGTGTGTGTCTGTTCTTGTGCATGTGTGTGTGTGTGTATGTGTGTGTCTGTGTGTGTGTGTGTGTGTGTGTGTGTGTGTGTGTGTGTGTATTATCAGGCATATGCTTCTAAATTTGTTAGTGGAGTTCACAATTACACTGTTTTGCTTGTGATTCTAAGAGTGTGAAAGAACATGAAATTCAGTAAGAGATCTTGGAGGAGTTGATAGAGGGAAAATAATATGATCAAAATACATTATACAAACATTTTAAAAAATAAACATAAGAGAAAATGTATTATGATCCCATCTTTGGATGTCTTAGTGGTTAATCAGTTTGTTTGGTTTTTCTTAACTCGATTTTCTTTATTATTCACTTTTCCAAGGAACTAGATTTTATCAAAGCTTTGTGATGCCCTTTTCTGTTCTTATACAATGTAGTAAATGTTGATCTTACTCGGGTCCTGAGAAAGACTCTTCTTGCTACTCCATGTGAGTAGACTTACTCCAGCTCAAGTGCATGTGGTTTCAACCTTTCCTGTCTCCAGTTTGGAGGAGGGTTATTGCTTACATCAAACACATGGCAGAAGACACTCTGACATTGTAGAAGTCAGATATAAATCTGTCACACTGTCTGCGATTTCAAGATCAGGCCATTGGACAAACTGTCATTCTTAGCCAATCACATGTTTAAGAATTTCTTCACCTTATTTTCATCTATCCTTCAGTCTCCATATCAGATCCAGCCCTTTGCCTTTTATCTTTAACATCGGGACCATAACAGCAGGTAAATATACCTAGAATAACAACTGTGGTATACAACAGCTGCCTGGGGCCTGGTTGCTGCCTTCATTAACACCTTACAGGCTGTGGTTTGCAGCTAGAACTTTGATAACCAGTCTTTTTCAAACCATCTGCCCTCCTCCTACCTTGCCCCTGTTAGTCCCCACTGTGTCTGCCTGAAGTCAGCAGCATAGCACATGGCAGTGGGAAGATTACACATATGTTTCTGTCCTTTACATGCTTTTCTTTTTTCACATTAACTTGCATGGATAACTGCAGGAAAATAGTCTTGAGATTTCCTAGTTTGTTTTATCAATAATAAATATGTGTTGGTGAGAATTAGACTTAAATTATGTAAAGTGCTTTGCATCTAATGAGTCTTTAATGAATGGATCCATATTATTTTACATGACAATTATTATTGTGTGGTGCTAATTAATGTACTGGGACTATGGAGACTGGGACCAAGACAGAGAAACAGATGCTAGGGAGTTGTAAATCTATCAAGCTTTAAAAAAAACAGTCTGTATTTTTGCACCTCAAAATGATCATCCTTATTTCACTAGCCTATTATTGTGAGGCTTAATTTCAGTAGATAGTCATTAAAGTATTTATTTAATGCTGAACAAGCCAGTGAGAAATAGTAATTTTTAAAGATATAACTCCAAAGGTTAAAATAACATTCTCAGTCCATGTTGTATTTAAACTTTAGGATAGGAAGCAATTAGTCAGTCTTATGGTTTTAAAAGATATATATATATATATATATATATATATATATATATATATATATATATATATATAAGTGACTTTGGGGATTTTCATATCCACCATACTCAGACATGAGAACAAGCTGACAGTCACCAAAATCAATATAGCTGTAGCTTAAGAAATGGAGAGTAACTTTCATTAATAAGGGAGAGGGGAAAGGGCTTGAATAATTCTGGGAAGATCAGAAAATTGTTGGTTTTTTTACATATGTTATTGGTTATTTTATTTATTTACATTTCAAATGTTATCCCCCTTCACAGTTTCCCCTCTAGAAACATCCTATTCCTTCCCTTCTCCCCCTGCCTCTATGAGGATGCTCCCCTACCAGCCCACCCACTCCTACCTCAGGGTCTAGCATTGTCCTATGCTGGGTCAAGCCTCCAAAGGACCAAGAGGATCCCCTCCCAGTGATGACAGACCCCTTTTTACATCCATAAAATGTTTTCTTTACATTGTATTCTACTGGTCAAAATTTCTCTGTCACTTTTCCAGCTGATTTTCAGATCGGAAAATAAAGTGGGATTCCTTAGTGGACAAAATAAGAATAAAAAAGCCTTAGCATCCTGCTGAGGGCCTGGATTTCTGTGAACTCAGATAGTGCTCAGGCCCTGTACACTAAAGAATGATGCGTCATGAAGATGATTTTAAAAACACAAACCCCATGGGCCCCTCTTTCTACAACATTACTGCATATATTCAACCATTCAAACATCTTCTGACCCTCATCAATTACGAAAAATATACATCATATTTTAACCTAGTGAGACTAAGTCAACAATGTAACATTTCATATATATATATATATATATATATATATATATATAATTTACATTCAAAATCATTTCCCCTTTCCCCTTTCCTCCCTCCCCGAAAGTCCCATAAGCTCCCTTCCCTCCCTCTTTTCCCCATTCAACCCCCTCTCGTTTCTCGGCATTCCCCTACATCCAGTCTTTCCAGGACCAGGGGTCTCTCCTTCCATCTTCTTAGAAATCTATTGATTTGGGTATTGTGTCTAGGGCATTCCGAGATTCTTGGTTAATATCCCCTTATCAGTGACTGCATACTATGTGTGTTCTTTTGTGATTGGGTTACCACACTAAGGATGATATTTTCCAGTTCTGACCATTTGCCTAGGAATTTCGTGTATTCATTGTTTTTAATTGCAGAGTAGTATTCCATTGTGTAAATATACCACATCTTCTGAATCCATTCCTCCGTTGAGGGACATCTGGGTTCTTTCCAGCTTCTGGCTATTATAAATAATGCTGCTATGAACATAGTGGAGCATGTGTCCTTATTGCATGCAGGTAAAGCCTCTGGGTATATGGCCAGGAGTGGTATAGCCGGATCCTCCGGGAGTGTCATGCCCAGTTTTCTGAGGAACCGCCAGACTGCTTTCCAGAGTGATTGTACCAGCTTGCAATCCCACCAGCAGTGGAGGAGTGTTCCTCTTTCTCCACATCCTCGCCAACAACTGCTGTCTTTTGTGTTTTTGATCTTAGCCATCCTGACTGGTGTGAGATGGAATCTCAGGGTTGTTTTGATTTGCATTTCCCTAATGACTAAGGATGATGAACATCTCTTTAGGTGCTTCTCAGACATTAGATAGTCTTCAGGTGAGAACTCTTTGTTTAGTTACCCCATTTTTTAATAGGGTTACTTGGCTCTCTGGAGTTTAACTTCTTGAGTTCTTTGTATATATTGGATATTAGCCCTCTGTTGGATGTAGGGTTGGTAAAGATCATTTCTTAGTTTAAGACCTAATAGTTTCCTTCAAGACGAAAGACACATGTGGCAAAGAGACGCCAAATTCAACTGGGTTTCATATGTGAAAGTCCTTGAGCTACAATATTTGGAATTGTTTTAAATAACTAGCCAAGACTTGGATGGACAATTAACATTACTTTAGACATGTAGCAATGTGGAGACATCCAATAAGTGGATTTTGAGACTGTATCTGCATCAGTAGTGGGCCCCTGGAAGCAGCGTTTGATTTAATAATGAATCGCTTTTTTTTTTAAATTGTGGATGCCAACAAATGCTTGCTGTCAGGAGCCTGATAGAGCTGTCACCTGGGAGGCTCTGCCAAGTGCATGACAAATACAGAGAGGGACACTCTCAGCCAACCATTGAACTGAGCACAGGTCCCCAATGGAGGAGCTAGAGAAAGGTCCCAAGGAACTGAGGGGTTTGCAGCACCATAGGAGGAACAAAAATATAAACCACCCAGTACCCCCAGAGCTCCCAGGGACTAAACCACCAAACAAAGAGCCCACATGGAGGGATCCATGGCTCCAGATACATATGCAGCAGAGGATGGCCTTGTTTGACATCAAAGGGAGGAGAGGCCCTTGGTCCTGAGAAGGCTAGATGCTCCAATATAGGAGAATGCTAGGACAGGGAAGGGGGAGTGGGTGAATTGGTGAGCAGGGGGATGGGAGGTGGGTTAGGGGATTTTCGGGGGTGGAAACCAGGAAAGGGGACATTTGAAATATAAATAAAGAATATATCTAATAAAATAATAATAATGAATCTGAAGGTCAGCACTTTGTGTAGAACCTTCCTAGTACTTGAAGTCTTTTCCTTCTTCTTGCCAAAGATTCTAGTAAAATTTGATCTGTCTTTGAAGCCTGCCACTTGCTTTCTGGCCACATAGTTATTACTCTGTCCACTACTGCAGCACTGTATTTAATCCTCTCTTTCAGGCACTATAATGAATTACATATATGATGTGTCTCCCAATTGATTGAGGAGTTCAAATGAAGGCATTTTTAGGGAAGTAGTGAGCTAGTATTTTGTTCCATGCACTGCTGACTATATTCAGGGTAGAATGGATATTTGCCTAGTATTTAAATTGGAGTTTTTTTCTTCTTCTGAAAACCAAAGCTTATAGAATTATTACAATATTGGAAACCACTGATCCTTCTAAACAAGGATTTGTCTCAACATCCTGTGATTTTTCAGTTTTCACTCTGCCTTCTACCACAGCCTTTCAAGCCCTTGATTGTTTAAAAGAAACTGGAATCATGGTTTCAATATCCGAGCATCACAGAGAATCACATGGGACTGCTTTTAACAGTGGTTTTTCCAATTAATTCATAAACAAATCAAATTTCTCTCAGAAAATTGTCTTTCACAATATATTCCTACAAAAACAATTTGACAGATCTTTAGGCTTTGTTTCCCTAGCAAAAAACACATTGACCGTGTGTGTGTGTGTGTGTGTGTGTGTGTGTGTGTGTGTGTGTGTGTATGTGTGTGTGTTTTATGTAGTCAATATTAACTAGACTATTTTGCCTTATTTAGAAAAACAACTGAGTTAACTTTCGATGGTATTTCTGGAGGTCATTTGAGAAAATTAAATATCCTTTCAGTTGCAGAATGCATAGGAAAATCATTTACAATAAAGTATCAGCTCAGTTACATCTGCATAGAATAATTTTTATTATTTTCTTCTCTATTGCTTTGCTTTCCTGCATTTTAAATTTTAATGCCAATGTTTATTTAGATGTTTCTCCTTCTTTGTACATCTTTATCATTTTATCATCTTAAGTGCCTGCAGTTCACGGTTTAGTATACTGTGCCATCTATGATATATTTCTTAGACATAGGAAAGGGTTTGGTAATCCTCCATCTATTTTTCTTCTAAGTGGCTTATTGATGTGTGAAATGGCAAAATGGAAGATTTGTTCCTCTGGCTTAAGACTTGGGCTCTTATTAAAAGAGACTCAGAAGAAATAGAACATTTCTTGTTTAAAATATCAATTACATGTTGAACATGACAAGAAGACATAAAACTACTTTAAAATATAATTCTAATGGTAAAGACAATGTTTTCAGAACCTGTTTTATTTCAAATTATTTGTAATTCTGCAAATCTGCCAGATTTCACATGTCACTCACAGCAGTTGCCCTTTTCTTTTAAATTTATTTGTATACTTCTCCTAAATCTGTACTCTTAGTTTCTTGAAGACAGCAGCTGTTCCTTTATCATTTATGTCTACAAATCCCAGCTCCTAATCCCACTACCTCTTTAAATTGGAAAAAAAACCATTTGCTTGTAAACAAAGTCTTGCACAACTCCACTGGGTAATTTTTCTCATTACTAGCTACAAAGTCATGGACCAGTTGCAACATATCCAGAATGTGATGAAGTTGTCACTTATAGTTGAATCATAAGGTTTAGGTGAACCTGTTCTCATGATTGTCTACAGCACAGTATTTTGTCTTTTGGTGGGTTTAATAATAATCAAATAGAGTCAAATCATGTAGGATTAATGCAAATGATATCTTTATTAGGATTTCCACTGACTTAAATGCTTTCAAAACTGCATGCCAACATTTTGTATACAACCTGTGGAATGCAGTCACATCCTATGTAGGAGGATAGTTAAGGCTCAGCAATCTGAGTTGTGTAGTTCTTGCTATGAGCCTACCAAGAGGTCTCATCTCCATACCCTGATACAATGTCTTGAACATAACTATCACTCCAAAGGTATGTTTCATCCTTCTCATCTGTTCATCTCCATAACATATGTGAATGAAAGAGAAACTGAGAAATAGTCAAGGGTTCAGTCCAACAGGGTTGGTCAATGTTTATTCTCCTGAAGGGAAAAGATGAGTCTGAGGAAGACCAAATAGCAAGCATGGGGAGTAGATAGTATATGAAGCAGGCTTTCCAGACTGGGTGTTTTCTGAGTATAAAGGCTGAGAGTTCCCCAATTCACCATACATTTCCACCACTCATGTGTCTAATAAGTTATCTACTCAGTATGTATTTTTAAAAGCCTATCTGTGTAATTTTTATTCTCATTTGAATTTATACTTAGTCTGGCTTTTTTATTCTCATTTTTTTCAGTCTTAATATTTTGTTTTCTTTTTTCCTCCTTCTGCTCATTCATCTCTTCCTTCTTCCACATTCTTTATCTCTTATCCATTCTCTCTCTTCCAATTCCATTAATGAAAGTAGATAATAACTTGTGAATTCAAGTGGAACTTCATTTCTGAAACTGCACACTCATGCTGGAACCCATTAAGCTCGATAGCGAGAAATGAGAGAAATCATAATTATCGGGCCACTAAAATACATGAAACATAAAATTTGTCAGGGAAAGTAATTGAAATTATTTGAGCAGTTGGGCCTGGTGCTGAGCAGACCCTCCGTGATAATGGAAAGGTTACAGGCGATGGTTAGCAATGCTGATGAGGTCCAAGGTGACTTCATGCCACCACAGTCAGCAAATTCATGCTCTGCTTCTAATAATTTGCTAATCCACCTCAGGAAATAGTGTGTTTGGGAAACCCTTTGACCATTCACAACAACATAAATAAATTCACCTGTGTGAATTTCTTTCTTGTTATACTCATGTTATCTTGTACTTTATTAGTTAGTTTGTTTGCTTGCTTGCTGGTTTTGCTGCCCTGTCTTTCCCCTTGGAGTGTTTTCAACTTATCCTTTTGCTCATTATTCATTTTCTCTGGGTTATTCTTCTCCATCCTTTACCACCAATCTCAAGTACTACAGGAAACACAAATTCCATTGGTAAGAATAGTGTTACCCAGATTGGTGTTGTTTTTATGGATGCTTAGCTGATGAGGTACTGAGCAGAGTAAGAATATGCAGAAAAATATTGTACTAATGATTTAAAATACCTAAAATATCCCTGACCTCATCAACTTCAAAATTTTCAGTGATCACAGATGCATTTGAAGTGTACTTTGGGCATAGTGATTGAGGTACAGAAAATTTCATTCAGAGAGAGGGTATAGTTTATGTGAGTTAAACCTGTGTGTTCTTACCATGCAAATGGGGTATTTCTTATTATATAGATATTTGGATCACTCTCAAAATTAGGTGATTCCCATCACTGTTAATGTAATAGGAATATCCAACTTAGTTTGGTGATTGTCTCATATCTTTATATATCTTTCATGTCAGTTTAGTGATTTTATTTCATATCACATCTTTCTAGTTTCAAATACCTTTTTTGATATCTCCTTAATGGTTATAGAGAAACTATCATTAGTCTCGTGCGTAACTGAGTGAACTGAAGCAATATAAAACTAAATGGCACAACCTCTGTGTCTAGACTTGGTTTACGCTCTATGAAGTCACTCTGCCTCAGTGGATAATCAGCCAAAGTGTACCTACATCACTTCTGGCTTGAGAGTTTACTTTACGTTTCTATCATATCTCACAGGAGCTAATTTGGTGTCTGCTTAAACATATTTTGCAAATGAGTGACTGTGGAACTAGCTCATCTCAGTTTTGGGGAGTAGCTCCATATGTTTCAGATTTTGTTCATTTTGTTTATTTTCTGTACAGAACAAAAGTCAGTGCATTTAAGTTGACTCCACCCGTTAGGCTAATAAAAAATATCCTCAGAGAGGCAGTTGAGTTCATGATAGGAAACAGCCTGTTGTTCAGATGTAGAAGCTAAGTTCTTCTATAGTGGTGATTTCAGGAGCTTGTGTGTCAAATTAGTTGAGAACATGGGCTATCCTAGACTGTCTTATGTCCAGGGTTCAAATGTTTTTCAACTTCAATATGTCCCATCTTTCCATGAGTAAATAAAGAGACAAAGAACAATAGTATACTAGGTTTCTGTGTTGCCAGGACTATACACTATTTTGAAATGAAAAAATTTGTATGACTTTTACTAACCAACAATGGTCAGTAAAGATTAGCCATTCTTATGTTAAAAACAATAACTAAGGGTATCTAATTCCTTTTTCAAGCCCATTAGAAACCTCTAGTTTAGATTAAGACTACATATAATCACTTGGGTCATCCATTTATTTATTCATTACCCGAAACCTACATGGCTCCCTACTAAGGGCTGCCTATATCTAGAAATGATAAGTTAACAGTCTTACACATGAAGTGTGCCACTATTTAGACATGCAGACATTCCCAGAGATCATTGCAATTTTGTAAACAGGAGCTCTGATATTCATATGTTTAAGAGGGAAACAGAGAAGACTCACATATTTTTGTTATCTGGTGCTTGTGATAGATTTTTGAATGAGACTTAGATTTTTTAAGAGAGTGGCATTGAGGACCAGCAAGATGGTTCAGAGGATCGGGGTGCTTGTTTCCAACTGTGGACAATTTCTGAAAAACATTTAATTAAAAGAGAAAGCCAGAATTAAGTTCTGCAATTTGCCCTCTGACCTCTGTGGCCATATAGCACATGAATGTACAGGCATCTGCCATCCACCTGGCAAATACAAAATAAGCAGGTGGGATAAAAAATAATTTAAAAAGGGAAGCCCAGAATCAAATCTTCGTGGCCAAATTAAAAATAGTTTGCATGCAGGATGAGACAGGATGTAGAAATCAAATTTCAAACAATATACACATTCATACAAAGGGGCATCTAGTAATTCAGACCTTTGGATTCTTAGAAGGAAAACAGCAATTTTGAGAGGGATATCAAAAATTTATGTATCAACTTGTGTATGCCTGCTGGCTATTAGGAAACCATTGTCAGTAGTGTTTCCTGAATGTCTGCTAAGGACAACCTATGATCATTTTTCTAGCACTTTCTATAGCCTCATGTCAGTCATTGTGCTCAGAAAAAGACATATTTTTTATGATTTCATTGAAGAGAAAACTTTTGACTCTAACAAGATCACCAGCAACTAACTATAGTGACATTGAAAATGAAGAGGTTTTATTTTCTAATAGGTTGTAGGAATAAAATCAGATGGAACTATATAAATCTTTTACATTCTGCAAAGTGTACAGACATCCAAATACCACAGACCAAATACAAAACTTAATTCCAAGCTTCAGGCATTGAATTGTCATCCAGTGGTCCCTAATTGCCAAGTGATGGTATTATTTCAAACCTGAAATTATCTAATTAAGATATCTGCTGAGCTGTTGTTGTTTAATTGCTTTTCTTGTGTTTATTTTACTATTTCCCAATTAAATTCCATTTTTCAATGTATTTTGGACATGTGTTGTGCTGGTTACTTTGCTGAAGTTTTGTGTCAACTTGACACAAGCTAGACTCATGGGAGGAGGGAGTCTAAATTGTGAAAATGCCTTCATAATATCAGGCTATAGACAAGCCAGAGGGCATTTCCTTAGGAAATGATGTGGAAGAGCCAGCAAATATTGGGTGGGACCACTCCTGGGCTAGTGGTCCTGAATTCAATAAGAAAACAGGCTGAGCAAGCCAATAAGCAACGCTCTTCCATAGCCACTGCATCAGCTTAGGCCTCTAGGATCCTGCCTTGTTTTAATTCCTGCCTTAGTTTCCATCAAAGGATTGTGATATATAAGCCAAATAATTCTTTGTTTCAATAAGTTGTTTTGGTCCTGGTGTTTCATCGTAGCAATAAAAGTCCTAAGATACTTGTCCTAAATCACCTCAGTGAAAGTCAATGAGAAGAATTAGTCACTGTACTTGGAAGTGACAGAGTATTTCTAACAGTCTTTTGTGCTTGTGGATATGTAAAAAAGCACTTGTATAAATAACTTGACTGCATGATAGCAAACAGCATAGCAGTGCCCTATTGTTCATGAACAAGTTGAAAAGAATACATTTGTTGTATTACATGCTACAAGAAGAAAACTCACAGTTCAGTGGCAAATCTAAAGAAATTTTACAGTGTAATAATTCTCTTTGTCCTACTTTGTGCCAAAAGTCAAGTACCTGAACTACATGAAAAAATTAGAAACACTCATTATAACCTTTCATTCAACAGGTATATTACATGTCTCTGACATAGATAACTAATTTCCGGATTAGTAATTGCAAAGCTATTACTGTTATCATTACTATTACTATTAGCCCCACCGAGCCCCTAATTCTTTCCTCTCTTTATTTCTGTTGGTTTCCTGAACTTTGATGTTTGTTTCTAAATAATTTTCCTTTATGAGTTTTTGTGAATGGTAACATATCTCTTCAAGTATACTTCACTTTGTCCTGTGCCCCCTAACAGGAAGAATAATAAAATGTATCCTTATGAATGATCTTAATATCACTTCATTAGCAACATCCATTTCATTTAAAAATATACTACAAATAATTTGTTGTCCATTCATCAATAAATAACACATATCTTGTTAGGGCGTCTACACCGATTGTATCTTTTAAATAGTGAAAATGTGGGGAGAGCATTTAAGTAGAATTGCTAAAATCTGAAGCTATGCAGCACTCATGTCATTTAGTAAGCATGTGTATTTCTGAGCTGATTCTCTGAGCATTGGAAGCTCTTTTGTATGTGGATGCTACTGGTAAAACTGCTTTTAGACAAAAGCTGCTCTAAAGCATTTGAGCAACAATGAAATTTCCCAGGATGAAGGTTAGAACTGAGAGAGCATCAGAAAACTAATTGCTTAGAGAGGTGCCTTTGTACACATACACTGTGGTAATTCATAGTGCTTCCATTTAGAAACAGAATCAAGAGTTCTGTTCTATAGACACTGTGTCCTCTAGCATAATGGAGAATAAAGGGGTTCCCATGGCTCAGCGGTTTCCTGAAAGGAACAAGTGTGTACCCATCACTGAAATTGTGTGGGAAGTCTCTCCTGGGGAAGAGGAGCTTTATAATCATAGAAGGCCATCATCCTTTTAGCCAAAGGAGCTTCCAATGTGTGGCCAAGGGTGCTTATTTCTTTTAGACTTTTATCCTAAAGCAGCTCTATTAAAATATAATTAGCCTAAAACAAACTGTACAATTTAAAAGTGAGCAAGCATATGATAATTAATAATTAATTAATTTTAATTATCATAGGAAAATCAAGTTAATAAATGTCACCATCACCTGAACAGGTTTCCTTATCACTTCTTAATTTCCTTTTTCCTCCTTTCTCTTTCTCCAATTTCAAGAAATATCCTAGCATATTTCCTCTCAGTGTAGATTAATATGAATTTCCTAGAATCTCATATACTAAAATCCTACAAAACTTAGTCTGTTTTGTTTCTGTTTGTATCAGTTATATTTCTTTTACTCATTTATTCTGAGATTCATCAATATGGTAGCAGGAATCTAGGAATCTAGGTATCCTGTATGGCTGGAAAATTTTACTTCTGGAGCTACAGTATATGCTATTTACTACTTTGTCTTTCAACACTAGTATGCATGGCTTTCAGTTCAGTTTATTTTAAATAAAGTTTATATGAACATTCATATACAAGCATTTATATAAATATATCTTGTTTTTGTCATTTTCCACATTGGTTAAATTTTTATAAAAGGAATTATCTGTGTGGTTGTACAAAGTTTTAATCTCAGCAGTGGCTAAGCAGAAGTAGAGATATCCTTGTGTGTTGTAGGTCTGCCTATTCTACATAGTAGCTCCTGGCCAGTCACAGCTACATAATGAGACCCTATTGCAAGAGGGAGAGTTGGGAGGGGGTCATCCTAGCTTAGTCATATATTGCCATTTGATTTTCTTATTCCAGGAAAGAAGGGAGAGTGAACATTACAGAAAAAGTTGTCCTCAAGTTGGAATGCTCAAATATTGTTGTTCTCAGTTTTTTCTTCTATTTCCTTATGATTCTCATAAAACAAAAAACCCAGACAAAAGCAAAACAAGAAAACAATATCCACTGGATCTCCTCATTACAGGAAACACATACTTAGGCAAAGAATTGTCCCGGACTTACTGCTGCTTCTCCATGGACGTTTGAGGACTCTACTGATGTCAGAATAAATTCGTATTGATGGAGCGACAGTGGCTTCTCATCAAGTGTAAATAGCTTAAAACTGGATTGTTTTACTAAAATATATAATAATAATATATGATAAACCACACATTTGTACCAAGATAAGTATGTCTCCAGAGTTTTTTCATATACATTTTACTTACTTATCTCATGAGAGCATTGCTGAGAAGTCAGAAACTTTACATGGATCCTACTGTATAATTAAAATAATGTAGAGTTTAGAATGACATCATGACCTAGCACAGAGTTTCTCAAACTGTGGGTTATGACCCACATCAGGTAACATATCAGATATCCTATATACCAGATATTTATATTACAATTCATAACAATAGCAATAATACAGTCATGAAGTAGCAATGTGATAATGATGTGGTTGGGCATCACCACAACATGAGTAACTGTGTTAAAGGGTCACAGCATGAAGAAGGCTGACAACCACTGCTGGACTCTAGCAGATTCACTTCTTTGGTCGTGATCAGAGTGGAGTTCAATGTCATTGTCATTGGTGACTGTGAGACTGAGCATGCCCTCTATGCTCTTAGGACAGTTTCTTAATCATTTTACAATACATTTGTAGAAATATGGTCTTTTAAGGTTTTCAACAACAACAACAAAAAATTGTCCTGTCAAAAGTCATTGTAGGTAAGGTATATCAAATTGTCAGAGATCCATTACAGCCATATTAAAGGCTCTGAGCGCTTTTTAAGTTTGGTGTACAGGCATCTCCACAAATTTTCTGCTACAGAAATCATTTCAGATAGATTTGTACAATAAACAGGAAGGTCGAAAGAAGTAAAAAGAGGGAGAGAGGGAAGGAAGGAAGGAAGGAAGGAACAAACGAATGAATGAATGAACAAATAAGGGGGGAAATCAGGAGAAAGTGTGAAAGAAAGGTCAGGAAGCAGAACATAAAGGAGATATGGAAGATGTAACAAAGGGAAGGAAGGTGGACAGGGAAAGAAAGACAAATGAGAAATCACCAACCACAAATTCCAGGCCATCCCAACATGAGGTTTGTTGTGAAACACAATTGCAGAGAAAAGCATAGAAGAATAGAAAAGAGAAGCTATCGCCTACTTTCCCGCATGCCTCTCTTCCTAGTGGCGCTACCCATCAGTATTTGTCTATGCGATGCTTCATGATGGGGATTCTCAAGTCATTACCACTGGCTGAGAGCCAGGAGCACCATGACAGTTAAGTCCTGGCCTAGTTCTACTCGGAGAAGAATTTTCCAGTGCTTACTTATGCCCCCAGTTACATTCTTCCTGGGTAGCACCTGCAGCACTGAATGCTCTACAGTAAGCGCTGAGTTACCTAGGTAAGGCTATCAGAGGAGAGTGCTTTGTTCTTCCCAATGAGGTGTGTTTCAGCAGAAAATTTTATTTGGAAATAGTAAGGTATCTTCACTCAGACAAAAATAAAATATTGGGACTTCTGAGTGATCAGCCAGTTTCTTTCTGAGCCCTTATTTCAAGCCAAGATGATTGAGTTCTCCACACCAGCATGTGGAGTGATGATCCCTATGGAGTTAGCTTCAGACTCTCATCTAGACCTATTCATAGTAGCAGAAAGCAGTATACGGAACATCTGAGGACACAAATGAGACATAAATGTGCCCTCCACTCTCCACCTCTCTTTCTGTCACTCTGACAACAGGGGACTTGTCTCACTCGGAGGGAGACTCTCACCTCCACCTCAGAGTGAAACTACAAGTCTGTAATTTTCTCTTTAGTATTCTGAATTTTACTTTTAATTTCTCCAAGACAAAAGAAAAAAAAACAATGACATTCATAGAAATATAAAGATTGAGCATTATTTTTCTAAAGAGTTGTAATAATGGGCTAAATAATGAAATACAGCTACAGAATTATAAGACATATGCTCTCAACTGGTCATAGTGTCTCGTGCTAGCAATTTCATCACTAACCGTGACAGAAGCGTCCTCACCATAACTTCAAAGTAAGCTTGGACTGCCTAGTAAAGTCTGGGCCAGTGTGGAGTGAGACCCTATCTCAAGGCTGGGGGGTGGGGAGGCGTGAGTACACTGTTAAGACCATTTATATTTCAGTGTCTATTTGAATTACAACTGTTACTTAAATTACTTAGTTTATAATAAATTTGAATGTAAAAATGAAATTACTATGAAACAAGAAGATGTACATCTCCATAGGGTTAAGACCCAGTCAATAAGCCTAGTGCCTCTACCTTCTGAACGATCTTGGAGTCAACTCTGTAACATTCAAGTCCTTTTTCCAGTTCCAAACAAGATGGCCAGTTGAGATTCATATGCTGAGCGATATTTGATATAACTAAGTTTGAGAAGCGGAGTTGTAAGAGCAAGGATGCCTTTCATGTTCTTATCAATTTCTGTTTTCTAAAGGTGTGGGTGCGTATATCTATTTATTATCTAAATGCATCCTAAAGGACTTTTAATAATAGATGAGTTGAAATAATTGGTACCATTTCATAATCCTCTTGAATGAAAGTGGAATTCTTCTACAAATGATTCTAATTTTGCTCCCAATAATGGAAAACAGAATAAGTAGGAAGGTGGAGTGGAGGTAGGATATGCTATTATCTTTCTTTTTAATGTTCAAGGCTATTTTCAACTATTAAACTTGCATGTATTTTATTTAATGCAAAATAAATAATAACACTTCTCCCTCACTTTTTTCCCATCTTAAAAAGCTCTTGTTTCCAGTTTCCATGGTGATGGAACCACATTATGGTGTTTTTCACTTTAAGTGGAACACTTTCATCTCACTGACTTAAAGATGAGGACCAAAAGAGCCAGAAATAATAACTTGCAAAGTAGCCTACTAAGTAGAATAAAGGCCCTTGTTCTGTGGCCACAGGACAGTAGCTTCGATGAGAGAAATTGTCTTAATGAGACTGATGATGGGAATCACAGACTGACTGTGAGGTTTATTTTATTTTTTTCTTTTCATTGTGTCTCATTTTCTGTTTTGTTTTGGAAAAGAATAACACTGTCCAGAGTAACTATGCAGTGCATTTAACTGAAGTCATTTGTAAGAATGTAAGGGAAACTATGGAAATCAGAAAGGCAGGGAACTATTAAGGAGAAGGAAGAAGTAAAACACTAAGTCTCTCAGGAGGTGAATAGCAGGACAAATGTCAGCAGCAACGAGTAAGGCAGTGTCCCCAAGTTGTCCCTGGTCTTCTTTCTGAGTTACTCTGCTTGCTGCTGTGACAAAACATGTGCTGAAAGGAATACCTCATGGAATGCAGGGTTTGCTTTGACTTATAGACTGAGGGTGGAGAACCTAGAGTGGCAGGAACATGAGTCTTCTGATCCCATTGCATCTGCAGTTAGGAAGGAGAGTGTGAACAATGCTGGTAACTAACTGATGCTGGTCCAGGATCTCAGCCAATAGGATGATGCCACTCACATTTCAGGGTGGGTTTTCCTTAACTAACCCAGTCAAGAAACCCACTCACAATTACCTGATTATTTGTCTCCAAGATAATTCTAGATCCTGTCAAATATAAACTCTCACAATTGACTTGAAATTCATGATTACAACAAATTTCATGATATCTTTTTACAGAAACATACACACACGCACACACACACACACACACACACAGCAAAGTTGCTCCCTACTTTGACATTCCCTTGGACCTAGTTAGAAAGCATGTGAACTTTTGGTTATGGAAAATTACTTTTAATGAATGTCTACTTGTGAAAACAGATTTTTGAATACCCAAGCCCATATAATTCTGTTTGTCTTTTTGTTTGCATATTTAGTTATTATTTACCAAATAAGGAAGTTAATAAAGATTTTTAAGGTCCTTTGCCTATATATTATCTGAGACTCTTTATGTGTTGTTCATAGGGGAAAACAAGACAGTGGTCCATCATCCTAATTTGGAATAGGAACCAGATCATCATTCGATTGCTGGAAAGAATTGAGTTGAGGGTTATTCATCTGATAGTGTGTGTGTCCACCTGGTTTCCATTAGCATGCCACGAATTTCATTTTCACTTTTCTGCTTTATAAAGTTTTGTTTTAGCAACCACTGAAAGAGAAAGTTGTCACTCAAAAGAAACAAGCAAAAATTCAGAAAAGAAGAGGAATATTTTGAAATTCTTTCATAGCCAATGCTCAAAGTGGATGCAAGAGGCAATAAACTACGAGTGTGGTAGAATTTCATTGATTTGTAGCTATGTTTTTCTTCTAGAACTTTCGTGATGTCTGTATTTCTTTTTATCTCAGTCTACCATTTCTGTTCATTTTCTTTTGAACTGTGTGATCTTCATGGCTACTTTTCTTTTAAATAGAGAAATAAGACATACAAACCTGCAAAAACACATTTGATGGATGAAAGAAATGTTACTTTCATCATTTCAGGTCATTGGTCTAGGAATATCCTCTTCTTTGGTTTTTCCTTTTGCATCCATTTCTTTTCCAGACCCTTGAAAGACTCATATACATTGTAGTCTCTTGACCACCTTTAATCCTGCTCCTTTCTTCAAAGTCAATGAGCATCTCAAGCACATGTTCACAGTCCTGTATACTTCAAAGATACTCATCAAATAGCATGAGATTTTAATACAATGAAAAAGAACCAGAACAATATTCAGAAAAGAATAGCACAGGGGCAGGAAACAGAGGGTAGACTTAGACTGATCTGAAGGTGTTAACCAGAACTGGTAAAAGAATGCATGCATTTTCTTTCCTACTGTTCTAAGAAATCTACATAGAAATCATATCTTCAAAGACTGATTTAGAGTACTGTTTAATGGAATGGCATTAGAGATTGGAATCTACATACTTTCTGTGCAACCCATAGCTGAAATAGGAATCTTAAGCCCATCTGCAGGCTCCTTATTTTTGAAAACTTAATTCTTAACAGTTGAAGATGAAAATCAGTGAATGTCTTTAAGAAAAATAAAATATCAACATTATAGTCTGTCACTAAGAAAAACCTAAGGACTTTTTTTGTCAGTGGCTTTCAAGTAGTTTTTGGTCAAGATCTAGAGTAATGTTATACTTAATGAAAATATACATGTATGCTTATTTACATTTATATGTATTTGTTATACGCTCCTGTTTATGTTTCACAAAACAATATGTATCCTTAGATATGTGGTATATTTTTCTTCTATCCTACTGTTTAAAAAATATGAAACTCACTTTAAATGACTTTAGACTGAACTAATATGTCACAATAGCTGGTTTGGAAAACTCAGTTGTCTGTAAGTTGTTTGTCAAGATAGAGCATGGATCGATAAGACAAATAGCCAAGAGAAGTTAGATCTGGAAAATCAATGCTTCAAGATAGATTAATTCAAGGAAATATAAAAACTTAGGAAAATTTTTAATCAGAGAAATTTGACTAGAGGTCACGATGCCCAAAATTTAAGTAAGGAATGACCTAGAAGGACATATCTATGTCTAGTATCCTGGTTGCCCATTTTCTCTGCATACTTCTGACTACAAGGTGAGATTTTTGATACACAAAATAATCCCTGCCATTATGTTATGACCAATCCAAAGTCCAAAACAATCTAGCCAAGTGACCATGGACTGAATCTATGATATTAGAGGTCAAATAAGCTTTGGTTCGTTTAACTTGTTTTTCTCTGGTATCTTGATTCAAGATTAACAATTTTATGAACAGAGAATGTCCTGGGCCATTCTCTGGAAAATGAAAGTCACAAAACAGGATAGGGGAGTAGAGCTAGAGATGCCAGACAAAGGAGTGTTCAGAAAGACCCCTGACTGTTAAAGAGAGATAAAACTGCAGATAGACAATTTGAACTACAAATAAAAGAAAGTCTAATCTGCCCTTGATATCCACACCATGCATAGCTAAGTCTCCCTGCCCCTTCTCTAGGTGAATGCACATAGGAGAGAAAGATTATGCCCCTAATTGTTTTCACTTTACAGGGATGCCTCATGTACAGTTCTCCTGCTCTTTCCTTAGCATGCACCTTATGCCTCAGAAGAGTTCAAGAGTTACAATGTCTATAGAGACAGCCTATCAACAAGTCAACTCTTGGAATCTTCAGAGTGTGGCTAGTAAATCACAAATAAGTCTCAGAAACTAAACTTCGGACAAAGGAGATGTTTACTTTTGAAACAGTTCATTTGCTTGTTTGTCTTGTTTTTCTTTTGGAGACTGGGTTTCTCTATGTAACAGCCTGGTTTTCCTGAAACTCACTTTATAGAACAGCCTAGCCTTGAACTCACAGAGATCTACAGTGTCCTTTGCCTTACAGAAACTTTGTTATTTTATGAGGTCTCATGTGTCAATTCTTGATCTTAGAGCATAAGCTATTGGTGTTCTGTTCAGGAAAATTTTCCCTGTGCCCATGTGCTCAAGGCTCTCTCCCAGTTTCTTTTTATTAGTTTCAGTGTGTCTGATTTTATGTGGAGGTCCTTGATCCACTTGGAGTTGAGCTTAGTACAAGGAGATAAGAATGGATTGATTTTCATTCTTCTGCATGCTAGCCACCAATTGAACCAGCACCATTTGTTGAAAAGGCTTTTGTCCACTGGATGGTTGAAGCTCCTTTGTCAAAGACCAAGTGACCATAGGTGTGTGGGTTCATTTCTGGGTCTTCAATTCTATTCCATTGATCTACACGCCTGTCACTGTACCAATACCATGCAGTTTTTAACACTATTGCTCTGTAGTACTGCTTGGAGGTCCAGGATATTGATTCCCCCAGAAGTTCTTTTACTGTTAAGAATAGTTTTAGCAAGGCAGAGAATAAATGGTAGGCATTGTTTACACTAACTTGAGACAGGAAATTCTTTTTTAAAAAAATTTTATTTATTTATTTATTTACTTATATATTTATTTTTAATTTATTTACATCTTAAGTGTTATCCTCTTACTCAATTTCCCCCCTCCTGAAAACCCCCTATCCTGTCCTCCCTCCCATGCTTCTATGAGAGTGTTCCTCCACCCATACACCCACTCCTACTTCCCAGCCCTCAATTACCCTACACTGGGGCATCTATCGAACCTTCATAGGACCAAGGATCCCTGCTCCCTTTGATGCCTGACAAGACTAGCCTCTGCTACATATACAGTCAGAGCCATGTGTACTCCTTGGTTGGTGACTTAGTCCCTGGGAGCTCTGCGGGGGTCTGGTTAGTTGATATATATATATATATATATATTGTTGTTCTTCCTATGGGTTGCAAACCCCTTCTGCTCTTTCAGTACTTTCTCTAACTCCTCCACTGGGGACCCCTCACTGAGTGCAATGGTTGGATGCCAGCATCCAACTCTGTATTTGTAAGGTTCTGGCAGGGCCTCTCACGAGACTGCTATATCAGGCTCCTTTCAGTAAGCATTTCTTGGCATCCACAATAGTGTCTGGTTTTGGAGACTGTGTATGGTATGAATCCCTAGGTGGGTCAGTCTCTGGATGGCCTTTCCTTCTCAGTCTCTGCCCTGTACTTAGTCTCAATATTTGCTCCCATGAGTATTTTGTTCCCCTTTCTAAGAAGTACCAAAGCACCCACACTTTGGACTTCCTTCTTGAGTTTCATGTGGACTGTGAGTGAGTTGTATCTTGAGTATTCAGAGTTTTGGGGATAATAGAGACAGGAGACAGGAGATTCTTGACATAAGCGTTATAATGTTGTGTCCTGATTGAAACAAGATTTGAGGGCAGAGAAATTAGAAGTTGAATAGCACAAGGATAATATTTATACAGTGCACAAAATATTATGCCTACATAGCTCTTAAAAGCAGATTTGATTTGTAGGATTCAGCAAAGCATATTGCCTAAGTTATAAATCCCACGTTATCTTTTCTCATTGGCTTATGTAAAGCATGTTTAACTTGGAGGATCTGTAATAGCATGGTGTCAAGTAAGCTGACACCATGATGGAGAATTTCATTCATTCATTTGTTTATTTGCTAAACATTGAGCACCTGTGATTTTTCTGATGGAACTGTATTAGACTTGAGGCCAGAAAGATGGATAATAATGAAACCATGTCCTCACAGATTTCATGGTCTGGTAGGAGAAATAGACTTATAAATAGATAAATTGCAATACAATGTGATAAGTGCTTTAATAGAGATAAGAAATGATTAATATAAATGAAAACCAAATTAAGCACATTAAGCTCCTCTCAAAAGAGGAAAAATTTGTTCATGTAAAATATTAGTATTAAAATGTATTATTCCTCAATTCCCTAAATGGTATTTGAAGATAATGTCATGCTCTTTTCTCTCTTAGCCCCATTAGTTTTCATTTTTACATCACAGGAGTAGGTGTGTGAATACAGCACATGTACTGGTGGGTTTCTTTCCTACCTTTTGCTGCTAATTCCTGTAAAAATAAAATTAAAAGAATCCAATCTTAGGGTTCAATCTTGTTCTGTATTTTCCATTACCCACTCTTGTCCTTTTCAGACAATTATCAGTATTCACGGGTAAAGAAAACACAGTAAGGAAAATAAATGTAGAAGGAAGGAACTGGAGAGATGTTAGCAATGGTCACTCACCTTTATTGAAACTTTATTAGAGGCTGGAAGTTGCTCTGAGTCCTTTGCATGTTTTAATACCTGAAGTCCTAAGGACAACCCCATGAGGTAAATCTATTATTTCCTTTTATTGATCAGAAAGTAGAAGCACACAGAGGTTAATTAACTTGCTGTGGGGGTTTTACAGAGTCAGGAAATGCAGAGCTACAAGTTGATCTTAGACCAGCAGATTGGAAGTACTTGCACATTAGTGATATTCATATTAAGTATATATTAATTAAATGGAATAAAGCTAGCAAAAAGAAATGAAAGAAACGCTCCTTTTAATATCTTTCTCCTCTGTAGTTTTACTTTGTTGCCTTACTTGAAGGGAGCATTAAACTTGACTGGGATTTTCTGTAACAGTAAATTTCTGCATGATGTCTTTGTTTTGGATGACACCCATTGGTTAAAGAAAACAAAATTCCTGTCCACCAACACAAGCCAAACACGACTGAGAAAGTGGTTTTCTACTTCCATATTCCTGAACAACACAGTTAGCTGAGAATAAGGTCACCATTAAAAATATGGCCATAATTCTGATCATATGCCATTCTCTTCAAATTCATTGCCTCCACAGTCACAAATACTAATTAAATACATGACCTTACTATATTCATGAGCAAACTGGGGCAACAGAGAGTAAAATTCTCAGTCCAGAGAGGGGACTATCAGTTTGATATGGAATAATGAAATATATAAGTTATAATTAATTTCTTATTGCTCATTTCAGAGGTATTTCTCTCTTTAACAAGTCATCAGGAGTTCAGAATACTGGCACATGTTACCCTGGGGGAGTTCCTCAATCCTGTATTACCAGTCATGTCTTCAGCTTTTAGCCTTTTGTACAGATGTGCAAATACCCCAATACCCAGGGATTATTGATCTCCTAGTTTTAAATTTCAAGCAGCTTCCCCAAAACACCATGCTACCATTACCTGTGACCTAACCCTAACATAAATTGTATTTTAAGATTAGAAAAATGTCTTAGAGATGTTCCAGTCTTATCAATGGAGTAGGTGAAGTCACAGAATCTGCCATCTCCATGTACCTTCTTTCGAAATGACCTCAAGTGATAACGGTGTTTATTAGAAAAGAGTGGAAGCCAGGCAGTGGTGGCGCACGCCTTTAATCCCAGCACTTGGGAGGCAGAGGCAGGAAGATTTCTGAGTTCGAGGCCAGCCTGCTGTATAGAGTGAGTTCCAGGACAGCCAGGGCTACACAGAGAAACCCTGTCTCGAAAAACCAAAAAAAAAAAAAAAACAAAACAAAACAAAACAAAAACCTAAACAGAAAAGAGTGGAAATACTTGGAGGTCTCTAGGATTCCCATTTTTGTCCTTATATATTTTCTCTAAGACCAAAGAGTGTGTGAAGGTAGTTCCTAAGTAGAGAACAGTGCTAATGAAAACATTTTATCTGCTCGATGGTGGTTTTTATGTGGAAGAACACCAGACTTGCATCCAAAGACGAAGGTTCAATTCTACTATGTGTCTTGTGATTTCGAGCTTCTAATTAAGTTTCTGTGATTTTCAGTGTCCACATGTATAGAGTGTGAAGGGTCTTAGTTATACACACAGACGTATGCACAAATGATCATGAAATGTGAGCACTTATAAGCGTGATAACAGGACCATGGTAATTTTATTTGCTGAAGACCTTTATATTCTCCTTGACTTATATTTCAGGCCCTTATTTGACCTTCAAGATTTTACCAGGCCTTTCATTTGCCTTGCCTTTGTTCTCCTGATTCTTTTAGTGCTAAAGTTCTGAGTCAATTCTTATTCCTTAGTCTTATCTCCCAGTCATCCCAGATAACTTTAATATCACCATAAGCAAGCCATTCATTTGCCTATGCCAGAACTGACTGGGTTCCTTGTGCCTATCAACGTTTTCTTCCATATTTCACGGTGTTCATCTTTCTTTTGAGCATTAGTTTAATCTCCCTTCCTCAATTTTAAGTACCATGAAATTATAGTTCATATACATCTTCTTATTCTCCCTATTGCCCTGTCACCTGTCACCAAGTGTCAGGCTATCTCCTGATACTTTAAATAAATATCTATATAACATGTCTCTAAAGTTTATATGCAAAGATGAAAAGAGACTATATAATTATACATGGGTCCTCTTAATTAAGTACCAAGTATATCAGCATAGCTACAGAGTGGAACCAGATTAGGAGATCTGCCTCAATTAAATAGTCCCTGATGTTGCCAGATTGGCTCTTAGTAACTACTCTCCTGGCTAATACAACCATAAAACATGGAAGGCATCATTATAGTAACCTTTCTACTTCAAGCAAATGAATCATAGCTTAGACTCTTCAGACATTTAGTCCCTTGGACCTTTGCAGTAATGAGTTTGTTCCATTCTGCTACAATCATTAAGTACAGACAAACCTCATGCAAGCCTTCTTTTCAGGCATCACAAATGATCACATCAGCTTCTACCTACCTTACACTGACAGCTAAAACAAAAAGAAGAATAAGGAGGAGAGGGAAGAGGAGGAGGAGAAAGAGGAGGAGGAGAAAGAGGAGGAGAAGACAGATTATCAATGCAAACTCAAGTCATTATAAACTATTTCCTAGCACTTTGCCTTTCAAATTTGCATAGTTTGATAAGGGTAACAACATCTTGCAATATAGTGGGTCATTGTGCATGGAGTCATACTTTTAATGTACATCATACAAGAATGAGAGAAATTCACCATTCCTCTGCTGGTCTTATACAATTATCAGTGTATCTTTTATCATCTTGAGATATGTATATAAATAGTCCCACTTACCTACAGCCATTTACTTGGGCTTAATATCATTCTGGTTTGCTTTTCTTACACAAATTTGGCAGAGTATGATGTATTTACACAGCCTGGGTTGTTTTTATGCCAAGACGTTCACACAGGCTGACTCAACAGTTAAATTTACAGGACCATGGATGATTCTCTCCAGTAAGTGATTGCTACATGATGAATTGCTGCAACATTCCTAACTTCCTCACCATCTTACCTGAAGTAAGATATGTCCTGAACTTATAGGTTGTTGTTACAGCCATTATGTTGCCAAGGCAACTCAGGATGCTCTGCTTTCAAAGGAAAAAATAAAAACAGAAAGATTGAGAGAGGATTTTAAAAATTTAAGAAAAGGACATTCTTTCCATCCAAATAGGCATATACTCTTGAGATTTTTTTTTGAAAAAATTGTTAGTGGTAAGATGATATGACTAGATTCTTAGGTACTGAATCCATATTGCATGTATGTATGCAAGTGTGGACACACACTCATACACACACACACACACACACACACCCCAGCTGTATAACATATGTTATCCACATGCTATGATTTCTACTTTACTCCTCTTTTTTTTTGCTTAAAACACATTTTAATTTATTAAGAAGTAAAATTCATTTATGTAAAATATATTTTGATTTAGTTCTTAGACATTTCATTTAATGCAGATTATTCAAAGGCATACTTAGTTTACTTTAGTAAGGAGGACTCTCTTCCTTCAATGAAGGTTATGCTCATGTTAGAAAAGCACCAGAAAAAGAAGATATTAGAAGGAAAGAAAAATTATTTAAAAACAAATTAAAACCTGTCAGTTATATTTTACCACAAGAGACATTTTATTTTTTTTTTTTTTTTTTTTTTAGAATTCAAGACCTAGAAATAAAACTGCACACTTATGGACACTTGATCTTTTTTTTTTTTTTTTTTTTTAATTTAATTTTATTTTATTTTTTTAATTTACATTCCAAATCACTTCCCCTTTCCCGTTTCCTCCCTCCCCGAAGGTCTCACAAGAGACATTTTAAAAAGACATGTCTAATAGGAAAGACTTTTGTGGAGGAGATTTTTATTACAAACAAATGCCACTTTCCTTCTGGGTACGTAGAAAGATGAGACTGAACATTTATCTAGGAGAGATTTTTTTTTCCTCAGTTATAACATGAAACTCACACACATGAAATTATGTTATTGTAGCCTACTATTTTTTGTAGAGAACTTGGGTAAGAAAAGTCTAAACTTAAATAAAGTAAGGACTTCCTTTCTTTAATCCAAGTACAATATTTTTATTAAAATTCTTGAATTAACAGAATAGTTTTATTATTGTTGTTGTTATTATTGTTATTATTATTATTATATTTTCTTTATTTACAATTCAAATGTTATCCCCTTTCCTCATTTCCCCTCTGAAAACCCACTATCCCATCCCCCTCTCCCTGCTCACCAACTCTCCCGTTCCTGCTTCCCTGTCTTGGCATTCTCCTACACTGGAGCAATAAGCCTTCATAGGACAAAGGGCCTCTCCTCTCATTGATGTCTGATAAGGCTATCCTCTGCTACATCTGAGATACAATTCACAGACCACATGAAGTTTAAGAAGAAGAAAGACCCATGGGAGTACACATGGGAGTAGATACAGAGACAATGTGTGAAGAATAAGAAAAAAAGCCATTTAGAGACTATAGAAAAAGCCATTTCGATACTGCCCCACCTGGGGATCCAATCCCATATACAGTTACCAAACCTAGACACTATTGTGGATGCCAACAAGTGCTTGCTGACAGGAGCCTGATACGTCTGTCTCCTGAGAGGCTCTGCCAGTGCCTGATAAATACAGACCAGGATGCTTGCAGCCAACAAATGGACTGAGCACAGGGTCCCCAATGGAGGAGCTAGAGAAAGGACCCAAGGAGCTGAAGGGGCTTGCAGCCCCATAGGAAGAACAGCAATATGAAACAACCAGTACCCCCAGAGCCCTCAGGGACTAAACCACCAACAAAGAGTACACATGGAGAGACCCATGGCTCCAGGATGGTTTTATAGTTATTGCCTCTTTTTCTTTTTTCTTTTCTTTTTATTGTAGAACATTCAGGTGTGCCTGCTAGTGCCTATTCATCTGAGCATCCCTCACTTCAGAGACCTTCAGGTCTCTGGTTCTCCAGGGGAGCATCTTCAATGTTCTCCTTCTATCATCTACTCCAGGCAGAGTGACAAATCTCCTCTGGAACAGTAGGCAGGTCTTTTCTCTTCTGTGACATCCAATTTGTCATGTGTTGTTATCTTTCTTCATGATCACATCTCCTCATTTTCAGCACCTTGAAGTTGAGAAACAGTCCCTCTCCTTCTCTGTGTTTGCACACCATGCTTATGAATGTGAAAGGTACATGAGGGACTCTCATGTTGATTCTTCTAGTATATATTTGAGAAATGTATATTTTAGGGACACTTTGAACTCTCGTTATCTAATCTATTCTAATTTGATATTATCCATATATTTCAAAAGTGTTTTTCTTTCTCTGCCAATATCTAAAGCACTGGTATATTTAGTAATGGATAGAAATAGAGACACAGACAGGTAGGATGTAGACTCTGTTACTAATCCTGGGAAACATTTCACCATTATACAGTGTTACATGAAGCAAGACAATTTTTCATTTGATTTTATACTTATGAGTCAATCACAGTTAACTAATTATCCAAACTATAATTTTCCATGTCTCCTCTCTTATTTTTCAACACACAGAAGAACTAAAGACTTTATTTACCACTTTACAAATAAAAATAATATAAGCTCATTTCTATAATTAGAAATGGACCTTTTGTTCATAAACTCCTGTAATCTAGTTGTCCATTCATTCTAGAATTTTATTAGACTAGAATTTCATTGACCCACACTTTTCTCCAAATCCTTAAAGTTGGTAGCTTTGTCCCATTATAATCTCTGTGATTTTGTGCCCACTCTTTTGCATTCTTGCAATAAGATTTTTGTAGGTCCAGGAATTTGAAAACATTTAAACTGCCCAGGTTATAATTTGGTATAAACTCATCTGGCAGACTTTAATTTGTTTGTTCAGTGTTTATCCACCCCTTCTACTAGGTACATCTAGGTTCTTCTGTAGTTGATAGACGAAGCACAGGAGTTGCAGTCTTTCCTGTTACATTGGTTGCTAAGTCACTATCTTCCCTAAGCCATGAACCTCTCTGAATAAACTTGCAAATTGAAGCATTTTCTCTTATCGATTTTCAGCTATTTCATGAACCTGCGGCTCATTCTCACCTTAAGCCTCCTTGGCAATGCTTACATATTTATAGCACGTATAATATCTGCCTTCATCCCTTTCTCTTTTCAGTGTTTACTGCATGACTTTAGAAATATGAGCAAGTGTTTTCTTGTGCAATTGCATTAACTTAATCACATCCTTTTCTAAAAACAGTGATTAAAATGGAATTTCAGCAATTTCTCACCTTCTTTCCCTCTAATTATTCTAAACAATTCTGAGTTTAGATGAAGGAAGATTTTAAAAGTAAATATTCTACATTAAATTACTTCCTTAGGAAACTTGGTTTATATACAAATGCAGCTATTTATTCTGGATGATGGGAAAAATTGACCAGGATACTGCCTTGTTAGCTTCTTTAGTTTTTACAGGGCATCAGTTCTATTCCCAAAAGCCCTGCCCGGATACTTTGGGCAATCTCAAACATACACAGAAATAAGAACAAGCTTCCTACTGGTTCTTTCACAGATTTTAAATTCAAACTTGCTGTCTTTGGTTGGTCTTCATGCCTAAACAGGGAAAAAATAATTATTCTACAGTGGATCAAATAAAAACTACTATCTTTTACTGAATTTACTGAATTCCATTTCAATTCTACCTGATTCTGTAAGAAACATAAGAGAAAAGTCATTCCTAAGAACACATTGCTAGCATTACTCTTAGTGGATTGCTGAGACTATTGTCAAGTTCACATTTACAGTACAGGTCACTTCTATATTATATATAGAGTGAGTTGTGAGGTTTATGTGTACCTTGTAACTGATATGATCGCCCTCTTAAAGAGATAATATAATTATATTGTAATTTCAAATATTATTAAAGAAATAATTGAAAAACATGCCTAACTGCCAAACCATCTAATCAATAAATGAACACATGAACTGAAAAAAGTTATATTAAGAAGGGTGACAGGTATGACTGTCAATGAAAATATATAGCATTCAAGCTCCAAGCTATTTTGATATTAACCTCATGTGGTATTCATATATACCATTATTTATAGTTATAGTTAAGATTTCCAAAATTTCAAATGCATCTCTTAAATATCTAAATTTTCAATATGGCTTAATCTCTGTAAAAGTCTAGTTTCTTAACTGTGCATATAAATAAATAAATAAATAAATAAATAAATAAATAAATAAATAAATAAATAAATTTTCTCATCCCAAAATTCACAGGGCACAGTCCCAATCAAATCAAAACAAACTCAGCATTCAGTAATGTTAATAACTCAGTCTCCAATGTCTGGGAATCATTCATGATATTCTGTGTTGCAAAAGCTTAGAGAGTCACATTTCTCTGGATCTAGCAATCATAACACATGCAGATTTTCTCCTCATCTCAGGCTACTTCCATGCTACAGCTCCTTTTGTTCTTGAAAGTCATTTCATCTCATTTCATGTTATTGGCATCTTTGATCACTACTACAACACGACTATAATTTCACCATGAGTCTCTCTTTGACTCTCTTTAGGGACTCTGACAGTGTCACATGGTGCCAAGCATCAACTCTTCTCCATGACCTATTCAATCCTGCTCGTTTTTTCACTACAACTGGGGCTAGACTTTCTCCAATACCTTTTCCTGGCCTCTCATGTAGCAACGCTCATGCTCCTATGACCACTTCTTACTCTAGAAAATAATAGTACATGGAAGACTATTAAACATTGCCCAGTTTGGCTGCCAGCATGAGATACAGTTGTGGTTGCCTCTGGTCCAGAGCCTCTGTGTGCTTATCTTGAATAAATACTACCAGAAGATTTTACCACAATGATACCTGTCACTTAATAATCATGACCAATTTCTCAGCTCCATCTAACCAGCATGGATTGTCCCAGTAAAGATTTCATATTAATGTTTCTTAATTCAAAATATTAACAGTCCTGATAGAGTCTTTAAGAGATTCTCAAACTTTCCCCTGAAACTTCATAAGTCAGGCCTCTACCATCTCTCCTGCTCTCAGGATAATCTTCTCCATTCTCACAATAGCTCATTAAGCTTTTATCACTTGATAGCTTTTCAAATATACCCCCTGACATGCTGCAAATTTCTCTTTTAGCTAAGGTGTCCATAACTTTGAGAAAATACCATGGCCAAAAGAAACTTTGGGAGGAAAGGGTTAGTTTCAGTTTCAGTTCCATATCACAGTCCATCACTGAAAGAATCCAGGGCAAGGATGCAGCAGATATCTACATGCATGAGCAAGAGACTACCTAGAACAGAATCATCTGAGTGCTTCCTAAATTAACACACAGGAAAATGTGCACATGTTCACACACAGAAGGAACCTGAAGGCAGGAACTGATGCAGAGGCCATGAGGAGGGCTGCTTATAAATTTGCTTCTAGTGACTTAATCAACCTGCTTTCTTATAACACTCAGACCCACCAGCCCAGAGGTGGCATGGCTCAAAGTGACCTAGATTCTCTCACACTACTTTAGAAAATGTACCACAAGCTAGCCTGGTAGGACCATTATCACAATTATGGTTCTTTCTTTCAAAATGACTCTAGCTTTTACCAAGTGACTTCAAACTATTCTATACACATACTATTTCTGCATCTTTATAAACCACCATATATTCATTTTGTAATGAGGTAAGATTGAAATTGTGTAAGAAAAATAAATGAAAGACAAGCCAAATGAATGGTCCCAAATTGTCTTTTCTTTTCATTACAAAACCAGATTGGTACTTCCTTTCAATGTTCTCATGTATCCTTTGAACCCCATCTAAGTTCTTGCTCATCACTCTAAGCCCATGCACATACACATTTTCCTGTGTGTTAATTTATAAAACACAAACTTTTCTGTTTTAGGTACTCTCTCTGCTCATGCATGAAGATACTTATTGTACTTTTGCATACCAGGCGTACCAGGTTGCTTTACACACTTCTTCCTTCATCAGGCTTTGTTGAGAACTTTTCAGTGAAAATTTCCAAACTTTATAAAGCCACAATTGCTCACTTTGGCTCTGAGGATACTACATCTGTTTGTTAGGAGGCATAAATCTGGCCTCCATAGGTAGTGCTCCTTGGCAATATCATTTCTGCTATTTTCACTCAGCTAGTTACATCGCTTGGATTAATCACAAGGCAAAAACAGACACATTAGTTGTTGATTATAAATGCTTGTTTTATGTGTGGATATGATATAAATGAAGACCTTAGAATAGTTTAACACATGTTTGCAAAATATATCCTGTGTGCCATATTAAGTAAGGACCAATTTATTTACATTTATTGCATAGTTTTGATCCAAATAATGTATCAATGTTAGAAAATCTGAGATCACATGTATCTGTCCAGCATTAGGCATTTTAAAAGATATATGGCATCAAAATTTCCCTAATTTTAGCAATATCTAACTCATGTACCTCATTTGTTAACATAGTTGCAGCCCCATTTATTTCGTCTTTGAAATAGGTAGCACTATGTTGAGGGTTTTAAGAGTTCCTTCAGTTTGAGTGTGAGAAGACAAAAAAAGCTAGAGACAAACCACAGAAAAAATAAAAGACAATAGGTCCTAGGGCATGTCCTCTGACAACCTTGGCACACCACTATGAGTGTTTATATCTGAGGTGACTCTGAGGATCATTCTTGAAAGAGATCTCTAAAATGCTTTCACTTGAAATATCATCAAACTACCAAGAAAACAGGAAAAATAATCATTCAACCATTTCAAACTATGTTTATGCCAGGGAGTTGGCTCATTGTGTAAAAGCACTTGCTGACAACCTGAGTTTAATCCCAGGAACTCACCATAGAAAGAGAAAACCCATGGAAAGAGGGAGTCAATTCCTGAAAGTGATCCTCTGACTTCCACATACACACCTTGACATGATCACATCTGTGTGCTTATTTGCTTATGAGTAAATTGACAAAGACACACACACACACAAACAATCATACTCATGATCATTATCATCATCACCACCACCACTAAAATCTTTAAATTAAACATATCTTTTGAATGTGGGTGGAATTTTAACATGCATGCATGTTATTCCTCTTAAAGTGATAAGAGAAAAGGATGTAGACACTTGTTGCTAATTCTAGCACAGAAGATTCTGAGATGGGAAGATACAGAAATAAAGGCCATCCCAGGGCTACAAAGGAGCTGACTATAACCCAAACAAAAGAAAGTCATTCTGTGACCAAACTTTAAAATTAGCTAGAAGAGGATGGAACCAGGTTTTCCTAATTGCTGTTTCTATTGTCAGAAGGTAGCAGACCAGCTATGTGACTAAAATGTGAAGGGTTTGATTTTGTAGTTTTGGATCAAACTTTGCACACATACCTTTGAGTTTAGACATTCAGCCTGAACCATCCAGGCTTCTGACATTGTGGGGCAACAATCTTCAGAGAAAAATCAAAGGATGAAAAATTCAGAGCAAGTGAGTGCAGGTTCATGCATTTTAATAGGAGGTTTGACTGGAATACATTAGAGTGGAAGGTGAGTCTGTTGGCATAGATTAGATGGGTACTCCAAAATCAAATCGAGAGCTGTACTGTTTTCAAACCCAGGAGGCAAACATCAACTTGATCTCTTAGATCACAGCCCGCTGGAAAGAAATTTCAAGTAAAAACAAAGAATAAAAGAGTACATATCTGAAATAGTCTCTCTAAATGACAACAAATGATGCAAATACCACTCAAAATACTAAAATTTCTTCCTGAATTGTTTCACTCCATGTTATTAATTACACAGAGATAGCTCTTAAATGCATATACTCTTTTATTTGCTGGTATAAAAATGAGGCAGATGGAGAATACCCAATATGAAAGTTAGTGTGTATGTATTCCCTGTACCATTTTAACTATGTTTCACTTATGATTTATTAAAGAACCAAGTAATAAACTTCAAGTTGAATAAGAGCTTTATGAAATCCTTCTGGAATTTTTCTCAAAAAGCCATGCAGGTATATCCTATAGATTCTAAAGGCACTAGGCCAGTCTTAAAATTTCTCTCATAATTTTCTAGTTTATCGATTTTGTGAGACAATTTAAACTTAGATTTGGAGATGTAATTCAGAGGATGTGTGTCACTGCTGCTTAAGTAAATTGTTTTCTGTGTGTGCTTTGCTGTAGTTAGTAAAGCATGATCAGACCCATGGTGATAAAGGACAAGTCAAAACTGCAATGTGCTATTAAATTCAACATTCCATATGATGTTAGGTCAAAGCTGGTAACATACACTCTAATACCTATGTCCCAAATACTCTATAGTGTTTCATTTCTGGACAAAATGCACTATACACTTAAAATAAATGTCATATATTATGAGGAACATGACATATGAATGTATATACATAGGAAGTCTGCAGGAACAGAGAATCACCATACTAATAGTGTTGGAATAAAAGGGTTTGAGTACACTAAATGTCCAGTTTTAATGCTCCTTGAAACCATAATTTAGTTTTTTTTATTATTTGACTTAAAAAGTATCGGTGTCCAGTGGTGCAGAGGAGATAGCATAGGTGAGACCTGCACTTCAGTGCAGAGGATCCATACGGAATCCTCTGGAAGGAGCCTTCCAGTTTCGATCTCCGGTTTGGGACCGTCCTCTGTCAAAGTGCCCCATCTCCAAGTGGCCCAAGAAGCCAGCTATCTACCCAGCAGCACGGAAGAAACAGCCAGCACAAGTGAGACCTGTCCAACAGCTCAGAGGATCCTAACTGGAACCTTCTGGCAGGAGCCTTCTGGTTTCTGTCTCCAGCTTGAGGCCATCCTCAGCCACCTGGTACCATATCCAAGTGACACACAGAGGTAACTAACCACTCAGGAATGCAGAGAGGCCTGGCAGTCCAGTAGGACCACCCCTGCTGCTCAGAGGAAACAGCCTGAAACCCTGAGGACACAAGAGCCTACGAACAGCCTGGGACTGGAGTCTTCTGATTACTGCCTGTACCCAGAGTTGATCAAGGCCACAGAGCTACATACCTAAATACAACTATAAGAGAGCAGGTCTCACAGAAGTAATTACACACCAGTGTACATAGAGAGAATGGGTCTCCCAGGAGTACTGAGAAACCACAGTCAGAAACAGCAGCACTAGCTAACACCAGAGATAACCAGATGGCAAAAGGCAAATGCAAGAACATCACCAACAGAAACCAAGGCAACATGGCTCCATCAGAACCAAGTTCTCCAACAACAGCAAGTCCTCAGAACACATCAACACACCAGAAAAGCAAGAACTGTATTTAAAATAACAGCTCATGAGGGCTTCAAGTAGGATATAAATAACTCCCTTAAAGAAATACAGAACACAAGCAAACAGGGAGAAGCCTTGAAGAACTATGGGAAAACACAATAAAACAGGTGAAGGAATATAACAAGCCATCCAGAATCTAAAGATGGAGGTAGAAACCATAAAGAAATCACAAAGAGAAACAACTCGGGACATAGAAAACCTAAGAAAGAAATAGGAGTCATGGATCCAAGCATCAACAACAGAATACAAGAGATAGGAGAGAGAATCTCAGATGCTGAAGATGCCATAGAAAGTATTGATACAACAGTCAAAGAAAATGAAAAATGCAAAAATCTTCTAACCCAAAAGATCCAGGAAATCCAGGACAAAATGAAAAGACAAAACCTAAGGATTATAGGTATAAAAGAGAGTGAAGATTTCCAACTTAAAGGGCCAGTAAATATCTTCAACAAAATTATAGAAGAAAACTTCCCTAACCTAAAGAAAGAGATGCCCATGAACATACAAGAAGCCTAGAGAAACCTAAATAGATTTGACCAGAAAAGAAATTCCTCCCATTACATAACAATTAAAACACCAAATGTACTAAACAAATAAATAATATTAAAAGCAGTAAGGAAAAAAGGTCAAGTTACATATAAAGGTAGACCTATCAGACTTCTCACCAGAGACTATGAAAGCCATAAGAGACTGGACAGATGTCATACAGACCCTAAGGAAACACAAATGCCAACCCAGACTGCTATATCAGAAAATTTCTCAATTACTATAGATGGGTAAATAAAGGTATTTTATGACAAAAACAAATTTACACAGTATCTTTCCACAAATCCAGTCCTTCAAAGGATAGTGAATGGAAAACACCAACAAAAGGAGAGAAACTATACACTAGAAAGGAAGAAATTAATCTTCTTCCAACAAACCTAAAAGAAGATAACAACACAAACATAAAAATCACATCAAAAATAGCAGGAAGCAACAACCACTTTTCCTTGATATCTCTTAACATCAATGGACTCAATTCCCCAATAAAAGACATAGACAAAAAGGCTGGATATGTAAACAGGACCTAACATTTTGCTGCATTCAGGAAATACATCTCAGTGTCAAGGACAAATATTACCTCAGAGTAAAGACCTGGAAAACAGTTTTCCAAGCAAATGATCCCAGGAAACAAGCTGGAATAGCCATTCTAATATCCAACAAAATAGACTTTCAACCCAAAGTCATCAAAAAAGACACTTTATACTCATCAAAGGAAAAATCTACCAGGGCAAACTCTCCATTCTGAATATCTATGCTCCAAATACAAGGGCACCCGCATTCATAAAAGAAACTTTACTAAAGCTTAAAGCACACATCACACCCCACACAATAATTGTTGGTGACTTCAACACCCCACTCTCCTTAATGAACAGATCAGGGAAACACAAACTAAACAGAGACACTGTGAAACTAACAGAAGTTTTGGACCAAATGGATTTAATAGATAACTATAGATCATTTAATCCTGAATCAAAAGAATATACCTTCTTCTCAGCACCTCATGGTACCTTCTCCAAAATTGACAATATAATTGGTCAGAAAACAGACCTCAACCAATATAAGAAGATCGAACTAATTCCATGACTCCTATCATATCACTATGGAATAAGGGTGATCTTCAATAGCAACAAAAACAACAGAAAGCCCACATACACATGGAAGCTGATCAATGTTATACTCAATAATACCTTGGTCAAGGAAGAAATAAGGAAAGAAATCAAAGACATTTTAGAATTTAATGAAAGTGAAGGCACAATATACCCAAATTTATGGGACACAATGAAAGCAGTGCTAAGAGGAAAACTCACACCTCTGCCTCCAAAAAGAAGCAGGAGAGAGCATACACTAGCAGCTTAACAACATATCTGAAAGCTTTAGAACAAAAAAAAGCTAATACACACAAGGGGGGTAGAAGGCAGGAAATCATCAAACTCAGGACTGAAATGAAACAAGTAGAAACAAAAAGAACTAAACAAAGAATCAACAAAACCAGGAGTTGTTTCTTTGAGAAAATAAACAAGATAGATAAACATTTAGCCAGACTAACCAGAGGGCACAGAGACAGTATCCAAATTAACAGAATCAGACATGAAAAGGGAGAAATAACAACAGAAACTGAGGAAATTAAAAAAATCATCAGATCCTACTACAAAAACCTATACTCAACACAAGTGGAAAATCTGGAGGAAATGGACAATTTCCTAGACAGATACCAAGTACCAAAGTTTAATCAGGATGAGATAGACCATCTATAGTGTCCCATAACCCCTAAAGAAATAGAAGTGGTCTTTGAAAGTCTCCCAACCAAAAAAAAGCACAGGACCAGATGGTTTTAGTGCAAAATTCTATCAAACCTTCAAAGAAGACCTAACACTAATATTCTTCAAACTACTCCACTAAATAGAAACAGAAGGAACAGTACCCAACTCGTTCTATGATGCCACACAAAGTTCCAACAAAGAAAGGAAACTTTAGACCAATTTTCCTTATGAATATCGATGCAAAAATACTCAATAACATTCCTGCCAACCGAATCCAATAACACATCAAAACGATCATTCAACATGATCAAGTAGGCTTCATCCCAGGTATTCAGGGATGGTTCAATATAAGGAAATCCATCAATGTAATCCACTACATAAAAAAATTCAGAGAAGCTGGGTGGTGGTGGTGCACGCCTTTAATCCTAGCACTTGGGAGGCAGAGGCAGGTGGATTTCTGAGTTCGAGGCCAGCCTGGTCTACAGAGCGAGTTCCAGGACAGCCAGGGCTATACAGAGAAACCCTGTCTTGAAAAACAAAAACAAAACAAAACAAAAAAAAATTCAGAGAAAAAAAACCACATGGTCATTTCAGTAGATGCTGAAAAAGCATTTGACAAAATTCAACATCACTTCATGCTAAAAAGTCTTGAAAAGATCAAGAATTCAAGGGCCATAACTAAACATAGTAAAAGCAATACACAGCAAACCAGTAGCCAACATAAAACTAAATGGAGAGAAACTTGAAGCAATCCCACTACAATCAGGGACTAGACAAGGTTGCCCCCTCTCTCCATATTTATTAAATATAGTACTTGAAGTTCTAGTTAGAGCAATTAGACAACAAAAGGAGGTCAAAGGGATACAAATTGGAAAGGAAGAAGTCAAATTATCACTATTTGCAGATGATATGATAGTATACTTAAGCAACCCAAAAAACTCCACTAGAGAATTCCTACAGCTGATAAACAACTTCAGCAAAGTGGCCGGATATAAAATTAACTCAAGCAAATCAGTAGCCTTCCTATACTCAAAGGATAAGCAGGCTGAGAAAGAAATTAGGGAAATGACACCCTTCACAATAGCCACAAACCATATAAAGTATCTTGGTGTGACTCTAACCAAGTGAAAGATCTATATGACAAGAACTTCAAGTCTCTGAAGAAAGAAATCAAAGAAGACCTCAGAAGATGGAAAGATCCTCCATGTTCATGGGTTGGCAGGAAATATAGTAAAAATGGCTATCTTGCCAAAAGCAATATACAGATTCAATGTAATCCCCATCAAAATCCCAACTCAATTCTTCATAGAGTTAGAAAGAGCAATTCTCAAATTCATCTGGAGTAACAAAAAATCTAGGATAGCTAAAACTATTCTCAACAGTAAAAGAACTTCTGGGAGAATCAGTATCCTAGACCTCAAGCAATACTACAGAGCGATAGTGTTAAAATCTGCATAGTATTGGTACAGTGACAGGCATGTAGATCAATGGAACAGAATTGAAGACCCAGAAATGAACCCACACACCTATGGTCACTTGATCTTTGACAAAGGAACTATAACCATCCAGTAAAAAAAAGATAGCCTTTTCAACAAATGGTGCTGCTTCAACTGAAGGTCTGCATGCAGAAGAATGCAAATCGATCCATTCTTATCTCCTTGTACTAAGTTCAACTCTAAGTGGATCAAGGATCTCAACATAAAACCAGAAACACTGAAACTAATAGAAAAAGAACTGGGGAAGTGTCTTGAGCACATGGGCACAGGGGAAAATTTCCTGAACAGAACACCAATAGCTTATGCTCTAATATTAGAAATTGACAAATGAGACCTCATAAAATTACAAAGTTTCTGTAAGGCAAAGGACACTGTCAAAAGGACAAAATGGCAACCAACAAGTTAGGAAAAGATCTTTACCAATCCTACATCTGACAAAGGGCTAATATCCAAGATATACAAAGAACTCAAGAAGGTAGACTCCAGAGAGCCAAATAACCCTATTAAATAATGGGGTACAGAATTTAACAAAGAATTTTCACCTAAGGAATATCAAATAAATGAGAAGCACCACACACACACACACACACACACACACACACACACACACAAATTCAACATCCTTAGTCATCAGAGAAATGCAAATCAAACAACCCTGATATTTCACCTCACACCAGTCAGAATGGCTAAGATCAAAATCTCAGGAGACAGCAGGTTTTGGAGAGGATGCTGGTGGGATTACAAGCTGGTACAACCACTCTGGAAATCAGTCTGGCGGTCCCTTAGAGAACTGGGCACAACACTTCTAGAGGATCCTGTTATACCACTTCTGGGCATATACACAGAGGACTCCCTGGCGTGTAATAAGGACACATCTCCACTATGTTCACAGCAGCCTTATTTGTAATAGCCAGAAGCTGGAAAGAACCCACATATCCCTCAAGGGAGGAATGGATACAAAAGATGTGGTATATTTACACAATGGAATGCTACTCAGCCATTAAAACAATGAATTCATGAAATTCTTAGGCAAATGCGTGGAACTGCAAAGTACCATCCTGAGTGAGGTGACCCAGTCACAAAAGAACACACATTGTATGCACTCACTGATAAGCAGATATTATCCTAGAAGCTCGGAATATCCAAGGAACAATTCACATATCAAATGATGCCCAAGTAGAAGGAAGGCAAGGCCCCTTGTCCTGGAAAGGCTCAGTGCAGTAGCTTAGGAGAATACCAGGACAGGGAAGTAGGAAGGGGTTTATTGGGGAACAGGGGGAGGGAAGAGGGCTTAGGGGACTTTTGGGGAGGGAGGGATCCAGGAAAAGGGAAATCATTTGAAATGTAAATAAAGAATTTAATAAAAAAAAAAGTATCAGTGCACAGTTGAAAAAAGCCATATAAAAAGGAGAGTGTTGAAGGCCATGTCATAGAACACGCATCGAATTAGATCCTACCTCTTTGTATATATTGGATATTAGCCCTCTGTCGGATGTAAGGTTGGTAAAGATCATTTCCCAGTTAGTTGGTTGCCGCTTTGTCTTTTTGACAGTGTCTTTTGCCTTGCAAAAACTTTGTAATTTAATGAGGTCCCATTTGTCTATTCTTGATCTTAGAGCATAAGCTATTGGAGTTCTGTTCAGGAAATTCTCCCCTGTGCCCATATGTTCAAGGTTCTTCCCTAGTTTCCCTTCTATTAGTTTCAGTGTGTCTGGTTTTATGTGGAGATCTTTGATCCACTTAGAATTGAGCTTAGTGCAAGGAGATAAGGATGGGTCAATTTGCATTCTTCTGCATGTTGACCTCCAGCTGAGCCAGCACCATTTGTTGAAAAGGCTATCTTTCTACTGGATGGTTTTAGCTCCTTTGTCAAAGATCAAGTGACCATAGGAGTGTGGATTCATTTCTGGGTCTTCAATTCTGTTCCATTGATCTACATGTCTGTTACTGTACCAATGCCTTGCAGTTTTTAACACTATTGCTCTGTAGTACAGCTTGAGGTCCGGGATACTGATTCCCCCAGAGGTTCTTTTACTCTTGAGAATAGTTTTAGCTATTCTGGGTTTTCTGTTATTCCAGATGAATTTTTGAATTGCTCTTTCTAACTCTATGAAAAATTGAGTCTGGCGGTTCCTCAGAAAACTGGGCATGACACTCCCGGAGGATCCGGCTATACCACTCCTGGGCATATACCCAGAGACTTTACCTGCATGCAATAAGGACACATGCTCCACTATGTTCATAGCAGCCTTATTTATAATAGCCAGAAGCTGGAAAGAACCCAGGTGTCCCTCAACGGAGGAATGGATTCAGAAGATGTGGTATATCTACACAATGGAATACTACTCTGCAATTAAAAACAATAAATTCACGAAATTCCTAGGCAAATGGTCAGATCTTGAAAATATCATCCTTAGTGAGGTAACCCAATCACAAAAGAACACACATGGTATGCAGTCACTGATAAGGGGATATTGACCCAGAATCTCGGAATACCCTAGACACAATCCGCATATCAATAGATTTCTAAAAAGATGGAAGGAGAGACCCCTGGTCCTGGAAAGACTGGATGTAGGGGAACGCCAGGACAGAGTAAAGAGAGGGGGTTGAATGGAGAAAAGAGGGAGGGAAGGGGGCTTATGGGACTTTCGGGGAGGGAGGAAACGGGAAAGGGGAAGTGATTTGGAATGTAAATAAAAAAAAAAAGATCCTACCTCTTAATAAACCAGGGCTTATTTCCCTCCAACATGAACAATTCAAAGACTGTTTTCAATTAACAGCTTTAAATTAGCTCACTGCTTTTACTATATATTATCTCGTGTGTGTGTGTGTGTGTGTGTGTGTGTGTGTGTGTGTGTGTGTGTGTGTGTGTGTGCGTTTTTCTTAAGAAGGATAAGCCCTCTGAAGGAAGCCCTTTTCTCTTTCTTCGTGAATTATCAGTCTCAACACCTACTATGACTGACACATGATCACCACAGCCAATTAAACATAGCCATTGAAAATTTGAAAGGATTGGGGAATATGACTATAAGATGAGAGCCTAATGATATAGGATGAGCAGTGCACCTGGCAGGACTCTGAATTTAAAATGCCTGTTGAAAAATGAAACTTTCAAACTCTTAAAATATTCACTTTCAATGGTTTAATATAATTTAATGAAAAAAGGTCCCTCCATTATCATTCTATTCAGCTGCTATCTCATCAATCACATAGATGTTAAACATATCATTTTCAAGGGAAACCCCTTCATCCTGAACATCCTAAATTGTCTGGACCTCATCTAGAGCCCTTCTTCTTCTTTATTTGTTTTTACTTTTTAAAAAATTTATTATTATTCTTTAATCTCTTTTCATAGTCCAGTCCTTATCCCCCTCCTGGTCCACCCTCCCACAGTTTTTCATCCCAAACTTCCTCCTCTTCCCCCACCCCTTCTCCAAGAGGATGTCTCTGTCACCCCTACCCCACCAGACCTCTAGACTCCCTGGATCCTCAAGTCTTTCAAGGGTTAGGTGAATCTTCTCTCATGGAGGCCAGACCAGGCAAAGCCCTTCTTTATCTTGGAGAGAGACTATACGCTGTACACTAGGGTGGAGTTGTAACATGTTGTGTGCCATTTGTTCCTGACACAAAGGTGGCCAGTGCTCTCAGACCTGTGTACACAAATCTCTATGAAAAAGGGAAGCATTTCACATGTCTCTTGTCTCGGGTACCTTTTTCAGCCATTGCCTTTAGTGATGACTGCCTTCATAGGTTTCCAGACTGTTAATGATAGCTTGGAGCCCATAATCTTGTACTTTGGATTATTTCCCCCCAAACTTATTACCTTACATTTGCTCATACTGAATGAAGCTCATATGCTGAGATGCCACTTTCATGCCCACTTACCCGGACTCACAGGAGCCTTCTGGAATGCTATTCCTGTCGCCTCAGCATTTCCACACTCACTAGAGCTTACCATATGAGAATGTGGAGATTTCGCTTTAGACTACTTCATTAAATTCATTTGTTTTAATGCTGTAAGTTATTCGGGCTTCAGTGCGCATGGTAGAGGTGGGGAGGGAGAGAGAATCAAACAGGCATGTTGCACAAATATGAGTATTCTTTGTTGAGATTTCTCGAGCCCCTTCCCTTCATGCTATCATTAAGAACCAAAAGGTATTTCTTCAGCTAGGTATACCAGTATTTTTCCTCCCTCAGGGCTCTAGGCTTCCTACTTTCTTCTGTTGGCACACTTAGATCAGAGTACAGATACATCCCTCTAATTGAGGGACCCTGACTTGTCTTTCTTTCTGCCTGGATTCTTGAGCTCCAGTTAAATTAAAAGTGTGATTGATATTGAGTCAAGAGGCTTGACTATATTATCAAACTGTTATTGGAGATTCAACTGTCACTTTCTATCTGAGCATAAGAGAGGAAGGTAATTGAGTGTCTGTCTGCCTGCAAAGTGGAGATTGTAATGTGTATATTGCAGGTTGTTTTGAAGACTATGTATTACATTGGGTTTCACTGTATATTATCCACTTTTGGATATTTTATTTATTTTATGTCTTTCTCTCTGGCAGTTCTGAAATCTCCCTATCCTTTAGTGTGAACTTCATTATTTTTCTCCCAACAGTGGTCTGTCCTTTCTTGTGCTTCCCTGACCTCTTCTACACAGATGTAATGTATTTAGTCTCTAGCAGACAATTCATGTTCATATTAGCTAATCTCTGACTAAATATGTCGCTCCCTTAGTAACTTTAAAAAAAAACAAAAACGTGCCCTCACAAGGATATTGCAAAAAAAAAAAATGTGATTCTTTAAGGATAAGTTGCTTGGCTATTACTTTTGCATGAATACATGGACCTAATTTTATCCTATAATACAAAACTGTTGAGCAAAACCAGCCTGTATGATTGCAGAAACCTAAGGTAAAAGGTTACAGTATAGCAATGACCTTTGATGTGTAACCTGCACAGACACTTACAGACTGTTCCGCTGTAGGCTAGAGCTTTCCAAATCATGAGCAGAGTTAGAAATAATCAGAAGGGCAAATTGATATTTTATCAGAGAAGACCACCATAAAGCAAAGGTCAGTGCCACAAGAACGATATGTAATTAGCAGAGTCCCTGAAGAAATGAGAGGAGACAGGGGTTGCAGGTGTTTTTGGGTAAGTAAAATAAAAACAGACGCATGGTCATGTTCAGGGCCAAATCTATAAGCATGAACAGTTTTAGAGAGATGAGTGATTATTTTTTTATATAAATATCATAATTAGGTGCCAGAGAGGAAGCCATCAATATTAGAGGTGAGGCATAAAGAGTCACAGCCCCTGGTGTCAAGCCTGGGTTTGAATAAGATATGATTAGATTGTATAATATACATGAAGTCATGTTCTCAAAGCAAATCATACTTAGGGCAATAATTTGATTTCATTCAAAGGAAATCCTGAGATATTTATTTGGGTATGAACCAGGAATGAGCCGATTCAGTTTTTAGTTCCATGCACAATGGTGACTCCTTTGTGCTCAGGCCCCGTATGAGAGATGGCACAGAACACTGTGAGCCGCGTCCTATCAAGTGATTAAGAAAGTATTTCTTCACTACGACACCTTACTTTTCTTGATGCCCTCTTCCCTTATCTTCCTTGTGCTGTCATTTTGTCCCATGTGATAGAAGAACGTTGGCATGCTCAAAGAAGCCAAAGGAGGTACTCAGTGACAGACGTTTTTCATAAGCCCTGATGGTTTCCAATCAGGCTAAGGAGGTTGAGGTTGTAGTCATGACAATGTCAGTTATAAAATGGGAAGGTGTAATTAATTCCATATTGCCATGGAGGTACACTGAGGTATTGTTTTCAATACCACATGCAAAAGCATGTTTTGGCACACTTTTATAACCTTGGTCCTATGAAGTAATTATTTCCATGTCCTCCTGACTTCACTAAAATAAAAGGCAAAAACTAGCATTTATTTTATTTACCTCTTCAGCATCAAGCCCAGTGCTTTGCTAAAATGAATTTAATACTAGAGAAATTAGCAACTACTACACAAGCTCATTTTTTTCCTTCCAAAATCAGAGCATGTGCTATTTATGTAATACATTTTTTTATCTCAGTGGATCCAGCTATACTGAATTATCAATTACTGCATAGTGCTTTTTAGTGTGCTTAGAAGCTTCCTAGCCCACTCTTGGAATACTGCCACCAGGATAGAGCTTGACAGCTGTTCAGCAGCTACAGAAACACAACATAAAATTTTATGATGAATAGCATAGCTGGCCTGTCTCCCATATACCCAGTTGCATGCTAGCTATCTCTGAGTCCCCTCTAGATCACATTAAAACTGCTAGTGTCAAGAGTACACAGTAATATTCTTGAGATAATTATTCTAGAAAGATTAAAAGCAATTCATAGTGTCCTTCAATGTTCCCCATTAGAACCAGCAGTGTGAGTGACAGTCTACCAAAGCCTAGATGTTTGCTATGAAACTGAATTCTCGTAAAGCAGATATCTTTATTCTTTGAGCTGTCATATGAGTGATTCGACAGGCATGCAGGCGGTTTGGAGTTTAGAAATTATATATATATATATATATATATGTATATATATATATATATATATGTGTGTGTGTGTGTGTGTGTATAAATATATATGCATATATATATATATATATATGAGTTAGACCTTATATAGATATGATAAAAACCAAATAAAGAAGAGATGTTATTATCCCAGGAGAGAAGAGCAAAGCAACCTCCTTGTTGCTGTGTTTGTATTCTGTACCCTTTACACCATTCCATACAGAAGCATAATGCATGTGGAACTTGAATTTAATGTCCAATGAAGCAACTCTACCGCTGACTTTAAAGAGATATATGCACTGGAGGTTTAGAGTTCTTTTGATACAGAATTGAGATTCTGCTAATTCAGCAGGCTTAAGGTACCATTCCTCTAATCCTGACACTACTTATTGCTGTGTGTCCTACATTAGTCACTTTACATGTCTGGTCCCATATTTGTCTTTAAAACTACAGGTTTAAGTTGCTTCCTCTAAAACTTAACACTATAATAAAGATTACAGAAATTTTTATCATACAAAGTCCAAAGTTCTATGTGGGAGGACAGTGAAAATTATTCTTTGAGTACCAGACAACACTTAATGTTCTCTTTGAGTTTTATTTCCATGCATTAATATTTCTTAAAAAATGACTAATCTCCTTGTATATAGTAGTAGGATGTGAATGAATTGAACTTCCATGAATTGCACCTTTTAATATTAGAGATCTCCCATCTAAATGTGAAACAGATCTAAAGCCAAGTATGTCTGATTTTGAGCTTTATTCTGTCTTCAGTATATTTAAAGCAAGTCATGAGGGGGTTCCAATTGCTTCATAAAAGAAGAAAGCTATTGACTCTATATTAACCAAAAAAAATGGAAAGGTCAGGATGCCTAACACCTTTCAGAGAATCAAAGCCAGTAACCCGAAGGCTAGGCAACTCAACCTTGAGAAAAATCCCCCAAATCTGTCACTATTTATCCCATTAGGATCTATGACCCTCTGCCCTCCTCCTTCTATTGTAAGTACTTCATCTCACTGTCACCACTCACTGAGTTCTACACTAAGAACCAAGGAAGATCCAATACTCACCAGGCATTGTCTACAAGCATACAGGCAGGTACAGTAACATCCACAAAGCACATCTAGTTGCTCCCAAAAAGAGGGCAAATATGGAAAAGGAGAAAGCAAAGAACCGCCATATTGAAAAGCAAATCATAAGGTAGCCTGTGAATCCTTATTCATAAAATGATGTAAATCTGTGAATAATAACATGTAAAGTGTTGTTGGTCATGGAAAATTATTCGCTGTTTAGTAATTTGATTAGTTAGAGGAACAAATGATGAAATCAACCCTTGCTCTGTCCCTAGAGTCCCAGAGAGCCCTGACCATGCACAAGATTATTTTTATTGAAAGAAACAATAAGAAACATAGAATCAAAGGGTTCTTTGGAACGAGTCTTTGGTCAAAGCTGAGGAGGAGCAGGGTTGCATAGTACTCAGAGGCCCTGAGGCACCGACTACTGGTCAAGAAAAATGTCTGTTCTTTCCATGGTACTTGCTTTTAGTCACCACTCTTCTGTTTACCTTGTGTTGTACTGAGTTTTACCTTAAGGTTCCCTGTGATATTCCACACATCACTGAAAGAGGAGACTCAGTGACCTTTCTCTATTTCTGCACAGATGATATCTGCATTATGAGTTGCTAGCAGTGCATATCCAAGGAATATGAAGGGACTTTTGTGGTTGCTCTATGGTTAGAGCCCTCATAGGACTTCCCTGTTTTCCATTACTGAAATGCCAGTAACTACAACAGTATAATAGTCCTATACATGCTGTCATTAGGAAAACAGTTTCATATGGGAATATATATATATATATATATATATATATATATATATATACACTTATACATATACAGCATATACATATACATCATATACATACACATCATATACATACACATACATATACATCATATACATATATATCATATACATATACATCATATACATACACATACATATACATCATATACATATACATCATATACATACACATCATATACATACACATACATATACATCATATACATATGCATCATAAACATATACATTATATACATATACATCATATACATACACATCATATACATACACATCAAATACATATACATCATATACATACTACACATACACATATAACAGCTTTATAAATAGAGCAGGGCATGGTTTTTATTTTTATTCCCCATCTTAGAAAGTAGGAAATGGAGGCAAAAAATATAAAGAATGGAACCATGCAGGATGCAAGTGTTAAAACTCAGTATCTACAAAGGAGACAGAGGAGCGGGACTTTTTGTCTCTGTGTAGAGCTTAGATGCCCTTTGAATTCCTATTATTAGCTTATCTTAATACCTATTTTCCTTATTGCTGGGTTTTACCTTTTGAAAAATTGGAATGAGAACTAAAATTTTGGATTGTCTTGAACTTTAAATGAGACTTTGCCTTTAAGGTTCGTTGTGTTAGCACATTCAAGAAATGATGACAGTCTTGTAAAGGGCTGGTGCTTTAACCTCTACTGTCCTACCATCTAATATCACAGTTCCAAAGTCAATCTCATTATCAAATAGGAACCAAGTCTTGAAAAATTTGCTTCATCCACTGTCATGGGTATATTATTTAATTCTATACTATGGCAGCATTAATGTGTTGCATTGCCAGTGATAAATACTGAGAAAAAATAAACATATGTAAGCAAATAGCAAGATTTTATGTTGGGTTTCTAGTACTCAAATCTATGCATTTTGAAATATATCAAAATTCACCAAATAGAAAATTTGAAAGTCCTTATCACAGTAGGATATTGATTAACTTCACAGCCAAATACTGGGGCTAATAAAGTTACAGAGAATGAGAATATCTGTAGCACATTGAGAATGATTCCTTTTCTAAAATTATCTTTGGGCAATAAAGCATTCTACACGATTTTTATCAGGATGTTCAAACTGTAAACTTGTGGCATTTAACTCCCCACTACTTATTTTAGGAGTGAATGTATATTGAACAGAAAGATAATTTTTGCATAGTTTTCTGAATCTAATAAGATTTTTGTATATCTTTTAATAGCACAGATTTTATGCTCCAGGAGGTGGAACTGCTTATGTAGAAATCTTATCTGAACAACTGGGAAAAAAATACTTTAGGGAAACAATTCAATAGTACATTGGTATATGGAACATAGGTTAAAATAAAAATGTAAGCATTGTCTTTCTATTATTTAAGGGAATCTCCTCTTTGCCCTATGAATTAATAAAGATTTCATTTTTTAATAATAAAAATATTTTACTAGTCCTTGCAAAGTATTCCTGTGTTTTCTGGTCACTGAGCTTTTGTTACCTGCTAATAAAATACCCATAGTCAATCTTGGGTTTTAGCAATTCCAACCAAATGAGTATCCTAGTGGAGGACATGGCTTGGTCCTCTGCTGTTTCCAAGAGTCCTGCAGATCATGACTCTTGGCAAACTGGCAGCACACCTGTCATTCCCTAGCTGCTTAAAATCACTGAGATCACAGGCTTACATATACACTTCCTTACCCCTAAATATTAGCCACCTACATTCCTTTTTATGAACAATGAAAAATGAATTTTCCTGTTATTGGTACAAAAAGGGTGACTTAACTATTAGTTATGCCCCAAGTTTCTGGAGGCCAGCCGACAAAGAACATGATACCATTACAAGTGAATCCTACCAAGGGCCCTCTTCCTGCCTTAAAATATCTTTTCAGTGTGCATTTTAGAGTAAAGGTTGGGCCAATGCTGAAAACCTTCTGCTCTCCTTATCCTAAGTAAGAACATTTATTGCATGTATGGTTCTCTACACCCATGGCATAATTACCCCTTTAACAGACTTACACCAAAATACTCCCACACTGGGGATTTATTTCAGCATGTCTTTTGAAAGGAAAACACAAACATTCAGTCTATTGCCTCATAGAGGATTGCAGAAGTTAAGGTGAACACTACTGGGAAGGTTAGTAAAAAGAAACCTTATTCACAGTCAACAAATGAGGGAAATGAACTGGTTTATAGCATAAAAATACATCCTAGGAAAACTTTAAGAGCTAGTTGACTTAGGGTGCAATCTTGAAGAAACTGTGGGAGCAAATGAGTCATTTGAAATTCTGGGTCTCCCTAAGACTGCACCTCCTTGTAACTTTCAATGAAGTGGACTTATTAAGCAGAGAGCTTTTTCCTTATGCTGCTGTTGTGTATTTTAAAAGCAGCATGTAACACGGGCTCCTTAATTCCAAATTCATTTACTCCATTGATGTAACTGGTTTCTTATTTCTTCTTATATCCAGAGATTCAGTTCAGCAAGGAAACCAGAGAGTAGCAGGAAAGCTTACAAGGGATGTCCCAGCAAATTCACAGAGCATATGCAATGCATTTAATGTATAGCTCTAGCCTTGTAAGATAACGCTAATTGCTATCTGTAACCAGGGGAATATTATTGCCTAGAACTTTTTCTTAAGAAGGTACCAGATCTGCTGGCACACTAAAATAAAAGACTCAGGTATGCACTCACATCTTGTTCCTATGGAGAAAATAAAAGTCACTATAATTTTGTCTTTGTGGCATCTTTCTTTTTCTTAAGCATGATGTCATCAAAAGAGATGACAACTGCATGTTGACATCCAGGTGAACCAGCACCATTTGTTGAAAAGGCTATCTTTTTTCCACTGGATGGTTTTAGCTCCTTTGTCAAAGATCAAGTGACCATAGGAGTGTAGAATAATTTCTGGGTCTTCAACTCTGTTCCATTGATCTACATGCCTGTCACAGTACCAATATCATGCAGTTTTTAACACTATTGCTCTGTGGTACAGTTTGAGATCCAGGATACTGATTCCCCCAGAAGTTCTTTTACTCTTGCGAATAGTTTTAGCTATCCTGGGTTTTCTGTTATTCCAGATGAATTTTTGAATTGCTCTTTCTAACTCTATGAAGAATTGAGTTAGGATTTTGATGGGGATTGCATTGAATCTGTATATTACTTTTGGTAAGATGCTCATTTTTACTATATTAATCCTGCCAATCCATGAGCATGGCAGATTTTTCCATCTTCTGAGGTCTTCTTCAATTTCTTTCTTCAGAGACTTGAAGTTCTTGTCATATAGATCTTTCACTTGTTTGGTTAGAGTCACGCCAAGATACTTTATATTGTTTGTGGCTATCGTGAAGGGTATCATTTCTCTTATTTCTTTCTCAGCCTGCTTATCCTTTGAGTATAGGAAGTCTACTGTTTTGCTTGAGTTAATTTTATATCCGGCCACTTTGCTGAAGTTGTTTATCAGCTGTAAGAGTTCTCTGGTGGAGTTCTTTGGGTCGCTTAAGTATACTATCATATCATCTGCAAATAGTGATAGTTTGACTTCTTCCTTTCCAATTTGTATCCCTTTGACCTCCTTTTGTTGTATAACTGCTCTAGCTAGAACTTAAAGTACTTTATTGAAAAGATATGGAGAGAGAGGTCATCCTTGTCTAGTCCCTGATTTTAGTGGGATTGCTTCAAGTTTCTCTCCATTTAGATTGATGTTGGCTACTGGTTTGCTGTAAATTGCTTTTACTATGTTTAGATATGGGCCTCGAATTCCTGATCTTTCCAAGACCTTTAACATGAAAGGATGCTGAATTGTGTCAAATGCTTTCTCCGCATCTAATGAAATGACCATATGGTTTTTTTTCTTTGAGATTTTTTATGTAGTGGATTACATTGATGAACTTCCTTATATTGAACCATCCCTGCATCCCTGGGATGAAGCCTACGTGATCCTGGTGAATGATCGTTTTGATGTGTTCTTGGATTCGGTTGGCAAGAATTTTATTGAGTACTTTTGCATCGATATTCATAAGAGATATTGGCCTGAGATTTTCTTTCTTTGTCGGATCTTTGTGTACTTTTGGTATTAGTGTAATTGTGGCTTCATAGAACGAGTTGTGTAGCATTCCTTCTGTTTCTATTTTGTGGAATAGTTTAAAGAGTATTAGTATTAGGTCTTCTTGGAAGGTCTGATAGAATTCTGCACTAAAACCATCTGGATCTGTGCTTTTCTTTGGTTGGAAGACTTCCAATGTTCAACATCCTTAGTCATTAGGGAAATGCAAATCAAAACAACCCTGAGATTCCACTTCACACCACTCAGAATGGCTAAGATCAAAAACACAGGAGATAGCAGTTGTTGGCGAGGATGTGGAGAAAGAGGAACACTCCTCCACTGCTGGTGGAATTTCAAGCTGGTACAACCACTCTGGAAAGCAGTCTGGCGGTTCCTCAGAAAACTGGGCATGACGCTCCCGGAGGATCTTGCTATACCACTCCTGGGCATATACCCAGAGGCTTCCCCTGCATGCAATAAGGACACATGTTCCACTATGTTCATAGCAGCCTTATTTATAATAGCCAGAAGCTGGAAAGAACCCAGATGTCCACCAATGGAGGAATGGATTCAGAAGATGTGGTATATTTACACAATGGAATACTAATCTGCAATTAAAAGCAATGCATTCACGAAACTCCTAGGCAAATGGTCAGAACTGGAAAAATCATTCTTAGTGAGGTAACCCAATCACAAAAGAACACACATGGTATGCAGTCACTGATAAGGGGATATTAACCGAGAATCTCGGAATACCCAAGACAAAATTCACATATCAATAGATTTCCAAGAAGATGGAAGGAGAGACCCCTGGTCCTGGAAAGACTGAATGTAGGGGAATACCAGGTCAGAGAAGCAAGAGTGTGTTGAATGGGGAATAGAGGGAGGGAAGGGTGCTTATGGGACTTTCGGGGAGGCATGAAATGGGGAAGGGGAAATCATTTGGAATGTAAATAAAAAAACTTAGAATATTAAAAAAAAGAGAGAGATGATAACTCTACCTGAACATACTGTATTTGTAGTTGTTTGAAAGTGCTTACATCAGTATTCATTTAATCCTCCCCACAATCCTGTAAAGGAGTTGTTGGTAAAAGTCAGACTTTTTCAATTTACAAGAGAAAATAAAGCTGCAGGAAGTTGAGTGACATTTTCATGATCATGCGGTCATTAACAAACATAATTCACATCTCTTTCCTCTTAAATCCACAAGGAGGCTAGCAGCATCATGCAATTAGCTGATCTATACACTGCAACTGCTAAGCGTTGATAGATGAATTTAATGTAGGCAAAAGAAATTTAAAATGCAAATAATTTAAGATCCTAATCTGTAGTTAAGTACTGCTGGAGCATAGAGCAGTAAGAACTGACTTCATGAGAATGTAGAGGTGATTGTACGTATTATTTTCTAGGACTGGGTTGGACATGAAAAGAGATGTACTTACAAATCAGCAATATGGCACAGAGATAGAGTGATAGCTCAAGCTTTGGAAACATATTGCAAATAAAGTTTCAGACACAGAAAAATACAGCTTAAAGTGTCAACACCTTAGAAATGAACAGTTTGAAAAAGGAGTCATGGAAACAAAGAATTAAAGAACAGAAAAACATTATAAATTTTATTCAAATTATGAATGAATAAAAAAAAACTGCTCCTGGCTCCAAAACATAAGCTTGGAAATCAGTTTCTATGGGGTTTTGGAGTTGTATTTATAAGCTCTTATGTGTGAAAGAGAATACCAAGCATGGACGGGATCCATTGCTTAATTCTTGACCACTTTACCTTCAACTGCCTACAAAGTAATGAGAAACAGACTACAGTGCTAAGAGCAGGTATATAACCCAGTCAATGATTTTTAGTAGGCTATTCAGAAGGTGGTTTTGCATGAAGTTTCATCATTAATGCTTATGCTTGAGGTAGAGGGAGAAGAGAGAAATAATCCTCAAGACTAAAAGAAAAAAATAAGAAATACAAGAGGAGAAATTTCCAGGAGTTCATGTGAAAAACCAACATGATTTCTAGGATTATCCTAAAACCCATGTGTGCTGGTAGCTTTTTTCCCTGCAGGTATCCAGATAGAAGGAAACATGAAAGTAGGAGGAGATGTGGTTATTTTATCTGAACATGGCATGACCGTGCTTCTCAGTTGAACTATGATAAATCAATGCCTACAACTTTTTCTGAGTATATAGAAAGCTCAACACACAACACATTTAAGAGGACAGTGTGTTTAGTTGGGATGGTAGAAAATTGTTTTCAGTTGACACAGTGATTTGCAAATTGTCACTTAAAGGGAAAAATTAAATGCCAAAGTATCTTATGTTCTCTCTCACATGTGGAATTTATGTGGCCAAAGTGCATGTAAGTAAAGTCAGGACCATTAGGATTGTGGGAAGGAAATAGGGAGAAAAGGGAAGAGAAAATAAGAAAGGGTAAAAGAGGAGGTGAGTACAATCAAAATATATTTTATACATGCATGCAAATGTCATTATGAAAGTCTCCTCTTTACATTTAATATATGATAATAAAGGCAGAATATTAAGTAAATAAAGAAAAGGAAAGAAATGTCACTAATTGTCTGCATTTTTCTTCCCCCTCAGTCTTCTACTTGCTCAATAATCTAAACTTAACAATTCTTCCATTAGCTTTGGTCTCTTTTAGACATCTAGACATCCTGTAGATAAATACTATTGTTGACATTTCCATACCTTCCCCAGTTTAACATAGAGTCTGGCTCCCAGTAACATCAGGACATATTTTATGTACACTTGAGGATCTATAGTAGATGACACCATGAATAATGTTCTCTTCTGTGCTCACTCACATGTCCAGGACTTTGGACTGAGGACCAGAGAGGAACACTGGTCCAATAGCTTTTATGAGTGTTCTGCTGAAGTGATAGCTGGCCTAGTTCTAACCATCTGACTATTTGAGCATAGGTTTCTTGTGGTCATTGATCTGTGGCATCCCAGCAATCCCTTTTTGAAGCCAAGAAAACTGTCCTTGACTACATGAATGTAATCAACATGAAAGGAATGTCTGCTTCAGAACCATCTTTCCAATCCATTTTCTCTTTAGAGCATCACATTGCTAGAAGTCAACCATTGCTTTCCCATTACATTCAGGAAAATAACTTTGGAAAGATAGTAATAGTCTGTGGACTAGTTATTTCTTTTCAATACTTAAAGTCAAAGTTACCTTTCGGACTGACCTTCTTGCCCCTCTTTCTTTCTCTATTACCTTTAGGAGACCAGCGCTCCATTTTCTGTTTCTTTATGAAAATAACTTCTCTTCATTTTCCAGAAACACTAAATCTCCTAGCTTACCTCTAATGGTGTACAGAAAGCAAGAAAAGATAAGTGCTTCTCAACCTGACCACACATAACAAGGGACATAAAGAAATTATTGTATTTATATAAATCACTCTATTTATATCCATCACAAATTATAGTGGTATAAAGTCTGATACTTTCCTGTGACTACTGAAATGCTGAGGTGAAATGGATTATTTAACAAAACAGTATTTATTAATTTTGTGAAACATTTGAAATACCAACCTAATAAAGTTCTGACAGTTTTGCATGAGGTAAAACTCATCTAATTCAAAATGAAAATATCTAAGTACAGACTTGCAAACTTACAGCAAGAGATGTTTAATTTCTGAAGTTGGTTGTCACATGTATTCCCAGTGAAGGAGTCTTCAATACCGCCAGTGTCACTTGCACTGACTGACATGAATTTTTTTATACCTGCACAGAGAAAACTTCTGAGTAACTACTGTCTGCACCTTTAAAACTTTACTTTCGCCCTTCTGCGACCTCTGTTCCAATAGACTGCACTGAAGAGACAGGTACCCAGGTTCTCCCCAATATAACATCGCTTGGGACACGGCCGGTTGGGGCTTCCGCCTGCTCCCAAGAACAGGACAGCGCTGTGGTCGTCTGGGTGCCAGATCTGCTGTAGGCCATCGCCTCTGCAGGGTGACCAGTGCCACTGAGAGAGTGCAGAGTGCACTCCGCCATCTTTGTCCAGTGGCCGGGAAGTTGGGACTGCCAGGCTCAGAGACAGACAGGCATAATATCGCTTGGGTATCCAGCGGCTTGTGTGTACATGGCTCCCAAGAGCTGGGCAGATCTGCAGTAACCAGCATGCCAGCTCTGCTGTGGGACTTCTGCCATGCAGAGGGACACCCCCCCCCACTCTAGGAGAGATCACACACCCCTGCACAGGGCAGGAGCCTACCAGCCTCCCTTTGGCGACCTCTGCTCCAGGAATCCACTACGCTGAGTCTTTGGATGTGCAAGGAATCCCCACTATATCATCACTTGGGGCAAGGCACATCAGGGCTCCAAAGTCACTTAGGAGCAGGGCAGGCCCCAGAAATCTGTGCCAGGGGAATCCTGGTAAACCAGGGGGGGCAGAAATAGCTTTGCAGGCTCACAGGATGTCCAACCAACAGCCAGTGACAGCAGGACCAACTAACATCAGAGGTAACCAGATGGAAAAAAAGGCAAACGTAGGAACGTTACTAACAGAAATCAAAGTAATATGGCACCATCCGAACCCAACTCTCCAACAGCAGCAAGTCCTGGATAACCCACCACACCCAAAAGACAAGATCTGGATTTAAAATCTCTTCTCATGATGCTATTAGAGGATCACAAGAAGGACACAAATAAATCTAATAAAGAATTACAGGAGACCATGAATCAACAGTTAGAAGCCCTTACAAAGGAAACACAAAAATCGCTTAGAGAAATGCAGGAGAACATGGATCAAAAGATGGAGGCGCACAAGGAGACAACACAAAAATTGCTTAACGAGATGAATCAACGGGTAGATGCACTCACAAAGGAATCACAAAAATTGCATAAAGAAATGCAGAAGAATATGGGTCAACAGACAGATGCCCATAAGGAGGCAACACAAAAATTGCTTAAAGAAATGAATCAATAGTTAGATGCCCTTACAAAGGAAACACGAGAACTGCTTAAAGAAATGCAGGAGACGATGGATCAACAGATGGATTCCCATGAGGAGGAAACACAAAAATCGCTCAGAGAAGTGCAGGAGAACTTGGGTCAACAGGCAGAAATCCTGAAAGAGGTAATGCAAAAATACCTTAAAGAAATACAGGAAAATACAAACAAACAAGTGGAGGATCTCAGCAAATCCATCCAGGAACTAAAAAAGGAAGTAGAAACAACTAAGAAATCACAAAGGGAGACAACTTTGAAGATAGAAAACCTTGGGAAGAAATCAGGAGTCATAGATGCAAACATCAACAATAGAATACAAGAGATGGAAGAAAGAATTTCAGGTGCTGAAGATTCCATAGAAAGCATCGACTCAACAGTCAAAGAAAATGCAAAATGCAAAAAACGTGTAATCCAAAACATCCAGGAAATCCAGGACACAATGAGAAGACCAAACCTAAGGATTATAGGTATAGATGAGAATGAAGATTTGCAACTTAAAGGGCCAGTAAACATCTTCAACAAAATTATGGAGGAAAACTTCCCTAACCTAAAGAGAGAGATGCCGATGAACGTACAAGAAGCCTACAGAACTCCAAACAGACTGGACCAGAACAGAAATACCTCCCGTCACATAATAATCAAAACACCAAATGTTCTAAACAAAGAAAGAATATTAAAAGCAGTAAGAGAAAAGGGCCAAGTAACATACAAAGGAAGACCTATCCGAATCACTTCAGACTTCTCACCAGAGACTATGAAAGCCAGAAGATCCTGGGCAGATCTCATGCAGACACTAAGAGAGCACAAATGCCAGCCTAGACTACTATACCCAGCAAAACTCTCAATCACCATAGATGGAGAGACCAAGATATTCCATGATAAAACCAAATTTTCACAATATCTTTCCACAAATCCAGCCGTGCAAAGGATAATAGGTGGAAACCTCCAATACAGGGAGAGAAACAACACCCTGGAAAAAATGAGATAATAACCTTCTTGAATCAAACCCAAAAGTAGATAACCACTCAAACATAAAGAGAGCATCAAGAATGGCAGATGGCCTTAATCTCTCTTAATATCAATGGTCTCAATTCCCCAATTAAAAGACATAGACTAGTAGACTGGATACGTAAACAGGACCCAGCATTTTACTGCATGCAGGAAATGCACCTCAGTGTCAAAGACAAACACTACCTAAGAGTAAAAGGCTGGAAAACAATTTTACAAGCAAATGGCCCCAAGAAACGAGGTGGAGTAGCCATCCTAATATCAGATAAAATTGATTTTCAACCTAAAGTCATCAAAAAAGACACAGAAGGACACTACATATTGATCAAGGGAAAAATCCACCAAGAAGAACTCTCAATTCTGAATATCTATGCTCCAAATGCAAGGGCACCCTCATTCTTAAAAGAAACTTTACTAAAGCTCAAAGCACACATCACACTGCACACAATAATAGTGGGTGACTTCAACACCCCGCTCTCTGAAATGGATCGTTCAGGAAAGCAGAAACTAAACAGGGACACAGTGAATCTAATTGAAGCCTTGGACCAAATGGAACTAACAGATATATATATATATATATATATATATATATATATATATATATATATAGAACATTTCATCCTAGAGCTAAAGAATACACCTTCTTCTCAGCACCTCATGGTACCTTCTCCAAAATTGACCATATAATTGGTCAAAAATCAGACCTCAACAGATATAAGAAGATAGAACTAATCCCATGCCTCCTATCAGATCACTATGGAATAAGGGTGGTCTTCAATGGCAACAAAAACAAAAGAAAACCCACGTATACATGGAGGCTGAACAATGCTCTACTCAATGATAACTTGGGCAAGGTGGAAATAAAGAAAGAAATCAAAGACTTTTTGAAAGTTAATGAAAATGAAGGCACAACATACCCTAATTTAAGGGACACAATGAAAGCAGTGCTAAGAGGAAAATGCATAGCCCTGAGTGCCGCCAAAAAGAAACGGGAGACAGCATACACTAACAGCTTAATGGCACACCTGAAAACCCTGGAACAAAACGAAGCAAATACACCAAAGAGGAGTAGAAGGCAGGAAATCATCAAACTCAGGGCTGAAATCAATTAAGTAGAAACAAATAAAACCATACAAAGAATCAACAAAACGAGGAGTTGGTTCTTTGAGAAAATCAACAAGATAGATAAGCCCTTAGCCAAACTAACCGGAGGGCATAGAGATAGTCTCCAAATTAATAAAATCAGAAACAAAAAGGGAGAGATAACAACAGAAACTGAGGAAATTCAAAAAATCATCAGATCCTACTACAAAAACCTGTATTCAACACAACTAGAAAATCTTGAGGAAATGGACAATTTCCTTGACAGATACCAAATACCAAAATTAAATCAGGATCAAATAGACCATCTAAACCGTCCTATAACCCCTGAAGAAATAGAAGTTGTCATTGGAAGTCTTCCAACCAAAAAAAGCACAGGTCCAGATGGTTTTAGTGCAGAATTCTATCAGACCTTCAAAGAAGACCTAACACCAATACTCTTCAAACTGTTCCACAAAATAGAAACAGAAGGAACACTACCCAACTCGTTCTATGAAGCCACAATTACACTAATACCAAAAGCACACAAAGATCCGACAAAGAAAGAGAATCTCAGGCCAATCTCTCTTATGAATAACGATGCAAAAATACTCAATAAAATTCTTGCCAACCGAATCCAAGAACACATCAAAATGATCATTCACTACAATCAAGTAGGCTTCATCCCAGGGATGCAGGGATGGTTCAATATAAGGAAATCCATCAATGTAATCCAAAACATAAAAAAAATCTCAAAGAAAAAAACCACATGGTCATCTCATTAGATGCTGAGAAAGCATTTGACAAAATTCAGCATCCTTTCATGCTAAAGTTCTTGGAAAGTTCAGGAATTTGAGGTCCATATCTAAACATAGTAAAAGCAATTTACAGCAAACCGGTAGCCAGCATCAATCTAAATGGAGAGAAACTTGAAGCAATCCCACTAAAATCAGGGACTAGACAAGGCTGCCCTCTCTCTCCATATCTTTTCAATATAGTACTTGAAGTTCTAGCTAGAGCAATTAGACAACAAAAAGAGGTCAAAGGGATACAAATTGGAAAGGAAGAAGTCAAACTATCACTATTTGCAGACGATAAGATAGTATACTTAAGTGACCCAAAGAACTCCACCAGAGAACTCCTACAGCTGATAAACGACTTCAGCAAACTGGCCGGATATAAAATCAACTCAAGCAAGTCAGTAGCCTTCCTATACTCAAAGGATAAGCAGGCTGAGAAAGAAGTAAGAGAAATGATACCCTTCATGATAGCCACAAACCATATAGAGTATCTTGGCGTGACTCTAACCAAACAAGTGAAAGATCTGTATGACAAGAACTTCAAGTCTCTGAAGAAAGAAATTGAAGAAGACCTCAGAAGATGGAAAAATCTGCCATGCTCATGGATTGGCAGGATTAATATAGTAAAAATGACCATCTTACCAAAAGTAATATACAGATTCAATGCAATCCCCATCAAAATCCCAACTCAATTCTTCATAGAGTTAGAAAGAGCAATTCAAAAATTCATCTGGAATAACAGAAAACCCAGAATAGCTAAAACTATTCTCAAGAGTAAAAGAACCTCTGGGGGAATCAGTATCCCGGACCTCAAGCTGTACTACAGAGCAACAGTGTTAAAAACCTCAAGGTATTGATACAGTGACAGGCATGTAGATCAATGAACAAAATTGAAGACCCAGAAATGAATCCACACTCCTATGGTCACTTGATCTTTGACAAAGGAGCTAAAACCATCCAGTGGAAAAAAGATAGCCTTTTCAACAAATGGTGCTGGCTCAACTGGAGGTCAACATGCAGAAGAATGCAAATTCACCCATTCTTATCTCCTTGTACTAAGCTCAATTCCAAGTGGATCAAGGATCTCCACATAAAACCAGACACACTGAAACTAATAGAAAGGAAACTAGGGAAGAACCTTGAACATATGGGCACAGGGGAGAATTTCCTAAACAGAACTCCAATAGCTTATGCTCTAAGATCAAGAATAGACAAATGGGACTTCATTAAATTACAAAGTTTTTGCAAGGCAAAAGACACTGTCAAAAAGACAAAGCGGCAACCAACTAACTGGGAAATGATCTTTACCAACCTTACATCCGACAGAGGGCTAATATCCAATATATACAAAGAACTCAAGAAGTTAAACTCCAGAGAGGCAAGTAACCCTATTAAAAAATGGGGTACAGAGCTAAACAAAGAGTTCTCACCTGAAGAATATCTAATGGCTGAGAAGCACCTAAAGAGATGTTCATCATCCTTAGTCATTAGGGAAATGCAAATCAAAACAACCCTGAGATTCCATCTCACACCAGTCAGAATGGCTAAGATCAAAAACGCAGGAGACAGCAGTTGTTGGCGAGGATGTGGAGAAAGAGGAACACTCCTCCACTGCTGGTGGAATTGCAAGCTGGTACAACCACTCTGGAAAGCAGTCTGGCGGTTCCTCCGAAAACTGGGCATGACATTCCAGGAGGATCCGGCTATACCACTCCTTGGCATATACCCAGAGGCTTTACCTGCATGCAATAAGGACACATGCTCTGCTATGTTCATAGCAGCCTTATTTATAATAGCCAGAAGCTGGAAAGAACCCAGATGTCCCTCAACGGAGGAATGGATTCAGAAGATGTGGTATATCTACACAATGGAATACTACTCTGCAATTAAAAACAATGAATTCACGAAATTCCCAGGCAAATGGTCAGAACTTGAAAATATCATCCTTAGTGAGGTAACCCAATCACAAAAGAACATACATGGTATGCAGTCACTGATAAGGGGATATTAACCCAGAATCTCGGAATACCCTAGACACAATTCGCATATCAATAGATTTCTATGAAGATGGAAGGAGAGACCCCTGGTCCTGGAAAGACTGGATGTAGGGGAACGCCAGGACAGAGAAATGAGAGGGGGTTGAATGGAGAAAAGAGGGAGGGAAGGGGGCTTACGGGACTTTCGGTGAGGGAGGAAACGGGAAAGGGGAAATGATTTGAAATGTAAATAAAAAAAATTGGAAAATAATAATAAAAAAAAAACTTTACTTTCTTAGGGCTGGAGAGATGGTTCAGCAGTTAAGAACACTGACTGCTCTTCCAGTATCCAGTTTGATTTGATTTCTAGCACCTACATACTTCCTTACAACCATTTGTAACTTAGTCCCAGTGGATCCAACACCGACTTCTTGCTCTGTGGGAACCTGCATCAATATCGTACACATAAATTCATGCAACCATACATATGCACACATAAGTATAAGCATTTTTTAAAACCTCATTCTTCCTTGAGTAGCCTCACCTTATTCAGATAAGTAGAGAGTATAAGCTTCTCTAAGGCCTGTATTTGTGAGTCATTAAGCTCAGGTAGACTGGGTATTTAGTATCCTGGGGGAGCATCTATCTAATATTGAAGCCATGGATTTGATCCCCATCATAGCTCCAAAAATAAACTACGTATGTAACTCTGTACTATTCAATTTAACCATTTTCTAAAAGTGAATGACATGTTAACAAGAGGTTGATAGTAATGATTTTATTGCTAAATATCTAGGCTTGAAGTTCTAAATGGATTAAAAAAAACAATGCTACCTGCAGAATTACCAGACATAGCTCTTCAAGGTGGAACTTTCAACTTCAAGTTTATTCCTATTAGCAGCTCATTAGGTTATAAGACTTTGGATGTATCTCATTGTATCACTGAAAGAATACTGGCTGAAAGAGCACTGACTATTTCAATAGTTAAAATGAACACACTTAGAAACAACAACAAAGAATTCTCTATGGCTAGATCATCTTCTCCCTTTATGTCTGCAATTTCAGGGGTGCTCATAAACGATTCATTCACACAAATTCACCAGTTAGAACACAGCATCCCATTACTTATACTTTGTGCTTACATGGTAAATTTTTTAAATTAATTATTAAAAATTTATGATAGCATTCATAGTTGTGACTCATTGGTGCTTTCTTACTGGTGTTTTTAAAAGAGAAAGACAAGGATGACAATTCTTATTTTGTTGTTTATGACTTAAATGTTTTATTAATAGCATGTAATATTAAAAACTATATAAAATAATAGGTTTTATTATACTGTTTTCATACATATAAACATACTGTGATCACATTAATTTTCACTTTAAAAATAAAAATTGCTTGTGATAATATTTTGATTCATGGATACATATGATGTACACGTTCAGATGAAGATAAACTTATCCTCAAATATATGATCTTCTTGACTTTTTTTCAACTGTAGTCATCAAAACTGGGGCTTTGGGTATGTTAGGCAAGCCCTATACTTATAGCCTATACCACCCCAGCCATTGGATTCTTGAGGTAGTGTTTGGTTATTTAACTTAAGCTGACTTTGACCTTATTCCATAGTCTAGTATGACTCCTATGTGAGATCTTTCTGCCTCTCCCTTCTTGAGTGCTTGGAATACAGGTGTGTGTCCCTACACCTAACCCTCATTTATTCATAGTGAAAAGAATCAAAATCCTTTCTCTTAGCTACATTACACCATCTTTAGTCACTATGCAGACTAGTGTTACACCAGAAATTATTCCTTCTATTCCATTACAATACTGGCTAGGCACTACAAGCAGTCCTTCCTTCCTAGTCGACTACACTTTAATATCCACTTTTTCTGTTCTTAATTTTTTATAAAATTAACCTTCTAGGTTTGTAAAATCATGAAGTATTTGTTTTTCATCCTTGTCATATTTCACTTAACAGACTGTCTGCCAATTGCCTATACATTCTTCTCTGTTGAGCACACAGTGTTCCTGGGTGTTTATGGGCTTCTCTGTCCATTTGCCAGTTAATGAGCACTGAGGTGGTTTCAAATTTTGCCAGTCATGAATATTGTGATAGTGTTCATATTTCTCTTCAGCATATTGAGAGGTAGATAATGTATTACCTTTCTAATTAGGAAGGAACTCCATATCATTTCTCACAATTACCATATTAATTAACATTTTTTAAAAACTGTGTACAAAGATCCTCTTTTCTCATCACTCACTTGTTATCTCTTTCTTTATATAGTAGTCATTTTATCTAGAATAAGGGGTTATGTCCTTACAGGCTTACTTTGTCTTTCCTCTTGAATGCCCAGCATCTTTTCTTTTTTCAATCCTCAACCTGTATACTAAACTACTTCTTTTAAGAAGCGAAAATTTAGGTCTATTGCATGTTTTTAAAAATGTTATTATTATTGTTGTTGTTGTTGTTGTTACTATTATTACGTGGATTGCATGACCTGTGCGTATATATGTTTGCATGAATGTGTCACAGTGCATATGTGGAAGGAAGAGAACAACCCTTAGGACTCAGTTCTTCTACTGTGGGACCTGAGGAATCAAAGTAGGGTAGGAAGACTTGTAGGCCAAGCACTTTTGTCCACTGAGCCATCCTCCAAGATCTGTTGCTTGTTTTAAAGTAGGATATTTCCTCAGTACTCAGCTCACAAGGAAACACAAAGCCACAGACCACAGTAAGTATGACATTCCTAAGCTTATCACCGGATCTGTATACCAGCATACGTGGAAGAAGGAGTGTTCCCGCTCAAGAAATGTATTCCATGGAGCAGCTGGAAGATGCGTATGGCAGGGGCTCTCAGGATGTCAGTCTCAACACAGAGTGGCAGGACTCACCTAGGACTTCTCTGCCCCTCCAGTCATCCTAGCAACAGCTAGGATGTGTCTGTGTCCAGACACAGCTTAACAATTCCATGTTCAAGAGGAACTTTTTAAATGCAACTTTGCCAGTACATATAGAGAGAGACCTGCTGCCATTTTTGTCTTTTATGAAATTTCTGTTGCCAAGGAAGACAGGATTATAATTTTGTCTGACAGAGTAAGATGGAATGGTGTATTCTTGGTTATCAAAATCCTCGTGTATTGTGAGGGGGTTTTAGTCGGTGAATATTCACAATGGGGGGAAAGCATGGTATATACTATAAAATCTCAATTGCCTAAGTGTATGTACACTTACAGGATCTAGAACAAGCCATGGAGCTGAGCTGCTTGTGACTGGGTGACTTTGTTCTTGCCCTCTTGTGTTTTATTTTCTGTAATGCACATATTTTTTAAAAAGTAAACAAATGCTTCTTTTAAAAACTTAAAAAAATAAAGTAGGATATTTGATTTTGTTTCTGTTGTTGCTGATTTTGTTACTTTCTATTGAGGTGATTGTTTTTCTTAATTATGGTAGATATAAATCCACTGACACACACACACACACACACACACACACACATATCATGAAAACATGTCCTTGTATTACTTTGTTTCCCTATTTTTCTCCAATTTCATTTGGGTATCACTTCCTTTTTGTCTGTTTATTAGCATTTGAATGATACTGTTAAATAAAGGCATGAACAAATTGATTAAACACAAACATATCTTTCAGGAGCCTATTTTTCTCTCTTATACCGGTCAGAAGTGAATGTAAAACTTCTTTTTTTCTGAGGATTTTTAATTGCAAAAATCCTTTTATGGATTCCATTACATATCCAAATTTCTACAAACCCTTGTCCCCTTTTGTTAATCTACTGACTACCTCCTTGTCCAGTTAAAAAATGAGAATAAAGAGCTAGTCAAGGAAAGATAATTCTTACAATGTGATGCTCTCCTGTAGCTGCCTCTACCTGTCTGCATCCTAATGTTTATTAGCTTCTTGGTTTTGTATTGCATTGATTAAAAAAAAAACTTGTAGAGATTTAAAATTCTTACAAGTGTCATCCTCTACCAAAGCAAATCCTGGGACTTTGCAGGTGAAATCTAGCAGTAAATGGGAAACAGATGAAAGGAAGGGAACAAAGATATTCATGCCACCCCACAGGAAAGAAGGAAAAAGAAGTTGGTATTTAATTCTTTCAATGTCTCAAGAATCCATCACTCAGACAGAACCCTTAACAGAAATCCAATTCTCCAGTTGCTGGACAAAGTTAATTAATTTGCAAATATATTTCATCTTCTAAGGGACAGCCTTGTCTACTCTAGGCAAAGTGGAGAAAGGGGGGTGAAACGGGAGCACGGAGCGCTGGCGGGCTCACATGACACAAGTCTAACCCTGGAGAATCGAGGTGATACTAGCTCATTACATCTCCTCCAAATGAGCTCCTTGTAAAAGGAAAATATTTTGATTAAGGTAGTGAGGGGGGCACTTGGCAAAGCTCTCCATGTGCTGCTTCTAATTGCTCTGCTGTACACTTAAGTTTCTTCAAGGGAATGTTGCCTACAGGGAAAGGGGCCCAGTTGGCTTTTGTCACCTGGCACCACAGTGAGCTGGAGAGAGTATTTGCTTTTCTTTCTTTAATGCTCTGGTTGTCATCATCCTTGTCTTAGTCTCTAGTGTCTTCATGTTGATTAGGTTCTGAGTCAGTATTTAAATTATCTTACTTAATGATGTGTACTGCCAATACTGTGGCACAAGAGGTACGGACCCTGGGTTTCTTTTCTGTGTAGAAGAATGTCAATGGTGAGGACCACCACTGCACACTAATCATTTTGCAGGCACAAACTAAAGTAACAGGGGGAAGGGGAAGAAGATTCTATATTGAAAGTGTAGACATGCTTTTTCTAGTTCCCATTTCATACTCTGTTATATTACATCATTTCCTTGCTCAGCAACTTCTCAGTTTGTAGAGAAGAGTACCACAGTGAACAAAACGGAAGTGGATGAAGATAAATCTGGAGATTTCCAAGTGGAAAACAAAAGGCAGAACATTACAGATTGATGAAGTTTGTCTTATAGTTCAGATACAATGAGTAGCAACTGAAGGTATTGAAATATAGATGAAATCAATAATTTGACTTAAGCTTTAAAAAAAAAGAAAGCAACTATTGTGCAGAGAGAGTGTTTGAGTGTGCAGAGAACAGAATCAGTATTCTATTCAAGAAAGATGGGGATGGAAGCAGTTGGTTAAGTGAAGAGCTACACAGTTGTCAGAGAAAAATAGGTCTTAATAAAAAATTGGCAATGGCAATGTGGAACACGAAGATAACTCAGTGAGTAAAGACACTTGCTGCCTAGGCCTGGTGACCTGAGTCCAATCCCTTTAACCCATGTAAAGGCAGGAGAAAGAACAAAGTACACAATTCTCCATGGCATATGTCCATACACAGTTACATCTCACACACACATACACACACACCCACACACACACACCATACCACATCACACAAATAATAGAAAATAAAGACACAGATTTGATACTGTGAAGAAAAATAAGCCATTGGTAACTAGAAGCCATTCTGACTTTTGTGGAGCTGGGCAAAGTCTCCATGGGACTTAGTTACTCTTAAACCTGGGTCTTTACATGGTCTGACTAGTTTTGATTAAAAGGTAAGAGATTGCCACCCACAAATCTCTGGTTGTCTGGAGGGAATTTATCAACAAAAAACTTTTCTTACCAAAGTCCTGTTTAAAAACAGATACAGGATATCACTAAGGAAAGTGTCAAAGCATGTTTCCCATCCCTGTCTTGGAATCTGAAGTGTTGGTCAACCACATCCTTTGATTTTAGGCATCTGGAATGATCAGAGAATCATACTGTCTCCAGAGACCCAGGTTGTATCATATAGTTAGCTACCTGATTCATGCACCATTAATGTTTCTCTGGCAAAGTTACTGCATTTCTTTCTTGTGGGTGGGTAGTTCTTAAATTCCTTTAGAAGAGTCTTCACAAAATTATAAATTAACTTCTGGTGGCCTAAAGAAGTAGTTTCCAATTTTTGATCATGAGCCTTTTGGGAGTTGAGGGACCCTTTCACAGGGATTGCTTAAGACCATTGGAAAACCCAAATATCTACATTATGATTCATAACAGTAGCAAACATACAGTTAAGATGTAGCAACAAAAATAATTTTATAATTGAGGGTCACCACAACAGAGGAACCTGTATTGAAGGGTGCAGCATTAGGAAGGTTGAGAAGCACCTGTGTAGAGCCTCTTGGTTACACAACCAAGCTCCTGTGTCCCATTCTTTCCCCATGGCGCTTCTTTGCTTCTGTCTGAACTAGAATCTTCTAACTATAAATACATAATCCTAAATACTTTGGCAAAAATTATTTTTAGATTTAGCATAGAAACCAAGAGAGTGACCAGATCCTGGAAGCTAGTCTTCAGTTAGTTCCTTTTTATCTATTCCCTTGAAATCTTTTTGCCCATTTTAGCAAAAACATTGGCTAGATGCTCTGGTAATTTATGATAACTTGAACCTCTCCATATGGATGCCTGTACCATGGTTAGCACTAGCAAAAGCCTGATTGCATTACCTAGATATTCCCTGTCTACCTCTGCCTTAGGGCACATGCAGTCTCTTTTTGTCTAGTTTTAATCTTTTGCCCCTTTCAACATGCCTTTGTTTAGATCATTTCTTGAGCCTGCCCTTGCTACACATTCAACTTGGAAAGATGACTACAATGATACCCGAATCTGTAGCAATATTTCCTGACAATTCTCTTAGAAAAATCACCTCTCCCTTTTGATCAGCTCTTCCTGCAACTAAAAGGTGTACAAACATCACCCAATTTGCCCAAAACACTCAGCTCATTCTATATCCTGAAAAGGTCAAAATAATAACAAAAGGTGATTTTCTAGAAAGAAGTATGAAATTTTAGGAGAATCTAATTAAGGGAGCCCATGAAAAAAATTAAAAGAGAAAAGTTAAAAAAAAAAGACACATGGGGAGGTTAATAAGGCAGCAAGAATTGTGTCTTCTTTGCCAAACATCAGGGTCACAGCATCTTCCTAGGGAGTAGTCATCTGGAAATCTTAAGATTTGCATCTCATTTTCTCTCTTGCACACTAGAAAGAAAACCCTTACCCGTTTTTCCTATCCATTCAGTAACTAGAGATTTGTTTCTAAGCTAATCTTACAATATACAGTCAAATGAATTGTGGCTAAATCTTCATCTCATTGAGGTCCAGTGAACTACTGAACAAGAAGTTCATGTGTTTCATTCATGAGCATAAAATCCTAGGAAAGATGGGGGAATATGAAAAGAGAAAGGGAGAAAAACACTGAATCAAAAATGATGTTAAGGGAATCAGTAAGCCTTTCTTTCTTTTTTTTTTTTATAAAAATGATCAATCACCTCCTGCAATCTAAAAATGGGGATATAAAGCAATTTTTATAATGCCAGATAGCACTAAAAAGCTTGAAATTGCCTCATTCTTTTAAAAGAAAACATTATTCTTGCTAAACTTTCCACCTAGTTGTCATGGCAACCTTACCACTTTTTAGCATGTAGAGACAATTAGATATTAACCTGGGCATTTAGAGAAAGGCACTTCTAACTCGGAAAAGGACTTGTTGATTTGTGTTTGGCTGAGTAAGCCAAAGAATTATTGTTATAATTCTTCTCAGAGGGAACCCTCTTTGAGCCTTGTAGACCAAGACCATTGTCTTATGAGAGACAGAGAGACAGAGACAGAGAAACAGAAAGAGACAGAGGGAGAGGGAAACAGAGCAGGATAGGGAGAAGGAAAAAAGGAAAGAGGGAAAGGAAGAGAGAGAGAGAGAGAGAGAGAGAGAGAGAGAGAGAGAGAGAGAGAGAGAGAACCCAAACTTTTACAGCTAATCCAAACAGTCACACAATGCGGGGGGGGGTGGTTATACACTTGACTGTGTTCACTCAAAGTTTCTCCCCTGAAAAAATCACATTCTTCTAATTTCTCTAGCATAAATCTTTCATAGAGTAACTGTCACCTTTACAGATTCTTCTCAAGATGGAAGAATACTTTTCCTGAGGCTTAATTGAAGAAAGAACTATTAAGTAACCAGGTATCTTGAATTTTCATAGGAACAGTTAGCATATAGGCTACTCTCTCACATACTTACAGATCTTTAGGGCGACAAAGAGGGAAGCTAGATGTTGGAAGCCACCCTAGAATGTGAATATTAGTTCTAAGTTTTTCCCTCCCTCTCCATCAACTCATATAATAAACCTCCATTTTTAAAAAGAATACTCCTTTGTTTTAGAGTTCCCTTCCTACTTACCTGGTAATATCATAGGTAGCCCACAGGGTGGAAGCATGTGGTGGGGAGAGTTGTGGAAGGCAGAGTTGTTCAGGGGAAAGTGAACTCATAAAGAGTGCTATTGTCACTGAGACATCTTTTGGAGACAAGGTCTCACTTTGTAGTCCTAGCTAGCCTGATACTTGGTAAGGAGTCCTAGCTGGCTAATTCTGAAGTAACAGGCATCCACCTGCCTCTGCCCCTCAAGGGGTGGGAATGAAAACATGTACCACCAAGCCTGCCACAGAGCATCTGTTTAATGCTAAGGCCATAGGGTTTCTCTGATTGGTGTAGACACTTGCATGGGCCACAGCTGTGCTCAAATTTGAACTGTACAGCTGAGGGAAAAGATAAAAAGCATTAGAACTCTAACCATAATATGAAGGTTATTGTTGTTCTGGGGAAATGGGAGTTTCTCTTCAATGTGCAAACCAAAGGAAATGTCATCTTTTCTAATTTTGCTGTCATTGTTCAGACTATTTGGGGACCATCTCTCCTAGACATTGTTTCTCCGCCCTTCCCTTGATTCTTATATAGGCTTGCTTAATCAAAACAGAAATATAATCTTTGAGAGTAAGGTAGTTGTATTAAAAATGTTGGCATTCCTAATCCCTACAATCATTGTGACTGTTAAGGGTTTTAAAGCTGCTTGTACTGTGTGTATGTGCATGGGTGTACCTGTGAGTGCATTTGCCATGCACACCTGCTCATGATATCTGCTTGTCTGTCTGTGAGGGGATATGTATGATGTCGGCTTATCTGTCTGTGTGGGGATATATATGTTTGTTCAGGTAGAGGTGGTATTAGTGTTCATGTATGGAAGCCAGAAGACAATTACAGGTGTCATTCCTCAGTCACTGTACACTATTTGTTTATTGGTTTATTTGTTCATTTATTCATTTTTGAGACAGGGTCTCTCACTGTCCTTGCACATACCAAATATGCTAAGTGGAAGGACTAGTGATAACCAGGAATCTGCCTGCCTCTGCCCTCCCCCCCTACCCACCCAACAGTGCGATTATAAGTGTAGAGCATATCATGTGGGTTTTCGTAAATGTAGGTTCTGGGGATCAAACTAGGGCTCTGGTGCTTATAAAGGTTTTATTTTTACCTGATGATCTCTACCCCCAGTTTAAATATTACATATCTCTCTTATGAAGTCAGTTTGCATGCTGTAAGCATACACTGTATGAGAAGTTTCTTCAAGGTACATGATGTAATATCAAATGTAGAATGAGTTTCTCTCTTTTTAAATTCACAGGACTCAGAACTAGAGTCATTCTGTTTATAAGGCCATATTATAAAGATGTAAGAATAAGAAAAGGAGGTTAGAATTACCTTAATTCTTGATAGAAAGCTTATGGAATGCTGTGACAATTGTCCATTGTAATAAGCTACTACAAATTTGGAAGTAAGGCACCACAGAGATCTCCTCTCACCTACTTCTGGAGTCTAGAACTTGAAGGTCTCTTTGAAGTGTCCCACCTGACTTCAGCCCATTTCTTTGGCTGTCCAGAATTCCTGGATTTGTGGACAAATCACTCTAATCTCTTCTTCCATCTTCATTTGTCTTTCTCTGTGTGCCCTTTCCTTTTATTTTACCACTTATAGGAATAATTTTTATGACAACATTAGTGTTAATCCAGAAAATCCTAGGTAATTGCCTAGATCCAAAATCCTCAAGCTCATTAAATCTAAACAAACAATAACAGCAACAAAAATGCTTCTTTTTCAAACATAAAAATTTTCAAGTTCCAGGGATTAGGTGTTGGCTTCTTTGTGTAGCCATTATACAACCTACTACAGTTATTGCTACCACTAGGTAGTCTTAAGTTATCAGAGCTGGCCTATTCCAAAGAACACAAATGACATCAGGGGTGTATGGCTGTTCAACCTTGCCAGCCTTTCTGTGTCCTCCCTCAACATCAGCAGCAGCACAATCAAGATCCTTTCTGTCACACTCTACAGGCAGCTCAAGACACACCAGGCTCAAAGGTCATTGCACCTGCAGTGGATATAAGAGGGAGATTTGTTCTCCTTCTTTTCTGTAAATAAATGTTACGGTGAGAGTACCGAGGAGATGGTTTAGTGGATATAGCAAAAAGACTTAAGGATTGGAGCTTAGATTCTCAGATTTCACATTACTTCCTGGTAGGCATGGCAACTTGCCTGAGATTCCAGTGTTGTGTTAGAAAGCCAAAGATATGGCGTGCTTAGAACTAGCTGACTAGCTATGCTAGTCCCTAATTGATTGCTTTGGGTTCACCTGAGAGACTTTTCCTTAATTAATAAGGTGACGAGTGATGGAAATCTCCTGATGTCACCTGCTAAATAAACAATAGAAACTGTTAGGAACCCAAGGACCTGTTAAAGCAAGGGGTACATCTTAAAGCACATCTAAAAGCACACAGCTGTGTGGGCACAGGAAAACACACTTGTGTCTATACTAATACAGATGCCTGTCTAAACATACACACACAGCAACAACAACAAAAGAGAAAAGGAAATAGGATTCTGCTGAAATGTTTACATAACTTCTTGAGTCCTACTGTAGAACAGGCCTATCGACAGAAGCATCTAAGCTTTGTTCGCAGAACTCATCAGCTACCACAGATGCTGCCTTATGTGAAAACTAAGTAAAACGACATGTCTCTATACACCCAAAAGACCATCCAGCATGGCAGGTGTGGCTTTATGAATCTGGAAGAGTAAATTGATCCTAACATTTATGTCTTTGGAACAACTCATGGCCTTCATAAAGAAATGCAAAGGCATAGTATTTCACATGGAATTTTATAAAGAATAATAATTTGAAATATAACATATATTAGTATTTAGAGTTTGCATTTCAAACTCTCAGCATAACTAGAGGTGGTGAGAGCCTTGGTAGCCCTTGCTTTAACAGCTCCTTGGGTTCCCAACAGTTTCTATTGTTTATCAGGTGTTCGCAACAACTTTTCCTGAAGCATGAATAATTCTTTGAAATGTAGTCAATAATGCCCATTTTGTGTCTACCAACTTTCATCCTTTCAGAATTATACATTTCCAAAGGGAGCTCTATTAGCATCTTTTACAGCACATTCATGGACTCTGTAGGCAGCAGTGTCATTTCGTGGATGTTCAGAATGTTCGATGATGGTCTCTGAGAGCCTGAATTTTGTTTTTAAGATTTATTTTATTTTTTATTAGGTGTACGTGTGTGGTGGGTGACTTGTGGGGCAATTACATATGAGGGCATGAGTTACAGAGGCCTGAGACATCAGATCCTCTTGGGAAGCAGTTAAAGACAGTTATGAGCTACCCAGGGTGGGTGCAGGAAAGCAAACTCAGGTCTGGTGTAAGAATAGTATGCAATCTTAACCACTAAGCCAGCTCTCCAACTCAAGGCTGTGAATTTTAATATGCCTAAGAATCGCATATTCTGAGACAGGTACTCCAGACACTCATTCAGTAGTGAGCGAGTGTGATCTGGGCTCAATTGACAGCACATTGGGGGACATTTCCCTCAGCAACATTCCACTTTATAATATCCTATAATGCAGCATAATCAGCACACATGGTCAATTCTGCAGATTATAGCCAGGACAAAAATAGTACATTTGTAATTTGCTTCATGGTGATTTAAAGAAATGAATAACTTTAGTTGTAGTCACATCCAATGACCACATCAATGGGATTTTCTAATTTGAAAAAATACCTTGGATGGAGAGCCTTCACGGGAGAAGAGGTCATTGTTTTATTAAAAAAAAAAGGCCATGGAATTCTGGTCTCCTTGATGTTTGCTTCACCCCCAGATATCTGTCATTTCTGGATCCATGTCATATCTTTCAGCTCTACTTTGTAATCCTTTATCAAAGAAAGATCACACAGGCTCTTTCTAAAATAGATTTGGGACTTACATATACACAAAAGGACCCAGAGAGCTGCTACAGGCAGAAATGAGCTGTCTGTTTGGTCACCATGCTCCCATTCCTGCATCTAGAGAGCTAGTTTCGATTGCAGAGAATTGCCACTATAATGAGTTGCGTTTAAATCACACTATAGCATCATTTTTAAAATCTACATTCTACCAAATACAAAATAAATAAATAAATCCTGGAGTAAGAGTGATGAGCCTATATTTGAATTGCAGTTTTCTTCTTAGGGATTTCAGAGCAAAGACCTGCTTCAGAAGTTCTGAGTGAGAGGTCATTTAATAAGACCATTATGATCAGTTGTCCCAGGAATCTAGGACAGAATTGGCCATGTGTAGCAAGCTTTTCTCTGACAGAGAGCAGATGCTTAGAAGTGGGGTGGGCTTGCTGCTTTTTTTTTCTTTGCCCTGGACAATACTTAATCTGTAGTGGTCCCTGGGATGACTATTTCTGGGTCTGTCCTCAATAAAGCATACAGAATCACAAGAGAAATATTAATACAAAATACACGTGTACTTAAGATAGATTTTACAAGGGGTCATACCTTAAAACATATATGGCTATTGAAAAGTATTATATTTTTTTCCTTTCAACTTGCCACGGTATGTTTTCTTCAGAGCAGCATCTATCCTTGCATTTGTGGTTTTAGTCACATTTTGAAGAGTCTATATCACATAAATTAAAATTACCATAATAAGATCCTAGTGAATCTGAATAGTATAAACAATATGTACCCTACTAGGTATATCAAAGTTTAGTCTCTGAAAATGGCAACTGGAAGATTTTTTTGTAACCACCTACATAATAGTACTACAATATTAACTCAAATAAAGCCTTAATAAATTTGAAACCAAAGATAACAAAAATTAAGATTTTTCACAAAACTATGAGTCTGAAGCATTAGTAAAAATGGAAAATAAAGTTAGTACAATGACATGAAATAGCATAGGATACATGAAATTATTGCATATTTAACAGCACATGTCTAGAAAGAAAACAAAGCATAACATGTCTAGAAGTTAGTGACTGTGCTAACATATCTGGTATGCATATTAAAAATGTATTTGGAATAAAATCTGCAATAAAATTGCCAAACACTATCCTTGAGAAACAGCAAACTGGAATAAATAGAACAGTAAAAGAAATATGTTGAATCATGGAAATTCTGCTATTTTAATTTTTAAAAAGTACAAATACTCATGATCCAGGAAATATTTCCACTCCAGGGTTAACATGAGCAAAAGCAGTTAACCAGTGGCTCTGTGTTTTAGACATTGAGTAGAGAAAAACTTGTAAGGAAGAAAAATGGGTTCAGAGAACTTGGAAGGCTGTAAGAGGAGGTCAGTGAAGGAATTCATTTGAAAATTTTTGAGTTTTTCCCATTTTTTCCTTTTTAGGGAATTTTGTACATTATACTGTGATGTAATTCACCCTTTTTACCTGACCACTCTATATCTGAACCCCCCTCAATTGTGTCCTTTTATATTTTCAAAGCATGAGGGTCCAACCTGTCTTGCCTATATACTCTTGAATGTGTCAGCTTCACTAGAAGATGGTCAACCCAACAGGGTCTGTACTCTTAAAGAATTGTGATCTTCTTCAAAGAGAACTCATCAATAGCATATTAGCTGAAGACAGTAGTTTATGATCATCTCTGTCTCCATGCTGAAATTGTGTCTGGCTTGAACTTGTGCAGATTTTGTGCATACTTCCTCAACTGTTACAAATTCTTACTCACATCTGTCCTGCTGTGTCCAAATTCTCACTACTTTTGTTGTCAGCCACTATTTCTGGCATTTTACAATGCTTCTAGTCCATCTTCTAAAATTATCCTTGAGACTTGGGAGAAGGTGTTTGGTAAATATGTCTCTCACATAAGGCTGAGCAATCCATGGTCTCTTATGTTTTGTACCTTGACTAGTCATGGGCCTCTCCATTAGTAGCCATCGACTGGTAAAGGAAACTTCTCTACTGATGTTTGTCAAATGTGCTGGTCTATGAAATAATGGTAAGTCATTAGGAGAGTCAATTAGGCACATGCTCATTTGCAAGAATAAAAATAGTAGATTCTTACTCCGAGAAACACATCTCACCATCAAAGAGACCTCCTTATTGTTAAAGTGTGAGAAAAGGAAAGGAAATTTTTTTTTTACAAAATTAGGTAAAACAAAAGGAGAAAAATATTGTGATGATTTTCAAATTACAAAAACATGGGGGCATGGTAAAGGCTTTGGAAATTAAAACAATAAAATAACACTTGAAAAATAAATTTTAAAATAATGAATTAGGAATTTTTAAATTTTAATTTAAATTTACATTTCTGTTTTTACTCTCATTTTATTTATTTATTTTTATTATTAATTTCTTACCCTAGGTTTTGTATTTATAATATGGGTTCTGATTTTGTGCTTTTATGGGAGTTTTGATTATGCAATCAAGTGTTTCTTTGTATCTGTATCTTTTTCTTGTGCCCTTTATTTGGCTCTTTTCCTTCTGTTTGGATTTTTTTCCTATTCCATTTTTTTTGTTTTTAATTTTATATTATATTACATTATATTATATTATATTATATAGTATTATTCCTTAGAATTCTGTTTGATTTTTTAAATGATAAACAGGAAGGAGGTAGTTCCAGATCAGTGGGGAGGTGGGCAGGAACTGGGAGGAGTAGAGAGAGGGAAAACCCTAATCAGGAAATATTGTGTGCAGGAAAATATATCTTCAATAAAAGAAAAACCAAGTCTAGTCACAGGTAAAAGATGGTGACAGAAATGGACAGGTGTGGGAAGAAGAAACTTGGGGCCTCTACAGTGCTCTGAGGGTGTGTTGTATAGACATTGTCTCTGAACTGTGACAGTATCTTCTTGCAGGAGGCTCACAGGACAGCTCCAAAAGGAAACTAAGCTTGCAAGGTAAATGAAGTTCTTGAAACATAAGATTTATCAAGCTCTGGAAAGGTTGATTTTTTGAGGAAGGAGGTTTATCTGAACTTCTGCAAGTTGGACATAGAGCTGCATGGAACCAGCTATCATTTGTCATTCCCTATGCTGTGGTGGACTTTTCGGTGACTTGGCTGCCATTGGAACACCCATATTCCTGTAGACAACTCCAGTGAGATTAGCTGCTTCACTAAGCAATACTTTTGTGGAACCACTTCTCTGCTCTGCCTTTGGTACTATATCAGAGATGAACAGACTTATGTTCATGTCTTCCCCACAGAACATGAGATCTGGACATGGGTGGGACAAGGAATGTTTTCCAACTGCTGATGCTTTGTGAAGAACATTTTATACTACATTGATCCTTCCTTTTTTTCCTACTATTTGTTTAATTATAAAATAATTTAAATGTATATGCACATGTTAGCAAAATTCCAATAGAAGTAAAATGATCTTGCTCACATACATAAGAAAATAAAATAGGTATTTGGGCTTATGGATTAGCTTAATTAACAGTGTGTGTTAAAAAAAAACAAAAAACAGTGTGTGTTAATTTTGGTCAAGGTTATAAACAGATATGTTAAACTTCCATTCTAGATTTAAAGGCAGTTTAACAAACACCCTTTTACCTAAACTGACACAATGGAGAAATTCCTAATATGAACAATATCATTTTTTAAAAAGAGAATCCAAGGTCATGATTAGTAGTGAGAGAGGAAAGTCATTCTCCTTCTGCTCTGAAAAAAAAATCAATAATTTTTTTAGAAGAAGCATATGATATATAGGGAATGTTTTCAAAGAATTGCACATACCATACAAACATGGGAAACTGAAATTGCATTATTTTTCTACATGATCTGTCTGTATGCAGAGGGTTATATAGGTCAGTGAAAAATCTAGTAGAATAATAGGAATATCTTAAGAGGTAGTTGAATACAATATTAATAGGTACCTCAATTGGAGACAAGTAATTAATGAAATAAAGTTATATTTCAGTAGATCAGTAAGAGAAACATAAAGGCATATACATGCTTAAGTAGCAAGGTATAGATTTAATATGAAAAAAGTGTTCAAACTTCACTGAAAGGCAAAAATGGACTTGGATAGATGATAATGCAAAGTTTGCTATAACATTTAAAATTTAAAATTTGGTATTTTTTTCAAAAATAAGGAAAATAATGTTTAGTGTGTAATGTGAATCTCAGAGATTAAACAAGAATTTTAAAGACTTTCAGAAAAATTATAAAATGACTTAGAGTAGAGAACCTTTCAGATAGTATGTAAATTTAAAGAAAATTATTTATAAACAATAGTATCCTGTTAACAATAGGATGGTCATCAATAAAGTGAGGATTTCATGAAACTATCTTAAAGACAAAATCAAACAAAACAAAATAATTATGGATTCCTTACATACTGTTGAAATGTCTATCAATTAGAAATTGATTGATCAGATACCTGGACTCATACTTCATTATCTAGGTCTCAATAAATTCTAGATACAACAAATGTTTAAATGTTACATGAAATATCAAGATGCTTGAAGAAATAAAAATGTGAGCCAAGCAGTGGTGGCTCACGCCTTTAATCCCAGCACTTGGGAGGCAGAGGCAGGCAGATTTCTGAGTTCGAGGCCAGCCTGGTCTACAGAGTGAGTCCCAGGACAGCCAGGGCTACAGAGTGAGTTCCAGGACAGTCAGGGCTACACAGAGAAACCCTGTCCCAAAAAACAAAACAAAAATAAAACAAACAAACAAATAAAAATGTATTTTCTTTTAATTTAATACTTGGGACATAGCTTATCTACATAGCTAAAAACAGTAAATACTAAAAGATCAATAATAACAGGAAATAACATCTAGAGAAATAAGGCAGGCTAAGAGCTGACTTGTACAGTATACAGAGAGTTTGTGTAACTTGAAATCTCAGAAGTAAGCAGATAGATAAAGATTATGAGAAGTGGCAACAAAAAATGTAAATTAATGTCAATAATTTTCATAGTCACTGAAATGCATATTTAAATGAGACATTATTAAGACTGGCAAAAACATAAATTTCTACAGCATTGAGGATTGAGGAGTAGATTGAGAGATATAAACCAGTGGTCCTGTGATGAGAATATAAGCTGGTACACATTTTTAAATTAGATTTTATTTTATTTTATTTATTTGACTGTGTGTGTGTATGTATGTATGAAAGGAGAATATATGCATATATGTGTATGCATGTATGCCTGTGAATGTGTGGAAGACCTGCAAAGGTTATAAGGTCCCTCACAGCTAAACTTGCAGGCATTAACGGACACCTAGTTATTACAAGTGTTAGGATCCAGTGTTCATCTTCATTATAGCCGAGCAAATACAACTAACCAGTAAGCCATCTATCCAGCCTCTGGATCACATTTTTAAGCAAAAATTCAGGAGTACCCAGCAGGGTTTTAGCTTATCTATTCACTGAGTCATCCATTCTCTCCTAAACTCTCTCTCCTAAGTATTCTTGTTAGTGTGCACAAGTGTGTCTGTAGTATGGAAGACTTGCAAAAATGTTTCTAATGGCAGGAAACTGAGAAACTAAATAAACATATACAAATTTGGTAATTATTGCACTTGGATAAAGAAAAGTGTGTGGATACATAAGAAGTTGTCTCAAATTAAAGTAAAGGAAGTAACTGTGATTCTATTTGTATAAAAGCTCTAGAAGAACACACATTCAGAGGAATCTAATGCCAAGCCTTCATCTTCAACTTGAAAATGGGATCAGAACATGAACAAGGATCCTTTATATTTTCCTGTTTTTATGATCTTCTGACTTGTTATTTGAGCAATGAATAGTGAATTGGTTGTAATCAGAATAATAGTAACTTTTAAAGCAGTGCATAAAGAGAAAGGGGTTTGGATCCCTCTGCAATTTGACTACAGTCTCAAGAAGTATTACAGATATTAGTAAAGGGGAATTTGGTGGTAGCATACTCCGTATTTGTCAGTACTCTCCATTATAAATCTTTACTGTACATCAAGGAATGCAGTGTGTTCTCTACACTTACTACAAAGAATGAAGATAATGGAAACTGATTCAGCACCTTGGAAGAAGATATAAATAAAAATATACAGCCGGGCAGTGGTGGCGCACGCCTGTAATTCCAGCACTTGGGAGGCAGAGGCAGGAGGATTTCTGAGTTCGAGGCCAGCCTGGTCTACAGAGTGAGTTCCAGGACAGCCAGGGCTACACAGAGAAACCCTGTCTCGAAAAAAACAAAAAAACAAAACAAAAAAAAAAAAACAAAAATAAAAGAAACTTTGGGGACTCTGATACAAGAGTTTTGTCTTGTTTAAAGGAGACCCATCTTATCTTACTTTCAGCTCTTCCTTTCCTGTTGTCTAGGCAGACAGTCTTAATCAGTAGAATTCTCAATCAACGGAGGAAGTGCTTCCCGAATGTACACTATTCTGACCTGCTATGAATCTGCAAAGAAACATTTTAAAAAAATGAAACCTTATAATGGTCAGATTCTAACTTCAATATTTCTTCATACTAAACATCAACCAAATACATCTTCCCTTTGCTCTCTTCTGCATTCTGGTATCCATTTGTTTCTTTTAGTTACTATTTGCTAATGTTTAATCTTTTCCTCATCCTGTTTGTTGACATTGCTGATTTTCTATTGAAGATATGATCTAAGCCAATCACTCTCTGAGCAATGGCATATCACGTTCACCAAGACCAGAGACTACTTAAGAAAATGGAAGATGTATGTGCAAGTGAGCACTGGAAAATCATCGTCTAACTTTTGCCAACTGTAATGTTTTTGCTCAGGAAAGAAATAGTGTTATCCTTGTTAATTTGAGTGCTCTATCGTCGGTAAATATACAATTTACCTTGCTTATAAGAGTCATACTTATATATTAATATTCATAACATCCATATTACATATAAATGTACATTATGTATTTCTGGGCTGTCAAAATAATTCTTTTTAAGCCTTTTCTTTATTATTTCATGTAATGATCTTTTATTTTCATCTGGTCATCTAATATGACCAGTACCTACCTTTTTAATTTCTCTCCCTTGTGTCTTTACATAGGAAGGATTGTCCACTCTTATCTATGGCCTTCCCTAGTTCTTCTCTCTACAGCTGAAAGTTCTCTCTGCTGGACTCCTAAGTAAACTCCTCCTCCATACTGTCAATCAGTTCTTGTGACAGCCATTAACATGCAATTCAGAGGTGTTGGTGCAAGTGATTAAACTGCTCTGACCTTCAGTGATTTGATCTTTCTGAGTTTCAATTTTCAGTTGAAGAAATGCATTCATTTATTCCACAATGTTTTTACTAAGTACCACTACACACACAAGGCACTTTCATATGTTTTGGAAGATTCAGAGATAAAAATAAAATAATAAAATAAATACAAAAAGAATACAATTTGCTACTCTCTTGCAACAGGGGGAGATATACCACTAGTAAAGGAAATGTATGCATTTTTCAGTTAGTTAAATGATGATAAATGCTAAGAAGAAAACAGGTGAGGGGAAGGGAATTGGAGAGCTAGGAGGAGGGAAGCAATTGGGTTACAACTTTCAATGAAGATGAATTTCTTCCTCTAATGTTCCAAGTATTTATGCATTTGTACATTTGTCTCAAGAAGATGATAAGTTCCAGGGCAATGGAACATCCATAATTAATGTCTCTTGTTGCCTGCTGTGAGGAATATGGAATAGTGAATGAGAGTTAAGTTTTCTAGCCAGAAAAAAATATTGGACAATAATTACATATCTTCAACTAACTTGCTCTGAGGACAAACAGGCCGCTTTCTCTCTCTGAAGCACTATTTGCTCCTCTATGAGGTAAAACTGTCTACTCTATATGGTTATTAGGGGCATGAAATTAGCATGCTGACTGACCTATCATAAGTACTTAGCCATAGGAAGCTATTCTTTATTATACATAAAAATTCAGTACACAACTATATTGTATAAATAAAAGATGAATATTGAAAAGTAAAGGACATATTAAGTTAGTCATTGAAACGAAATATATTCTCATAAACAAACTCTCTGAAATGTTATACTTTCTCAGACATACTATAGTTTTAGATACTATATAAACCTAACTACACTTCCCTGAGGGGAAAAAAAAAGAAGACAGATAAAAGAAAAGAAAACCTAAAAAGTCAAAAGTTGTTGTTGGTGAAATAAATTCTAAGCAAGGTCTATTTATTAACAAATTATAAAGATCTTGAAATAATATTGCTTTCCTCCTATTGAGCTTTGTACTGTTATTATGTAGAATAATGACCTCATTTTTCCAAAATTCACACTGAAGAATTTACAAGTAAAGGATGGAAATGCCTGTCTCTGACTTTCAACCATTTCAGAGTAAATGTATATGTATTCACGCAGATTTATATGCATATTCGTGTTTATATAAGGACACATGTACATTTGGAAATCTGAGTTAATGGAAATATGAAATCTCACATCATTTTATTAATTTGAAATTGTTTCATTTTTTTTTAACCAGGCACTATGGTACTGAGTTTCCTCCTGCAACTCAGTCAGTCCAGGGACTAAGCAAGAGTGGATTGCAAGTTCAAGGGCAGCCTGGACTTCATATAAACCAATCAGTAAAACATATAATTTTTGAGGTGAAAAGCAACACATATTTGGAACTACCCAGAAGAATTCATTTTAGGTTATTCTAATTTTGTTGGTAACAGAAACGAGTCATAATGTTGTGATGGTAGAACATATGTCTTCTTTGGTCAGGCCTGACTCAAGCACTACTTTAGCCACATTGAGGTGTCATAGTTTCTTCATAGCCAGTTTGATCTGGTGCTTTGTAACCTTGAGATCTATGATAAACACAGACCATTCTATTCTTTAGTCTTCTTCACAGATGGCTCAGTGCCAGGGGAACTTGATAATGATTTAGTCAATGATCTTGTTTTACCAGAACTGTAGCATCTTGGACCACTGGAATTTGGGTGACATGCTGACCATGTTGCTTTTGTGGGTGCAGATGCCATCTAGCATTGCCTGATCAATAAGCTCTTGGCTTTAGCTTTGAGATGGGGTGAGGTACATTCTTCATTGAGAAACATGTTGAGCAAAAATCAAAATTCAGAAATCCTTAAGGGAAGAAATTCTAATTATGAATGCCATATCCTGTCCTCAAAAACTGCATTTAAAAATGCCATTTTATAGGAAAATTATAAGTCATACTGCAACTGATATGTAAACTCTCTATTTTGTTTGACTTTACCTGGGACAGATGCATGTGCAGTTCTTTGGGGTGAGTGTCTCAATTCTCTGAATATATGGAATTTCAGTGTCATTTACTAGAGTCACATTTGAGCATCAAATGTCTTCCAGTGTTCATTATCACTCTCTCAAGTTATCTTTCTAAAATAAAAAATGAAAGTACTGGCTTTCAACCTTCCATCTTTATGTATCACTAATTCATTACAATTTTACATTCTTTTCTAACTAAACACAGAAATTTTCTAAATTGTAGATATTCTAGGAGACAACACAAATGGAGTAATTAAATGAAAACCAAGTCATACAGGGATCTATACCTTTTTATAGTATCTTAAGTTGTTTGTGCAACTTGTAATAAGACTACAAGTGTTTCTGTTTTAATATGTGAAGAGCTGTTATATTTCACCTTTGGTATTATTTGAAAAGAGCCACACACTTGTATAATCAGGTCTTCACACACACACACACACACACACACACACACACACACACACACACACACACTATTTTCCTGTCTATCTAGAAAGACCCCCTTTCAAAGAAAAAAAATGCCCAAATAAAAGCCCCTCTAATCAGTTACAAGAGTGCTGTACCAATTACTTCCCTACAGGGTGACCTTTTCATCTTTTAATGGCATTTTGGAATAAAATCGCCCTAACAAGTTGGGAGTGCTATATGTGTCACATTTCCAGTTGTGGTTTTTTTTTTTGTCTCTTGTTGGCACTGAATAAGGCCTAATATATTCATGACCTAATTAGAGTAATTTTTAAATAATAATGACCTCCTGGGGGAAACTCTTTTTCCCCTTGATACTATTCAGACACATTAACTAGAACAAGTGTTTCTTCATTTCTAAGTGTTTCTCTGGTTATTGGAAGTATCTTTTGCTTCATCTAAAATGGAAATGATGTAACAAGAGTCCCTAGAAGAAAGGAAAAGCACTTTGTTTGAGTTCTCATAATGCTTCCTTCCCTCAGAATGCCCTGTTCCTATTGCATCCTGGCTAAGGTATTCACTTCAGGCTAAGGTCTGTCATTCTCATGGATGCTACTGGATCCAGGAAAGACATATCATCACCTGAAGAGGAAAGCTTAGGTGATGTCAACAACACTAACTACAAGTGTACCTCCTAGTTTCTGATCCACTTGCAGAATGACTACCATGCCAGACATCTTTGCTACTTTATCTTTCCCTACTATAAAAATAAATGAGCATGCATAGAAAAATATACCAACAGGGACACTACATGAAACTCTATATATCATCTTCACCTACACATAATAAATAGTTGTCTTTTTATATGAATGAAATGTATGCCATTATTTTGATTGTGTTATGTGTATGGGTATATGTGTACATATACTTTCCTACAAGAGACAAAAGGTGCTGTCAGCAGAGGACTTCTGGCTTTTTCTCTGTTAGAAGTTCTCAATGTCTACTCATCCATCTGTCCATCAAATCATCCTATTTCATATAATGTGACTCCTCTTCACAAATGGCCTGGTACTTTTAGTCTCTCTGGATTCGCAGTTGTAATAAAATTGCTGGCATTCCTGAACTCTGTGTCTACGTCTCCATTCAAAAGAAATTTGGTCACTATTTAAGGATCTAATATTGTCATTTCTGTCTTATGGAATAACTGTAGACTTTTTTTCTCCATATCCTATTTAAAATAAGTCTCTGAGGTTGTGTTGAGGTCCTGCTTCTAATTTCCCCTTTTAAATCATTTTCTTTGATTTTTCTTTTGATATCCTCGCTTTTCTACAGTTCTTTAACAGCCATTTATTCTACTACCATTTTTTTTTTATTTTAGTCATGTAGTAATCACTAATAACTGGTCCATTCTCTCGCATCTTACCTGTATTGCAGTATGTAATTTAAATAAATCAATAGCCCAAAGACTAAAGTCTGTACTTCAATAATTCCCCTAATACTTCAATGTCACTTACTCTAATGGGGAAAGCCAGCTATCAATGCTTTAGCCCCACTTAAATCAATCCTCTTTCACTGATTTCCTCAAGGCTTCTCTCTCTTGTCTCCAAGCCAGAGAGTTTTCCAGCATTACCACTCCCTTCTATAGATTCTCACCTGTACTGGCCCATTGCTACTTTATTCTTATGTATGAGACAAGATTCAAAACCTATCAAATCCAGATCACTGATCTCATTTACCTCCAAAGTGCTGAAGTCTGTATAGGAGAAAACAAAGTCCGCATTTAAGTTTATGACGGCAGTTTTCAAGTATGCTTTCAGTACTCAACAATAATGCTGTATTTTTCCAGACAATTAAATTTACCATTCATTGAGGTGAATAATTTATACCTCATTCTTATTCATTCTTTCCTCATTCCTAAAATGTTTTACTTGTATTTTAAAGGAAAGAACAAGAGTATATGCTTAATATAAGTGTAGTTGAAATTATAAAGAGAAATTGGTGTGTAGGTTATGGATGAATATAGTTTGAAGAGACAAAGATAAAGTCAACTGTATGCATATAATAGTAGAAAACTCTTTTAGTACTTTTGTAGGTACAATAATAACAAGGGATTCTCAGGGTCAATATTTAGCAAGACAACAGTTTTAAATGTCCTGTCTACTGTTAAATGAAGATGATAACGTGTTACCAACAAAAAGTAAAATTTGATTTGTTGAGACAGAAGCCAGAATATTGCTATTTCCAGACTTAAGTTGATGGAACCTGGCCTTGGAGTTTTAAAGGTCTTCAGAAGTTTCCAAATGGCTAGAGATAATGCAACCTAAGACCAGAAGGCAGCTTCATGCAAGTTAAAACTATGTTCTTTGAGAGAAACTTAAAAATATTTTTCTCAATGAAATCTAAATAATTATTTATAGACAACTCACAATGGCAAACCTGTTGGCAACCTATGTCTTAAAAAATAGATGAGCACACAGGAATTCCAAATGTCTGTGGTCCTTCTTTTGTAGGTGTTTTTCTGGAAGGCACTGTGAATGGCCAAAAGGAGGGTCATGGCTGCATGAATTCAACTTTTATAAATATGTTTGGAACAATATATAAATATTTAAAATGAATTCTACTCTATTTAAGCAAACATCTTGAAGTGTAAATATTACTTCTGAAGTGCTTGGTGTACCAATCAGAGAAGGAAAACTTTCTCCATAAAAGGATTTCATTTGCAATGATATCTACCACATTGTTAACCATAGAAAAGTTGATTTTATAATTACTTGTTATTTCATTTTGCACGTTTGTGTCCTCTAGTGTTCATTAGAACTTAGTCCTCAGTGCCATTAGAAGTGGCCAGTTCTGTGATTAGGTCATGAGGGCTTAACCTTCATGATTGGGATTAATGCTTCATTAATTGACCAAAAGAAACCTGATTTTCCTTGTTATCCCTTCTGCTATGGGAGAATAGTCTTTGGCCTTTCTTTCTTGTAAACACTCTCCAAGGCATCATCTTATAACCAAGAAGTGAGTTTTTCTAGACAGTGGATCTGCTAGACCTTCAATCTTGGACTTCCTAACCTCAGAAACAATGAACAACATATAGCCCTTATTTACAAACTATCCATTTTAAGGCATTTTATAGCATCCCAAAGATAATGAGATAAATGCCACAGCCATCAAAGGGAAAACAAAATTCTTTCCAGTGAAATTACCCTGAAATAACTGGAAATATGTGGCAGAAAAACATATCGAGAAGAAATAGAAAAAGAGTCCACTCCAACATTTATAATATGTGTAACAATTGATTCAAGAAGGATCAGACATCCAAACACAAAAGCTGAAATTGTCAATCTCTTGGGCAGAAAACAGGAGAATATAAGTAATGATAAGACTCTGATGAGATTTCTCAAAATGAAAAGAAGCTACTGATCATAAACAGGCTAATTTGGACTTCATTGGAACTTAAGATTTCTGTTTCTCAAATAACATTGTTATGAAAATAATAAACAGACAGCCCATAAATAGAGGAAACTTTTGCTTAAAACAATCTACCAAAGACCTTGTAGTCAAATTATTTCAATTTTTCTGGCAACATTTTCAATTATTCTGGCAATGGAACAATACACGGATAAGCAATTAAGTGAGACTAATGGGATAGTACTTGAAGAACGATTCACAAGGAAGGGGATGAGGAAAGCTAATATGTTTGCAAAGAAAAGCAATTACAGCCATTTGTCATCAAGAAAATTAAAATGATAGCCATGAGACGGCATTTTGCAATGAGCAGGATGGAAATAATGTTAAACATTACGAATGTGGGGCAAGCGTTCTCAGCTGCCTCAGGTGGAAGGAGAGTGGCACTGTACATTGAGAAAAAGAACAGTCGCTTCTCCTGTTAGTCGTGCATTTATCCTGTGTCCCAAGCACCCCATTTCATGAGAATTAAAGTATATCTAGCCTTGACAAGCGTGACTATAGCGACTTTACTCATAGTGACTTAAACTGCAAAATCACTAATCTCCACAGCAATGAGAACAAGTAAACAATGCCAGCAGTAGGAGAGACAGAACAGACAAGAAAAACAGACAAATATCAAAAAAAATTTTTTTGAGAAAAAACCCAAAACATTTTGTGCAAAATAATTCAGGCATCAAAGAGTATGTCCCATTTTATCCAATATAAGGGGGATTATAGAACAGAAGGCAAACCCGTGGGATACAGACTAAGGGGTATCTTGGGGCTCGATATGGGATTCACTAAGAATTGACCTTTTTATATGTAAAATGCAAATATTCTCCAGAGTCTTAGGCTAAAAGGTTACAGAAGAGTTTGTTGAAAATTCCTTATAGCATTCACTTAATATCTATTTCATTCTATAATATTATACCTGCATTAACATACTGTAAATAAAATTTCCTGCAACAACTGAACATTAACTGAGATGTTGAAAGGCCATTCTCCTATCCCATAAGCTATTAATCTCTGTCTGTGCTATATCTATGTACCCATCTAACCCCAATAGCACGGGTCCAGGTAACTAAGAATATTTAGACCTCCTTTCTGTCGGGCCACTATATGAAAACACCTATGTCCTTGGCAAACCCTTGGCAAATCTCAGCTCCCAAAACTGGCAGATTTGTAGTTTCTGAGCCCTTGGAAATCTATTTATAAACTAAATAATCCAAAATGGTATTGAAAGGAAATTATCATATCTATGTTGTAGTTCTCAGAAGGATCCAGATGTTCATGTGTAAATTATGAGCAGACTTGTGTCAGTTCAAACTGTGATGATTCTCTCTGTATTAGGCTTCTGAGTTTCCAATAATTTTTTGCTTCCCAGTTATAAGTTCTTTCCTAAGTTCATTTTATTAGACAGGGTTATGTAGAAAAACAGAAGATAGAATGAACATGTACATATATATACACATTTCCATACAGATGCACCTACACATATTCAAATAGTGGCTTATAATTATATGGTATTATATAACAATATATAATATATAATGAATATTCATATTCATATAATAATATATTCATATGCATATATAGATGGGATTTATTTGTTTGGCTTGTAGACTATTGTCCAGATAAGTTCAGAGAAACATAAGCCCTGCTGGAAAGGGAATTATCCATTTTGTGCTGAGCTCAGAGGAGGTATCAGACATGGTAGGCAGCGACCTTAAGTAGCAGGGCTTCCCAACATATGTCAGCCTGTCTCCAGTATACTCTGGAATTCCAAAGAAGTTGGTTATAATGCCAGTGAAGCAATGAACTTCTCAGCAAATATGAGGGCAAGCAGGCAAAGAACAGGCACTTTCTTCTCTCTGGTCTTTTATATAGGCTACGACTAGATGGTGTAGTCTAGAATTAGGGTGGACTTTCTCACCTCAAAAGTTCTGGATTTTGGGTAGCCTCCCAAATTTGAATGTTCAATCAAGAAAAATCCTTCACAGTCATACCAAGACACTTGTGTTTTAGTTAGTTGCAGATGTAGCCACGTTGGCAACCAAGAGTAACCTTCGCAGTCATCTTCACATTGGCAACCAAGAGTAACCTTCACAGTCATCTTCACATTGGCAACCAAGAGTAGCCTTCACAGTCATCTTCATTCTCCTTAGTCTTGCTTCACACGTGGGTTTCTAACCCATAGTGAACAAAATAATTCAACATAAAACTTTTTAATCAATTCAACTTCTTAACATGTATGTGAATGGTCTGTGAATAACACTGTGGTAAGCTCTGTTAAAAAAAAATCATAACTTCCAGTTTGAAGGTGTGTTGTGTCCACTTGAAACTCTTGTGAAAGTTCTTACACTGACAGCAAAGTTAGGAATAAATAAACCCTATGACCAACTAAGGTATATTTTCCTGAAATTGGAGTGTTATTGAATTGACCCAATCGATTTCAATTCACCTTCCACTGGGTTCTCAGTCTCTCTAAGGGAATGATAACCCTATGGTCCTCAATACCTTTCAAAGTTACTCTGATAAGTGAATGGCTGGGGCTATGTGGAGAGCTATCACAACAAAATTGTCAAAGTGCCCTGAAATGCTGGTTAGGAATATATAGAGAAATATAATTGTTAGATTCAGAAACACTCCAAATGACTTTGCCATTCTCACTCTGTAGAAATGTTCTTTTTTCCTACATACTACATGCCTCTGGGAAGACAAATAGTTCTTGTTAGCTTTTGGCTTCCTCTCTTAAAAGATTACTTGAAAGGGTGCAAAGCTCACAATTTTAAAATAAAAATAAAATATCTTTCAATTTTAAAATCTGTTCAGAACCTGAACTTAAATAACAGGAAATCAAATATGAAGTTTGGGTACAAAAGGCAACATATAGTTCTATATCTACAGTGTTTTTTGTTTGTTTGTTTACTGCATTTGTTTTATAATGTCAGTTTAGAGAAAGGGATGCATTGAACTGGATCCAACTCTTCCACAATGCTGAGTTTGGCCAATGAGAATTTGGAGAAGTAAATGGGAAAGATTTATCACTTTATGCTATTACTTTAGATTTCCTTTAAGATGTTGTGCAACACAAATCAGCCCCAATTCCTCAGCAGGTGTATAGGTATAAGGGCCTGAGTATTTATGATGCCGTCTCAAATTGCAATCATCGCTTTAGCTCATACTTTAATTGCACTGGAAAATTCACTCCTAAATAGAGCCATGAGATGTGCACGTGGATTATGAATTTATGTATGTGGATTATGGTGTTATGCATTTGAGAGGGGGGAAAAAAAGCACAGCTGGTTAGGCTCCATAAACCACTTCATTGGTGTATCAAATAAGCCCAGGTACAATTTAGGCAGCTGGAAGGAAACACAAAAAGAAAAAGAGAATAAAAGATTTGCAGATAAAAATCATTGCATTTTGATGCTGAAATAGAAAATTAGCTTTTTAGGTTTTTTTTTCCTTGTTACACAGTTGGGATATGCTTATCTTTCATCTTTCCAGTTCCTTCCTAGATGAAATACACATGAAATAAAGGTCGGCACCTGAGAAGCCAAATGAAATTATTTGCAAGCAGGCATGAAAACACAGATGCTCTTCATGTTCACTGAAAATGGGATATCATTTCTAGTGTATGAGGCCCTTATATTAATAATTTCCCATGGCCTGAACAGTTAGATACTGACCTTATATGCTAGGGAAGTAGCCACCTATCAGAGAGGAAGTGAAAAGAACATTTCCACATTCATAACCATGAAGACTTGGAAATGTGAAACCCAGGGAGAAGTCAAGGAAGCTTGAATCAATTAGCAATTTTGTGACTGAACTTTATAGTGCATTTGGTGAAAAAAGCTGAGAATTGGTTATACAAAATGCCTGCCATCCAGGGTTCTGAGGTTGTAAGCCATTTACAGAATGAACCTGTTCAGAGAAGTAGAGGGTCTTATAACTGAACTCTTGTTCCTACCTCACTCTGAATACCTAAAAGAATTGTATCAGTCAATCCATCACCCTGTGACACTTTTCATACTATATCATTTGGGAAATAAGAAAATGACTAGTTCGTAAGTAAAGATACCTATCTGAGAACTGACAGTGGGCTGCTGAGTCTACGCAAATTTACCCTGAAGAGCCATCAGCTCGAAGCACCAAGTCTATTAGACCTGCTAGGTGCTTCCATGGAGGGGCTTATGTCCTAGAGCACTAAACGTGTTTAAAACTGTATTAGGAAAGGTGCATAAAGAAAGCCAGTCTTCATAAGGAGAGACTGCCATGTACACATGAACTTATAAACCTTGTTTTTTATGTTAAAACATGTCTCAGAATTCAGCACTTTCTGATTCATCCACATTTTCCCTATTCTCATTTTCAAGTCCTTATGCCTGGAGATATAACAGGAAAAGTTAGACCTGATAGAGCTTACATTATAGCTGAGTAAACAAAAAACTGCCAAGTAAGCTAGATAGATAAAATATAATTGTAGATACACATTAATGGTAGGTGGGAAAACAAAGCATATGATTCTGACCTGCAGTTGTTCTGTCACAGATGGAACTTTTACAAGATGACAAGCTGACATGATGAAATAATAGGATGAATATTATTGACAAAAAAAAAAGCTGTCTGCAAACACAGTGAGATCAGAGTGAGTTTGTTGTGTCCGGAGACACCGGAAGTCCAGGGTAACAAGAATGAGAGAGACAGAACACTTGCGCCAATGATCTTGGAGAGATAAACAGAGTTCAACAGACAGCACCTGCCTCTTCATAGTGTAGACTCTCTGGCTGATTTTGTTTTTTGTTTTATTTTAACTTGATGGTAGGCATTAAACTCAAGACCTTGCACATGCTAGGTAGGCTCTCTATCAATGTTCCCCATGCCCAAAAAGCTGCCACATAAAATTTTGAAATATATGATCTCATGATGAGTTACAGGGTGGGGGCAGCAGAAAATAGCACAACAAAAAGAAGAAAGGATAAGAAGTGTGACATGAACTACTTTCAAACGTCATTACATTACAATGTGTGATTACACAATCATGGGCAAGGATGGGAAAAACTAGGGAAGTTGCACGTTGCTGGGAATCTAAAGAAGGAAGAGGAAAGCATATTAGGACAGTGGTTCTGTATAGGGCAGTTGTTCTCAAGATGATTACTTATCCAATTTCTTGTTTTAACCTTAAAGTATCATGGATTGTCGATAGGTAAGCTGTTGCTGTTTGTGATAGATTTTGCATCATGGGAGATATTGCCACTTGTGAATATGTTAAGATAAATGTGTAGACAAGAAAAAAGAGAAAGAAAGAAAGAAAAAGGGCATCATGATCTATAAATAGGTGAAAGGAAAGGCGATGCAGTATACAAGCACAGAGCTTTGCTTCAGATGGCGGACAGACAGTTCATCAATTTCTATAGGAGAAAAGGCAACACCTATCGATCCTAATGTGGGCAGGTTATTAGATGTGAAGGAAGACAAGTGACTTCCATCTATCAGAATGTTTCTATTTCTTCAATTGAATATCGAGGACAGAAGCCAATAATGAAGAATGTTGACTCTTACTGGGTATTTCCAAAGAGAGGAACAAATTATTAAAGAGTCCTCCCACTAAAAGTGTAAAAGGATAAATTTACCTTAGAAATATTGTTCCTGGAAATCTAAAGGTGACTATATATATAGGCTTGTACTTTAGTGCATGCTATTTAACACTCATAAGTTCTGTCCCTTATTTATTATACTCACACCAAGACTTAGAGTAATAGAAGACTGATGTTTTACCAATAGTTTCAGCATATTGGAGGAAACTCAACAATGAGTCAATATTTGCAGGAAATCACAATATCTTAAACTACATCAAAAACAAGGTAAAGAAGGACCACAAATGATGAAGACATGGTAACTAGCAGAGGGTTGGGTTCATTGACTTAGCATTAGAACTAAAATAAATAACTTTGAAGAGTAAGATGTAGGAAGATAGATGAGACTGATTTAAAATCAATGTTTTGGAGGTGGGTGTGCAGTAAACCCATAAGTCATTCGTTGGGATTTAGGAAAGCATCATTGCAAATGGAAAGAAAATGTCAAGCTTTTGAATTAACTGCCTGTCTGGGGGCAGTTGGTAAGGTGGAGATGGTAACAACTGTACTCTTTCTTGCCTTGTATAGGAGAGTCCATGTATACAGAACAGTAAGTAGTTAAAAGACCATTAAAAGAAAAGAGGGCGAATCCAGTAAGAAGCAGTCTTACCTGATGTGTAACGGTGGGTGTGGACTTCACAAGCTTCAGAGTTGTTGGGGGAAGTGGAAAGAAAGATGGCCTGCCATGGTATACAGATGGGTCAGAGCACTCCAGGTCAGTGCTCAGAAAGAGCTGTAGGACATGCAAGAAGACAAAAGCTTTTCTCCAAGGGCTACAAGTGTACCTTGACACCAGGAATATGTACAATTCAGTTACACCAGCATTAAAATACAAAGGAGCTTTTTAAGAATGTTTAACCCAGAATTGCTCCTGTCTAAAGTGTAGAACAGAGATAGAAGGAAAGGCTATCCAGAGACTGCACCAACTGGCGATCCATCCCATATACAAACACCAAACCCAGACACTATTACTGATGCCAAGAAGTGCTTGCTGATAGGAGCCTGATACAGCTGTCTCCTGAGAGGATCTGCCAGAGCCTAAAAAATACAGATGCAAATCCTTCCAACCCACCATTGGACTGAGCACAGGACCCCAATGGAGGAGTTAGAGAAAGGACTGAAGGAGCTAAAGGGGTTTGCAATCCCATAGGAAGAAGAACAATATCAACCAACCAGATTGCCCAGAGCTCCTAGGGAGTAAATTGCCAACTAGAGTACACATGGAGGGACCCATGGCTCCAGCTGCATATGTAGCAGAGAGAGGGCTTATCTGGCATCAATGGGAGAAGAGGCCCTTAGTCCTGAGATGGCTTGTTGCCCCAGTGTAGGGAAATTCCAGGGGAGTGAGGTGGGAGTAGGTGGGTGGGTTGAGGAACACCCTCAAAGAAGCAGGGGGTTGGGGGATGGGTTAGGGCGTTTGTGGAGCAGAAACTGGGAAAGGGGATAACATTTGAAATGTAAAAAAAAAATCCAATAAAAGAAAGAATGCCTAAAATGGAAGAAGACTTCAGGCCTGATTGGATGGAGCCTCCTGAGATCAGTCCATATGCTGATGGATACCAGACAGACTTCAGTTTCTGAGAGTGAATTGCTATGAACAAGGAGGAAAACAAAAGAGATCATAGTAGTTACCATTTTCATCTCTGCAATCAAAGAAACAAGAGAAGGTGGATTTATTTGGCTGAAGTTTTAAGAGGTCCACCATAGTGAGAAGACCTACTTCTGCCAGCTCAACTTCAAGCCCAGAGGATTACCCTCCCAGAATAATGAGCCCTACCTTGGGACTAAGTGTTATGCAAATAAATCTGTGAGGGTCCATTTCACATTCATACCACAGGGAGTTAAATCCTGGTCATCATATTGTTTAGAGTAGCAAAATAATCACTGCCCCCTTACTCTCAAAATCATTAACTTGAGCACCAATGGAAAAAGCAAAGAAATAACATTTTACCATATTTACCAGGGAAGCATGCTACTTAAAAGGCACAGGTTGCAAAGCTTCTGTATTGGTTATAGGATCCAGTGTCACACCATGAGGAAGAAGAGCTTAGCAGAAATGTATGATATACAATGAATACTCTCTTTCGAGAAATATCCTCAGGAAATGTAGTTGTAAAACAAGGTTTGAATTAATTACATCCAATTAGAACAATGCAGTTTCACATCATCATTCTACATTTAACCCAGCAAAAGAATCTGCTCAGTAGGTAACTTAACAGAGGTGTAAATTTTTGGTACTTAGAAGAAACTGTAAGGATTGTACTCTTCCTTGACTTGGATAGTAGAGTCCATGAAGTTTGCTTGGCATGGCTATTTAAAGCAACAATTTTATTCTCCAAAAATATCTATACTTCATCAGAATACATTCGTGTTTAGGGATAGGGCATGAGAAATGAATCCTCATTTTAAACAAGACTAAGTTCCACACTCTGCAACTTCACTTGAAGGGATTTGTTTGGCTAATTTAGCTCATCATATATTTCTGCGTCTTGTGGTCTTCCTAGCCTAGCTCCTGGTATGTAAAAATGTCTTCAAGTCTTTATGAGACTGGCAAATTGACATATTTGGCAATAACTGATGCGTACTCTGAAATATCACCTAACATAATAGGCTATGTATAGTTTAATAAACATCCATACAAGTATACATGTGAACACCCAAGCAAAAAAGCTGAGCAGTATTTATTATGCCTCATAGTCTCATAAGTATTTAGCATGTATTAACTCATGTAAACCTAAAAGCCACACTTGGAGTGTCTACTGATATTATTTCTGCTTTATCGATGGCAGTAATCGAGGGTAGTACTTGCTGACTACTGTACACCAAAATTGTGGAAGAGACTGATTCAAACCTACAGATTTTGACCCGTGAGCCAAAGTTTTTAGAGTTCTACATATTGCCTCATAAACTCTTGTGCAAGAAAAATACCAGTTTTCTTTTTCAGCTTCCTAAAATCTAGGTGTGAATCCTTAACCGACTGCCCATTTGTCTCTTTGTACATGTTTTATTTCTATTTCAGCTACGAATCTCACTAGGCTATTGCCTGTGTATTAAAATGAGTGACATTGAGGGTTTTATTATTTTTAGAGAGCTCCTGTCAAGATTGTGGGCTTTATTCCCTCTGAAAAGAAGCAGGTAGAAGAGAAGGAAAATTAACATTCACTGCTTATTCACTTTGTCGCAGTTTATGTACTTTCTCATTCATTCTTCACAGTTTTGAATGTATTTATCTCATTTTTCAAATAAGAAAAAAAATGTAGTTTAAGGAAAACAAATAAGTTTTCCAGGGAAAGAGGAAGTAGAAGAGTCAAGTCTGAACCACAGACTGGTACCTGCCCAGCTAGGCTGTACACCCTGCTTGATGCTAATGACAAGAACAACTCCGTTCTCCTATCTGCTTGGCTGTGATGCACCCTCACTGTAGTTACAGGAAGCAACAGGAAAGATCTTTTGTGTTGCCTCTGCAGGAGACAGTCATTGCTTTGATATGGCGTAAGATGAAAGAGATAGAGCTAAACACAATACTCCACACAGGACTAATGCTCGCTCGCCTCTCTGGTCATAAATTACAGATGTGGACATAATGCAGTTTATCAGCACTTCCTAACAGGAGATTTCAGGACTGACTTATACTAAGAAATGTTGCTGAACCTCAGGCACATATGGTAGCAGGGGAAAATGAAGGGAAAAGCTATACAAAATGACTATATCAGCCAAGGACACAAAACAAGCCCGCTGAAAGTCATTAACCTTGACATAGCCTGAATCTTGTTCAGATTCTTAGCAAGAGGCATTAGGAAGGGTTAGGAACTGGTATGAATCTTCAAAGCAATGTGACAAGTGACACCATCCTACAACCATAAAAGACCTAATTTTTTATTCCCTAAGCCCAATTGGATTCATATATTACTTTTAAAATGGGGAAGTCCAGATTCAAGATAGCCATAGTTTCTACTCTCAAATGGAACTCAAAGTGTAAACAGATATAATATTTTTGAGTGACAAAATATAGAAAAATACATGAGGTTTTACTCATGGGAAAGGTCCCAGAATCTGCATAGAGAACATGCAGGTTGGCAGCATATTTTTGGCCATTTGCTAGTATAAGGAGAATGCTTCCGACGTGGGGCAGGAGATGTCTATCATAGTGCTAAGCGTACAGGAAATGCACATTCATTATTTTGACTGTTTCTGTCCAGCAGACAGACATGTTACTCACTATGAGAGAGTTTAAGGTCCAAATAATTCTCATGATTGGAAGACATAAAGGGTTTCTGTCAGCTCATTTTAAAGTACAGTCCGTATATTATCGTGAGAAAACATTTGCAAATAAGTAGATGGTAGATGATGAAGAAACAGAATAAATATGGTTATGTGTGCCTGTAGAATGGAAATAACTCCCAATACTTACTAAATAAAACTCAATAGGCCTAATAAGGCAAATTGTCTAAAATATGAATTGTATGTGCATTTAATGGTAGAAAATGTACTAGAAATTATCTATCCCAATGTTTAAATTAGCTCCTCATTTTTCTGTTAGACAACCTCAGATTAATGTCCTTTGTTTTAGCACATGAAGAAAGGTATTTTCAGACCTTCATGTTCTCTTGCCCTATATCTAGACTTCTGTTGTTAGATTTTAAAGGTAAATAGATATATAATATATTATTAGTAGTACATTTATGTATGCATATAATACATTTGAGCATACCTGAAATTTCTATATACAAAAATTTAATCATGGAGCAAAGATATCCGAAGATCCATTAAATATGTTTTTAACATGTATAAATTCTTCTGATAGTTATTCCCTAAATAATACAGTACAACATTTATTTTAATAGAGCTACATTAACTATCACAAGTGATTTAGAGATGGTTTTATCTATTAAGGAAGATGATGTACATAGGTTGTATACAAATTTGGTATAAAAGACTGGAGCCTAAATAGAATTTGGTATTTTCAGAAATCCCCTTTGAATATTAAAGGATAACTGTATATAAACTAGATATTCATGCGGGTGTTTCTATTTGTCTTTTCATGTATTGCTAGGTATTTAAGAAGATAGATTAACAAATACAGATACTTATAATCTAGGTTATTAACAAAAGGACTTATGTAGTATATCTATTTGACATTTAGTCAAATGAACTACAGATTTCCTGCATATTCGGGATGTAAAGATAAGTTTATGGAGGTCCCCAATCAGCATTCAGTCTTCATTTGACATCTCAGTAAATTTTTTGGTAGAAGTGAGAGCTGGGGTTAATGGAGTTTTGGTACTATTATATTATGTATCCAATGATAATTTCAAAGCCCTATGGATATTTTTCTCAGGTTTTGACTGCAGTTCCCACTTATTTATATCTGACACAAGGGAGAAAATAATCATTTCATGACAATTCATGTCACAGATCTATTTTAAGAACCAGGATGCAATCTGAAGTGATCATCCCATTATTGTTGTTTCCAAGATGAGACTGAGGCTGCTTCCCATTAATCTGTCTTTAAAATTTGCAGCAATGAACATGCTCTGAATTAGGCTTCTAAATTTGCCATTTGTTCACAATGTGACCTTGAGCATATTTTTAGCCACTGCATGGCTTTGGTTTTCTTTCTTCAAAAGATGTTTTGAGGACATACAATTTCTAGGGTCACTGAAGAGATTAACTTAGGTAAAGTCTGTAAAGAGATTTTGGCATAGTCTCCAGCATACCGACTCTGTCGCAAACATAGCAGATGCAGAAGACAATTTTGATGCCTAAGGAGCCCCAGAATTAATTTATCTCTCCAACTCACTTCCCTCATAAATTGGTAAATTAAGTACTAAATGGGGTAGGTTACTTGCCTTGCTGTAAAATGTGGAGGCAGAACAAAGACTCCAACAAGAAATGCTGATTTCCTGTTTTACCTGTTTTTCATTTGGCCCTATTTCATAAAGCATCAAATAGTGTTTCTGTGTTCTTGGAATGAAGTTGACTAATCTGCTAGGGGTATAAGAACATTAACCACTATGCAGTGTTAGGAAAGAGAACATGGTTTCTAAGTTTGTCATTGAGAAGGTCTCAGTACTCCCTCTTGAATTTGCATCAGGCTGGCTGGCTGACTATTCTCTACAATGAAGAAGCATTGATCTCTGCTTTCTTTCTTTCTCTTTTCTTTTTTTACTTCTACTTTATGACCTCCAGACAGCATTACTTCATTCCTCAAGCAATTATTGAACACCTTCTACATGCTAGATAAAGCACTAGATGAAGCCTTGCACCATACTGAGAGCCTGCTGCCCTACCCCCTTCTCATTCCCAGGTGCATTTTCATTGTAGTATAAAAACCAAACACATTAGTCTCTCAGATTCATGGCAGACAAATTATTTATGAACTCTATTCCGTGGTCCTGGAACATAGCAACTTCCTGGTGACTGACTGATTCTTATGTCTTCGAGGAAAACTAGTTTGTAATGATCTTACTTGGTAAAAATCTCACAATGAGCTTTTGGCAACTGAAGATAGGCAAGGGGTGGGAGAAAGCAAGAAATGAGCCCATGTCATACCCCAGTTTACATAAGGCCCAGGGTATTTTCTGTCCTGCTTCCAAGAAAGTGGTGAGCCTTAGCATCCACGAGCTGAGCACTGACTAATTGGGATGACCCAGCATGGTAATCATGACCCAGGGGCCACATTTATGTCTCTTAGAGGACAGAGACGTATATTCCAGGGACATGCTGTTATGTACTAAAGTTAAGGGAAACTCAGGTTCAAGGTGAACCTTAATGAGAGTTTGTGTTTGTTTATTTTTTCATCAGTGACTACCTTGCTGACCCAATTAACAAGAAGTCAAACCTTCAGTCATAGAAAAAATGGTGAGAAAAAGAAAAGCTGTGAAAAAAAATATTCAAAATCACCTGAAGGGAAAATCATTTTTAACCATAAAATCAGAATTATGTTAATTGTAGATATTATGTTTCACATATGCCAATCATTGGTGTCATAGTTTGTAGAAACAGGGATCATGTAAAGATGAGGGCAAAACTTACAGAATTATATTCTGGCTTTGGAATATAACCCAGAATGAGTTATCATTAGTAACAATTATTCTAATCATTCAAAATATCTTATGACTCTTAGTCAAACATCCAACTTTTTTTTCAGCCTGTGCACTTATGAATAACCAAACGTATGTGTCCATTTTTGTTTGCTTCAAGTAACCAATGCTTTGGGAAGAATCTGTTCTTTGGAAGGCAAAGGCTCTTTGCTCTATCAGAAACAGTCTCTGTGGATTTATGACACATCTCTCAACCTCAGAGACCTCCAGTGTGAAATAAAGACAAAGTCTTGGGCACCTGTAGCGTTTAATGTATGTCAACTCTGTAAGCTTACTAATACAAATAACCTTCAACACATGTCCTTTTTCTACAACTACTAAGTTATAGAGAATAACTTACTATTTCCACACTTACTATTAAGTAGCTAGATGTAAATTGAATAATGCATTTATGAGTTCCTTCTCTGTCATATCAGACAATCTATAGTAAAATAAAATTTGTTTCTGAGGATACCTACAGATACAGGTAGGTTTCTCAAATTTTGTTATGTTTTCCATATCAATTTAGTATAGATAATAATTTTCTATGTTTGTGTGATAATTGGAGACCTATGTCTATAGTGTGTATATATTCAGCCATCTCACAGTTATTGGATAATCTTACTGTTGAAAGATTTCAAGTTTTTCTTGGTTTGGAGATACCTAACAGACAGTTAATACTTATCCCAACTGTATTAATAAAACACTAGAAATTGTTTCTATACCATTAGTGAATATTGCTTTGTCCTCTATCTCCACATTTTTCAGCCTCATATAAGTTGTGCACTCCAAATATATTATTATTATTGTTATTATTATTATTACTACTACTAGGAGATATATGTGAGTGTGTGTACCCAGTGAGTGGAGTCAGAGAATAACTTTTAGGAGTTGTTTCTATGTTTCCATTGCGCTATCTGTGGTTTAACTTAGAACTTCTAGTTTGAACAAGCATGTTTTTACCCACTGGGACATCTTACAAATCCTTTGCTATCTAATTCAATATGAAAAAAATCCTTTTAGCTCCCATGCACATATGTGATGTCATGTCATATTTGCCTTTCTCTGCTTGGCTTATTTTACTTAATAAAATATCTTCCTGTTCCATCAGATGACTCCCTATCGTGACAATTGCAAATTTTGTTGTAATAAATCTAGGCCCATAGGCATCTCTTGGCCCAGTGATTTTTCTCTAATGATAAAACAAGTAGTGACTTTGCTAGTTCATGTGGTAGCTCTATTTTTTTTCTATAAAGCCTGTATTAATTTATATTCTACCCACGAACTAGGTGTAAGAGTATCCTTTTCTAGACAATTTTGCCACGTATTGTCTTCTTGATAATAATCAACCCATAAGGGATGAGATGATGTCTCACTGTGATTTGATTTTGTGTCATGTAGTTTGATCTTTGATATATTTTGAGTTTATTTGTGCATGTGATAATAAATGGACATGTAGCATTATTTTTCTATAAACAAAGCTAACGCCAATGCTTCTCATACTGCATGTAAACTGAAATTGAGAAAATGCTTTCCACTCATTTTATGAAGTCACCATGAGTAAGCAACCAAAACTAAACAGAAACATAACAGCTATCAACAAACAACAAACAACCAAAATTCATTCCATTGAAACCCACATGGTCATAACAACTAGGGAATTCCTAGTTCCCCAGCATAATAATAGATAAAGAAAAAGTGGTATCTCAACATTGTAGAGTATTACTAAGCTATTTAAAAAACAATGAAATGAGATTCACAGGGAAACGTATTGAAGAAGAAAAAAAATCATCCATTGAAACCCACAGGTCATTACAACTAGGGAAGCAGGAAGGCTAATTCCATATAGTCCACCTCAGTTCCTCCAAATCCAATAACCTAGACTTACTACAGCTGTGTAGCAAACCACCTGCTGCAATCTCCTACCGCTATTCCCAGTGGATCACAGAGATCTTCCCCTCCAAACTTCTCTCTCACAACTCATTGAAAAGACAGGAAAGAATACTCCATATTCATGAAAGGAAAAATGTATCAAGAGTACATTGCACTTCTTAAAGCTAACCAGTAAAAGCAAGTGCTTCTGCATAGCAAAAGATACCATCATTTGGCAAAGCAAAAGAATGGGAAAATCTTTTAACCTACTACAAATCTAATAAAGGACTGATACCCAAAAATAATTAAAGAAACCTAAAAAAATTGTCTATCAAGAAAACAAATAACACAGTTGAAAGTGGGATGCAGATGTAAACACAGAATTTTTAAAAGAGAAAACTCGTATAGCTGGAAAATACTTTCAAAATTTTTTCAACATCCTTAGCCATCAGGAAAATACAAATCAAAACTACTTTGAGATTTCATCTCATACCTGTGAAAATGGACAAGATCATAAACCAAATGACAGCTCACATTGGCAAGGATATGAAGGAAGGGGAACCCTTATCTGTAGCTGGTGAGATTACAAACTTTTACAGCCATTGTGGAAATCAGTGTGGCCATACGTCAGGAAGATGGGAATCGTTCCACCTTGAGGTCTAGCTTTATCACTTTTGGGCATGTATGCCAAGAATGCTTTATCCTGCCACAGAGATGCTTGCTCAAGTGTGTCTGTTGCTACTCTTTTCAGATTCACACTTTTGAAATAAGTAGATGTTCCCCAGCATAATAATAGATAAAGAAAAAGTGGTATCTCAACATTGTAGAGTATTACTAAGCTATTTAAAAAACAATGAAATGAGATTCACAGGGAAACGTATTGAAGAAGAAAAGAAATCATCCTGAGTGTGGTATGCCAAACCCAAAAGGAGAAATATGCTATCTATTTGCATATATGTGGATATTAGCTGATAAATCAATGATAACAAAGCTACATTCTTTAGAAGCATGAAGGATTGGTATAGGGGAATAAGCTGGTAGGGGTACCTGCTAAGATTTTGCTAAGAAAAGGAAATAAAATATAGTTATAGATAACCAAAGGGCTAAAATGGAAGGATCATGTGGGGTAGGGGAGGGAAAAGTGGCATGAGGGAGGGAATATGGGGAGAGGCAGCTAAAATTAAGGTCCATTTGAGAAGTACTGTGAAAACCAAAATTAATAGAAGCTTCCACAAATATATACATATAAGTAGGTAATCTAATTTGAATTACCAGTAATGGGAGAGACAGAACCCCACTGACAACCTCTTACCATTCAATGAAGTTTCCAGTCTGAGGATTGGGTTACTTCCAACTGAATCGATGGCCAAAGGGTACCATGGAATCCTCAAACAATCCAGACCGTTACCTATCCTCTAGGTTACTCTGCACAACTGAATGGCAAGGGTGCATTACTGAAGACAACAAAAGCATAACTCATTGTATATGGAGAAGTTGAACTGTGGTCTATATAGAGATTTCACTCCTATGTTCTAGAATCTATGGTACTGAATGGTACTCTGCATAATACCATGTGAGAAATATAAAGGACAACTCAACCTTAAAACTTGGGATTGACAATGGTGTCTTGCCTGATATATATTAAATATATTAATATATCAAATCCTTCCCCTCAAACTCACATTGCATTCTATACAAGAGGAGGCATAAAGATTGTAAGAGCCAAAGGACATGGAAAACAAGGTCCTCTAAATCATTACCAGCAAAGCTCTTTTGAGTTCACAGAGACTGAGGGAGCATGTGCAGGGACTGCCTGTGTCTGACCAGGTCCTCTGCACTTATATTATGGCTTTCAGTTTAGGGTTTTATGGGATACCTGGGTGTTTGGATGGGAGGGTCTCTGATTCTCATGCTTTCTCTTGGGCTCCTTTACTTTTGTCTTTGTCCAATTTTGATGTGTTTTTTTCTTTTGTATATATATATATTTATTTTATTATTATCCCTTAGAAACCTGTTTGTTTTCTAATGAGAGCCAAAAAGGTAGCAGGCTCAAACAGAAGGAGAGGTGGAAAAGAACTGGAAGGAGTAGAAATGAAAACACAATCAAAATATAGTATGTGAGGAAAGTAATGTTTCTGGTAAAAGGGGAATAAAAGATATTACTGTTCCAATACATGAGCTAGCATATTAATTTCTTATGCTGGTTGGTTCATATGGACTCCCTGTCACTTGCAAATAATACTAGTGCAAAGCACAAAAACAAACATCTTAGATTACATTTTAATGGTTTCAAAGGTGCATCACTCAGCACTTAGCGTCTAAATAAGATGAAAGTCTATTGAACCATGATGGATGATGTAAAGCTGAAAGCAATTCCTTAAAGACTTGAAAGACTAGTTAAACTAAGTACTGAAATCTTGACCAAGAAAATTAAGCTAAGGACATTTAAATTAGAAAGGATGGAGTAAATTTGTGTTTATATAGGTGGAGACCTACATTACCACCCCCTACAAACAATTTGTTGGAACTTAGAGAATTTCAGTTAAGATTTGCTGATACAAAAATCAACATTAAAACTGCCAGTAGCATTTGAATATATCAGCAGCAGACAGTCTGAAGGAAAAATTGAGGTAGAAGTGTTACTCACAAAAGCCACAAGAGCTCTATCCCCCTAAGCAGAAATTGATCTATTTTGTTTCTGGTCTAATTGAGGAAATGGGCTTAATGTCAGAATGAAAGAGAGCTAAGGAAGAGCAGATTGATTGAAAAATTAGAGAGTGAAGCACTCAATGGGAGAAACTAGCTTATTCTGATGGGAAAATATGATTGAGTGGAATGGTTAGCTGGGCTCAAGCTGGGGATACAGGAGAACTTGTAAAAGAAGAGCATCACAAGGAGTCGCTTGTCCTCACCGATTGATTTTAGGTGCTGAATATCCTTTATGGTAATTTTGATAAGGCATGTGGATGATTTTGGAAAACTAGTTAGAACTGTTTTGTTTTGTTGTTTTTCATAAATCCTGGAAAGGACATTATAATAAAAGATTTTAGGGTCTCAAGTCTTTTAAAATGTTTCTTAGATACTATTTTGACTCTGAGTATAAATGAAAAACACACAATGCAGCTCAACCTTTATTTTCAAACTATGGTAGAGTTGTATATATAGTACATGGGATTTAATTTCTAATGTTCATAATATATTTCCTGTTCTTCAGTAACCATTATTTCAGCTCCTGCTACCGAGAAACTAGAAAATCCATACCTGACTTTATCACTTACCTTATGGCATCAGCTCAAACCCAGACTAACTTGCTCTTAATTCTCTTTTACTTCTTATTTCTAGTTCTCCCATCCATATAGATGGTAATTATATTCATTTTATCCACACACTAAAAAGGAAAAGTGACAGGACTGGATAGGGAACACCATAGAACTGTGACACAAACTGTTGAGTTTGGTAATTCTGCTAAAGAAGTTATTTCGCAGCAATAGCTATAGAAATATTCTGCAATCATATTGCTGCAGCAGGTCACTAACCATGGCATAGGTGTGGTGATATTTCAGCCTTCTCAATCCCAGATGTCACCATGGATAAGGTAAAATTTACAGAGATGGACACAGGGTCAAACATCCCTCAGATTGGGAGTTCTGTGTGTCTGTAGCTATCGAATGTTGTATTTTATGGCACGTTCTCATTTATTATTATTTTTGATCCTCTTTGCAACCCTGTGAAGCAAGCAAGACAAAAGTCATGGCCTCAACTAAAAAGTTAAGTTTAGAAAGATTAAGTTAGTTGTCTGAGCAGTACATAGCTGCTCTGACAGAGCTCATGGAAGTGTCTGGACTTGGGATTTGAGTCCCTTTCTCTATTAACTGTTAGATGCTCTCTCTGGGTAAGTCTCACCGAGGTCACAGCCACTGCTCAGATTCTTTTTGGTCTTTGTAATCGACCCCATAGAACTATTTGATCTCTTTCCTAGGGTTGGCTTTTCATTCACTATACTTTCAGCAAGGTCAGTTCTAAAGAATTCACACAAAAGAAAAAAACAATCACAACATTCCTTAAGAACAGTCTTACCTGCACTAAATCCCATTTAATTGCATTGTATTAGAGCAGTTTATCCAGACTGTAACTAATTAAAGAATAAGAATAATTTGCTAAATCTACGGATGTAACTCAGTGATACAATGCTTGTCTAGCAAAAATAACTAGGTTTAGTTCAGAAATGGAGAATATGAGTTTCCAGAATCATCTCTCAGTCATATTTGACTTTTATAATTAATCAACTCCACCTCATGACGTCTGGAAGAAAAACTTCAGTTCAGGAAGAAAATATCATGTAGACGAATAAGGCCCACTGGCTGGCAGGGGATGGCTTTTGTTATAATCAAAATGTTGACTTTGTTTTAAAACAACTGAAGATGCTTTGAATTCTTCTTTTGAAAAGACATTAAATAAGGCAATACCCTGTTTTGAAATGATTTATTTAAGAGTAAAAACTTAGTTTGGTAGATAGCACACAGGCATTTCTTTTTCATTTGTTTGGGTCTCTTCATAACTAATACAAGACAGGAAATCAGTATCCTAAAGTATAAATAAATAAAAAAGAGAAAGGAAGGAAGGAAAGAAGGAAGAGAGAAAGAAAGAAAGAAAGAAAGAAAGTATTCTTTACAGATATATGACTAATATTTTTCTCACTATTTCCTATTCTTTTTAGTGTATTCAAAAACTTGTGGATAGTAAGGTCCACCCAATTCTTCTTAGAAACAAGACAGGAATAGAGGCCACATTCTAGAATGATAGGGCAAATTCTAAGAAGCAATAGGGTTGGCACAGTGGCCTTTGAATCTTGAGGAACTTGCCAAGTTGCTCAGACATCACTAGTCATTAATTTCAAAATGCATCAATGTCCTCCTGATAAAATAAGAATGAGATTCTTCTTGAAAAATCACAGTGCAGATAAATAATTCTGACTGTTCTGGGACTGTATGTTCTTGGAAAACAAACATTGGTTGGAGACTGATTGTACAAATTTTAAACAAATAAAATCATGAAAATTCCTCTTTAGGGACAAAAGCTTTCAAAGTTGGAGATATATATTATTTATTTTTCATTGTTCCTTAGAACAATAGTGGTAGTTACTGGAATATCTTCTTCACTATATTCTTCCAAAAACAGTAATTATTTTCCTCTTCTGAATGGCTTATAGAAACTGAGCCCTGCCCAGGCACTCCAAGTAAGGATGTCTACCATGCCTTACATGCAGAGGTAATTCAATGCTATGAAACAAAACAGACAGAATTTTAGATTCACAATATAGGGTTATAATTTTAGCTATATGGATTAAACTTATGATAATGAATAAGGAAGACACAGAACTCATTTTTTTACCTGCATTAAGAACAACAGTGTGAACACTAATATTACATTGTGACCTAATATGGGAAGGTTTTTTACATAAAAGTTAGTAAATAAAGATATATAAAATTATCTAAAACATTATGTGTTACAAGTTCTGTGTAAAGAGTATTGAGGAATTTTCCAACTCATAAATGTGCAATTTCCAGATTCTATTATGTGGAAAATGGCCATGACTTTAAATGTTAACAGCATTTTTTTCAAGCACAGATTTTCATACTCAAAAGAGCTAAATGAGATCCTATAGAAAGTTTCAAAATACAGATTTGCATAATAAAGACATTAATAAATTAATCCAAGCATCTAGCAAACTTATTTTATTATAGGATTTATTCCCATAAAATGTTTACTAGGGCCAGGTGGTGGTGGCCACGCCTTTAATCCCAGCACTTGGGAAGCAGAGGCAGGAGGATTTCTGAGTTCGAGGCCAGCCTGGTCTACAAAGTGAGTTCCAGGACAGCCAGGGCTACACAGAGAAACCCTGTCTCGAAAAACAAAAAACAAAAAAAACAAAAAAAAAAGTGTTTGCTAGGTCCTTCCAGACTATAATTTGGAAGGTGATAGCATGGAATTTTGGAAAGTTAGAAAGGACTTTGAAATGATCTAATTAAAATGCTGTGTGGGTTTATCTTACAGATGATATTAGTGTTCATAAATTTTGATGAAATTGGTCGAGATCACATCATTAACTCAAGGTCATGATGTAGAATGACGCCTTGTACATTTTACACCAACAACAGACACAGAAAAATCCCTTGTCTCACCATGGATACTCACAAGAGTTTTGTATGACAGCTCCCCATACTTTTCCTTTGCAGTTGATTCCAATCATACTCATTTTTCTATCCTCAGTGTCAATGTGGAGAGTTAATAACATGACCATGTTGAATTAGAAAGTAACAAATTCTAACTACTAGTTCATCTAACTAGATTCAACCTATATCAGAATCCCTGGGCAAGTGTTTATTAAGTTTCTCACATAAAGTAACTCAATAAGAGCTGCAAAACTCTGGATGCCCTAATCCTTAAGGTGGGAAACAGACAATAATGTTATGGAGCTTTGAGTAGCATTAGGAGCTCATTAGTGATCTGTGGCAAGCCTGTGAGACATATATATGTGGGCAGCATATACTACAGTACCAGATTGTATGCCCAAAGCAATGAAACACAACATGATTTGGGTTCATTGAACTTGCTTAAAGTAGCATCATACTTGGCTTCATTTTTTTCTGTATTTTATAGGTTGTGTTTCATTTTCGCAAATAATTGTTAACAACTCCATGGTCTCACCTTACATCCATCAGAACAGCTAAGATAAAAAAAAAAAAAGAAAGAAAGGAAAGAAAAGAAAAACTCAAGAGATAACACATTCTATCGAGAAGGTGGATCAAAGAGAACACTCCTTCATTGCTGGTCGGAATCCAAACTTGAACAACCACGTTGCAAATCAATTTGGTGGTTTCTCCGAAAACTGGGAATAGGTCTACCTCAAGACCCAGCTCTACTAGAACTGGGCACATAACCAAAAGATTCTCCACCATCCCACAATTTTTAACAACCTAAAATTAGAAAGTTTTCTAATTATGCCTTCATAGAATGAAGTCTAGGACATACTTGCTCATCTATATAATGCATTCTTCAAGATTTTTGTTAAAATTATAATTGAATAGAAGGTGGACCTGAAAGCTTAACATTTAAGTCAGTCATGGCAACAGAATGAAATATCAGTTTAAATTATTTTTTGTGTACTCAAAATGTAGTAGTATGATGGTTGACTGTAGTTAAGATAAATCATTGTAAAATACACTTGCTGTGATTCCCTAACCGCCCCACAATTACCTGCAGCTTCTGTCCCACAGAGAGAGAGAGAGAGAGAGAGAGAGAGAGAGAGAGAGAGAGAGAGAGAGAGAGAGAGAATTTGATAGAACAAAGGAAAAAGGGCAGTTACATGAAATCTAAACCAAATCATGAAAAAAAAAAAAGAAAGAAAAAGGTTAATTTAATGCAACATGACCCTGTCTCTTTAAAACATGCTTCATGGACTATTGATATGCCCTCATTCAGTAATTCACTGTTTAGACTGACAAATCCTAGCCTGAGTAAATGCTTCACTGTCAACCAAATGATTTGCTTTATGAGAACTTCTATATCTTTTTGTTTAGCATAATTTTACATAATCTGATCTTGTCAACCCTCATTCAACCTTCAACTTCTTCCAAATACATTCTACCACATCCTTCTCTAAACTTCATATTCTCTTCTCAAATGTGATTGAATCAAAATAATGCTGTCCTTATGCATACGGGTGTAGGGCCATCCATTGAAGCTATGTGCTTGTGTGTAGGGCCATCCTCTGAAGCATGGTTATCCCAATAGGGACTAGTTACCTGGAGAAAAATGAGCCTCATTTCTTCAATAGCCATCAACTGCCAAGCTTCCTACCTAGGAACTGATCTTCCTGAGACCTCTCTCATGTTTGCTGGGGTTTTGTCAGTCATATACAGTCAACCATAGCCACTGAAGTTCACAAATTCAATAGCAATGATGGGTTCACAAAACTCTGTGTGTGTGTGTGTGTGTGTGTGTGTATGTGTGTGTGTACCATAGTACATATGCAGAGATACAAAAAAACATAACTTGTAGGGGTTGATTATTTCCTTCCTTTTCCTTCCACCATTTTTGTTCTGTGTATTCAAATCTCATTGCCATATTTGGGTGGCAAGTGCCTTTACTTGCTGATAAATTTAAATCTACATCACAAGTAAATTACATAGCATAATACATTTTTAGATATTATTTCTATACTACTAGGCAATATTTGTATTCTTTTACATATTTATGTATAAGTCCCTACCTGATGCTAAGCTCAACAAGTCTGAACTTTTTTGTTTCATTATAAGATTTTAAACTCTTAAACTAAAAATTGAGCAAATAACTGAATATTTTCTTTTATTATCACTATTCTTATGTTAAAGAAATATCTGGATTGGTGGCTAGATCACTGAAAAACTATATAGCCCTTTCTAACTTGCAGTGTTTTCCAAAACAGCAGTATTATTTCTCATTCACCACACCCTTATACCATATTTTAAAAATTTCAAGATATCTAATATACATGTGGCTTGCACCATTCAATCACATCTATTTTAAATAGTCAAAAATGCTTCATTGGAGCCTAAAAACATTATACCTAACACACATAAGGTGATTATGAATTGCCAAGCTAAAACGTTTTCAAGAGGTGTCCTTATGAGATAAGTTTAATTAAGCTAGGTGTTCTATTAATCATTTCTAATTACTCATGCAAATCACAGACACTCTGCCCTGTGGTTTAATAGCCTGATTTGATCCCAAATGCAGCTGATGTCTGAGGCCCAATGGGCACTGGAGTGAGAATGTCTTCACTGATCTTGTTACTCTATAAAGATACTCTAATTATTAGAAAACCATATCTGTGAAACATAACAGTGCACACTCACATATGGTTAGTTGTTTGCATTCTGTCCAGAGTCCTGACCAGAGGCATGTCATTTTATCTTCCCAGAAACACTTTTTTAACACACTCTGAATTCAATGCTGATGAAAAGATGGAACCCTGTGTTGAACACTATTAGTTTTATTTACATAAGTAAACAGGCATATAGAAGAATACTGAATGTGTTCAATATGAGTCCATATTTCATCCCTATGGTAATGATTCATATTTTAAGTATGAAACTAAAAGGCCATTTCCTCATCCATATATGATCCAAATTTTAATAAAGAACCATAAGGTAAAATCATCATATTTACATATTATGAAAAATATTTCTAATTTAGAATGCAAAAATATATTTTCTCAAGAGATAAGAGTAGGCATAGAAGTGATACCATAACAGTCTGTATACCCATGGACTTAAAGATTAGCTGACAATATCCCATAAGGTGTTATTCCACAGTACAGAATTTCATGCAAATTTTCCTGTTACACTGTGAATTGTAAATTTCCTCTTTGTAATCTTTGTAGATAGAAAAACTGAAACTTTGAGTATAGAGATATTTTATTATATTGAAAAAAATACGGGTATTTGTCTTATCCTCAAACACACAGGCATGCACACATGTGCACGTACACACACACACACACACACACACACACAAACACACACACACCTTCCTTTAATACACATCGTAGACCTGGCAAGGCTGAAGGCCTAGACACAACCTCTACACCTTTTCTCTTACATGCCTTCTCTTCCCACATTCTCCTTTGTTAAGTCTGTTTTGGTGTCCCCTTGGACATTCCTACAATCAAAATCTGCTGTCTCAAATGTCATGCTAAATCAATTTTTACTAGGGTGTAAAGGACAAATAAAGTTGAATTTGCATTTGAATAGAGATCACTGCTTTACACTAAGTGAATCAGGCTTTGACCTGAAATTTTAGGCATCAGCAAACAGATGACAGGACAGCTAATTCAAAGGACCTGAGCCCCCTCCTCCTAGTATCCATGTGAAATGTGCATTCATTCATTTGACTACCTGCAATAGGTCTGTCCTCTATGAATAGACTATGTCTAAATTAATTTATGTCTGTGTACCATTTTGTTATTTACCTTGGGAAATTTGGTTTAGTTTGCCAGCCTTGGCTACGATCAGAAGGTACCAAGAAAGGAGACAAAGACAAATCTACATTGTCTTTTTGGTTATAAAAATGTATGATTGATTTAATACATGTGTATTACATGACATATATACATGATTAATGTTCTTGACATGTTTGATACATTAAATAAGTACTAGCAAAGCTTACTAAATTTTTGTGTTTCATCATGTCTGAAGTTTGAAACCTCTAATCTGGTCCTCTGACAGATAAACTATAGAATTAGATGGAGAAGTTAGAATGTAATTTCTCATTTGAGGGATGCCTCGCAAGGATTAGAAATGTGTGCCAATAAATAACTACTTCAAAATTGTGCAATGGATGCTAATATGACACTCCACATACAACTCCTATCTTCCTGGTTTCTCATGCTCTCAACATTTCCTGTTCATTCGTTTTTACAATTGTTATTTTGAAAGTTGGTGGAGGAGAGAGTCAGTCGAATAGTAGATAAAGGACTTTGCTATGGACATACGGATTTTAGTTGGCTTTTAAAAAAGCGACACATCTAACTGCTGGTTGGATTCTGGGGTCTGGCTTCAATGGGGAGTGGCTGTCAAAGAAGAATAGAGATTCCTCAGAGTTTAAGTAGGAGTTGAAGCTAAGCTGCCTGGATAGAAAGCACACAGATTAAAGGAAAAGTCAGAGAAGAACCCTAGAAACATACTCTCTATCACTTACTAAGTTGAGAGAAGCAGAACACATGAGCACGGAATACTAAGCAAGAAAGAGCTCAACGTCCTTGTTTCATGGAGAGCAAAGCAGAGATTCATTTCCGAAGAAATTTCAGGTGGTAGAAGCTTTTTCTGGTAAGACAAGGACTGAAGAGTCCAGGGGATTTTTATCAACGTCATTTTACAAGTGGTTTTAGAGGTGGGTTAGAACAAGAGCCATATGTCAGAAATGAAAGACAGAAATGGAGGTGGGAGTGCAGGTCTGAGATCTGCTGAGCAACAGGAGGAATTGGCTTCATAGCCTGAATAATACAGTCTCTATTCATAATGTGTAGACTCTGTGCAGCACGTTGAGGCTGAAAGGTCAACAGCCCGTATCTCATCTCCTAAATTCTGCTTTCTTTAACACTGAAAGTGCAGCAGGTAATATAGAACAATGGCCCAAGGACAGAAGCCAAACATATTTGATGAATGATGTCCAGGCCCTGCCAGCAAGCAGAGCTGTCCCAGTTTTCTGCTGAGGTCAGGATATGCGATATGAATGGACAGCATCAAAAGGGAAGCCATAGTAGTTTAAATGATAAGGGGGAGCAGTAACCAAAAGACTATATGAAAAACAGAAAATTGGCAGGTCTCTGCTGAAACCTCCCCGTGGAGATAGATCATAAAGAAGAGGAATCTCTTAGAGATGAAGCAGAAAGGTTAGAAGCAAGAGAATTAGAACAGGGCAGCCTAGAAGAAAAGAGAAGCATTGTTACTTTTCTTATATTTTTGTGACAAAATACCAGGTGCAAGTAACTTAAGAGAGGAAGGATTTCTTCGGAGGAGATAGAGACCACAGCAGCAGAGACAATAGTTGGTTCCATGGTGGTAGGGAGTGTATATCTGGGACGTTTCACCTTGTAACATTTTGGGGCTGTAGAGAGCAGGTTGTAGACAGGAAGTAGGCCTACACTTTTAAAAGCCCAGTGAAATGTAAAGTGAGTAAGTAAAAAATTAAGTTAAATTAAAAAAAAAATTAAAAAAACCCAACCAACCAACCAACCAAACAGACAAAAAAGCCAAGAAGTTCAATCCCTGTCCCAGGTGACCTAAATATTCTAACAAGCTTCAATGTACCTCCTTAAAGTTTGATTTTTAATGAGATGGTGGCTGCCAACCTGAGAAAGATTGTTCCAGAAAAATAAAAAGGAGTGGCTAATTGTTCGTGAATCAGAACATAGAGTGGTGTGTTGGTGGGTGCCAAGGACTCTGACACACTAGGAATCCACTGTGTATTTTTCTGAGATTACAAAATAAATGAGGGAGAGAGATCACAATTCCAGTGTATCTGAGTCAAAATCAGCTTTCCTGTTCCTTTGGGTTGTTTGTGGGTAGAGCCCTTGCTTACTGAGGGAGAAGAGGCCTTCTTTATCTTTAAGATAAAGTAATTTAGGAAGTAAAACCATTTGTCCTTTGTATTATAGAACTTGAGTCTGAGGCAGATCAAGGCAGTGCTAGATACAAGGGAAGCCAGACAGTGCGGAGGATCGGGATGAGGTGCAGTTGGAAAGGAAGGGAAGGGACAGTTTCTCTTTTGAGACAGAACCTGAAGGAAAAATGATTTGGGAAAACTCTTGGCTGTTTCCAAGCTGTGAAGAGTGTATGGCTTCACAAACTTGTTGGGAAACAGATGTTTGGAAGGACTTTTGTTCCTTGTGACTCTGTTTTCTTCTCAGCCCATCTGATACCATAATATGTGCTAGGCATGGTTTGTTTGTTTGTTCATTTGCCGAGTGTTTGTTGAAGCTTTTGGCAAGTTTGGAGGTTTCCTGTGGATCTTCTTACTGCTTGAAAGAGAAAGCCATAGAGCATTCATACACATGCTCCTTCTGCTATTGTTCTCCAGATAGTCTTCCTTATCTGCAAAGATTACAGCACGGTGACTCACCACTGGAGCCTTGGAGCCCCTGAAACAGCTTTGGCGGAGATTAAGCTAATTGGGAGTGCAAAGTGCAGGATATATATTGACAATTTAATACCAAATTTTTCATAGGATTGCTCAAAAATCTTTATATTGATTATATATGACAGTGGTAATAGTTTTGGATATATTTGCTTAAATAAGATAATTTTTATGTTTGTTTTCAAGCTAAAACATCTTGGGTTATTTAAGGTCCTACGTTATATTTATATTGGACATTGCTGTGACAGACCCAAGATGTTGCATAATTCACTTTCATGGCTAGCTAAAATACATTTATTAAATGTCTCCACAATTTAATTTTGAAAACCTAGTGTGGGGTATTTAGGAGCCACCTTGGTTTGTGCAGATCATATGTTTTATGTTCTATCAAAGAATGATTTAAATTTTTTATTACAATTATTTATTTTGTACATATGTGGGGGTGGGGTGGAGGTTGAGTGTGCCATAGTGCCTGTGTGACAGTCAAAGGACAATTCATAAGAGTTGGTTCTCTCCTTCTACTGTTGGGTTCCAGACATGGAATTCAGATTATTAGCCTTGACAGCAAATGTCTGCAATGCTATATTTCTAGCCCTCAAAAAATGGCTTTAAGAGTATTAAGGTTATAACATTTTTATCAGATAACACCAAAGTGACTCTTGAACAGTGAGAAGAGAGTAGGCTTTGGCAATCCCTAAGCAAAGTGCTGATTGATAATGTCAGAGACCATTTAGTGAGGTCCTGCTGTAGGCTAAGCTGACTTGGATATATTCAAAAGCAAAAAACAAACAAACAAACAAACAAACAAACAAAAAACAAAACAAACAAACAAAAAAACCAAACAAACCCAAATCCAGAACCATTTCTAATCTGAGTTTCCTTCACCCTCTCTGAAGCCCAATAACAGTCCACCTATCACCATATGCTTCTGTTGCTACTAATTCCATTTCTGGTGTTTTAAGAAACAAGAGCCTGTTAGACTTGGACTTGTGGTTTTAAGGTTCAAAACTTTCCAGCTGGGCTTTGAGACAAACTTTCCGAGATGTATTGTTAAGGTCACATGATTAATAAGCTCTCAGTGTTTGACTCCCATCCATCACCCTCCCTCTTCCTACAACGATATGCCAGGTCAATATTTTTCCCTTCACATAATTGCTTTGTGAGCTAAATGACCTTGAGAGATGTAGCTCTCAAATTGAATCTTACTCCCTCCTTCTCTCTCCGTTAACCTTTCTTGTTCTTGTTCTTCTTTCCTCCCTCCATACCTCCCTCCCTCTCATCTCTACCTCTATATTCCCCCCTCCTCTCCTCCTCTGCTTGTCTGCTTTTGTATAAAGTTAATATTACAACTTACTCTTGCTTGTTTCTGTCATTCAAGTTCATCTTCCTCAGTTGTTTCTGAGGAAGTTGTTCTTTCTCAGTTGTCTCTCCCTCTTTCTCTCAGTGCTTCCATTTTTCTCTAATGGATGAATTTTATGACCTCCCATTTGGCCCCAACTCTCTCCAGGTTTCCCAAAAATGTAGGCAGAGTATATCTGAGAGGTATACACGCTATTTCTTCCAAATATTTTTAAGCAAATCAAATACACATCAGAGCAAGAAAGAAATGTGAAGTAAACAAAAGACTCATCAAACATTTTCTTTTATTTCATAGTTAATCTGAATTATTTAGAATGGCTTCCAGAAGAATATATATATATATATATATATATATATATATATGTGTGTGTGTGTGTGTGTGTGTGTGTGTGTGTGTGTGTGTATTCATGAATGCCATAGCCTATTGAGACTAGTGCATTTTCCATATCATGGCATTTTTCAATATTTAGTTGAATGTCTTAATAGATAATACTTTTATTACTCCCCTCTTTCATTTAGGAGGCATAGAAAAATATTAAAAAATATATTCATTGTTAGATTTGTGTCATACTCCAGACATACCTCAGAATTTGTATGGAATTGTGTCACTGCATAGTACAAAATCAGCCACTTTATAAACCACCTTCATTTACAGCTTACAGTTGCATGAATTCATTTGTTGAGTGGTATTTATCTTTTTAAAAGCGACAGTTCCATGGGTTTGTATACAAAGAAGTGAGAATTTTATAAATATCTTCACACACACACACACACACACACACACACACACACACACACGTATTTTCTAGCCTGTGAGCTGTGAAATATGGGGCACTCATTAGCTGCATTGAGAGTTCCCTGTTACCACTCCAGCTGTTGACTATTTTGTTCAGAAGCAGGCACTGGCGGTAAACAGAAAAAATGCTCATTTAGCTGGAGCCTTCCAGGTGAGACTTTCTTTGAGGTTGATTTGAACATTTGCCTATAATGAGGAAAAGGGATGCATTATTCAAATCAGGAGGAAAAAAAAAACACTACAAGAATTTCCCCAAATTGTTCAGTGTTTTGTCAAATAAAATAAATACTACTATTTAGAGGAAATTTCCATTACACTAATTAACTTTAAAAGCCATTAGCTAACATGTTTTTATTTTTTAATGATAGATCCTAGGAAATCCCATACCTCATTGTTTACAGACACTTCTTTTTTGTGCGTTGGTGAATATTTTACTCATGACCAAGCAAAGATGTCTCTTCCAATTATAGTCATTATATAATCTTGTTTTAAAAATTTCAAATGTATCTTAAATTATCATAAAACAGTTGTCTATATTCTACTGACCTCTTGGGGCCTTCTTTTGGATGCTATTTTCATGTGAAGTGCTCTGTTATAGTTAAGAAAGTTTCTTTTCCAAATGCAGCTAACCTGAGCTTAAAGTCCAAATGGGATACTTAAGGACAGGGTCACCTTAGCAGGTGGCCTAACACCTCTTAGTATGCCATTTGTTAGCCAGGCCCAGAATCCCAGAAAATGGATTGATGGAATTATCTTAATCAACTGGGTCCTTCATTGATCAGTTTACTAAAAAACAAAGGCTCAGCTCAGTAAATGTGGAGCAATATGATTAGGTTTTTTTTCTTTGTATTTTCTACTTTTCCAGCACTAAATGCATATTACTCCTTTTGTCAGTGAAATAAAGATGACAGAAAATATATTCAGAGTGGGCAAAGAGAAATGGGGATTTTGGAAAGCAAAATGAAATAGTTCAACAGTTGGGGCTGGAAAATGGACTCATTGGTTAAGAGTCTGTACTGCTCTTACAGAGCACATAAACTCTGTTCACAGCATCTTGGTCAGAGGACTCACAGCTGCCTTTTACTCCAGTTCTAGAGTACCCTTCAGTGCTCATGGGATCAGTGGACACCAGCACACTCAAGCACATGTCTGTGCACATAAGTATGCACGCACACACACACACACACACACAGCAAGAGAGAGAGAGAGAGAGAAAGAGAGAGAGAGAGAGACAGACAGAGAGACAGACAGAGACAGAGTCAGAGACAGAGACTGATCTTTTAAAAATGGGTTTTTAGTAAAAGGTTCAAGAACATCCTCCTGGAAACGCTGTTCCAGGCTGCATCTATTTAAGGCCCCCACCTTCCTGCACTAACTGAGCCTCTGGAAACAAACTCTGCCATCCTCTGGCACATGTCTAAGTTTTTCTCTTGCATAGCCAAGAAGTGCAAGAAGCATGTTGCGAGATTTTCCATTTGATTGTCTCACATGAGGGTACCAGTGTTTTCCGACTGGAAACAGCATGTTACTACACTTTGGCAATAATGCATTAAATACAGATGGGTTTGTTTTTTAGCCAAATATGTATCATACAGCCAACAGCTGTTTAGATGGTGCCAACGGTCTGTTTAGTACACAGAGAGTCTGTGAGCTTCTTTTCTGCTCAAGAAAATCAAATGGATCTGTGTAAAATCCCCGCTGGGCTGCTCAGCCCACTGCAAACCAGGAAACAGAAACTACCAGCACACTGCTTACAGGTTTTGTTATTTGCAAGAATTATAAATTTTAATGCCTAATTTTTTATGACTAGGATTACCATACAACTCTAGGCCATTGTTATATTCTCAGCAATCATGAAATTAATGATAATACTTAGTAGACTGCCCTGTGTTCTTTGAAGGCACTTTCAAGCAGAAGCCTGCGAACAAAGGGCTTCACAGGGTCCACCAACCCTAAGGTTCTGAGAGACCAAGAACATCACGTGCACCACTGAGTATCCCTTAGGATGTACTTTAGTTCCTATCGAAGGCATTTAAAATGCCAACTGAAAAGTCAAGTATAATGTCTGAAAATAAAAACAATTAAGAATCTAGCCCATGAAAATCATGATGCATTGAGCCAAACAGTAACGGACTATAGATCAATAACACATAGTGTGAAACAATTTTGTTGGTGTGAAGGTCTCCTTCTGTGACTCACTTTTGTAACTATTGCTTTAGTATTGAGGCAAACAACAGGGAAGTGTCTTTCTTTATAATGAGTGTGTTAGGAATTCTGCCACCAAGTGGTGGCCAGGAAATAGAAGCACGTGAATGCTGAACTCAATGCTTTTTACCTTAAACTATTGTATTTACATTAATAATTATATCACTTCTGTTGAAGTAGGTAAAGCCAAATATCTTAATATTTTAATCAATCATCAAAAGTGATACATGTGAAATTAGTTTAAGGTTGCAAAGGAGAATTAACTTTATCATCTATGCAGGAATGTTCCATATTTTATGGACTTTAAGTTTTGAGAATCTGGGAAAAGGAACGTTTAAAAATAAAAAAAAATTAGACACGCAAAACAGATTACTAATATGAGTAATTATTACAAATTAGAAATCAACCATCAATTATTTCAGACTTAACGATCTTGTTCTCATTTTCAAAATCTCTTTAGAGATTTTTCCCTCTCCCAGTACTCACATAGAAATATTTTCTATTTGTAAATGGGGCTCTTTCTCCCTCCTAAGTCACTTGACTATGTGGGGAAAAAAAGAAAATAAAAATAAAGTCATTTCCAGGCATCACTGTCTTACTGGGTTCTTGGTGTCATATTTAAAGAATTGAAGAAAAACACAGAGATTTCAAAGGGGCAGGAAACATTATTTGTAAATACAGCCATGGTATCAGCTTAGAGGCACTGCATGTGAGAGACAGTCTCCATGAGGTAGAGCACTCCAGAGCCAAAGTTATTGTCATCTTCCTTGTTTAATGGTGGCTATGAGGATAAAAACTGATTTCAAAGAGGCTTAATATGTCTGTAGTGATTGACAGGTTCAGTTATGCACTTATCCCCTTCCTAGGACTCATCTGCTTTTAGTCGTAACCATGTCCAACCATGTATAAGCAGACGATGGTCATCATATTCCATTCTTTAAAATGGGATGCGCATGAAGTTGGTTGTAGGTAGGGCTCCTGGGTTGCTATGTTCAATGCAAAAAAGGAGTCTTTGCATATTTCATGCTAAGGAAAGCTCACATTACTAATTTCTCTTGATGATTGCTTGTCTCAGAAGCACATTAAATTCCTTAAAACCTACATACAAGTAATAGTATATGTATTCTAAGGGTTATATTTAGCATTATGTATGTATATACACATATACATGTAATAATGAGAGAGTCAAGAAAGGTAAATGATAATGCTTGAAGGGAAAAAACAGAAGGGAGAAATTGTGTAATTTTATGGCAATTTCAAAACTATGATTTCAAAAAATGAAACAAATTAGAAAATGTTGAAAGAGTAAAAAGTCCATTTCACATAGAGCACAGACACTTGAAGAAATAGTTTCTTTGGGACTGCAGTTGCTTCCTAGAGTGTGAATTCTGGTCACTTCCAGCCTTTCTTTGACTTCTTTCTAGAATGACTAGCCTATTATGTTAATCTTAGAGACTCGAGGTACATGCTAGGTCATCCAATTTGGTTCCTCCATTCCTTGTTCTCACATAAACCTATTACTTCTCCAGATTTTATAGCATATATATATATATATATATATATATATATATATATATATATAAATGTTATTGGTTATTTTATTTGTTTACATTTGAAATGTTATCCCCCTTCCAGGTTTCCCTTCCACAATCCCTCTATCCCATCCCCCATACCCACTGCTTCTATGAGGGTGATCCTCCACTCACCCACCCACTCCCACCTCACCTTATAGCTCATATTTATAAGCCACTGTTTTCCCTATGTTTCTGGAAACAGTGAGTCAGGACTGTTTAAACAGAGCTTTCTCAAACCATCGTTCCTGAGACTCTTATAAAGTCCATTCTCTTTTTGATTTCTGAGTTTTATTTGAACTCCAGCCATCTTATTCAAGTCAAAACCTCTTGGAAGCTTCTATTTTATTAGCGTCATAATAAAGCCATCCAAAGAAAAGTTTCTAGCACCTTTCTCTTCTTTCCTCCCTCCCTCCCTCCCTCCCTCCCTCCCTCCCTCCCTCCCTCCCTCCCTCCCTCCCTTCCTTCCTTCCTTCCTTCCTTCCCTCCCTCCCTCCCTCCTTCCTAATCACTTGTTTGTAGTCCTGGAATGGTGCTATACCAAGGACAGGCAACTGTCTACCCTACTTTCCCCACACAAGATACTTTTATTACTTTTGGCTGAGTTATATCATGGCCAGGACTGTTTATAGTAACCTCATATTTCACCTGGCTAAATGTCTCCCATCATTACTGCCTTGCCCCTGAGCTCTGGACTCTTTAGCATCTCTTCTCTGCCAGCTTCTCTGCTGTATTATCTCACTTTGCTCTCTACTCAGAGACCATTGCTTTTCTTCTCACACCAATAGCATGTCAATGGAATGACTCATTGTTACACACAGAACAAAGGGGGCTTTCTACAAAGTTTAAAAAATGGGGAGGTGGGGCTCAGAAGAAAAGGGAGCAAGATTAAAAACAAACAAAATCCACCAAAGAACAAAATAGTCCAGAGCTTTCTGGAAAAATCTACCTTTGTTTCTCCCTGATTAGTGTGTTTTCCTTCTGAAGAAGACAAAATATTTTGTAGTTTAAACAAGGTTTTTTCATACATAGTTTTAGCAAACATTCTCAACTCTGATCCATGTTATAGTTCAACCACATGCTACAGTAAACATTTAAAATCTCCCAGTGGAAGAAATCTATGGGCTTGTGAAATCACTAATTAGATCCTCCCTCCTCCTTCTCTTTCTTCCTGCCCTTCCCAGGCTGTTTTAAAGATCCTCTTGGGATCATATCAAGACAGCACTCCTAAGCTATATGTGAACCAAATTCACAGATTTGGAGTTGCAGTTTACTGGAGGGGCTCCAGTGTAAACAGAAAAGAGCTTCTAAGACACAAGCCCAGAAGGCAGGGCTCTTCCTGACTGTGATCAACACAGAGATTTCTCTGAGGAACAAGGGAGGGGAGAAGCAGCTACACAATCACTCGCGCACGCGCGTGCACACACACACACACACACACACACACACACACACACAGACACACACACACACAACTGTTTTCTATTTACAACTGATATTGAATATTTGAATTTTCTAAAAAAAGGAATTAATGAGAAAGCTAATAAATTTCCAAATCTTCTTCCCTCACATAAAGGCAAGGTTAGCAAAGGCAATTTGCATGTAAATCAACATTTACCTGACACGTGCACTTTTCGAGGCTTGAATAAACAGTGACATGAAAAAGATGAAAGACATAGGACGCGTGGAAAAATCTTTAAAAGGCAATTGGCAGATACGCGCTATAAATATTTATAAGCAAAGCAATGTCCTTTCTGTTTTCCTGCCGCTGCGATTCCTGCTTCTTCTCTGTCCTCCTCCCCTTTCTCGTTAGCTCTGGCTCTCTTTATGCTAAGACCCAGACCACATCCTGATGGCAAAGGAGCACAGAGGAAGGCGCCTTAGCAAAGACATTTTTTTTTCTTTTATAAGCCTCTTTTTGAAGCTGTAGAAAAAGTCTGAGGCCCAGCTGACTGCCTGGAACACTGGAAAGGAGACAAGAACATAAATTAAAAGAGGAGCGAGCATCAGGTTGTCTTCCTTGCTCTCCCACCACCTTTTAAATCAGGCCCACGATGTCCAATGTCCTTGTTGCTGATGCTGCTACACTAAAGCGCTCTGCTTCCATGCCCTGTGGGAAGACCTGGCTGGGGAGTGGGAATTCGGACATGTGACCAAAGGCTTTAAGGACTAATAGTCTTTCCAATATTTGAAGTGAGAGTAAAAGTAAAACTTAAAATGATCTCTTTGCCTCTGTGCTATGTAAAAGCTCCCTCTAAAAGAACTTCTGGTTGTTGTCCAACGAAGACCTTTAGTGTCCCATTGAAATTATATAAGCCCCACCCAGATCTGGCCCGCTCTTGCAAAGAAAACTTTCAAAACGTTATTTTGTCTCTAGCTATGACATTTATATCTCGTTTTTCCCTCCCTGAACTAACTTAAATATAACCTTCTTTGTCATCAGTTACCTGTCCTTTATTTTTTTCAAAAAAAAAATCTGTTTCAAATCTTTTCTTACCAAATTCATTAATGGAACAAAGTCCCTATGGAAGAAGATGCCAGCCTGGTACAGACATATCTTGTCAGTCCCCAAAAATTGACTTTAGATCAAGCACATTTTTCTGTATGTTGTGATTAAACTTCCTTCCCTACAAATTTAAGAATGCATCCATATCTGAGTTGGATGTGTAATGCCTACCTGTAATGCCATCAGGCAGGCTGAGTCACAAAGAATACACATTACAAATCTGGGATCCATTGAGAGGATTGGAGAGAAGTATCGATTACAGAACAACAACTCCTTTTACAAACTTTCATTTTGGTTTGACTGGTTGATGGGTTGGTTGTAGTCAGGTTCTCAGTATACATCCCTGCCTGGTCTCAAACCGATGCAAGCCCCAGCTGCGTGAATCCTGGCATTACTAGCATAGACAACGTGCCTTAACATTTCATTTACTTCTAACTTCCTATAACGTTTTTTAAAAGCCAGTGAAACTGAAACACATTGTGAATGAAACATTTGAGGCATCTCTGGAGATTCCTGGAAGGACCCTGAAGTCTACAATTAAGCAGAGAAATCCCTGGCCTACAAGTTATAGCAGAACTGATTTAAGCAGATCAAGGCAGACCTTTCCCTCAGCGCTTGTTATAATGAAGGGCCAGGTATACAAATAATCTTGACTGTACTGATTTGACACAACATCTCCTACTTTCAAAACAGACTTCAATGCCTCTTGGAACTGGTCAGCTGCTATTTGCATAATTAAGTTCCACTGTTCCTGTCAAAGTGGCCCTTATCTGGCCTACACAAATCTCATAGGACCTGTGTTGATCTCATTTGGAAAAACAACTTATACTGAATTTTAGTGTATTTTAATGATGTATTTACAAGGGACTCTCTCTTCTTACCTAGGCTTAAGTACACATTGCAGCCCGAGAGTCCATTTCAGTTGCTTCTGTGTGTTTGCCTTTCATATCTCTATAAGGATTAAAATAAACATTCTTGATTAAATGCTAACTTATTTTAGGCATTTACTGTGGGTGTATCAGACGTCCCCATTATGGTTTGTATGTGAACAGTATTTAATGTGGAAATTACTTTTTAAAATTTGACAAGGAGATGGAATAACTCATTCCAACATTTCTGCAGGTCTCACCTCCAGAAAAGCTTATTACTGAATCAAGAATGGGAAATTATATGTTCAAAATTCTAAGCTGCCAAAAATACAGGGTTACACTTTGGAATACTAAAAGATTTTACTTACTTCATAAAATATTGCATAATTTATAAAATGTAAATTAAAGTCCAATTGAAAGTGGCATTGTATGAGGATGCGATTGAGTAACTCTAATAGATTTCCTACCACTTGGCTGTGTCACTGGACACGTGAACAATAAGAAGTGTCACCAGCTGCTGAGTCTTTCCTTTTTCAACAAACTTTAATTTGTTTCTTTTGTACTTCTTTTAAAGCCATGGTTTGCACTCAACTGGGTTTATTTAGTTTGGCTATGGATTCCTTGACTCAGGTGATAGGAAAACAGGCCAGTTAACAAGCCTCATTCCACAAGCCAACCATGTTTGCCAGGCTTTCATCTCTGTGTCCTATTGCAGACTCTCTTTTTGCCCTACTCCAGCTGTCACCTAGCTCCTGCCTATTTCAGACTGCCACCATCACCCATCAATGGGACTACAGTCCTTGTTTCTAGTTTTTTCCTCAGTCAAGCTATTGCTCACACTTTAGAATGGGAATCTCAAAATTAATTTGATCATATTGCTTTTGTTTTCCTAAAGCCATCAGAGGAAACTCCTCTTTCTCTTTATCCTAGGGTTTGAAACCCTAATGTATAGTAGATCACACAGGTGTGAGACCAGCCTGGTCTACAGAATGAGTTCCAGGACATCCAGGGTTACACAGAGAAACCCTGTCTCAAAAAACCAAACCAACCAACCAACCAAAAAACAAACAAAAAAACAAAACACACAAGGGCACACACACACACACACACACACACACACACACGCACACACACGTCTCTTAAGTGTACCTCCTAGTTATCTGTGCAGTGATTACTTTTCCCTTCAAGAGGAGGAATCTGTTTCTCTTTCTCTTGGATCTGAGGGAATATGAGGGAAGCTCTGACCAAGACAAAAGATGTAAAGATGTCAGATTTCTGATCTTAGGTATCAGGAGTCTTGGTTTTGTTTACATCATCTTAGATTTATTCCCTAAGAAGGCTTTAAACAGAAGTCTAATTGAGCATTGGGAGATAGAGGCTACTGGGCAGTGGTGGCACATGGTTTTACTTTTAGAACTCAGGAGGCAGAAGTAGTCAGATGTTTGTGAGTTTGTGACCAGCTGGTTTGCACAGAGAGTTCCAGAACATCCAAGGCTACACAGAGAAACCCTTAATAGGAAAAGAAAGAGAGAAAGAAGAAAGAAAGAAAGAAAGAAAGAAAGAAAGAAAGAAAGAAAGAAAGAAAGAAAGAAAGAAAGAAAGAAAGAAAGAGGGAGAGGGAGAGGGAAAGAGAGAGAGAGAGAGAGAGAGAGAGAGAGAGAGAGAGAGAGAGAGAGAAAGAGAGAGAGAGAGAGAGACCTGGAGGCCATGCAGGACAGAGGTAGGCTCAGCTAGACCTTCACACATCAACCAGCATGCAGAGCAGCAACTACGTTAAATTGTATAAACCATATCCTATGCCTACCCTGACTTTAAATATGAGGAAAAAAAAGTTTAAGTAGCAAAGAACCATCTCAGGACAGATGTCAAATATTAAATACTGGAGGGAAGATTCTAAATATTCTATGTTTTAATCATATTTATCTGTATCTAGAGTATGTGTTTCATCTCTCAATCTCCCCACATTGTTTAATCTTTACTGACTAAAACATATCTGTTGGTGAGACTTGGCTATCAATATGCCCTCTCCATTGCAGGCCTAAGTAGTCATATTAATGGTAGGAATCCTTGTTGAATTTACAAAGTGAACTCTATTCTTTCCTGCATAATTTTTTTAGTTCCTCACAGAATGGCTAGAATATATATATATATTTGTGTGTGTGTGTGTGTGTGTGTGAAGATCATGGGTTTAGAGTAAAATAATGCTACTAATTTCTTTTGTTGTGTAACCAACAAAATCATCATTTTTAATGAAAATTTGTTTAAACGTGGTTTTTTTTTTGTTGTCAGTCTTAAAACTTAGTAAAGATTTTATATAATCTCTCTTTACTTAATTTTCACTAATTTGACCTATTTTTCCAGGCTGCCAAAATATTTTTTGAATATTATAAGATGGCTTTCTCTTCCAATTCCTTGTCATCTCTGAATATCACTCTCTTTTCTGAACACTTTACTAAACATTAGTCAGAATAACCATAATATGAACAACACATGAGTCCTGGACTGCTCCTCTTAGTAGGAGCATATTTTGATACTGTGACTGATCATTACAGGATGTATACTTGAGAAAAGAACAATGGATTTAAATTGAGTTTAATAGGGTTTTTAAAAACTTAATTTAAATAAAACATGGTATTGGGTGAATTGTGAGGTGGGATAAATCTAGAAGTTGAGAAGAGTTGAGTATGATCAAAGTATACTGCTCATAAATCTCAAATAAGGGTTTGCAATCCCATAGGAAGAACAACAAATCTACCAGCCAGACCCCCCAAAGATCTCAGAGACTAAACTACCAACCAAAGAGTATTCATGGGGGACCCATGGCTCCAGCTACATATGTAGCAGAGGATGGCCTTGTCAGACATCAATGGGAGGCGAGGCCCTTGGTCCTGTGGAGGCTCGATGACTGAGGGTAGGAGAGTGCTAGGTCACTGAGGCAGGGGTGGGGGGATAAGTGGGGGACCATCCTCATATAGGCAAGGGGAGAGGATAGGGGATTTGTGAATAGAAAACTGGGAAGGGGTATAACATTTGAAATACAAATAAATAAAACAACTAATAAAAAAATGAAAGAATATATTTTCAACACAAAACATCTCATAGTGTTTTAAGCAAGTTTAGGAAAAGTTGTAATTTGTGTTAGGCTTCAATCATAGACATCTTTGGGCACATGTGACCTAAGAACCCCAAAGTAGACAAAACGGGAAAAGCTCTAAGGCATACATACATCACTAAGATTTTCTGTTCAAAATATGTTTCCTTTCTGTCTTCTCAATTTTGTTCACATACTGAATTTTTCAAATGAATAGCTATCTTTTAAACTTAATTTCTCCATAGCAAACAGCTTTATAGAACATGATTGTCATAATAAAAAAAAAAGCAAAAGTATTATGGTGTGAAAATACAGAGATAATGAAATTTAATTGGCTATAACAAGAGTGAAACACTGTTTCATTAGTGTTTCATATTTGTATGGCCCTCAGAAACACAAATTATGTCCTGGAGCACATATGGAGAATTTCCATATACTGTATTTAGACTTACCCAGTTCAGCACCACCCCTACTGTGTAAGTTGTGGACATTTTTGTGTACACCATGAGTCCTAACTCTTATTTCTTCAATTTTTCTGATATGCTTTTAAAGTTTGATAAGTCTCTCTCTGGTTTAGAGCCAATATGTTTGTTGTCTCACAAGTTTCGCTTGCATCTGTTCTGGATGTCACAAGTAATAAGAGGAGCTTTCATTTGGTCAGATTTATTATGCGGCAGGCAATTTATGTTGCTTGCCCTCAGTTAACTCTCCAGCAGCCTGTGGGGTGGGGATTGAGACTAAGAAAGGCAGGCACATTTTCCCAGAGCTAATACATCCCACATCTCAAGGCTGGTTTCAACTGTGATGTAGCTCAGTCCACAAGGCAGGCCTTTTCCAGACCTCCCCCATATAAGAAGATGGATCCTTTCTTCATAATTTTTCTTTGAGGTTGGAGAAAATAATAATTCCCAGTGGATGGGAAGTAACTCTGATCAAGACTCCACCAGCTCTCGCTGAGTTAAGGTTTTCTTACAAGTTGCATTTCCATCATGGGTAGTCAAATCCCAGACTCTAAACAGCACTTATTTTGTTTTAGACACATTCCTTACTGTTTTGTCTGCAGTGTGGTCAGATACATATCGCACAAACTGTATTTTCTCTTATTTTATTCTTCAAATCCACTTTTTAAGTTACTTTACACATCTGCTCGTTTTATTGGCCAAAAGTACTAGATTATCCCATCTCTAATAGGCGAAATGGAGATCAAAATAGAAAATCTGATATGACTCTCCTGCTTAAAAATCCTATCTCATAGCTTTGTATTGATCTTAACATTTCATCTATGATTTTTAAACACTTGGCAATACTAGAGTAGTTTCTATGACTCTTCAGCTTTGTTATGCTTTCTCCTTGATCACATCCTTCCTTCAAAGTAAGCTTCAGGGATGAGTGAATTTGCTGTTGTCTGCATTACAGCTTCCCATGTGCAATTCTATGGAATGAGGTAATGCTGCCAATACCCTAGTTCCAGGCTAGTGGATTGGGGATTGAACTCCGCAGATGGCTTCTACTTGGAGACTAAAGGTATATCAGCCTTCTGGCAGGAGTCATCTAGCAGCTAGCCAGTGGCTGAGGCTATTTTTAAAATTATACTGCACATCTAAAACTCCCACTGCAATCCAGAAAATCCTTTCCTCAAGGACTTGGTGCATTTCTCAGGCCTGCATCTTTGCTCTGGTGAATCCTGATTATTCCCCATTTCCTTTCCTTGACAGTGATTGCTAAACACTGTCATCATTCTGTTAGTGTAGTCTCATGCTCTCTGGTACTCCTTATTACTCTCTTCTATTGATGGGTGGCAAGAGAATCATTGACATATGACCCAAGTCATGAAAAAGGTAGACATGTAGAAGTCTAGACATTAACAGAACACACAGTCTTGTTTGATTAAGGAAGTAACTATTTCTCAAGAATGCCAAAAAAAAGTATGCATTCATTATGTTACATGGATGTCACCAAGACAAAAAATTTGAAAATATTTTAATTGACATATATTAATTGGATTAAAAAGTAGATTTCATTTTGACATTTTGTGCATAACATAATGTATTTGCATCTTATTTCCCTCTTCTGAACCTCTGTTGCCTCCTTCCCCTCTGACTGGTCTTCCTCCTCTTCTCCAAGAGTGACTTTCCAATAATGGATGAAGTGTCATATTTCTGAGAAGAATCTATCAAGGAAAAACTATTCAGAATTTCACTTATGCCACAATATTTTAGAACAGTAAATTTCCTAGCACATAAATTCACCTAAAACGCATATGATAATTTTTTAAAATTCGTATGGCTTCTGGAACTTGTAAATATTTTAAAATACAACCGCTAATTTCAAATAAATCCAGAAGAGTCTAGTAACAAGAGGAATTTTGAATTTAAAAAAAACCAAAATCTTGTTTATGTTAAAGGAAAATTTCAAACATGCAGCTGAACCAGAGTAGCATAATCCATTATCATGCACCTACTGGCTATCTTAAATAAAATTAACACCCTGACACTCTTGCTACTTGTGTGTCTTTTCTATGGTATTTTCATTTAGAGATTATATTAATTATTCTATTATTATTTTTTATTATATATTATACATATAGAGCATTGTGTTTTTATATAATTATCATATTAAATATTTATATGCATTATTATATGAAGTTATATAATTTTGTAGAAAAAACATTGTGGGTGTAGTAGCATAGGCTTTAATCCCAGCATTTGGGAGAGGCAGAGAGATCTCTAGTTAGTGAGCTCATTTTGCTCACTTCCATTGCCTGTCCATTTAATGACAATGGAAAGTCACCTTGAGAGAAGAGGACGAAGACCAGTTAGAGGAGGGAGGGATCAGCGGAGGGTCAGAAGAATGAAATATGATGGAAATACATCATATTACACAAATGTCAAAATGAGATACATGTACCTTATCTACATAGTGAGTCCCAAGAGAACAGACTATGTAGAGTCCCTGCTTCATAAAGCAAACACACACACACACACACACACACACATACACACACACCATCATCATCATCATCATCAAAAAAAAAAACAAAACCATAAAATTTAATTCAGAAGAACTTTAGAATGTGTATCAGACAGTGTGAACAATGTCATTTTGTTATACCAGCATCATTTACAATAATCCTGTAACTGTAGACATTGCTTAATATGTGGTCATTGTTACCTTTTTCTCAATATTTCACATTTCTATTTAAAACTTATTTTGTTTTATGTGTATGACTGTTTTGCATGCATATATACCTGGCCATCACATTAATGACTGATGCCCAAATAATGCAGGAAGGGGCAGCAGATTTTCTAGAACTGTAATTATAGACACTTGTAACTCCCCATTGGAGTGCTGGGAATCAAGCCTGGGTCCTCTGAAAGCACACCCAGTTCTCTTAACTACTGAGTCATCTCTCCTGCTCCCAAGTTCCTTGTTTCTATTGCACTATATGGATCAGATCTTGAGAATCTTCAATACTGTATTTAGGGTCTCTATTCATCTGTAATCATTCCATTTAAATCTTTCCATCTCATTTTTTGTTGAAGAAAATGAGACTCTTGTCTTAATAGAATTCTCACACCCTGGTTATGATTGCAATTTTAAAACCGTGTCTACTAGTATTTAACATTTCCATTGACCATATTTCTGGTGAACTGAAGATTATAGTTAGTATATAAATGATATTAAGCCCTAACTTGTTTTATGTATTCAGAATATTGTATTGATCTCTTTGCTTACTTATATAAGAATATATACTTGATGTTTTTCTTTTTTAATACACCAGTTCTAGAGACATAGGTGGTAGGGCAACCTACTTTGCATAAGACTGATCATTGGATTCAGAAGCTATCAGCTTTATCTGCCCATTTCAATGTTACCCATTAGTCAAATAGTTTTAGCCAATGCCTATAACATCATTTCATAGATCTCTTAAACCACTTCTTAGTACCTTATGAGGTTTAAGTACCAACTTTTGAAACTACTATGCAAAACTTTATACCTAAGAGTGGGACTGAAATTCTCACGCTAAGCACATACATTGCCAATCCTGCCAGATTTATCTTTTCTTTGGCTAAAACATATTGTATATTCCTATTCCACTGTCTTATCTTCTCCATACTCCTTATCTGTTTTTCTCCTCTGGGAACTTCATACAGTGTATACAATAAAATCTATGTCTACCTCATAGTCCCCAGCTTCCCTTGGGCATCCACTTCATGTCTACCTTCCAATGCCATGGTATGTAAAACAAATCAAAGAAGGCAAAACCTAAGTCCCATAAGTGCTGGCCATATGTGCATGGGTATGCACCGTAGCAATAACCACATCACCTAGGGAAGAATGCTTCTTTTTCCTCTGAAGCTAACAACTACCAATAGCTCCTTAATTAGGAGTAGAAGAGTGAGAAAGAACTTCTCAACACTGGAATTTTGTCTAGATTAATCTTCTTTAGGCCTTGGTCAGGTAGCCATAACCACTGTCAGTTCCAGAGTGTAACAACTGTGTCGTGTCCATGAGATACCATTTTGCCACACTCATTTCCATCATCCAGCTCTGAAATTCTTTCTACCACATTGTCTGTGATGTTCCTGAGCTGTGTGTTGATGGGAATGCCAGGGGGCAGGGGTGGTGTTCCATTTAGGGATGAACACTCAAGATCATAGATTTTTCAACACTTTGACCAATTCTGAGTCTCAGCATTACCACAAACTCTCAACTATAAGTCACAGTCCTTGCTCCAATACAGTGTTGGTAGAGGTTCTAGTGCAATCTCACAATTAGTAAGAGTATTTGCTCCCAAACCTGATGACCTAATAACTCGCCATATTCAGAACTCACATAGTAGAAGGAGAGAACCCACTCTAGTAGACTTCCTGCCTCTAACTTTGGGCTGTGGCATTCATATTCACATAAACACGTGCATGCATGCTCATGGGTGTGTGTGTGTGAGTGCGCACATGCTTGCACACACACACACACACACACACACACACACACACACACACATACACAGAACATAAATACAAAAACCAATTGGTGGATATAGGACTGTCTTACAAGGGGAACAGGGAGACAGAGTAAATTGCCAGTGCTTTCTGAGTCTCAGAGCATCACTAGTCCAGAAAGCTCTCTCGCAGGAAACCATTGATGACTTCTTTCTTTCTCAAGGAATTGATTCATAAGCATGTTTATTATTCTCATTTCATCTCCAAGGTTGGCTTTTGGGGAGGGAATCAATATCCTCTGTGCCGGTTAAACAACTGAATCCTGACAACTAGAGAAATAACGGAGTTGTTTAAATTAAACTGAGTTTTACCTTAGAGCAAAAGAAACTTGAACTACAAGTGCCACCAATATTAAGATTGCTCAGTGCTAGCTGAAAGAAGGAAGGTAGGTGGGAGCGGCACCTATGTGATTTTGAAGGCCACAGAAGAGAAGGAGAGGGTGGGGTTAGTGATTCATAAAAGCCTGCACATAGGAATGCTGTCATAACGGTTTAACTACAACTTAGTCTAAGAGACAGGTTGGTAATTGCCAATGCTTTTCATCCCAAATAAAGAATTGAGAGATGCTGGCACTATTACACAGAAATACAGAGGTGATGAAGTTTTCTAATCTGTTAATACACACTAAAGCAGTAATTTAAGAAAATTGATCTGGAGGTAAGGAGCAGAGGGCAAGGTAAAGAATAGCCAGAATGAACATCTAAGGAGTGCTGATGAAGGAAAGAGAAAGATCGACAAAACACACACACTCATACTCACACAGAGACACACAGACACACAAACCCACAGACTCATACTCATTCACCCAAAACACTCACACACACACACACAGACACACTCACATTCAAATATACTCATATACACACACATATTCACATAGACACACATTCACACAAACTCACACACAAACACAAACATACATACTCTCACACTCACACATTCACACACACACAGGCACGCTCACACTCGTACACACAGGCACAAGCAAGAACATGCACACACACACATAAACATGAACACCAGGAGAAAATTGAGATAATGAACTCTCTCTCTCTCTCTCTCTCTCTCTCTCTCTCACACACACACACACACACATGCGTGCATGCACACACACACACACACACACACACACACACACACACACACACACACACACACCCCACATTAAAAACAGAAAAGTTTGAACATACTAGGAGACAGTATAAACTTTGCAGAGAGAGATTCGCTCCCACTGCTTGCCGACTTGCTAGAGGAGGAAAACATTCCTTGGAGATCTTCTTGATCTTTATTGTACATTGCCAAACCTGATTGTCTTCCTAGACAAGAGTTTTAAATGAAAATGAGATCTAATAACACTGGGTTAATTGGCTTCTCATTCCTCACTGAACTTTGGAGAGGAGCTCACCTTTATCTCTCAAGGGCCACTGTAATCTGGTTTTATTTGTGTGTCCACTCCTAACTTAGGTTCCACAATCTGAAAAACCAAGTTGGAAATAATTCAAAGGCCACAACATTTTGAATGATAACATGATATCACATGTAGCAAACTCTGCACCTTGCTCTCATCACAATTGAGATTTTAAACTCAGAAGGGAGCCAGGTGCCATGGTCTATGCTTTTTAATTTCAGCATCCTGGAGACAGAAGTAGGCAGATCTCAATATTTGAGGCCAGCATGAACTACAAATTGAATTCCAGGATAACCAAGGGTACATAGAGAGAGCCTGTTTCAAGAAGAAAAACAAGCAAACAAACAAACAACCACGGAGGCCCTAAAATTATTGAACATAATTACATTTGAGTAATGTATAAAAATGCATATGAAACGTAAATGAATTCTTGTTCATTCTTGCATCCTACCTTGCCTTAAGACACCTTATTCTGTGCATATAAGTCTTTCAAAATCTAACCAATAACAGCAACAAATCTAAGATCCCAGACATTTCTGATCCAAGAATTTTGATAACAGATAGTCAATTTAGATTTATGCTGCCCTATCAAACTGCAGCCTCTGTGATGGAAGTGCTGGCTGGTTCTCCTGTAATTAAATTGTAATTATTTTGGACTGAGTGTGAGTGGGTAGTTAAATCAAGAGTATAAGCTTCTTTATGTTTCCATAATAGTAAATTGAATCTTCTGAAATCTGTAGAATGACTTTCAGGTATTTGCCTATAAAGAAGGTAAAAATCAAAACTAATCAGCAGTGTGAAGCTTGTGGCAGCGAGGCAGGGACATAAAGTTTCAGAAGAGTCCCTGTCTCTGCTGTCTGCCTTTCTCTCTAGGGCATCCAAGAACCTGTTCCCACCAGGCAGTTTTCCTCACTGACAGCTCTCAGGCCTCCCAGCCACATCTGTCCTTGGCTGTCATCTTGTCTGCAGCTTGTAGGATGCTTCCCCACCTCCCGCCCAAGGGCTTATATTTCTGCTCCAGCAATGGGTCAGAATAGCATCTCTCTCTCTCTCTCTCTCTCTCTCTCTCTCTCTCTCTCTCTCTCTCTCTCTCTCTCTCTCTCTGTGTGTGTGTGTGTGTGTGTGTGTCTTACTTTGTTTGCGATTGTGTTGTTGCTAATTTATACATTCCATCCCTGTCATGCTGAACTTCCTCTCTCTGCAACAGCTGTCAGAGTCCCCTGCCCCCCCTTCCCTCAAAGGAGACCATCAGAGCAAACAAAAAAACAAACAATGTAGGAAGAGAAATTTCAAAGAGTATTCAAAGAAACGTGTTACATCAAAGGCAGGAGAAAGGTCCCCCTGGAGCTCATTACTGTAGTCAGTGAGATAAGGAGAGGGAGATGCTCAATGGATCCCAGGAGATGGAGAAATCAGAAAGGGGGTGGGGGTGGGGAGCTCAAAAGAATTGCAGTTTACATATTTTTTTAAAAATCTCTGAGCTCTATATACATAGATATAGAAACAAACACCAGTTGGTCTATGTACTCACAATAGTTAACTTAGCTGATATCCTAATCATACCCCCTGACCATGGAGAAGACTCCACTCCAGAGAAAACAGGAGCAAGCAAAGGATGTAGGGACCACATTCTGCAGTATAGTGGCAGCCTAAGTAATGGGCTTCTGTGTCCCTTGGAACTACCCTGCAGGTAGGAGGACAACCAGGGGACATTGGCAGGAACTGCCAGGCTGTTCTCCCTCCTCAGTAGTTCACTGTTTGAGTAGCAAAATTTACAGCTGGGGCATGCATTTTAGGAAAAACTCTACTAGACATAAAAACCCGTTCTGATAACATATTCTTCTAACTTTCTGTTGAGCACCTCTCTACTACAACTACTTACCATATTTGTTCTTTTTCTTCCTTTCTCTACTTGTTTGTCATACTCATTAAATATTGACAACTATATTTGAGGAAAATGGTTTTTTTGTCATTTGTTTTATTTCTCTGAACTTCTCTCTCAAGGAATCAGCTATATAAATGAAAGATGCCAAGTAAAATTGTTTATGAACTTAGAGTATTTTTGATTGACAACTATTTTCAATTTTATTTTTCAATAGGTAGGAAAAATATTATATATATATACATATAATGTGCATGTGTTTTGAGTGTGTATATTACACACTTTGATAAGTTTGTAGTAGAATAATACCACTATGATTATAATACAAGATAGTTTCATCACACACACACACACACACACACACACACACACACACACACACATGCCTACAGACAGAGAGGCACACATGCAAACATACTTAAAATAGTTATTATGTACACACACAGAGTTGCTAAACCTGTGGCTTAGCTTTCATCTTTTAGGACTAATAATCATTGACATACTCCGTCCGCACAGTTCCTTTGCCTAGCATATTACCATCATAGAATGATACATTATGTGACCTTGGGTTTGGCTCCTTCAATTAGATTAATGCATTTATCCATGTCATGACACAGATCACTACTTTGTTAATCTTTATTACTGACTTACATTCCTTCAAACAAAAATAAAACACGTTACCCACCCATTTCATAGAGTCGAGAAAGTTTAGTCACATTCCCATTTGTAGGTAAATCAAGGCAAACCAATTTTTTAGATGTAAGTTTTTAGTTCAGTTGGATACATATCTTAATAGAGACCACTTGAATCAATGGTGTCATGATAAAAACTTTTTTCCTTGGTGTAAGCTATTCTCAGTTTCTTTCTTCAATAAGCCACATATGAAAAAGCTGGTATTTCCAATGACTATTTCACATTAAAATTTTATGTACATGATCATGATCCTATTTCCACCTGAAACTTCACGTTAAAAGTTACAATGAGTTGGGAAGGAGTTTAATTTTTTTCCAGTGGTTCTTTTGTTTTTGTTTGTTATTTTTGTCTGTTTCTTTTGTTTCTTTTTGTTTGATTGGATATTTTATTTGCATTGCAAATGTTCAAATTTTCCTCTTTCCATGTCTCCCCTTCAGAATCCCCCTATCCCATCATCCCTCCCCCTGGCTCTATGAGGTTGCTCCCCCACCGACCCACTCCTGTCTTCTGGCCATGGCATTCCCCTATGCTGGAGCATCGAATACCCTCAGGCCCAATGGCTGCTCCCCCCACTGATGTACAACAAGGCCATCCTCTGCCACATATGTGGCCAGAACCATGGGTTCCTCCACGTTTACTCTTTGGTTGGTGGTCCAGTCCCTGGGAGCTCTGGGGTAGTCTGGCCTGTTGACATTGTTGCTCACTCCATGGGACTGCAAACCCCCTCAGCTCCTTCAGCCTCTTCTCCAATTCCTCCATCGGGGACCCTGCACTCAGTACAATGGTTGGCTGTGGCATCCAACTCTGTATTTGTCAGGCTTTGACAGAGCCTTTCAGGAGACAACAATTATCAGGCTCCAGTCAGCAATAGCATCCAGCTTTGGTGACTGTATATGGGATGGATCCCCAAATGGTGCAGTCTCTGGATGGTCTTTCCTTCAGTCTCTGCTCCATGCTTTGTGTCCAATTTCCTCATGTGAGTATTTTGTTACCCATTCTAAGAAGCACTGAAGCATCTACACTTTGGTCCTCCTTCTTCTTGAGCTTCATATGGTATGTGAATTGTATCTTGAGTATTTTGAACTTTTGGGCTAATATCCACTTATCAGTGAATATATACCATGTTTGTTCCTTAACTCACTCAGGGTGATATTCTCAAGTTCCATCCATTTGCCTGCAGATTTCATGAAGTCGTTTTTAATAGCTGAGTAGTATTCCATTGTGCAAATGTACCACATTTTCTGTATCCATTCTCTGTTGGGGGACATTTGGCTTGTTTCCAACTTCTGGCTGTTATTAATAAGGCTGCTATGAACATAGTGGAGCATGTGTCCTTATTACCTATTGGAGCATCTTCTGGGTATATGCCCAGGAATGGTATAGCTGGGTCCTCAGGTAGTAATATGTCCAATTTTCTGAGGAACCGCCAGACTGATTTCCAGAGTGGTTGTACCAGCTTGCAATCCCACCAGCAATGGAGGAGTGTTCCTCTTTCTCCACATCCTCTCCAGTATCTGAACTTTTCATCTTAGCCATTCTGACTGGTGTGAGGAGAAATAGAGTTATTTGGTTTCTATAAAAATAATTTACATTATGTGTATGCATATTTTGTCTGCACATATATCTCTATACTATGTACTCATGCATGGATAGCATAGATGAAAGCCAGAAGGTGGGTTAGATGCTCTGAAACTGGAGTTACAGAGGATTGTGAACCACTGTGTGTGTGATGGGAATTGAACCTGGGTCCTCTTTAGGAACAGTCAGTGTTCTTAACCACTGAGTCATCTTCATCTCTCCAGTCATCCTCTTTGCTTTGATTAGCTACGTACATGGCTGTCTTATGGTAAAGGTGAGGGGGGAAGACAGAAATGTATCCCAGTCACAGGAGAGAATTTAGTATTTAAAGCTGACTTCAAGATCTGGGTGACCCAATTTCCCCAGACTATATAGTATGTTAGTTTATTTTTTTCATTCTTTTTTTGTTTGTTTTTCCTTTTTTATTGAAAAAGGAAGAAAAAACATTTTATGATAAAATTAAAGATTTACTTGGAAAATGTTTCTGACAAAATTGAAGAAGCATGTAGAAAAACACATTAAGATTGACAATTTTCATGGAAAATTAAAGAGTAAAATGGTAAACATAAAAAACATTGCTAAATTAATTGAAAAAGGAAGTAGAAACATTTTATAATAAAATTGAAGATCTACAAGGAAAATATTTCTGATAAAATTCAAAAAATATATAGAAAAACACATTAAAATTGACTATTTCATGGAAAATTATACAGATAAAATAGTAGGAATAAAAATATTCCCAAGTTGATTTAAAGTAGAATTATAACCATTTTCTGATAAAATTGAAGATTTGTTTTTTTAATGTCACCTTTGATTTGATGAGGCAAGAACATCTGAAGACTTTCTCACCTTTGTATCCATGTAGGAAGGGAGTTTATTTGGGTGCATTATATGAAAGGTTGACCCCAAATCAATGCTGTGAACATGGGCCATATTCCCCATCAATTCAGTGCATAGTCTGAAAAGCTCACTAACATCATTAGAAATTTAATTCCATTGAACCACTTTCACTTAAAGCGTTTCCATAAAGGTACACTTCAATGATTTCTGAGTCTATCAAAATAATTTATATTAAAGAACTATGATATCATATTAATTTAAAATGGAATATACATCGCAAATTAAATCTTACACCAACTCCCATTTCTGAGTATTTCAAGTTCTGTTTGTGTCATGTTGAGATAGGTCAAACTTTAAAATGTACCATCCATACAAACTCCCGATAAGACTATATAGCACAATTGTGATAAATTTGAACTCAAATCCTATGAGAGAACACTCCTCCAAGAGCTCTTAAAAAGAGTTTTAGGGTACTGAAAATCTAATGAAAATCCAATGAAAACCATGGATCTGTGCTTAAACAGAGAAGTTCATCTGTTTATCCATAAATCACATTTCCCATACAGTTTCCAAAAAGCGACAGAGGAGTTGTAGTCCATGTTCAAATTTCTTCATGATCCAGGTCCAGGTGAAGAACTCTTGGAAGGTTGCTCATGTGCACACATATAGTCTGATATTTGATTTAACAGCAGATGGGTGATACTTTCCCAGCACAATGAGAATGTGATTCTAACAGCTGACCAGGGCATATTTTCATATCTCTTGTAACAGACACAGTACAGAGAAATGATAGAAAGGCTTGTAGAGACTCTACATTTCATAGAGCATGACCAGTGCCCAAACTAATGTTTATAGAGGAGACTCAGTACACTTTGAAAGATAAGGAAGAAAAGGGGAAAAGAACTGCATGGAAGGAACAGGGGGAAAGAGATGTATATGATAGAAACAAAAAACATCTTCTAAAATTGGTCAGGGCATGGGTTGTGTTTATTTACGAAAATACTTTAAGAGAGAAAATTTTCCTGAGTACAAGCTGGTGTTGATTGAAAATCAAGCTAAGAGTCACGCTGTAGACATATTCTTTCCTGCTTCTGCAGAAGGGTAAGGGTCTCATTCCTGTCTAACTGAGCCATTTGCAGGTCAGACCTGGTACAATCAAGAGTGAACATCTAATATAGATGTCTCCTTCTGCAGAGAGGCTAAAGTCACTTGGGCACTTCACTTTGTTCTTTTGCTGGGCTGCATTGTCCTGCTAACCTCTTGACACCATACCCCAGAAAAGTCATTAAAATAGCACACAAAAGGGTTGCTACCTGATACTACTGTGTTCCTCCTCTCTGCCTCTTCCCATCCATTTCTAACTCCATGAAACCAAACATGTCTGAAGATTCTCATTGATTTGTTTGTTTGTTTGACCTTAAGATTTGCTCTTTTGTGATGAGATCTTTCTCCTGGAGCTGAGGTAGATTTTAAATCTATGATTTTACAGCTTCACTCTCCCAAGTCCTGATATTACAGGCATGCCCAGAGCATGTGTAAAGTCTGAATTTTAATTCTCTTTCTGTCACCAGCTGCTCCGTTAAGCAAAGACTGTTGTAAACTTAACATGTCTCATGATAAAACTAGATTCTTGGAAAAGCTACACATGTAACAAATGGGTACACTATTCCAAACACTAGAATCCAGGTTGTAGATTTTTATTCTTTTAAGTGTTAATACACATATGTACAAACAAAGTGTTTATGGTAGAGATAAAGGCCACTACATTAAGAGAAAGAAGGGAAGGAAGGAAGGAAGGAAGCCTGGAATTATCAGTGTGTGTCAGGTGATGTTGCCATTACTGTTCTAGTTAGGACAATATGATCCTGACTGTCTCTAGGAATGTATGAACACATTGAATAAGAACATACTTCGTAACACACTTTATTTGTAGCCTTTCTTCCTCTCCTTCTCTCCCCCTTCTCTCTCATCCCCTATAAACCCTGTATTTCCTAAGTACTTAAGAACTTGCTTGTACTTTGCTGTAAAGAGGAAAAATACTTAACATATCCTAACATGCCTGATCCACATTCTTATTTATTGCATAAAATCTTATGCTATTTACTTAAAATAATTCTCTTCTAATATTTGGAGTGTGAGTCCAGGCATTTGTACAGTACAAACATATTCCCCTGGAATTTAGTGTTTATTTATGCCCCCAGATACATTTAATTCCAGAGAAACACACACTCATATAATATATTTATGGTTTGTGTAGTGTATTTGTATGAGCCATCACATCAAAACATGGAAACTAAAGTTCCAAAAGAGCTAGGGACTCTCAACTAAGGTCATGTATCTAGTGAGATAATGTACAGAATCTAGGTTACTTTTGCTTATTTTATACTTCCAAGTCAAAAAAGTCTGTAAGTTAATCAGATATATTAAATATATATGCAGACATATATTATTAAATATATACTCGCACATGTCGCCTCCTAAACAGCTTTTCTGTCCTTGACATTTCATTAGTGCTTCCAGTGTCTTTGTGAGTTTGAATAATAGCTTTAATTTTATAAATAGAAAACCTGAAGCATGGTAAAGTGTGCAGTGAATTGAATATTACTTCATTGCAGAGAAAAGCTTTAATACACCAAGGTTCACAATATTTAAACATGTCATTATGAAGCTAGTATTCTTCCTCCGAGAAATCACTATCAGGTGATTTTAATTCAGCTCTTTTAAATCATTAGCAACATGGGCACACGTTCTATTGGCTCTGTCTTTCTTCTAGATGTTCAGGGCAGCCATACATGTGATATAAGGTATGAATCCCTATCATATTCACCCATGATGCCCTAGGCTCCTGCATCTCTACTACCTTCACAAACATGAAAAGCCCCAAATTCGACTTGAAACAGACTTCACTGCCTGAGCAAATCGTCCCACATATTCTGTGGAATTACCGAACTTACATCTAAATTGCTCAGTAGTGCAAACTGTCACTATCAGAGGTTTCTCATAAGGAAACATCACTATTTGTTGGAATCCCTTACTTCTGCTAGAGGTGGGTCCAGTCGTAGGGTAGTTCTTCCACACAGAGGCAAAAATGGGAACAGTCACTGACTAGAAGAAGCAGATTCAGGGATGAAATTCCTACACCAGGGGGATGTGAACTTCTGAAAGGTAGTTAAGGGAGAACAGACTCCATAGAAGCCATACTCACAGGACTCATGATATGATCTCAGAGTAAGACAACACCCACCACTAGCCCAGTCGATGGAGTGCAGCATCAATCATATAAAGGACCCTCCTAGCTTTGGGAGTCAAACTAAAAATTATAGGCCTTATCTTTACACCCCCCTCCAAATGAAAATGAGGTGGCAGGACTCTGAAAAGTCCATCTAGTTGATCGTGATATTTTGTTCAAGTTTGATGGCTGAACTGCCTGTCCCAATGCGATGTTATGTTTTCCCAGGGATTCCATTTACAATTTCCTGGTATAGCCTTTCCACAGCCTCATTCCTGAAGAGCCTTTCCACAGCCTGAGTCCTGAAGGGTTATCTCTTTACCTTCTCTATCCAAATAGATAATACCAACTCTTCACCCCACAGGCTGAGTTCTTTCAGCAATCAGAAATCCTCACTCTTCTCAAGCCAGCTTATACATACGTGGCTCAGCTCAAATTTCTGCTTTTCCCTTCATTCTCTTCCAGCGTATAAAACTGCCTACCCAGTCATTTTCTTCCCTGTTACATACAGCATCAATGGGTCTATTTCTATCGCATCGTTGCAGAGTCGTCACCGCCCCCCCTCCAGCAACGTCTTTCTTGGAGATCATAATCGACACTTGGTTCTCATGGCATATGTTCTTTTCTCCTCTGCGCCACGTTCCTCAATTCATGCTGTCACTTTCTCCCTTTCAAAGGCAATGTCCTCTATCCTGATTCTGAGATTCACTCGTACTTTATAGCTTGGGAGGCTTAATACCACTACTTAAGTTTCTTATTCAACCTTGAATCTTTCTATCTTTGTCAACCTGCCCCACTCCCAACCCATACCAACCACGTTCCTTTCAAGTCCTTCCATGGCTCGCAACCTTGCTGAATGTTGGAATAACCTAAATAGAATAGAGTGAGAGCCACTGTTATTACTGTCAGGAAGTAAGGAAGGGAGAGAGAGGCATCTTCCCATTCAAGTTGGCAGGTAAAAGAGATATGGGAGAAGCCTGTCAGCAGCTTGTGCTTTCTGTTGCTCTCATGAAGACAGACTTGACTGTGAAACCCTCCCTCCCTCTCTGTAACATTTTCTCTCTTCCTATCTTTTTTTCAGTTTTTAGTTATACATATTTTAGAATATTTAGCATATGCACTATATCAACTTCTGAACCACAGAGACAAAACTTTTAGTGCCATAGATATGTTATTATATTTTAATTATGCATTATATGATTTATATGATTATAAAATTAAATGTATAATTACCTATAGTAGTATTTATTTTAATAATATAATATATATAATTAAACTGATAAATATGTAATTAATTATAAATACATAATATATAATTACATAACTATATGCCGCTCCAAAATTTTCAGTGTGACAAGCAGAGTGATAAGTACTTCAGAACCACTTTCTCATTAAAATTTTAAAAAATCTCAAAGTACAATCTCTGCATTAAGGAACAGAGATCAGTCAACAGCTTGCTCAAGTTAACATAAAGGTCTTGTGATTAATAATAAATGTCTTGTATATAAATGGCATTTTGATTAATTTCTTGTGTAACAATTCTTTTTCTTTCTGAAAAGGTGGGTGGACTTACAAAACACAATTGGGCAAACTACCCTTTGATAATTTAGGAATCACCTGTTCTTTAATTGTGTTAGTCATAGGGTTGCTTATTGTGTTATAAACTCACTCCTATCTAAACACCATGATTGAAAATTCATTGCGGGTTGGGGTGTGTGTGGCTTCGTTGTCGTTGTGTTATGTGGGGTTTGTAAATGCAATTGCGATATCATATTGAAACAAGGCTAGAAAAGTAAATAATTACCAAAACCCACAAATGAAAATTGTGCACTTCTTAGTGAACAGCCAGTTTCAAAGCTTAGCAGTGTTTAAATCTCTAATTGTTTTACTGGTGTAATGATCTTTGTTTTGGGGTCGTTCTTGCTTCAGCTGCAGACAGCAGCGGGAATTATTCCCCAAGTGCGACTTGTGCAACCCCTAAAACTATAAGAAAGAGAATGTTATGGATACTTTTCCATCTTCCAATCAGAAATGGCTACCCTCTTCTCTTGCCCAATGAGAGAGGAATTTCTGGAAAACTGCCTGGACTGCAGGATGTACCAGAGGAATGAGTGCAAATTGTCTGTGCTTATCCTTCTGTGTTCGGGCTCCCCCTAGCAGCACAGAGCCCGCATCACCTCGCTGCAACATTGCTCGGCTTCAATTTGAACTGCAGATTCTTAGCTCAGAGGAGCATCGCTTTCTCTCCCCAGCCACTCTTCTGAGGCTGGCGAGGTTGTAGTAAACATTCAGTAACCGGGTCAGAAGAGGATCCTGGGGCAGAAAATGAAAAGGCGGATACTGTTTGGGGATGTTTTTAGAGGCGCATTCTGAATGTCTACAAAAAATAACAGCAGCTCTTCCTCGTCAATATCTTTATTGGCTTTTGCCTCCAAAGGGACCCGACTGCGTGTATTCGCTTTATTAAGCTTCCTCCATCTCACGTGTAATCTCTGCCTTGTTTACATGAAGTGGCAGTTCACCCTCGCAGAACTCACCTGCGGAGGGATGGAGTAGATCAGGAAGACCGGCTTCACTCAAACCCAAAGCCACAGTGACAGAGAGAGGTCCCTGAGGTCCAGTCCGTCCTCCCCGCAACCCCCTCCCTTTCCTCCAACCAAAGCCACACCGCAGAGTGGTAGAGGCATCAGGAAGTGAGAACATAGAGATGGTTTAGGTTTTCTCTTTCTCACCAAAGCCTGCAGTTACTGTTTCTGCAGAAAGACAACAGAGGACATCCCACGAGGCCTGCAAGCAGCTTCAAAGTTCTGCCTTTGGGCACTGCCATAATACTGTTGCTTTCTCTTTTGTCTTTTTTCGTTGTACTACAGGAATTAGGAAGTAGCAAACAGATGTAGCATAATATATTGGTTAAAGCTATCTATCCCGTTATCCACAGAGCAGGCTGAAGAGACAGACACAGCTACTGGTGGATTTTATAAATGCAATTAAATGAAGCTTTTGAGTCAACAGTTGTGATGCAAGAAACTATTTTGAGAACTAGAATATTGAAACAAACAAATAAAAACCCGTTCCTTTATGGGCTCTGTTCTCAGGGAATTTGTGATGGAATGAAAAAACAAATAAAATAACAAACAAACAAACACACTTGAAGAAGGTTAACCAGTGTGGAATGAAAGCTAGCTGTGGAATGTGAGTGTGAGCTGAGTTAGAAGAAGAAACCAGAGCCAACTTCTCTGGATTGTGAATGCTTGAAGGGAAATGTGAAGAATGGACTGTGTTCTGACATGCTAGATATGGGGCATCCTAGAAAATGAAGAGAAGCAACATCTTAAGAAAACTACTAGCATCTAATTCACTTTCCTGTTCTTAACTATGCTGACTAGGTACCTACAGCAAACTTTCAAACTATGTATATTTCCTAGATGTACACAGTTTGAAAAAAAATATGATCTCTTCTCTCTCTCTCTCTCTCTCTCTCTCTCACACACACACACACACACGAGAGAGAGAGAGAGAGAGAGAGAGAGAGAGAGAGAGAGAGAGAGAGAGAGAGAGAGAGAGCTCAAAAACCCTACTCTGGACCCAAACTCCTATAATTATTATTAGCATAAGAAGTAAGCACAGGCAATTGAGACATAGGATTTAACAGGTAACTAGCTCACATTGACTTTCCAACTCCCTCCTCCTACCCTGGGACCATGAACTTGGAAAATGTAAAATCTCACCCTCTCTCTGTGTTCCATAACATAAGCCAGTGTTGTAGTGCTGAGCAACAACACTTAGGCTATTATTCCACTTCTACTATAGTAATGCAACAGCTTTGCCAGACTACGTGAGGGAGAATGGAGAAGGATTATGAATATCGTATCTCCAAAAAACCTGAAAGGCAGTGTCAAAATAGAACATCACTGTATGTAGTTCCCTTTTAATTGTTCTCTAATTATTAGATGGATTTCAAACTGGATTCTCTTTATGAATCTGAGACAAATTAGGGTCATCTATTTACACTCAATTCCAATTAGAATATATGAGTTACAGGTTTTTTTTATGTTAAATATGATTCAGTGTGAACATTCTCATAGAATTCAAATTACATAAAGTAATTTCTTACAGGCCTGTGTGGATGGTGCAGCAAATGTAAGGAAAGTCTGAATTTCAGTGTTTCATGGGAGGGCACCCTCTCATGCTCATGGGATAGGAGCAAAACTAGAAGAGTATCTGGGCATCACTAGCTCTGCCTTCTTTCAATTTGGAAAAATTCAGACCGGGAGGGCAGATCCCATAAAGATGTACCTAATGCTTTCTGTGGCTTCTGAGTCCTTCCAGAATAAGATCCTAAACTGAGTAAAGTGATGAGAGCTCATGGGCTGGTGAAAAACTTCCAGTCCTGTCAACTAAAGCTGGTGGATAAGAGAAATAAAAACATCACCCTCCCCAATTTCTGTTTTGCTGTTACTAAAGTTGGCTGAGCACAGATCTCCACTAGAGTCAGATAAAGCCTACCTCCTGGCCTACTGTATCAGTTATATTTCTATTGCTCTGCTGAAACACTATGACTAGGGCAAGTTATGGAAGCAAGAGTTTATTTGGGATCATGGTTCCTGAAGACTAGAGATCATGATAGGTGAAGCAAACCATGGAGAATGTCAGAGCTGAGGACTCGCATCCTGAACCACAGCCAGGATGCAGAGAGCAGAGAGAGTGACCTAGAGATGGGGTGGGGTTTTGAATTCTCAAAGCCACCTCCAGTGACACCACCTTCTAACAAGGCCACACCTCCCAAACCTTCTAGGATCATGGGAAACACTTAACATACAGAACATCAACTTCATTTTGTAAGGTATGGATCTAGTAGCTGCCCTCTGATCATTTTGTAGCCCTCTTCTTCTTTTTTACAAAGAAACTGACTTCTGTACTAGAATTCTCTTTCCTCTGTCTTCTGGACAGAGTTATTATTGACTTCTTTTGCTTAGTGTCCAGCAACATTTAACCAAGGTTCAAAATAGCAAAAAAGAGAAATATCTGATGTACTGTCAAACAGATTTCCAGAGTAGTTTTACCACCTTGCAATCCCACCAGTAATGGAGGAGTGTTCCTCTTTTTCCCATATCTATAGGGAGGAAGAAGGCTGGTGGGAATGTGAAGGAAATGGGAGGGGGGTTCAAAATACATAGCATACATGTGTAAAATTGTGAAAGAACAAAGTAACTGAGAAAAAAAATAAGTTCATGCTGGTCAATACTTCCTAAGCTACAGTACCAGTATGAGTATCAGATCATGGTCATCTTCAGGAAAGAGAGAGAGAAAGAAAGAGAGAGAGAGAGAGAGAGAGAGAGAGAGAGAGAGAGAGAGAGAGAGAGAGAGAGAGAGCTTTCAAGAGAGCTCAGCTGAGAAATTGCACGTGCAGGGGAGGCCTGAGAAGGTTTGCCTTGGTTTTTCTTTCTTAAATCATTCCTCACTCTAATACCTACTATTTTATTTCCACAGATTATAGTCAATAAATTAGCATAATGACATTACCCAGATGCCTTTGCAGTTGTTTTCTTTCAAAGACCTGTGTGACTGAGGTTAAAAAATGTAATGGATTAAGAAAAAGAGAGGGCGAATTTCCATATTTAATATTGTTTCCAACAAAATTGACATAGTTTATGGAGCCAAAGAATATAATGTGATTTACTTCTTCATTCCTGCTGGAAAAAAGAAGGGGCAGAGTAAGGAGGGGTATGAGAATGATGGAGCACAGAGTTAGGGAGATGATGCAGCCGTTAGAGAAGCCACTCCCAAGCACCTCGGTTGTTGGGGTGTTATGAGCAAAGCCAGGTTTGTTACTGGTGAAATCTGGATGTGCTTTGAATATCGTTTCAAGAAAATTAAACTTGGGACAGTTCCTAGATTATAGATCCATGCATATTTGAGAAAATACCTTGATCACAGGGTCTGATCTATGTCTTGTGCAGAATCAAAATCTCCGGTGAAGAACAGAAGGGACAAGCATGCAAATTGCTTTTGCTCTATTACACTCATTCCAATTGCTTTAACATGGAAGGAGATATTCATAAATCCTCTTGCCTTCCATCGCTTTATGCATTGCTGCCTTTTTTCCATTTGTGGTTTATAGATGGAAGGAATGAAGAAATAAATGTGGACAGCAGATGGTAAGGAAGAAAATGTTTCCTAGAAACAAGATTGTGGGGTCAGGTCCTTCTTCCCTGGGAAACTGATAGAATTCTGAGACCAGCCTCTTTGCGGATGTTTTACTGGACTGTATTTTGTCTTGTTTTGTTTTGAGAAAGGATCTTCTCAGGTAACCCAGGCTGGAATCAGACTCTCCAATCTCCTGCACCATCCCCCTGAGTTCTGGGTTGAAGGCATGAGCATGCACATTCTGTCCTGCATGTGAGCTCAGTCTTCCACTAGCTGCAACGCTTAAGCAAACACTATTGTCTTTAAATAATAGAATACAAATATTAAAAAATCAATAATGGGAAAAGAGGAGAAGCAAGTTCAAGTGTTAGGAAGTGGGCATGTGTCAAAGAAAGCCTAAAGAGGCGAAATCGCTTGATGTCTTGGGGGGCAGACTATGACAAAATTTTACAAGAACAACGGAAATTGAACACATATCAATAAAAGTTGTGTTAGTAAGACATGATAAACAGGCCAAGGCTTGGTGGAAGGATTTCAAAAGACCATTGTTCCTATAGCTTAGATCTCAGATGTTAATTTTGCTTGTTTTGGCTTGATTCAGACCACTAGGGAATGGATATGTGTGGGACTAGACATGAGAAAAGTGGCAGTTACAGATAAAGAGTTAGATATTCACTCTTTGCAGGATCTTTTCTCTTTTTTTGGATATTTTCTTTATTTACATTTCAAATGTTATCCCCTTTCCAGGTTCCCCCTCCTGGAAACCCCCTATCCCATCCCCATCTGCCTTCCCTTTGCTTCTATGAGGGTGTTCCTCTACCCACCCCACTTCCACCTCCCCACCCTCAGTTCTCCTACACTGGGGCATCTATCAAGCCTTCATAGGATCAAGGACCTTTCCTCCCATTGATGTCTGACAAGGCAATCGTCCTCTACATATGCAGCTGGAGCCATGTGTACTCCTTTGTTGATGGTTTAGTCCCTGGGAGCTCTGGGGATTCTAGTTGGTTGATATTGTTGTTTTTACTATGAGGTTGCAAACCCCTTCAACTCAGTGAATAAGAAACAAATTCACGGGCCAGCAAGATTGGGGAATTAGAACACAGTAGCAATTCCATAAAGACAAAAGAAGGGATTGTGAAGCTAATGAAGATAAAATAAAGAGAACAGAAAGTTACCTGAGACTTGTTTGTTATAACAGGCTAAGCAAATGATGCTTTTCCATGGTCTTGTCCTCTAGTTTTATGGAGAAAAGGACGAAATGCCAGGTGAGGAAATGTAATTTTCTACATGCAAAAATCACTTACACTCCAGAGTAAAATCCTGTACACTCTAGAGTGTGCTGTGGGAGAAAGCACAAGCTAATGCATAGGCCCTGTCTATCCTTGTCTTTTATTGATAGAGGGACCTCTTCATTTGTTGTTTATAGGATTAGTGCAGAAAAATTCCAGAGAACAGAGAACAGACTGTAAAATCTGAGACTGGTTTCCTGGACACAACATTTTATGCAAAGTTGTGAATCAAATGAGATAAATTATAAATTTTTGTTAAATTATAAACTATAAATAAGACTCTGCTTATTGCAGTCTCATATAGCATTGAATTATTCAAATAATGTTTATAGATATTTAGGGATGCAGCTACACACATTTCTAGTATACCAGTATAGACATTTGATTTGCTCTAAAGTTTCTAGGTGTGTGTGTGTGTGTGTGTGTGTGTGTGTGTGTGTGTGTGTGTGTGTGTTTGTGTGTGTGTGTGTGTGTGTGTATGTGTGTGTGTGCATGTGTGTGTATGTGTGCTTTATGTGTACAAGTGATCACTTAGGCTCAAAATATGTATGTATGCAGTGTAATCAATTTCTATAGATAATATAAACTAGATTAAATTCTGCCTTTTGTAGCACTTTGGTAGCAGGCTTTCTTTGATTAAAAAAATGTTGTAATTATACCCCAACAGCCTCAATCAATTAAAAAAAAGCCTTCAGTGCCTGCCTCCAAGGCTTACATCTACTCACAAGCAATGAATTCTTTCAGTGAATAATTAATGGTTACTTAACAAGGGTTTAGAACTTTCCTGCCATTGTTTTGATTGCATTAGGTTTGCAAGGACTTTTGGGGCAAATGTAAAAGGCATTTACCCTAGGTAGCAGTGATTCATTTTTGTCTGTTTTTAGAAAAGCTTTTGTTTCATTATCATAAAGAAAAAAATAGAGCCAGAAGAAAATGAAAACAAATCTAATTTGAGAACACCTGAAGCTTTGATTAAACTATCACAGGATGCCAGGTCCATTTAGTACTTAAATAATATTATTTATTTATAATTTTGATTTATGTGGAACTTCAAGTGGGATATTTCTTGTGAAATTCATCCTTCCAGCTATAATAGTCATGAATCAGCATAGAATAGTTTTCTTCTTGCACTGGTGCCCTGGTTCTTGTATGCCTTCTTCCAGAGACTTGGAACTGGGGCTCGATCATGGGCTGAGGACCCCATGTCAAGTCAAGGAAACTAGCAATTGCCAATCTGAACTTACTCTTCTTCATGTGAGCAATATTTCTTGGTGGAAACTTTTTTCGGTCAAACTGTCTTGTTGATTAGCTGAAACTGTTAAGCAATGGCTTCATTACACTCTCCACAGGACAAAATGTCTATTGGAAACCAAGAGAATTATGTCAGAATGGGGCCAGAACAAAACAATGACCACAATGAGAGAAGTGGTACAGACGTAATTAGTGTTTGGTCATTAGTTTGTTTATGGCTGATGTTCAGTGTGCACTTGGAAGGCAATATTGGCTTTGTTTACTTTAAGAAAACCTTATTTTTTTATTCTTTAACAGGTGTTTCCCAAGATTCTGTAGAATAGTATCCACTTAACTCTTGAGAAGATCCCATTTTGCAAATCCCAATTAGTTGTTCCCCTCCTTAAAAACTGAGAGATCCTTTCAGAAGACAAAGAAATACAACAGCTCCCTATGGTATATATTACTTCTCCCAAATTGTTAGTCTATTTCAAAGATGTAGAACATTTCTTATCTAAATATCCATAAGATTGCCTTCAGCATCTATCTCTTCCCTGGGTCATCAAGGGATGTCTATGCTACTGATGCTTTTTTCTGTAGAATAGGGGCATAGCCAATGGGCACTGTGTATAGATCAAACTCGGATGTGTAGTTCTGGCGGTTCTAATGAGATATGAGCCTTCTACAATGCTGACTGAGTGGGCAGTGGAAGAAAATGAGAAGAAGCCCTCAGTCAGAGATCAGGGTTGTAAGTACTTAATAACAGATTGTGGTTCAGAACTTTAAGTGGTTTGAAAAATCTCAGTTTTACGTGGTCTTCAACCCCCCCACACACATATGTATACATGGACACACAAACACATATACATACTTATGCATACACATAATCAAATACATACATGTGCATTCACATACAAACACACTGAAATAGACATACACAGAGTCATACACAACATATACACACACACACATATATATGTATAATATATACTATGTATAAATGTAGATGATTTAAATTTTTAATTAGCATTTTGCTATGATATTATGATTTATAATGTTAGAATATTTAGACTAAGCCTCGCATGGTGCTAGACATCTTTAATCCCAGCACTCAGGAGGCAGAGGAGGATATATATATATATATATATATATATATATATATATATATATACCACCAGAACTACACATCCGAGTTTGATCTGTATATTGTGCCCATTGGCGATGCCCCTATTCTACAGAAAAAAGCATATATATGAGTTTGAAGTCATTCTGAGCCATATAGTGACTTCCAGACCAGCCAAAGCTACACAGTAATACTTCATCAAAAAGAAAGAGAGAGGGAGAGAGAGAGAGAGAGAAAGAGAAATTAAGAAAGAAAAAGAAAGAAATATTATTTAGACATGTGTCATATATGTCCATATTTCAATTTAATGTTTCAGGTATTAGATGGGACATGCTTTCTCCTAATGCTTTATTTTCTGTTACAGTTATTTACTTATTTATGTGTGTGCATGTATATATGTATTCATGTGTAAAAATATGCATGTGAGGGCACATGTGTGTAGATCAGAGAAAGCTATCCATAGTCATTTCTCTCCTGCCATTTTATGGAATCTGGAAATAGAGCTTTGGTCTGTGAACCATCTATACTACCTCCCTAACACTTTCTGTATTTACCAGTGGAACTAATTTATACTGAATACTACTAAAAGATATCACTGTGACTCACAGACCAAAACCAAACGAAAACAAAAACAAACAAATAAAACAACAGCAAGAAAACAACTTGTCTAGTGTATTTCCAGGTCTAAGTATTGAATTTTTCTAGCTCATCCTTTAAAGGATGTTAGGACTCAGAATTCTGCCCTTGCCTTGGGAGCTCAGAGCTCATACATGAGTAAATGTGTATCTTTGCATCTCTCAATGATGTCCTTTGTGCAATCCTTTCCAAGCTCATTATAAGAATCTGTTGACGCCCATGAAGGGCTTGGTAAACTGTGAATGCATGAATGTACTGCATCGCTTTTATCCTCATCTTGAATCACAATGGCCTTCCTCAGTGACATCTCTCAGCTATTTCCACAGAGAAGATCCAACAGCTGGTTCTGAGTTCAAAGGAAACATTTTTTTATATGTAGGACCCTCTTTCTCTTCTATCTTCAGGCTACCTTACATAAAGTAAATAAAAAAATGCTATTGGGGTTACCCAAGAAAAATCAAGAATTCAAGAGAACCTGTAGGAACAGAAATAAGCTAAACATTATCATGGTGTATGTTCAGGTGTTATTACTATATACATCATGTACATCAGTTGGTTTTCCTTTTCTCTCTCTCTCTCTCTCTTATTTTAATGAACAAATACCAACTTAAAGGAAAAAAGGATTTACCTTAGCTTACAGTTCTGGGGAGGTGGGTAAATGGATTTGTTTGTTTGTTTTGTTTGTTTGCTTGTTTTTCAGTGTTTCTGGGTTATCGAGGTCAGAGAAGCACAGCAGTGTGGGTATGTAGCTACCTCTATCTCACAGTAGCCAGGAAGTAGAGAGATACAGATATAGGTGGGCCAGGCAATATATGCCTTTGAATACATATCCAGTGACCTACTTCCTGACATCAGACTTCAATTTCTAAGTCTCCACATCCTTCCCATATTCTGTTTAAATTTAACATCTGTCAGTGGAAATTTATTAGGTCAGAACTCTCATGATTATTTTGTCCCTAGAATCATCACAGATCCACCTAGAAGTTCACATTACCAATCTCCTAGGTGTCTCACAACCTTATCAAGTTGACAACCAAGATTAACTATTGGATTATGATACAATTGAGTATAATGTAATTTAATAGCTGACCCCAACTAACCTGATTAGCCTAAGATAGTAGCTCACACCTTAGTGTTATTACTCTGGAATCTATTCACTTAATCGCATGCAGCACTACCTACAGGGTTAGACTGCCTCTGATGGTGCTATCCTAAACTGCCTACCATTTTAATGAGAAGTTGAAACCTTGTAAATGTGGATGTAGTCATCAAACTTCATTAAATGAATATTATTATTATAACCCTTTTAAGACTAAATTAGAATATACTGGCCTGTAGTTCATTACCCATTAGAGGGTCAATACTTTAAACAATAAATATGACTCTGGCATTGTGACCTCATGTGTAGCTCAGGCTTGGATCTCATTCTTTTAATTAACAGCAAAATTGTCATTTAATAAAAGTGAAATTATAAATGTACAGATAATCACATAAACATTAAGCACTGTGTTTTCTTTCCTCACAAATTGAAATATAAACATTTATAATACAGCATAACCTTATGTAAATGCTGACAGAGGCTTAAATATGCTAACCTCTTTGATATAGAGATTTATTCAAGAAAATACTTTTTCCTTTAGCAACGCAAGGACTAATGTAATAGCATTGGAATAAAAATTAAATCTACAGTTTTTTCTCTTTCTTTTTTTACCAACCTTACCATCTTCATATGGCCTTTAAAAGAGAGTTTTATAGAACTATCAATTTCTGTTATACCTCTCAGTTTTTAAATATTTTTTTTAAAAACTTGTAACTTTCATAATTAGTGAAGGAAAGATGACTCAAAATTTCTGTACTAAAAGACCTAAAACACATATGTAACCTATTCAAGTAACATTATACACACTGAAAAAGTGGTACATGTACATAACAATAATTACTGAAAAGAAAGGTCATAATATGAAAAGAAAGCAAGAAGGGGGCATATGGAAAGGCTTGGGGAAACAAAAGGGAAGGAGGAAGTGATGTAATTATATTATAATCCACAAAAATAAAAGAAATAATTAAAAACTTAAATAAATGAATAAAAAGACAGATCTACTTCTCCAAACTGAGTATACTTCATGAAAACTAAAAAACTGTTGATACATTCCTAGCTGTGTTTCTGAATGTAGTCATCCTGGCAGCCACCTCCCTGTATTGTTCCTGTCCAGACTTTTTCATTCACTAGTCTGTTGGCTCAGGCAGCACCAACAGGGCAGTTACATGCAAGGCTGTAATGTGGCTTTACTTATCCCCAAGCCTCGGCCATTGCTCCAGTAACTTCTATTGTATGATGATAACAGCTTCACTTGTCTCATGCTCACGGAAAGAAAGTCAATCCTTGTCTGCAGATTGGGTGGGATGAAAGCCAACAGCTACCAAAGCTCACTGTGGATGCCAAGATGGAATATAAACCAGTGACATTCAGTAACAGAGAAATACTAGTATGCATGTCTGTGAGGATACCAGGACAGTGCTCATCTGGAATGCAAAGTGCTGTTTTAGGATGAGGAACCAGTTTGGCTCATTTGTCTTGTAGTATAAAATGTATGATGTCCTGATAGTAATTAGAAATTATTAATGGAGTGTAGTAAGAGTTCTCATGGAGAGGAGTGGGGAGCCAAAGTTCAGTTAAGTCAAGGACGTGGGGCGTGATACTATTAGTGGTGCTGCTGCTAGAGACTTCTGAGAGTGAGGTATGGGTACCTGAAACACAGAGATCAGTTCTTTCCTGATGATGTGGCAGCATCTTCAGATGTAGTTTACTAATACGACCTCAAGATACCCTTTTGTGTCATTGGCTGTATTTCTTCTGGCTAAGAAAAGAACCAAACAAAACCAACAACCAGAAGAAGATAGTATTTTTTTTTCTTAAATATTCAGGCATGTTTAAGCGCCAAGGAATAGGAGCCTTCGCTATGTTGTCTTGTTCAATAAATATGCTACTTACAGGCAAGGATGATTTGGTGCAATGTGCATTGTTAGGTAAAGGCAGTGTCCTTCCTGGTTCAACTCCAGACTCACATATGCTGGCAAAAGGTTTAGCCAATATCTGGATAAAGGATACAATGGATTTTCTGGATAAAGGAGACAATGAATGATTAATAAAGGCATGAAGATATGTGGCAATTCGCATTTTCTTCTGCACTGGATTAAGACCTTGTTCCTGATAGAATAAGTAAATAAAGTATAATTAGGATATTTGAATTAGTTTCAAGCTGGGTTATATGGAAGCTGAGATGGGAGGTCAGGCTATTTAAGGGTTGCCTGGGATAAAAGTGAGTTCAAGACAGTCTGAATTGATACCCTATATGAAAATTGAAGTAAATAAAAATAAAAAGATAGCTGAGATTCATCTCAGTAATAGACATCTTGCCTAATATGTGCAAAGTCCTAGTTTCAATATGAGTATCATTAAAATATTATCACAAATAATAATCAATAAACCATCAGGTTTCACAAAATAGTTAAGGCTGTGATATAAGGAAAATGGACCAAGAATTTGATGTGTGAAATGAAACCTCAATGCATATGTAACATTTAAGGAATGTCTGTTATATTGCACATAATTGCTTTACTTTGATTAAGTTTGTAAAAACAAATTTACCATGAAAACATAGTTAATGTTTTATTTTTTAATCTGTTGTTGTTTTTTATCTTTCAGGTAAGTGTATAGAGATCTGAAGTGTTCTGCAGAAATTGCACAGGTGGCAATTTTCAAAGAAGAAAGAGGAAGGCAGGGACCCTTGAAATGGTAATATTCCAGCACTTGCATATACACACAGGAGCCTCTCAGGTGGCTGGCAAAGCTGCCGTTTTCTTTTATATGGTTATATCTGCTTATTTCATTATAACTTGTTATGCCTTAAACCCTAGGTTGTGAGAGTTCTGTTTTTTTGTATGTGCGTTTGAGATCCACTTGCCATCTAATGGAAAGCTTCTGCAGTCCGTCCTTGTCAGGGAGCTCATACTGTGTGGATTATTTAAAAGTGAAATGTCATTCTCAATGAATTGTACAATGACACACACACACACACCTACACAATTTTAATGCTATATTATAAGAAACACATGCCTTCATGCAATATGTATATATATATCCTTTTTCATGTATATACAACTCCAATTTGTAGTATGAAGTCTGAAAAACTTCTTATCAGGTCAATAAGAAAGAAAGATGGTGAAATTTAATGTTAAATGAATCATTATGAAGTTGTAATATTGCATCAAGTTTTATAAACATATTTTTCTAGAAGTACCAATACTCATGTTCAAAAACCAAACTTATACCTCTAAACTAATATGTCCCTTTTCTCTACAAAATAAAATCATTTCTGGATGAACTGCTAGTATTTGTGTATTCTCATTCGCTCCAATTTTCGTTAAGAATAGTTTATTTGTCTGAAATAAAGCACTTAGTTGCTGAATTAAGTAAGGATATCTGATTTCAAATGAAACTTTGAAACATGAATATGTGTGTGCACGATTGTCAGGACCTCACCCCCCACCATCTTGGAATCTTGTTCCTAAGAGACAAAGTGATTCCCTGGAACTTGAGACTCAGGGATGAGGTCAGCAAACACCGGGCCTCATGTTTCAATATGTTTCTACCTTCCCAGTGCTGAGATTATAAGAACAAACCACCATACACAGCTTTTTACATAGGTTTTAGGTTTGAACTCAGATCTTCAGGCTTCTATAAGAAGCATTTACTGACTAACCTATTTCTCCATCCCTGAAATATGTCTTATGATTTCCCAAAGTGTTAGGAATGTAGTTCTCAGGAATCTTTAATATTCTAAAACATGACCAAGTTGTTATATTCTAGCTATAAGATAAATATTGCAATGAAACTTATGTTACCTACTATCAAAATGGAATTATTGGGAGCTGGTATAAAACAAAGAAATTTTAAAGTTAATTAGAAATTAACTTTAGAATGTTGCTCTTTTGCTTCAGAATATTAAGAGGAGGTACAATGCAGCAGATATTGGGCAAGAATAGAGAGAGTCAAGTCATTTTAAATGTGTTTCTAGCTTTTAATCACTAGAAATACATTCAAAATTTTTAAAGTCTAAACCATAATTCAAATTTGAGAAACTATAAGTATGTATTTTATACTTTCTTTTCTTTCATTTTTAAGAGTACCAGGTTTTATTTACAGGAATATATTTCATTTAATGAGAAATATAAGTATGAAGAAAGGATTTAAAATATTTAGAATTGTGGGGTCACTTGGCTATTATCATTTGAATAAGTGACTCTCTCAACTACAGAGCACTAATTTGTTTAAATTGTGTCCAATAAAAGGGAATGTAGAAGTTTGTTAATGTATGCAAAATCAGTACTGGAACCATAGTTACAGAAGCAGTTCCTTCTCTAGTATGGTAGGAACAAAGGACAGGTATAATATTCTGCCTTGTGCCTCTTGGTGCTCCTGGCTCTCTTTGTGTTTTAGAAATGCCTGATGGCTTAAGTGTAAAAGAGCTATTGGAAGTATAAGGCATAAATCTTTGGGATGTTTCATCTTCATGATTCACCCTACTCCATGAACACATAGATGGTGCTGCCAATTGAAGAAATGATGGAAGAGTCATAGGAAAAATGAGTGTGCATGGAAGAAAGATGATATTGAAATCTTAAGTTTCTGCTTGGTCTCAGATACAAATTTCTTTCAATTTCCTGACCCTTATTTATAATTGAGAGATTCTCTGCCTCTTATATGTTTAGAAAAATCCTCTCCACAACTTCATAGTGAACTATGGATGTTATATTATATTAACTTTTTAATTTTTAAAAAAATATTATCAATTTTATTCTGTCTCTTTTCCCAAAGGACAGGAGTTCAAAAGCATTGTACCTAACCATCTTGCCTTTTTGCATGTATGATTAAACACTAGGCTTGTCAATACCAGAGCATTGGCTGATTTAAGAAATTTCAGCTCTGAAGAGGGTGATCTGTTACATAACTCAATCGATGAATTCAATTTCAAAAGTTTGTTCAAGTACCTGCATAAACATATGGTTGATGAGCAGAATGATAAATTAGAATACAGCTCTTTTTTCCAAGGATTTTTCAACTCCAGGAGTCTATACTAGATTCTTTTGCTTGATCATCCAGCAGTTCAACCTTTGATCATCACTTCACGGATAACCACAGTATCTTTTAGTCCCATAAATAATCTCCATATTTACTGGGACAAGAAATAGGGGTTACTTCTTTAGCATAAGATTTCCTTTAAAGGTCAAATGGAACTGGCCTTGATTCAAGTGTTTCCATAAGATTCATATGTAACCAATATAGTGGTAAAGAGTGTTTTGACTTCTCCATTTGCTTGGAAAATTAGGACGTGACAATTACAGTGCTTGCTTGTTGAGGTCTGATAATCATGTCATGACATTTTTATGCTTCATTCACTGTTATGATTTGGAACAGCTTCATGCCAAACACTGGTTTACACAGATTAATATTGTGTCACAGTACTATGAAAACAAGGTAGGCTAAGAGGACCATATGCAGGGTTGAGAAGCATGCAGCTGTATATTAATAGCATGATATCTGTAATAAAAACAAAGAGTATAACATAAGAATACCAAGCCAAAGAAGTTCACAATGTTGGATGCCAGTTGACATAAGAATATTTAGAAATAGGGTTCAAAACGTTTGCCTTTGGTGGTAGGTAGCAAACAAACAAGATTTAACTGAATGTACATTTTAGAGAACTACAAGATCTTGCTTAAATTTTGGCATCTCAAATTCTTTACTTCACTCCCTCACTTATCTCTGATAGTGATTGAGCTGATAGACTTATTTCAAATGTGTTTTATATCAGAGATGAAATTGCCATTTTAACTCACTGTACATGGTCATAATTTTAGACTTAGAAAGAACACACCATTCCAAGCCCACAAATACTCTCATTTAGGAATTTAAAATGACACGACATGAACTGTTTCTAGTTTTTAATGTATGCTTCTGAAAACAATTGTCTTTTTCTCAAAGTGGGAAAATGCTTTTTCTAGAAAATGAAGCAAAGACAAAGCCAGGCTGATACCAGTTCAGCAGCAATTTTTAAAGAATGAATTTTAATGTGCACGGACCTATTAGCGCAGGATCAGATTTCTAACCAATTGATTGGACATGCAAAAAGAGCCTGTGTCCTAGATTTAAAGTCATTACACAGTCTTAAACACAGCTGTGCAGCAAGCCTTTCAGACTTGATGGATTTGAACACATTGAATGGTGCTGAAGGTGATTGGCTGGCGAATTTCCTTCAATGCCATTATCAATAATGGCAAGTTTAGTGAAATCACTACTGTGTTGTTTGGCAAGCAGCATTTGTGCATCCTGATTTTCACACTATCAGATGTGGACAGGAGAGAATTATCTAGACACAATTATCTAGGTAGATACATAGGCACTGATAGTTCTTCGGTTTAAAGTAGATACATCTAGTTTTAGATTTTCTCCACCTTTTAAGGATGAAAATAATCCTTTCTATTGAAGATTTCCTTTATTTCCTCCTGACCATCCTTTAATTTCAACATTTTGCCATCTCTCATAATTTATTATAACTATATTTCCAGAGACTATATGATGAATCTTTGCCTTTATTTTTGATTGTTACCAAGATTCTTTATCTTAGGAACATATGGGCATATAAGCATGGAATAATTTTTTAAAAAATATTTCGAGTATGAGCTACTGAGTGTGTGTGATTGTTTCATGTGGCCAATGCAGCTGTCAGTCAGGACAAGAGCTGCGTTCTTCATTTTCTTCCCCTTCAGACTAGGAACAGAAAGATGTGCTTATGAAATCAAATACTAGCAAGCAATGGATAACACTGACAGAATACTGCCATAAAAGTGATTGTTTTCCTATACAATGCAGGTCTAGTGTTTATGGTTCTTAGGGAAACCTGCATTATGGCAACCCAGTTTTAGTAGGTAGCTTCATATTTGTTCCATGCAAGGCATAAATACAAATACTTAGGTAGTCACAAATTTCAAGTTGGAACTTCCCTCGCAAAGGTAATCAAGTAATCTATATAGACTCCCAGGAGTCTCAAAAGTTTGGAGTTGAAAACACAGAAGGTGGGGGTATTTGTAGGAAGATAAACATTTCTCTGACTGTGCCAATGAATCAGGCACACAAAGTAGGGAACAGAAGGAGTTGTTTTGAAGTTCAATGTAATTGTTTTCAGGGAATAGTCATCCTTGTGTTCATGATTAGAAGGAAACTATCTTGAGATATATATATATATATGTATATATATATATATATACACATATATATCTTGAGATATATATATATGTATATATATACATATATATATACATATATATCTTGAGATATATATATAAGTATATATATACATATATATATATATATATATATATAAAATTACTTCAGGTAAATGACTAATAGCAGGCAGTGGGAAAAAAACCTGACCTTTCCATTCAAGAGAAATAAGATAAGCAATCAAAGTTGATCCTTTGAAGTCCTGCTAAAATCTCAGCTAGCGTGCTTATGGAATAGTGACAGGAAGTTAAGAGCTTTGGAGAAATGTAACTATAAAGTGGAGATGCTTTTATCATTGGAAAGATTTGTAGATTCTTATTATATGTCATTAGAAATCTGTAAAACAACCACTCTTTTCTTGAGAAGCCCACATACTTCATAGGAATATCTTTCTTTCTGCCTTTCTTTCCTTGAATTCCTTTGGTTAAAAGTTAATAATAAAACATCTTAATAAACTAAATATTTCAAAAAAAAGGAATTACATAAAATACTGTGAGTAATACACTTGGACTTTCTAGTATTTTTGAGACAGGATCTTTCTACGTGGCCCTAGCTGTGCTGGAACTCACTATGCAGATTAGGCTGGTTTCAAATTTAGAGAGATATAGCTACCTCTGCCTCTCAAGAGCTAGGATTAAAGGCAGTCACCACTGGATGCAACTCCCCTCCATAGACTGGATATAAACTGTTCAAATGGGGTTAAAATAAGGTATTGCAATGCAATCAAAAAGAAAACAATGTACTCTTGCATAAGCATATACTGTTGGAGACTGCTTCAGGGACTTCAAGAGTACTCTTCTCTGAGGAACTGACATTCTGCAAAGAAAAAAAAAACAGAGGTTAACAAAGAAGATTCATGTCACAAAAAATGCTGCTGCTAAAAGGTGGAGGATTTCTTGTGAGACCTCAGAAGAGAGCTGGTCAGACCTGCCTGTGAGACAGAAAGGGACACTTGGGTGTTGGAAAAGTTCCAAGTTCATTAGGTAGGGAAAAGAGGAAAGAACTCGCAAGACAGAAAATAACAACTCCTTGTGTTTAATTGTTCAGTCATCCTATCTGCCCCAAATGAAATCAACAATGTGTGTAACATTCCCTGCCCTATTTTAAACTTGTTTCTTCTTTTGTCCATTACTTTTAGGGTTCTTTTAATATTATTCCAGTAGAATAGTAAGAGTATACTTTTGATACTTTTTCTGGCACTGTTGAATTTCCAGAAATTATTATCCTTCCTGAAACAAAAAGGATGGAGCAGAAGCTATTGACTTAAACATTCTTTATCCATATACATTAAACAACCCTCCCCTCACAACACTCAGACTAGAATTCTAGCAAGCAATATAATCTACTGAGTCTTTTAATATTTGCACCTCCATTTTACTGCTTTTACATTAACCTCAGGAAGAGAATAATTTTTAGCTTATTTGTTATCTATTAACATATTTATTTGGATGCAATATACTGCTGTTCATTTTCTGTGCAAAGTTTTACTTGATCTTCATAACAATTGAAAGACAAATCCCCCATTCCTTGTTTTATGTCTAAGAAAACAGACACATGGAAGATAAATAACTTGTCCAATTTATTCACCTAAATTTTGGAGTTGGCTTTGGAACTGAGAGAAGTTGATTAAGGGGCTGTACTCTTAACCATATTCAATACTGGCATATTCAATTGTCAAGTGGAACTTCTGTAAACATTTAATACGAGTATAGTGTGCAAGACGATTGTATGGAGCTTTGAATGACTTCCAGCTTTTTGGAGAATTCAGTGCACATCAGATGATTATTTCACTTTCATCTTAAACACATTCCTATTATGGTAGACTGAATGGAGAGCACATATCATTGATGAAAAAACTAAGACTCAAAAAGTTCAAATTAATCAGTGTATTACAATTGAGAGAGATTTAGAGTTGGGTCTCTCGGTCTCATCCGCTGTTCTGTTCAGACAAGAAAAGTGGATGCTGCTTGAGCTTCACGACAGCATGTGAAGGGAGGCTTCGTTCTATCTGTAACTCATACAGTTTTTCATTCAGACTTAGTAAAAATGCTCAACAACCAGATTTGGCTTAAAAATTGTGGTTAGTATCACTCACTCAAAAGCAGGGGAAAAGGCAGAGCTGATCTTGTAGAAGTGTGTGGCTTCATATTACTAAAAATTTTGAAATTAGTTTCCCAATTTTTGTAAAAAAATATTATATTGGAATTTTTTTTATTTTATTTTTTTAATTTACATTCCAAATCACTTCCCCTTTCCCGTTTCCTCCCTCCCCGAAAGTCCCATAAGCCCCCTTCCCTCTCTCTTTTCTCCATTCAACCCCCTCTCATTACTCTGTCCTGGCGTTCCCCTACATCCAGTCTTTCCAGGACCAGGGGTCTCTCCTTCCATCTTTTTAGAAATCTATTGATATGCTGATTGTGTCTAGGGTATTCTGAGATTCTGGGTCAATATCCCCTTATCAGTGACTGCATACCATGTGTGATCTTTTGTGATTGGGTTACCTCACTAAGGATGATATTTTCAAGTTCTGACCATTTGCCTAGGAATTTCGTGAATTCATTGTTTTTAATTGCAGAGTAGTATTCCATTGTGTAAATATACCACATCTTCTGAATCCATTCCTCCGTTGAGGGACATCTGGGTTCTTTCCAGCTTCTGGCTATTATAAATAAGGCTGCTATGAATATAGTGGAGCATGTGTCCTTATTGCATGCAGGTAAAGTCTCTGGGTATATGCCCAGGAGTGGTATAGCCGGATCCTCCGGAAGTGTCATGCCCAGTTTTCTGAGGAACCCCCAGACTGCTTTCCAGAGTGGTTGTACCAGCCTGCAATTCCACCAGCAGTGGAGGAGTGTTCCTCTTTCTCCACATCCTCGCCAACAACTGCTGTCTCCTGTGTTTTTGATCTTAGCCATCCTGACTGGTGTGAGATGGAATCTCAGGGTTGTTTTGATTTGCATTTCCCTAAATTAAATTACAAAGTTTTTGCAAGGCAAAAGACACCGTCAAAAAGACAAAGCGGCAACCAACTAACTGGGAAATGATCTTTACCAACCTTACATCCGACAGAGGGCTAATATCCAAGATATACAAAGAACTCAAGAAGTTAAACTCCAGAGAGGCAAGTAACCCTATTAAAAAATGGGGTACAGAGCTACACAAAGAGTTCTCACCTGAAGAATATCTAATGGCTGAGAAGCACCTAAAGAGATGTTCATCATCCTTAGTATATTGGAATTTTGATGGATGCTTCATTGAATCCCTGCATTGTTTTGGCAGAATAGATATCTTCACAACATTAATATTTCCAACTCATGACCATGGGGCACATTTCTATCTCCTGCTATTTTGCTCAAATTCTTTTTTCTTTTTGGTGTCTTAAAGATTTCATTTATAAGTCTTTTTTACTTCGTTCTTTAGATTTATTCTAAAATATATTTGAGGCAATTGTGAACTGGATTTCCCCCTGGATTTTCACTCCTCTCTATGTAAACTTCACCCATATGTTCTTTGGTTTTGGTAACATAGAAAGTTGGCTGCCCCAAATCACTGGAAAAGTTAGACAATGCAGGAAAGTGGCTCAGCCGATAAAGTGTTTGCTTTGTAAACTTGAGAATCAGAGATTGATCCTTAACACTCATAGGGATCACTGCTTATAATCCAGGCTATGAGGAGGCACAGACAGAAGCATGAAGACCTGAGCTCCACCCTTACCTAGCCTAACCCAGTTGGTGAAGTCCAAGTCTCTTTAAGAGACACTGTCTCAGAGCACAACAGGGGCTGCTTCTGAGGGTAAATGTTTGAGGTTGTCCTCTGGCCTCTGTACACATGTACAAACACATGAAATTGTACACGCACATCTGCATACATGTACTTTCATACACTCACACAAGGAAAAGTTTAAATAAGATTGGAAGTTTGTATATAGTAGAATTTTAAAACTCTTGTATCATCACTGCTAATTACATCATGATAGAAGTAACATGCTTCTATTTTAATGATGAATGTACACACAGCTGATGATAAGTGTTGATGAGAGGCTCTCTGTTTGCTGTTAACATCAAATACTCATTTCCTACTTCTGTGCAGCTTCCTGTTTTCTTCCAATAATTTGGTTTTTAGCAGAATATTAGAGAAGTAATATATGAAAGTAGAGCAAAGTTCATCTCATTCCATTACTTGGATTCATGTAGTACTAGGAAAACAGTTGAAACCTTTTTTCTTTGTTTATGGGAGACTAGAACAGGGTGTTGTGGTTGGAATATAAAATGCCCCTCGTATTTGATCCCGGTTGATTAAGCTATTTTGTGAGGCTCTAGTATTTTTTGAAGATGGGGCTTATTTGTTGAAACTGGATTACTAAGATAGAGTACTTGAAGGTCTAGCTTTTATTGGCTCTCCTCCTGTCTCTCTGCCTTCTGCCTACCATGAGGTGAACAGCCTCCTCTAAGGACAGTATGGCAGTTATATGATATTCTTCCTCACTTGGAGGTCTGGAATTGATGGAGCAAAACTCCCTAGATTGACATCTCTGAAATCATGAAACTACATATATCCTTCTCCCATTAAATTATTTATGCCAAATATACCTTGTCACAGTGACAAGAAAGGAAATAATTCATAGAATATACAAGATGTTACCTTTAGGATTATGATCAATTAATTATCTCATTATTGTCATTGATAGTAATGTGTGCTCATGATTTCATAATCTGTTTCATTATTGTATAAACACATCCAGAAATGAGAACCACTGCTGTTTAATATAAGTCAAGTTTATTGTTATAAGTCACAGCATACTGCTGTCTTCTTCTCCTTCTTCTCCCTCTTCTCCTTCTTCTGCTCCTTCTTCTCCTTCTCTTTCTCTCCTTCTTCTCCTCCTTCTCCTCCTCCTTTTCTTGTCCTTCCCCTCCTCCTCCTTCTTCTTCTTTGCTCTCCTTTTCCTATGAGACCCATTCCCCTATCCTTGTATTTTGGTAAGTATACACAAACATGTGCCTAACATATGTAGGATAAAATTTGGCCCTGCCACAAAAAAAAATGACTTCATGGCCTGTCTCTGGAAAGTAAGACCTTCAGCTTCTTCAATCTCATCTATTTTCACCTGAAGTATTTTTAATTTACTTAAACCACTCTAATCTCAAAGCCATTAATCATTGATCATTGCATGAGAAAATTATTAAGGGAAAATGCACAGTGGATTCACTATGTTTATGGTAAGAAGATATTTCAACAATAAGTAAAGACTTGAAAAGATAGAACTAGGCTTCCTGTAACCTCCCACATGTGGCCTAACTTCAACCATACTCTAAACCTTAGCCTGTTTCACTGCTTTTTCAACTCAATAAAACTCATGGAATTCCTTATTCCCAAAGTATAGCCTACATTTCTTGCTTCCTACTAATTGCCATATGTTTACCAAGACTTATATGAATGTATGACATTCTCAAATAATAAAACATTTTTCATAAAATAACAAAACAATTATATATTTATATATGAAATATTATATATATACATATATATACATATATACATATATATATATATGAGTGGAGGTAAAGGTATCAATATATATATATATATATAAAATGAGTGGAGATCAAGGTATCACTATTCAGTGAGAAGGTATTGCCAATTATACACATATAAAACTTGGTATGCATATATGGTCATTTCACAGTTACATGAATTTCAGGACAATTTTTCTAAAGTAGGATTTCAAGAGAACATGCCAAACATCAAGGACATGGAGCCCTTTCTTGAGACCTATGAGCTCTCGTGGACCTGGGTTTGGGGAAGTATAGAATCAGGTTATCAGTAATCAACTGTGTGTTTTTGGATGATGCCTGCTTTACCTCTTCTAACTTCTTCTCATTTATTTCATTCAGCTACCAGAGTCTGAATAACCAAATAACTAAGCATTAAAAGAACCACATAATTTAAAAGTCAATAAAGCTCTGTGGGAATCTCTAAGTGCTTTAACACAGGGTTTTATGAAGGACATTTCTGCCTTTCCCGAGGCCTTTATCAGAGACTTCTGACAATCTGGACTTCTGGATAAGTGAGACATTACAGTATTTTAGTAGTTTAGTAGAAATATAGAATAAAAATGCAGATACAAAAAAATCTAAATTGAGAGGTAGGCATAAACTCGTTAAAACTATTTAAAATATAATTTAATATAATACTATTTCATTTATATTTTTTCTATTATAGACTTGAGAGGTAAAGGGCCCAGCAGATAAGAATAATGAACAAAGGTCTAAATCAGTTACTCCTTGCACTTCAAATGAGCCAGCTAATTGTTTATTTATTTGTGTAGCAGTTGTTGCCTTGATTATACACCATTAGTGTCTATTAATAAATGAAGCCATGTTTTCATTTCCCAGAGCAATTTTGAAACCCATAAATTGTCACATTTTCATTTAAAAGATTCTACTTTCTATAAGCCTGAACAACAAACACATCCAAGACCTGTGGTGTGAATGTGAATATAACATGAGAGCTGAGGAAGAAAAACAACAAAAGGATAATTTATGAACTTTCTTATCTTCTCTGATGGTGATATTTATCTTGAGGTGTGTGTTACTGGCAGACTCATAAACTACAAACATATTAAGATACATTTTGTTCGTTCTTGAGAATAGTAATGAGACATGGGATGATACACCAGATGTCTTTATTCTATTGTATTTCATACAGTCACATTGTCCCTTTCTCCAGTAAATAAAGAGAAAAGCTTAAAGAACAAGAGTGAGTATTCTTCAGGCATGTGGCCCCTGAGAGGCCACCTATGCTTTTAAACAATGCTAAGGGGACCAATGGGGGGTGGAGAGAGAGAGAGAGAGAGAGAGAGAGAGAGAGAGAGAGAGAGAGAGAGAGAGAGAAAGAGAGGCACAGAGGCAGAAACAGAGACAGAGAAGGACTGAGAGAGACAGACACAGACACACAGAGAAAATGACAGGCAGACAGACAGGAGAAACACAGAGAAAGAGAGAGACAGAGGAGAGAGAAAGGAGAGTGTAACTGAGAGAGACCAATAGTGGGGCAGATAAAGAAGGTTTCAGAGGAGAAAAGAATACCAGGTAGATTTGAACAAAACATTTTATATGCTTGTATAAAAATTTTAAGCAATAAAAATACTCCATAAAATAATAAATTAATTGTTTAGGTAAAATTATATTGGAATCTTGAGTCCTCTATTCATTGGCCCTGAGACCTATAACTTTGCCATTCTTAGCCTAATTTTTATCCTTTCAGAACGGAAGTTAATATTTTATTTATCTTTGGAACTCAATGAGGACATTATATAAAAAGAGGTTGGCATATGGTGGTGCATTTAATCATATGACTTCATTTATTCCTATTAAAGCACAGTGTATAGCTTTACAAAGATGCTACTATATATGAAAAGAAACACAGTATTAAATTGTTTAATAATATTCACTCCCCTTGATAAATTCAGAAAATGAAGTGTTTTAGAATATATTGAATTTATGATAAATAAACACCAGTATTTCAATGCTGTTGATTCAGAGTGTCATTTTACTATATGTTTCCTAGATGAATGCTAACAGGATGTCTATTCCTAATAAGTCTCAAGTGGCAAAGCCATTTTTGTATCATAGGCTTATATCCATTCATAAAAAGGAGTGTGTGATGGGAAATGTCACTCTGATGCCTAGAATCCGGTTGTGAGCTGTGACAGTCACTCTGTAATGGAGCAGTTTGCTTCTCCTCTCCGGCTTTCATGTATATTATGTAGAAGCAGAAATAAATGATTTCTGGGTCATTCTCCAGCTGTGACAAGACAAAGCTCTCGAGCTGTGCTCTATAGAACAAAATTTTGTTGAAGTATTTCTTTTCTTTTAAAAAGTTACATCTTAAACAAGCTTGAGTATACTGAATATAATCTCCTCCTTAGGAAATTCATGAATTAAAGATTCCAGACTCTTCCCCATTATATACACTCTTATTCATCTTAGCTTCCCTTACAATTGGCATTCATTAGTTAAGGGCAACATCAGGTAACCTTATGAAACCACGTAACACTTCAATCGAGTTTTTTAAGTAGGGATTCAGAGATCTTTACAGTTTAGAGAATAGGCAGTAGGTGGTATAATGCTTTCAAAAGTCCTTAATTTTGCAGTTTTTCAAAAAAATTTCCAAACCTAAACTACTTTCTGAAAATAATAATACCATGAAGCTGAGTAGGTAAAGAAATTCACTCAGATGGAATTGACTATCTTTATAAAGTGGATTGGGTGAGGTGTTCAGCATCTCTTTCCTTCAGAGACCAAAGAACTCTGAACCAATTTAGAAGCAGTGATTACTACTTAAACAGTAAAACTAGCTTTTAAGGGAGATCCTCACTGGAACTTGGATAGCAGTAGAACTTAGGGTCTAATCCAGCTCTCTCTGTCTCTTTGTTCTTTGTCTCTGTCTCACTCTCTTTCTCTCTCTTTCTCTGTGTGTGTGTGGGGGGGGGCAGTCAAAGTCAGATTTTACCATCCATGTTAAGACAGGGTTAGTATTAGGATTATATAATATATAGAAAAGTATAACTAACAGAATGCAAATATACTGCTAAAGTTATTTATTAATTGGGACTAGAGTATTGGCTCAGTGATTCAAAGCACTGCTTGCTCATACAGAGGACAAGGTTCGAATGCCCATAACCCACATGGCAACTGACAACTGTCTGAAACTCCAGTTCCAGGAGATCTGACACCCTCACAGAAGCATAAATGCAGGCAAAATAGTAACATATATAAAATAAAACCCAATTTTTTCTTTAAAAAAAAAAGAGAAAGAGAGGCATGGAAATCACTGTCTATAGTGTAAAATTTTTGGATTGCAGGAGCTCAAACTCATCATTTCCCATGTAACAGATAAACACGCAATCACTGAGTGATGAACCAGCCTGTACTTTATTTTAAAATTTAATTTCTTAATTTCTGCCATTAATTAGTCACATTTTTCTTATGTATTTCCTCATATATATGTATATGTACATATACATATGTATATATGATTATATATAAACATATGTATTTATGACATATGCTTTTCATATTTTCTACTCATTATCTTTTTTTGTGGTAAGATATGATTGCATGCCCTGAACAGCTTTATGTACTGAAAATTATCTAAGCCAATGAGAAAACTAGGATGGTATAGGCTCTGAAAATGCATTCTAGCTTGGTTATTTATCAGATACATATATCATATTACTTTAATCTAGTTAGTTCTTCAGAATAAAATGATACATGGCTTATAGTTGGTGGATAATTTCTTTATAAATAAGTCTCCTCAATCTTTCATTTCTTAACTGCAATCTGAGGAATACATTGGTAGTATTACAGGTTTATTTCTTAGTACTATTCAAAACTGATAATGTTGCAATGATTATAATTTGCAAGTTGACTGGGCTGATAATAGAATGTTTACTTAACAGCAAAAGTTGTGACTATTAAAATATGGTAGAAAAAAATCGTTCTTCTGAAATTGAAGAGAGATTCTAGATTCATTTAAAGACCTTTGCTTACTTGGAAATTTATACTGTGAAAGCTCTTCTAAGTTTTTAGCAGTTTTTTTTCAAAATTATTTATGAATGCAAATACCCTAATTTCTCCATTAAAAATGTTAACGCGGTAACAATATATGAATCCCTAAGTATAGATGTGAGTGTTGTTCAATCAAATTTCAGGAAACAGGTTAACAAATAGCTCTTTAGAGATGGAGGAACTTCCCCATTTCAGTAACTTACTTTTCCTGTGCTTTAATGGCTTTGAAGTCACAGAAGTGTCATAATGATATAAAAAAAACACTCTGCTAAATATTGCTCACTCTGTCTTCAGTTTCTTTCTCAGTAATAACCTAGCTATGCCCCCCATGTACAAGGCAGTTCATATCTCTGCCATTTTCATTTGCAATGCATAAGAACAGGAAGAAGCAAGCCCTTGAAGATATCCTATAGCCCAAATGCATTTATTATTCACAGTACTCAAATACGGAATTCTGTATATTTCTAGGTCGTCACGGGAAGACTGTATAAGTGACATCAACAGAATGTGAACAAAATCATTTACTTCTTCAAAATATCACAGCCAATTTATCTTATGCAAAACAGAAATTCTTGAGCAACAAAGAATATCATTTTGCTGAATTTTCACACATAGAAAAAATGATCTTTGATATTCATGTTCTTTTCTGAAGATAATTACTTTAGATCAATCCTGGAACATAACATTTGTGTTAAGTTAGGATGTACAGAAACAGACTAAGAGGGATTTTCTTTTTAAAATAAAAAATGTTTAAAATGTTTCATTATTATAGTTTTATGCGTATAGGCGTTTTGCCTGCCTGTGTCTAGGTACCATGTTTATATAGCATCCATTTAGTCCAGATGACTGCAACAGAACCCATGGAACTAGAGTTACAAACAATTGTGAGCTGCCATGTGAGTTACTGAAATCCAAGCCTGGACCTCTGGAACAGCAGTCAGTGCCTTAACCACTGATATATCATGAGAAATTTTCGTATATGGCTGTTTCGGGAGAGTATTCTTGGATAACCCTTTGGCCAATAAGGGAAGTAATATTGAGCAGAGGGAGGTACAGAAATGCAGTATTGCTAGACAGAATCCTCAGACTTTTTCATAGTTAAGTGAATAGCTAGAAGTATAACACAGGTCTATCTTTTTTGAAGGAACAAGAGTAGTGGTTTCTTATGGTCAGCTTCTGTCAACTGACATATGGTGGTCCTTTAGGGATGGTGCCAAATCAGCAACTATGAGATAGTAGGTTGGCAACAGTAGCAGCCAAAGCTAGATCAGACCATATCTGATGAGTGTTGGCTTCTGTTCATACCACCATGGAGACTCCATTCATGTGCTAGCACTTGGGAAGCTAATAGGAGGAGACAACGAAGGCTATTATATTGGTTTAAATACTTCACTCATTGGTATTAGTGTCCCTTGATACTCTTTAATGTCAATGCATGATTCAAAATTCTTTGCACTTCATCAGCTTCTAGAGTCCCACCCCCATTCTCCTCCAAATGTTCTTGAACCAATGATATTGCCCTTGCAGTGTATTTGCCAATAAGCCAGGTCATTCACAGCTTCTTTTGGGTATCCATATATTTACCTCTAAAAGTAATTTTAGTTTAAAGTAAAGTAAATGATCAAGTGATCCAGTGTACAATTCAGCCTGTGTCCAGTAAGAGAATGTTTGCCTCAGACGTGATTTTTCAGGGTTATTGTTGAATAAGAAAATGTTGGAACAGCACATTATCATCTTTATCATCTTCTTCTGTAGGTTTATAAAAAGGAAATTCCTTTTCTCTCCATCATATTTATCAAAATTGTGAACTGATGGAGAAGTACTGAGGGATAGTATATATTATCTAGATTGCCTATTCAAACATCATAATGTATTCCTCACTTTATGATGGTCCTAGTTTTCTCACATCCAACTTGGAATAGGTTACTATTAAACTCTTCTCCTTCATTAGAGTATGGTAGTTCTAATAGAACTCAGATCATGAGAAATGTCTTGTCATAATGATCACTTAAAAATGCACCAATAGCCACTCCACTTAAATCAGAAATCAGTAGTCATTTTGTATATATCTTAACAATACTATCCACTGCATGTTTTTTTCCCTTTGGTAATTGCCCCAGATTTAACAAGTATCTTTTCTCATAAGTGATACTGAAAATGTCACAATTTCTACCCAAGCTTCCAGCATTTTATGTGATTGATGAGATAATATTTTTAAAAAATTCTTGGAATAAAACCCCAAATTATCCAAATTTCTTTGGAGCATGATATGATAGAAAGGAGAAGCCTTCAGGAAAAACTATAATGTTCTGCTTCTCCAATATATTTTTGTGAAATTACCCCTGTTTCTCTGTCCTCATGGGAGGATAAACGATCACATGTATCTCATCAATAGCTGTTCATAAAGACCCTGAGACCCTGTTATTATATTTTAACACATTTATCACCACAGTTGGTTAGTTAATTTTAGTTAGAGGCATCATTTGATTGTTTTGGTGATTTACTCTATTTATTATTTGTCTCATTTTATAAAATCCAGAACTGAGAATTAACACAGCCATTAAAAGAACCTTTGCATGCTGTAAAAGAATCCCTCATTCTGTCATTCTTCCTATGACAAGAACTCAGAAGCTTGACTGCTAAAGGCTTCTCTGTGATCGTATCTATTGATACCTCTCTGATATTTTTCAAATCAAGGAGCCCATGTAGTGTTTCTGGAAAGTTCTACAAAATTTAGTGGGGCATATCCATTTTACCTCTCTCCAACTATGTGATCTCTCCTGAACTAGAGTCCATTTTTTTTTTGCTCTCCAGACCATCTACACCATCACTGTAATGTGAAGGAAATTATGAACCTTAAAATGAATGCATAATAAGGTCAACTTGAACCTTCTCCATGATATTTTTAAATGTCTGGGCATTCTGATTTCCTGAAAACCAGGATCCATCATTGTGGGGATGCAGAGGGAATTGGTTCTGAGAATTGACTTCATACTAGAAAGTTGGGTTATGATGTGGACTTTTTATTTGAGTAGTTGCCACGAAGACTATATATTATACACTTTTAATTTGGTAGTGGAGTTGGTAGTGGGGTGAGCACTATATACATTGATCACTATCTTTGCTGGATCTCTATTTACCATGTATTAAGGAATTATATTTTTTTCTGCCAAAAAAAGAACATATGATCCAGATTTGTGATCTTGTTTAAACATCTTCCCTGTGTTTTTTTCTGCAATTAAAGTCTTAGGCCCGAATAAAAATAATTCTTTATGCATGGTTGGAGGAGTGTCCTTGGAAACCCAATCTGGGAGAGGTTATAACACAGAACTAGGCAGGAGGTAGACTGTGAGTAGCAATGCTACAAAAAAAAAATAAAAATAAACAAAACAAAAAAAAAATTAACCAGATTTCGATCAGTGCAGCGGAGAGCGCTGTAGCTTGGACAATCTCCTTTCCATATATAAAGTGCCCAGACTTGTGTATTCTCACAGTAACTAATTATTGGATGTAGATCACCTTCAGATAATGATTAGAAGCTTGGGTGTAGCACTTTCTTTTAGTTACTGTAACTTCTAGAAAAGGATCCAGCCAGCAACTAAGGCTCTACGCATCTGGGAAAATGAGTGCTTGGTGCTCAGTGGTTATCTGACAAGTGTCCTGCACCAGTCCTTCAGCTATATTGTACTCTGTATTGATTTTGGTAATTTTTTCTGTTCCTGCACATTTTAAAAAAAATTTCATTGTAGTACCCAATTATCAGCCAATCCAGGAAACTACTAAAAATGCACATACTTTAAAATAAAACTTCCCATTTTGCCTAGGCTCAACACACACATCCATTTGTTTGTGACCCATTACTGCTGTCCAGCCATGTATCTAATGCTTTGACATTACATAAATCGTAGACACCAGAAATTACCCAGTGTGGTTGCACAATGTAGGAATTTAGCTGCTTCAGAGCCCCATGAAGTACTTCAGCATTCTATTCGGCTGCAAAATATTGACTCTAATATACCTTTGTCCTGAAATGAAGCCACAGAAAAAGGCACCTGAAACTCAGTTTCTTTCTTAACAAAAAGACTGAAATTATATACCAGAGTTTATTTGATTGTGATAGGTATAGACATATGTTCAAAGGTGTGGGAGTAGACTAAATATTTATGAATGAAAAAATACATTGAGAATTAAGGAGGGAACATTGGAAAAGCTAATGTTCAGTGGATAAAACTCAAACTACTGTAAGGAGTGTTTGGAGAGATACTATTTCATAGTATGTGATTTTAGAAATATTAAATTAAATTTTCTACTAAAATGTGTCTCTCTACCAATTTCCTTTTTTTCTATAGAGCATAATATACAGAAAACATCAAATAACTAGATTTTGAAGATCGAAGTCTTGAAATAAACAGCATAAATTTGTACTGGATTAGAATTACATACTTTGTGCTAAAATGAAATATGGAAAACAATGTTTTCTTGGGTGTTTTATTTCCCCAAATTTATCTATTTCTGCATGCAATGTATTAATGTAACATGTGTGTGTGTTTGAGCATTTGTGAGAGAGAGGTGGAGAGAGGTGGAGAGAAGAGAGAGAGAGAGAGAGAGAGAGAGAGAGAGAGAGAGAGAGAGAGAATTTTCCAATATCATAAGCTATGATTTTCTTCACTACTTGATAATTAGTTGAGCAAATCAAAACTAGTCCTTGTGGAAGTAGAGAAATGTCTCAGTAGTTGAGGACACTCCACTGCTCTTCCAGAAAATCAGTTTGTTTCCCAGTACAAAATGGCAGAAATCTCATAAATACATCTTACCCTAATTCTAAGGAATCCAATCTCTTCTTCTGCCCTCCATGGGTACCTTCACATGCATACACATAGACACACACACACACACGCACACGCACATGCACACGCACACGCACATGCACACGCACACGCACACACACACACACCACCTAGAAAAGCCTAGTCTCCACTTTTATATCATAAATTTGTACTAGATTAGAATTATATACTTTGCATTATAATGTCATATTTAAAACACTTTTTTTGGTTCCTGGGTCTAGGATATGTCTAAGATGTTTCCCTCTAACTATTCCATATTACTATTGGAAATAAATTCTACTGCACACTTTCTATGACTCTAATCTTATGTTTATATGTATAATATGAATTTTCTATATTCTCATACATAGTGAATGATTCTATGCACCAGTTAAAAATTTGTGTGTGTGTGTATGCGTGTGTGTGTGTGTGTGTTTGTGTTGATTATGTTTACTGATTCCTGTGTGTGAACATGGGCATACATTTGGCATGTACCTATGTTAGGTTATAGGATATTTTCAGGTATTTTTATATTCTACCTTGTGGGAGACAGGATCTCTTCATTTTTTTTTTCTACATATACAAGATTAACTGGCCCTTGTACTGGACACCTGTCTTACTCTATCACCCATCTTCCTGTAGGACACAGGAATCACAGATGCTCCAGCTACCCCTTGGCTTTTATGGTGATTTTGAGAATATTAACTTAAGTTCTTCTCCTTGGATTGCAAATATTTTTATCCATTAACCTATCTCTCCAAATTCCCATTAAGACTTTTCATACTTTACGCCTATCATTCTGAGTCAGCATCATTGTTAGAACTGCCTAGTTGTGTGTTAAACATTAAATGTTTTCGGTTTCATCATGTTCCATTCATTCATTTGAGGTTTCCAGACGAACTCCTCTTACCACTATACAGTACTGCATGGCTGGTATCTACACCCCTTCATAAATTTTGCCTCCCATTCTATTTTTAGACCCGTTGTCTCTTATTCTTTCCTTTCAGTCACACTGCTGAATGTGGACCAGGGTGTCTGTGACAGTAGGTTTTAGTCTTGCAAAACAGTATTGATTGTGCTGGGCACACAGCTTGACTTAATTAAGCAGCTGTGAGTAAAAGCATATGTTCATCTTTCTCTAGCAGAGCAGGAATTAGACATAGGGTGCGTCATAGAATAGGAAGGGAATAAGGTATACAGGTTAGTCATGACTCTGAAATCATGTTTATATTTTGTGTAGAATTGTACTTTCAGAACACAAGGGTGTTTGGCTGAAATTACATAAACAAATATTACCAGTGAATTTGCACATGAGTTAGATATGTCTGGAGGAAAACATTAGAATGCAAACCAGATGAAAGCCATGCTGGGCTCATGTGCTGCCTGAAGCCAGCGGAGAAAAAGACTGGTTGGAATGGTTCAGATACAAAGAGATGAATGGCGCTCACCTATTACATTTAGCTTTGCATAGCCTAAGTGACCAGGTTTAAGGTCACATTTTGATAGAGGGAGGCACACTTAGGTTTTTCAGTGAAAGCTTTATAAGCAGGGCCTGCTCCTGAGGACCATTTGCTCATCCAAAGCTGTAAGCTTTAAAGTCCATATTGCCACACTGTGGGTCACAACCTCACAGGGGCTGTACCATTGAATGCAGCTGTCATGAAATGAATGAAGGTGTCATTAGCTTAACCTGCCAAACATAAGTAACGTGTGGAATTCCTGGCAGTGCTTCCTTGGGTTACTTTCTAAGACTTCACCCTAGCTTTCCATCTGAACACACATGTACACTTTACAACATTTACCCTTTACAGTATGCATATCAGCATAGCTCACAACCCAATAACCACTGCTTGAAAAACAGTGGCTTGGGTTTGATACTATTGTATGCTGCGCCACTCAGTGTTCTTATTGAACACATAAGGTGACCCTATGGTCACATATAGAAAAGACATTTAATACTTTCTAACCACCACTGCTCAATATATGAATATCAGATTAGTGTCTTTTTGGGTTGTATTATGCTATCATGTTTGGTTTTTAAAAAATAACCATTTGAGTTACTGACTTACGTTTCATACAGAGGTAAAATAAATTCAGTAAATTTTGGTCTAGAGTTGAGATAGAATTTCCAACAATTACTCAAATGACTCTAAACGTAATTCTGCTATTTTAATCATATTCCTGTAATGGAAGGGTCATAGGACCAATGATTACAAAATCAAATATCAATCAACTCTGGGAGCACTAAAGAAATTCTATACCCTGAAATATGAGTTGTGCAGCCAAGATTAGATCCTGTGTGTGAGAAGGCTTAAGCGCACACAACTCATTACTAAGCAAATTTGTCTTTAATAAATGGCAAAATTATGTGCATACCAAATAATTGGTTCAAAAGGAAATTCTTTTTTAATAAAAATATTCTTTGAGAATTTAAACATGAATGCAACATGATTTCTCTATTTTCCCCTCCAATTCTCCTCCTATTTCCTCTACTTTCCCTCCTTTGTGCCTTCTTTTTTTTTTATTTTATTTTCTAAGTTTTTTTAATTTACATTCAAAATCATTTCCCCTTTCCTGTTTCCTCCCTACCCGAAAGTCCCATAAGCCCCCTTCCCTCCCTCTTTTCCCCATTCAACCCCCTCTCGCTTCTCTGTCCTGGCATTCCCCTACATCCAGTCTTTCCAGGACCAGGGGTCTCTCCTTCCATCTTCTTGGAAATCTATTGATATGCAAATTGTGTCTAGGGTATTCCGAGATTCTGGGTTAATATCCCCTTATCAGTGACTGCATATCATGTGTGTTCTTTTGTGATTGAGTTACCTCACTAAGGATGATATTTTCAAGTTCTGACCATTTGCCTGGGAATTTCGTGAATTCATTGTTTTTAATTGCAGAGTAGTATTCCATTGGGTAAATATACCACATCTTCTGAATCCATTCCTCCGTGCCTTCTTAATTTCTTAAATGTACTTTTATTTGGAATTATGGGGCCTTGTGAAGTTTCCCCATCTATTTTGATATGCTACTTAGTCCAGGAAACACATTTCTTCAAAATGTATTATCAATACATTTTTTACTGACATACACAGTCTATATACCTACATGCGTTGGGTTACATTAAAATTTCTTGGGTGAAAAGGTATACAAGTGAAAAAGATCCTAAAATCTCCTGCCTCAGAGAGTGGGTAGTAAGAGTAATGGAAAGTCATTACCTAAAATGTCAAAATCCTGCTGGAATAACAAAGTCAATAATAGTGCACACTGCCATCACTGTTACTGTGAATTATTCTGGAGATCCTGGACAAGGCAACTAGGCAAGAGAAAATAATAAGACATCATTGAAGGGACAAAAGCTTAATTGACAGCACAATATCATTGCTTGCTTGTATACACAGAAAACTAGTACAAATCAATTGAAAAAGTTCAGTAAGTCTTATAGGAAGAACATAAATGTATAAAAGTCACTTGTATTCCTAAACTAGCACTAACAGCCCAGATACCCTGGGCTGACCTCAGGTGATCTTTCTGTTTTATCTTTCTAAGCACTGGTAGTATAGGTGGTGACTATATACTTCACCTATAAATTTCAGTTATATTCAAGATAGTTTACAATAAGAGAAAAATAAGCAATTTAAGTTCAAAAAGTCAACTTAAGGTATATAATCCAATGTGAATAATTTTTAAAAATATTTTCTGGAAAACTGAAAGAAATTATGAGTATATGATAAAATATCCATCCACTACCAGAATGAGTAATATACACATCCTGAACATTTTCCAGTTAATATTGATAGCCTTGTGATCAGTACTTCACTACCTATTTCTAAAATATGTCCATGTGCAAAGGTTCATTTATTTTGCATTTATTTCTTTAACATATGTGTTAAATATATGAGGTCATAGGACAATTCATGGGAGTCAGATCCTTCTTTCCAACATGTGAGCTTCAGTAGTAAAATTGAGGTAATTGGCTTTGCCACCTTGCTTGCTGGAAGAAACATTACTAACTTCCCAAACCAGTGAGATCATCCAGTATTTGTCTTTTGTGTCACGCTCATAAAATCAAGAACATAAAATGATTGTCAGGCTTGGAAATTAAGAAAATGAGAAAATGTTAGTCAAAGGGTAAAAAGTTTTATTTAGGCATGAAAATGAAATTTGGTGATGTGGTCCCTGTATTTAATAGCAATTTGTATCAATAGCAAAATGTATTAATACCATTTTGTATATCTAAAATGTCTGAGTGTAGATATTAAATATACAAACACACACACTTGCACACAATCATACACACACACACAGACAGACAGACAGACAGAGTCAGAGACAGAGACAGAGACAGAGAAAACAAACACATAAGGGAATTGATTGTGTGAGGTACCTTCAAGGTTAATTAGCACTTATGCATATATGTCAGATATATTTCAATAAATCTAAAGAGAAAATAGAGGTATGACACCACAGATATTTGAAGAATTTTGAAAATAAGATGACAGTTTGGAGATTGGCAAAAAAAGATGTTGAAACAAAACAAATATTCCAAGCCATCTGCATAACTCTTGGAACAGTTTAATCCTGCCCAATTTATTATGTCACACTGGAGATGGAGAGTCAACTCAGTAATTAAGAGTACTCTCTGTTCTTGTTCTTGACTGGGATTCTGTTCTCAACACCAATGCTGTGTTTCTCGCAACCACCTGTAATTCCAGTTCTAGGGGGTTTTGATGTCCTCTTTTAACTCCTTAGGCACTGCATGAATGTAGTACATACATATACATGCAAAAAAATACTCATATACATAAAATAAAAACAACTACCTTGTTAAGGTTTAATAGCATACATGAAGTTAAAATTAAAAGTAAATCCTTGTGAAGATTTTTGCAATATTGCATAATCACAAAATATCTACTGCCATATATAAAGATCTCTTCCAAGTCAAGAACAAAAAGTTAAATAATAATTACAGTTGAAAAATTAGTAAATGTTATAATTAACAAATTTGAGGGAAAAGAAATGGCAGTTATTAATAAACATGAAAAGAAATGAATAATAAATTGGAACAAAACCAAGGCTAAAAATATCAAAATAGCTATTATACTATTACAATAGATTTTCCTAATGATTTCAAGGTCTAGAAATACTAGGTATTGACAGGAAGTTAAGGAAACAAATGTATTATAGTAAAAAAGCATATTTACACATATATATGACTTTTGCTGGGAGGAGAGGTTTTTGAAATTAGACAATCTTACAAGATGTGAAATTCTATGTGTTCTATATCCAATAAAACAGGAAAAATCCATCTAAACAGAATTACTTAGGTGGAGAAACTATCAAACGTAGACAAGCAAATACTGCAGATCCGGGTTCATTTGACATTGCTCATTGTGACTGACCTAAATGTCCATCAGACAGGGAATGCATAGATCAGTTGTGGCTTGTATTCCTTGCCATTGTTAGAATTGTTGTACTGGAGCACTGTGTATACACATAGGACAGAAGGAAAGCAAGTGTGCCCAAGCTACCATGAATGCATTGGTAGGCTGGGGCTGTCTTAACAAAGTCCCAGACACTGGGTAGTTTAAGCAACAGCAATATACTTTCTCACAGCTCTAAACCCTAGACTTTCAAGCTCAAGGAGTTGAAAAGCCCTCCCTTCCCTCTGAAGGCCCTGTTGGGCTTGAAAACAGATGTGCTTACTAGACATGTTGTCTCATGATCTTTTACTGTTAGTACTGCTGTTGTGGTGAGTTCAAAGAAGTGGAACAGATATTTCAGGAAAGTATTCAGATCAGATAGGCCCTCACCAGCATCTGTTCTTTTAACCAACTTCTGAAAGATCTTGTCTCCAAATACAGTCACATTGAGTTATGGGATTTGGAGTCTTACTATATGAGTTGGGAATGATGGATACGCATGTGGGAGAATAGTTGGGAGGAATTAGGGGATGGAAACCATGATCAGAATGTTATATAATTTTTTGTTCAATGAAAAAAGCATTAAAAAACATGGAGATGGATTAAGTATCAGGACTTAAGGCTTCAGGCAATGGGGGAACACGTGTGATCCCTATCTGTAAAACAAATCAATACCCATAACCAAGGTAGCAAATAAGTAAAAATGAATGGACTATTGGCATTGGCTCCATCTTTATATAGCTAAGACAAGATCCCCAAATAGAAATAGTAGAGCTCACTGAGGAGAATGGAAAGATCCAGGTTATATTCATCAGTTGTCTCCTACAAGCAAGTGTACCCTCCAAAACAGTAGGGGGCAGCAGAAAAGCCAGGGTAAGGAGTAACTATCACCTTCCTATTATAAGTGAATTACTTTCTGTCTGTTTTCCATTGTTCAAAAAGACAATACTCAAAAGCACTTAAGATTTAATGTGATGGAGCACAGGCAAAGGTTAAATACTGTTATTGATGCTTTTGTGTTTTGATTAGATAAAGGAGAATTTCAGAAAGCTAGATAAGACTTTGGATTGAGGAAGATAAGAAACACTGCCTTAAGGTTTGGAAGAGAGTAGAAACAGTAGGCTGAAAGTAGCTAAAAAATAGAGAACATCACAGTTATCACTTGTTGCTCTTTCAATACACCTGTGCCTGGGGAAAGAGATGCTTGTTGTCTCCAGTGTGGATCTCAAAGAAGGTATCATCATGGGAAACAAAATCTAGGCTGACCCAGACCCTTGACGAATGGGGCCCTTTGGCTCAGTGTCATCAACCATACACTTCAAGGTCATCTTCTGCCATGAGTAGTCTCTGGGGAACTCTACAGGCCAGCTCGGTTAATTACACTAACAGCTGAGAAAATTATATCTACCCAACACAGCCTAGGAAGATGAATACCTCTCTTCCTTAGTCGCAGGGGGACGTTAATGGTATTTTCATTAACTTGTGACCGGTTGACTGCTATTAGAATATAGATTGTATGCATAAACCAGGTCAAGGACTCCAGATATGATTATGGAGCAATTACTGCTGCAGCCACCAGGCTTCTGATCATTGCTGGCACAGAGAAATTGTAAGACTTCAGGCTGCTGTTTGGAATTCTGAAAGAAGAAATGCTCAGGATCAAAGTTTATGTTGTTTCTTTGTGTCTCCTTGAGATTGCAATTTGTGATTTCTATGATTAGACTTGCAGACAAAGGCTCCCTAAGAGAAAACTACAAAGGATAGATGATGATTAGGGTAATCTTAGATTGTCGCTGATCAAGGTTGAAAACGTTCCTTATTGGAATGGTTCTGATTAAAAGTATATTCAGCTTGCTAGAATTCTATTGATGCAGGTATTTCTCTTATTACCAATGGCCGGATTATATTTTGACCTGTTACCTCAGCAATATGGAAATTCCTTTTTGCAATTATATACATTGTGATATGAAATACAGCACTAAGCACTTTAGTCCTGCTCTTTAGAGACACATATTATTGGTAATGCCACTGAGGTTGCCAAAATGTTTTGAAAGTCGATATTTGAAGATGCTGATTTATATTCTGCAAAGTGCATTCTTTATTCTGCCAGTGCATTATTTATAATGACAACCCTCTCCCCTTTAGTTGAAGTAAAGTTTCTGCAACCCCTTTTAAACTCTCATTTTTGCATGTCTGGTGAGATCACAATGGACAAATGGTACCTACCATTAAAACAGTAAGTCACAGGATGAAATGACTTGACTAAAGATATAAAGTACTACACATGAAGTCTTGCATCCTAATTTAGAAGACACTAGTCACTGAAACAGAAAAATTGGGAGCTGGAAAGATTGCTCACCAGTTAAGAGCACGTGCATTCTTGCAGAAGACCAGTGTTTAGATAGCAGCACTTGACATATCAGATTATTTACAACTGCCTCTTACACCATCCTTCTGGCATCCACAGGTATACACACACACACACATACACACATACACACACCCAAACAAAGCATACACTTTAGATAGACATATAAATAAAATACTACAAATAGTATAACCACTATCACTATTACTACTATCAGTTTTACTATTACTACTACTACTATTAATAATAATAATAATCATAATAATAATAATGAAACTTGACTTTCCAGTTTTCTGAACTGTGACAACTAAGGTTCTTCATTTTAAATTGAAAATAGATTCCGGGCAGTGGTGGCGCACGCCTTTAATCCCAGCACTTGGGAGGCAGAGGCAGGAGGATTTCTGAGTTCGAGGCCAGCCTGGTCTACAAAGTGAGTTCCAGGACAGCCAGGGCTACACAGAGAAACCCTGTCTCGAAAAACTAAAAAAAAAAAAAAAAAGAAAATAGATTCTTCTCTCATACAATACATCCTGACCTCTCTTATACAATATATCCTAGCCACAGTTTCCATTCCTTGACTCCTTGTAGGACCCCGTACACTCCCATTCCCCCATAGCCACTATTATTCTGATTCCCTTTAGAAAAGAGCAGGCCACCAAGAGACAGCAATTAAACAAGACATAAGAGAATTCAATAAGGCAAGGTAAAATAACCAAAACAAAACAAAAAACAAACAAAACAAAACCCTCATATCAAGGCCGGACAAAGCAACCCAATAGGAGGAAAAAAGTCCCTAGAGCAGGCAAAGGAGTTATAGATAACACAGGCTTCCACTGTTAGGAGTCCCACAAACACACTACAGTAACAGCCATAACATATATGCAGGGGACACAATGGAGACCCATACAGTCCCCCTTCTTGATGTTTCAGGCCCTAGTGAGGCCAAATTCTTTTTAAGTGAGCCAGGAATGGAATTCTTGTAGGTGCTCAAAACAGACTAAGATAGTAACTGATCAGAAAGATAAATCTATCTATTTGAAATAGCCTTTTATGACATGAAGCAAAGTTCTACTCTGAATATTCTTCTGAGATAATTTTTTTTAAGTTCTTAAAATATTTGACTTCTTTTAAGAGAAATGTAATTGTTTTCATTTATAACATGAGACTGCACGCAGAAAAGATTGAATGGTAATTTAACCTGGCACATGTAGTTTTTGGTGCTCAAAAAAAAAATCATGATAATCGTAAGCTTTGAATCAGACTAATGTTTCACAGTTCTAATCTCATTTCTAACCTATTGACAAAGTGAAATTGAGTGCATCATGTAACTTTTATCAGCCTCAGCAGAAAGTGTCCTTTTCTTACTCAATTAAATGAATAAAACAGAATGCATATGACATAGTGCTTGAGACACAAGAAGCCCATGACACAGTCAGCACCTCCCCCCACACACTTTGTTTTCCCCTCTCCTGTTAGTGGATGTGGAAGCATTGAGTGCATAGGATTCTCCTTGTAACTGAAGAAGAGATTAGCGAGAGGCCAAAGGAAATGTGTCATAAGTTCTAGATGGTTGCAGAAAAGCACTGTTCAAATTGCAAAGAAAACTTGAATAACTCAAATTATCTGGTTAATGTCTGCAATTTCTTCCAATATATTCTTCTTCCAAAGGTCCAGAGCAAATGGCCCTTGAATTTCAGTCTTAATATGAAGAGAAAGAGGGAAGATGCTTGACATTTAAAAACACTAACATTCGAATAAACAATTCCTTGATAGGTTTGATTTATTCTCTCTTTCCTCAGTCCTCTTTTGGTATCTTTTGTGAGCACATGTAACAGTCAGAAAAGTGTGTCCTCGGGGAATGTTGGAAAAGAAGTGACAAAAAAACCTTTAATGTCCTGAACCTAGAGGGCTCTGTAAGAAAGAAACACAAAACAAAACAAACAAACAACAAAAACGCCACCAATAACAAAAGTTCTGCCCATAGGATAACGTAAATAGTAACAATCATCTCATAATTATTTTACAGTCCCTATTAACAAAATTAAATAGGACACAATATCATGTATACCCACAGTTTACTCTCTTGTGCTGATTTTTATTTACCACCTTGTCTGCAGCCTAGTAGCAATCCTCTTGAAACAAAAGAAAAAAATTAATACCCTTAGTTTTGGAAAGGAGAAAATGAGGAAGACCAGGGCATCTTGGGCAATATTTCTACATCAAACTCAAAACAGGGGTGCAGTGATATAAGGAGTTTAATATTGGCAAGAATTAAATTAAGCAAAGGACTTTGTATCTGCTTCTTTACATTTCTGATTCGATATTTTAGCATGGAGACAGACAGGGAGAGGGAGAAGGAGAGGGGGGAAAAAGGGAGAGGGAAAGGGAGACGGAGGGGGAGAGGGAGAGAGCTATAAATTAGCAAAATATCAAGTAAGTCTAACATTTATTACCTGACAATTTTCTCTGACTGGTTTTGCATATACCATTATTCCCATTAGTGTGGACATGTGAAGTCAATGAACACTGTTGAATGGAAAATATCATACTTGCTAGAACTATGTCTATTTAGGGAACCTTCTTATTCAGCATAAATTCTCTTCTCATTCCATGAAAAAAAAATAGTTCCATAGCACTTTAATCATATCCCTGGGTGTCCATTCTGTTATATTAATAGATTTTGCATTTAAATATTGAAAACAAAGTCAGTCTAGGGATAACAAGTTATCGGTAAACTCAGAAAGAGGAATCTTCTCTCCACAGTGACTGTGTCATTTGCTCTTCTGAATGGAAGGAGAGAATGCTGTCACCTTCTCCAGGATGTGTCTTTGAGGAAGTGAACCACGGCAAAAGCAGGCTGTTTAATTTCTTCTTGTAATCATAGATCTTTTTATTTTATTTTTTATTTTTTAACCTGCTGAAAATTCCGATAATGATGTTATTTTAGGGCAAAATGCTGAGACACTTTCCTCCAGGCCTATCAATCTCATATTTGTTTTCTGGTTGCTGTGAACAAATACTCTGGCAAAAACAACATAGGGGAGAAACATTATATTTAAGCTCAAGGTTCCAGGTTCCAGTCTATTATACCAGGAGTTTTGCAGCAGCAGGAACATGAGGACACTGATTACATCACATATATTATCAGAAACAGAATGTAATAAATGCATGCATGCTGATTTACAAGTCATTTTCTTTTCCCCCCACTTGTACGGTTCGCTCTCCAGCTTGGGAATCCTACTATTCATGGTGGTTAGACCAATTAATCAAGACCATTTCCAACAGTCATATCCACAGACCAGCCTTCTATAGACAATTCTCCACTGAGATTCTCTTTACAAGTGATTCTTTCTTGGGTTGAGTTGACAATTAACACTTATTAGTATACCACCAAAACTAGAGCTCAGAATAAGAAGCTCATTAGTTCATCAGAATTTACTTGAAATGGCCACTCATAACTCGAAGTATTAGATAATTTCCAATGGGACCCAGGATGCTCATTTACCTGGTGAGTTATATTACACTTTAAATTTCATTCCTATATCATTTACTAAGGTATTGATCATTACATTGTATAGGTATTTATAATTGATGTGTTAGACAGTTCCAGACTGGACTTACTGGCTTAGAGGATGAAGTCATCCAGCATCATAAAAGGCATATGAAGGTTGTTTTGATATTGAACATATTCTCTTTACCAATCGCTTTCTAGATTATAATGAGAATAATCATATCAGAACACAGCAGCACATAGTTTAACAAAGCAATTATTTTTGATGTTTACCAGCAGTACATCAATTTCTTTATGTATGTATGTATGTATGTATGTATGTATGTATGTATGTATGTATGTATTTATGAGAGCCCTCCCAGAGAAGAGAAAGATACACAAATGCATAAAGGCTTAATTCAGTGGATGTTTCACATGCTGTGCTACAAACGACTTGCATGAGCAGTGCGGAGGGGAGAGTGTGAGAACAGAGCTTCTTCCACAGGGCTGGCTGCATGACTCATCCTCCAGTGGCATTTATAGGGATTGGGAGGCAGAAGTGTCAGATGTTGATTTCACTGCACAATCTTAAGCAAAACATACATTTTAAAAATGGCTAAACATCACTCTAGCTGCAGCTTCACTCCCCACTTTGAACATCACCATTTTTCCTAGTCAGTTTCATTTCCTAATTCCTTTTAAAATCCCAGAAACATTTTGTGGTGGTGTAGCACACATGTAATCAATTGTATACAAGTCATGAGTTGGCATACGGACAACAAAAGAAGCACTTCTGTGTAGTCACCATTTAGAGCAAAGAACCAAACAGTTGCCTTTCACAGCAGGTGCTCACACTCCTTTTGTTCATTCATTTTCAGTGCTGACTTTTGACATAATGGATTGGTTTGACACAATTTCTAGCTTTACCTGAATAGAAGTTACTCACTGTCCTGTGTTGTATGTGACTTCTGCTGCTCAGTTACATTGATGAAATTTATCCTGTTTGTGGTATCTAAGTGTAGTTCATTTTAGGTGATAGTCCACTGAAAATCTACATAACTTGTTTATACAGTTCTCTATTCATGGACACTTTTCATGGGGCTATGTCAGATGTCATACATTCTTATACATGTGTTAGCATTTTTACATACCCATGTATTTTAGAAATGTCTAGAAGTAGACTTTTTTGAGTCACTTGGAATGGTATGTTTAAGTTCATTATATAGTTTTTTTTATTGTTGCTTTAACATTTACACTATCACAGCCAACACACAAAAGTTGCCTACATGAGATCAAGTAATTGTTGCTCTAAGTGATGATTCCACAGGTGTGTTCTTTTTGTGAACATCTGTGGCCAGTGTGTCAATTCATGGCTTGTATTCATTTTATTACATGTGTACTATACTGTGACAAACTATTTCTGGAGTTCTAAAAGAAACTAGGAAATCAGAATGACTAAGAAAAAGAGGTGACTTTAAAAAAATAGGACAAACGGAAGCTGAGATGATGTTTAACTGCTTTTTAAAAAATGTGTGTAGTTTCTCACTGCCTTTGGGTTTTATGGCTATGAAGAGACATCAAGACTGCAGCAACTCTTCTGAAGGAAAACATTTAATTGGGGCTAGTTTACAGTGCAGAGACTTAGTCCACTGTTGTCACAGTGGGAAACATGGTGGCCTTCAGGCAAATATGACCAACAACTGGAAAGATGTTTTCCCATGCACAGGGGCTTTTAAGTCTATGGTTCTTGTGAGTAGCACTATTATTTCATGTAGTATAATTCCATGTAAACTATATATATACATATATGTGTGTGTGTGTATACATACATACATATATAGACACACACATATATATAAATACAACTTAAATGTCCTGTACATGTCTTTGTAAGTAAACTTAAATAATATGTTTCCCTATGACCTTGTCAAACATCCTTAGTGTTGTCTCTCCTTCTATAACCCTCTGTTACCTGATTTTTCCCATTTTATTTTCATAGCACCTGTGTTCAGTTATACCTGTCTGCAGAGCTCTTTCAGTGTTGATGACTTGACCATTTCTATAGCACTTTATTCTGCCTACACTTTCACACAGTCTGTAGCCATTGATCTCACGTTATAGCACTTTCATTCAGTTTTCCTTCAGAAATCTACATTTCCAGCTTCTTTTTACTTGCTGTCCTCAATCTTTCACTTATTCACATGATTCTATATAATGTCATGAAATATGTATATCTCCCTAAAGTGCATCCTCTTTACTTCGTTTCACTCATTCACATGGTTCTATGTAATCTGATCAAATATGTCTATCTTTCTAACGCTCTCTTTTGGTTGTGTTTCTTTCATCCTTAAAACCTGTAATGCTCTCTGTTACTTTCAAATAACAGCTTCAGAATATTTATAAACTCACTCCAAATTTCTAACCTCATTTTTTCTTGCCACTCCTCCTTCCTCTCCCCTCTTTCTTCTTCTCCCTTCTTCTTCCCCCTCCATTTTCACTACAGGGTCTCATACTTCAGCCCAAGGTGCATGTAATTTACAGCAGTTCTTCTGTCTTGGTTTCCTAATTGCTGGTTTTGTAACCATGAGCCAACACACACCTACCTTATTTTGAGAGATGCTGGTCTGAGATAGTCTCACATTACCGTGCAGGCTAGCCTGGAACTTGCTTTGGAGTCCCAGTGGATCTCAAACTTGCAGGAACCTTTCTGCTCTGCCCACTCAATTTTGGAGTGGCACATGAATCAACTTTGTATTATGAACATTTTAGTTAACTGTCACCAATCTTTCACATGTGTCAATTTAGTTTTTATCATAGGTAGATGTTTGAGCATACCTTATCCTAAAATACCATCTCTTCTTTTCCTATGCCTACATCATGTATTATCAAAAATACTGTTTTGGAAACTAAGTAATCTTTCTTTCTCTCACCATTTGATACTTTACTCTGTTGCAAATGAAAATAACTGCCATTGTTTTCTTTGAATTAGTTTAAATCTTAGATGGTAGGTATGGTCATGCCTGAAGAATAAACCCACTAAGCACAGTCTTAGTGAATGAATCAACAAACATTTTTAAAATTGAAATGAACACTCACTATATGTATGTGTTCACTTGAAACTCTTTTGAGTGCTCAAATTCACTCACTAAAGACTGCCAGATTTCCTGTGCCAAACAACATACTCTTTGACTATGAGAGGTATATCAAGTTGGACAAATATTAAAACCTGTTAGAGTGACAGGATTCACAATGTCTCAAACTAGTGATACAAGTTATACTTGGAAGATCTAAGCATTTCATCAAAATTGATTTTTCAGAAAGAAAGATAAGATTTGGATTAAGCTGACAGTCTGTGCATAGCCAAAATAATGTTAATATATATTGGATTATCTTCAAAATTTCCTTTGCACAAATAACCCTTCACAGTGTTAAGGATTGCTCATATCTTATCATAGAATAGAGCCTCTTCCTTCCCCCATGACTACTTTCTGTTTTAACTCAAATAGTATTTGTTTCAGAAACCAGTTAAGCTTTCTTTCTCGGTATTGATAGGGTCTGGTATAAAGTCTATAAGAGCCCTGAAGCATGGTCCACTGGGCACTTCATGGTGTTTCTGACAACAGTGTTGTTTGGAAGAAGGAACAGAATACACATCAAAGAATCTGATAGATTAATTATTATTATTGAAAGTTATAAGAGTTTGGAATAGCTACTCAGTCTTATGTTTTTTTGCTGTCATTTATAAGGTGAGATGATATTAAAATTTCAAAGCCCACATAAAAGTGAAATTACATATTATATTCAAAATTAGATACTAACATGGCTGGGTCTCAGCTTAAGTAACTTTATGTGGTCATCCCTAAGTCAAACTGAATCAAGGTCTCTCTGTATTGTCATTTTCATGTTGTATTTTCTTTTTTTTATTAGATATATTCTTTATTTACATTTCAAATGATTTCCCCTTTCCTGGATCTCCCCTGCCCGAAAGTCCCATAAGCCCTTTTCCCTCCCCCTGTTCCCCAATCAACCCCTTCCCGCTTCCCTGTCCTGGTATTCCCCTATACTGCCGCATTGAGCCTTTCCAGGACCAGGGGCCTCTCCTTCCTTCTTCTTGGCCATCATTTGATATGTGAATTGCTTCTTGGGTATTCCAAGCTTCTGGGCTAATAACCACTTATCAGTGAGTGCATACCATGTGTGTTCTTTTGTGATTGGGTCACCTCACTCAGGATGACATTCTCCAGTTCCACCCACTTGAAATTTTATCATGGATTACAACTTATGATAATAATAGTGGTTGTTGCTCTCTGTAAGGTCTGTGTGACTAGTCCTTAGTATAATATTATATACAAAGGCTCAGTTCATTGCCACATTTATTTACTAAACATAAGCGCAACTATTAGAATGACAATTTATTTTATTTTCATACATCGACATCATTTACATATGCATGTTAATGTATGTATGTATGTATGTATGTATGTATGTATGTATTAAGAATATGAAGTAAAATAGTTGAAGTCTCTTTTCACCCAAAGCAGGTTTTATATATTCCAATGATTTGCCCCTTTTGAAAAGCAAATCTTTTTTAAAACTTTGTCCATATTTTTATGACACAGCATGCTGGCTAGTTTTGTATCAACTTGACACAAATTAGCATCATCTGAGGAGAAGGTACTTCAATTGAGATAATCTTATGCCTCCATAAGATCAGATTTTAGGCAAGCTTATAGGGCATTTATTTAATTGATGATTGATTGGGGAGGGCCCAGCCCATTGTAGGTGGTGTCAGCCCTAGCCTGATGCTCTTGAATGCTATAGCAATGCAGCATGAGCAAGGCATGTGAAGCAAGCCAGTGGGCAGCACTTCTCCATGGCCTCTGAAGAAGCTCTTTCCTCCAAGTCCTGACAGGTTTGAGTTCCTGTCTAGGATTCCCTCCGTGGATTAAGGATCTGCGATTAAAGATCTATCTATAAGCCAAATAAACCCTTTCCTCTTCAAGTTGCTTTTGGTCCTTGTGTTTCATTACAGCAGTAGAAATGTGCTTAGTTCAAACAGTTAACAATTTTGTATTTCCAGAGCATATAAGCCAGGTGTCCCTTATGCAGAATATCATCAACTGTGCTTAATTTTTCTGTTGAAAGTTTCACTTTATTTATTTTTATTTTACATGTATGGACATTTTGCTTGCTCATGTATATATACATCTTACACTGAGAGTAGCCATGTAAGTCAGAAGAAGGCATCAGATCCCCTGAAGTTGCAGATGGTTGTAAGCTGCCATATGGATGCTGGGAACAAAACCCAACTCCTCTGTAGGAGTAGCAGGTGATTTTACGCATGGATCCATCTGACTGTTGCAGAAGGCTTTATTTTTCAGAAGTGTTAAGTGTCTTTTTAAATTAAATGTCACAAATTAAGCAGTAAATTCTATTTTTTTCATTGGACTCAAAGATTTACACACCAACAATAAGAATGCCCCACCAAAGTATGCATTGTAAAGGCAAAGTTACTTGTGGTGAGTATACACCAATATCAACAATAATTCCTCCCCATCTTCTCAGAGAATTTTTTTTCTTTAATGTCATATGTGATATTAACTGTATTTAAATCTCTATTATCACAAATTTTCCTATCTGGCATGAAGAGAATGTCTCTAACTGAATGTATCACACAATTCAATAACTCAAGTTAGCATCTAAACATTCTCTTGTTTGATCGAATGCAGTTTCTTCGAAAAGTAGATTATACAGGTCTGGCGTGACAGCTCACTGGGCAAAGTACTTGTAGTATAAGCCAAAGGACCCGAGTTCAGATACCAGATGCACAGTGCATGCCTTTAATATCACGGCTAGGTGGAAGAAAATAGCAGATCCGGGTGACTTCAGGACCAGCCAGTCTAGCCAATTACTATGTTACAGGTTCAATGAGAGACTTTGGCTCAAAAAAGAAAAAAAAAGATGGGAAACAATAGAGAAAGATACTTGATATACTCTATCATCTCCACAAAGGCACATACAGACACACACCACGCACATACATCCACATATACATACACACATCTATCCCTTTCATACACATATACACACACACTAAATATGAATTTTCTATTGTTATCTATCCCCTACACACACACACACACACACACACACACACACACACACACACATATTAAATGTGAATTTTCCATCACATTATTTGAAGTAAGTCCACGCTAGAAATGCCACATAAACAAATTTTGGCCTTAGAATAATTCTATTTAATCACAAAATAAAAGATTGATAACTCAAGTGAAAGTAATCTAATTCGGTACCTATGCAGTTTTTATAGTCTCTCAACCATGAATTCCCAAGGGGCTGTTTTAAGATTATATTTATATTCTAGGTATGGTTGTAATACAGGTAAAAATCAACAAAATGTCAAAATGTCACCTGGGAACTGAGGTTAGAAAGGGAAGGTGTCCCGTGGGCAATCGTGATCTATAAGGAAATGACATAACTCCATTACTACTAGAGTATGAAAACTGAGCCAAACACAGTGAGTTGAAATATTAGGACCAATACCAATCAAACAAAAAGAAAGACGCAGAAAGCCATAGACTAATGGGAAGGTTGTAAGCAACCTGACATGTTTATTACCCTCAAAAAAAAAAAAAAACCTTACCTTTTCATATTTAAAATCAAAATTTAAAAATCAAAGAATTTACATGGTGATTCCAAATAATAGCTGCCCTACTTATTTAAGTGTTTCTCTTGGTGATTTCAGGTAGATAAGAGCTAGGCTGCTATTTGTGGGAATCAATTCTTAAAAGACAACATTGCAGGGAAAGGTGACTTGGGTCTTTTGAGCAGTTAGCTCTATCTGTGAAGAAGCATGCAAAGGAAATTTTGCTCTTGCAACCCATACCAGGATAAGCTAAAAGAAAAATGACTGTCTATGGTTCCTTCTCTTTTCTGTTTATCTGTACTTAATTATTTTACTTTTTTATTATTATTATTAAGAGATCACATTGGCTAAGGCATCCAAAATGCAAAACAGTAATTAAGAGTGATTCAGGCAGCTCCAGCTGTCTCTGAAAGAGCTCCCAATAGGTAGGCTGACATTTCTACCCTTTAAGACTCCCTCCTCGGATGCAGTTCAGAGCAGCCAACCTTGATTCTACCCATTTGATTAAACAACAGAGAAACTGCAAATAGTAAAAGTCACTTCTCTTGGGCCAGCTTAACCTGACAGAAAATTCAAGGAAGGAAAGTGATGGGAAGGGAGGTTACGGATTAGTATTTAAAAATCCACTTATCACTTCACGTTCTTTAAAGTGCGTATCTAATTAGTCAGTGAACCTTCAGATACTGAATTGTGTCACTGTCCCCATGTTAGTTATTTGTACATAGGTGTTACCAAAATACTCAAGAGAGCAATTTAAACACAGAAATTATTTATTTGGGCTCATGGTTTTGGAGCATAGAATCTGCAGTTGTTTGACCCTATGAACTTGAGAAGAACCTGTGGATGCAGAAACATGCAGAACATGGCTCAGCTGAGCTCATGGAAGACAAGAATGGGGACATTACAGATAGAACCTTTATAAATTAGCTCTCTCTCTTTTAATTTTTGTAGGTTTTTGAGATTTTTTTTCTTCTGCTTAGTCCTGACACTAAGGACTCACTTTGTAGTGCAGGCTGGTCTCGAACTCAGAGATCCACATACTTCTGCCTCCTTCAGGATGGAATTAAAAGCATGTTCTACCAGGCCTGGATTACAAATATAACCTTTAACAGCATATAACCTACTTTTGCCAATGAAACTTTACCTCCCAACCAATCCAGAACCATCAAAAGCAGTGTCACCAACTGGTCTCAAAGCATGGATTCATGAGCCTGTGAGAAACACTCTATATCTGAGTATCTGGAGAGCTGTTAAGACAATCTCTTTTTACCTGAGACTTCTTAAATGATCACTAGAGAACAAGGACAAATTGTTCTTCCTTTTTTTCGATTTCCCATATAAACAGAGAGCTTTGAGAAAGGCAGTCTCTAGGTTCCAGTCCCTAAGATGCATTGATTGTCTGGGTACCATTTCCTTCATCTTCATCATCCTACGTAGCATAGTAGTGGCTGCTCCACATTATATGCAGCAGGCTGAGGACAATTTCAAGAACCATCAAAAAGTACGTTTCACAACCACAAAATACCCATATCCTCCATCCCTTCCTCATCAAATGCCCTCATTTTAAACAACCAGTTTTCCTCCTGGTGACTGTATCTGCTCTTTGGTCCTAATCTACCATTCCATCCCCCACCTTAAAATCGTCTCAAAGGGTTAAAGTGGCACAGATCTACTGTAAGATATTAATTAAAAAGCACTAAATCCTTACAAGCCTCTCTCTTTTGGTAAATGTCTGCCTATGATTTTGGTCAGTACTGAGCATTGGATGGAGACTGCCAGAACAACATTCCCACTCTGGGATAAATGCCCTTTCTGACTGTGCTAAGCAAAGGTTGGAACTTATAAACACTACATTAGGATAATAAGATGCTTAAGAAAGTTAGTGTTAATTATATTGCACATCTAAGAAGGTGAAAGAAACTGGAGTCCTTGCCTTTATTTATAAGATCCTACCATCTTTTGAGGTAATTGTAGTCATACCATATAATTATGTAGGAAGCATAGTTTCAGTGTATGGTTCTTTCTATTTTAAATCACATGATGAATCCTCAGAGTACACACTTTTCATTTGCAGCCAGCATCCACAGGAAACCTTCCACCTTCATTTCCTTACACTTGCCTCCTGCCCTTCCCATTGATCTCAAAGAATGATTGACAGCACCACTGATTTTGTTATCCTGAGTATACCTAGAGTCTTCTGCATCCTTGGGAACAGCAGAGTTCCTTTTGATCCTTATTTTTTTTGATGCTTTACTTAACATGGTGTAAACTATCTGTGCCGTATTTTATTAATATCTCCTTTTACATTTCTTTTACTTACTTGCTCCCTTTCAGTACCAAAGGAGATGCTGTTGTGCTCACCTCTAACTTTTTAAGTTGTCCAAAAATCATCTATAATCTCTGCTCATGCATCATGCTTCCTTCTATCCATCTGTCTAGGGTAGATATCTATTCTTAATCAAAACTATGATTTTAGGTTTAGAGATTTATAAATTCTCCACTTATTTTAATCTTTCTTTCCTCACCAACCCTAGACACTAGGATACTTTATGACTAATACTTTATATAATAAAAATTTAAATCATACTTCAAGAACTTCTGTGAGAGAGGAGAGGTAGAGGAGAAATGGTGCAATTATATTTTAATTTTTAAAATGCAAATGAATCTTTAAAACACGATGTATAGTGGATATCTCGTTGAAGCTTTTTTTTTTCATTTATTGAAAAGATACTTTATGTTAATAAGTATATTCTGATTGTGGCTTCCCCTCCCACAACTCCCATAAGTTGCTTCCCACCTCCCCTTCCTTATGTATACATTGTAGCTTCAGACTTGTGCTATCATGGAATCTGTGTGTATGTGAACATGTGTGTCTCCACTTCTGTATTTATTGTGCTTTTCCTTTGGCTCCTTTTCTTCAGTTTGTTTATTTTGTCCTATTTCTACTTGTTTGCTTGGTATTTTATTTAATTATCTCTTAGAAACTTGATTGTTTTCTAAGGAGCAACAGAAAGGGAGAAGATCTGGGTGGGAGGACAGGTCGAAAGGTTATGGCAGGCAGTGGGGTAGGAGGAAACATAATCAGAATACACTGTGTGGAAAAAAAATCTCTTTTCAACAAAATAAACATAAGAACATCAATTATCATATATAATATATATTAAATATCATATTTTAAATTTTATTTACAATTCTTAAATTCACCATAATTAAATCATTTTCCCTGTACCTCTCTTTCTTCAACCCTTCCCATATCGTCTTCTCTTCTTTATAATTTATTGCCCATTTTATTATTTAATTATATTTGCATATACATTAATACACCCTACTAAGTCCTTTTACTGTTACTTGTGTGTATTTGTTTGCAGAAATTATCACTTGGAATTAGATACCCAGGGAGTTGCCATTGTTTTGCCCTCGCTTAGGCAAGCAAATTCTTGAAGTTTCATGTGTGCAGCTTGTTGCCATTTCTAGGAGATACAATTTTGCAGCAGATATCATTGTGTCTGTCTCTTATAAAATTTTGTTATCTTTATTTGTTGTTCCCTGAGAATTAAGTATAGAGATAGTGTTGTATAAGTATCTATCGAAGTTGGAAAATCTATGGTTAATTGTTCTCTGCGTTTTGATCAATTGTGGCTTTCTATACTAGTCTTCATCTGCTGAAAAAATAACCTTATTGGATGAGGGGTGAGAGCCACAGTTATCAAGATATAACTGTAAGGATGCACTGTGCAGTTAGAAATTATCTTGTTTATAAAAGTTGAAGTAGTAGTTTCTTCTCTAAGACCTATGACCTTATTCCAGGTATTTGGCTATGGTGCCAATACCAGGAATGATTTGCCTCCTGTTAATGAGCTCTTAAGTCTTATTAAATAGCTTTGGTTACTGCCAAGATTTAAGTACCAGTTTTGCATCTTTGAGATATCTTACTATGCTAGTCATTGAGGCTCATAAGAATCACAACTAAGTGATTGCTTAAAATGGGAATATCAGCATAGAGATGATATGAAGGGAAAGGGCATAATGCCCAAAATTAGCCTTTAAGACCCACCTGTCTAAGGACCAGATAACTACCTGGAATGATGAGAGCTTTAGTTCTTGGAAAAAAGCAAAGCTTCATGGAAATTACGGGGGCCTATAGATTTGTCTTTATAAACCCCTGTAAGACAGGTCTATGGACTGTTCAGCTGGGAAATACCAGGGAATGGTGCTGGCCAAAGTCCATCTCTTGATCAGTATTTAATATTCAATATAGGTTGTTTCAAATTTGACGCAAAATGTTGAAATTGATTTTTCTTCAATGAATCTGGGGATTAACACAGGGATGTTAAATGAGGAGGGAGAAAAAAAAGGTTAATACAGAAGGAGAGTGAGGCTGAAACGTAAACATTTATAAAGTCATTCAAAGTCTATCGCAGAAAAAATATATAAGACCACCACTGGTGCCATTTTAAGGGTATACTGGCCAGCCTCAACAAAAAAATGTTTTAGAAATATTTATCAACAACCTGAATGGGCAAATCTTTTAGCTAAAAATTTCACCTGGAGACATCTGTTGAAATATACTTGAAGAAGTGTGAAGTCATGTATAAATAAATAGGCATATTTGCTCACACTCCTCATAATTAATATTGTATATATATAATTATATATATATATATATATATATAAAACATAGGTGAACAACAGGAAGCATTTGGTTCAAAATGGAATATTCACTCACAGTGGAACAAAAGTGGAAAAGAGGAAAAGTACCTAGCTAGAGCTAGGTCATAAGTAACAGTTTCCATGATGAGCTCACCCTTGAACTTCGTGATAGGACACACATTTCTGGAAGGATACACAAGAATTGCTTAATATTGACTGATTTCAGATATAAGGTTAAGTATCCAAATCCAAGAGAGTGAGAGGCTGACATTTTAATACTCAGTAAAACTGTTTGAGAGGCTGACTCTCCTCAGTATCCACATCAGGAAGAAAGGCATTCTCAGTTCTCCTCAGCACCCAATCAGATAGGTTAAGGGACCAAATCCCCAGTATTGAGCAAGAGGGAAACTTCTATTTGCATATCTATTTGGATCTGTTGAAATTTGAAACATGCTTTTATATCATCTCTGAAGTAAGTCGTTTAAAATATAGTAAAGTAGCCAGACAGTAAAAACATAAATCATAATAATATTTAGTATGATATCAAAAGATAAAGACAAGAAAAGGGGTAACATACAAATGCTCTGCTAAAAGATCTAATTCTGATAAAAGTATTTTTTTTATGTTTTGAATGGCTCATGTCTTATTTTTAATAAAAGTACACATGTGTGTGCATGTGTGTGTGTGTGTGTATGTGTGTGTGTGTGTGTGTATGTATTTATTCCTCGAGAGAGATTCAGGACTCTTCCAAATAAGGAATTGTGAAAAGTTTTATACCAGGTGCCCATGAAAATAAAAAATAAATAAATAAAATTCTCAGTTTCAAATGGGTTGATTATTTTATTTTGTAGCTCAATTGAGGTATAATTCACATAGAAGATCATATATACTTAAAGTATGCAATGTAATTGGACTGAGGTATACATTGCAGAATGATTATTACAATTAAGATGATTACCACAACCAACACATCCATCCACTCACATTTACCATTCTCTGTAGCAGAATAGAAAGATTCACTCTCTTAGAAGTTTGAAATATACTGTGTAATGTTATGAACTGTAGCCACCAGACCTCATCATAGATACTCAGAACTGCAAATTTGTACCAGCATGACTCCCCTTCCACAGCCCCATCTCATTGTCGTGAACTCTCTGTTTCTGTGTATTAGACATTTGATTTTTAAATCACAGATAAGAGACCTGAGAGTCATATTGTCTATGTCTAGTCTATTTCATGTCATCTAATGTTCTACAGATTGATGCATCTTATCTCAAATAGAAGAATTTACTAATTCTTAGACTGAATAATACTTCCTTATTTTAGTCACACACATATGTGTCTACATATGATATTTGTTATTCATTTTATCTGTTGCCCTATGAAAAGATGCACACATTGATACTGTATCTTGACTCTTGTGAACAATGGTACAATGAACTTGGTGTACAGATCTTTGTTAGATAGCAATTTTATTTCTTTTATACTCAGTCCATGGGTGCTGTATAATATGATAAGAACACTTTAAAGGTTTTTAGGAAGCCTCCATTCCCAAAAGCAATGCAGACAGGTTCTCTGTTTCCAACTTTATTGATATCTGTTATCTCTCATTATGAATCTGATTTTTATAATTTATCATAAACAATTCCAGTGTCATAATGTTAAAAGTAATTCAGTAAAAGCAAACACACAAGAGATGCTAATTCTAAACTCTAATGAACTTCATTAACTCAAAGAGAAATTTGGAAGTGTTTGTTTTCTAATTGTAGATTTATATCCTTCAATGAGTCATAAAGTAAATTTGGCAAGTCAAAACATTGTTTTAGCAAAGATAGTGAATGAAATAGAATATTGGCATTTACAACATTTAGCAATAACTATTTTCATGGGGGTTTGATGCATCTGAATATAATCAGGATGTAAGGCATTCTCTTTTGTAAGTCACAAAATGTTCTGACAGTCTCTGAATTTGGAGTTGGAAGAATAGACTGCATGTTTTCTGTGTATGGCATTCAGGCATTAATACAATGAGACCAGTGAATAGTTATAGTTAGTAAACAATGATTTACGTTTGCCAAGCACACATTATCTTAATTAGAATTGTGCTGTACACTTTTCATGAAAGATATAATTAAATTTTATAACAATATTGAAGGGGTACTTACATCTATTTTCAATAAAAAAAAAACAGAGAAGAAAAGTTAAATATCATGCCAGTGACTACAGTTCATTTTGCAAAAAAAGCTGAAACTGAACTCTAGGTGAGCTGATTTTAAAATCTGTAATAGACAATCGTGGTATACATTCTTAAGAGTAAATACATTCTGGTTTTATTTCTGGTTTAACGCTTTCACTTTTGTTTTGACTTGATGTCCAGAAATCTCATTATTTTTTCCTGAAATTTTTATGTAGTTTTTTTTCTCAGTAGGATTTCACAAAACTCACTTCATATTTGAGCCTCTAGGTTCACACCTGCTCCGTCCCCACCAAAACACCAGGTTGCCTCTGATTTATAACAAATGCACAGTATTGTCCTCAGGAGTCACTGAAATCTCAGTGTTCTCTTCTTGTAGCATTTAATTGTTCAGTCACCTCCCTTATTAAATAAAAGTACTAAAGGAATGTTCCTTACTACACTGAATGCAGTTTTCTACTTGATAAACGAGGATAACACTATGTCACAGGAGTGACTTGGTCAAAGGAATAGTATGTGCAAAGTCGTTGCCTGGAAAATTACGTGAATCCAGAAAATGGAAATTACTCTTTAATTTAAGAGAATATAATATATATTTAAAAATAACTACTCCAATACAGTTTGGAATACCTATTTGTGGTGATTTATGAGCTTAACTGATCTTCAGAGCTGTCTTCCTACTAATTTTTCCTTTTATTTTACATCTCTTAATTTTTTCTTCCTAATCTATCAACTGACTTTCCAATTCCAATTTTTCATTCTTGGCTTTGATCGCGGACACGTCTAATTCTTCTGAAGATTTCGATGGTGTGGCTTTTGAAATCTCAACAATGCAATGGGCATTTGGTAGAAGTTATTTTATTTTGAAGTTTGATCTTTCCCATAGCCAAGGATTTTGCTCTCAGACTTCCAATTATAATGGCTTATGTACACTATTTATAAAAATAATAGGTTTTGTCAAGTGCTCTCTGATCATACCTCCCACTCCCTATGTCTCATAGTCCCCTCTTCCTCTCCACTTGACCTTGTTAACAATCCCCCAGCTTATGCTATTCATGGATATACAGGCTAAGCCCAGCTTCTCAGTGTCCTTTCTTGTTTCTGGACAGCTGCAGGAAATGGCAACAAAAGGTTAATTCCTTAAAGGAAATTGGTGCTGTGTGGAACCTGATGTTACATTCTGTTGTCCCATTGGTTAGATATGTCAAAGCCTTTCCACCACGTGGAGCCCTGGGGCCTTAGCTCTAATTACATTCCCATCTCCCTAACACCTTGAGAACATTCTACTTGCTATGTGGTTTCACTTCATGTTACCCTGGTCTGTCAGTACTCTTGAAGTTCTCATGGAAGTGGCATACATCTGAATTATACCTTCAATGTGACTGTATACAAGTTTGTGAACCACTAAGCTTTCCCCCAGATGCCCTGTGGCATTTTATCCCTGGGGAATAGGTTTCATATCACCCAATTTTTCCTTAATAACAATAGTACATTTCTTTTCTGAATGGAATTTTCTAATATTTCTTGAAACTTTTTGAACTTTATTTATTTGTTTTGGATAGAGAGTATTTCTACATAGCCATGATCCAGGTCTGGAATTCATTATGTAGATCAGGCTGACTTGGAACAAACAAATCCACCTTGTGCAGAATTCCGGAACTGAAGGCATGTACCAACACACCTTGCTCCCTTTAATATTTTATACTTTCCTAAAAATTATGCTTATGTTCCTTCTTATAGCCATTGTGTGTGTGTGTGTATGTGTGTGTGTATGTGTGTGTGTGTGTGTGTGTGTGTGTGAGAGAGAGAGAGAGAGAGAGAGAGAGAGAGAGAGAGAGGGAGAGGGAGAGGGAGAGGGAGAGAGAGCGATGGCGTTTTGCTGACTGCATTAATACTAGGCATTTTCTGATTATTTCAGAAGTACTGTTCAAGCTTGCATAGAGAACCTGTAAGGTGACTTAGCAGGTAAAAGGCACAGCTGTCATGCCTGATGGTTGTCATTAGATGCCTGGGAACCATATGGGAGAAGGAGAAGAAATGACTCTGGAGGAGGCTTGAATTTGTTCTTTCACACACGTGCTATGGCATGCATGTGACCACATTTCATAACCCCACACACTATGCCAGTGGTTCTCAATCCATGGGTCATGACCCTTGATCTGAAATCACGTAAGACCATCAAAAATACAGATATTTGCATTATGATTCACAACAGTAGCAAAATTATAGTTATGAAGTAATAATGAAAATACTTTTATGACTGATGGGTTACCACAACATGAGGATCTGCATTAAAAGATCACAGCATTAGGAAGATTGAGAACCACCAACCTAAATGAATACATTATTAAATATAATTAAAACAAAGCATGGACAAACTCCAGTCCAAAAGATCTTTAATGAGTATATATTTGTTCATTTAAAAATCATGTTTGTTAACTATTTCTCTAAGCAACTGAAAGTCTTTATTGAAAGATGAATACTTACAATATTCTGTTTCATGCTGTAAGATTGAAAAAGTTTATATTCAATATAAAACTGGCAGGGTCAGCTTGGCAAAGTCGCATTCTGTCAAACATCTGTAAGGCTGCAACACTGATACCTCAAGTCTTCTTTTTCTCAGTAAAGACATGTAGGTAAAGCTGACATAAAAATGGAAACACTCTCATCTGCTCCCTCACAAAGTAAGACATTGCCTAGAATCCCAACTTGCTGCATGCTTTCCCCATCTTTTCCATTTCCATATTCACTCCAACATCCAACATTCGTGAGACTGTAGTGAGACTGTAGTACATGGAATACTGTACTAGAATATGGACCTACTAAGAAAGTCATCCCAAGTAGCCTATAACCTATGAGGCTTAATTTTAACACCGCGTTCCAGGCAACATTCTTATTGATATCAATGGGAGGTTGGTGCAATTGAAGAGAGTAAAATTCAAGCCAACTAGAATAAGGAGATAATTTTTACCTGAAATCCCTGCATGGACACAGAATTTAGCTGCTTCTTAGTAGGCTGAAGGAACATACCCATACTGCAAAACAGGTAAAGGGCAGAAATGAGCAGTTTTCTGTCTGTTTTGTACTTTAGGCAATAGAGAGCCCAGGGAGGTTTGCTTCTCTTATACACAATATAAAATCTGAAATAAATATGTTGCAGTGCAATTTGCTAGAGGCAAAATGTACTATTTGAGCACATTATTCTAGCATTATCATTTATGTGTAGCTTATATGTAATATCTTAGGCTATTTGGAGGCAGCTTGTTTGTACATTTAAGTTTAAAACCAATAATTGTTTCTTTCAAAGACAACCACTATGCAGAATCTACTAATGACTTCATTACTTTTGAATATTTATAAGTAAATATGTTTAGGCTTGTGTACAACATATTTAACAGTCTTAGACTTGCATTCAGAGGGCACCACAGGTGGGAAGAGACTACTGATCGCAGCTGTTGTGTGTGTCCTATGGGGGATATACCTACTCTCAGTTGAGTCTCAGTCTCATGATCTGCTAGAGGAAAAAAAGGAGAGAAAGGAAAGCCATCCAGCTGAGACAGCAGCTGCCACTACCTTGTGTGTGCCCTCCAGCTCTCCAGTCACAAGGAGGAAAGTTTTCAAGGGGAAGCTAATTGGAAAAACAGAAAGCAAATGTAATAAGAGCCCCAAGTGAAAGGACTGTGAACCAACAACTAGACAAACGTCCAGAGACTTCCTTCTTTAGGTCTTGAAGTGTGTCCCTAGAGTGACTGGTGTGGAGCAGAAAGGCAAGCCCACCTCTGTCTGCACTGAGGCTTCTCTGTCTAATCAAGCTACAAAGACAGCAGCTACCATGAATGAGCCTTCACATCTTGGTTTATGAATTAGAACTATCATAAGGCTGGGTTTTCACCAAACGCAGTTGACTACTCAAGTCTTTGTTTTCATTGTTTGCATTCACTTCAAGTTGCTCCTGTGGACCTTGGTTGGGAACCTGTTGAGGACAGCTGTTTGGGCCCATAGTGACTTGTCCATAATCTCTGTGACATAGGAATTCATGGCACTAGCCATTACTTTGTTAAATATTCCCATATTTGGGATTTTTCCCACATAAGATTTACTGCCTAGTCCTTCTAAGGTAAATTTATATTCCAATAGGTAAACCAGTTCTGACTGGTAATCAATCAAGTTCACTTTCATCAGATGTCCTTGTTACCGAGAATAACATTTACAGGCAGTGCAGACGCTTAACAGGTGCTTACTAACACGGTAGACTTTAAACTAAGTTTTGGACCATTTTTCAAGGTTTTTATTTTGTCATAAAGATGCTTCTAAGTGTAACACCATCTGCATGTCATTGCAGAGGACTCAGTTACACTGCTTCACTTGGTTTTCACATCGCATCATGAGTCACAGCCTTAAAGAGAACAGGTGACAGAAATAGGTAGGGGTATGGTTTAGTGGTTCAGTAGTGAGAGGTACCTTGGGTTTGATCTCTAGTACATACCACTATCACCCGTTACCCCCACAGACACACACAGAAAGAGACAGAAAAAGAGAGAGACAGAGACAGAGACAAAGGCATATAGAAAGAGACAGACAGAGAATTACTTTTACCTTTCCTAGTCAGGTTAAATTGTAGATAGCCTAAAACATGAGATTTAGAAAGATGCAAACATGATATATAGATATAGATATAGGTAGAGGTAGAGGCAAAAGTAGAGGTCGAGGTAAAGGTAGAGATAGAGATAGAGATATAGAACCCCCATTATCAATAAAAAATTCTGTACCTTCTGTCAGTAATACCAAAAATCTTGACTTTTAGCTATACAACTACACATACTTTAGCTGAGTATCTGCATATGGTGAGTTGTCTGATCAATAATAAAATGTACGTGGATTAAAAGTTAATACAAGTATCCCTTTTGGCCCTTTAAGCTTGCTTCCTTAACATTCACCTGCTGGAACTGCTCAGTGGTTAAGAATGCTGACTGCTCTTCCAGATGTCCTGAGTTCAATTCCTAACAACCACATAGTGGCTCACAACCATCTGTAATGGGATCTGAGGCCCTATTCTGGCATGAAGCTATACACGCAGATAGAGCACTCGTTTACATAAGATAAATACATATTAAAAAGAAAAAAAAGAAAATTCCTGCAAATTCATCTGCTCCTCCATCTTTTCTCAGTTTCCTTTATCAATTCCTCACTGAGATGTTATCTTTGTATACCATTCTGCACAAACCGAAGATTCATCATATTGTAAAGTCTTTGATTTTTCCTATCATTTTCCTCTCCAGATTTATCACACATAAAGGAGCCTACCACATAATCCAGATGTTGATTAGGTATTCTCCTTTATGGTTCTTTGTTTCAAAGTTTGTAAGTCTCATCTGCTGAAACTGACAACTCCATACCTTCTCAAGGGCAAACACGCTCTTTACTGAGCTAGATGAATCGATCACTAAGTGAGAGTTATGGAGAAAATCAGTTACGGAGATGGCCCTCCAGCTGAATGAAGTCAACCATCACAGTTTTAAAAATAGAAAGCTGATCTTGCCAACCTAGAGTGTGGTAGCCAAAGCATATGTGTCTTTCTTCCTCTTCAGCTGAGAGTAACAGCACTCCAGGCTCCACTGACAAGGGCATCCTTGAAGTTAACACTATGGGCTCCGTTCAAAACTCCAGCTGAATAAATTATATCATGCTCATAGGGGGGAAAAATGTAAGGCTACTATCCCCAGCATCTGATCATCCATTCGCTTCACCACAATGATTATAGAACTGGTTAAGGGCAGATTTCATGCTTGTATTGGTTCGTGACTAAGTGTTTCGCAAATGTTCTTGACTGGTCTTTAAGTAGAGTGCTCATGGTTTTCAGTGTTGACTGAGTATTGGTAACATGTGATGAGGAGGTGTGTTGCTTCTGAACTGAATGGCTGGTTCACATTTCTTCTCTTTACTTACTACCTGTGGACTCTAGGCCAAGTTATATAACTCTTAAGCCTCAGAGTGCTTGTTTCTATGAAAGTGATATTAAGTACCTGGCTCATAAGATTACTATTCAGTTACAATTTAAGAAATCCAATTACACTACCTCACTCAGAGTGAGGATTCAATAAATATTAATTATGTTTATTATCTAAAATAGACCAAGCTTATTATGAGTCATGCTTCTGCATGATCTATAAAATGACTGCTACAATCATTATATGATCATATTGAAAAGATAATCAGGACTCTTTCAAAATAATTTTTAGGTTTAATGGGTGTGTGTATGTGTGTGTGTGTGTGTGTGTGTGTGTGTGTGTGTGTGTATGCATGTGCACAGATGTTCATGAGGGCTATAAGAGGGTGTTGGATGTCCTGAAGCTGGAGTTGTATGTGAACATTTTAAAATGGTACTTGTAACAGAACTCCAGTCCACTGTAAGAGCGGCAAGTGCTCTCAACCACGGCTTCATCTCTCTAGTCTCCAAATGTTACACAACACAAATTTCTACACTAAAATAACTTGCTTATTAGACTTGTTTTACATAATTTATAAATTGTATTTATTTGTTGAGAAAGGATTTCACAATATAGTGCAAATGGCCTAGAATTCTTCATGTAGGCCTAGAATTCTTTTGGATTTGAGTTACATTAGTTATAATAAATAATCAAAGAACTTGTTGGGTTCAACTATGCTATTAAGAAATAGTAGTTATTGGGCTGGAGAGTTGGCTTAGTGGTTAAGGGCACTGACTACTCTTCCAGAGGTCCTGAGTTCAATTCCCAGCAACCATATGGTGGCTCATAGCCATCTATAATGGGATCAGGTGCCCTCTTCTGGTGTGTCTGAAGACAACAATAGTGTACTCACATACATAAAGTAAATAAATAAATCTTTAAAAATATTCCTTAAGAAATCATAGTTATTGAATTAAGTCTTTCCATCTTGTGAAATGCTAACCACTTATTTATTTATTTATTTATTTATTTAATATAGTTATTTATTTTTCAACATGAGATGTTCGATCAAAACAAGAAGCTATTATTATTCCTTTGTATTTTCAAATATATTTTTCTTCCTGATTTAATTTTTTGAGGGACAGAATCTTCTTAGGTTGAGCAGCCTGACCTCAAAGTTATAATTCTTCTGTATTAGATTCCGGGATCTACATCCAACATCAAATGTTCTTGATGCAAAGTAAAACTACATAAATTCTATTATTTTATATTTGCTAAGTAGAACAATGCACATAAAATTTAACTCAAACATTTTTCACTTTTTATATTCACTGATGCATATATACTGTGCATGTTACTGTGTCACATGGGAAGTTTTTAACAAGATTTTCTAGAGATCTTATGAGTGTATCCAAAGACATCAGCTCATTATTATTCCTGCAATTCTTTTACTTCATGTCATTCTATATTGCAATTAGCAAGTCCAAGTATACTGTTTATAGGTGTGGTAAATAATACTACAACAATAAAAAATTCACATGAGTCTTTTCTGATATGCTTTTAAAACTGAGGAATGAATCCTCTGAATTAAGATTGCTGTGTCAAAGATTATGCACTCAAAATTTAACAGATATTTTCCAAGTAGTGTTCAACAGGAAAGCAAGCAAAATTATGTGATAATATCTATTTCCACAAACTCACCAAGACAATATCCTCATACATTTTCATTTTGCTAATTAGTCAGTTTAACATGATCTTTAATACCTTTTACATATTTTAACACTTTGTTTCCTTATTTGTTAGCTGAACATATAAATCTTTTGCTCATCTTTCCGTTGCATTTTGAGGCCTGTACTAATCAATGTCTTAGATTTCATTATGTACTAAAAAGATTGTCTCTTTTGTTGTGATTAGTTGCAAGTATGCCCTTCCCTCTGGTCTGCTAGGCTTTTGTAAAGTTTTTACTTCCAAAACTTGCAAAAGTTTGTTTGTACCATTCGCTAAGGAATTGTTCGAATGAATTTAGCTAAAGGCAGTATATTCTGGAACAGCAGGTTTTTATTTGAGTTGTATAAAGCCTCAGGGTTCCACAAGGCATGTCTGTGGAGTTCCTTGAAATACAGCACAATTGTGGTTCAAATGTTAAAAATACATGAGTTATCACTCCATGAGACCATGTTAGGTAGCCGTACCCAATGCTGGAAAGTCAAGGCATTAAGATACATGCAAAATTACATGGGTTGGAGCTTCTCATGTAGGAAAAGCAACTCTGAAGTATGGGAGAACGCACTTTACATGGCTTTGCAGGGAAACTTCTATTTTGTATCTTAATGGCTCTGAACTTCAGTTTCTTTTCTTTTTCTTTACATTCATATAATTATTTTTGAGACATGTTGTTGTTTTCTCCATTGTTGTTTTCCCATTCAATCTAAATTTATGAAGAGCTTCAAATAGTTTCTGAGACTGCAAACACAATATGAAGACTGAGCAGACCCAACCCTCCTCATTCCCTGTGTGTCAGTTCCCTTTTCATAGTGCCTCATATCTACTAGTCCCTGATGCACTAAGAATGACCCTTGAATTCCACTAGTGAAGTTGAGAAGTCATGAATCTAGTCTATTTCCTGATCTGAAAAGTGATCAAAGATCAACTCTTGCCTTAGCATATTTGGGATCTTTGTGTAACTCAAAATCTGTGCCCTCTTGCTTAGCAGCAATCCTTCTTTAGACACAAGGTAAATCAAACATGACCCAAAATTGTCAGGTCAATTTCCTTAACAGTGGAATTAAGGAACAGGAGCTTCTTGACTATGTGGTAATCAGATTCATAGGTTTTCTAGAATTTCTGTGACATCAATAAACTTTAAGACCTTTGTACTAATTTTCACAAATGGAAGCATTGCATCTCCAATATCTCTGCCCCATAGTTACCTGGTGAGGCCCTGTAGAAACCAACTCTCAAACAAGTAGCTCTTTTTATTTTGCCTCAAGTCTTACTGATATTTCTTCTCATATTGAACATCCAAGCACCTTCCTCTCCCAGGATTCTCTTCCAGTTATGATTCTTCAGAAATACATCATGTCACATTCTTTGCATAAAGTCAAGTATCTGTAGAGAATTATAACATGCGTCTCCCTTATTGCATCCTCTGCCATCTGTCCTCTCAAGGAAATGTGTGCTGTTCCTCATACTATATGTACATTGGAAGAGACATTAAGGAAGTTCTAATGATTGCCCTCCAACCTCATCCCAGTGTGTCACCAGCTTCAAATACATGGGTGTGAAAGGGATGTGTTGTGAGTGTGAGTAGCAGCTAATGTAGAGAACACTAGTCTAAAGAACCCCAGAAATCTAAAACCTATGTTTTTTTGTCTTGCTTGCTTACTTCTTGTACTTCTTCAACTTGCCTTAGAACAAGATTCTTCCAGATTCATTAAGGAGAAGTGTGCAAATGTTTGATTTTGTAGACTGAGGGTCTTCTACACCTTTGAAAGAAGTGAATACCTTGGTCTTTGTTTAGATCATGTTATTAGTAATTCGATTACCACATTTTAAAGACTGAAGAAAGATTCAGATGTGTACAGGAGAAGATTCTGAAACTTTAACATCTTATAGTCTGCACACAAAGGGACAGATGTTGTGATATATGTTTTAAAACCATCTTTAGTAGGCCAGTTGCCCCAATGACTAAGTACAATGGGTAAGATATTGACCCGTTAAAGATGGTCATGTTCTAAACCCTAGGATGAAGTGCTGGAGGTTTGGGACAATGATAACTTGCCCAGCATATTCAAGGTTCTGAGATCATTCCTAGCCCTAAAATCACACCCAAAATTTGGTAACAATATTACATTAGATGATTAAATGTGGTTTTATAATCAGTTGCTTCTAAGTTAAGAGATTTAATATATTTATGGAACCCACAACTATATGAGTGGTTCTATGACTTTTGTGCCTGTTCTTAGGACTCTTTTCTTCCTCTAGGGTGGCCATGTCCAACATTTATATGATAGTTTTTCTTCATCTCATTACATTTTTTTTCCTGTTTGATTGCAATCTCTTAGAAGCTTGTTCTTTTCTAATGAGAAACAGAAAGAGGGGGGATGTGCGGAGGATCTTGCAGGGGTAGAAGAAAGGGAAACTATAATCAGAATATATTATATGAGAAAAGAATCTCTCTGCCATGAAAAAGTATGACTTTACAATTATGATTTGTTTTTCAAAAATTCAAAGAGTATCTTCAATTGGATCCAATTGGTGGCCAATCTGATTATATCAGCCCCTGGCTATTTGACGTGAACCATGGCCAAGGAAGGATCAGAGATCAGGGATATCCAACAATGCTGGTCCTAAATTAGAACCTGAGCAATGCTATCCTAAAGTCACTGCCACCATGCAGGAGCCAGAGCAGGATGACCACTAAGAACAGGCAACAATTTCTCTCTGGAATTCCCAGAAGTGAATTCAGACCCATCTACCATTCAGTCTGGCACACTCAGACCCATGTATATTAGTTTCAGACATAAAGAACTCTAAGACAACAAATGTGTATTATTTTCAGTCACTGTTTAATACAATTGTTATAACAATGACATAAAACTAACACAGATGAGGACAAATGTGAAGCCAAACGCACTTGCAGCTTTTCAAAATCAGAGTGTTAAAACTGTGTAGCATGCACAAAGCATTATGCAGCCAAACTTTCCTTTTTAATAGCCACAATCCTCACACTGAGCCAGGCTTTGTTGGAAATTGCATTAATAACTCAAAGTACCATTTAGTCATTATTACTTCAGTGTGTTAGCTGTTATCTTGCTGATGGTGACCTAAGTCTCCCAAGTTGCTTTCAGAGAATTGCTCTTGAACTGGGGAAAAATCATTTGTAACGAATCTTTCAGATTATCACTTTTAGAAAGTATGTTTGAGGAACATTTTGGAACCCTCTGTATATTACACCTGGGTTCTCATCATATTTGCTTCCAAAATAAAGGCCAATTTATATCAAGAACATTTCTAAACCATGTTAGGGTTTTATTAATTTAGTAAATACTTGGAGACAACACAATTTTCACTGAGAAGTTGAGAACAGTGGAGATCGCTTTGGGAGCTTTTTAGAAATATACAATTTAAAAAATGCACTACCACCTGCGTACTCTCTCATGGGTCTGGAGCAGAGTTCTATTCTTCAGAGCTTTGAGCTGCCTTCCAAAAAAAATAATGTTTACTAGTAGTTAATTATTTTCTGCTAGGCAATGTGCTCATTATTGAACACACACACCTCATCATTGTAACTCTAAGGAGAAAATGTGTCTGAAAATCCCATACCGCAACTGAGAAAGTAGACTCCATGAGAGTATGTCTCTCCCTCAGGCCACACACTTCTCAGTCCTGAAATGGGACTCACCTGGTGACCAGTCTGGCCCCAAAGCCTACAGACAGACTGCAATTCATGAAACTGTGGGTATGCCTGTTACAAATGGCCTGCTCATGACACTGGTCATTAGTCTCTATTGCAGCACCAGAGTTCACCAATGCTTATGGAATGGATTCATGAATGAATGACCACACAAAGAGGTACTCATATTTGCATCTTTACAATGATATTGAACAAAACTGGTATTTTAAAATGTAAATTTAAGGACCAAATTTAGATGAAATAAAATTAATCTTAAAACAGCACATTTTTAAAACATGTTAAATATTATTTTTTTTGTAAAGACAAAGAGTTATAATGTTCTTTGTCTGAATTTCACCATGACTTCTTCAGGTGGGTAAAAGCTGATGTGCACATGCAATATATACACATACATGAATACATGCACATGCACATACATATAGACACACATGGGTGAGCAACACATTCACCCACAGAAGCACACAAATAACACATACATGCATACCAATATACAAACACATGCACAAACACACACACACACACACACACACACACACACACACACACACATATAGAGTGGTTAACAGATGTGCTATTAAGGAATTCATATCCTTATACTACAGAAATGCTGGTGCCCTGGAAATCCTAAATTATTACTTTAAGGTTTGTACTATTTTGCGTAATTGTCCAAAGTACAGTAAACATCTGTAAAGTACTACATAGAATTTGTCTTAACATGACTACTGCTGCTGGACTCATGTAAATGTATATTTTATCTCCAAAAATTTGTATTGTTTCCAAGGTCATTCATTTTTGTGAAAATATGCAAAATGAAATGTTGTAAGGTATCCACCACCAGAGAGGACTGCTCAAACATGGGTTCAAACCATTAGCAAGTCTTTCATTACCTGGTCTGTGACTACACTGGGTGGCCAACAGCCTAGTGCAGTTCTGAGTCTTTCTCAGGGAGGACTTTGAGGAATAAAAACAACATCCTGGGTTGATACATCTTAATTAGCTAGAGTAGTTAGCCAGAACTACAGAAGCCAAAAAGCAAGATTAGTATATTTAGGGACTTTCCCAAGACTTAAAGACTTTGATGGATTAGGTCTTTGTTCTCATTTGGCAGGTCCTACCTGCTGAGTTCCAGGGCCTGACTGGTTCTTCCACTATAGGATCAGTTGGAATAAAGTCTGGGGTCCCTATTTTATAAAAAGCTCAATATTTAAAGTGAGATAGCAACATGCACACAGCTTCAGCTTAGAGGCACATGGAGACTTTTGAGATGTGGATCTTGCTTTACATGTAACAAGGCTGTAACTTAACATTGGTGAACATGTGGGAAGGAAGGGACTGATATGCAGGGCTTGTTCCTGAGAAATTCTTGGTGCAGATTTGCTGAGCAGCTGTTTTAACTAGAGTAGTTGTTTCGGTAGTGAACAGCATTAAGAATCAAGTTAAAAATTGAATATTTAATAGAATCAATACTATTTTTGTCTCTTTGTTGATGAATATTGAAGTAAAATGATAAAGCTTAAGGCAGATTTTCCTTTTTTTATTGGAAATTTTATTTATTTACATTTCAAATGTTATCCCCTTTCCTGTTTTTTCCTCTACAAATCCCCTATCCCATCCCCTCTTCCCCTGTTTCTATGAGGCTGTTTCCAGTCCCACCCACCCACTCCCACTTTCCTGACATGGCATTCCCCTACACTGGGACATTGAGCCTTCAGAGGACCAAGGGAAGGGCTTCCTATCCCATTGATGCCAGATAAGGTCATCCTCTGCTACATTTGCAGCTGGATCCATGGGTCCCTCTATGTGTATTCTTTGGTTGGTGGTTTAGTCCCTGAGTGCTCTTGGGGGGGTGGGTTGGTTGGTTGATATTGTTGCTCTTCCTATGATATTGTAAGCCTCTTTAGCTCCTTCAATTCTTCCCCTAACTCCTACATTGGGGTCCCCATGTTCAGTCAGATGGTTGGCTGCAAGCATCCACACATGTATTAGTCAGGCTCTAGCAGAATCTCTCAAAAGACAGCTATATCAGACACTGGTCAGCAAGCACATCTTAGCATCAGCAATAGTTTCTGGTTTGGTGGCTGCGTATGGGATGGATCCCCAGGCAGGGTAGTCTCTGGATAGCCTTTCCTTCAGTCTCTGCTTTACTCTATGTCCAATACCACACGCCTCTATTCAATTTCCTGACCCTCTGTACATCTCCCCAGTCTTGTCCCATACTTGATCCTGCCCCTTCTTTCTTTTTTTCTACAACTTTCAGAAATTTCAGCTAAATATTAGATAAGATGAGGCAACCTCTAGCTAACTTCAGGTGCCATTTTTGAACACTGATAAATAAATATTCAACAACCATAGAATAGACTATTGGGCATCCATGGTCTTGACAATTTTGACAGAATTACGGTACACTTCCACTTACAGAAGAAAGAACTGATATGAACCAAGGACATGAAACTTTTCCGAAGTCTCTGAGCTTATGAATATTGAGACTGGGGTTTTCAATCAAATCTCCCTGACTCTAGAACCTAAGGTTAGACAGACACCTCCATCCCTGCTTGGCTTTAGGATCTATGTCTTAAATAATTCACAGTGTTCTGCTTTGGCTTGGGCGGGCTTGTAATTAAAATCATGCAAAACAAGAGCACAAGCAGACCTATCTGATCTCTTCTCCCATGAAAGACATGTTTTATATTGTCTTTACCACCCTCAAGGGGAGAGTTCAAAAATCTCAGCAAGGTAATTTCTTTACTTTTAGCTAGCCCACATTTAACTCCATCATAAAACTGTTCCTACCAATTGAGTTTTAATGCAACATGTGATATCCTGCTGTATTCACCAGAAACCAAAGTGTTTGATGAAGAGCACGTGCCCATGAATTTGAAAATCCAATGGTATCACTGGAGTCCACTTCCATTTAATCTTTCAAAGACAAGGAATCCATGGCAAGATGTCCCCAGCTTCCATGCTGTTTCCATGTTTGATTGCACTATCCCCACATTTTTCTGAAACACAGCCAGCCCTGGAACTGTGGGTATAGCAGTGGAGGGCACCGTTGAGAGGCTGTGGGAAAGATGGCTATGCATAGTAAAGTGAAATGGCAGCAATCCTGATGAGGTCCCCAAAGTGGCAGCTGTCTATGGTACTCCTTGATGCCTGGCATGGAACAGCAGAAAACATTATTTAAACAATGGAACTCTGGAGGCCAGTATGTTCCCATTGCTTTCCATCACATGGAAGGAAAATGTACCCACTGGAGCCAAATAAAACTGGATACTGCCTGGCTAATTCTAGGGAAGTACTTAGTCCTTGGAAACCAGGACAAAGTTGATTGCGTTATCATATTATGACAAAGGTGTACTTCATATAATTCAAACACTTAAAAATCTATCGAAGTGAAGAGAAATATACAGGTGTGCAGAACAATCTGAGTTCCCATGGCCCTGTTCTCCTTTTCCCTCCGTTTGCAAGACTCTCCAGAATGTCTGCCTCGGCCTTTAGATGTGGACGAGGATGTGGGTGCTGAGCCTTCTGTTTCCCTGCCTGAGGATTAAGAAGCTGTTAAAGAAAGGGCAGGGTGAACAGTGGGAGGAAGCCAGGATCCAGGAGGTGGGAGGAACAGCTCTCAGAATATTTGAAGTCTGTAATTATTTAATTGTCATTGGCACAGCCAATAAAAGAACTTCATCACTGTACGAAACCTAAGCTGTCGGTATATCAGTTATAAATCGAAGCCTAAACTCACAGCCTCCCTATCTCCTTTCCCTGTCTTCACTCTCCATTTTATCTTGCCAAGCTTCGTAAAGGCTTTTGTCCGTCTTATTTCAGAGACTTTCTCCCAGCCGCAGATATCTGCTTGCTCCTGTGAGCCACGGGGATATTTGCAGTGCATCGTTGGACTGGCCTTCTTGCCTGGCTTTGTTTAGAGCAAACACTGCCTGCAGCAATTGAAACTGCAGGGATCCCTGGCCTCCCATTCACAAGAGGCTGAAAACACAGGCTAGAAAGTATTTTCTTAACTGAGCAACCACCTTGATAAATACAGAGCAACCTGAGTGGAAAGAAACCCAGTCTAGACCTGAATCATGCTAATGGGAATCCTCCTTCCCTATATTGCTTTTTCATTTCAGTTTTAAGCTTTAAAATTATTGGAAGTTATGAAAATGTGTCTGTAAATGTGCTGCCTAGAAAGGAAGTTAGGACTCTGGAATCCTGGGGAATAAAATCTACATTTCTCCTATGTCTTAAAATAAATAAAACAGAAGACAAAAGAGAAGATAAATTCCTTTGAAAAGTAATGTGCGTGCCTTCATTCTAAAGGAAAACCACTTTAGTAATGAGTAGGACCAAAATTATCAGAATAAAGTGAATAGCAAGCAATAAGCACTTACCTATTTTGAGAATAATGAAGAAAACACATTATTGAAACACTTGTCATTGCATAGGAACAGAATCCCCGTTTAAAATGAGGGTATGCTAACAACTCAAATTCTTTCATCCCCAACTTTCTAGCAAATAATTGCAAGCTAGTGTGGGCTGTGTGCATCTTTAGAAAGTGGCCCTGTTTTAGAAGTAGAACATGTTAAATCATGAAAGGAAGTAAAGAAGAAAAAAAAAAAGAAGAACTTGCATAGAATTGACAAGGAGCCACTTTCACTTTTGTATCAGAGAAGTCCACATTAATACAAGTCAACATACAGAATAAACAAACGAAGATGTGCCTGAGGAGTTGAAGGAGTAGATGGGAAAAACTGCTTGTTGGTTTACTTCTTTTCATCTCTATTTGTACTGACCATAATATAGTGTCATGGGCTGGAGAGATGGCTCAGCGTTTAAGAGCACTGACTGTTCTTCCAGAGGCCCAGAGTTCAATTCTCAGCAACCACATGGTGGCTCATAGCCATCTGTAATGAGATCCATACAATGCCCTTTTCTGGTGTGTCTAAAGACAGCAACAGTGTACTCACATAAAAATAAATAAACAATTCTCTAAAAAAAATAAAATAGTGTCAGACACAAAAACATAATCCTAGGTTTTTTTTTTATTTCTTCTAATTTATAAAGGGTTGACACTACTCTTTGGCACTTTGTACAAATGTAGAGGAAAGAGAGAAGGTAGGGAAGGAGGGAGGGAGGGAGAAAGGGAGGGAGGGAGGCATGAAAGATGCTAAAGGATTAATTTTTGCTCTGAAGATGGTTGGAGATCTAGGTTCCCTAAAATGTGAATATTAAAGAAAATAGGTTTAGAAACTATTGAATGGGATCCCAGAGTTCCCTGGCAACAGGGAAGAGCGGCAGGTCTCTGGACATGGCCTCCCGGCTGGCTAGAACATACACTCATCTCTCACACCTGCTAATTTTTCTGGAGCTTTTGTTCCCTGGATATGAGTTAACAGATAAAGAATCCTGGAGTCAGATGCTTTCCAGGCAACGCTGTAGTGAAATATTTCAGGGTCTTCCCCATGCCCTTTATAGATCTTTTATGATCAGAGAAAGTTAGAAGAGTAAACTTCTGGACCACCACTATATACTTGTTAATGTTGAATTCCCTGCTAAGGGGAGGCCTGCAAAAGCCTAGGTTTTTATGGGTTTTCAATCAACAGTTGGATAAAAGAGCCTGTTATTTTTGTAACCCCTGTTGGGCTTGACTTTCAATGTTTACATATGAATTGTGTAATGCCACCTCTGCTAGCTACAGCCCAAAGGTGGGAACATTAATATTGATGTCCAGAATGGTTAGAGGTTCAGCTATAGGAAGAATCAAAGATAGGGGCTATTGGGCACAGCATCTGAGGAAACACATCCAATGTACTTTACATTGAACTTTTCACCACAAATTTTACAGGAGTTTATTTATTTGCTTTGTCTGTTGTTTTCTTTCCCAGAGACAGAGTTTTTCTGTTTAGTATTGGTTCTCCTGGAACCTGCCGGCCTCAAATTCACCTCTCTTTGCCTCCCAAAAGCTGAGAAGGTTATTTTTAATAGCATAAACTACAATCAACACTTGAGTTTTCAACTTTTCTATTTGGCACAGTTGTTTCCTCTTCTCATCTCTTACCAGAAGAATGCATGGATGTTGCAAAGTCGTATGTGGCATGACCAAATTACATAAGTGGGAAGATAAAAACGGAATAGGAAAAAGCAAGTGTGGGCATGATGCAAGCCCCTTGAAACGCTAGAGTTAATTATGACCAGCTACACGAATGTCCAGACGGCAAATCATTCCTTGTGATGTAAGAGAAGCATGTGCTGAGCCTGAGGCAAATTTCACATTAAAACTCAATTTCAATTGTGACCTAAATGTGACCAGAAATTCTGTGACTCTAACAGAATTACTCTTTGAATGTCACATCCCTAGCTTCTGCACTGCAGAACTGATGCTCACAGAGAAAAGGCCCCTGTGAAACAAAAGCCGCAGGAGCCAAAGACAGAGCATGTATTGCCTCCCTCCGCCACAAGTTTGCCCACTGTGGCGTGTTCACAAGTCAGATGTAAGCCCTGGAATGAGGAGCAATCAAAAGCTCCAGTGGACTGGCCACTGCTCCAACAGAGATGAGATTCGTTTACTTTCTATTTTTCAACATGCCCGCAGAGCATACAGTTTTATTTTCAATCAGAAACAAAGGTTCTAGCCATGGTTATCTTTATATAACTAGGAAGAAGACAAAAATAAAAGATTTTCATTATGAAAAATATACTCAGGATAATGATCAAAATAGATTTGATTTTATATTTAATTTCATTACTTGTCCCGCTACCTCTAGTCTCTATCCCTCAACCAGGGAGGCCAGTAAAGGTGTATTACAATGTCTATGATTAAAAGAGGCTACTCCATTTGATGAAGCTAATATAGACCAATAAAAATGTATAAACATACTATAATACTATAGCTCAAATAATTAGCACATGCACACCTGTGTGTGTGTGTGTGTTCTGAGTGAGATAATGAATGCTCAGTACATTCCTGTAGTTGAGTATCTCAAAGGATGCTATGGATGTGTTTTAATTAAGTAGCATAAAGCATCATAAATGAGCTTGTCATCATTGAATCTTCCCTTGGATTAGCATTTCCTTAGCATGACCTCCCAGAGAAGGCTGCAGAACTCTACTTCAATCTCATAGTCTGACTCAAGCCTGGCTGTTCAACGTTAGCAATATTAACACATGGTTGAAATCATTAAATATGGTTTTTTTTGGTGTCTTCCAAAGATCTTCTGTGGCACATGAAGGACATACTTGTCTGGTCTTCTAGCATATCAGACCATTCCAAACTTGACTGTCCCTGTGAATTCTAAGAGGTCTTGGTTAAAATGTAAATTCTGATCAAGTAGGCTCAGCGTAGGGCCTGAGAGCTGCATCGTAAGTGTGTTTGCATGGGTGCTGACAATGGTGTCCATTGAACACACTGTCAAAAGGACAGTCACAGAATCAACAAAAAATTCATTTCTACAGCTCTGATATTCCCCATGTTGGCACAGTATGCATGTTGGCATATGATGTATGCTTGCATATGCACGTGTATGTATATACATTATGACAGAATCAAGGCAACTATGGATCTAGAAGTCACATGAAATGTATGTATTGTCAATGATATTCTGTGTCCCAGTACAACTTTCTAAAAATGGTGCTGCATTTAGATTTAGGTAATAGGTATGAAGTTTTGTACAGGGGACTCCATAGGACTTTTATTATATCCTTTCCCTCTGTAATACTCCCGTAAAGAAAAAGATCTTGAATTGCTTTATTAGATAAATTATGGCTACATTTTTATTTTCTTTTCTGAAGCAATAAAGGATTTCCAGGATTCATGTGCACATGGTTTGATTTCTACAGAGCTGCTTCAGGGTTTCTCACAAACCTACATAGACCTTGACACAAGGGATTCCATTAAAAGTTCTTTCCAAGTATAGTTGCTATGCTTTCCCAGTTTATTTTAAAAGTGTAACATTTTTGTTGCTTTTTACTGTTTCAGATTTCAGCATTGCAATGAGGATTTCTTTTTCTTATTTTTAACACTTACTTTGTTCAAAAAAGTCTCCTAGGGGCTAGAAGGATTTAAAGATTTAGTTATGAAAGCCTGGGTTCAAATGTCAATTCTCCCATGTTCATTCATAGAAATTGGGATGTATGTATATGGCTTAGGTCTCTCTTTCCTTGTCTGTGAAATAGAAATAATAGAGTATAATTTTGTAAAAGATTTTTTTATGTGTAAATATATTATTATAATTTATATAATATATTATGTATAATATAATTATAATATATAATTATATTGTATAGCATATATAATTTATAATATATGGGTATATTTATATTGTTTAAGCCTCTCTTTCCTTGTCTGTAAGATGGGTATAATAGGACATACCTTTTGTAAAAGATGTCTAATACATATTATATAATATAAACGTGTATCAATGCTGAAAAGAGCATCCTAAATTATGTGACTATTATCTTATGTAACTGTATACGTATTCAGAATCATAAAATACTCAATAAAGTAGAAAGAGAACCTATAGAGACCTCCTCCAGTAGATAGACACGGCCCCAGTGGGAAGGGGCCAACCATTCATCTCAAAAATTTTTAACCCAGAATTGTTCCTGTCTAAAGGAAATACAAGGAAAAAAAACGAAGCAGAGACTGAAGGAAAGGCCATTCAGGGATCATCTCACCAAAGGATCCATCCCATCTGCATACACCAAACCTACATACTGTTGCTGATGCTAAGAGGCACTTGCTGACAGGAGCATGGTATAGCTGTTCCCTGAGAGGCTCTGCCAGCCCTTAACTAATACAGATACTCACAGCCAAGTCTAGGTCTGAGCCCAAGGACCCCTAATGAAAGAGTTAGGGAAAGAAAAAGAAGTGCTAAAATGGATTGCAATGCCATAGGAAGAACAACAATATAAACCAACCAGATCCCCTCCCTTAGAGCTCCCAGGGACTAAACCACCAACCAGAGTATACATGGAGGGATCCACGGCTCCAGCTATATATGTAGCAGAGGATTGCCTTATCTGGCATCAATGGGAGGGGAGGCCCTTTGTCCTGTGGAGGCTTGATGTAGGGGGATGCTAAAGGGGTGAGGCAGAGTGAGGAGAAGCACCCTCATAGAGGCAAAGATGAGGGGGAGGGAAGGGATGGGAGTTTGCAGAGAAGAGACCCAGAAGGGGAAAAGCATTTGAAAAGTAAAGAAATAAAATAACCAATAAAAATAAATAAGTAATATGCCTGGAAGATTGTCTAGGAGTGATTGTTTTTATATGCTTACTCTGTAGATGATCATGCACTGTCCAAAATCTTGGTTAGTAGGGAATGGATTTATTTTATTTGAGAAAATATTGATGGGATGATGGAGGCTTAAATTCATGAGAAAAAAAAAAGTATGGTTCCCAAAGGAGCTTCTAGAAACATCATAAACTTCAGTCTGTTTTTGACAAATGCTTAACTTAATGCTTTTCAAAAAAGAAAAATACAGAAAGATGAGATGAACTTAAAAAAAAAACATAAAAAAAACAAGCTCTTGTGGCCCAAAGAGCCGATTCCATGCTATTTGTCCAGTGCATAATGCCAGGGCAAAATTAGTCACTCAAAAATTTATTGAAGGGGTGGTGCATGCCTTTAATCCCAGCATTTGGGAGGCAGAGGCAGGAGGATTTCTGAGTTCTAGGCCAGCCTGGTCTACATAGTGAGTTCCAGGACAGCCAGGGCTACACAGGGAAACCCTATCTCAAAAAAAACAAACAAACAAACAAAAAAAATTTATTGAAATGAATCTGACTACTATTTTTATTCATAGATGAAATATTTATTTCATAGAAAAAACCCTTGCTTTGCAGGTTATAAGTGAAATATTTTAAATTAGAATAAACCATAAGACTAAATGATCTTTATACGATATTAGAATATTTACCAATGCATAAATATCTAACGACAAGCAAGTGAGTGAAAGAGGGCTGTCTAAAATCTTTTCTGCGGCTACAGTATTGAAAATTGATACTTAGAGTAATTAATTCTCCAAGGAACTGTTTATATGCCCAAAGCAACACTATGGCCTTCTAAAAAAGACCCTAAACCCCTGTGAATATGGGGAAGATAGTTTGTCTTCTTGGGGCTTAGTTTTTCCTACTGAATACTGAAATATTGGTCAGCATTCACAGAAACTTAGCATTTGCACAACTAAATTAATATCTCATTTCCTGATGGGCCAGATAATTTATCATTTGATACTTTAAAAGAAAAAAAACAATACCTTTCTAGGACACAACACCTTAAAATGGCCATCCATAAACTTCAGAGGGACACACACTACTAGTGTTGGTTTATGAAGGTAGTTAATGACATTCATAAATTGCTTATCCCCCATTTTAAGAATGCACCATTGCAGATAAGGGAACATGATGAAGGTCATACATATTCAGAAGGATGAGTCTGGGATTTAAATCTGAGATGACTGCTTTCAGATACCACATTATATGTAGAATCTATATGTTATATGTCATGACATCTTCGGTATAGCTCTTGGTGATGGGTGAGCAAATGAAATGCTCAGAAGCAAGATTGTTCCAGTGATGCCAAGCAGATCATTTCAGTGTGGCCAGCATACGTAAGTCAAGGAGTAATGAGAAAAGATGAAGTGATGTCAAAGCAGTAGGTCCCAGCTGATGTGAGAGCTCAATAGGAGAACAGCTTACAACCTACCACACCCGCTGTCAGATGCACCATCATTTCTGATATCATCTTGCATTTACCAAATCACACTTTCTCATCTGTAAATTGATCATATGTTATGAACTTCTCTTTGTATGAACTTACTTTGTCGAGTAAATTACAGAATACATATGAAACATAAAATGTTCTGCATTAAGTATAAGATGAGGATAAGAAAAGACCAAAGGCAGCTCACAGGGCTAGAAACCATGTGCTGATAGTGGCTTATACTGCAGTATCTGATAGAGCATTTACTGTTATTATTCTTTGAATATCAGGTATCTGTGACTGTCTCCTTTATCCAGATTATAAACCCCTTGAACCTAAACTCCAGTCAGTCTGTGGTCTCTGTGCCTGTAGTAGCCAGGTGGTATTAAACATACAGGATCAGGGGGTTCCTAAATCCTTCCTGAGTGATACTTGAGGGATATCCTTGTAACTCTGTTGGATTGGAACAGTGTGGTGCTGGTAGTTTAGCTAGCAAACTGTTGAAGAGAAAATCAACATTGCCATCTTAAACCTACTAAGTCAGCAGTTCTGAGAGAGTCTGTATTGATTTGCTTTTTAAAAAAGAATAATATGTCCCTTAAAAAATGTGGGTGAAAGACTAAACAAATTAGACCTGGAATTTATTTACTAAGATGTAGTCTGTGATTAGTCTCTGCTTTAAACCACCCCACTGCCATGCTGAAGGCTCTTCCAAACATTAATGTTGATGCTGCCTGCTTCTGGCTGAGCCTGGTGGATGTGGCATTTCATAATTCAGATATGAAAGTAAAAAGGGATCACAATTTCAACTCTAGTGCCCTCACTGTTCCATTTGAGGAACAAGAGAAAATGGAGAATATAAAATCAGGGTGAGAGAACTGATATTCCTCTATTTTTAAAATAATCTCTGGTGAGAAAGTTCCAGACTCCTATTTGGGAAAAAGCCATTTAATGTCTTGTATCCATTCTAATCCTTTTTGTATGTGCATAGACATATTTTTAATATTTGTTTGGAGCTGTTTCTTACTTTTCTTCTTCTTTTTCTTATTCAATAAATATTTACATGGCCTCCAAGATAGCACTGAGGACAAGGGGTGTAACACCATGTCTGATGACCAGAGATTGCTCTCAGGAATTCATATGGCAAAAGGAGAGAGTTAACTATCCTAAGTTATTCTCAGACTTCTATACCTTTGCACCCGTTACTCATATACAATAAATAAAAATTTTAAAATAGACTAAATATGTATTGAATATCAGAATTCACTGAACAGGCTGTATTTATAAATAAAACAAGTCATTTTCCTCAGGCAGAACCTGGAAATGGCTCTTTTTGGTCTCTATGCAGAAACCAACAACAAATGAACAATTTTTGTTACTTCGCCCAACTGATGATAATTCCTTATGAACATAAATCAGGTACTATTCTGAGTAAGGGCTCCTCTACCATCTGTACACAGGGGAGCTCTTACAGAGCTGAACTAGAAAAGAAACACGTGCCAATGAAAGTGTACTGAAAGGTAACCAAGATGGGGGTGTATAGAGACAAATAGGTGGCGAAATATACTTCACCATGAGAAGTATAATAAGGTAATTATTAGGGGCAAAAGAGAAGGATGAGGAAAATGTCAGTGGGAACATAAATAATGTGAGAAAGTAGGAATGTAGTATCCACACCAGTGGGAAGTGGTGAGAAAAGTGGAAGACATAAACATGTCTCTAATTGTGCAAGCCAGGCACACCTTACCAGGAGACGTGGACTTTGTCTCTCATTACAGTATGAACTCCTAAAGTAAAATCATGCAGCTTGTTCCTGTTTATATCGGTACCCACAGTGCCTAATAAAGTCTTAAGAAGACCTTAGAGCTAGGGTATGAATGCGAGTGGGGTGTAATGGAATGGATAGGTACAGGGAATTTTGATAAGAATCCCCTGTTTTATCTAGAGAAAAAGTGGTGTGTGTGTGTGTGTGTGTGTGAGTGTGTGTGTGTGTGTGTGTGTGTGTGTGTGTGTGTGTGTGTGTGTGTGTGTGTGGAGGGATGTTTTCTCATAGAGAGCAATGCTGGTATGGAGGGCTTGTTAGCAGGCCATTGAGTTAACCCCAGGAAAGGAAGACAGCCATTTAGTGGGGAAGGAGAGAGAATGGGTTCTCACCTCTTCCAGTGTCTCTTTACCTTTTAAGTGGTTAGATTTCTTTAGTTTTGTGATGTTTGTTTATTAATCTAATTGAATTGTTTATTGTTTGTTTGTTTTCCTTCAGTTCTAGAATTTTTTTTCCTGTTTTCCACCCATAATTTTCCTACTCCCAATGTATATTTTTGTTCTCAAAAATCAGTGTCAGTAACCCAACACACACCACAAAGGTAAATCAGGCCTTAGTAATAGAAGATCTTGGTAAAATATTTGTGTTTCATAGCCACTGACATTTCGTGGGTAAACAGCATCTGCCTGGAATACATGGAGCACTTGCTCACCTCCTGATCATTATGATCTAGCTCTTTGTGGAAATTCCTCTTCAGTCATTGCTTTTCTCTAATATCCTTTCTGTTTCTGAGTTTCACAGAAGATGGATGGTGCATCACCTCTCTCTATTCCCTGGTGTGCTTGGCTCCTGCATCTCTCCCATTCCTAGCTGCTCATTTATGCCGAATACAATCAGCACCCTCTCTACTCCCCAGCACCAACCAGGGATTTTAAATATTTGTGCATTTGAAAGTTACTCTTTGTTTAAGTCCACATTAAAAAAATATTGTCACATTTTAAATTGTCACGAAGTTCTGAATATTATACCCTTAAAATGTCCTTAGAGACTATTGATATCATGTGATATAAAGTATTTGTTCTGAATGAAAAATGTTTTTATGGAGCTTGGCAGAGAGTATTGAGACTACTTATCCTCAAAAATTTTTAATCTCTCCAAGAAATTAAATACAGACAATGTAAGAGATGGAGGCTATAACAGATAATACATCCTGTAGCTTTTGTTTTTAAACAATGTGTTGATAAAAATGATTAGTAAGTCTTATGTGAAAGAAGTTGTAACATGTAGTAGGAATAAAGTCTGGGGTTCTATAAATGAACCCATGACATGGAGTCATAATAGGATAGAACAGAAAACTATTATCAGCTAATTATTTGGGTGGTCTTCTATGAAGGACTGGAGTCTCCCCTTTTTAATATAATTTTGCACAGCTACAAAGTACATAAAGAGTGTTATGGCACTATATGGTCCACCTTGAAATATAAACTTCCATGGACACTCTGGAATCTTCCTCAGCCCATACTGAAGTTAACTCTAGAGCTTCATTCCAAGCTAGCCTTGATCTTTATCTAGCATTGAATTTGAGATCACCTGACCAAGCCTTTTGAGAACCTTTGGTTGTAGACCTGAGTCAAAAGTTCTCAATTGTAACAACCCTTGAAAATTCACACAGGATGGTTATTTTTCACTTAGCTGGCACATAGCAGTGTGCTCAGTGTGTAGATGTGTGAATGCATCATGTGGACTGGAAGCTTTAAAGTACATGGCTCCAGTTCTGAAACTCATATGCCTTCTGATGAGGCATATAGACAAGAGACAATCATGATAAGCATATACCTAATAGATATCAAGCATATACAAAATGGATGAGGCTGAGATTATGGCTCAGAAGGGAATGATGGTAAATGCTAATATCTAATAACTATCCCTTAATCATCCAATGTGCCACATGTTAAATCTTTTATATGTGTTATGTTATGCTATATTTTTTTTTGGCCATGTTAGTATTCAACCTTTTTGTTTCATCATATATTTTATTGCTCATTTCCTGATTTGCAACATTTTAAAACAGATCAAAAACCCATCAGGTTTGCCATTTGGGTGTGATATGACTCTATTTCTACATTTATAATAAGACCATGCTAACTCATGCTGTGAGCTTACAAGTTTTCTTTAAGTATTGGTAGAAGCCATAACATGGTAAAGGATGTGTCCTAAGGCTGCTACAGTAAAGTTCTGAGTTCATTCTTTCATCAGCAGAAGTTTTCACAGAGAAGATAGTGGCCTTCGGTATGTCTCGTAGCAGGCAAGAATTAAGGCAGGATAAGAATCAGAAGTTCACTGGACACCACCATCAGGCTTTTGGTAACAATGTATACTTTGCCTCTAAGTGGCATAGGACAATAATTGTTTGTACAATATAAATACATGAAAACAGTCTCTAAAGAAAGACAATCAATTGATACCTAACCATACACAGTGAGAAGGTCTATCAGTATCACTTATTAATTGAAGCCATGCCTTCAGGGGAACCTTTTCTGGATATGATCACATCATTAAAAGGAAAGCCTACTGCCTTAGAAAGCAATGTGTTATTATGAACCATAGTACAGTAGCAATAATTACAGCAAGTGTTTTTCACTAACAGTTTAGGGACTATGTCATCATCATTGTCACAGTCATGGTTACTATTGCTGTGATGGAATACCATGACCAAAGTAACTTGCAGAAGAAAGGGATTATTTGGCTTACACTTTCATATCACAATCCATCCAAGAACTCATGCATGGGTGGAACCTGCAGGTAGGGACTGATGCAGAGGTCATGGAGGGGTACTGTTTACTGCCTAGCTCTTCATTGCTTTCTCATCCTGCTTTCTGGTAGAACCCAGGACCAACAGACAAGGGGTAGCAGCATTCACAATAGGCTAGGCCCTCCCCTCATCAATCACTAATCAAGACAAAAAACAGGCTATCCTTGAATTCACAGGGAGATCACCTGCCTCTCCCTCCTAGGTACTGGGACTAAAGGTGTATGTATTACCATACCAGAAGAGCAAGAGAGAGAGAGAGAGAGAGAGAGAGAGAGAGAGAGAGAGAGAGAGAGAGAGAGAGAGAGAGAGAGAGAGAGGAAGAAGAAGAAGAAGAAGAAGAAGAAGAAGAAGAGAAGAAGAAGAAGAAGAAGAAGAAGAAGAAGAAGAAGAAGAAGAAGAGGAGGAGGAGGAGGAGGAGGAGGAGGAGGAGGAGGAGGAGGAGGAGGAGAAGAAGAAGAAGAAGAAGAAGAAGAAGAAGAAGAAGAAGAAGAAGAAGAAGAAGAAGAAGAAGAAGAAGAAGAAGAAGAAGAAGAAGAAGAAGAAGAAGAAAATGCTCTACAGCTATGGTTCTTAACATGTGGGTTGAAATCCTTTGGGGATTGTATAGCAGATATCATGCATATTAGATATTTTTTGATGGATTTTATTGGTGTGAAGAGACATCATGACCAAGTCAACTCTTACAAAGGCAAACCATTTCAAAGTGCAGAAAGCATGGCAACATGTAGGTAGACATGATACTGGAGAAGGTGCTGAGAGTTCTACATCTTGATACAAAGGCATCAGTAAGAGATACTGGCTATTTCAGGAGACCAGGAGGAGGAGGTTCTCTTAATTCTGCACTGAGCAGAGCTTGAGCATAGGACCACAAAATCCATCTCTGCAGTGAAACACATCCTCCAACAAGGTCACACCTACTCCAACATTGCCACACCTCCTAACACTGCCACTCCCTGGGCCAAGCATATTCAAATGACCACATACTCCTTGTACCTGTGCTCAAAACAGAACTTTATTGAGTAGAACAATGCAGGCCTAAAGGAAGATGGTGATCTAACTTGAGGAATGATTCATTCTCAAATAAAGACATGTCACAGTGTCATAGAGAGTGAATTCTGAGTTCTCCTTCATTTCATTTATCCAAATCCTTATTGGCATCCATTGTGTTTACTGTGGCAGTGAGTCCATAATAAATCAAGAAACCAGACATACAGTAAAGGTGCCATCTGACCCCAAGAATACACAATGCTGTATCTGTCTGTGCTACAAGCACAGTTTACAAACAACAGAGGAGACACCTTCTAGGATTCTGCTTCAAAAAATCGCAAGAACTTCTTTCATTGACCTTTCTAAGCATTGCCTTGTGAGGAACTCTCAAAACGCCTACCTGTATCAGCTTGGATTAAGGATGAAAGCTGAGATTATGGCCCTCATGTAATTGTATTTTGGAAGGGGGTGTTCTAATTCTCCTTGCTCCCAAGTAACATCAGGGTGTTTCTATGCCCACTCTAGCAGATTCTGAGCTACTCTAACCCTTTATAGCTCCCTATTTCCCAGACATGTGGTCCTTAACCTTAAATCTGAGTCTTGTCCTGGCTTGCTCTACCTCATATGTGTTCTCAAGGTCACTCCTTCTAGTCCCTCCACATGGTCTCTCAATACCTTCTTCTCTTCCTCTGCAACTTCTTTTTTCCTCTTTGGTTTCTTTGGGACTCTCCCACTGGGCTCGTACATCCTGCTTCCTCTGTCCTCTTCTGCCCAACCATAAACTGATCAGGTCCTTATTAACCAATGAAAGATGACAGACAACAATTTTTATGTAACATTGAGATGAGAGATACTTGTCCATGCCAATGTCTGGACTGCAAGCAGATGTCTGGGCATAGAAATCAGCATCTGAATACATAGAGCACAAGACCAACAGGAAACACCCTAATGTTTAGGATAGTGTATGGACACCTCAGGGGGGAGGCAAACACCAGACATGCCTTATGGTCAATGGCGGGAATTCTGAGGTTGAAATACACTGAGTACTGAAAATTTCAGGGAAGGATATTTCTGTAGTAGGTCTGTGTCTGGATGTAACTCTTCTCTCTGTCTCTCTCTCTGTCTCTCTCTCTGTCTCTCTCTCTCTCTCTCTCTCTCTCTCTCTCTCTCTGCTCTGCTCTATGACTCTGTCTCTGTCTCTGTCTTTGTCTATCTCTGTCTGTCTCTGTCTCTTTCTGTCTCTGTCTCTCTCATGCATACACCTATCTATCTATACAGATAAAGATAGAGGTAGAGGTAGAGATAGAGTTTCCCTTTCTTTGCCTCCTCTCTTAACTCCCTATTTGCCATGATGGGAAGTTTCGAGCTTGTGAGTCTTTTCCTTTATTTGCTCTTCTAAGTACTTCTACATGCCTCTCCAACTTTCATTTCTAAAATAATTACTTCAGGTTCTATTAAAACTTATGTGTTTAATTCAATGCACTGGGGATAGAATTTTTATAATGTGTATTTCTACTAAATCTTTATAGACTGTTGATGTCACTGGCCAATGGGCCACCCATAACCATAAGGGAGGCTACATCTTCCTTTATTTTGTGTCTTCTAAAGAATGACTAAGGAATAGCATGATACTCATTTCTGATCTTGGTCTACACCAGAAGTGAAGGAAAACAGATCTGCACTATAGTTGTGCATAGGTGATTCACATCCCATAAGGAGTTCTCTTGGCCCCTAAGCATGTTGACTCAGGATGAGTCAAATATGTTAGAATGCTATCAATCTAATATTCAAGGTTGTTGATATAGTTGGAATAAATGCCTAAGGCTTTGGATTCTGAGTGAGCATTAATAGTCGTTGATAATTCTAGGGTATTTCTTTGTATTGTACTGTGAAGCAATCCTCAGCAAACTTCTTGCTACTAAGGAACCTGGAATGTGACAGTGGATGGTATATTATACCCTGTCATATTATTTCTATTTCTTCTACAGAATTTCATTGCAAGTGATCCTTGCATGCAAAACAAAACCTAGAAAAATGGAGGAATATAGATGACAAAGAGAAAATTTATGCTGTTTACTATTTAAATTTCTACTCTAAATGATTAAAAGATAAGGGACTATCATTTCTACTTCATCTTGTCATATTATTTCTATTTCATCTACAGAACTTCATTGCAAGTGACCCCTGTATGCAAGAGAAAACCTGGAAAAATGGAGGAATATAGATGGCAAAGAGAAAATTTATGCTGTTTACTATTTAAATTTCTACTTGAAATGATTAAAGGATAAGGGACAGGATACTACATTCCCAGGATTTGGGGAAGGTAGTTCTATTTTTTACAATGAAAACCTATAAGGAAAAAACATTATACCCATTGACCAAAGGAAAACAAAGAAATACAAAAGGATGCCCAAATTTAGAGAGGAATGAACAGCTGGACTGAAAGGGTGGTAAGGAAAGAGTTCTAAAGAGAGTCCAAAAGCATTACTTGAGAGATGTTTATTAGATGACTTTCCTAGTAAAAGTGACCATGATAAAGAAATGGGTTTCTTTGGACAGCAATATTTGTCTAAAGAGACATATCTGTTTCCCTAAATGATAGTGAGAACAAAAGCATCATCAGATGTATGTCCTTTAATGAATGAAAGGTTATATATGTGTACACATGCTGTTTAAATGTTCAGCTACAATAAAATTTAACAGTACTATTTTTATCAACAGAAATTATTTACCTAAACTTATAGTCTTCAAAAACATTTAACTTAGAAGCTTGGGGACAGCATTGTCATGGAATATTTGCTTAATATGTAAGACACCTTGGGCTCAAGAATAGCACTACAATAACAACACAACACACACATATTTCTATACACATACAATTACATATATATCTCCCACACAGTCACAAGCACTCATAGATTCTACATACATAGCATCAAAAGGTAGAATCTATCTTGATTTGATAGACCAGAACGTCTGAAGCAAGATCAAGGAGATTTGAAGGAAAACGTACTTATCCCATAAATTCTGGGGACTTATTAGTGATAACTCTGGGAACTGCGGAAAATGCTGTTTCTGAGAAATAAGTAGGTAGTAATATTTAACATTCACTATTATATTCTTGAGGTATGAGAGTAAGTACCCTCCCTTGCCAACTGCAAGGTCCCTACAAAAGCTTTTGATATCTCAGACACTTAAATTAACAGAGAAACCTTAGGAAGAGTTTGTATTTAAGTGAAGAAGTCTTGACAGACTGATTCTTGCTAAGGTGTTGTCTCCTACACCCATCTTCTTATTTCAAATAAGCACAAAGAGACTGCAAGGACATGACTCATTGAGAACCATCAGCAGCCTCTGTGACATACTACAGCATGTCCATTCAGAGGGCCCTACAGTGGCTACTTCAGTTGTAACTGTTAGGGGTAGAATGTATTCCCACATAAGCATGTACTGTATGTGATGGCAGCTTGGGAAGTCTGAGGGTAGAAACTCTGAGACAACACTCCAAAGCCCCTCCCATCTAGATATCTTTTAATGGCATTTCATGTGTTCACCATTACTGTTTTGCCTAAATTTGTTTCCCAGCATCTCTTTGAATCTTTTAACAAGAACCTTTTGATGTAATAAATCTGGAAAACATCCAAACTTGTTTATAATTTCAATACTGTCTCCAACCTTTCTTTTATTCCTGTATTGAATTAGTCATACAAAAAGATATCTTTGAGAGAGGGAGTAGGGCAGGCTACCTCCATCTTCCTGAAAGCAACCCCAGAGATTCCACATTAGGCAAGTCCAGCAAAGTCATTAGCATAGTTTCCAGTCAGAGGTAGCTTTGAGTGAGGACACAAAACAAATTTGGAAGCTGAAGGGAATAGGGTTAATTGTGGGCCTCAGTGTTTCCACACAGAGAGAGGCAAGTGTGTCTCTCTGGCTCGCACGTATTTGAAAACCAAATTACCTAGCTAATAGACTAGATGTGGTCCATATTTTTGACTTCCTTTTTTCTAACGTAGAGCAACAGATGGAAGGGTTAAAGAGGTGACATTTGGCTCAGATGAGACACATTCTATTTCATTCTGGAGTGTTTTTAGTGTCATCTGTAGAATTTCTTGTTTGTTTCTCTTTCTTTGTTTGCCGGCTTAGGGAATTAGTCATGTTCTCAGGGAGAAAACAACAGATAGTGCTCATAAGTCATCAGCTCTCTGGGTCATTCATTTTAAGCCTTCTCAAAGTTCCTTTCACTTACGCAAGTTCTTATCATATACCGGCTCAAAGGAAAAATGAACGGCTACACTCTTTTTTAGATAGTCAGTTAGTCACATAATTTAAAACCCTACAAGACAAGTAATTACATCATCTCCCTCAAGAAAGCAGAAACCCATGCTGAGTTCTATATGAAGCAGAATGCGTTGACAGATGCTACTACAAAAGAGTTATGCTCTGTGGTATCTGCAAGGACCACGATGCATGCATCACAGACTACCCAACAAGTTTGTATTTTATGTGAATTAGAGGGATAAATAATCTATTCATTTATCCCTAACAAGGAAATACTACAACAAAGTAGAAAAATGAAGAAAACTGGAGGTATGAACAATTTGCTGGAGGATTAGAATAAGTAAGATTACTGCTTCACCTATAAGTCACACAAACTCTTCCTGTCAGTATTAAGTGTGGACAATGTTGCAGGTCTCCTGGTTCCCCTAACACATTTTTTGTTCATACATCAAGAAACATAATTCTTTCCTCTAAGCTTTCCTTTTAGGATGGCACATGGAGGGAGAAGGATATGGAATTAAATATTAGCTCAATGCTTGGAACGGAACATAGCAAGCACTTATTAAACATTTATCATCTTCATCATTATTATTTCATTTTTCAAAGCATCAAGCTAGATTATGAATTCCTAAACTTTTCATTATTGGATTTCCATTTTTTTCCATGTACCCTATCACTGGGAGTATTTTTAAACCAAACAGGGCACTAATCAAGTAATAATTAAATTGTACTCCCATTTTTTGATTGTTCAAAGGCATAGAGCCATCGATTACAGCTTCAGATATTTGTGATAATGAATGTTAATCATAAAGTTCACATCCCAACTTAAAGTAAAGAAAAGTGACATTTTAACTAACTCATATTATACTATACAGTCTTATCTTAGACGTATATGAGCTAATAAATAATCCAATACAAAAAATAATGATAATACCATAAGTAAATACATGTCTAGAAACCATGAGCAAGGATAAGCAATCTGAAAAATCACATTTGTAATGAAAGCTGTAGTGTTTCATAGTTGGAAATTTAATATCACTAACAGAAGTAGCCACATAAAAGGTATATGGTGTAGTTTCAGGGAGCTTGAAAGGTATCAGTACTCCTTAAAAATCACATCAACTGAATGATACCAGGACTTTTATGTTAGAAACTGAATCTTAAAATCATGCAAGAATAGTAAGACAAAAGTTTTCAAAGTGCTAAGCGGTTAACAAAGATATGTCATGGGCTCCACATATAGGCATTTGTTTATAGATAACATAGATGAAATAGTTGAACTGGTACAGAAAATATGAAGAGAAATATTTTTGAGCAGTGCATATCTTCAGACAATCACAAAGGGCACAGGGCTGGGCATGGGGTGCCCTGGTGTAGTACTTATGTAGTAAGCCTGGAAGGGGGGTAGCTTCCAGAACTATGGAAAAAAAACAGGAGAACACAAAATGGGAGAAGGATGGCCAATCTAACTAAATCTCTATTCCCCACTAGAGTTGACCAAGATTCATGTCATTGTGGATCAAGCCATTAGTAATTTGTTTTAACAGTAAAGAGTGTCACTTTAGGTTGATTTTTTTCTGAGTGAACTTTTCTCCAACTGTGTACACAGGATATTTTAAGATGCACTCTCATTTGCTCTGCTGAGCATCAATTACTCTCTTCATTTCCCAGTCTACACAAGGTACAGGGGATGAGGCAGAACTACATAACTAGCACCAGCAGTCCTCTCTAAGACCTACAGACCCTGGGTCAAATGTTATCCCCTTTCCTGTTTTCCCTTCTGGAACTCCAGTCTCCCGTACCTCCTCTCCCTTCTTCTATGAGGATGCTTTCCCTCCCACCCACCCACTCCCAACTCACTGCCCTGGCATTCTCCTATAATGGGGAATCAAGCCTTCACAGGACCAAGAGTTCTCCTCCTATTGATGTCAGACAATGCAGTCCTCTGCTATATATGCAGCTGGAGCCATGAGTCCCTCCATGTGTACTCTTAAGTTGGTGGTTTAATCCCTGGGAGCTCTGAGGGTGTCTGGTTGGTTGATATTGTTGTTCTTTCTACAAGGTTGCAAACCCCTGTCCCTGTTTCTACAAGTTCAGAATACTAACTAGCTATTGTTCTATGGTTCTACTTCCCCACCATTTCTATAACAAAATGCAGTCACTTTACAGTGTTAATTCAGAAATTAAAGGGTCTAGAAAGTAAACCCAGTGCATCCAAATCAGTTGCATAATGTTTTACTCTACATCCTTTATTCACCAGGGAGGGAGGGGAATGATTTGTCTCTAGTAAGAGGTATAGATCAATAGTAATAAATAGAAATCCTGTTTCATTTTACAGATTTCCATAATTTCCCCTACTGCTTCAGCTACTTAATTATCAATGCTATTTATGTTTAGACAAGGGGGTTTGTCTGTTTTACAGCCCATGTGCTTCTTGGTAACCTTGTTGTGAGGTCACGGCAAGGCAGGGTTGCTGATAAAGTCATCATCTCCATGGCAACCTGCTGCTATGTCACAAACATAGGAGTGTGACCTCAGTGTGGTTTAAAGGAGAAATAAGACATTGTGTGTTGTGGGAGGAGATATGAGTTTTTAATCAAACATGCAGTTTATTCATATGTGATAAATCTTAAAAATGTTGTTGCAATAACCTTGCTGGTACTTACCAAATTTAAAACAAATATTTGCATACTCAAAGCACAATACAAAGATGTGTTTACATTTGGATATGTTCTCTGAAAATATACTATTGATCCACTCAGTTTTTCTGATCCATGAACTATGAATTTCTCCCTTCTTCAATTATTTTGCATTTATTTCTATTAACTCCTCAATGATAACGAACATTCAGTATGTATTGCCTCCTAGAGCCACCATCCCATGGCATGAAGAGCATTGTCTTCATTTTCCAGATGACAGACCTAAAGCTTAAGAAGACTGAGGAACTCTCAGAAGACAGGCTGGCTAGAATGATAGGTGGGAGAAGTAGACTTAGTACTGAGCCCGCAGCTCTGCTTGCAAAGTCCAGTCATTCTCTCTGTACCACCCTTCCTGATTCTGTACTCACCATCTCACAATGAAAAATTGCTGGACTTTCTTGATGATAAAGACAGTGTGTCTAGAATGAGAAACTGCTGTAACAAAATGTTCTTAGATTTTGAGCACTTATGAAACATTGGCAATAGAAGAATTATAGCATAGCTGAACTTAGTTTGTAAAGCTCTGTTATTTTATAGATAATCATAATTGTGGTGATGAACTCACCCAAGGCAACTCAGAATAACTTGCTTTGATCATGTATAATAGCAGCTAATAGCCTTTCTTCAGCAAGGTAGTTTGGGTTTATCTTACCATCTGCAAAGCCTGAACATTGCAGTGGTAGTGCATATACTTCTTACTTCACAGGGTTCTTGCAATGCTCTGTAATGTTTCAAAGTTGCTGGTTGAGCCTATAAACAACCATCAAGCAAGAAATAACAGCAGGCATGTAGAGCTCTTTCTAAATACCACTTTTTTGGTTCTATTTACCTCCTGGACATGGCAATTTTAAAGTAGCCATAGCCCCTTTAAATTCACCTTCAACCATTTCCACAATGAAAAATATTATTTCATTTGGTTACTCAGCTATAATAAATATGAATTCAATTAGTCAGGGGTATAATTCAGTGATTTTTCTTTTGTTGTCTTATTCAGGTTTTTTTAAAGTGCCCAGATAGTAATTTTATTTTTATCCTGCTAATATTTCATGATTACTTTATTATATATCCTCTAGCCCACATGATTCATCTCCTGGTCCTATATTTACCAAGCTTGAGCAAGTAGCAGCTTCTCTGCAGATTGCCTTCATTTGTACAGAGACCCAAACACGGAAAGGGGGATTTATTTTATGTAGCCATAAAATGTCTCTCCTAAAGGTATGGCCAAACACAGAAGAAGAAGGTGGATTCTGAAATCGACCCACAGAAACTGTTCCCATAAGTTCTTATCAACCTCTTACTTTCTTCCTTGGATGGTTGGTTAAGTACTTATTCAGTTGTAGGAAACTGGTTATAAATACTGCATCCTGAAAGTTGTGTATCTCTCCACCTGTCAGAGAGCTGGGGAAACAGCATTCATTGAGCATTTTGTATGTATACTTATAATGGTCAGCTGTGAAAGCAGTGTGGCCATGGTACAGAATGAGAGCAGTGTATATGGCAAAGGATTCAAGGGTACAAAGTCAAAGATTGGCATGTTTATAGTTAATTTGTTCAAGGACTAGATGTCCAAATAAAATATTATGTCCAGCCTGGAATTAAATGACAACATTTAAATAGACGTTTGTAAAGGCAGAATATAATAACCTTCTGCATGCTCATAATGAGGCAAACATCATGTTATGCTTTGTCCATTCCTCAAACTAAGATTATTTTCCAGTAACCCTGGAATATAGTCTTTATATAGTATATAGTTGAAAGCAAGCATTAGGTTCAAATCCAAAGGTAGAGAATCCAGTCATTATAGAACCTGTGTATTTAAGAACATATGAGTTTATACATAGTTATGCTACATAGGAAGATAAAATATTAAAAATGTTGTAAAAAAAAGTCCAGAGATGATAATGTGTCAAAGACAGATGGAATCTCTTTTACCCTGCTCCTCTCATTGGAAGAGACTAGACTATTGATTGACTTCCTTATGGCTTTGTCCATAATCCCCAACTCCCTTCAAAATCAGACAAATCATTTTCTTTTTTGTATCACTGAAATGTGTGTCAGTCCATGTCACTCACATTAGTTTGTCTCTTAGACTTTTAGGAATGAATGGAACTACCTAGGAAGACTCATCAGGATTCATTTACTAAAGGCAACAACTATGTTTTATATATTTATCCATTTTTTAGATACTTGAAACGCTGTCTACTTGGAGATTGTGGCTTAGATATCTTGGTCTTGTGTCCGTAGATCTCTAACACTCATGTTTTCTGAGATGAAAAATTTCTTCAGTGTATTCACAAGTATTGTTTCTATTTGTTCCTAAAAGCACCAATGGAAAAAAGTATGGGAGAAAAAAAGTCTTCAACAATCTGTCCTTGGTGTTGATTCAGTTTCCCTTAGGTAGATGGGTTTGGGTCACTGGTTGATCTTATTTTAGAGTTGTGATTTAGAGACAACTGGAGACTCCCAAAGGTTACATCAGGGATGTAAGGACAGTGAATCAGAGATAGTGCTCCTTAGCTTGGCTCTGCATAAAATTATATGTGTGTGTATTTAGATTTTATGATTGAAGATGTAGAAATGAGACCAAACTATTTACATTTGTATAATTTGGGTTTCTCTCCAATATACATTGTAAAAGCATCTCCTTTTAATCTCTGAATTGTTACTTAATCTATTTAGTTTTATGGATTTAAGTTGCTCAAAGATGTTTATTTTGGGAATGTATGGTTTGTTGTGTTATTTTTTCTAAGCATGGCTTTTTGTAAAGTGGGTAAACATGGCTATAGAATACAATTTGAGAAGTAAAGTTGAGTCAAATCCACATATATCATAGAATTTTATAGATATTGCTTCAGATTTCACAAAAAATCATCTATTTAAATGTATTTTGCTCAATATTTCATAACATCAACACTTTATATTTCTGTAATTTTGATGCAAAAACATCAACTTAGGAGAAATTTCTTTAGTTATGTGTGAGTTTGAACAATTGCATTAGTGAAATTGAAGGTTGATGGTTTTGTTCTTCTTTAAAGTGTTCAATTTTTGTCATATTTTCATTGAATGGTTAGAAGATTGTATCCATAACTATATTTTAATACTAATTTAAAGCTTGTTATATTATCATAGACTAGAGGTAGTATTCCTGGTGATCATTTATCTGCTGGTTTCCTTTATAAGAATTTTGAATGCCTTAGCTCTTTATTTTTTTTGTATTATTTTATTAATTATATAGCTCCTTGTTTTTAATTTTCCACTCCAGGTATTTAAGAAAATTACATCATATATTTCCCCTTTGTCTTTATAGTCACAGTTAGTAATTATTATTTCTAAATGAATCTTGATTTTATTTCATTGATACATATAATAAATATATAAATATATTGGCCTTTATTATTAAAAATACCAGCAGATATCCCAATAATACACTCCAATTAACCTCCATTTTATCATATACTAAATATGTTCAGGTATTTATATCTTCATAATATTTCCTCTGCTTTTCCAGTGATCTTCTATAATACAAACTATTTGAAAATTTTGCAGGGAATGTTATCATATTTACTAATGAATATTTCCTCCAATGTATTTTCCCCAAATTATCCTGCCTTTTCTATATGCCTTTTATTACATAGTAAACTTGAGGTCATCTTGAAACTTTAATATTTAAGTGCACTAAATTTACAGAAAAACACAATTATGTAAATTTTGAATTATTACCCTAGAATGAAATCTTTATTTCCATGTATTTACTGCTCTCTACATGGGGTAAATAAAAGAGAGTTTTTTAATAATATGTGTATTTCTTAGCTCTCTTTTTAAAAGGCACACATTCTGAGAGAAAGCAACAATGTTTATCTAACATGCTCCCTTCTCTTTACTCATTCCATTTCCTGGTCTGCATATTCTCAGTTAACCTTGAAACCTTAGAAATCCACAGTGGTCCTTCCTGTTCCTAAGCCTGTTCCCAGCCTTTTGCTGCAGTGGGTTAACACATATTTGAATAATGTCCAGTATTATAAACACCTCCAAGCAGTTGCCTCTCAGTTCTTTACTGGTGAACAGTCATTACTAGCACAGGATGGAGTGATTTGGATGAAGTTTGTTTAAGGATGACTGTCATCATATATTTATGAATAACAGCAAACACTATTTAGGATAAGCCATTCCCTGGGAATTGACATACCACATGAGAGGCTGCATGACAGAATTCTTAGGCCTATGTTTGTGGCACCAGCAGTCTCTTTCTTAAGCTAGCCTCTGCAAACTAATGGTTACAGTAGACAACTCTTTATTCTTGTTTTAATAAAACTTCTGAAGGGAGGAAAATAATATGAAAAATAGATGATGGATGTAATATTTAGGCTACATATCACCAACACAATCCATTTCACCTTATTTTAAAAAATAACTCAAATAAAGGTGCCAACCTTCCACAGCCCTAGTATCACATTGTTGTTTGTCCTCTTATGCTCATTTGTGTTCCATTTTTCAAAAAAAGGAAAGAAATGTGCCTTTATACTGATTAACCAATTATTCAGTCATCTCCCTGTTTTGTCCCTGAAGTATGTAGTATGCAGTATCTAGTATGTAGTATCATATTAGTATGTTTGGATAGGAATTGCAATTCCTTGAGCCTAAGTTTATTCTAATTCCTATTCTCTTTCTCACTGTCATTTGTTTACTTTCTTCTCAAATGGGAGCTATTTGGTCTCAGGGAGGCACATATCAGATTACCATTGACCAAGCTCGATTGTTTTATATGTACCAGAAGTCAAAAGTGTACCATTTCTTTTTTCTACCTCATCCTTTTCTCCTTTGATCTTATTTTTTGTCCACAAATCAATTTCCTCAATTTTGAGCCCACCATGGTCAAACTTGACAGGTAAACACATATGCTTAGTTATAAAGTATGGAATTAGAACTTCTTGGGTATTTACTAGGAATCTGATTTTTCTTTGAATGAAGGAAGTGATACAATGTCTCACTACGTATATTTTCTACCATAAGATGAAACTCAGTCACTTCAAAGGATAGTCATACCATTCTTGAGTCTTGATACCTAAGCTTATATTTTGTCTAGTGCATCGTATAGGGATGCTTAGTCCACAGATTTAGTATCTGAAATCTAATAGTAAGTGGTGACGCCTACTAAATTTTTCTGTTGGTATTAATAATTAGGTATTGAAGCAACTAAAGAGGAAAACGCCCAGCTAATTCCTGGCTAGTCTCACATTAACTAGACAGCAGCAAACACAATGACAGGGTAAGAGAAAGGTAAGAATTAGAAGTAATCGGTAAAAATTCTTTATGCTGTAGAAGAACAATGGAATAGTAAGTTAGTTTACACTGGACAGGATGCAAGCTTTCTGATGCTCAGCATGATGAGGATACATTGTTGTTGTTTTATTTTTTTGTTTTGTTTTCTTTTTAGCCATGTTTGCAAGCATGCCTCTTTGCAGAAATGATAATCTCTCATGAAAACTGTGCTGTTTCCCATGAGTAAATTGTGTGTGCATTTAATTGAAAAATTGTGAGACAATATGGAGCCATTACAAGAGATCAGGAAGAATTACTGTAGTAGTTTGTACGTTTTCAACTCATGATGCTCCACATGGTGGCAAGGACATGGAAGTGTTGCACATGAATTGTTCCCAGGCAGCAGACTACTGTAGTGAGGATCATCTCAGGGAGATTCAGGTCTGTGCTCAGTGAGTCCTGAGGGAACTGAGACTACCTTTCACATATCCAAATCCATTTAAATAACATAAATAATTAAGAAGTAAACAAGAGGACAAGAGCTCTCTATTGTCCTCTGGGTAACATTCTCCTAGCCCCATGCTAGGAGCTACAGAAATGAGTTACTCCAAGAAAGTTACGTTATCATTACAAATAGAATCAAGAATAAGAATAAAGCCATTGTGCTCCTGTTTAATTCTCCTGTCTTGGTGTAGACAAATTGACTTTATCTTTTTCCCTTCTCCACTGAAAGGTGATTGATAAGTGAATCAAATCATGCTAATACCCTATCCATAATTTTCTGTTGCTTCTTCTTAAATGGGAGAGGGGACCCTGCAGAATCAGACACCAGTCTCCTCCATTTTTGTCAGGCTTCCCTTCACCTTCACTCTTTTAGTTCAATGTCCTTGGTTCCCTTCATGCTGGTCCAGGATATTTGCTAGTTATGAGCCTGCTACTTAGATTTTAGAACATTTCCTTCATAGTCTTTACTCTCAGACACCATGTGATCTTCTGCTTTGCATTTATTCTGAAGGGAGATATTTTTGACTTATCTTTACAGATGGAATGAACAATATTGATAAATTTTCATGGCAGTTTATACTTGCCTCTGCTGGCCCTTGGTTGCATTTTTCAAATTCTCCATGAGACTTGAGTGATATATGCTCTCTTAGAATATGAATGATTTAGAAAGGAAACCTTGCTTGTGTCATAGGCTTTTGGATTCCCGGTGCCTTCAGTAATTCTTTTACAATAAGTACTTAGCACTGTACTGAATGAATGAATGCTGGTTCTAAAGTATTGCAGTGATGTTTCACCAGTTTGGTTGCAAGTGAACATGACTATTTTCAGCTACCCTTAAAATATAGCCACCTTGAGGTAAACAAGCAAGGCTGAATTCAGTTATGACTCCAGATGAAGAAGAGCGATGATTGCCAAAACCCACACTTTAAAACCATCAAAATGAGGCCCAAGCAAGCTCCCAGAGGAGGAACATTGCAGCAAGAAGAGGTCCTACTTATTATGTAAGAATAAACTTCCATTCCAAAAAAATAAGAAAGCAGATAGCAAGCAGTGGAAAATTGGGACAAGAATCCAGGGTTCCTTATTTATAAAGCAGTCTTTCTCTGCTACTCTGTTCTGTTGATAAAAAAACAGAAGTTCTGATAAACTTAAACATTGAAATGAACAATCAAACACCATTAGAATTCATATATTATAAAATCTCAACCATGTTCTTTGTAAAACAAATATGTGGGTGTGTACACACTCAAACACACACATACACACACACACACACACACACACACAGAGAGAGAGAGAGAGAGAGAGAGAGAGAGAGAGAGAGAGAGAGAGAGAGAGAGAGAGAGGTATCTATGAAACATTTTATGTGTAGAATAGCATATGGCAGCAGCCCAAAAAAGCTTTTATTCTTGCTGATGTATTGTTTGGCTACACTAAAACTAGTTTTTAATGTAAAAGGCATTGCTCCTCTTAGCATTCTCTAAATGAGAGATGATAAATGACAGGGGTGGGAAGTATAGATCAGGATCTATTCTAGAATTTGGCCAGCAATCTAATCAGGATGCTTTGCGGCCCCAGGGAAAGTTCTGCTTCCATAACAATCTAGTTTCAGTGAGTTAATGTCAAGATATTCAGCATACATAAATAAATACCCTTCTTATATCCATGGTGATTGATATCCAACAGTTTAAAATGTATTATTTCTCTAATAAATCCAAGAAGCTTAGCACGGGTACAAGTCACCAAAAATAAGCAAACACATGTAAAAGTAATACAGAGATTAAAGTAAGAAAAGTCAATAACTACTTATAGCAATAAGATATGATCTTGTAAAGTGACTGTGTTTTGCATATAATTTATATAATTCTGTTTAAACATGTAATCATACATATATATATGGTTCTGAAAAAAATTAAAATATATTGAGATAGTGTGGTTCTGGTAGAAATTTATTACATCTCTTTGACCATCAAATTCTATGCTTTTTTTGTAATCCAAAATTGTCATTTTCAAAATGTTATTTTAATGGCAAAAACATTAAGAGAAAATTCATTTATTCTTCCTATCTCCAGCTTGTTGTTATAATTCTACTAATTCATACTGGTCAATCTTCTCTTGACAGTTCCTAACTCTGCCAAGGTATCTATAGAAAGGTTTAATGAGGACTATATCCAAAGAAAGACTTTAAGTAGTGAAGCATTATTGTCATCAGTAAGTCTACAAGAAATCACCCCATTGTTAAGATAGTGAAACAGAAATCTTTCTTTTCCATGACCCTTTGCCTATTAATATAAAAGAGTACTGATGTCATATTCCTCATATTGAAATTATTCTTTTAAAGAACTCCTCCTCCAAAAACATGAGCAAATTTTATCAAATTTTTGTTCTGTTGGTGCAAATCAAGAACTAGAAAATGTAGAATATATATCAGATCATGTGTGCTGGCCATTAACTTAGTGCTAGTGAAGCAGTTATCTCCTGTCTTACACTTATGGTATTTGGGAAGTCAAATACTTTGAACAAATTTATGTCTAATTCACCCTTGATAAGCTTTTAGTGACTGTTAGCTGGTAAGCTGGCCAGCAAGTGACAAATTCTTCCACAATTACATGATTTAGTCATAAAAATACTAGATTTTGTGGATACTTTTTTATTCCTCTCCCCCCCAGAATTCATTGAACATCTATGCAGTTTAGTTGTGCATCTTTGCATTAGTTTGCCTGTAAGAGTATGTTCTATTTATTGATATAGAGATCCTTGTTTGGTAATGCAATCTAGCTAAATCCTCAATTCTGTCTTCAATGATACAGTTCTAAGAATGGAATCTCAGCTTTGAAGGTAGTCAGTAATCGATGTCCTTGTGATTCATAATGGCTTTACAACATAACTTTCCTCAACTGCTTAACACGTGGTCCTCTTTAATCTTTGTCATATTCTTACTCTCTTTGTTTCTTCTGTCAAAACTCTAAAAACCAAAAGGGTAGCAGTGGATAAAGAGAAGTTTTATGTAACTTTGAATTTCTGCCTGTGTCTTGGGTCAACTTCAAAGGTGCCACATCTCTAGGGAAGCAGGAAGAAGGTCCTTTTTGGAAAAAAAAAAAAGAACCACAACACTTTACAAAGGCAGTGTCTAGTGGAGGAGACAAGTGTCCCTTGGAAGTGTCTCAAAAGGTTAACATTTAAAATGAACTTGACACTGAAAGAGGAAAATGGAGTGACTGAGACCGTTTGTGCCAGGGAGATGCCACTGGCTTGGCACAGCTTCTGATGGGAGATCATATTCAAAAGGAAAACCTTAAGAGATAACTGGGAAGGCACAATATCTCCTAGCAACTTGGCTCATGAGAGCTTTTCCCCAAGAGACCCAGACTTTTCTCATCAGGGACTTGAGAAGAGCAAGCCTTTTGAATATGTCCTTTTGTTGTTATTGTTCTTTCATGGGCTTAAGGAAAAATGGCATGCAGTTATAATTATTTTGAAAATTCCTACACCTTCCTTTAAGACATAGTAAGTATGTAATAATTCCTCTATCTAAGGGGACCTATCAGCAAAATAATTATCTTAATAACAATAAATAATAGGTAATGATTACCTCCTTTGTCTGTCTTTCTGTCTGTAATTCTCTCTCTCTCTCTCTCTTTCTCTCTTTCTCTCTCTCTCTCTCTCTCCCTCCCTCCTCTCTCTCTCTCTCTTTGTGTGTGTGTGTGTGTGTGTGTGTGTGTGTGTATGTGGGTGTGTGTGTATGTGACACACTCACACGCCATCCACTGCACTAGAGCATGGGACATCTCTCAGTGGCTACACATTAAAAAAGAAGGTATAATTTCTCTTCAGCAGCTGTTAACTACCAACAGCTCTTCAGTAGAGAATTAGACATACTTTATCTATCAATGTTGAAGTTTTGGCTGGATTGATTTTGTGCATGTAGCTACAGCTGCTGCAAGTTGCTCAGTGCAGTCCCTGTGAGAGCAGAACACTGTATTCCACAGCATGCTTCCGTATCATCCAGCTCTTAAGTTCATCTTGCCTCCCCTTCCAAGATGGTCCTTGGCTTGGTGATAATGGTAGGATGGTTGAAGATATTCCATTTAAGGCTGAAATTCACAGCTCTATTTCTTTTGATAGCAACTCAGAGAAATCATCCCTCTGCTCCACTTTCCAGTTGAAGACATTGAGTCTTAGGGAAGTTATCCAATTTTTAAAAGATATATTAATTAGTGGATCTACTATTTACATTACCAGAAGCTAGCATGTGTGTCCATTTTTAGCATCCTCAAAAGAGCACTGTTCAAATTCAGTTTGTCCTTTTTTCTAGAAGGTACAACATGCAGGCAATACATTATGACTGCTCATAGAGAAAGAAGTTCTTTTGGTGCACATGTTTTACTGTAAGGAAATGGTTAATATAAGAGGGAATAACAATTCTGTAAAACTCATACTAGTTTTACCCTGTGGAAATGAATGGACACTCTGAGGGTTGGAACCAATACTAATAAACACTGAAATTGGGATCTTTAATTAGATAACCCATAGACAAACATTAAATCTGGTCATTGCAACCAAAATATACCTTTACTCTAGGGAATTTATGGTTTTGTCACTACTATGCTAATAACATATATTTCTGAAAGAAAGAGAGCATAAATAGGAGAAAGATTGTTTTATCTAAATTCAAAATCATATTGGACTGTCACAGATATTGACATGAATGCATAGTACCAGTTAGTTACAATAAGCCAGATTTACAGCACATTACATTATACTGTACATACAAAGGAAGATTCAGGAAAAAAATGTGAGCAAATTATGGCTAGCACAATACATTTCCATAAAATACCATACTGGATATAAAAAGCCTTTGGTTCTCCTTTGAACTCAGAGATGCCTCAAATAAACATCATCATCTGAAATCTTCAGGATGAGCAGGCAAATGGGTACTGAAGTAGGTTCAGTGTCTTTTCATGCCACACTGCACAGCTCTGAACCTGTTGCAGATAGTGTTTGAAGATGGACAATGGTTGACAACTAGCTTCCTAACATATGGGATTATTTGTTTTTGTATGCATCTCCCACACCTACCTCTTTCTGAGACAAATTCCCTCAAATGAAGTAAATAATATGCAGTGTTAATATCCCAGCCACAGCAGGTCTGCATGGGTTTGCTGTTGATTTGTATCTGAAGTGAATGGCATCTCTCAGAATGAAGGCAGTGCATAGCAGGATGCATGGCAACATGGGCTTGCTTTTGGCAGTAAGCCTTTGTGCCAACATGTCTGTCTTAAGATACTTGAGCACACCTGCAGCTAGCCCAATGTGTATCCATGCTTGACATCCTCATAAGGTCATTTAAAAATCACATACACACATGCACACACACACACACACACACACACATCCTTAAGTACATATTTATTCATGTCTCACAGAAAATAGAAGAACTTGTGTCCTAAGAACTTTTTTCAATATATGTGGGTATTATCATCCCCAGAGAGTAATCCACTTAATGATTAGGGAGAAGATAAAGAGGAACATATATTACAGAACATAATCACAGAAGAAACTGAATCCTTGTGTAGAGATCTATTCCTGCTGGGCAAACATGATATCTTTTAGCTTGCTACTGGGGTTAGAATTCAGAGCTCTCAATTCTATTTCTGTCATACATTTTTTATTTCTTCTTCTTTCCATCATTGTATTCCCTTCGTTGGGTCTCATTTTCTTTTTCATCCTTTATATTTTAAACTGTCTTTACTTACTTCTTCTGTAGTGCTGTCTCAGGATGAAGCAGAAGTGGGCCTACATTCAATTTTCTATCTGTAGATATAGGTGTGTTTTGCTCTTTAGTCCCCTAAATGTCAAACTTCTATTGTTGACCCTGGTGCTTTATAATAATATGACTCTCCACAAGTTACTGATACCCAGGGAGAGACAGTGTAGATGAATTTTTAGAAGTACTCAAGTCTTACACTCAAAGCAGATCTGGCCAGATCTGAGCAGCCTCTGAGAAAGGCACAGATGATTTAGCAATTGCTGAATAATTTCTTTTCAATATATAGGCCCAACTTTCAGAAGCTAGGAATAGAAAGTAGAGTTGTCTTAATTCTCAAATACCTTTCAATCTATTGTTATTAGACTATAGTAAAATAAATCATCATTATAAAGATTACTCTCAACTAATCCACTTTATGTATTTATGAATGAAAAGAGAACTTTGGTTTTGAATGTAATGATATTTGGCTCTACTATACCTCAACTTTTGTTACACCATAAATACAGGCTGATACATTGAAACAATGCAGGAACTCACCCAGAAAATGAAGTGTAGAATGAATACTAAATAAAAATAAACAAAATACATTTTGATACAGTTAAAAACTATAGAGAATAACATGTCAATAGCATTCAATAGCATAAGTATAGAGAATAAGATATGAAACTAACATCTCATAATAGTTTTAAGAACAGCAGAAATTGAGTCAAGGAAAATTATGTATAGCAAACTCACTCCAGATACAAATATAAGAGAGAAGCTAAAATCACAGAGTAGCATTTGTTATTGACTAGAAAATTGATGGGAAAATATGATATTCTTGATGAAACCTTGATGTTCAAAACTGACCCACAAATTTTGATTGTGTAGAACTAATCAATTCTTGTAAAAATATCAAATGTGCATTGTAGGATTCAGACACTGTAGCTGGTGCAATGAGCACAAAGCCTGGATATATCTGTTACTTGTACATTCTGTAGAGAATGACACAGATCACAATAAAGACAGTTTTAACAAGCTGGAAAGGTAAAATACAGAATAGAGATAGTTCAAAGGATAGAATAGAATATTGATCTAAGATTCAAACTATTTTTCTCAAGAAATTTATTTTTGAAAGTAAAATATAATTACATTAATTATTTTCCAGCTTCCCAGCCTCTCTGTTTTCCCTTCAACCACAACCATATGTCTCTTTGGTTTTCTCTCAAATTCATGGTCTCTTTCTCTTTAATTGTTTATATATATATATATATATATATATATATATATATATATGCATATGTGTGTTTGTATATCAATATATGTTTTATCTACACTTATATATTCTTAAATATATAAACAAAATGTTAACAATCCATGTAATGTTAAATGTATGTACATAATTTCAAATCTAACCACATTAAACTGTTAATAGGATATGGTTTTTGAAAAGACTAACTCTTCAGAAAGTCAACAGTGTTCATATAATTTGCTTTAAATTATTTGTATGTACAGCAAATATTCACAGTACTTTTGTTTTCAAAATCTCCATTATACTTAATATATTTCCAAACAAGTATTTAGGGTTAAGGTATTTTTTCTTTAATCTTTAATATGCAAAGGTGCAAGTAAAGTACATAGAAGTATGTGTATTCATTTGATACATAGCCTTGAGATTCACAGTAAGCTAAAAAGCAAGTCAAATTGAACTGAGTTCCCAGGCTATCCAGCTCACGATCCTGTATTTGAGAATGACATAAATGTGATAGAATTTTACATATGACAGGAGCTCAACACACATTTGTTAAATTTATACTAAGCTGTGGAGCTCATTTTTTATGGTCTAAATAACTGTTCCATATCTTGACTTTTTTTTTGTATCATTGGTTCTAATTATTTCTACTATACATGTGATAGAATTTATGCCCTAGAATCTGACGCATGTAAGTCTCCTGATTTCTTGGCTATCAGAAGTCTAGAAGAAGTTCACTGTCTCTTACTGCCAACTGGACTCCTGTGCCATCTGATTCTGTCTACTCTGACTCCAGCTTTGTTTTATGTTTGATCTTCTTTCTGCAGACTGGCCACACAATTTTTTTCAATAGATAATTTCTAAATCTGTGCATACAAATAATTCTATGGCACTAAGAAAAAATGGGAATTAGAAGCTGTCTGAGAAAATCATGTTGTGTCTTATTAGCTTGAGCCAAGAATACCCAGCAAGAAGTGTGCACAGAGATGTGAGCCATCTGGTTTCCTGAAGCGCTTTTTATGGTGGCTTCACTATTGGTTTGAAATGGAAAATAAATACATCAAAGACACCTGCTTGTAAACTGAGTCATTTGGCTTAGTTAGGGTTACTATTGCTAGGCTGAAACTCCATGTCTAAATGCATAGGAGGAAAGGATTTATTTAACTTGCCCTTTCATGTCAGACATAGTCCATCATTGAAGGAAGTCACAGTAAGCACTCAAACAGAAAAGAAACCTAGAGGCAAGAGTTGATGCAGAGGCCATGGAAGTGGTGCTGTTTACTGGCTTGCTCCTCATGACCTATGCTGCTTGCTTTCTTATAGACCTCTGGATCACCAGCTGAGTGAGGGATGGCACCACCCACAATGGGCTTGGCCTTACATCATCAATCACTAATTTTACAAAAAAAAAAAAAATAAAGCCAACACCCTTGTCTGCTTATAGCCTGATCATATATGAGGAGGCATTCTTAGTTGAAGTTTTCCTCATTTCAAATTACTATGTTGATACAAAACAGGCAATCACAGGCCTGCACACTAAGACATTAGTTACTTAGAATGTATCCTGTTGGAATATACTCATGCCTTGTCTTCCATTTAAATGAAGCTTCCAAGACTGATCCTTTTATGAAACTTCTTTAACCTCACAATAAATATGTACATATTTAAAACAGTAGGTAGAGAGAACTTATAGAACCCACCTCCAGCAGAAAGACAGGACATCAAATGAGGGAGAAGGGGGCTATCCACAGACACAACTCTGACCCATAAACGTTCCTTTCGGAAAGAATTACAGGGATGGAAATAGAGAGAAGCCTGAGGAAAAGAAGGTCCTGTGACAGGCCCAAAGTGGGAGTCAGTTTAACGGGAAGTCCCAAGGCCTGACACTATTACTGAGGCTATGGAGTGCTCACAAAAAGGAACCTAGCATGACCACACTCCAAAAGGCCCAACAAGCAGCTTAAAGAGTCAGGTGAATGTATTTGCACCCAACCAATGGACAGAAGTGGTTGAACCCTGTTGTTGAATTAGGGAAGGCTGAAAGAAGCTGAAGAGAAGGGCAACCCTGTAGGAAGATCTGGACCCCCAGGATCTTTTAAACACTTGATCACCAAACAAGCAACATACACCAGCTGATATGAGACCCCAAACATATATACAGTAGAGGACTGCCTGGTCTGTGTTCATTAAGAGATGATGCACCTAACCCTCAAGAGACTGGAAACCTCAGGGAGTTTAGAGGTTAGGTGGGGTGGGTGATGGGGATATCCACATGGAGACAGTGGGGAGGGGAAGAAGTGTGGGATGTGGAATATTCGAAGGGTGGACATAGTTCAGGAATAAAATATGGAGCATTAAATAAATAAATAAATAAATAAATAAATAAATAAATAAATCTAATATAAAGGAGAGAAGATATCCTAATTATGCATACTCATGATTGCTTTGTAAATGAATATATGCCAAGTACCTTGTTTCCTCTTAAGGTTGTTTGTGCTATGCTGTTGGGAGAAGAAAATCAAAAGAACAACTTAATATTTGAAAACAATATCTAGTTCAAGAAAACACAATTCATAAAAATTGAATATGAATTCATTACTCTGTACATGATTGAAACACTAATAAGAAAAAAAATTACAATTTAAAAGGACAATTGGATATCAGAGTAATTATCTTTTGTTGAAATAAAAAATTAAGGTCCAAAAGGTTGAAATGACTTACACAAGCCCAGGAAGAGAGAGAATAATTACCCATTTTCTCAGACAAATACTGAACATGTGAAACACTGTACACTTAATGCTGATTATAATTGTTAACACACACATTTGTTGAAGCACAATATGCATCTGAGAAGTCTTCCAGAGGTTGGGCCAGTTTGGAAGTTCTAGAAATGCTGTACTTATACTTATTACAGTATCCATGGGAAATAAAATACCTTCACTTATTGCAGCATTTGAGGAGATCTGCAGCATTGATACAACTCATAAATTTAATGAAGGAGATATCAGATCTTAAAAATCTATGTAAATTTGTAAATGGCCAGAGAGCCTGAAATGAAAACCCAGACTCTAAATCAAGTCTAAAAAGCCAGAGTTAGGAGATTCTTTGTAACTCTGACACTTTTGAGTGTCTTTAATCCCTTTGGAAAAATGTATCACTAGCAACTTTGTTACTACAATTAGTGTTTCTCTTAAAATAGAATTCCAAAGATATCCCAAAAGTTTAGTCTCAACATTTTTCTGGATGCAATTTGACTTGTGTTTCAGAAGAAAACAATAAAAAATATCAAAATAAAATATCATAATCTGTCTTACCATGTGAACTGATAGGTTTGCCAGCAGAAATCTTTCTAAAATTGGGATTTTGTGAAACTCGTACTTGATTTCTAGATTGTGAGACTTGTGTGCAAAACTCCCATCAGGAATATGTTATCTTACCTCAATGGCACTTGAGACCAAGAGAGCTGCTGAGAATGTCTTATGTCATGACTACTCAAATGTTGAGATCAGATGGGCTTACTGTTGCTTCACAAATTAAAGTATGCAAATAAATTAGATAATATTAAGGTGATCATTGATCACTTGACATGCACCACTTCTGAAAGCCACAATCTGACTGTTCTCAGCCAAAGGCAGTATTCACAGCAACATTTTTTTTTTCCAAAAGGTAATGGTGGGACCACCAAGGAAAATAAATAGCAGAAGTCTCTAAGCTTTTGGTAGTCTACCCAGGTATGACATCTGAGAACCAGGATGACACTCAACATGTTATATTAACCCTAAAAAGTCAGTAATGACTTGCATATCTTGATGGTAACCCACAGCCCTCTAAGTGTCTTAGGACCTACTCAACAAGAGAAAAATCATATTTAGTACTGGAATCCTACCCTGCTCTCTTGGCTAGCGAAGTCAAATATCTTGGAGGAGAACCTCCATAATAATCGATTGATTAAACCAACATAATTACTAACTACATTCTAAATGTCTTTACACACACAAACACACACACACACACACACACACACACACACACACACACACCTAAGGTTCAGTGAACATTGCAGAACAATTGTTGAAAGAATGTAAGTGTCAGAGGATCAGGAAACTTGTAGAATGTGTCTTGTAGTAATGTCAGAAGCTATACCCATAAAGTCTCAACAACATAAATGCCTATTGTGAGTTGAACAAGAATAACAACAACAGAACTACTAAAGTGGACAAGACAAAAACCAGAAGACCTCAAGCCTACAAAACAAAAGCAAAAACAAAACGAAAAACCAAAAACTACAAGCAACTAAGGAATGTAAGAGTGGAGAAATAGTTTTCTCCAGGGAAGAAAGCATCAGTCAATTACCTAATACAAAATGGTTAGCTCTGAAAACATATACGTGAGTATATAAATAACATTATAAACACAAAGCGGCTTATATTTGAGAATATATATGTACATACATAAACATATTTGTATGTGATTATTATTTAAAAAAGAGACTGAATTTACAAGAAATAAAAGATAGGTATATAGAAGTGCTTGGAGAGAGGAAAAGGAAGAACTAATCTCAAAAATAAAATTCTAAATAAGTTATGTTGGTGTTGGAGAGATACTTTAGTGATTAAGAACACTGGCAGCATTTTCTTTTTTTTTTTTTTTTGGTTTTTCGAGACAGGGTTTCTCTGTGTAGCCCTGGCTATCCTGGAACTCACTCTGTAGACCAGGCTGGCCTCGAACTCAGAAATCCACCTGCCTCTGCCTCCCAAGTGCTGGGATTAAAGGCGTGCGCCACCACCGCCCGGCAGCATTTTCTTTCAGAGGTCCTAGTTAGATTCCCAGATATTATGCATTTGCTTACAACTGTCAATAACTACAATTCTAAGGAATCTGATGACTCCCTTGGCCAATCTCATTAGCAGGAGGTCTGCGTATGTTGCACAGTAGTTTTTAAAGTTGTAATAAATTTTAGGCACATTGGTCATAGCTCAGATTCCATGTCACTGAGAGCCACAGGAAACCGATAACATATTAATGAGATATGGTAACAATTATACTGCAGTTATTTACTGATCTAATTTACTTAACTTGCAATATTGTTAATTTCCAAAATGTTCTCATTTTCAATCCAGTGTCAATGCTATTTTACTATACCTTTTAACACTTCACTAATAGTCATAACCCAGATGGTAGCTGCTATTCTCTGCCGATCTCTACTGCTTGCTAGCTTTACCTTTTAAATATTAACCTTTCCAGGCATTTTACTTTAAAAATTTCATATCTCTTATTAATGCTTTCAATTACTGGTAAAATATAATTTTGAATACTATTACATGACTCAATTGGCATCAAGCATATATAAAATGAGACATTCTTTTATTTATTTTTGTTTTCGGGTTTTTTTAAGAGGGCCAAGCCAGGACTTTGCACATGTCTGATGGACATTCTCCCACGGTGTTGTCTTTCCAGTCTTTAAGGATTTTGAAACAAAATCTTGGATGCTGTCTAAGTATATGTATGGCCATTGAGGCTGAACTCAAGCCTACCATTCCCCCATTAATCCCCCTAGATCTTATGCATCTGCGTCCTACCATTGACTTGCCTGGCCTGATTTTGTAGTCATGGTCCGAGAAAATAGGTTTGGGGGACAATGCAGAGAAAACGATGGCTGCGTAAAAGCCGAGTGGGATGCAATTCTCTAATCTTTTCTGTAACAACCATGATAAAAAGAAGATGAATATGAGGAGCAAGGAGAGCTGTTTGCGTGTGAGCTAGAGCCGCCGGCTAATTTCTTTTCACTGAAATAGGCTCTGGCATGATTCAGACCATGGCAGACAGAAGTACTTTGTTCCATGTCAGGAGAATTAACTAGTTTTTCATTGTGGACAGATGAAAAAAAAAAAAAGGAAGAAGATAAAGAAAGTCGGAGCTTAAGAAACGAAGTGGACACAGTTATTCTTTGTACTCTGCTCACACTTTGTGCCATGGGGGTGAAGCAAATTGAAGATATTAGGTCATTAATTTCCAGGTATTCTAGTGAGGGAAGACTATAGAATCTAATTATCCTTATTTTTCAGATACTAGGAGAATAGCCTCCTGCAGCCTGTGTAGCTCATTGGTGGTAGAAACCCAATCCTCAGGTCAATTTGATATTTTCTGGATTTGAGAAGAGTTTTAGAGAAGCTTTGTTCCTGAGAAGGAGTATGTCCTGGACCCGATGTCAGCAGTGATGGGCTGCGGTCCTTTGTCTACAAGATGTGTACAGAATGATGGCAAGATCCAGAGACTTGGAGCTTGGCTGTGCCGGCTTGTTTAGAAAGCGAAACTAATGACAGGGCTTTGCCCGTTGGCTCATTTATTAACATCATGTTGTCATTTCCTAAAACAATTCATTTTTTAAGGGAAAATTTCACAAAAAGAGCCACTCTCACAGCCATGAATTCCAGACAATAAAGTGGTGGCAAGTGACCTTTGGATGATGCTGTGATCATCATGCACTTCCTTGCCTTGCCAAATTATCTCTCCATCTTTGAAAATAGCTTTTCTCAGTACATAGAGGAAATGTCAGCATTAGGAGAGAAGAAAAAGGTAGACAGTGGAATTTAGTTTTATTAAGCTCTTAATGGGATAATCATAATTTTAAATCACTTTAATTGTGGAAGAAAATTTTGCATCTTAGAGAGATGACCGAAGTGATGCACTAGCATAACTGGATAGTTTGAAGTTTTAAAATACACAATATGTTAAGTCTTGATAGATAAAAAATATCTTCACCTCCATGTTGAAAAATGAGTACGTTTGCATATATATTTAAAATGAATAATGTTTATCAGATATTGTTGTAAGAAGTTTCATTTTCAATATACCCACATATTACACTTTGCTCAATTTTAGACATATATGCTTGTCCAACCTGTCTTCTGGGTTATATATTTATACACACACACACACACCATGTACCATTGGCAAATTATTCTGTTTCTCATAAATATGTACAAATTTATATTCCCATCATGTTCACCTAGAATTCACCCTGGGAAGACTACTGGTCAAGGGCACATGACAACAAAGGATGGACCATTGGTCTAGTACTGCATCTGGGCCAGTACAGAGCAGGCATTCTGTGAGACCTCAGGAATGAAAGCCAGAGTGGAGGACCCACAACACTAATGACTCTATAATCAATATAATATTATGCCTTGTAAAACAGGCAAGGCAGAGTCAGAACACAGAAGGAACTTTAACAGAAATAATGAAATGGAAGAAAAGGATACTGAAACTCAACATTAGTAAGTCAGATGCCTAAATATTCTACTAAGTACTCTGGGAAGGCTATGAGAGTAGGCACTCATGCTGGCCTCAACTGTTGGTAAGTCTGGCTTGCCTGAACTCTAATTAGAGCTGGCTGAAGTCTTGAAGCAGCCTGGCCTAAGGAGGGGACTTAAGCCTCTCCTGCCATTGGTGTGATGACTAGCCTAGCCAGCAGGCATTTATATTTTTATTTTTATATTCATACATTATTCATCATTTACCATGTGTTAAACTGAGACCAAAATAAAGAGACAGAGAGAGCAAGAGAGTTACCAAAAGATGAGACAAGAGTAGACACAGTTAAACTCCGGGAAAGAGTTGGTGACAAAATGGCAAGGATATTTAGAAACCAGAAGGCTATTTTTTATTTAGAAGTTTTGTTGGAGGAGGTGATGTTCAATTGTGACTCATAGTATTATGGAAATTCTATAAGAAATCTACCACAGCCTCAAAAAGGGAAGATATTAAGCATGATAATGCTGCCTTTGGGTTACAGAAGGCCCTGCTCCTCTGAGTTATGGATTTTCATAGCCCTGACATGTCCCTGGCTATGTATTTACCTGATAATACTAGCCAATTAACAGGATGTAGATTTTATGATTCAATAAAAGATGAAAGGTAAATATGGGAAACATTTTTATTTAATTAGAGTGGATTTGTTATTTTCATTGTGGTTGTAGTAGTTGCTTGGTTGGTTGGTTTTATATACTCTGAGTATGTCACCAATAATTGTAGAAAGTGAAGGACTCCTTTGGATAACTACATGGTTACTCAAACTGTGTAAAACACTTGATTCCTTCCCTCTGCACAGCTCACCTACATGGTTATAGCTTTTTAGAAATGACCTAAAATTCTGAACTACTCTTCAAGTATTTGCTTTGAGAGCAAAGGCAAATAAACATATGTTCACATGTAAATGGGCACCAAACAGAATTTTTACTTTTATACACATTTACATTTGGAAAGGGTTTTTCACATCTTGTCCAATTATCATAATAACTCTGCAATAATTTGGGCAGAAATTACCAATCTCCTCATTTTACATAGAAACAGGCCAGTGGGGCTCCTGCAGTTAGAAATTCAAGCACTCAAAATGTATTTGTTATTTATTGCCTTAATTAACAACATCACTTCATTCCAACCAGTGCTACTTCACCATGTCAGGCTCTTTGTTTTTGCTTAACAATATAACCAGTGAGTGCAGCTACATTTGCTTTTCGATGTGAGCTGTGGCTTTTCAAATCTTTCTTAGAAGATTCAAAAATGTACCACACGGAAATGCATTTTTCCAAAGGCTAGAAATTGAAAATGATATAATGATGATACTGGCTACATAAGCCATAGACTTAATTTGATTCTTCTATATCTGATGTAGAAAGAACTTAGGATGTCTAAAAGAGGACTCTGAAAGTTATTGCAAATGTACATTGTAGCAGTGACTGTTTGATATATGTTTGTACTTTCAGACTTGCCAATGTGTATTTCAATCACCTTTAGCATATAGTCATACAAAACTAAAATCATCAAACATAGAGTGAACCTACACCCAATACTACTGAGACTTTCTTGGAGTTCTTGCTTCAAGTATTGCATCATGGGTCTTGGATTATAAGAACACATACAGAAAACTCACAGGCCTTTATCTGCAAATACTGATGACATGTGGTGTTACATATATAGCAATAGTGCTACAATCAATCAGTCTCTGGTTCTTGTATTATCAAAACATATCAGCAAACTATACCTTAGCTCCTGCAGGCAGACACTGCCTCTCTCTGGTCTAGTTTAGATCTTTCTCTAGGAATGAAGAATACACAGTATACTTTGGCAATTTTTCCTACCTACGATTTTTTCCTCCTGAGCCCCCAGAGAAGTTCTGAAGCCCTCTAAAGCTTCACAGAGACTCATAGGTCAGCAGGTACCCTCTGGGAGAGCCTTTTCTTTCATGAACTGATCAGACAGCAGAGAGATGGCCTGGGTCACTCTCCCAGTTGGAGACAACAGGGATTTATATCTACAATAGGACCACCTAGTGGGGCAGTCTAGACAGGTCACTTTTGCTGGATGGTTGAGTAGCTGAAAGGGTGTCATTGCACTAACAGTTTTCTAAGATAGAAGAAATGTATTAGAACAGAATCGTTGAGAAAAATCTGAAACATGCTCTACATTTAAGAAAAATCACAATCCACAGCTTGCAATGTGAACCAACATATGTGAGAATTTAGCAAAGGGTAGGGACACAAGATTTAGCTGGGTGATTATATAATCTTCTCCCAAACTCTATAAAGGCTGAAGAAAAGTACTTGACTCATTCTAAGAATGTTGAATCTATTTTTTTCACCCATCACAATTGATTTTAGCATCAAGCTGGAGAACCATAATCTTTTTCCTCTCTTTCTCCCCATTACTTACTCCACCCACCACACTTTATATACATTACTTTCAAAACTCTGCTTAGCACTTTAGACGTCATATATTGTCTCTGAGATAATAGCTCCTTCCTGCAGAGTCTGATTGCAGACATTCCCCAACACCATGCTTCCGATTCCTTTCATGGTAACCCCCACCCCCCCAGATGCTAGAACTTTTCATAATGAAGGATTCTCCATGACAGTTTATCCTTTACCTAGGACTGTTAAAATTCGGTGGCTCATTATGTCTCTGATCAAAAATGTTCACACTGTCAATTCAAAAGATTAATTTAAGAACTTAAATTAAAGAAGAGAGGGAGGACGATACAACGTAACAGATAAAATAGCTGAACTTCTCTCTAGCCTCTTCAAAATAACTCTCTAGTCCTTGAGCTACATTTTTGGAGAATAATGAGTTTTTATTTCAAACCCACTCTGTAGCCAGCTGGAGTCTTGTTCTTGTTGCTCAGTGTGAGCTGTCCCTGGTAAAAGGCTGTTCACTTCTGCTACCCAGCCTGCTGCTTACTGCTGACCAGCATGGACTGGGACTAAATAATGAGGTAAAGATCAAATGGACTCTTACTCTCATCTGCCCAGGAGAAACCAACAAAGAACACACCACGTGACTTCAAGCAATAGAAGAAAAGAATTGACATTCCAATTAACTTATTGGATTAATTAACTAAGAAAAAGAAACAGTCCACCCCCCAAATTAAACAGGAAACTGCCTCTGGTTCAGAGTTCTTTCAGATTGATATAGACTAAAAATTTTATATCACTTCACACAAATTGAAGAGAATGTTTTAATTTATTTTAAAGATTGGGCAGGGAGTCCCTCCAGAATTAGAAAATGGAACTCTTTTATTACATACAATCAGGCAACCCTTATCACAGTCAAACAAGAATTGAGGTGATAATCTTATGGTCACTGAGGTTTTATGAACAATACCTGAAGTATATCTGTCCATCTGGGCTATAATTTGGAATGTCAAATTCTCAGTAAAATAGTTTAGACTACTGTTTGGTATTCGGTTAAAAGCTCACAGACCCTGAAGTTAGAACATTTATATTCCAAACAAGCTCTCATCAGTATAAGTTATTTCATCTAGGGAAAAAAAAAGCTGAAAATGACAACAGCATCCTTTAGATTGGTTGTAGAGAGGATGGAATGAGATATTTTAGAACTGTAGTGGAGGAATCTGGTTCTCTCAGAGGGATTTTCTGCTGATAGGATCTTTAATTAAAGAGACATACGTGAGTCTTAAGTTCTATTCTTGTTTTCTTGATTGATAATTTCACACATGAGCTTTAGATACTGCAATCAGCATCCCTACTTAAGGCAGAGTGGGCTACAAACATAAGGGCACATCACAGGCAATGGACTTCATGTGCTTTTCTTAGTAATGTAAGCCCCTGTTGTGTAACATTTAGCTCAGGATCAAGATATCCCCCTCCTCCCTAGGCAGGGGGACAACATGCAGGACTGGGGAGAAGTAAGGTCTCATTTCCTCCGGAGTTTTCGATACTCTCCTTTGTTGTGCCATGGTCCCTCTCAGACTCTGACCCACTTCTGTTGTTGTACTAAAGGTCTTTATAATAGAGAATGATTAAATACTTCAGTTATCATTTTGAACCATAAGCCAATGAAATCATACCATGGTCCTCGTCATCCTCACATGCTGATCCTTTGTTTTATTCTCTCATTCCTTGTTCACCTCAGACTTTGGCATTTCTTGCCTACCTATGAACTTATCTGCTCTTTAAATGACATGTAAGTCTTCCATATCTAGACACTGCTTCTGCCTGGGTTTGGAATTCACTGTTCTAGTACAACCAAGAGCCTGCTCTCATTGACTCACATTTTCTAAGTATGGTCATCATTTCCTCTGAATTTACCGAACAATATGCAGATACTATAGGACCAATGTGGGTCTATCAAGTCCTTTGTATCCATCTCTCAGTTCCCTGCCTATGCCAATCAATTGAATTCAGTTCCCTGTTTACTATGTATACTGTCACTTAACATGACATTTCTTTCAGCATGATTTTTCTAAGTATCCCAACAAGAACATATGTGGCTATTATTATAAGTTGAGTCATTCTACTGTAACTAGTAACTCATCAGATGAACTTCTTGTAGTAATGAATTTCCATTTCATCTTGCTGCACATGTATAACATGAGTTGTTTGTAATTTTTTTACTACATACAATCTTTATTTCAGCCTTCCAGTTCATGTGAAAATTTTTGTCTAGGGCAGTGCAATCCACTGGGAAAACCAAACAATATGGACATTCTTAGGTTAACAAATTGGAGATCATTATATGGAATCTTATGAAATATAATAAACAGTGAAGTGATGTGATCTTATAGTGAGTGAAGCCAGTTATAACTGTAGGAATGACCACTAAAAACCTACAGTTTCTCCAGGTTCCTAACAAAGGATTCTCAAACTCTGGTTCTCTATATCTCCAAATTGCACAAAATATAGCGAGGTACTCTAATTCAGAAATTATAGTTTTTAAATTAATAGCAAGGTAGATTTTACCTTATTTTTAAAATAATCCATATAAAGCCATTTCTTTGAAGATAGATTGTGACTATTAGAGGAGAATTACACACAATGATCCCTCTTTTTGCCTTTCACTTTACCAGCCACCGAACAATCAGAGAAAGCAAATCAAGGTCATTCTCTAAAATATGACTTTCCTTGATATTATATAAAAACATGATGTAAATACATGCACTGAAAGCTGATTTTTGTTATAAAGAGAAAACACAATAGGGTATGGTGAAAAACTTAAATAAATAGACGATGAAAATGAAATACTTAGTAATAAGCAGGCTAAACAAATGATAGTAAAAATCTCATGTGATCTCATGGGAAATATAATGTTATAGTAAGAAAGCAGACACCAGAATTAAACTAATAAACATGAAATGCAGACTGCATCAATTCAAGAACACTGAAGTGAATGCACTATTTTGCTTTCCCAATAAACCTTCTTATTTATTATATATTTCAGGCATAGTAGTAAGTGTTGAGAGTTTCTAAGAAGCCAAAGCTATTCCAAATTCCTTTGCAAGAATGAAATAAGCAGTGTAACTAGATTTCTAGGGACCATTGAGGACTAGTTTATTTTAGGCCTCAGAAACAAAAGTTTCTCAGCTCAGATATTGGCATACTTCCAGTAAAACTATAGGAACACTAATTTGGACACTGGCAGGAAAAGATTACATTCCACTAATAGATATGGTCACTTTCTTTTTCTTTTACCCTTTTTAAAACTTATTATTGGTTCTTTGTGAATATTACATCATGCACCCTAATCCCATTCATCTCATCTTCCCCTGGTACCCACCCACAACATAAACTTTTGTCCTCAAATCTTGGTTCATTGTGATGACTCATTGGTCTGTTATAAAACCTCTGGTTTAGACTACTCTATAGATACTAGAACATTCTTGGGATGGCTCTCAAATATCCTTCTGTTTCTATGTGTCATGGAGATCCTACAGTTTTAGATCTATAGGCCTGTCCCCTTTACATACTCCAGCAGTTTATCCCTGGGATAGATGTTGGGGTGGACCACCTCAAAGCCCTGCATTTGAGCCTGAGAAATATTGGACCTGGTCAGCCCGCTGGCTCTCCCACTCTCATGCTCTCGGGCCATGAAAACCCTACCACCAGGCCCAGCTCTATCAAGCTACCCAGTCAGAGGTGCAGGGTCTGCTCTCCCAGGTGTTGTTATTGGTGAGTGACATAGCCAGTTCTTTCACTATCGTGACTTCAGATCCAGCCTTAGAACACTTCACATCTGTAAATGTTTTCAGTCATGGAATTATTTTTATTCTATCACTTTGTTATTTTACTATGCAAGAAGGATTAGTACTTAACTTAAAATTTGCTATTGCAAATTAAACAAAAAACATAGATTCAAATGTGGAAGTCCATAGAAAGCAATTTATGTAAAACATGATAAATCTGGGACTTGAGAGAGAGAGAGAGCTCAGTGATTAAAAGTAATTGTTGATTTTATAAAGGACCCAGGTTCGATTGTCAGCCCTCAGGTGATGGATTATGGCCATTCTTAACTCTAGTTCCAGGGAATCCCATGCCCTCTTTGAAAACAACACATCCATATACATATTCATATAAAATAAATAAGTCTAGAGCAATATTAAATGAATCATAAAAGTCTGAGCTGAAATAGAGAAAGAATATAGGAAATTAATGCAACAATGAGACAGAGTTTGAGTAATTTTTTTTTTTTACTTTTGTCTAACAAGGACATTCACTCCACTTAATGAATTAGTTGTCAATATCTCCACGAGAGCTTGCTGTCAAAGGACATTTCTAAGTGTGATTTGCATATAGAAAATAGCTTTAAGGAGAATTAAAGATACTAAATATAAGTAACAGCATCTAAAAAACTCTCTTGTCTAAATTTGGCATGACCACCAAGCAGACCAACTGTGTTTCTGTTAAATATAACCCACAGAATGACTTACAATGGCTATCTCATCTATCTGCTGTCTCTGCCTTGAATCATCTTCATAATGAAATTGTTGGTGGGGGTTTAACCTTCCCAAATCTTTTGAAGTTAAAAGGACTTGTGGCAAAGGCTAATTAGAAAGGCCTCCACTGAACTCAAAGGGAAGTGTGGCCTCATAGCCACCCCTCTGTGACTGAGTCTGAGGAACAAGAACCTTAGAGATGCTCAAAATGTTTTGCCACTTGGGAAATTAAAATTTACAGTGACAAAATTGCATGTGTTAAAAAAATGCAAAACAAAACCAAAAGAATGACTTCAATTAATGGGTCAGCCTAGGGAAATGGATTTTTATTTGTTAAGAACCAAAGGGACTAAGGAAAGATCCATCCTTGTATAGGACCAGGTAATTCTAATTAACAACTGTAAGCAAGAAGTTTATCTCACTTAGTTTTATATCCACAGGGAAGAAGCACATCCTTTCTTAACACACTGACTCTCTACCAAGGAGAATGTTCCACTGTCCATAGAAACATTTAATTGTTCTTTCAAATATGATTTTCTAAATCAGTATTCACATGGTAATTTTCTTAACTGAGAAATATTAAATTTTTTAACAAATTCATTCTTGATCATTATATTCATACATCACAAAAGGACATTAAACTTGCAAGGAAAAAGGAAAAAAAATAAGCTTTTTCACGTTGTGAGAAAAACCAGAGAAAAATTCTCATTTAATAACGAATTTCATCAACCTCATTTATACAACATGCTACCTTTGTTGCCTGTTCCTACTATTTTTTGAAATGATAATTTCCTTTTTCATTTTTTTATTTTGAGAAATTTATGCATAGATTCAGTGAAATATTATATTTACCTCCAATTCCCCACCCCAATTTAAATATATCTCTAAAATACTTCCTTTCCAACTTCAATTGTTTTTTTTTTTCTTGTCAAAAAGTACTATGTGCTACCCTTATGTTCATGGACATGGGACCATCCATGGAAGCATAGAAAACTTATCCATGGCTGTATCTCAAACAGTGATTCTCCTTCCCAAGCAATAATTCACTGCATTATGTGGGACCCCATCTGTAATGGGCTTTTGGCTACCTTGATCTTGTATAGGTCTTATGCAGGTAACCACAGCTTATAAAATCATAACTGCAGTAATCCTATCATATCCTCCCACCTAAGAGTTTGACAGCACTCCTCCCCATCCTCCAGCCCTTATTCTCCCATCTCCTCTCTCACAATGCTCCCTGAACCTTGGTAGAGTTAATGAAGATGACGTGTTTAAGACTATGCCATGAATCTTTTACTCTCAGTACATTGACCAGTTGTATATCTCTTCACTGTCTGCTGCCCCAGACAGCATGATGCTTCTTTGACCAAAGTTCAGAGCAGCATTGGTCTGTGGGGATAAGCATGTAAGTTTTTAGCCTGACCATTTAGAAAAAATAACAATAGCAGATTCTCCTCTAGAACCAATGACCTTCCTAGCTACAGAAATTTGATCAGGATTTTACAGTGCAAGGAATAAATTTCCCGTCTGTGAAGCAGTTCTCAAGAACAAGTCAAAAGCATTTAGTTATTCCCAAATAGTCATGCTACTATTATGCCACCAAATACATACTGCACAAGTTAATATTTCAGGATGAGGGATCCAGTGTTGGGTAAGACCATTGATGGGTTTTATATACAGAAGCCTTCATAGCAAGTCTAGAACTATAAAAGCCTAGCCAGCAGTTGTTCTTAGTTGGTTTGAGTAATTTCTTCACTGAAAAGTTAATTTCTTTACAATAAAAGTAATAATATATAAATAAATGAATCCCCCAGTGTATTTCATACATATATGTATGATATATATGCATATATATCATATATTACATTATATATATATATGTGATAGATATATACAAAATTGAATCTATATAAGATAATTATATATCTATAAGAATATTATATATTTTGGACTACAAGTCCAAATATAAAATATAATATATTTTGGACTACAATTTATTATGCCAAACTATTTTTTATTTGTCTAAATAATTACAGACTTATTTCCTATATAGCATTGCATAATGCTAATGTATTCAATTCTATTAAATATTTCACTAATATGAGTATATATGCATATATGTACCTTTCAACTACTGTTAATTTTGATACTTTATTATGGTTTTATGGCCATGTTTATAATAATCTGAGTTATTTCTTTAAGATGTGTATGAAAAGTTAATCTCCTGAACAAGAGGATAAGCCTGTACTCATGAACATGGCACTTAGAGATTTATGTATCTATCTATAGTGTGTGTGGTATGCATGCATGAATGTTTGTGTGTATGTATGTACGTTTGGACAGCATGTGTGGATGGGTGCCTGCAGAAGCCAGAAAATGATATCAGATCTCTCAGAGCTGAAGTTAGACGAGGTTGTAAGATGCTGAATATGAAGGCTGAAACATAACTTGGATTCTCTAGAAGAGCATGGAGTGCTTTTAACCATTGATCAACCCTTCTGGACTCCTAATAATAAGTGTGTAATTTGGTTTTTGCATAATGACCAATGTACAAAACTAACAGAAATGATCGTCTGTGTGTATGTGTGTGTGCATTTTTTCCTGCAATATGGCCAACAGTGGAAGTTGTGAGAAAATTATGATTCATTAAATGTAATACAGTGTTTCAAGCTCACTTAAATTTCTATTTCTTTGACAATTAGACAGTTAGAGTGGAGCTAATTAAAGCCACTGGAATCATTAAACTTTGATTCTCTGAGTTATTCAGGTGAATATAAAATTGAGTTTTAGAAACTCTACAAGTGAAACTTATTAGGCAATTATATATTACTAAATAAAATTATTTATAAGTTTGAACTGCCTCAGTTCCTTCTAAAAAATGGAAAAAGAACCTTGGGAATAGAATAATCTCATTTAAAAGGAGCTTCAAGTGAATTCATTAGAACAAAACATAGAGTCCAAGTTATGGCTGAAGTATTTCAAATTTTGTTTGATTGAAATTTTGATTTATTAATAGCATTTCACTGATTCTTTTCAAAGTGTGCATGGTGCAATTTATCATTATCTTCTTTCCAGGAACAAATAAGAAAATCTGTTTAAAAAAATTATTTGTTTGATACTTTTTTTTTATTTTCTAAGTTTTTTTTTAATTTACATTCAAAATCATTTCCCCTTTCCCGTTTCCTCACTTCCCGAAAGTCCCATAAGCCCCCTTCCCTCCCTCTTTTCCCCATTCAATCCCCTTCACTTCTCTGTCTTGGCATTACCCTACATCCAGTCTTTCCAGGACCAGGGGTTTGATACTTTTACTGTAAGAATACTTAACTTAGCTATTGTTAAAAATGAGAAAAAATCTTGGAAGGATAATGTTATAAGAACACTAAGAAAGTCATGAAGGAAGTTGGTCACTTATTTTATAGAAAGGATATGATTTTAAGGGCACTGTTTCACATCCATTTGGGCCAAGAATTAATTTTTTTCTCAGATAAACAAGTTCATTGTTTCAGAGGAAGCCTTCAGGAGCACTACCATTCATAGCCCGCTTCATTTCACCTACTAAGTACTTCCTGTTTAAAAAGTGAAGTAATAGTCAGAGATGACAGATAGTGTGTCTATATTTGCATAACAGGTGTCTACTTAATACCAGTTTTCAAAAAATAGGATCCCAGTTACAAGCTCTACTGTATCTATGACCCAGTATGTCTTGCTTTAAAACATATATTGTAAAATAAGATATTCTTCCTTATGGCAGACTCTTACGTCTCTGAAGTTTATCTTGACATGTAAAACTAAATATCACTGTTACATGGATTTCTGGCTTTCTAAGTTTCAGAATTTCTGAGCCTATATTTTATTGTTTATAAACAGTCTGATATTTAATCCAGGGTGACACTTTAATGATGGCTTGCTATCATAGGAAAGGTTGGTAGAAATTTAGATGTATGGGAGATGAGATTGTTTGACTAGGCTCCATAAGAATGCCTTTAATTTCAGCCAAGAAAAGTGAAAAATAAATGGATTTAAGAATGGCAACATATGTATGAAATGTGTCAACTCAGTATAATTGAACAATTTCCATACGCTCTTCTTTCCACTTATCCTTTGCCATCCCATTTCTTCTTACTTGTTTCTTCTTCAACTGTCCATTCACTTTCCTCTTGATGGCTAGATGTATCAGAAGATATTTAACATTTTTAGTTTGTATATGTCTCATGGAGGAACAGCATGTTTCTCTAAACAAAATCAAGTTAAAAGAGAAGGCTTCATGTTGATGTTATTTATAAACTGATGGTGTAAACTGATAATACCTATGGAGAGAATGACACCTCCAAGAAACAGGTCATCTATAACCATCATTTCTCTTTAAACTACATGGTAAAACTCAAAGATCTAGTAAAAAAATCATTTTACTTCTAATACAATGATACGCTAACCCTTGAATTAAATTGAGAACTGATGCTTGGTCCCCATTTTGTGTTTAGATAACTGTCCAGGTAGTCAATCCCCCATAGGTGTGTCTTCAACCAACTCCATCTGTAAAGATCTGTCTAATATATAATGCTAATTTATTTATCATAGAAAAATTATGTAATATAACTTCTGTGCAATATATAAAATAGATTTAACATAGTTTATAATATAATGAATGTACATAACTTTCATAGAATTTTGATAAAATTTAGTCTATTTAGAGTTATAGGTTTTAATTTTTTTCCGATACTTTCTCTTTTTTAATTGGATATATTATTTATTTACATTTCAAATGTTATTCCCTTTCCCAGTTTCCACCTCCAACGTCTGGATAGCCCCTATCCCATTCTCCCTCCCCCTACTCCTATGAGAGTGTTCCTCCACTAACCCCCTTCCACCTCCCCAGCCTCAAAACAAAGGCCTTCCAGAGACCTGGGGATTCAACCCATATACAGTCACCAAACCTCCATTGTGACCTTCTTGGATGCCAAGAAATGCTTGCTGAAAGGACCCTGATATGACTGTCTCCTGAGAGCCCCTGCCAGAGTCTTACAAATACAAAGGCAGATGTTCACAGCCAACCAGTGGTCTGAGCGCAGGGTCCCCAATGGAGGAGTTAAAGAAAGGACTAAAGGAGCTGAAGGGCTTTGCAACCTCATAGGAAGAACAACAATACCAACCAAACAGACGTCCCCTTCCCCCTCCCCGCCCCCCCCCCCAGAACTCCCAGGGACTAAGCCATTATCCAAGCAGTACGCATGACTCCAACTGCATATGTAACAGAGGATTGCCTTATCAGGCATCAATGGGAGGAGAGGTCCCTGGTCCTATGGAGGCTTCATCGATGCCCCAGTAAAATCTTACAGATGAGAAAAGTCACTCATTTAGACATTTCCTAAAATCTCACTGTGTCTATGGTAGAGATGTCTTCAGATTTAGTGTAGCTCACTTCCCCCAGAGTTAGTTATAAAAATGTTGAAACGGGCTCCTTTCATCTCAACAGTAACATAAATCCAGAGTCTCTGTCTCTGTCTCTGTCTCTCTCTGTTTCTCTCTCTCTCTCTCTCTCTCTCTCTCTCTCTCTCTCTCTCTCTCTCTCTCTCTCTCTCTCTCTCTCTCTCTCTCTCTCTCCTCTCCTCTCCTCCCAGCATTCTATAAAAAGAGTGTCTTTGAAATACAAGCTGTCCTTTCAATTTGGCCCAGTCTCTCCCTAAAGTAACAGTCCTGTGCTCATTCCATAAAGGCTTAAAGAACTGTTGAAGATGGAGTCTGATAAGCAAATTTTTGTATAGTTCCACTTGCGCTCTCATTTTTCTTCTTCACTTTTCGTTTTAAATAATGAAAGAGATGTGGCTGGAAAGGTCAAATGCTTTAGGTTTTGTCAGGCAGTTTGGGATTTCTCTAGCAAAGAATATATCCCAATTCCCTGGAATGTCAAATTGCATCCAAATTGGTCACTAGAATCAGGACAGATGGGGTCCCCTGGGAGGGTTGGCCCACTTCCCTTCTTAGCATGTACAATTAAAACTTGAAACTGAAGATCTACAAAAAAAATTTACAAAAGAATAAAAAGGAACTCTTCATTTTTAAACTGGAGACGAGTTTAAGCCATAGATTTGGAAGCATTATTGCTTTTAATGAGCAAGAAATCATATACTATGTCATTTTGTTTGGATTAAGAGTTGTATTTTTTTTTCTATACATTTCTGGGCAGAAAAAAAGCAGAATATGATTTTGAAGTAAGTCATGAAGTCATTTCTTGTCTGGCTTGTTGGCAGTGTCTAGCATTTTCCTTGACACAAACAAGCACGTCCTGGAGTTTTCGGAGCAAGTGAGTCATTGATTCGTGGTTAGGAAACTTGCATTTTGCTGTATAAATTCTGGGCAGTTCTTTCCAGAGCATTAAAGACTTTTGAACAGAGCCCTTCTCTTAGATTCTAAGAGACAGAGTCATGAACAAGGAAAGATTAACAAGGAATGTAAATAATGTTCCTAATTAGCTTAGAAACACAGTATATGAATACTGTTAGTACTCTTGCTGTATTGTCAAAAATGGTCAGTTTGGAGAACTCAGGTGTTTCTATCACTGCCATTTCAATCAGGCCTCTTCATAAAATGTTAAAAGCATTGGGGTACTGGGCTTGTTGTTGTTGTTTTGGATTTTTGTTTGTTTGCTTTTGTTTTGTCTCTTTTGTTTTGCTTTTAATAATGAAGGAGCCAGAGTTTCCTTAGTAGATGACAATAAAGATCTCCCACAAGAGAAGTCTTCTGATCTAGCCTTGTAACAAAGAGCTACGCCACCTGGCCAGATTTTTTTATTGGGACATGAGGTTGAGATCTGCAAATATGTTGGTCTGTGCTTATCACTATTTTATGATATTGCTGCAAGTAGGGCTTGCTTTGGGAACTAAACAAGAATGTGGTTAGAGGTTGTTTCAAGACCAGCAATATCTTGTGACTGAAACATAAAGAAAAGAGATAATAAATAATAATTCCCAAGATTTAAAGCATCAAAAACATCTATTAATAATTTTTACTGTCCCTTTTAAGGGTTTTACTCTAAGAGAAGGAAAATGTAATGTGTTTTCTGAAAGACCAAGCTTATTCCAGTCCATTTCCTCATCTCATGGGGTCTCATGAGAGTCCTCGTAGTAATGAAGCAAAGAGTTCCACTAGCATGTACACTATTGGACATATTCTGGCTTTGTGAATGGGGAGACTGAAGTCTTAGCTTTTGTACTTTTTGTTCACAGTAAAAGGAAGATTTGGCCAACAGAGAGGTATTTATACTGATGAAATGGACCATGAGTACATTAATGTATTTCTGTATAAAAACACAAATATCTCCTTAAACACACTTATTTTTTAAAAAAAAAATACTGTAAGGGATATAATGTTCTCAAAGAATAGAGAATTATATTAAAATATGTTGAGGGCAAAATAAATACAATTTACTAAATTAGGAAGAAAAAGATAAACAATCATAAAATGTTAAGTGAATTATTAATAAGACAAAGAATCATAGGAAGCAGGTGCTTTAGCTTATTATTTTAAAAAATAATAAACAATCAAGAATATAAAGAAAACAGTGGTGGAACAAACCCACATTGACAACAGCAGCTTCAACAGTGATCATACTTTAATACTTGCTATTTCACTTAACACTACTAATTCAACATTTTTAAAGCATTACAAGTTTTTGAAGGTGACAAATCTTGGGTGTCACTTTATTCCATCCATAAATAAGCTCTCATGATTCATTGACAGAGCACATTTTAAAAATAATACATAAAGATATAATTTCATTTAACAAAACCAAGGTGTCTCTTCATTCATCAGCACAAATTAATTGTCCAAGTGAGTTGTACTAGTATTTTGTGAACTTAGGTACTTTGATTGCATTCTGTTTGTTCTTTCCTTCTTTCCTCAGTCCTCTTCTTTCTGAATAGGCCCCCTCCGTTTTCAAATCCTTTCAAAAGAATCCTGATTCTACTTAAAATAGAAAACATTCACATTTGTCTTTCTGAATCTGAGTTTGCTTGTCTTAACCAAGGCTTTGCATTTCCATTCACTTTCAACATAATAGCCTGTTTCAGTTCTTCCATATGATCAATATAACACCACCATGCAAACCCAATTTTATTTATGCATTCTTCTTTCGGCACACACCTAGGCTGATCTAAAAACTTGACTGTAACAAAAAAAAGTCACAATAAATACACACATGAAAAATTTATGCTATATGCTTTTGATTACTTCAGATATGTACCCAGAAGTGGTACAGTTAAATCATGTATTTCTTCTTTGAAGACCCTCCATACTGACTTTAATAATGAGTTGACTAACCACACTTCCATTATGCATGACTTCCTTTATTCTAGAATAGTCACTAGTATTTATTGTGTTTCTGAGAATAGCCACTGTGACTGTGGTATGAAAATTCTCAATATAATTTTGATTTAAATATCACTGATGTTGAATGTTATTGAACATTTTTCATCTCTCTACTGGCTATGTGTACTTATTTTGAAAAGCCTAAACAGTACTCTACTAGGAAAATTTGTTATTTTGAATTAAGTTTCTGTGATTCTGGTTAGATGGAGCTGAATAATTGGTTATATTTAACAAGAACTACCAAAATTATTATTACTAAAGTAGAAAACATTGCTTTCCTGGGATACTCGATGCTGGTCACCTGAAGTTGAAAAATTAGCTGGCATTACGGAGAGTCTGGAGTTATTATGGTGAAATCCACTTGAAAGGGTTTCCTCAGAGTTAGCATATACAACCTGTGCTCTAAAGGTAGCCAAGGTTGTACCTCCAGCTGGCAGCTGAACTTGGTAGTGTAAGAGTCATCTAGGTGGTACTGGTTTGGAAAGCATGAAAGGTTATGGAGAGCAACTGAGGCTTGGCACTGAGAGACGCCAGGAAAGGCCATCGGTGAAGATGAAGTCTCAGCAGGAGTTGACAACCCAGGACTGAACGGGTCTTGTAGAAAACCCAAGGCTTAGCACCATGAAGAGATGCTAGGAGAAGCTGATGGTAAAAGTACAGCCAGTTGTTGCAGAAACCCCAGTATTCTGGAGATGCAAATACCATGTGATGACTACCAAAAGCAGCAACATCATTGGAGTGGAACTTGTCAGAGCCTAGAAGACAGGCAATGTTTGCTGTAGAGGATGGAGCTGGAGAAATTGCCCATACCACTTGGAGGAACCCAGGTCATGAGTGAATCTCAGATATTGGACACTGGGTTATTTACATTGTTGAAGTTCAGTTTTGCTTTGTTCAGGTTGTGACTGTGCCCTAGTTCTTCCCTCTTGAAGTAAGAAGGTACTTAATTTATTTTTAGTTTGTAGAATCCCACAATTAACAGACTTTAAATATTTTTACATAGATTTTGATGTTTTAGAGAAAATTTTAATTTTTAAAAAGACTGGATATTTTAAACAAGACTAAGCTTTTAATGTGCTTGATTTCATAAGGACTGTGGGGCTTTTAAAGTTATTTATGTTTTTGATGTGAGATCCTGGGAATGAACGAGAAACAGAAAAGTTGTTCCTTTATGGCGATGTGTTTGTGTGTCAAGATGACAAGGGGTCAACTATTCTGGGTAGTTTTATGTCAGCTTGACACAAGCTAAAGACATCTGAGAGGAGGAAACCTCAACTAAGACAATGATTCCCAAAATATAAGGCTATAGACAAGTGTGTGTGTGTGTGTGTGTGTGTGTGTGTGTGTGTGTGTGTGTGTGTGTATTTGATGGAAGTGTGACCAAAATAAAGTTCATGGTGGCATCCCTGGGGTAGTGGTCCTGGATTGTATAAGCTAGCAGGCTGAGCAACCTATGAGGAACAAGTCAGTTAGTTGCACCCCTCTGTGGCTTCTGCATCATCTCCGGTCACCAAGTCCCAACCCTGTTTGGATCCCTGTCCTTACTTTCTATGATGATGAACAGCAATGTAGAAGTATGAGCTGAATATACCCTTTCTTTCAACTGCTAAAAACAAAACGAAACAAACAAAGAAACAAACTTAACCACCATCAACAACAACAACAACAACAAACCACAAAAATACATGTAGTATATAAATTATTTAATTATTTTAAGCTTGCTTTTTCTGTACTTGGATAGCTCAAAAGGATGCAAAATGTAAAATTTTAATTTGGTTGTGGTCTCTCTTAAATCTCTATTTTAAATATAAGTCTTATGAACATTTGAATCTTATTTGTTTGGTAATTGGGCCATTTGTTTGTGAAATTCCAGCCTAATCCTACCTATTCTCTACTTGTCTGATTATGCTTCTTTGTTTATTTCTTTCTATTACTATGTTCTCATCCTTCTTCTCCCCTTCCTTCCCTCCTTTCTTTCTCCTTTCCTTTCTTTCCATTTCCTTTCTTTTTCCTTCCTTTCCTCCCCTTTCCTTTCTTCTGTCCACTTTCCTTTGTCCTCTTTGTGTCTTTCCTATCTCATCCTAGTAATCAAACCTTGGGCTGTGTGCATGCCTGGCAAGTGCTTTGGCCAGAGTGGCACTCCCAGCTCCCAGCTCTTTTCTTGTTGCTGTATAAGTGGTTCTTGTATTGGAAATATATCCTAGTTAAAGTTGGAGTAGGCTTGGAGTTAACTTTTCCTTTAAATATATTTATTTTTTTATAAGCAAGGCATGTTATCTTTTCATTCCATATAAAAGCAAGAGTCAAATACCTAGACATCCCACTTTCAGTTATACAAATTGATCAGTAGGCTAGATGCAGGTTAGACTGCCTGTCTCTACTATAAACCTTCTCATTAGTATTCTGCCTATTAGTCCTCCTAGTTCCTGATGAGCCTTGCCTAGAACCATTATTTCATTAAAGCTCTCAAAGTAGTAATTTTGAGTTAAATTATTCTATTTCCTACCTATAATTCTTTCATATAGAAGAAATTTTTCTCATCAAATATTTGAGTACCCTGAAATACACTTAACTATTTGAACTATCATTTATGAAATGAAAAAGATGTAGTTTGGTGGTTCTATAAAAACATGATGGAATTCAATCTTTCTGCCAAACTATATGTCATATATATTAACATACTACATCTATGGAAGTGCCAGGGAGCCTATGTAGAGAACCCAGAGTCTGAGTTTGTGAAATGTTTTTCTGGTAGGGCCTTAGTCCCACCTCTTACCTTCCAACAATTATTTTTGCCTGATGTGGGAAAAACTCACAACACTGAAGTGTGCAATCTTTAACAAATATTAAGTCATACACAAGGCAGTAACTTTCACTTTGAACTCCATCTGCAAGTTTATCATTACCACTGAGATTTCTGATGCTTTCTAATCATTTCTATCCATCTCTTAAGAGTTGACTCTTTTGAAATTTCTTATGTGGTTTTCCATAGATCAGATTTTCTGGGTCTGGGGTTCATTTCAATTGAATTATACAAGGTAGGATTTTGGGTGGGGAGATGGCAGATACTGGAAAATTTTAGCCAAGCAGATTGTGTTCAAGGGTAATGTGGTTAAGTGTTAATCTCACTCATTCTTGTCAGTGATGAATATTGTTTCTTTGAATCAACACACTACTTATTCATTATTCAATCAATGATCTCTTGACTTGTCATGTTTTTGAAATATATATTACATTTATTAATCTTTGCAAATTTTATGCACTTATAAAAATATATTTTGATCTTTGCACCTCCATTCCTCACCATAACTCCTCCCAGATTCATCTCACCTACCTCTGCACCCCTTCCAAATCCAGGTTTTATTCTTTATAACCCACGAATACAATTTATACTCCTTATACACTTATGAGTATAGAGTCATCCACTGGAACATTGTGACTCTTTCATATTTTTTTGTTTATTTTCTATTCCCTTTCCCTTTTCCCACCCAAGGCCTCCTATCCCATCCTCCTCCCCCTGCTTCTATCGGAGTGCTACTCCACCCACCCACCCACCCACTCTGGCCTCCCCGCCCTCCCTCGCATCCCCCTACAATAGGGCTTGGAACCTTCATAGGTCCAAGGGCCTATTCTCCCATTGATGCCCAACAAAGCCATCCTCTCCTACATATGCAGCTGGAGCCATGGGTTCCTCCATGTGTAGTCCTTGGTTGGTGTTTTTTTTCTCAGGGAACTCTGCAGGATCTGGTTGGTTGATATTACTGTTCATTCTATGGGGTTGCAAACTCCTTCAGCTCCTTTAGTCCTTTCTCTAACTCATTCATTGGGGACCCCATTCTCAGTCACTATGACCCTTTAGCAAATCTTATTTTCACTTTCATAGAAGCCATCAACTGTCAGTGGCCCCACATCTAAGGGCAGGGTTTGAGTTTAGTTTTGGTTTTTTATTTTTTTTTTATTTTTTCATTTTACATCCCACTCACTGCCCTCTCCTAGAGACCCACTCCTACAATCCTCCCCCCATTCTCCTCTGAGTTCATAGGATCACCCCTGGGTATCTCCTGACCTTGCCACTTCAAGTCTTGTGAGATTAGACATATTCTCTCCCACTGAAGCCAGACAAGGCAGACCAGCTAGAAGAATATACCCCTTCTACAGGCAACAGCTTTTGGAATAACCCCTGGTCCAGTTATTTGGGACCCACATGAAATCCAAGCAGCATGCCTGTTACATACATGCAGGGATGCCTAGGTCCAGCCATGTATATTCTTTGGTTGGTAGTTTAGTCTCTCAGAGCCTCAAGAGTCCAGGTTAGTTGACTCTGTTGGTCTTCCTGTGGAGTTCCTACTCCCTTTCAAAGTTACAGATTGACTTGATGCTCTCTTATTTATAGGAGCTGATTCCTTAGTCTCTGTCCTTACACTGTCTTAAGGCTTCTAATCATGGCAGTGGGGATGGATTGAAAACTGCCTTGAGAATCTTGTTAAAAATGTTCATCTGATGGCTCCTCAATGACATGAACTGAAAATTTCACCACTTGAAACAGTTTGATTCCCTGAATATGTCAAGCTTCAGCTCAGGAAGGCTCTGGTTTTGCATCTATTACTATTGTCCTGAATGTTAGCATTGAACAGGTAAAGAAAGAGGTAAAAAAAAAAAGGCAAAGAAAGACATGATAAAAGTTAGAAGGTGTACATAAGTGGTATACCAGGAAACATGAAAGACACAGAATGGTGGAGGAGGAGGAGGAGGAGGAGGAAGAGGAGGAAAAGATTCCGGCAAGTACAAATAGATACAAAGGAGCAGAACAAAAGAAAAACTGAATCTGATTGGTTACCCAGTCCAGATGATATTTTGATTATGATTTCCAAAATGAACATATGGCTTTTTCCTGCAGAATTTCCCTGTTTTTAACTGTACTTCACTCTTTTTCTTCACCAGTTTCCCTTAAAGCTCCATTTTGTTGATTTCTGATTATTTCTGCAATTTAGCAATGTCATTTTAAATTCAAGTAACATTCTCCAGAGTGCTGCCCTTTGTGAACTTTTCTGAGTTTCATTTGCAAGTTTGGGAATAAACTCTCTATTACCATTTCATGGTTGGAAATATTGAGCATGCAGTTTGAAATGCATAATAAAATTCCCTAAACAATTTCAAGGCTTCACAAACATAAAGAATCATCAAAGACACTGAATCCTCTTGATTTTAGAATTAGATATTTTTTCAAAAGACATTTACTTCTATACATAGTTATTTGCACATTGGCTGAAGGAATTCTAACAACCAAATACAATGGAAAAGGGAGTGTCATTTAGTGTCAAGACAGGGTTAGAGAGTAAGATTCCTTTGGTAATTAACAAATAAAGAACAATGCAAGTCAAATTTATTCAGAGATGTTTGTTAAATATCAGCTCAAAATTCTGAAATCAAGATTGCACTTTATTGAACTATGTAAAGTTTCATGAAGTACAACATGTTTGAAAGATGGGAAATATTTTAATTTACATCTGGTATTTAAAATAGTTTCTCAATGGAGGAGCATGTATTCAGTGCACTCTGACTAATGGCTCCATTTGTTAGACTTACAATGGTTTTAAACGAAAAGTAAGATTGCCTCATTCAATCAGATTTCATAGTGATAGACAAGACATACTTTTTCCTGTTTCATCTCAAATGCTATAAAATTGCAGTCGAATAATATCCCTCCATTTAACACTATCTAAACCTCTTCTCGTGGTCGTTTTGTTGTCAGAGTATGTGGTATCTACTTGGTTTAGAGACAAGGCCATGTGATCATTATTTCCATTGACTATACAAATTATTCAAATTAATGCCATTGAACAACTTTGCAAAACAAAAATCAGATGCTCTAAAGGTTTCCTAATATTATCTCTGCCTGTGAAGCATGTTCCTTGATTCATTAGCTAATATTATCTTGCTGATCAAAAATTAGTCCTAAACAGATAAAACACTATTATAAATAACACCCATAAACGTGATATATATATGCAAACACACACATATGTATATATGTGTATGACACTCCTTTGGCTAGTAATGTTAGTTGTAACAGCTAACATTTTATTCGTTGTGATCTGTCAAGCAATGCTCTAAGTGACATGAATATTCATTTAATCTTCAGAGTAAACTCAGATTATAGGGCAACAGAGAGAGGTAATTGCTTTCCCAGGCAGTATGGACAGAGTTGAAGCTGTACCTGGCTGACTGCATCTGGAGTTCATGTACTTTACTATCACATACTCAGTATTTTTGGTGGGCTGTGGGTTCTAACTTTCAGAAGGCAATATCTCTGTTCTTAAAGGGAACACTGATATGAGTTCAGCAAAAACTGGGCATATATAAGTCCCAAAGTACCAGAATTACCATGTAGTTTGTTAGGCAGTTGATCTATCACTGAGTTTATGCATATCAAAGTTTAAGTATAAACGTGTGAACACTGGGGAAGTGACAGGTTCCCCAGGAGAAGAAGTTAAAGCCATCTCTTCAGGAGGCACATAGTGAGAATGTTACAGATGGAGATATGGGTAAAAATGCCAGTTTGCTGTTCCAGATAGTATTATAACACATAAGTGACAGAAAGTAAGAAAAATGAATGAGTTAAATTGCTCCCTCCACTATTACTTTTGATGAGTATATTTATTAACTATCTCAAGAATCAATTATAAATATAATACAGTTACCACTGAGTGGTATAACAGACTGAATATTTGTGTACTTTTCAAACTGATATTTGAAATCTTATGCCCCCATTTGAAATTATTTGGAGTTGGGAGCCTATAGAAGGAAATTAGTCATTAATTAAGAGTTTGTGTACTGGGATTAATGGGCATAGTAAAAAGAGCCTTCCCTTCTATGCTGTGAGATTTTGTGATAAGACAGACAGCAGAGTGCAACCTGAGCCGGTCTTACCAGAGCCTGACCGTGACAGCAGCCAGACCTCAGACCTGCACTTTTTAGAACTGAGGAAAATGCATTTATATAATTTAATAGTCGCTATGTTTGCCTGAAGGAGCTGAGGAAGAAGGCTGTACTCTAAACACACAGCTCCCTCTTTGTAGAATATCTACATCTTTCTAATTGTTTATCCTTTCAGGTAATAGTACAATTAATATCTTCATATATGGACACTAATCTATAGGCCACTTGTTAGATTCTTACAAACATAGTTACTCATTAAAGAAGATAGTCTTTCTTAGAGCACTGGGATATTTTGAAACATGCACTTTGTTAAGCCCTGATTTCTCTTTTTCCTACCTAAAATAAATAATCTCGGGAATATTATAGCACTATCAGCTGGTTAGGTTGAAGAGCTCCAGGCCGACTTTCACATCTTACTTATCATAAGAAAGTTATTTCCTACCAACTTTTCAAAGTCAGTTGCAATGACTAGTCTCCTCTTATTTTCTTTTCCAGAGAGATTATCTGTGGAAATCCAATACAAAACTTTAAACAAACATCTGAGAAACCTATTATTCCTGGCTAAGCACTAACATCATATTTTAGACTGTTTGATATAAGAATTACTTACATTTTTTTTCTCTGAGTATCCACTGAAAATTTGACCAAGAATTTCATGGCCTCTGGGTAAATATGAAAGGTAATTTATGTCAACACTTCCCAAGATTCTTTCTGACCCTTTGACACTGTGGACTTATGGAAATTACCATATTACATGATGTAAGTCTTTGTCATTGGATCAAATGGTGCTATTTCATAAATTAGAAATTTGAAATGAATTCATGACTCAATTTAGTACAGATACCATTTATTTACATTTCATTATAAAATGAGAGGTTACAAAATTTATAAATTAAGAAGTAACAGCCGGGCAGTGGTGGCACAGGTTTAATCCTAGCACTTGGGAGGCAGAGTCAGGTGGATTTCTGAGTTCAAGGCCAGCCTGGTCTACAGAGCGAGAGCGAGTTCCAGGACAGCCAGGGCTACACAGAAAAACCCTATCTCGAAAAACCAAAAAAAAAAAAAAAAGACACTGTTTATGAAAAATACATATAATCTTATATGTCAAAAAAAAAGATTTTCAGTCTTTTTATCCTTAATGTGAATATTCTTGGCTTTTTACCTGTAATATATTGAGAAACTTGGCTCTGAGATGCTACTTTGTTCTCAAGGGCTATTATTAGACAGGACATAAATACAGGTAACAGTGAGCAGACTGAGCAGATAATATTTATATATTAAGAAATATATATGCTGTTGTTGGTGTGTGTGTGTGTGTGTGTGTGTGTGTGTGTGTGCATGTGTGTATGTCTGTGTAACAGCAATTAAAGCAAAGGGAAACAAAGGACAGGAATTTAAGAAAGAGAGGAGAGAGAAAGAGGGGAGGACAAGTGAGAAAAGATACTTGAGAGATCTTGGATATAGAAAAGAAAAGGGAAATATTTTAATATAAACATTTTCAATTTTAAACATATATGAACATAAATCTGCTATATGAGCATACTTTTGTGCTTACACACAGAACTCCAGGATAACCTTTCACAGATGTTCTGGAATGTCAGTATTCATTGTAGCACTATTGATCCTAGCCAAATACGGCATCACTGTAGGTGTTCAACAACAGAGGAATAGATATGGGAAAACTGGTACATAGTCACAAGGACATTGTTCCAGGTGTAAAGGAAAATTGAGTTGTGACTTTTGCAGATAATTAGATGCAACTGGCATTAGTCATATTAAACAAATTGAAATAGATTCAGAAAGATAATTATTACATGTTTTCTTTCATTTATGTCTCTTTAGTCAAATAAAATTATGCATGTATGTTTAACATGAAAGCTAGGTATGACATTGTTTAGGGTAACAGTGGAGATGCAGGAGGGAAGAAACATGAGAGAAAGAGGGTATTAAATAATGGGATAGAAAGAATGTATTCAATTTATGGTACATGGTTGCATGTAAACCTTTCATAAATATCTTTAAAGACTATTAAGAATACCGTTGAGTCCATCATCTTGGATATGTCCCCTGGATTGTGATCTTTCTACCAATAGATACATTCTTAAAGAAAAGGGACAATTCTGCTACCAAGAGCTGTCAATTGTCAGTAGTTCTTTAGTTAAGGTGGCACTTTGTGTGTAACGCTCCTCTCCATACTGAAATAGGATATACAAAACACTTGTGGGAGCAATAGGGGAAGGAAGCAAATAGGATCAAAACATATTATGTTAAATCCTCAGCGAGCTAATAACAATGTTAAAAAACAAAACAAAAGATTTATTATCAAGAGTACATTCATTCCATATAAGATAAACCAAATTTAGATGTATAGAAAAATTGTTTAGAGAACACTGGCAATGTGATATTACAAACTAAATTTCTTAGTTCTGCAAAATAGAGAGAGATGCTTTATCTCATAACACTACAAAGTATAGAGTATAATATTGAGGAGTGAATGCTTCTATTGCCTCCAATTTTTAACTTTAGAGCTATAAGAAAATATAGCTGTGTTTGTAGGTGAGACCTTTAAGCAAGTAAAATTAAATGAACATATATATTGGTATTATCCTAGAACGTTAATCAAATAAATACATTAGTAAACTCAGATATGCACAAGATTCCTCATCCTTCCATTCCAGGTAGATTATGTAAATATGTGGTTATTTTTGCAGCCTATGAATTTTTTCAGTTCAAACTTTCTCCTTGTGTTCATAATTTGTTTTGTGTTTGTTGAACTAATTTTGAATTGTCTTCTCTTACAAATAAAGGGTTTCTCAATTTATCACGTAGTAAAATGTATGTCTCCTCTAAGGAAATAGAAGATTAATGATTTTTAGAAGACACACCAACACATACACACACGCACACACGCAAACACAAATGTACAACTGTCCAGTTCCACTAACATACCTAAGAAAGCCATTTATAAAAAGATTACTTTAGGAATTTTGTAGCCAAATGGATGGAACTAGAAATATCATCCTGAATGAGGTAACCCAGACCCAAAGGGACATACATGGAAATGCAGGGACTTAAAAATGGAGCAGAAACTGAAAGAAAATCCATCTAGAGACTATTCCACCTTGGGATCCATCCCATCCACAAACAACAAACCCTGGCACTATTGCCAATACGAAGAACTGCTTGCAGACAGGAAGGAACCTAGTAGGGCTGTCCTCTGTGACAGTCTGCCAGCACCATAGGAAACATAACAACTAACCAGACCCCTCAGAGATTAAACCACCAACCAAAGAGTTTGCATGGGTGGGTCCATGGCTCCCGCTATATATGTAACAGAGAATGTCTTATCTGGCTTCAGTGGGAGGGAGAAGCTTGGTCCTGTTGTGGGTAGGTAGGGAAGTATCCTCTTATAGTCAAAGGGGAGGAGGAGTGAGATGGGTTTGAACCAGAAAGAGGGTAACTATCCACTTAAGTTCCCTCGCTGGCCTGTGGGTCACGCACGTCTAACCTGCCAGAGTGTAAGAAGGGAAGCTTCTGTTGTTTCGGTCATCCAGAAGGCAGTATTTTGTTATGGAAGTCCTGGAACTCTAATACAGGCATTTCCACCGCAGAAAGGAGACAAGATTTGGTTTAGGGGTGTAGTTACCTGAAGCCATGGCTGGGTTTAGTGTTTCTCTGCACTGGTGTTCCTACGTAGATTTGCATTGTTTTGTAATTATGTAAGAAGACCCTCTTTCTCTTCTTGAATGGTGAATAAAAGGAACAAAATTAACATTTATTGGACACTTAACATGTGTCAGGCTCCATTTCGCATGTGTCTTCTCATTTAATCCTAGAAACATCTTGCAACGTAAGTATTATTATTCCAATAATTTTAGTTAAAGAGATAAAATAACTAGCCCCCACAGTCACTTAGCTAGTTAATTGGCAGATTTGGATTCCAAACTGATCATGCGTCCTATTTGTGATTCTACAAAGTCTTGGGCTTTTTCATTATTTAACGTTGAAGTGTCCCTTCAAAATAACAGAAAACTCTCCACTAGTTCATATGGAGGAAACTGACTTTATTGGGTATAGACAGATAAAAATTTAAACATGATGATAAACTGACTGGGCTGATTAGAATAGGTGGGATTCCATGGAGCCCAGGATTCGAATTCTTAATGTAATCTGTGTGATTCTTCTCACATGCTCAATGGTATGACATCCAAGAGAACTTGCCTCTCAGAACTGAAGTCACTACCTCAGTGAGAGATTTTAGGAATTACTTTGACACTTGTGCGTTCTAGGCTTAAGTAAAAGCTTGTCACTAACAAAATCTCCAGGAAGACTGAAAGAGGGGAGCTCAGAAAATACATGATAGGACAAGTCAGAAAGGGAACAAGTGCTGGCTCCTAGTGGAAAGAAGCAAGTGTTCTGGCCAGGCCGTGATATGTGGCTATTCGGTAATGGCAACTCAGACCCACAATGGTTTAGAAAGTGATATGCTGACATTTATGCCTTCATACCTACGAAGGCTTCCCGAGTCACTATTTTTAAGACTGTGAGCCAAAGGTGGAATTGCATTACTAAACATTAAAAAACTAGTAAATAGTTCTGAAAGACAGTGTAAAATCTCAAGTTCGATTGAGCTGAATGTCTTTACCTGACATGACTATGGAGGAAATATACCACCAATCAAAGAATACACATGGAGCTATCCATGGCTCTAGCCACATATGTAGCAGAGGATGTACAAGACACTAGCAAGCCTTAACTTACCAGAACCCTTCCCATCCCCCACGAGTGAACAACTCAGAGCTGGGAATCCATGCAAAAGCAAGATAATTTTATTGTTCCAGCATGCTGTGGTCGCCCTGCACATGAAGGAGAGAGAGAGCAACCCCAAGCAGCCTGTTTACTGAGTTTTTATATCGTCTTTAGAGCAGCAGTCATTAGACACAATGCGATTAGCTACACAGTGTTTTTTTTTTTAATTTTTAATTTTTTTTATTTTCTATTTACATTTCAAATGCTAAAACCTTTCCCGGTTCCCCCCCTCCCCTAAAACCTCCAACCCCGCCTCCCACCCCCTGCTTCCAAGTATATGACCCTCCACCCCACCCTCTCCCCCCTCCCACCTGCCTCTATTTCCCTTTGTTGGGGCATCTCTTGAACCTTCACCAGACCAAGGACCACTCCTCCCACTGATGCCCAACGAGGCATTCCTCTGCCACATTTTTGGTTGGAACCATGTGTACCCCTTGGTTGATGGTTTAGACCCTGGGAGTCCTGGAGCATCTGGGTGACTGATATCCTTGCTCTTGCCATGGGGCTGTAAATCCCTTCAGCTCCTACATACTGCCCTCCAACTCCTCCATTGGGGACCCCACTCTCAGTCCAATGGTTGGCTGCTAACATCTGCCTCTGTATGTGTAAGGCTTTGGCAGGGTCCTCCCCTGGGGACAACCATGACATGCTCCTTTTGGTATGCACTTCTTGTCGTCCATAATAGTGTCGGAGTTTGGTGACTGTTTATAGGATGAATCCCCAGGCAAGGCAGTCTCTGGGTGACCTTTACTTCAGTCTCTGCTCCACACTTTGTCTCCTTTATTGCTCCTGTGGTATTTTGTTCCCTTTCTCAGAGGAACCAAAGCATCCCCACTTCAGCTCTCCTTCTTCTTGAGCTTCCTGTGGTATGTGAATTGTAACTTGTTTATTTTGAGCTTTTGGGCTAACATCCACTATCAGTGAGTGCATACCGTGTGCATTCTTTTGTGATTGGGTTTCCTCGCTCCAAATGACATTTTCTAGTTCCATCCATTTGCCTAAGAATTTTGGTCTTTAGCACATGAGGTGGCAAGGACTTCCCCTCATCTGTTAAGTGGCCAAAGGTCTTGGTATGTGTCTTCATACTCTGAGCGTCACCCACGCTCAGGTGGTCTATGGTTGGTCCCCCCTACCCCCATGGTCTGAGGAATGTAATTAGTCTCTGCCTTCTGGAGAGGAGGGGTGCCTATGTGCTCCAAGAGCTTTCTCTTACAGGAGGGGAAGGATCTGGTGGAATTTTCCAAAGTTCCTGAACTGACCTCTTCAGATGACCTTTTAGGACATCAGTTGGAGGAGAGGCCCTTGGTCCTGTGAAGGCTTAATGCCTCAGTATAGGGGAATGCCAGGGCAGGGAGGGGGAGTGGGTAGGTGGGTGCGTGAGCACCCTCATAGAAGCAGGAAGGAGGGGTTTTAGGAAGGGAAACCTGAAAAGGAGATAACATTTGAAATGTCAATAAATAAAATATCTAATAAAAGCGAAAAAAAGAGAAAGGGCAAATTACTAAGCAGTATGTTATTGGAACAGAACCGCAAAGACTATTGTCAAAGCCAAGCTACTGAGTTTTGTTATACCAGTCTTTACCATGAACAATGGTGTATCTTTTGAGATTCTTGTTCTATGTAAAACTCATTGTCTTCTTTGCCATCAGTGGAAACACAGAATTATAATTATGTTATTTTAAATTGTTGCGTGACTTCCTTTGGTATATTTTCTCTAAATTAACTGAATGTGAAATGTATTACCATAAATAGCACTAAGTTCATATTTCATATTTTTAATTTTTTTATTAGATATTTGCTTTATTTAGATTTCAAATGGTATCCCCTTTCCTCGTTACTCCTCTGAAAAACCCCTATCCCTACCCCCTTCCTTGATTCCACCCTCCTTTCCTGACCTGGCATTTCCCTACACCGGGGCATCAAGCCTTCATAGGACCAATAGCCTCTCCTCTCATTGATGTCTGGAATGGCCATCCTCTGCTACATATGTAACTGGAGCCATGGGTCCCTCCCTGTGTATTGTTTGGTTGGTGGTTTAGTCCCTGGGCACTCTGGGGTTACTGATTGGTACATATTATTGTTCTTCCTGTGGGGTTGCAAACCTCCTTAGCAGCTTGGGTCCTTTCTCTAGCTGCTTCATTGGAGACCCTATGCTCAGTCTATTGTTTGGCTTTGAGCCATGGGTATTTTGATCCACCTGTCAAGAGGGATCAAAGTATACACACTTTGTTCTTCCTTCTTCTTGAGTTTCATGTGGTTTTTGAGTTGTATTTTGAGTATTCTGAGCTTTTGGACTAATATCCACTTATCAGCAATATATACAAAGAACTCAAGAAGTTAGACTCCAGAGAGCCAAATAACCCTATTAAAAATGGGATACATAGCTAAATAATGATTTCTCAACTGAGGAATACTGAATGGCTGAGAAACACCTAAAGAAATGTTCAACAACCCTGAGGTTCTACTTCACACCAGTCAGAATGGCTAACATAAAAAATTCAGGGGACAGCAGATGCTGAAGAGGATGTAGAGAAAGAGGAACATTCTTCCATTGCCGGTGGGATTGCAAGCTGGTAAAACCACTCTGGATATCAGAGTGGCAGTTCCTCATATAATTGGATATAGTATTACCTGAGGAACCAGCTATACCACTCCTGGGCATATACCCAGAAGATGCTCCAACATGTGCATTCATATTTCTTAATGGATATGATTTGATCATTTTTAGAGGACCATAGCCCTAGGCTAATCTGATTCTCACATATAACTTATGGGTGATAAGTAAAAAAACATCTTTCTAACCTAAAGGATAAATATATTTATTTCACCTCATAAAAATTCATAGTAATTTCTTCTCGTGTTCTTGTTATATTCTTCAATAAATCCAAGAGAAGAAAATATATTTCTATGTACCAATATTTGACTTGCAAAAAAATAAAGAAAACATAGCAGGCACAAACTGGTCTTTTTAATTGTTTTCTTTTAGCCTACAAGTATACAGTATTACAACTTGGAAAGTGCTAAATTATCTTATTATGGAATTTAAAAGTTTTTCCCATGAGATAAAACTGGCTTCATAACTCTGATCTTTTTAAGACCTTGAAATTTCTTCTTTTTGCTGGCACAGGATCCATGTATTACTGCTAATGCCATCTGTGGTGGTTTGAATCTGTTTGGTCCATTGAGTGGCACTATTAGGAGGTGTGACCTTCTCAGAATAGGTGTGGCCTTCTTGGAGTAGGTGTGGCCTTGTTGTAGGAAGTGTGTCATTGTGGGGCAGGCAAAGGGAGTTTCCTAGTTGCTGCCTGAGGATTCCAGTCTTCTCCTGACTGCTTTCAGATCAAGATGTAGAACTCTTGGCTCCTTCTCCAGCACCATGATTGCCTGGACCCTTCTATGCTGCCTGCCATGACAATAATGGACTGACCCTCTGAACCTATAAGCCTTCCCCTATTAAATGTTGTCCCTTATGAGAATTGCCTTGCTCATGGTGTTTCTTCTCAGCAGTGGGAACCCTAATGAAGAAACCATCCTTGATCTGCAATTTGGAATATAGATGATCTTGAGAAAAACCCATGTTTCTTATATAACTCTATTGCATGTTACCAGTGTCTTCTTCTTCAAACAGACTCTTCTCTTCCTTAGATCCTCTCTTTCTTCTCCTGTGACAGCAGGATGTCATTCAGTCACTGAAGAGAGACTGTATTATATCTTTGGGGCTGAGTCTTAGTCATCCAATATGTGAACCTAGTTCTCTAACTCTTAGGAAACTGTCCATTTATCTATGAAAATATTTGCATAAAGAAGTGAATATACTATCCCTCCCTTCCTGTATTCAAGGTGCCATCAGCAGACTGTCACCACAGGGGTATAGTGTATATATCCAATTTTGTTGAATACTATGGCATTGTCAACACTACAGAATTGCAGAATATGGCCACTTTGCAATTATACAACTATTTTATGTGAGCCAAGAAAATGGGAGATATAAAGTGTTTCTGCAGGTCAAAATACAAGGGCATTTAGGCTGAGTTTGCCACATTGTTGTACCAACGTGGTTTCTTGAAGTGGTGCATAGGTTCAGATCATCCTCTAACAGAGTTTTAAAAGGAGTCTATCGTTTAAATATGCATGGAAGTTTTCTCTTCCGCTTCATACAAGACATATATCTCTAAGATTTAAAGAGTTTTGTGTGTGTGTGTGTGTGTGTGTGTTTGTGTGTGTGTGTGCATCTTCTATCTTCCATCTGTTATCTCCACCACCTGCATATGTGTATTATGTCCACAAGGAAAGAAGTCCTTCCTATTAGCTCTTCTTTTAACCACCACTCAAACACATAATCACATGGCAAGAAAGAGATTTCTTTAAAACTAATATGCAGAAAATGGGTGCTAAACATTCATCAAAGCTCTTTTTCTCACAGAATCAGCAGCAGTAATTTTTATGAACCAAATTTGCAAAGTATGTATTCTTTAAATTATTAATAGAGAACTTAAAATGCATATAAACTAACAAGGTCCCAGGAGTGTCTTTTTGTGTTGAAAACAATTATAATTATTCTTTTTTTTTTAGAATAACAGGAAGAAATACCTAGCATTTATTTCTGAGAAGGTTCATTCTAGACTTCAGTACTGTATGTTATACTGACTTTTTATGCAGTATTTTCATGTATAGTGTTAAGCTGCAAGGACCATCTGGGCCTCACAAATGTAAGGAAGGTTGAGAGGTCTCCAGTGGTTGACCCTTATTCACATGGCTGGTGAAAGGCAGAGATAATTATATGGCCCAGTAATTTTGAATTCCACACATCTCACACAATGTATAGGCAAACATGGATGCAAACTAAGAAGTGTTCCTTTTAGTTTCTTGACTTAACAAAACCCAGTGAAATAGAGCAATTTCTCCTCTGTATTCTGAACTTCTTTGTTGCATGGGACAAACTGTGGATTCAGAAACTGATCTATTCATAACCTTCTCATTGTTGCTACCTGCCTGATAGCAATGCAGGGGCTTAACATCTTCAGTGCTGTGAAAACCATGAAACAGATTGTATTCACAATTATTCCTGAGATCTTTAGAATTCCTTATTCTGGATACCCTTATCAGATACAAATTATACTTTCTGGTTTTTTTTTTGTTTTGTTTTGTTTTTTAAACATTTAGCCTTTATATTCTTCTGCAAGACCAATTTCATTTATTAGTTTGTTCTTTTGAGGGCAAAAGAGAAGTCATCCCTAATGAAGTGGTTGTTCATTTATCACCTCAGTAGAAAACCCACATAAGCTGCAAGGAAGAACTTGAAGGAATACAGAGGCTTGTTCTCTAAACTACATGACTTGCCCCTGCCAGTAACATCTATAAATGTCCACCTCATCAGAGTCAAACCACTTTGGATAACAAAATATCATGTTTTGAGTTGAAAAACTCACAAGGGTTAAATTCATCAACTCAATAAGCCCTGCTTTTAAGTTCATGTCAAATACATCCTCTTATCCCCTGGCATGACCACGCCTGAGTTTTGTACATTTGTTTCACAGTGGCAGAGAAGGAAGCAAATCTTAGTTCCAGGTCTGTGCTCCAGCCAGGCCAGTTATGGCCTGAAGCAACAGGAGGAAATTCTCCCTTCCCTGCCTAGCTCTTCTTCCTTGATCTGGGGTTCTTTTTAAGAAAACAAGAGAAAAAAAAATAGGAAGAAACCTGCAGTGGGGAAGCCTGAAGCTGCAACACAAATAATGATTATTCCTGTCAAGGTTTAACTGTGGTTGCTAAGTTACTGGCCTTCTCTGCAAAACCTTGAAGTATGGGACACATTAGGAGCTCGTTAGGTCCCAGTGACTTGCAGTAAATGTACAATTTGTCTCTGTGCTAAACACACTTCAAAAATAACAATAATAAAAAAATCCCACATGGCTTAAAAATCTGTGACCTTTCTGTTGTTACCCTTCTCCTCCCCTTTACACCTCTTCTCCTACTTGCATGCTATTATGGAAACTGCTATTGGAAAAAATAAAAGAATTTTGCCAAGGGACTTGATATATTAGACTACAGCATTTGGCATTTAATGAAGGTTTTCACAAAGAGCACCTCAGGAAGGGTCAAGGAAAACTAAAGGGAGTTTCTATAATAATTGTTTACAGTGCACACAGCAGGGCCATCAGCTCAATCTCTGAGAGCACCTGTGGTGTGTGTGCCTGACTGCAAAGCATTGTGGAAGCAGGAAGCATTTGACTCTTTCATCCATTTTCTATTTGCACTAATAATATCACTGTCCAATTCACACAACTTGGAGTTAACCTAGCGGCACTTGCACTTCAGTACTCTGACATGGTTTGTACTGGAACTTAGTGATAGTTTTAGTTGACCAAACGAATTTCCATGGGAGACTGGGAATTCCTTTCTTTACGTTGCTGCAGACGTGTTTCTACCTGGTCCCTTGCTGCTGCTCTATGCTTCCAAACTCTTGGCAAGATGTAATGTGTTAATGTGAATGTACTTATGGAAGAAGTGGTGTTAGAAAGGATGCAGGAGAAAGCAGGGATAAAGTATGGGTGCCTGAGCAAAGTGGGTATTAAAGGAACTAGCAGATATATTCCTGGCAGTCTCTGGCTTAGCAAATTATGACAATTGAAAACGAGCAATGTGAGTGTTCCAGTGGCTATGGGGATAACTAGGTCAGACTCTGGTAGCATCAGGGAATTAGGCTCTAAGAGCTGAAGGTAAAACTTACAAGGAGAATCACATTGCCTGTGCCAGCTTCAAAATCCATATTAATCATAATTGCATTGGCCTGCAATCTGGTCTCAGAGATACCACTTGGCCCATAAAATAGGGAACTTCACAGGATGCTTGGATCTGACTTCCCTCACAAAGATCATCTTTTTTTTCCCCATTTGCCAATAATTAATCAGAATTCATATGGCATTAAGACTTTTTAATCAAATATAATACTAGATGAAACTACTCATATATACATAGACATATACACATACATATACATATGCATATTTACTTCTTTCAAGAAAAGTAACTTTGTAAGACACTGGCTCATGTAGCAATTGAAACCATGAGGTTTCTCCATACCTGGACAAATGAGCCTCTGAATTGATTCAAATCATCTCTATCCCTCTCCTTCAGGCATTTATATTCTGAAAGGAATCTCTTATTATTTGCCAGTTTTCAGATATGCGCAACTTTGTCTGTGACCCATTCCTATGTAAACCATAGTTTCAAATGATAAAAAATTAATCCTTCCACATTAGTTTATTATTCTCCTTGGTGAGAAAAAGCAAAATAAACAAACATAATGGTACACTTTTGCATAGTAACTGTACATGGACTTGGTATAGCACTGTCCCCAGAGTCTAAAACAAGCTTTGTGCAAAACAGTATCAGCATTTGCATTCAATCCGTACATGTTCTCTGGTAAACTTTAAATCACCTGTAGATTGCTTATAATATTAATACAATGCAAATCACAAGTAAATAATGGTTGTGCTGCATTGTTTGGGGACTAGAAAGAAGAAATAAATAGTCTGTACGTATTTGCAATTTATCATGTTTTCAGTTGCAATTGGTTGCTTCTATAGAAGCAGAATCCATCTTGAGATACAGGGGCCTAGCTGTGCAACTTCAGAAGACAGAAAAAGCCATGTCTCTATAAGGACTAACTCCATGTCTTTTTCAGTCACCAGATATATCTGTTATGGCAATGTACTGTTTTCTAAGTTGTGGGGTGGTAATGGCCCCAGATACCTCACATATGAGGATGACAGAAGTTGATTATCCATCCCTCAACAAGGCGCAACAAAGCCAGCTCCCCCCATCAATCCTACTAAGAATTTATTACCTTGACAGTTACAAGGCTTCACTCTTTGTTTGATCTTATAAGGTCCCAGCTCCATGACCCCACCTACCCTGCAGTCCCTGAGTATGCAGATGAAGTGTCCTCTAACACCTCTGCCCTGGCCAATGGTACACAGCTGTACAAACACCAAATGCAGAGGAAGTAGCCACGTCCCAGGGCCATAAATAAACACCTTTCCTCCCCAATAAACCAAACCAGTTTTCCAAAGCTATTCCCTCGTACCCAGATCCTGCGTTGTACCCAGATCCTCCATTGTACCTATGCGCCAGGCTGTGCTTCCCATCCTCCACTCCAGCCCAGTGCACAATGGGCCTGGCTACCTCAAGGTAGAAGCAGACACCAATACCGGGCAGTAGTGCATTATTTCTGGTTTTAGAATTGGTTAAAAATTAAAGTCAACTGGCTCTATTTATTGTATTTGTGTGGACAACCTAAATTGTTAGAAGATGGCATTGCTTAGCTGCAGATGAAAACATGCAACTTAGGATTGCTAAATTAATTACTATAATTCAAAGAAGAACTTTTAAAAATGCTTCTAGAAATTATATACTTTCCTGCACACACACACACGGGGAGGGGGAGGGGGAGAGATAAAGAATTCTCTCCCTTTATATACTGAACTTATTAAACATGAGGGTGTGGATCTGAACCTGATAACTATGATCTTAGAGAAAAACCTTCAACTATAACAAAACCAACAGGTACAAATGAAAGAAAGGCAGACACTGTGAGTCCTAACTACACACTGAACCAGAATTCTGGAAACAGAAGCTCTAATTCTGGCTGCTATGGGCCTTATTTCTACAGTTTTCCTTTCTCTTGTTAGCATAGACATATTCCTATTTTCAAAGATGATAATATTCCTCTTCAAGGCAAGGCAAAACGGCTTTAATCTTATAGGACTTCTAACCAATAATCTATTTCTCAAATGAGATGCGTGTATTCTCCAGTTCTGACAGCCATTTCCCATATGTGTTGGTTGTTGAATTTGGCTCCTTCAGAACACTAGAGGTGATATATTCAACTTACATTATAAAGTGTAATAACTGTACATCGTATTTAAGAATTACAGCACCAATCTTGTTTCACCTGCCTCTCTGTCCCTTTCCCTCCCTGCTACCTGCCTTCTCTAGAGACATGCTATTTTGTGTATTACATTGTTTTTCTCTCCACTTCCTAGGATCTTTATGCATGTGACCTCACACCAATGAGTGTACTCATTGTTAGTTTGTGCTCAACCTTCTTTTGAGTGCGTGCTTTGTGCTGGTCCCTGGTTTAGCAATTAGGCATATCCATGGACAGCTGAAAGTGACTCTGCAACAATCAGTTATCTTTACACCTAGCTCTGGAGGGACTCTGTAACAAAACAAGTCATGTCTAGCTGCCTAAGAGCCACTCCTGTTACATGTACCTTTCCACATGCTCCATGGCCCCAATAAAAGACAAGTTTTTCCCTGCCCCCATTCTCTTCTTTCTCTCCCATAGGTGACCTTTCCCCCCTTTTAAACATAAACCTCCCACAGGAGACCTGTTCCATGGTGTGTTCTTTTCCAGACTGCTAACCAGTCCCATCAGCTAGTGAACTTCACATTGACAAGTCTCATTTACATTGATCTTCACTCATTGAGGGTACTTAATCTGTGCCATTGTTATTTCTCATGAATGTCTCTTGTCTCTGTCAGCCACTAGGTTCTTAAATATTTGGTTCCTGTTCACCTCTATCAATAATCCTCCTCAGCCCCAGTGGCTGGATGTTCTTCCTTCCTCTAACATCTCTAAATGCTGAGGCATCCCAGGGCTCAGACGATGTTTCTTGCTTGCTTAAACTCTGTTCCTGGACAACCTCATACAAGCCAGAATTCTAGTTCTGATTGATTTCTTGAGCCTTGTATCATTAGCAGTAAACCCTGATCTCTGAGTTTGTGAACCCAGCTGACAATTCTGTGCCTCTTGTGGGCTCTCTTACACAAAAATACAATCACAGAATATATATTCTTTCTTTTACTACTGTACCTTCTTTATGTAAATTACCATAGCCTCTCTCACTGTCTGAGTTATTGGAGGAACAAAAAGAACCCTTCTTTTCTCTGTAATTTTTCTTCATGTAGACAATATGGTAGCCTTTTAAAAATTAAGTTGTACCAAGCTACATATCTTGTAAAAACAAGTTAAACTAAACAATAATACAGCAATACCTTTCAGTGATTTACAGTTTTCTTCAGATTAGAAATCCTTATCATTCCATATGGTTTAGGTACCGATTGTTATGTTAATTGAGTTTCCATCTCTGAAGTTCTCTTGTGCATTTTTCCTCTTATTCCCTGTTCCCTCCACAAAAGTCTATCTTTTGCTTCTCACGCATGACAAACTCAACACTGCTTTATGAACTCAGTCCTTACTGCTGCTTGAACATAACTCAGTGTCCCCCTTGGCTGTCTCCCTCAGTTCATCCCCTGTTTTTTGATGCCTCCTCTTCAGAAAAGTTCTGTGTGAGGAATCTCTCCAAAACATTACCTTCACTCTCTTCCCTAACTGACATTATTTATATTTATATGACCTGTGAATTTCTCGCATTGGTGAATATGAGCGAACAGGATGCATGTATTATTCATATGTAGTGAAATTTAGTTCATTATCTAAGACAAGGTTTTCTGCCTTTTTAGTCACCTTTAATGTGCTGAGCTGGACAAATCTTTAAAGTGCTGGCCTCCCTCCACTTAGCATGTCCTGCAGTATCTCTTTCCTTATTCTCTAGATACCAGTAGGAACAATTGTCATTCATAAACATCTCCAGACAATGACAAACAAAAAATAAAATCCGTGAGATGAAATAACTCTCAAGAGCACTGATCTAAACCTCTGTTTGTGTAAACTTCAGGAAACTGAGGGTTTTCTTTCTCAATTATTGATTGACGAATGACAAGAAGGTAGTCAATTACATCAATGAAAACAGGCTCTGTAACGCTTCCAAATATTTTCAATTAATATGAGACAGAAGAGTCCCTCTTTACTGTTGCTTCAAGTAGCTGCCTATGTTTTTCAAATGAAAATCTTTTCAAAATATTTGGAAGAAACCATTTTAAAATAGCCATATAAAAGGAGCAAATTTTAAGGTAGCAGGTATTATTAGTTTAAGGTAGTCTGTCCTCTATACTCATGTGTCAACACAAATGTGGTCTTGGGACATAGTCTTCCAAACAGCAGATATTTCAGAGTTGAAGCTGCAAGTTCTTCAATATACAAGATGCTGCTGTTATAAAATGTCACTTGTTACACTTTTCATAATAAAATAATCAGAAGATTCTCTGAGGGGAGTTGTTCAGGGAAACTGTTTGCCTACTGCTTCATCTCTAGTCTTGACTGAAAGAATGGAGCTACATAACCCTACTGTACACATTGAGAACGTGCACGGGACTAAGTTAGCATCTTTTCTTTTAAGATGTTTATAGTCTACTGAAGAAGACACATAAGTAAAGAAGTTGTTAAAATTAACTGTATAATTATCTGTAACTGCATAAATATGTATCTGATCTATATCGTACTCCTAACAATTATAAATGCCATGATAATTAGGTATCCAGGAAATGCCAGAAGAACTATTTTCAGAGGGGATATTTACCATCAGGTTTGGGTTGATAAACAATAACTCATGAATAAAGATTAATCTGACGGATAAAGAATTTCAGACTTGGGGCTGGAGTAATGGCTCAGCAGTTAAGAGCACTCCAAGAGCTCTTCCAAAGGTCCTGAGTTCAAATCCCAGCCACCACATGGTGACTCACAACCATCTGTAATGAGATCTGATGTCCTCTTCTAGTGTGTCTGAAGACAGTTACAGTGTACTTACATATAATAAAAAAGTTTTTAAAAAGAAATTCAGACTAAACCTACCTCAGAAAGCAATATTTGTAAAGCATGGTATACATTGGTATATAAAGAGTATCCTGATGTATTGGCAAGAAGCATACAGTGTTAAAGAAAGATGTGTGGAGTAAAGAGGTGACGTATGTGAAATTAGGCTGTAAAGACCCTTAAAAGCCTCATTAGACTGTATAGATTTTATTTTACATAAGCTGCATCCAGCAATTCATTACATAGGCTGTATCCAGCTTTCAGGACAGGAGTTATATGTTCAGATGCATGTTTAGGGCAGCTATACTTAATCTTTGGGGTTAATATATGGTAAGGGAAAAGAAAACTTGAATCTTCCATTAACAGTTGGATCATCCAAGAAAGAAAAACAAGGAATTGAGTCAAACCACAACCATGCACTTTGGAAGGTATGTGTGAGTTTAATAATCCCTCCCCCCTCTACTAGCAAACATAAAAGGCCAGGAGATTGATTAGTTTGCTAATGAGAAGGAATGGAAGAAGTCTCCATGAATCCCATCTTTGGAAACGTTCCAATGGAGGATTTTGCTGGCAATCTGGTCTCTGACCCAACCTGTTATGAGACTCCTTCATTCCTGACCAGAGCAACGTGTGGTTTTACATTCTGCTAATTGCCACAAATGCTAATCACACATACTGGGGTTGTGGGGGTATTTCAGATGCAAGAAGAAAAATATTGACCATCCAGGAAATTTAAATATCAAAGTCACATTTTGAAAAGACAGAATTGCTTTGGAATTTTGATGCCAAAATCCCAAAGTCAAGCCTTAAAATATGAGCTGTTTTTTGCTCAATCCCGTGAAAGAAATGACTCCTGGCTTTCCATGTTTATGAACTCCTTCATGGACAGTCACGGCAACTTATTTTTCTGGCTTTAGCCCATCTCTGTGAGCTATCCACTTTTATGTGCATCTCACTCAAAACAAATTATATATGTCACTTGTCAAGTCTTAGGTGTGTGCCTGTTTGTGGCTTAACACTGCCACCTAGCATCCGATCAGGATCTCTCTCTGTTTTCAACACAGAGAACCCTGACTCTCTTCTTTCTAGGCATGAGTGCCAGAACACCTACCTAGAAAAGAGCTTGTTTATGATCAGTTAGCATTGTAGGTGAAGAGGTTTTCATTTATAAGTCAACATTTCAGGGAGTTAAATGTTTGGAATATTGGCAAGCACCAGAGAGAAGCCACAACAGATGAGTATTTGTGGGAATGCTGTAAGTGTGTGTATGTCCGACTTCAGAGGTGGAGAAAAGGAAAGGGAGGGCAGGGCAAGGCAGGCAGGCAGGAAGGCAGGCAGGCAAGGAGGCAAGAGGTAAGGAGGCAAGGAGAGTTCCTAACTTCCTTTCTCACCATTTCTTTTCCTACCCATTTTCAATTCTTCCTTCCCTTTCTCTATTCCTCCCCCTTCTCTCTCTTTTTTTCTTTCTTTCCTATTTATTTCTTAATTTTGACACTCATACTTTAGGAGTGTTACTGCCTAAAGCCATCATATTTTGGCCCCAAACCAAAATTTTATTTCTTTATGTGCAATTCTTGGGTTTCAATGCAGAGTGCTTTTTGGTGTGTCTTGAGAAGCCTGGCCAGAAGAAAGGTATGGTGTGACTTGAGAAGCATGGGTAGAAGAAAGGTAGACTTCCCTATCTGTTATTATTAAGCATGTCAAAGTAACTTGAATGTCTGAATACTGTGCTAAAGGTACATCCTCACATCCTCAAACATGTCACAGAAATGGTCATTTTGCGCAGCTAAGTGTCTTGCAATGCCTGCCCAAACTCAGATCTTACCGGTACTTACAGCTGGTCTTGAAAACAAAATTTCTCGCCGCTACTCTCGGCAGTGACAGTTTGATTCTCAGATCTCTGTAAAGTTTTGCTTTAGGGAAATGTTTATATGTCTGTGAGTGAGTGCCTGGGTTCTGATGCCTACAATGTGTTCTTCCCAGTATGAACTCTATGTCAGTGCCTAATTTATCACTGTCTGACTCCCTCCTCGGGTGGTTGCCTTTTCTTTTGCTTCTTTCTATATTTCCAGGGTAAACAGCCTATAACTTCAATCTCCCAACATTCATATGTCCTATGTCTTATGAAGTGTGCATTTGTGTGTCTTTGTTTGTCTCTGGCAACTAAGAAACAGACAGATCTGTCTAACAGCCTGATAATTCCCATTGTAATGTCCTGGTCAGAGAAATTATTTGGCCACCTTGGCACTGGACCATTTCTGTTTCCTATGTCAGTCACTATTTTCTCTTCTACTTTCTAGGACCCTCTTTGACCTTTAACCTATTTCAAATTCACCTAGTGTTTGAGTCTCCTAAAGGTTAAGCAAATAAAGTTCACAGCATTCCTTTCATCAATCAGGCTACTCCTTAACTATTCTGTGCATTGCCTTCTTTCTTTTGTTTGATGTAGTCCATATGTGTTTGTGTTGCTTTCTTTAAAAGATCATTTAACCACACTCCACTCCTTGAAGAAGGGCCAAGTTTGTATATCACCTTGTGGATGTAGAACATTCAGCATTCAGAAGTGTAAGCCCCATTTACCTTGCCCTATTGTGTGGCCTTTATCTTACTTCACTAGATGCCACCCTTTCTTTACACTCTCCTTATTCTATCCCTGAAATCTCCATGTGAAAACACACAAGGACTCAGTGTGACACCCAGAACTGCCAACCTAAGCAGGAGCACAGTCATACCAGGCAGTGCAACAGTAAGAATTAAAATCATTCATCTCTTTCTCTCCATTGGCAGCTAAGGGAAAGTCGGGTGGAAAGGTTGTGGATTGCATTTCCAGACTGGCCCCAAAGAAAAAGAGGTTGAGAGTCTAGAAAATTATCAAGGAGAATGAAGGATAATATGTGGCCATGACATCTCTGTTTGCATGTGTACAATTTATCCTTCTTCATATTAGTGGGACTGATGGTTCTGGCTTTCTGAACAGTGTTTTATCTGTGATTCTTCCTTGACCTCATTGCAATCTTGATGGTTATTTTAACAAGTAAGGTGAGGTGTTTTTATAATTTGTTTGTTTTATTTTGTTTCTGAGACTAGGTCTCATCTATCTTAGGATGGCCTCACTCTGTAGAAGAGAATAACTATGAATATTTGACCCTCCTACCTACAGATCACAAAGGAAGCTGTTGCAGATATGTACCACTCAAAGCTTATATGGTACTGGAGATCAAATCTTTGTGCATGCCAGGAAGTTGTTTTGCCCACTGAGGTACAATTCCCATTAAATGGAGTAAGTTTTTCTTGGAAGAAATCTATTGCTTTAAGTTATAGTTTCAGATTTTAAAAGAGATTTTTCATCATTGTAGATTTTAAGGTAAAATGATGACTAGCTTTCTTACCTTCAGTCTTCAATAGTCTTAAAATTCTGAACACCTTGTGTTTCTCTGGCTATGCCGTACTCAGGCTATAAAATGTTTATAGTCGAGTTCCACTCAGAGAAGTATGTGTCTGTTATGAGAAAAGATTACCACATGGAGTTGGAAATATACAACAGAGTCTATCAGAAAGGAACACTGGTGAGAATCACACTAGGACCCAGATTTTTCATATTAAATAACTCCAGTGAACCATTTAGAAAAATCAGAATCTGAAGCCAATACAGAATTTAGCAAGAAAGCTTTCAAAGATTACTGTGTCTAATATTAAAACCAACCGTCCTTCTCCATCCCAATCTCATTCAAATTATCAAAGTCTGTTCTGCATCCTTAAAGGAGAGAGACCACTTTTCTCCTTATTTATTTGTTAAATGCTTTTTAATAGGGCAGTTGCAGGTTGAAAATATAGAAGCAGGTGTGATTTAAACATCAGCCTTTACTAATGGTTTCTTCCTTTAAGCTTCTTAATGCTCTTGAGCTTCAATATCCTAATCTATGAAATGGAATGAGCAAACTTACAAATCCTTAGTTTCGAATGAAATTATAGATATTTATGTTCGTTTCTGAAGTTTAGTTATTTTCTTTCCCCATCCTTATCCTGTGTAACATATGCACAAGCAGCGCTTTTTAAATGCAGATGGCACGGTCTTGAGTTATAGAATGAAGGTGGTATTTATCTCAGAATTTCTATAGCTTTGATTACCTAAATACACTAATAGAAAAATTGGGCTCAGAAAAAATAGTAAGTAAGAAAAATCATCTCTGAGCTATACTTGATGTTAAAACTGTAGAATATGCATTAGCTAACCTTCAATTACTTATGGAAAGGCAAAAGGAAAGTGGGTGTAACATATGTGTGTATTAGTCCTTTGCAGTGACATTTGCAAAGGGTAATTCTCTGAATATAGAAGGTGTCCCTGAATCACTTTATAGATCATTTTGAATGTATGGCTTCTTGCTTTCTTGCTGGAGTAGAATCACTAGACTATTCTCCACGAATTTCTCACATCTCCACAAGAGTTGTGTGCAGATACTGACAGTCGTTGGCCCAGAGAGAGTGATCACAGCTCCTTCTAGAGCAAATCACAAGTTTGTGTAGCATCCTAGTTTGTTTTCTGTTACACTGCCAAAAAGCAGCTTTGGGGACAAAGGACTTGATTCATCTTACATCTTCTAGTACACCATTAAGGCAAATAAGGGTAGAAACTCAAAGCTAGAACCTCGTTGCAGAAACTGATGCAGTGGCTTGTATGTAGTGCTACTTACAGACTTGCTTTCCAGAGATTGCTCAGCCTGCTATGTTATACATCCTAGAACTACCTTCCCAGGACTGGCATCACCCACAGTGGATTGGGGCTTCAGACATCAATCATCAATCAAGAAAATCCCTCCAAAGACTTGCTTGTAGGCAAATCTGATATAGGAATCTTTTCAATTGAGGTTCCTTTTTCCCAGATGATTTTAGCAGGAAAAAAAAAAGTCAGGTAGATTAAGTTTCTATTATAGAAGTGTTTAGTTTCCTACTGTTGCACCTATTATGTACTCAAAAAATGATCTGATCCTCCATAAGTCATCCTATGGCAGGTAAAACTCAGGGAACAGAATATGTAAAGATTATTGTGACTAATTACAGTACTGTCATTCATAAAGTCCTTTCTTTTCCCACATCTAGCAAACAAAGGCATGCAGGATAATGAACTGACAAGTCCAGAATAATCTCAGACCATTTTTTTTCCTAAGTTTTTTTTATTTACATGTCAAATCATTTCCCCTTTCCCGTTTCCTCCCTCCCTAAAAGTCCCATAAGCTCCCTTTCCTCTCTCTTTTCCCCATTCAACCCCCTCTCGCTTCTCTGTCCTGGCGTTCCCCTACATCCAGTCTTTCCAGGACCAGGGGTCTCACCTTCCATCTTCTTGGAAATCTATTGATATGTGAATTGTGTCTAGGGTATTCCGAGATTCTGGGTTAATATCACCATATCAGTGACTGCATACCATGTGTGTTCTTTTGTGATTGGGTTACCACGCTAACGATGATATTTTCCAGTTCTGACCATTTGCCTAGGAATTTCGTGAATTCATTGTTTTTAATTGCAGAGTAGTATTCCATTGTGTAAATATACCACATCTTCTGAATCCATTCCTCCGTTGAGGGACATCTGGGTTCTTTCCAGCTTCTGGCTATTATAAATAAGTCTGCTATGAATATAGTGGAGCATGTGTCCTTATTGCATGCAGCGAAAGCATCTGGGTATATGCCTAGGAGTGGTATAGCAGGATCCTCCAGGAGTGTCATGCCCAGTTTTCTGAGGAACCGCCAGACTGCTTTCCAGAGTGGTTGTATCAGCTTGCAATCACACCAGCAGTGGAGGAGTGTTCCTCTTTCTCCACATCCTCGCCAACAACTGCTGTCTCCTGTGTTTTTGATCTTAGCCATCCTGACTGGTGTGAGATGGAATCTCAGGGTTGTTTTGATTTGCATTTCACTAATGACTAAGGATGATGAACATCTCTTTAGGTGCTTCTCAGTCATTAGATATTCTTCAGGTGAGAACTCTTTGTTTAGCTCTGTACCCCATTTTTTAATAGGGTTACTTGCCTCTCTGGAGTCTAACTTCTTGAGTTCTTTGTATAAATTGGATATTAGCCCTCTGTCGGATGTAGGGTTGGTCAAGATCATTTCCCAGTTAGTTGGTTGCCGCTTTGTCTTTTTGACAGTGTCTTTTGCCTTACAGAAACTTTGTAATATTATGAGGTCCCATTTGTCAATTCTTGATCTTAGAGCATAAGCTACTGGAGTTCTACTCAGGAAATTCTTCCCTGTGCTCATACGTTCAAGGTTCTTCCCTAGTTTCCTTTCTATTAGTTTCAGTGTGTCTGGTTTTATGTGGAGGTCCTCGATCCACTTGGAATTGAGATTAGTGCAAGGAGATAAGAATGGGTCCATTTGCATTCTTCTGCATGTTGACCTCCAGTTGAACCAGCACCATTTGTTGAAAAGGCTATCTTTTTTCCACTGGATGGTTTTAGCTCATTTGTCAAAGATCAAGTGACCATAGGAGTATGGAATCATTTCTGGGTCTTCAATTCTGTTCCATTGATCTACATGCCTGCCACTGTACCAATACCATGCAGTTGTTAACACTATTGCTCTGTAGTACAGCTTGAGGTCCAGGATGTTGATTCCCCCAGAAGTTCTTTTACTCTTGAGAATAGTTTTAGCTATCCTGGGTTTTCTGTTATTCCAGATGAATTTTTGAATTGCTCTTTCTAACTCTATGAAGAATTGAGTTGGGATTTTGATGGGGATTGCATTGAATCTGTATATTGCTTTTGGCAAGATGGTCATTTTTACTATATTAATCCTGCCAATCCATGAGCATGGAAGATTTTTCCATCTTCTGAGGTCTTCTTCAATTTCTTTCTTCAGAGACTTGAAGTTGTTGTCATACAGATCTTTCACTTGTTTGGTTAGAGTCACACCAAGATACTTTATATGGTTTGTGGCTATCGTGAAGGGTATCATTTCTCTTACTTCTTTCTCAGCCTGCTTATCCTTTGAGTATAGGAAGGCTATTGACTTGCTCGAGTTGATTTTATATCCTGCCGCTTTCCTGAAGTTGTTTATCAGCTGTAGGAGTTCTCTGGTGGAGTTCTTTGGGTCGCTTAAGTATGCTATCATATCATCTGCAAATAGTGATAGTTTGACTTCTTCCTTTCCAATTTGTATCCCTTTGACCTCCTTTTGTTGTCTAATTGCTCTAGCTAGAACTTCAAGTACTATATTGAAAAGATATGGAGAGAGAGGGCAGCCTTGTCTAGTCCCTGATTTTAGTGAGATTGCTTCAAGTTTCTCTCCATTTAGTTTGATGTTGGCTACCGGTTTGCTGTAAATTGCTTTTACTATGTTTAGATATGGACCTCGAATTCCTGATCTTTCCAAGACCTTTAGCATGAAAGGTTGCTGAATGTTGTCAAATGCTTTCTCAGCATCTAATGAAATGACTATGTGTTTTTTTTTTTTTTGAGATTGTTTATGTAGTGGATTGCATTGATGGACTTCCTTATATTGAACCATCCCTGCATCCCTGGGATGAAGCCTACTTGATTGTGGCAAATGATCGTTTTGATGTGTTCTTTGATTCTGTTGGCAAGAATTTTATTGTGTATTTTTGCAACGATATTCATAAGAGAGACTGGCCTGAGATTCTCTTTCTTTGTCGGATCTTTGTGTGATTTTGGTATTAGCATAATTGTGGCTTCATAGAATGAGTTGGGTAGTGTTCCTTCTGTTTCTATTGTGTGGAATAGTTTGAAGAGTATTGGTGTTAAGTCTTCTTTGATGGTCTGATAGTATTCTGCACTAAAACCATCTGGACATGTGCTTTTTTGGTTGGAAGAGTTCCAATGACCACTTCTATTTCTTCAGGGGTTATAGGAAGTTTTAGATGACCTATTTGATCCTTATTTAATTTTGGTATTTGGTATCTGTCTAGGAAATTGTCCATTTCCCCCAGATTTTCTAGTTGTGTTGAATAAAGGCTTTTGTAGTAGGATCTGATGATTTTTTTGAATTTCCTCAGTTTTTGTTGTTATCTCTCCCTTTTCGTTTCTGATTTTGCTAATTTGGATACTCTCTCTGTGCACTCTGGCTAGTCTTTCTAAGGGCTTATCTATCTTGTTGACTTTCTCAAAGAACCAACTCCTAGTTTTGTTGATTCTTTGTATGGTTTTATTTGTTTCTACTTGATTGATTTCAGCCCTGAATTTGATGATTTCCTGCCTTCTACTCTTCTTGAGTGTATTTGCTTCTTTCTGTTCCAGGGCTTTCAGGTGTGCCATTAAGCTGCTTGTGTATGCTGTCTCCCGTTTCTTTTTGGTGGCACTCAGGGCTATGAATTTTCCTCTTAGCACCGCTTTCATTGTGTCCCATAAATTAGGGTAGGTTGTGCCTTCATTTTCATTAAATTTTAAAGTCTTTGATTTCTTTCTTTATTTCCTCCTTGACCAAGTTATCATTGAGTAGCGCATTGTTCAGCCTCCATGTGTATGTGGGCTTTCTGTTGTTTTTGTTGCTATTGAAGACCATCCTTATTCCATAGTGATCTGATAGGAGGCATGGGATTAGTTCGTTCTTCTTATATCTGTTGAGGTCTGATTTGTGACCAATTATATGGTCGATTTTGGAGAAGATACCATGAGGTCCTGAGAAGAAGGTGTATTCTTTTGCTTTAGGATGAAATGTTCTATATATGTCTGTTAGTTCCATTTGGTCCAATGCTTCAATTAGATTCACTGTGTATCTGTTTAGTTTCTGCTTTCCTGAATGATCTATTTCAGAGAGTGGGGTGTTGAAGTCACACTATTATTGTGTGAGGTGCGATGTGTGCTTTGAGCTTTAGTAAAGTTTCTTTTACGAATGAGGGTGCCCTTGCATTTGGAGCATAGATATTCACAATTGAGAGTTCTTCTTGGTGGATTTTTTCCTTTGATCAGTATGTAGTGTCCTTCTGTGTCTTTTTTGATGACTTTAGGTTGAAAGTCAATTTTATCTGATATTAGGATGGCTACTTCGGCTCGTTTCCTGGGACCATTTGCTTGTAAAATTGTTTTCCAGCCTTTTATTCTGAGGTAGTGTTTGTCTTTGACACTGAGGTGCATTTCCTGCATGCAGCAAAATGCTGAGTCCTGTTTACGTATCCAGTCTCTGAGTCTATGTCTTTTATTGGGGAATTGAGACCATTGATATTAAGAGAGATTAAGGAATAGTGATTATTGCCACCTGCTATTTATGTTTGAGTGGTTATCTACTTTTGGGTTTGATGCAAGAAGGTTACTCTTTCGTTTTTTCCAGGGTGTTGTTTCTCTCCTTGTATTGGCGGTTTCCACCTATTATCCTTTGCAGGGCTTGGTTTGTGGAAAGATATTGTGTAAATTTCATTTTATCATGGAATATCTTGATATCTCCATCTATGGTGATTTAGAGTTTTGCTGGGTATAGTAGTCTAGGCTGGCACTTGTGTTCTCTTAGTGTCTGCATGAGATCAGCCCAGGATCTTCATGCTTTCCTAGTCTCTTGTGAGAAGTCTGATGTGATTCAGATAGGTCTTCCTTTATATGTTACTTGGCCTTTTTCTCTTACTGCTTTTAATATTCTTTCTTTGTTTAGTACATTTGGTGTTGTGATTATGTGACGGGAGGTATTTCTGTTCTGGTCCAGTCTGTTTGGAGTTCTGTAGGCTTCTTGTACATTCATTGGCATTTCTCTCTTTAGGTTAGGGAAGTTTTCCTCCATAATTTTGTTGAACATATTTACTGGCCCTTTACGTTTTAAATCTTCACTCTCATCTATTCCTATAATCCTTAGGTTTGGTCTTCTCATTGTGTCCTGTATTTCCTGGATGTTTTGGGTTACACATTTTTTGAATTTTGCATTTTCTTTAACTATTGAGTCAATGCTTTCTATGGTATATCTTCAGCACCTGAGATTCTTTCTTCCATCTCTTGTATTCTATTGTTGATGTTTGCATCTATGACTCCTGATTTCTTCCCAAGGTTTTCTATCTCCAAAGTTGTCTCCCTTTGTGATTTCTTAGTTGTTTCTACTTCCCTTTTTAGATCCTGGATGGATTCACTTGTTTGTTTGTATTTTCCTGTCTTTCTTTAAGATAATTTTGCATTTCCTCTTTCAGGATTTCTACCTGTTGACCCAAGTTCTCCTGTATTTCTCTAAGTGATTTTTGTGTTTCCTCCTCATGGGCTTCCATCTGTTGATCCATAGTCTCCTGCATTTCTTTAAGCAATTTTTGTGTTTCCTTTGTAAGGGCATCTACCCGTTCATTCATTTCTTTAAGCGATTTTTGTGTTCCCTCCTTATGGGCCTCCATCAGTTGACCCGTGTTCTCCTGCATTTCTATAAGTGATTTTTGTGTTTCCTTTGTAAGGGCTTCTAACCGTTGATTCATGTTCTCCTGTAATTCTTATGAGATTTATTTGTGTCCTTCTTGAAATCCTCCAATAGCATCATGAGAAGTGATTTTAAATCTAGATCTTGTCTTTCGGGTGTGATGGGGTATCCAGGACTTGCTGCTGTTGGAGAGTTGGGTTCGGATGGTGCCATATTACTTTGATTTCTGTTAGTACATTCCTATGTTTGCCTTTTGCCATCTGGTTACCTCTGGTGTTAGTTGGTCCTGCTGTCACTGGCTGTTGGTTGGACCTCCTGTGAGCCTGCAAGCCTATTTCTGACCCCCCCTGGATTACCAGGATTCCTCTGGCACTGATTTCTGGGGCCTGCCCTGCTCCTGAGTGACTTTGGAGCCCTGATGTGCCTTGCCCCAAGTGATGTTATATTGGGGAATCCCTGCACATCCAAAGGCTCAGCGTAGTGGATTCCTGGAGCAGAGGTCGCCAAGGGGAGGCTGGTATGCTTCTGCCCTCTGTGGGTGCGCTCTCTCCCAGAGCGGGGGGGGGGGTTGTCCTTGTGCAGGGCTGATGTCCCACAGCAGAGCTGGCGTATAGGTGACCGCAGACCTGCCCAACTCTTGGGAGCAGGGAGCACACAAGCTGGCTGAGACCCAAGCGATATTATGCTTGATTGTCCCTTTGTCTGGAGGTTCGAGTTGCCCTGTTGCTGGAGCAAAGATGGCGGAGTGTACTCTGCATTCTCTAGGCGCAGATCACTCTGCAGGGCAGATGGTCCACAGCAGAGCTGGTGCCCAGACGACCACAGAGCTGCTCCGCTCTTGGGCGCAGATGGAAGCCCAAAAAGCTGTGTCCCAAGCGATGTTATATTGGGGGAACCCTGGGTACCTATATCCTCAGTGCAGTCGATCCCCAGAACAGAGGTTGCCAAAGGAAGGCTGATAGGTTCCTCAGACCCTTTATAATTCCTGGGAGCAACTTGGATTTTCTTTTTCTATGTCTTCAAGACAGATCTCTGTAACTGCAGTTAGTCGGTTACAAATTGATGAGCTACACGTGGTGTTGACTAAGAAGCCTCATTTTGCAAGTTCTCTGTCTAGAGTGGAGAGACAGCTGTTTGCAATAGAGCAGGTAAAAAACAATTCAGAAGTGCATGAAGGTTAATGAGCTTTGTCAGTAGGCAGAGAAGAACTTGAAGATAAACCCATTTCCCAATATCCTCAGGAGACTCTGTGATGCTCTCTGCTCACCTCTGTTCTGAGTCATCTGCCTGTGGACAAGTCAGTAATGGCATACTTTCCACTTTATTCTTTTTTGTTTCTCTTCATTTATGTTTCTGATGGAATGGACTCCTCAAAAACATGTATAGAATATTAGCTTTTGCCACATATTCTAGTTTCTAAAGAACATGAGTAAGGCAGAATGTTAATCATCCACACACTAATGCATAGAACTCTGTAATTAAAGCAAACGAAATCAACAGTTTCAACATAAAAACAAATGGGAGGGGATCTTTAAATTTCTTAAATCTAACAGAAGTCAGGCCACACACGACTTTCAGGTACAATAACAGAATCAGCTAAAACAGACAGCTATAGGCTACTCTCACTAGGATTAAGAGCATAGTAAAATAATATTCTTAGTCAGTTACCCTCTGAAACTTGAAAATCAAGACAACATAGTCAATTATTATCATGATCACCATCACTTTTAGGGCAAGAATATGACAAGTGAGATACAGAGATAATATATTCAGTTGACACTTGCAAAAATAATACCCTGCTGATTCCTGAATTCTAGATATCTATCTAGCATGGATGTGGGACTGTTTTCAGATTTCTTTGACAGCAAAGGGATTTGAGAATCTGCTCTCCTGATGCACATCACTGGGCAAGGGAAGAGGGGCTCTGTACGGTGCATGTGGAAAGTTTGTTTGGCATGTTTCCAACAGTATCTTTACAACTTTCTAGCTCCAGTGGGACCTCTTAAATAGCAGTCTGTATTTTGAATTGAAGTAGAACCTCCAAAGAGATCTACATGTTGAAATCTTTTTGACAGTTTACTATAACTTTATTTGTAATAGTAAAACTGGCACAAGCATAAATATTCATTCAGTACAAATAGATAAACAAATTATAATATATCCGTGCAATGGAATACTATTGAACCATGAATAAGAAAAAATATTGATATAAAAAATATAGACAACATTAAAATTCTTAACACTGTGCAGAAAGAAGTCAAAATGCATAGTATATTCATTATAATTGTGTCTGTATTTAAGATTAGAGTACACAACAAATTTATCTGTGGCAACAAATTCATGTTGAAATCTTTACCACCAATACCAACCCTTCTCTTTCTCAGAATGTCAACCTGTTTGAAAAACAGTCATTTCACAAGTATTAGCTAAATTATATGATATTATTTAAATAACCCTTAATCCAATATGAATAGATATCCTTTAAAAACAAATCATTTTATATTTGCATTTCCTGTTGCTTCAATATTTGAATGCACATATTAGAGAGGCACTGTTCAGATAGCTTTGTTTTCTGCTTCTGTCTGTTAAATGGGTGTTACATCAGCCATTAAAGCATATCTTTGCCAAATTTAATTCCTTGAACCCCTCTGATGCTTGTGTAGATCATGGTTAATCAGCCCAGCACCTCCTTCACATGGTTAAATGAAGGTTATGAGTATATTGGTCCATTAGTGATGACTGCAAAGTTGTGCTAGCAGGGCGAAAAGGGGCAGGAGTAAATGAGTATACACGAATGAGGGATGTTCAAAATTTCTGCAAACTGCAGGAAATTCAGCTTTAGGGGACAGTACCAGAATCTATCTCTACCTCTTTTGCCATAGGATGATCTGTTGCTTCTTGAGAAGACTCCTAAGAGGGACTTTCCTTCACATACAATTGTACCCATGGAGCGGACTGGGATCATCTTTCAGACTGATGCTCCCTACATGATTGCAGCATAAATTTTCATTCCTTGCAAGACCAGTGGAATGGTCAGGGTTGAGTATGCAATTAGGAATAAAAGGTTATCAGGTGTAGAGAAACCATCAGTTTCTAATTAGTTTCTGGATTATTCTGGAGGAATGTGTTTTATGCAAACACTCAGGTGTTTGGATTCTGTCCCTAGAATTCTAGCTGTGCCAATCTCAGATGTATGCATGATGGCTATGATAGATACAGAGTGCCAGATGGGGCTCAGACCTCAGAGGCTTGCCATTGTCAATGAAATAAAAACAATAAAATGTAGATTCAGAGATGCATACCAGGAAACCACAACAGAAAAATGGAAGCAGTAATTAGAATAATGTTTTCCCATGGTAAGAAAGGGGAGATGACCAGAAATCTCCAGAAGCTAAAGCAATCATAGAACAGATTCCTCTTCACAGTTGCCAGAAGAAATCAAACTTACAGAGAACTCCTGATGGCTAATTTATACCACAAGATCTGTTAAACAGCAAGTCTTTGTGGCACCTGCTTTTTTCGTAACACTTGCTATAGCAACCTGAAAAACAAAACCATGTTTAAAAAGCTATCATACAGATAGGAACAAAATAAAGGCATTGTGTTTCTTCTCAAGGAAATTGGAATATGAGAAAACAATAAGATAAATAATCACTTGTAATGACTTAGAAAATAAATATGGGGGTGTATGTAAGTATTTATCTTCAGTGTAGATATGGGGGCTAAAATTAATGTGTTTCACATTGATGTGTAAATGATATTTAATATGTAGGAATAATAGGGAAAAGAGTTTAAAGAGGAGGAGGAAATCTGGATGCTGAAAGTAACTATCAGGTCAGTTACTTAGCTCCATTGAAATCTGATTCTGTCTTTCATAAACAAGAACACTGCTATGTAACTTAAAAGTTATATATGGACTAAATGAATTTGTTTGTTCTATGAAATGCAATAAAACTAGGAGTGGCTGAACTGTGATTGTTGGTACAATCACTGTATTTTTATATTGGATAATAAAAAGATAGGTGGGATGAAAGTGGGGATAGGAACATGGAGCAAAGAGTTTTGGAAGTCAAATGCAAATGTTTGGGGAGTAAAGGGGATTAGGTCTTTAATATGCATATGAGGGCTAGGAACAAGGATAAGCACTGATAAATAGTCACTGTACTTACCATCAATCAAAGTTAGTGCTGACAATACTGCATCACAGTACAACAAATCAAACCTGTAATGAACGTAGACTATGAATAGATCTTGGAAAGTGCATGGAGGGGTTCAAGTGGAGATATTGTTTTTGGCAATGAGATCTGTGTATGTTAGCAAAGGGAAAATGTATACATTTTAGGAGAGACTGAAGACATTAAAGATGATGTACCTGATCTGATTGAACTGACATGAAATATATTGTTCCTACTGTGTCAGAGATCTCCCTTGGAAACCAACACAGAACTCATTTCCTGAGAGAAATTGATCTTCAAAATTACAGTAAAGATGGCTGCATGAAGAAGGCTCTTTTGATGATACCTAGATGCCATATTATCATGGGAAGACAAGAACTGTCAGAGTGATTTAAGAAGACAATAGACACCTTTATACAGAAACTTTACTACAAACCTGGATCACATTCTGGCTTGGCAGTATTTGAAAGTCTAAACAGTGGGTGAGCAATTGTAGTGATAGGGAGTTCCCCTTTGATTTCTGTTACTGTGCTAAACACCATGACCAAATTGCAAATTGAAGAGGAAAAAGTGTATTTGGCTAACACTTCCTTCACTGAAAGAAGCAGCCAAAACTAGGACTGAAGCAGAGACTGTGGAAGGATACTACCTACTGATGTACTCCATCTGGGTTGCTCAGACAGCTTTCTTATACAGCTCAGATTTACCAGCCTAGGGATGACCCCATTCACAATAGCTAGATCCACATGTATCAACTATCGATTAAGAATGTTTCCTGCTGACCTGTTCATGGGCCAATCTGATTTCCAATCAAGGTGTTTTTTCAATGAAAGTCCTTCTTACCAGGTGTGTAAACAACAAATGCCAGTGCCTTTTAAAATCTATTTGCCACTCCCTTGTCTATGGTCCTAGATATGCTGTAGATATTCCATTTAGATCTGAAAATACTGCATTCTCTACATGTTGACTAGTTGTGGGCATCTGTGTTAATCATCTCCTGATAAAATATGCTTATCAGATGAGTGTGGAGAGATGAACTCATCTTTGGGTGGAACAATCAATCATTATAAGTCAGTTTAATACTTTGTCCTTTTAGTAATAGTATTAGGCTCTGTTTTAGGGCCTATGACATATCCAGCCATGGGGTCTTGGCTCCTATTAGGGATACAAGCATGACTTCTGTTTTGTAGAGAGGGCCTTAATGCCTAGTAGAAAGTGGTAGATCACTCTGGTAACATTTGGGCCACTATTGAACCAGTGGGTCTGTCTTGCGAAACTAATTGTTACTTCAGTTCACAGTGAAAATTGGGTAATATAATTAAGAGATGTTTATAAAATATACTTTCCTATTTTGAAAGGGGCATAAAACTCAAGTATAAAACTGTAGTTTATATTCTTCTGTGCCTAAAGTATAGTATATAAATAATTCAGTGTTCCATTGGACATTCATGGCCCTGTGTCACTCTCACAAAATTGGTACTGAAATTTTCATGGAGAAGTGTTAAATTTGTCACATTAACTATTTTACGGGACAACAATTAAAACTATTAACTTCTTTGTGGTCTGACTTAATAATTATATATTCCTCACTAGTAATCTTTGCTCTGTCAACTCCTACTTTCTATGGCCTCCTGGACACTTCCACACCTAGCCATATGCTGAATGTTATATTACCACAATAAAAGTAATGCTGAAATTACAATAGCAATAACTAACATTTGTATTACCTTTATAGCTATTGAGTTTTACTATCACATCTCATTAACTATCTTGTGGACTAGTATTATTGTCATTTGCATTTTCAATTCATAATATGAATGCTCAGAAACTATAGAGTTGCCAGAGGTATATAGCAAGTAAAGCAATTAGGACTATGAATTTTTCTGGCTATAAGTCCTTGATTTTTTTTTCTTCAATTTACTCTGTGGCTGTTCACAATTACACCACAAAATTGGATTCCTTAGGTGCTTTCTTTAGATTGTTCAGGCAGAAAACAGTTTCTTTTATCTGAGCTATAAATTGTTCCCTCACTAAAATGTTATAGGATAAGCACTTGATACTCTGGTAATGCAGCAACCTTTTGGAGTTTGGGGAATATTTTCTTGAATATAGAGATGTAGAAAGATTTTGATACAGTCAAAGCTCCAAAGCACAGAGAAGGCATGATCCCCATTGGGCATGACGAATATTCACTGGCCAATGCCATGGAGTTTTATGTTTCCAGGAAACCAAGCTTGTAACTCTGTTCCTCATGGGCTATTATGATTGGCTAAATGAGTACAGGGTTGAAAAATGTGTAAGATTCATTCACATTCCATTACCTAACTCCATTTGCTAGATATGTAGACATTGAATATTTATTCCATTACTATCCCTTGATTTCTCATTTGTACAATGTATGACCGAATTTTCTTGATTTAGACATTCCCTTCCTCTTGGATTAAGGTAATCTACATTAAGAGAGTTCTTAGAGCACTGGGCAGAATGTACCATTATGGCCATTTGTAATATGGGTCAGTGGACTCACCCTCTTACTGCAGCTGGCTATTTTAAGACACAGCCCTAAAAAAAATGGGAAGTGGTGTTAGAGATAGCATTATATAGGTTTTAAGGTGACTTCATGCACTCCCCAATGTCTACCTTGTGCATCTTCCCATAACCCTTCTCCTTTCAGTGGCAGGTGAAAGACCACCTACAAGAAGCTGTCCTGTTTTATAATCTGTGCATGCATCAACATAAGAGCTTTTATGCAATCTGGTAATTCTCTTTTACTGTAAGAGCATCCCTAGAAATTTCAGGACCTTTAGCAGCCTCACAGGGTGCAGAATATGCTTTTATTTTCTATGTTTGATAAAACAGTTGATCAGAAGTTTTTTTTCCGATGTGTTGAAATCAAATTAATACAGATTGGAACTACCTGAACCAAAAAGTAAATAATTTTTCTTGTGCTTTGTTGGTAGCATTGTGGTGTCATAAAGCAGAAGGAAAAAAATGAGGCTTGTGATAATTTTTATTGTTCTGGGTCTTTTTCATCCACTAGGTGCCTGTGATCTTTAGAAATGCCTAAGAGATGCATGTAGTCCTATCAGAGCACAGGGTGCACATCACACTGAATAATAAAAAGGGGATCCTAGCAACTGCATCAAAGCACATGTATTTCTGATTTCTTTGAAAAAAATGTTTTCACTATAGTTTTCTGTAAGGATGAAAGCTAATAGGTTGGCTCACTCAGTAAAATATTAATGGAAATAATCTGGTACCCTAACTTTTCGAAATACATTCTTTAGCTGATTCTACTAAAATAACAGCTTTTGAAATCACAGAAATGGTACAATGTTGTCTAATGTGGGTCTGCAGATCTTAGGTTAGATTCATTTGGGGAATGAATCCCCATTCATTTGGGGAGGGATTTTGTAGGTTCTCCTGGGCTTGGGAGGAGTCTGGTGATTTGGGTGCCTCCATTTTAGTGGAGACAAACCCCTCTCAGATTCAGTTTCTACATGTGAAAATAGGTTAATTATGAAGCAGTTGTCTTAATGCAATAGGAGAATATGTTCAGGCAGCTTAATAGGAAGACTTTATATGTGCTTAACCAGTAAAATCTAGCTGCCTTGATTTTTTTCAGTTATATTTTTTCAAAATTACTTGAATTCCATACATTAATACAAACAACTATACAGAATGTCTATATAAAAATGACTAAGGCACTAAGAAGTTCTTGACTTAAAAGGTACTGTTTGCAAAAGTGAGATGGAATCTTCTATATCCTGAAGTCTTCAGTACCAGAAAGTATGACAAAAGATTAAGTCAAAAACATAATTGAAAGCCAGCAGTTCAGGATAGCAAGGGAGGCTTTCAGTCACATGATTTTGTCTCGATGGAAAGACAGGGTATAAACCATCACAATAGTTGGCAAAATTTCCAGTAAAGATATATATATGTGTGTGTGTGTATGTGTGTGTGTATGTATATGTTTTGATTTCACTGATAGACCCTATTTAGCTACTCAACTCTCCATTAAAGTAAAAAATCAGTTAAAATTTCCCATATGTGAATGTGAATGAATATATGCCAATTGAATTTATTTACAAAATCAAATCTGGAAGATTTAAGATCCTCCAGAGAAACAGAACAGAATGGTGTGTGTGTGTGTGTGTGTGTGTGTGTGTGTGTGCATGTGCGTGTGCATGTGTGTGTGTGTGTGCGTGTGTGTTTGTGTGTGTAGAGAGAGAGCTATTTATTAAGAACTTAGTTCACAAGATTAGGGAGATTGGCAAATCCAGACTCTTCTGATGGTAGACCAGCAGGCTGAAAAGTCATGGAGGAGCTGGTACCACAGTTTGCTGTTTATTCTGCAGCTTTCTTTTCCTCTTGCTCAGGGGAGATCAGCTTTTGATCTTCTCAGAGCAACAGCAATGTTTGAGGCATTGCCACATTATGGGTGGCAATCTGCTTTGCTCGAATTCTATTGAGTTAAATGTTAATCTCATCTAAAAACACTTTAAATTGACATGGAAAATTATCACAAATCCTCACCCAATTTGATTTGCTAGTGCTTGTCATTCTCTGAACGAGGAAGAAATCTTCCCTGCTTAGTAAAAAAAAGTAGGTTGGTTTGCTTCCTCAAAAACCAATAGAATCCTGATCCTGAGTTGCTGTGAGTTACTTAATGAACATTCCACCACATCTCAAAACTTTAGGAACCAATAAGAGTTGGGTGTACTTAGGAAACCTCTTCATCTCATCATATACAAATTATTCACACAGAAGACAATGGGGGTATGGGATAAAAACATGACACATAATGGACTAGCAACAATTCTGTGAGCAGAGGAAAGTGATGATGAAGAAGAACGATTACTCCATTCAAAGAATAAGCAAAGTCATGCTGATTATAGACACACACTTAATCCCACCTTCTGATTAACTAAGTAATTGGCTTAAATTCACAGGGATAGACTTGTGTTCTGTTTGGAAAGGGCTCTAATAAGGCAAGTTGTTACTTAGGAATACAGCTGTCATGGCCAAGATGGGGAAAGAGTAAAGCAGAGGACCAGCTAGGGGTACATAGTACAAAACTGGGGGAATTTTTTAAACTTTAACTCCAAGACATTCTTCCTTAGATTTTCTATTTCAGAAACAAGTATTCTGTAGCTCAAAGGGTATGGTGGAGCTTAATTCATTTAAATTGCAAAGCACTTCAGAACTCACAGATGAAACGTATTATTGAAGTACAAAGCTCAGGTTCATTATTAATAAAATCGGTCCTTCAGAGCACAGTCTTCTTTGAAATGATTGGCTCCTTGAGAATGCCTGAGGTGAGCAGGAGATGGCCTTCATCTAATGAAAGAATCAGACAAATGGAGTCATGTATGCATGTTAACCCTTTTATGAAACCTTTGTAAGAACCATGTCCAACTCTAACTTGAAGGAAATTCCTTGGTGCAGAGTAGCGCTTTCTGCATGTTGGAGCTGTGTTAAAAACAATGAATTCCTGAAATTCTTAGGCAAATGGTCAGACCTGGAAAATATCATCCTTAGTGAGGTAACCCAATCACAAAAGAACACACATGGTATGCAGTCACTGACAAGTGGAGATTAACCCAGAAGCTCAGAATACCTAAGACACAATTCACATATCAATTGATTCCCAAGAAGAAAGAAGGAGAGGCACCTGGTCCTGGAAAGACTGGATGAAGCAGTATAGGGGAATGCCAGGACAGAGAAGCAGAAGGGATTGACTGGGGAACAGGGGGAGGGAAGAGGGCTTATGGGACTTTCAGGGAGGGCAGAACAGGGAAAGGGGAAATTATTTGGAATATAAATAAAGAATATAGAAAAGTAAAAAAAAAAAAAAGTTTTCCAAGAGTGAAATCAATGGAAAATAATCCACATCTTGAGTTCCTTAGTGAAGCTAATGTGAGTCAATTCTCTACTAATCTGAATCTGGAATATCCCATATTTTCAGAATAATGAGACCCCATATGAGGGAACATTCTTTATATTACCACGGAGATAATTCACCCTAGCTCCCTTTTATTCATGCCTAACAAAATTACTGAAGAAATTAAAGTCTAAAGTACACTAAACGTTTCAAAAATGCTTCCCTGTGGCTGCTTCTTAATAGCCCAACTGTACTGCTGTTCTATTGTCTTTGCTTCTGTGTTTTCTGTCCCATCTACATTATGTACATTGGGAAGGGAGAATAAGAACTGAGTAAAACAGTTGTTTGGGGTTGTTTGTATGCATTTCTTTCGAAAGTGAGAGGATATATGAATATATGTGTTAAATAATCTTCTAAAATAAAAAACAAACAAACAAACAAACATACAGACACGCAAACAACTAGCAGCTCTTCTGTTGCCGTTTCTGAGAGACTTCTTTTCTATTATTCTGAGTGTTTGGTGGACCTTTTATTTCTCTTGATCATGTCTTTTATGCCACATGTCTTAAGTCTCTAGTAAGTCTTTTCTACCCAGTCACATTCTATACTGCTGTCACATTCTATAATTTGGGGGCTTTTGTTGGTTCACTTTATATGGGACTCTGGGTTGAACCAAATGCCTCATGATACTCTACCACTGCCCAACGCCCCAACCCTTGCAATTACAGGAATCCTATCAGAGACTGCTCAGCCTGGCCTCATAGATTTAGTAGAGTGAACTAGGTAGGAAGAGGAAGCATCCTAATTCAAGGTTCCTATCTCACAGTTCAGAATAGCCACTTGATTCTGGCATTGACATTTAGTCCTCAGTTTTTGGCTGGTGTGCTAGAACAAACTTAGCTCCCATGTTACTACTGTTTGACATTAATAATTTTTGTCATGACAAGTGATCTTTGCATCAGATGATATCAGTGCAATATTTACCCACTTTTATTGGGTTCATGTCAACACTTAACCTCAAGGTAAGATAACAAAAAGCTTTCTCTGGAGACATTGACAAATTAACAAAATTAAACCTGGTTGAAAACTAACAAATATCCCAAGAGAATCCTTCCTTTCAATCTCTCAAGTGACTATTCTTTCCCCTTTCTGATAGATGTATATATCTCTGTGTATAAGACTCATAAAGGCAATGCATATGCCATAGTAAACAGGAACATATGCAAAGGACAACCATCACCATTGTCAACCACTTTTACATATTTACCCACACTGAATGATAGAATAACTCTTAGCTATCATTCTAGATGCTTCTATGAGTTCTATAATTCTAGATTATAAATAATGTTTTGGGGTTTTTTGTTTGTTTATTTGCTTGCTTCTGTCTTGAAGTTTCCTATTAATTAACTTACAAAGTCAGTTGTATACTTGATTGCAGCTTTCAAACATTTTTGTGTACCCTAACTACAGTTATTTACTTTCTTGGTTTTTTTGTTTGTTTTGTTTTGAGAAGTGAAATGATGTTTTAACTTCTTAATGTATGTTCTAGATTTTGTTAAATTGATAAAACAATTGTGCATTTCTGCTTTATCTGACATGATTTTGTCTAAAAGTTTTAATAGTAAATAGAAATCTCAGTGTAAAGTCGCACAGATGGTTTTGTGGCTGGCTACTTGGACCCACATCTACAGAAGTGGGAAGTACTTTTTTCCCCCAGACCACTATTACTCATTCACAAACAGAACTTCATTGTATGCACCTAAGTAGACCACAGGTTGAAAGGTGAGTCTGGCAAAAGTGTATTTTCAGCTTAAATTTCATCCAGAAAATTGATAAGACCTTCATTATTGGTCAATGTCTTCCATCTGATGCAATAATCACATCACAGGATCCTTCAAACTATTCTGTGATACAGGTCACAGAAATCCTAGAGATGATAGAAGGTGAAGCCCAGGTAGGTGGGATCATTTAAAATGAAAAGCTTATTTATGGCACATTTAGACTGGAATTCAGGTTCACATCTTTTCAACTGTTCTTTGCAGACTCAATAGAGCATAAAAAAGCTTCCAGAGCAGCAATGAAACAGACAGCTGACTATCGGTTCTCTGATTGATCTAGGCAGCTCCGTCAAGTCTGATGCATCTGCTGCTCTTAAGGTTTACAAGGGGGATCCTGTAGCTTTCTGGGCTTAAAAGATAGAACAATTGATTGTGTGCAAACCCATTGAAGAGATGGTAACAACAGATAGGGCCAAAGGACTGTTTTCCTCTGTTAGGTTCAATGTAGGCTGTGTCTCACCATTTTCTCATAGCTCTTACAAGTAGTTCTTTGAGTGGAAAGAAGCCAGAATCCCCATCTGAAAAAATACAATCTTTTACATGTTAAAAACAATATGTTTTCATTAGAGATAAAATGTAATTAAGTGCCAAAGAAGAAGAGAGTTTCAAACTTCCCACATGATGGTAAGCAATAGTGAACTCATATTCTGGGAAGCAAAGCCATGCATTTGGCTTTTTAGTTTGAAGTTTAATTTGTTGACATGATATTTTTAGGTCAAGTCAAAAAAATCTATCATTTTATCTGGTAATTTAACTATATGGGTGACCCCAGAGTATTCACAGATGTTTTAAAATTAAATATCTTACCTATATCAGTTTCCTTTTGCCGCACAATAAAGCATTCAGAACTTAGAATTTAAAACAATAGCCAACCTGTTTATCAGTAATTTATCTTGGGCTGAAATGGCCAGCTCTGATCTAGATGTCCTTGGCCATTCTCACTCCTGCTTTTAAAATCATCTGGCGAATGGCCAGGGTTGCTCAGCCTGGTCTACAAGGCAAATAATGTCCTCCCTATGACCCAAGATATTTGTATGCTGTTCTATAAAACCTACGACTATATATCAAAAGGGGCTTTGTGCATATGATCGATTTAAAGGCTCAGAGTTGGAGAGGTTATCCTCTGTTGTTCATGGCAGTCTAATAAATACAACTGGCCATGGAAGAGAAAGGAAGGAGGAGATATTTATGTAGAAGCAATACATGACAATAGAGGAATATGGAAAGATGAATTGTGGAGATGCTGCAGTGATGGCTAAAAGCTAAAGCATATACATACAAGGGAAATGATTTTACCATTTCTGTGTTTAGAATAACTAGACATAGTATTAGACTTAGATTCAAGTAGACTTACTGAATATTTCCTTTATTCTTTCTTATTAATTATGTTATTTATTTACATTTCACATATTGTCTGCCTTTCTGGTCCCCCTTCTTGAGCCCCCTACCCCATCCTCCCTCCCTTTGCCTCTAAGAGGGTGCTCACCCACCCACCCACTCCCACCTTACCCCTATAGCATCCTCCTTCTCTGGGGCATCAAACCTCCACAGGACCAAGTGCATCCCCTTCAACTGAGGCCAGACAAGGCAGTCCTCTGCTACATATATAGTAGGGGCCACAAATCAGCCCACTTTGGTTGATGCTTAGTCCCAGAGAACTCTGAGGGTTCCAGTTAGTTGATAATGTTTTTCTCCATATTGGCTTGCAGTCCTATTTACCTCCTTCAGTACTTCCTCTAACTCTTCAATATAGGTTCCCAAGATCAGTCTCATGGCTGGTTGTTAGCATCTGCATCTGTCTTAGGCAGGTGCTTGTAGAGACTCTCAAAGGACAGCCATACCAGGCTCCTGTCTGTAAGCACATCTTGGCATCAGCCATAATGTTGGGGTTTGGTGTCTGTGCATGGGATAGATCCCAAGTTGGGACTATCTTTGAAGGACTTTTCCTTCAGTCTCTGCTCCAATTTTCTGTCCCTGCATTTCCTTTAGACAGGACCAAATCTGTATCACTACAAAATTGTAAGTGAATTTTTTTTTACTATTTTCATTTTCTAAAATAATATTATTTTTCCTAACAGCAAAGGAAACAAATATATCTTGGGTGGGAATGACTGAGGACTGTCACCAAATATCAGTCTTGCATGGCTACAGAAGGCTACTAGCTTGATCTTATTTACAAAGAATTAGACAGATTCTCCAGGCAACAGGGGATGTGGGAAGTGAATGAGTGAATTCCTCATTTTTTTATACCAAAGGCCAAAGAAAATCACAGTGGCAGCCCAGAGTCAAGAAGCAGAGAAATGGGAGGTATCAAAATGTTATTGCAAGATAGAAAGGGCTTGGGCTTCACAGTCACTTTCCTAATCACTCAGGGTTGTCAACTTGTTCTACACCAGCCTTCCCACCACTTCTGTCTAAAAGTAAAACTGATTTATGAAACAAAGGAATTATATTACTATGTCCCATTCTTCCCCTTGCTCCCCTCTACAACCCTTTATAAGTAGATGGATTTGTTTGAGCTTTCAAATTATTCTTAAATCCATCCTTTTCTTGAGTCCATATCAAAGCTTCATACTTAGCGAGAAACTTTGTCTTGTTTGTATTCTTCCAAATACCTTCATACCCTACCTGTTTCTCTGCACAACTATTCCACTGCTCTAGCACAGCAGTGACATGTCTCTATTGTTAACAGAATAATATAATTCATATTTCTCTTGACAGTTCAGTGAGACTTCATGACTGAAAGAAGGCCTCATTCTTTGTGATTTTCTCCCTGCCTACCCCCCCACCCCGGCTTCCATTCTTTCTTACCTGTCTTGCCTCCCTTTCATTTCTGGGTTTTCCTGTACCTTTGGTGTACTTTCTACCCTCCTGTCCTACTGAACTTTTAATTGAACTATGATATTGCTAAAGTTTAGAAAGAGGTCATAGTATTTTATTTTTATACTCCTTTCCACATTATGGCTTTGTTCTTATGGTGTTTATTAAGTACCCAGGTTTAGGTTATAAAAATTAAATGTAAAGTTGCTGTAAGGAATGCTTTCACATCTGTATATGGGAGAGTTGGTAGGAATGCATCACTAAAGTGCTGCACTCATTAGTTTTGTATAGCCCATTGAAATAATCATTATTAATAAGGAGTACCACACTGAATTTGCCACATGATATTTTAAACTGGTAATATAGTTTAATGTAATATCAATACTCTATTCATAAACATTTATGTGTATCAATATTTATTTCCAAGAAATAATGCCTCCATTTATAATATCTTAGATTTTCTTGTCCATGATTCCCTAGGTAAGAAACTCTATCTCCTCACGGCTTCTCTGTTCCCTTCAGCGAATGAGTTTTCCCAAACATTAATTCATTGTGCTTCATCCTCCATGTTCAAGCACCATCACGTTCCCACTTGTTCCTGTGCCCTTCAAATTTTCAGCAGGAGGAACGTGGACCATCCCCAAGGAACAGTTATAGCTCCTGACAAACTCCTTAGTCAAGTACTGCTTAAGCCTTGCAGGTGCTGATATCTCGGAGAAGATAGCCACGTCTACTTGTGGATAAATAAACAGAGCCATTTGTTCTATAATAGCTAAATTATTCACACCAGACAGATAAACTCCTCTCAGACAGGAGAGCATTGCTGGAGCTCAACTGTGTTTGATAAATGTACCCAGTCATGTCCATCGCGAGTGAGAAATAACTGCAGATGCCGTCACTGCAAATTCCTTCATTATCTGGAATCTTTCTCCATTCAAAATCATTCTCCAAACCTTACAGATTTTTATGAAGTCTTCATATATTAAACATATCTCCACTCAATGTTCACAATGCTTAGTTCATTTTTCTCTGAGTCTTTCAAGTGTGGGTGCAGAGGCTTATTTTATCTATGTCGTGAATTTACAAGGTGCAAGATTCATCCACAAATATTCATGCATAATCAAAATAATGATAATATGTATTACAGATGGAAGATACAGAATGGAAGATACATGCCTACACAAAAGCAGTATTTTATTTATTAAAGTCAGATGTCTTATAAGGACGGGGAATTGGTTTCATGGTGCATCAGTTTAATGGAATATTACATAGACATTAAAATGATAGAAGTTTGTAATATAAAGATACAGAAATAGTACACACTGTGAGATAAATATTGCACACTGTGATTTGATCATCTCTATTGGGCATATTATTTGTTATTTAGAAAGCTTGGAGTACTCACAAAATAATATAAATAGAAGTTTTCACAGAATATTATTTAAGTATTATGTATTAAAGTTGTTTTGAAAAGCAATGCATTTAAATAATATTCACTAGAGAAAATCATGTAAATTGTACAGCCATGTATATTCTTGAAGTTTATGATTCTTGAAATAAAAGAGACACTGGAAAGTAGTTCTCGTCACCTTTAAAATGAAGACATTGATTAAATGACTTTCATAGGTTTTCATCATTCGTGACAATGTTTTCAGTAAGGGGAAGGTTTCCTACTTCCAGTTTCTGAAGATCAGAGGAAATTATAGGGATGTCTATGGGTCTGTATTGGTTTAAACCACCAACCATCAGTCAATGATCTTCGTACACTTCAGCACTGTGATTTTTTCACATGCAAACTAACGGCAATCAAATTTCACTTTGTGAAGTTTTAGAAGATTGCATTAAAAGGCAGACAAAGGCTTTGCCCGGTCCTTGGCACACATTCCGTTCTCTCATAATTACATACACATATCCAAAGGCCAGGAGAGATTTGCCAGTTGCTTCTCCAAAAGAAAAGCCAGTGAAAGAATATCCAGAGGAATAATGCTCTGCAACATTTCATCCATTCTAGATGAAATTTTAATCATTAGGGAGTTCTTTTTATTTCTCTAAAGAAGTTTTCAAATATTCAGACTTAATCTAGCAGTGGAAGCATTTTTGTATGGTGCCCATAGTAGGTGACCTTTCTGCAGATGGGGCTTTGTGATAGAGTTGCAGGCATTCTGGGAACTCATTGAATATCTTGTGAATTGATTCTTTTTGATAAAAGGCACTGGAATTTGGGACTAAAAGTCTTTAGACAAGATGAACTGTCAATCATTGTGCATTCAATATTTAAATGTTTGAATGGATCATTTGTGGATTATATCATCTTATTCTTCACCCTTCTTTGGTAAAGCACATTGAAATGCTGGGTTCATAATAGGAATGTTTGTTAGCTCCCATGCTGACTTTGAGGATTATAAGAGCTTTAACCTGGGATGTAGTGAAGATAGAAGCAGATATTAAAATAAAAACTTAAAACATGATCAATTTTCTTCTTAAAGAAATGTCTTTGCACACATCTTAGCCTCATTGTAAATATGCTTAGAAAAACCCTGTGATTCATGAAAGGTGATATTTAGGGGCATTTTTACCCATGTAAGGAAAAGATGCCACCCAACTCTTCTGAAAAGAGATGAAGGTTCATTTCCAGGGAAATTCATATTTCTTCATGATCCAGTAAGAGGCTAAACAAGCATTCTAAGGACAAATCTCTGCCCCTGAAGAAGTTATACCCTGTGTGTCAGAATCATTTTCAAGGACTAGGCAAATTATAAATGAATAAATCCATTCAATTGTCTTAGCCTACAGAATACTGAAGGCTTTATTGGGGGAGATATGAATTGGTCCAAACAGTGTACTCTTAGTGAGAGCATCCCAACATTTATAAAACGGGTAACTTAGATGAAGAAACCTGTTTTCTATATTTTCTAGTCTACACTCTAAGTTTTTGGCTTCCAAACTTCCTTTGTGAAATATATATCTTAACAAGTTATTTTCCATAAGTGGCATGGAGCCTTTGAGAAGACTGAAAAGGAAAGATAACTCTTGTTTACTTACACAGTTTGTAGTCCTAGATAACCAAACATAAATAGCTGATGACATATGAAGAAGATGAAAATACCTAGACTTACATGTAGAAATGTTGTAGGAGAACATATAAACGCTGTTTTCTATGTCAGAATGAGGTAGAGGAAAGCTTAAAAATGCATTATATCGTTTTTTCTGAATATTTCTTAAGTTTGCCTGTTGAAACTCTTTAAATTTTAAGAAAATGACATTAGAAATGTGTCTAATATACATCCTGGTGACTTATTTTCTATTCTCATCTTCTGCAATGTCGTATAGATTGGAAGCAGCTTTCATGGACAAAACTAATGAAATGGGAGGCATCTGTTAATGGCACAGTGCCTCTTAGGATAGGTACTCTTACATTTCAGCTTCTCTCCTGGGCTGTTGTAGAATTCATATTTGGCTCTTCAGTGTGGTATTTGTTTTACCATACATGTAATGGGCAGGTGACAACCTGTACGTCTGTAGTTTTGTTCGGCGTGTGTGTGTGTGTGTGTGTGTGTGTGTGTGTGTGTGTGTGTGTGTGTGTGTGTTGTGGTTGTTCTGGGTGTTGTTGCTGTTGTTGTTGCTGTTGTTTAGTTCACTTTTGTTGTTGTAATTTTTAACTGGATTCTTTTATCTTGTTTGTATAATATTGTGAATCAAACTCAGGGCCTCTCACATGCTAGTCAAATACCCTAGCACTGATACAGAGTCAGACAAGGTGCACATTCTTGGACTCTGCTATGCTGAAAACAATGAACTGGGTAGCATTAATAGCATCCTTTGACAAGGAAAGTAGGACAGTGTGTGTTGTTAGAAAGAATATTTGATTTTTAACAAACTGTGGAAATGAGCTTGATTTGTGATACTTTGCTGTAGACAGATGGACCTCATCTCTTTTACTTTATTGGAAACTACTTCTCTCTAGGAAGTCATTTCTTTCCTCTGAAAATCCCCAGATCTTGGCTTTCATTATTCAAGCCTAAGTAAACCTCCAAAGATGAGCCTAATGTAAAACACAGAGCAAATAATTCCTTATCAAAAGTGGCAAAATCCTATTTGCTAATGCTTCACTTTGGAAAGAAATTTAAATAATATAATGTACACATTTGCAACCATGTCACTAACCCCTTTTTCACTCTTTTTAAAGGCAGGAAACAAATGATTGAACATTCGTAGTTGCAATAGAATGATGCCTTTCCTCCAGACATCTCACTGTGTCTTAGTTTATGTCAACACTTTATAACACAAGGTACTCAGAAGATCTGAAGCTGATGAAAATTCGTATCGGTTTCTCATTCTCTAGTTCTTATTAAACATTCTGTAAATACCAGGAGGGAAGAGTGAATAGTGGGATTTGAAAGAATATTGGAAAAGAAAGTTTTAAGTTCCACTCCAACAAAACAGGACATACTTATAGGTCAGCTGATAAGCCATGAGCAGTTAGGATACAGGGCAATTTAAACCACAGACTTTTACATAGATACGTTGTTATTACAAAGCCTCATTTTACTCACTTGGATACAAGCTTTCATTTGGTTCAATATTTGTGATTTCATATGGTACCAGATAAAGCCTAATGGATATTCATAGAATGGACTGGAAGTTGTGTGTCTAAATGCAGAGCATGCACAGATGCCAGGCGATTGCTTTGGAGGTTACAGCTACTGCTGTTCCTGCAGCTACTATTCTACTCACTTTCAAGGGCTTCCATATATTGCTGCAACTACTTCAACAACCGTTGCAGATGTTTGTGTTCCCGGGATTGTCACCATTACTACTAACAGCCTAGCTCATCACCATTATTATCATGATTTTGTGCATGGGGTGACAGAGAATGACATTCCCCAATATGAGAAAAATGTTTAGTTTAATTCCTTTGACAAGTTTGATGTCTGACATGTCTCATTCTGATCCTAGTAAAATCAACTTTTTTGTCAGTGTAGACCAAGAAAAAAATCCAAGGCAAGAACTCTCTGGTAGATTTCTCCTACAGGAGAACTTGTTTAATATCAGTAGCAGTAACGGAAGACATGTTGGTATGATCAAATACCTAGCAAGAATCAGTCTGAGGGAGGAAGGGGTTATTTACACTCTCAGTTCAACATGGCGGTGCTGGCATGGTGGCAGGAGTGTGGTCTATGTCACTGCATTGTGTTCACATTTGAGCAAAGATAGATGGGAGCTACTGCATAGAACCCTTCCCATTTTACCCCTTTCCTTTAGCCTAGGATTCTAGTTAATGGAGTGGGGTAGCTCACATTCACAATGTACCTTCCCCCAATTAAATTCTCTGGAAATTCTATCAAAAGACATTTTTTTTTCTCTTGATAATTTCAAATGCAGTCCAGATGTTGAAGATTAACAAAGTGTAATTAAAACAAGAGATGGAAGGCAAAAATGAATATTACAACTTTTACAGGAAAAACTATATAATTGAGAATATAAATGGGAGAAGGGATAGAAAGAAGCTTGATATTTTCTTTTATAAATTTTAGAATTTGTTGAAATAAGGAAAGAGAGAAAAGGAGATATGTTGTTTGTAAAGTGAGCACATTCAAGTGTCAATGGATATAGGGCAAGACAAGCTAAAGAAAAGAAGGATGACTCAAGATATAAGCCATGAGCAATAGGGAAGGAAAGTGTATTAACTCAAAGCAACCCTTTACCAAAAGAAAGAAAATTGAATGAAAATATTAAGGAGTGAACTGAAGTAATGAGTGTCATGTAGGTGGTATTCTCCATTCTTCTTAGAGAGTTTCACCCATGTGGGACAAAATTTAAAAATTTGTCTGAGAGAAAGCCGTCACAACAGAGTCTTAAGTGTATTCCATATATGGCCAAACTGCCTAATTTGTGTGTGCTCATGACTGATGTCCAAGGTTCCCACACACATGAGATTCTATAATAGCACTGGAACTGCAGAATTCAGAACTCACTTTGCAAATACATTCTAATTAAAACATTCGACTTTTTTATTGATCAGAAAGTAGAAAAGAGTTCCTTGAATGTGCTTAATATTGATTTACGATGTTTTTTTTTCAAGTGAATGTTCATGAAACCAAGACAAAATTAAGAGGTGAGAACACATTTTAAAGGTCAAAAATGTATACCATGGTTGTATTGAATTTGTTTGTCTTATGGACTTGATAAAGTTTATGATTGGGTGTATTACATAGAATCACTTTCTCAAGCTCTATACAATTTTAAGTATAAAAATATGACCTCGTATTGTATTGAATACATCAAGCCTTCAAATTGATCATGAGGTCCCACTTGTTTGGCCAAACACGGTGGAGGGCAAAGATGTTAGGAGTGGGGCATAAAGTATGTCTTTGTCTATACAAAGCAACAAATTACATGATAACTGTCCCTTCAATATTAGATGTCAGCCTTTTTCCCTAGTCTTCTTCTCTGCTTTTATTCTTAGGTATCTGAGATGATGTTCTTAAGAGTAATGACTATTTATAATCTGAGTAGAAAATGGGCAGAGAAGTATCCTATAAGTCAATTAGTCAAACACAAAATCTAACAACTCTGAAACCAAAGTATACAAATCAATATGTCTTTAAGCCTAGGTTCAGCATCTTAATGTGCAACAACAAACACATGTTGAAAGGCTGCTTGTAGCAGTAATCATTTGTTTTCTATGTGGACATGAATAGCTTTTAATTCTTTTATTTATTTATTTCAGTTTATTTTAATTTTATTTTATTTGATATTGTTTGTATTATTTTGTTTTATTTTCAGTCTTCAAAATTACCCATATGCAGTATTTGAAAATTTAACTAATACTTTAAGTGTAATGATAAAAAATAATTCCCTCACTTTTTGCAAACTCCTTCAGTTTACTCCTCACTGGTAACCATTTTCAACTAGCTTATATAAATTTGTAATGTTCTCCATAGAATTAAATGTTGTGCTTACACTACTACAAATTTTCTCTAATACTTAAGGATTCATTACTAAAACCATACATATTTCATCTTTCAATATAGACATAATACAACTCACAATTAGTCAATACTCTATGCATTAATGCAGTAGTCAATGTTTATATTTACTGCTGAGTCATATAGTTTATATTCTACTTCCCACCTGTAGCTATTAGAGAGGTCTTTCCTTGAACTCTGAGGTGTGACTTATCTTGCTTCTGGTTCTCCTCATGACCAGAATCAATTTCATTTTCTAACCACATGCTAATTTACAATAACACTATTCACTTCCTCACTTCAAAAGGGGACTATTTTTAATCAGGCTTTTGTTAACATTTATTGTCATTATTTTTATATTTAAGTATTTTTCATAATTAAAAATATGTGGCAGAGTTGTTAATGAGATTATTTCAGCATAATTAAAAATTATGAAATATATATAAATTCACATAATTATATATAATGATTATTAAGCTATTTAAAAGGAACAATTATTCCCAAATTTTAAAATTCAAAGAAAACGATAATATATAATGTAATTTTAAAAGTATGCATCATAATCATACTTAATAACTCGTGTGTGTGTGTGTGTGTGTGTGTGTGTACTTTAAATAATAGATTTATTCCAAATTTCATATGGGATGTTAATGCTCCCTCTAAGAGTCATAAAAATAGCTAACAAAACCCCAAAGCCAGGCATGGGAAGCCTCCTTTCAAGTTGTTAGTCAATGGAGTTCAAGAGACTTCCCATAGAATATAGGCGATTGTCATTGTCCTTGTTTGCTTCAGAGATCTTGAAGTGAAGCGCTTGAAGGAGATACCATCTGAGACAGGACTTGGAGGAATTCACCAGGAACTAACCTGAAAGCTTCTCCCCTGATAACTACCTCTCATAGTGGAAGAAGAAGAAGCTATGGAAGCCGTCAAGTGAGAAAAGCAATCAGTAGTCTTACACAGCTGCAAAGCCTGTGAAACACAATAATGTTCAGCCTGACAAGACACCAATTTTATCTCAGAGGGAATCAACTTCTATCTGATCGGATGTGAACCCTATTCAATAAGAGAGAATTCATGGCCTGTACTGTAAACCTAGCCTACTACCTCTGCTTTTTACAGTGGTCATATACCTTAGTGGAGAATGTACTTCTGCTGTTGACTTAAACCAACTCAATGTCTAACTGGATCAAGTTATTCATCCTGATAGTGATAGATGGTTGCAGTTCTCACTCCTTGCCAAAGAACTTTATTTTTGTAGCAATGGAGATTATTACAAGTATCTACAGCTGTTCAAAATAAGTAACTGGGGGTTCTCTACTGTACTAGGTACATCTACAATGTAACATGTACTTAGGAGCAAAACTGAATAGACTTAGTAGATTGTTTATATACATATATACATACATGCATGCATACTTACATACATACATATGTACATACATACATACATGCATGCATACATGCAGAGAGAGACATAGAGACATAGAGACAGACAGAGACAGAGATAGAGTCAGAGACAGAGAAACAGAGAGACAGAGAGAAGCAAACAAGCAAATATACATGCACACACCATTATAATTAAAGAAGATAAGATCATAAGTTTGAAAGAAAGTGGAAGTGGGCACAGGAGAAGTTAGAAGGTGGAAAGGAAAGGTTAGAAATTAAATAAATTCAGTACTCAAGTATGAAATTAACAAAAATAATCTGAAAACAAGGAACCACAGTAACTGCTTCTGTTTTCTCGGCATTAGTTATTTGGCAGGTCCTGTATTCACTACTTTGTATTATACTTATTTTTTACAACTTTGTAAGGTCACCTTTTATTTTATAGATGAATTAGCTACATTTTTGAAAAAAATATCTTCTATAAAGCTGATAAGTGCAACAACTCGTTAGAATACAAGCCTTCTATACTCTCCATGATATAATGTTATATGTAACGGATAATATGGAGCAGTGAAAGCAAGATTTTCTCTTCTATGTTGCTGAATGAAGCATAAGTTGATGCAACTTCTATGAGAGGAATTTGTCAATATATAAAAATTAGTACTTTTAGCAGCTAAAAGAGTCATATGCAGATATTTATACACAACCTATGGACAGAGCTGCTGGAAGAAGCTGAGGAGGGTGACCCTGTAGGAGGAACAGCAGGTCAATTAACCAGGACCACTGAGAACTCTCAGACACTGGACTACCAATCAGGCAGCATCCACCAGCTGATATGAGGCAACCAACACATATGCAGCAGAGGACTTTTGAGTCTGTACTCAGTTAGAAAAGATGCACCTAATCTACAAGAATGGGGAGGTCTGTTGGAATGAGGAATGGAGGATGGGAGATGGAAGAGGTGGTATGTGATGTGGAACAGTCAGAAGGTGGACCAGGATGGAGATAAAATCTGGATTGAAAAGAAAAGATTAAATAAAATTAAAAAAGAAAAGAAAGAACCTTAGCCAAGTAAATGCACTTCACCTTTAAAATATTTTTGGAATGAGAGTAATGTTTTTGATAATTAATTTATGCTGAATTATTCCATGGAAGAAATAGTCTGGTTTCATATTAAAATAGTGTATGTTCGTGTCTGAGATTGGTGAACCATGAAAATTTAAAATTAATTTCTTTAGCTATGCATTTTATATAGGATTTTATTACTTATTTGAAAATTTCATAAGATGTGTTTTGATCATATTTATCTCCCACTCACTTCTCCATCTAACTCCTCCCAGATCCATCCCAAACACCATGCTTCCGAATTCTTGTCCCTCCTCTTTTCTAAAATCTAGCAAGTCATATTTATACTTACTATGTTCTCATGAGTATAAGGCAGTAACTGGAAGCATAGGCCATAATCTAAAAAAAAAAAACTGACTTTCCCTGGGGGATGGGAATATGTATAATATATATTGTATATCAAAACCTTCATGATTATTATAGGTTATTCTGATCTTTCATCTATTTTGATACTATTTATGAGAATTTATTGGGGAGCAAAAATCTCTCTCTATTGATCTTACTCATTTTCAGATCACCTTGATCAAACCTAAATTCAATCCTGGAAATTAATGTGTTATAACTCTCTTGATGTCATTATTCATATACAAATTATTCTGCTTCTACATAATTAAGGAGAGGCTTATACTGTGGAAGGTAAGTTTGAAATGTCTTAACTAAAAAGTAATGAAGATATGAAATGATGAGTATCTTCATTAGTTTTCTCGAATAATTTTCCTTATATAATTGTTATCCATAAACCACATACAGACCTATCAAAACTTCTATTTTATAGTGTTAATTTGGAACTTTAAATTTATTTCCCCTTTATAGTTTATTAAAGTTAGAAATATCAATAGAATTTATATTTTCTCAGACTTTTTAGACTTTAGATTGTACCTTCTTGAGAAATGAAATATTTAATCTTCAATGTAACAAACATCTATCGGAATCTGTTCAAGTTAAGGAGGCCTCGGAATTAAAATTCAGGGTTCCCTTCAGTAATGTCTCAATATTAGCTATGCAGGGAATGATGTTACCTTACTGAGACAAATGGTTCAGATGACCCATTATCTACCCAGACCCTTTTTACTTTTTCTTTGGTAAGGAACACAATACTGTGCCCTCTTGTTGATGCATATGTTTTACAGAAAGATTAACTTTGAATTTATAAGAATTTGGTGGCTTACCAAATTATCAAATTCCCATAATGGAAGTGTTGCTATTATAAACGACAACAAAACAAAAAGAAATATGGAAAGTAGACATGTTCCTTTATGTATCTTTTAGCAAGGATGTAGTTTCTTCTTGGCACCCACAACCAAGTGCAGATGTTGGTAACAGTGTTAGAATTTGACACTCTTGTATCATGAGTTTCATGTCAATAGATCAAATAGAGCGGTCCAAGTACACTGAGCTAGTGCTCTGAAAGTGGGCTACATTCCAGTCCTGATTATATGGTATTTAAAAGTTTTCTATCATACATTATAAGAAACATAATTTCTGTTCAATGTCTTATAATGTGTTTCTTCATATGCTCTTTCTCTCTCTCTCTCTCTCTCTCTCTCTCTCTCTCTCTCTCTCTCTCTCTCTCTCTCTCTCTCTCTGTGTGTGTGTGTGTGTGTGTGTGTGTGCAAGCATATATCTGTGAGTTTGATTGTCTGCATGTGTGTGCAGGTACTAGCCCATGTGAGTGAAGTTCATGCTATCTTTATTGTGGTTGATGGAAGAAACCTCACAATGTAGGCTATTCATTCACTTCTAGTCAATATCCAGCCTATACCTGTGAACTCTACACTAAAGATAAAAGAAAATCTTCAAGATATACAAATATATTTTAATATTTGTATTGAAGAAATAAAATCATTACATTAAGATATTTAATTTATTATAGACAAACTTTTGGAAAGCCATCTCTTCATTCAGTTGATAGTACAATATTTTTTTAATTCAAGGGACAGATACTGTACCATTTTCTTTACTTATTTCAGTATGCATCTTCTGGTGCCATCTGACTCTCTCTCTGGAGAGTAGTCTTTCTTGAAGGTAAGTATAGCTTAGTCATCTCCTCAGATTCTAATGAATAATTGGTTATGGGAAGAGGAGTAAGTGGAAGATTGATAGACTCAACAGAACTCTTTAAAGAAAGGGTTGAAGCAATTTTCAGTGGAAAGGGGGAGGATAATTACAAAGAAATAATTTCTGAGAAAGATCAATAATGAGAAAATTACCCTTTGAACTCATTGCCATAGAAAATCTATTTTATAACACTTTATTTCCACAAGACTAATTTTTAAACAGGCTTCTATTGTCTAACAGAATGTTTTCACTCAAGTAAATAAATACTTAAAAAATCTTTCCAAGAGAAATGTTAAATAATTTTGGTAGGATATTTATGAAATATTAAAATTATATCTATCAACTATACTTACATGTAACTAACAGTTAAATGTATACAACACTATATGTATATAGATGAAGGACTTAAAGTAGAAGAATTATAGAGTATACTAGAAAGTTACTGTATATTACTCTAATGTAATATTTAGTATTATAAATTCTAGCACTATTTTAGTCAGTAATCGATATTTTTAAACCAATTCAGGATTATAAAATTTATTAAAATAATCTATAAAAATACCTCTTTTTACCAGACATATAGTGCATGCCTTTAATCCCAGCACCTGGGAGGCAGAGGTAGGCAGATTTCTGAGTTCGAGGCCAGTCTGGTCTATAGAGTGAGTTCCAGAACACCCAGGGCTACACAGAGAAACCCTGTCAAAAAAAAAAAAACAGCAAAAACAAACAAACAAACAAAAAACCAAATAAATGAGTTCAGTCATTAATTTGTTGTTTCCTAATATTTTGTTGTTGTTGTTCTTGCTTTGGTTTTGTTTGTTTGTTTGCTGAGGCCTGGATTTTACTACGTAGCTCAGGTTGCCTGAAATTTACCACAGTCCTCCTTTCTCACTTTCCTAAGTTCTGGAATTATAGGTGTGAGACTTCACATTCATATAATAGTCACTAGTGTCAGTTGCACATTTTGAAAACAACAGAAAAATACAGGAAGTATGGATTATCAGTTGCAATCGTGACACAGAACATTTCCATTAACTTAATGTTTGCCTTATGACCCTGTGGAATCAATACACTTTCTCATCCACTGTTCGCAGAAACGACTAAAATATAGAGTTTTCTAAAATTTCATATGAATGTAAACACACTGTAGGTTTGGCATTATTTGTTTGTTTGTTTACTTGTTTGGCTATTTAGTTTTATATTGTACAACGCTTTATGGGTTCATAAACTGCTCGAGATCAGACCATTGTTTGGGATACAAAGTGCTTATCAATTCACTGGAGATTATGGATAGTTTGGGTTTAATCCATTCTAAACAAAACATTTGTGAAGTGTGGAAGTTTGAGATGTGGGCTGTGGATATAACATGGTGGCAAAACCTTTTGGCTCAGTCTTCGGGATCACAGATAATTCACAACTAATTGAAAGTCATATTTTCATTTTACATGGTGCTAAGCTCTGGAGTGAAATTGATGAGTCATATGGTAAGCTTATCTATATCATTATAAGCAGCCGTTGCACCTTTCCAATGTGCTAATCCAGTTTACATTTCCATCCAAAATCACTGTATTCAGCTTTTCCACATCTTCTTCATCAACATCCTATAGAGTCATGGAGCTGTGACCTATTTTGATTATGAATCACAGAAAGAATTTCAATTTTAATATACTTATCTATGATGCACATTCATAAGTAAAACATAGTCTGGTAAATCATATTTGGATTATTTATATAAGGCAGACAGAATTTGCCATTAATTTCCTTAAAGTCTTCTAAGAATCAAAATGTATATATTAATTATAGAACCACATTCACAACTTACAATGGTTTGATTAATTGTTTAAGTGAAATATTTTGTAGGTTTTCACATACATGTGCATAATTATTCAGGAACCTAATTCCAAATGGTTGGCCCATTATTGTGAGAACATTATAACTTTACCAAGAACCAGTCAGGTAGGATTAGAAAAGAGAGCAGAGTCAAGTATAATTTGACATTTTTAAAATGTAAAGCTTTCTTCAATTTCTTTTTCATTTTAGTGGATAGTTATGCAAGTTAAGCCTTTAATATTTTGGTAGCAATGTATTGATAAGTACATATTTGATCACCTATAAATACATTCCTTTCTCTTAAATATGACTATATACACATACTTATGTATATTTCTGTAGTCTTCTTTGCTTATTAATGTAGAATTTCTTGAAATTCTTATGTACTAGAAGATATACCTGTTTAATTTTTTATGAAAATTAATTTTCTGTTTTGATATTTTTACATATTATTTTCCCTTCCTTTCCACATTCCAAATTCTCCCACTCATTGGTTCTTGCTCCCTGCTCTCTTTCAAATGCATGGCTTCTTTTTCTTTAATTGTTGTTACCTATACATGTACACACACATACACACACACACACACACACACACACACACACACACACACACACATTCCAAAACATATAAATGCAACCTGCACCATATTGTTATGTGTATACATTTCCAGGGCTTATCATGTAGTTGGCATGCTCTTTCCCAGGGTAAAGACTGTTTCTCCCACTTAGTACTCCTTAGCTGCCAGTAGTTGTTTCTCTAGGGTTGATTCCAAGTAAGCTTCACCTTCCAGGTCATTGGTGTCCTCTTGTTCAGATCATGTTAGGGCAGATGGGGAAGGAAGAAAGACTCAAGAATTATTTGAATTGGATTTTTTGTTTGACACAAAACTAAGCAGGGCATTGTCTGCAGGTGGTTGACCTTTCAACTGATCTAGGGTGGCAAGGAATAGTAGGTGTTACGATAGAAGGTAGCACTGGAGGAAGAAACACACTGGCTGCAGGAGAAGCCATTATTTCAGCCTTCACCTTGAGCCACCAAAATGACCACCTTTTCTGTTAATTTTCAAAAATTACTTTGCATAAGTATCGGTAACACATGAATGGATTTATATAAAAAAGTAGTAAAGCTATTAGTTGTGCTTAAATTTTGATTTAAAAATAAGATTAAAATTATCTAAAGATCTTACATTTAACCAGTCATTTATATATGGCTCCCTATTTTTTCATCTTATTCAATATAGGTTTATGATATTGTTATGATAATAACTGAGTACTGGCATGCTAAAAACATTAAATGCCATTGTACCAATATGACACTCAATCTAAATATAATAGCTTCATGTTTATTTCTGTGTGTAGCTTTCTAATTGGGGTTCATTTTCAAAATCTAATGAGCTAACCTCTGCTTTTTTTTATAGGAATTCTCCAAAATAATCCCTTTCACAAATGAATATTCATCTGAAAACTGAATATAAAAAGGCTTTATATTAGAGAAAGCGTTGTGAACTTGCAGATATCACTAGGACACCAATTCAGCCTTTCAGATTAGTGAAGGAGCATAGTCCAAGGTCACTGAATAAATTACACTGTATCAGAAAAAGAAAATTACACCCTGACAAAGTATGATTTTAATAAAAAATGAAAATGGGATTTATGACCTCCTTCCTTCAGGCTTCATTTCTTCATTGCCAAAAGATAAATCCTTTCTGTGACATTACTGTGAGCAGGGCTACCAAAATGTCACAGTCTAATTTGTTTGCCAAAAGGAGAGGCAGTATATACACACACATATATTTTTATACCCATCTCCCTTTACAATTTAGCCAACTATGCATGAGTGAAAAATTTAATACAAATAAGTTCATTTCCGCCAAAGCAACAAGAGAATCCTAGTGAGTAAACAAGACACAGACCTATCTTGTAACAGAAGGATAGTAGCGATGCAGATGCAAAAGAAGCGACAGTTTAATTAGAACACTGAAAAACAATTGCTCAGCACACCTCTTCTTGGTGGCCTTGACAGGGCTACGGTAGCCCTCAAGGGCCATTCTGCTTAATCTCTTACAAAACTCCTCTAAATATGATATTAGTGAACATTGTCATTAACGACTTATAGCATCAAGTAAGGGAATGGGCAGAGCATAAATTAAAAATGTAATGAGTCTAAGGGCACCTTAACACAATGTAAGTTTGGATCAGTTCACATTACATCCTGATTAAATTTGAGAAATTAGTTAAAGCCAATAAGAAGAAATCTATTTAGTACGAATATAAAAGGGCTCAACGATGGCAGATATTAACAGATGCCCTCATTTAATGTGACAAAATCCAAGCCACACTCTGGATGGTTGGTGAAGCTTTTAAAAAGAAAACATTTTACTTAATACATTGTAGAGGAACGTCTCCTGCAGCAGTTAATATTCTTTTCCTCAGCCTCAAAGAGTATACATCAGTTTACAAACTCTCAATTGTCAAGATACTGCTCATCAATTAAAAACAAGTCCGAATTCTTCTTGCCAAAAACAAGGATACTGTAGAACATAATTAGGAATGAGCTTTCTCCTACTTCAGGCTCTTTGTGCTTAGAGGATAACCTTTCTTAATACGCTTGTTTGGTCTTGGGAATTCATCTTTCTATCCACTCCTCTTCAGGCTTTCATTTTGCTGCCAACCCTTTGACCTTTCTGTCTGTATTTCTGTCTCCGTTTCCTACCTGCCTATTTTCTGACATCTTCATAACAACCCTGCTGTTTCTTAAATGTTTTTACTTAAGAGCTACTGAAAGCATCCGCATATCAACACACTGGCTTTCCTCCTTAGGCTTAGTTTTCCCCTGAACTGTAGCTTTTTGCATCAGTCTGTCTGCTTCTCTTTGGAAATGCTTTTTTTTTTTATTATTTTTATTTTCTAAGTTTTTTTATTTACATTACAAATGCTTTTGTTGTCAGGCTTCTCATCTCCATCTTGCCCTTCATGGTTTCTGGGTCTGACTTCCATCCCTTATCTTCTGAAGGGCTGTTTTATTCTTCCACATCCTAACAGTGAAGTTTCCTAAACATATGTGCTTAACTCTTGGTTTTGATTTCGATTTGCATTGCCTATGGGCATACATGGTGTTCAGGGAATCAGTTAGCATCTTTGTCTGTTATTCGAACCTACAGCTTTCACTTTGATGACTTGCTGTGTTTCTTACTCATTGCACTGTTAATCAACTCACCTAACACTTTTGAGTATGTGACTATTCTTGATAATCAATTTACTGGCAACAACATTCTGTTTGTAATTGCTTTCTTATTTATTACACTAGAAGATTATTCCCTCCTTGCTAAATTTTGCTTTCTTAACATTTCTTTTTCTCCTATTGATTTTGATAAGATTCTTAGATTAGCACATTACTCCCCTGGTCCAAGTGGTCACTATGTTGTAAGCATCCTGCACACAATGTTGAATTGCTGAAAAGCCCTCTATATGATGTCTGATGCTTAGATAAACCAAGTTTCCATCTAATCTGCTCATGATAACCCTCATTAATGCATTAATGCACAGCTCATCATTCTTTGTAGAATGTCTCGTGACCCTCTAGGCCCAATGAATGCTAGCAAAACACCTCTGGTTATAATAATAAGCCCAGTCTCACACAAACCATTACCTTTTAGCAAACTAATTTTCTTCCACTCACCTTGAACATCAGTCTGTGCTAGTCAGCCCATCTTCATTCTTTTTTTTTTCTATATTTTTTATTTACATTCCCAATGATTCCCCTTTCCCGGTTCCCCCCCTTCCCGAAAGTCCCATAAGCCCTAAGTCCTCTTCCCTCCCCCTGTTCCCCAGTCAACCCCCTCCCGCTTCTCTGTCCTGGTATTCCCCTACACTGCTACATCCAGTCTTTCCAGGACCAGGGGTCTCTCCTTCCTTCTTCTTGGAAATCAATTGCTATGTGAATTGTGTCTTGAGTATTCCGAGCTTCTGGGTTAATATCCCCTTATCAGTGACACCAGTCAGAATGGCTAAGATCAAAAACTCAAGAGACATCAGGTGTTGGCGAGGATGTGGAGAAAGAGGAACATTCCTCCGCTGCTGGTGGGATTTCAAGCTGGTACAACCACTCTGGAAAGCAGTCTGGCGGTTCCTCAGAAAACTGGGCATGACACTCCCGGAGGACCCTGTTATACGACTCCTGGGCATATACCCAGAGGCCTCCCCGGCATGCAATAAGGACACATGTTCCACTATGTTTATAGCAGCCTTAGTTATAATAGCCAGAAGCTGGAAAGAACCCGGATGTCCCTCAACGGAGAAATGGATACAGAAGATGTGGTATATTTACACAATGGAATACTACTCTGCAATTAAAAACAATGAATTCATGAAATTCTTAGGCAAATGGTCAGAACTGGAAAATATCATCCTTAGTGAGGTAACCCAATCACAAAAGCCCATCTTCATTCTTACCAACTTTTTTGTGCATCTCTGATGAGGTTTTGTATACAAACTAGTATTTCTTCAATTTAAGCTGGAAATTATTTATAAGTACCTCCTAACCTGTGAATTTCCAATCCAAATCCAAGTTGTTTCTTTTTTTATTTTGGAGAAATGATGATGACTGCCTTCCACAAGTACTCCATTCTTTAGATTCCAACTTACAAATATCACTATAAAATAATCGAGTTATTTAAAGTTTCTGTAATTTGAAAACAACACTATAGTTTGTTTTATATATATATATGTATATATATATATATATATATATATATATATATATATATATAGTTTTGCTTAGAATGTCATCATTCTTCATGTCAGTTAGAAAGCTCATGCTAGTTATTGTAGATATAACAACATTCTTCTGACAGTCTCCATTTATAATAATAAAAAATTGCTTTATTATTGAAGAAGTGTTAATCTAGCTCCATCATATTTAATCCTGCTTGAGTAACTCACCCAATGTGTAGAAATTTGTATTTTATCATCAGAATGTTGGCTGATGCTTATGTAATTACTAGACTTAAATAAATGCATATATTACAAGTAAAATATGAACCCATACTCTCCCAAAGCTTAGCCAAAGATATAGAAAATTTATATTTGTGTACATGTATATAAATATATTTATGTATATATATAAATAAATTATATATACATATATATGTGGGTACATGTGTGTGTGTGTGTCTGTGTGTGTACATTAGTATGTAATTATTATCCCCATAAATGTGGTGACAGTATTAGCGGCCGTCTGTCCTGCCTAAGAATACTATTCTAAATGTCAATCTAAGGTAATGTCTATCACTGTTTTGATGCCTTAATTTGTTTCAAAGTTTATTGATGACTCTGTTGCAAAATAAACATTTGAATCCAGGAAACTTTCTGTCTTTTATCTTAGTCTGTCTTTGATTTTCAAACCTACTTCTTCTTGAATGGTTTCTTGAATTTAAGGATGGTAATATACTACACTAGCCACAAGCAATGGCTTTCATCAAATCTAGATCAATCAGCTTCTCAATTCTCATCTTCTATTAGTGTGAAATTAAACATATAATGTGAGTTTTCTAAGCTTCATATTTCCCAGGATTTCCATGGTCATGTCATCATATATGTATATATATATATGTGTGTGTGTAAGTAATGACAGGCTTACATACAGTAAGTCTTCTGTAGAATGAAGTTACTGTCATGAGTCAGTTAATCACATTAAGTCACAGGGTCACTTTTTATTATTTTATTTTTTTATTAGATATTTGCTTTATTTACATTTCAAATATTATCCCCTTCCTTCATTTCCCCTCCAAAAACCCCCTATCACATCACCCTCCCACTGCTCACCAACCTACCCACTCCCACTTTCCTGACCTGGCATTCCCCTACACTGGGGCATCGAGCCTTTACAGGACCAACGGCCTCTCCTCTTATTGATGTCTGAAAAGTCCATCCTCTGCTACATATGTAGCTGGAGCCATGGGTCCCTCCATGTGTATTCTTTGGTTGGTGGTTTAGTCCACAGGGTCACTTAATTCATAGTTATCATTTGTTCTTGGATTAGCAAAATATATTTAAATGTACAGAAGTGGCATAGTACAAATATGAAAATAGATTATAACCATACAGAACTATTTCCTGAAGTAGAAAAATACCTAGAAAAAGGGAAAACCAGGCTTGGATATTTGATAATGTTTTGTCTGCTCAGGTCTCTAAAGTTTGTTTCACTATGTGCACCTCCACCATTGGTCTTCTTGGAGGGATAACATTTTCTACACTGTAGCCCACATAGTAGAACTTGTATCTGACATCAGCTTAGGAATAATTTCATTCTAAAACCAGCCAAACAAAGAAGGAAGATCACGTATGAATCCACTTTTAAATAAGATGTTCTTCCATGTATATATCATTTGCTAGAGTTTAATTCTTGGGCCCACTTTGAACCTATCATGTGTAGAGGAAGAGAGTCATGTAAACTTGAAAGGTTTCTTCTGCTTCTCTACTAAGGGGAATTTATAAAGTCAGAGGAGATGGCCTACTGTCAGATATCCTCTCCATTATCAATGCTTGCCCAACTTTCATTCCTAAATGCAGGTCATGGCTACAAGCATTGGTGTTTATCTGAAAAGCATGCATTGATATTTTTATTTCAACCTTCCCACATCAACAAATTCTATCTGTTCCCCAGATGAATCTCACTTAATAATATTCACCATTAGTACTTTCACAAATCATTTATGGTACAGTATCTTTCCAGTAATCTCTGAATACTGAAGTAGGCTAATTGGACTCATGCAAAGCTATATATATATATATATATATATATATATATATATATATATATATATATATATATATATGTATCCTTTTCCAACCTCAAGAATTTGGTATATATGATTTCTATTGAACATTCATCTTTTTCACTATTATATAAAAGAAGTATGTTGTGTATTCTCTATGAGTCTGTGGTGATTGTTCTTTTGTTTTGTTCTGTTTTTTGAACACACCCAGGTTTCACTGGCATTCCTCCTATGTTGAGTTATGTTCTTTTTCCTCCTTTGTTTTGAGGGAGTTTGAGATGGCTATGACTTATACATAAAGTAAAACTAATTTCTTGTGGCTTCTGTGGCAGAATTTTCAATAAAGATATATCTTCTCCCTTGACTGAATATGTATAATGAGTATCTAAGCCAACTTGGAGAGCTAAACCTCATCATTTTTCTTCTACTCTATGTGTTAGACAATATGCTGGCAGAGTCTCTGAACAGGTACAGCACCAGCCATCAAGTCCCTGTATACCTTTGAGGATATTTATTGAAGCACCCACACATTAGGAGTCCAGATACCCATCACTAACTGAGTAATTTTCTAATTTTCTCACCAACCAAATACATTAGTATAGTATATTACTTTTTCATCTATTAGATGTCAGAGTAATTTCCAACATAAAAACTAGAACTCTGAGTGTCTTTTGCTAGTTAGATGAATTCTACTACTTTGTAGCTTATCTTTTATTTTCTTAATGATGGCTTTTGATACAGAGTCCAATTTCCAGTCTTATTCTTCATGATATATCCTTCTTGGACTTGTGTTTGATATGTGCTTTTGTATGTCAAGGTCAAGCAGATATTTTTCTATGTTAACTTTGAGAAGCTTACTTTGATTATTACACTTCAATGCAGTTTGAAATTAACACTTTATATATGCTAGCGGCACAAAAATTTATTTTTAATTATAGTCTTTGTATTCAGTGCCTTTATTAAAAATGATATTTTGCCCATTAATGTTGGGATCTAATTTTGAATTATTTCTACCATACAATATCTTTCTTAGAAAAATGTCTTAATTATTATCTTTATAAGTTGTTACATATGTTCTTTTATTTTGTTCGTCAAGAAAACTATAGTTCATGGTTATATTGAATGTTCTTAAATACATAAAAAATAAAAAATAATGTTTTAATTATATATGCAGATACCTGCCACGATTTTAGCAGTTACTACTTTTATAAAGTACAACAACTTTGGAAAAATTTACACTTTACAATATGAAGTTTTGTGTAAGGTTTTTCTGGTTAGGCACAATCTATAACTTCTGTAGTTATTTCTATATGTCTGATCTTTCCCCTTTCTAAAGTGTTACTTGCGACCCCAACCAAGATCATTGATGGTGGGCTGAGAAGGGGCAGAAGCAATGACACAGACTCTGGGAGTCAGACAAATGGCAAAAGCAGTCTTGTTTGTCACAGAAATTGGGCAAACTTTTATACCTAACTCACAGCATCTCATTGGCTCTCAAGTAGCCAGATATTTCGACTTTTTCTCATTGGCTTGCTCTATATCCAGATGCAGTGTCAGCTGTCTCTTGCCATGCTAAGTTCCTCCACAGAGTGTATCTGATTAAGTATTTTATGTTTATGTACCACATTTTTCTTCTGTTGGCAACTATGTGTATGTTGATCTTGGACATAATATCCTTTCTAAATTCATATGCTTTAGTATTTATCTTAATGTCTTCTAAAAATTCTCTCTGTCTATAAGTCTATAATTATCTTGTCTGAAAATACTGATTTCTATTCTTTTCTTGTTTATTGTTATTGTTTTCCCTGAAATGGATTTGGTTTATGAGAAATAAAAAATAATTTTTCTTTTGCCCAAATTGAGATAAAAGAAGCAAATTTATTGGAGTTCTAACATACACATACCTGAAAGTTTTATATACTAGCAACTATGATAAATCTTTATTTAAAACTTGTATATTGAAAGTCAACTGTGTTTAAATATTTCCATAAGTATACATATATATTTTAAACAAAATCTGTAAATGACTTTCCATGATAAAACGATTAAGGCAGCTTTGCAAAACAAGATTGAAAGCCTCTCTTTCATTAGTAAAGGTCTACAGGTTCTCATCATCAGATTTGACTGTTCTATATAAAAATATAACTACATATAATGGGATTAAAGTCACTTCATCAAGTAAATACATTTACTTAAACTTAGGTTTTGTTTTAAAATTTTTGTTCTTTTAATACATATATATATATATTAATTTATTTATGTATTCATTTAACACCTCAATATCAGATCCTCTCTCCTCTCATTGTACTCTCATGTAGATTTCCCCCTTATTTTCCCTCACCTTCTCTGAGAAGGCAGAGCTCCCATCTGGATATCATGGCCCCACACTCATTGGCATATCAAGACACTGCAGGACTAGGTACATTCTCACCCACTGAGGCTAGACAAGGCAGGCCAGCTAGGGAAACTTGATTTAGACAGGCAACAGTTTTAGGGATAGTCCCCACTTTAGTTCTTGGGAAACCTGCATGACGACCAAGCTGATGTTTGCTATATATGTGCAGAGGTCCTAGGTTCAGTCCATGCTTACTCTTTGGTTGGTGGTTTACTCTCTGGGATCCCCCAAAGGTTCAGCTTAGTTGACTCAGTTGGTCTTCCTGGGAGTCCCTGTCCTCTTCAGGTGCTTCAATTACTTCTCTCCAACTCTTACATAAGAGTCCTTGAGCTCCATCTAATGTTTAGCTGTGGCTTGCTGAATCTCTTTCCATTAGTTGCAGGGTGAAGACACTCAGAGGACAGTTCTCCTATCTGCAAGCAGAAGAGAATATCATTACTACTTGTAGGGATTGGTTCTTGCCCATGGGATAGGTCTCAATTTGGGCCAGTCGTTGGTTGGTCATTCCCTCAGTTTCTGTTCTACCTTTGTCCCTGCACATCGTGTAGGCAGGACACATTTTGTGTCTAAAGATTTGTGGGTGGGTTGCTGTGCTTATTCTTCTACTGCAGTTTTTTTCTGACTATAGGATCCATATACTCCACAGCTAGGAGTCACAATTAATGTTGCCCCCATTGACACCCTGGGGCCTCCCCCCATCCCTGGTGTTGGGCACATCATATATATTGCCCCCACTGCCCATTTCTGTTCTAACCTCCTGATCTCTGTACACCTAATTCCTACCACCCATTCCTCTACTCTTCTCCTTTCCCACACAGTTCCCTACCTGCAACTATCTTCAATATCAATTTTATTTCCCCTTCTTAGAAGGATTCAACCATCCTCCCTTGGACCCTCTTTGTTATTCACCTCCTTTGGGTCTGGGGATAGTAATGGTTTGATCATAATCACCTCTTTCTCAATTTCTTGAAATTGATTTCCACAGTGGTTATAAAAGATTTCACTCCCACCATCGTAACCTTTGAATTACAGAATTTTTCGGTTTCATGAGGTCCAATTTCTTAATTATTGATCTTAGTGCCTGAGCCATTGGTCTTCTGTTCAGGAAGCTATCTCCTGTAGCAATGAAGTTATTTCCCACTTTCTGTTCTATTAGATTTTGTGTATCAGGTTTTATGTTGAAGTCTTTGATCTTCTTGGACTTGGGTTTTGCGCAGGGTAATTGAGAATTTTGTACCCTGTGTTTTGATCATAATCACCTCTTTCCCAATTTCATCCCTGCCCCACTGATCCTAATTTGTGTCTTTTTGGTTTTAAACTCCTATATGGTGCCCATATATTTTTGTATGTGCAGATCAAGTCCAAGTGAATGAAGGACCTCCACATAAAACCAGATACATTGAAACTAATAGAAAAGAAAGTGGGTCAGAGCCTCAAGCACACAGGCACATGGGAAAATTTCCTGAACAGAATACCAATAGCTTATGCTCTAAGATCAAGAATTGACAAATGGGATATCATAAAATTACAAAGCTTCTGTAAGGCAACGGACACTGTCAATAGGACAAAACAACAACCAACAAGTTGGGAAAAGATTTTTATCAACCTTACATCTGATAGAGGGCTAATATCCAATATACACAAAGAACTCAAGAAGTTAGACTCCAGAGAACCAAATAACCCCATTAAAATGGGGTATGGAGCTAAACAAAGAATTTTCAACTGAGGAACACCGAATGACTGAGAAGTACCTAAAGAAATGTTCAATATACTTAGTCATCAGGAAAATGCAAATCAAAACAACCCTGAGATTCCACCTCACACCAGTCAGAATGGCTAAGATCAAAAATTCAGGTGACAGCAAGTGCTGGCAAGGATGTGGAGAAAGAGGAACACTCCTCCACTCCTGGTAGGATTGCAAGATGGTACAACCACTCTGGAAATCAGTTTGGCAGTTCCTCAGAAAATTGGTCATAGGACTATGGGAGGTCCCAGCTATACCACTCCTGAGCATATACCCAGAAGATTCTCCAACATGTAATAAGGACACATGCTCCTCTATGTTCATAGCAGCCTTATGTTCAATAGTCAGAAGCTGGAAAGAACCCAGATGTCCCTCAACAGAGGAATGGATACAGAAAATGTGTTACATTTACACAATCAAGTACTACTCAACTATTAAAAACTATGAATTCATGAAATTATTATGTAAATGGATGGAGCTAGAAAATATCATCCTGAGTGAGGTAACCCAATCACAAAAGAACACACATGGTATGCACTCGTTGGCAAGTGGATATTAGCCCAAAATCTCGGAATACCCAAGATACAACTCACAGACCAAATAAAACTCAATAAGAAGGAAGACCAAAGTATGGACACTTTGGCCCTTCTTTGAAGGAGGAACAAAATACCCATGGGAGAAGACACAGAGACAAAGTGCTAAGCAGAGACTGAAGGAAAGTTCATCCAGAGATTGCCACACCTGGGGATCCATCCCACATACAGTCACCAAATCCAGACACTATTGTGGATGCCAACAATTACTTGTTGACAGGAGCCTGATATAGCTCTCTCCTGAGAGGCTCTGCTAGTACCTGACAAATACAGAGGTGGATGCTCACAGCCAACTATTGGACTGAGGACAAGGTCCCCAAAGGAGGAGTTAGAGAAAGGACCCAAGGAGCTGAAGGAACTTGCAGCCCTTTAGGAGGAACAATAATATGAACCAACCAGTAGCCCCTGAGCTTCCAGGGACTAAACCACCAACCAAAGAGTACATATGGAGGGACCCATGGCTCCAGCTGCATATGTAGCAGAGGATGGCCTAGATGGACATCAAAGAGAGGAGAGTCCCTTGGTACTAAGTAGGCTCGATGCCCCAGTATAGGGGTATGCCAGGACAGGGAAGCAGGAGTAGGTGTGTTGGTGAGCAGGGATACAATAGGGGTATTTCAGAGGGGAATCCAGGAAAGGAGATAACACTTGAAATATAAAGAAAATATCTAATAAGAAAAGAAGTTAATAGTAAAAAATAATAGTTGACTAATCACAGGAGCTACACTCTTAAAGAAAACTTTCTGCATTATAAATTGCCATCTGTTACTTGTTCAACTAAGAATTCATGACCTCTTCCCCTTTCCAGACTGGAATTTAGTTTGGCTTAATCTTGAACTGGTTTTGTGCTCACTGTTACAACCACTAAACATTCTTTCATCTTCCTCTTCTGACATGGTATTGGAAGCTTTAGAGGTGGAATATAATACAGATGTCCAGAGTAGGGGTGAGCAGCCCATGGTCTTCTATTTTCTGCACATGTTAGTCTGTGTTTACCACCATCTACTATAAATAAAAGCTTCTTTCAGAATTGTTGAGAGATGCTTTAATCTATAAAGATAAATTATTAGTAATGAGATCAATTCTATATCTACTTAAGAAAAGAGGAGTGATAGGTTCTTCCTTAAAGTTCTATGAGTTATGTAGATGCAGTTATCAGGGTCTCTAATTTCAGAAATTTTAGCCAGTTACTTACTCAATTTAAATTGCAAAAAGGGACAGGAAAACATACACCTCAATTTACTATGGAAAAAATTCTTATAACACAAAGAGATACTGGCATTACCTACTGAACCTGTCTGTATTTCCTTCTTCCTCCTTTTTTTCTTTCCTCATAAAATTGTGAGTAATATAAAATATAAAATCAAGGCTAGAGATAAGCTTTTCTAAGAAAAATTATCAGCAAATTAGCATTAAGGTGAGACATTAGAATCAACAATATAAAAAGTGGTTCCCTTAATTTACCAAGGAAAAGCAATTATAAGATTAATTTATTTGTGTTTCTTAATAAAATTTAAGGGTGGTCTTCTATATTATTCACTAAGGGATGATCTCCCTGATTAAGATCAGTATAGTTACATTTTCCTTTTAAGTAGATTAATGTACATATACAAAACAAAATCCCATAGGTTTAAATAGCATTGCTGGGGCTGGAGAGATGGCTCAGTGGTTGAGCGAAAGAGCTGGTTTTCCAGAGGACCAGAGTTCAGTTTACATAATCATATGGTACATCACATCCAATGGTATCTCCAGATCTCAAGGATATGATGACCTCCTCTTGCTTCTGCAAGTACTACACTCAATTAATACATAGATACATATTCAGGAAAACGCCATACCCTTAAGATAAAAATAAATACTTATATATTCACTTTACTTGCTGATTGATTACTCCTCTAAATTCCTCCTCTTCTTCCAGTCCAACACTTACAAATCTCTCTCCCCATTACCCCTCCCTTTCTCTGACTCCTCCCTTTCTCTAAGGAGAAGGGGAAGTCCCACTTAGGCACAATCACACCCGTGGACATCCAGTCACAGTAGGCCTAAGCACATCCTCTATCACTGAGTCCCAACCAGACAGTCCAGTTAGGGGAAAGGATTCAATGAGATATAATGCAAGGCTAAGGGCACTATTATTAGGACAAAACAGCAGGTTACAGAATGGGGAAAGATCTTCATCAAAAAAAATATATTTGAAAACAAAAATAAATAGCATTGCCTCTTCTCAAATACTATTGAGGATTATAGGCTGCACGTAGCTGAGACACCTGGAGAGAGAGTGAGCTGGATACAGGAAACCATATATGTACATCACAAAGACTAGATTAGTTATTGGGAAAAAAGATAAAAAAAAAAAAGCAGAAAGTAAGAAAGTAGGAAACTAGCTGGGCGGTGGTGGTGCACACCTTTAATCCCAGCACTTGGGAGGCAGAGGCAGGTGGATTTCTGAGTTCGAGGCCAGCCTGGTCTACAGAGTGAGTTCCAGGACAGCCAGGGCTACACAGAGAAACCCTGTCTCACAAAACAAAAACAAACAAACAAACAAAAAAAAAAGAAAGATAGAAAGAAAGAAAGAAAGAAAGAAAGAAAGAAAGAAAGAAAGAAAGAAAGAAAGAAGGAAACTGAAAAGAGAAAGATTGAGACCCAGGGGCTATGTTGCAGTCTTAACTGACCAGTATCTATCTCTCGTGAAGTCTCCACAGATGATTTTCCTCTCTCACACTTATTATCATCAAGGCACTCTTAATAAAATAAATAAAGCCCTTTCTGCTTTATGATTCTATCATTTTCCCTTCTGAACTTTATGGGCCAAATAGACTACTTTAAATATTTCTCTATTTTGCTTTGGTTACAATTTCAATGCAAATCCTGAATATATCATAAGCTGCTAGTATCAGAAAGAAAGAAAGAAAGAGAGAGAGAAAGAAAGAAAGAAAGAAAGAAAGAAAGAGAGGAAGAAAGGAAGGAATGAAGGAAGGAAGGGGAAGGGAGGAGAGAGAGGAAAGAAGGAAGGAAGGAAGGAAGGAAGGAAGGAAGGAAGGAAGGAAGGAAGGAAGGAAAAGAAAGAATGAGAGGAAGGAATGAAGGAAGGAGAAGGGAAGGGGAGGGAGGAAAGAAGGAAAGGAAGGAAGGAAGGGAGGAAGAAAGAAAGAAAGAAAGAAAGAAGACAGAAAACAGAGAATTGTTCCTGCCTGGTAACAAATAGGACGGAAGAGGCTAAGGTAGAAGGACTAAGCATTTGAGACCAATCAAGATAACACATAGAGTTTATAGAAAACGTAGGAGACCATGTGAACACTGCTTGAAAAAATCAAACCACTCTGGAAAGCTGTCTGACGGTTCCTCAGAAAACTGGGCATGACACTTCCGGAGGATCCGGCTATACCACTCCTGGGCATATACCCAGAGGCTTTCCCTGCATGCAATAAGGACACATGCCCCACTATGTTCATAGCAGCTTTATTTATAATAGCCAGGAGCTGGAAAGAACCCAGATGTCCCTCAACGGAGTAATGGATTCAGAAGATGTGGTATATTTACACAATGGAATACTACTCTGCGATTAAAAACAATGAATTCACGAAATTCCTAGGCAAATGATAAGAACTTGAAAATATCATCCTTAGTGAGGCAACCCAGTCTCAAAAGAACACACATGGTATGCAGTCACTGATAAGGTGATATTAACCCAGAATCTCGGAATACCCTAGACACAATTCGCATATCAATAGATTTCCAAGAAGATGGAAGGAGAGACCCCTGGTCCTGGAAAGACTGGATGTAGGGGAATGCCAGGACAGAGAAGCGAGAGGGGGTTGAATGGGGAAAAGAGGGAGGAAAAGGGGCTTATGGGACTTTCGGAGAGGGAGGAAATGGGAAAAGGGAAATGATTTGGAATGTAAATTAAAAAAACTTAGAAAAAAAAAAGAAAAAAAATCAAGGCTTAGATGTATCTCAGTGCTAGCCTACCTGCTTAATATCTATATAGCCGGGACTTTCATCTCCAGTTCACAGAAAAGCAAATAGTAGGAGGAAGAGGAATGCAGGGAAGCGTGGGGAGGATGGTACTGAGCAGGAGGACAAGGAAAAAAGACAAAGGAGGAGGTAAAATTTTAGAAAGAATGGTAAAGCTGAAATATTAATATAACAGAGCTGGAGTTTGGAGTTGATACATGGCAGCTTATTGTAGAGTGTCCATCGAGGTCATTACCAAGTACTGACTCACAAGAGGGGAAGGTGATCCAAAGGGGTGGAGGAAAGAGGCAGAGTTCTGAAGCAGGAATGAAAAAAGAAAAGTAAAAGAAATGATTTCTGAAACTTAAACGATTATCAAATAGTTATCAATACTGTGATTTCCTAAAGAATGGTAAAATTCAAGGGGAAATATATAGGAAAGCAAATGATTTCCTTTGTCACCAAGGTTATTTATTCTCTGCTTTGTTTTCTCTCAGCTGGTCCTGGAGAACTTTTAGTGGGATTGCTCATTTTGAAAGCACATGTGGAAATACACAAGGAGGGAAGAGGATAGCTAGAATGTGTTCTTGCCCCAAGGTGCAATTCCTGTATTCAGCACTAAGACCACAAGAAGAATCAGGGACTGAAGGAAAGGCCACCCAGAGACTGTCCTACTTGGGGATTCATCCTACAAACAGTCACCAAACCCCCAAATTACTATGGATGTGTCCCGAAAGGAGACATTTATGGTTGTCTTTGGGAGGGAGCCTTACATATACAGAGGTAAATATTAGCAGCCAACCATCGGTCTGAGCGTGGGGTTCACTATGGAGGAGTTGGAGGGCAAGCTGGAGGAGCTGGGGAGGGGTTGCTGTCCCATGGGAAGAACGAAAATGCCGGCCAACCAGATGCCCCAGGGCTCCCAGTGACTAAGCCATCAACCAAGGGGTACATGTGGTTCCAGCCAAAAGATTGGCAGAGGAATGCCTTGTCGGGCATCAGTGGGAGGAGAGGTCCTTGGTCCTGAGAGGGCTCAATAGAGGCCCTAGTGTGGGGAAATGGAGTGGGGGTCATGGGAGTGGGTTGGGTGGAGGAGCATATTCTTGGAGGCAGGAAGTGGGAGGATGGGTTGGGGGTTTTCAGGGAAGGGGGAAACCGGGAAGGGGTATAACATTTGAAATGGAAGCGAAGAATATATTCAATTAAAAATGAAAGAACATATCTAATAAAAAAAGAAAAAAAAAGAAAGAAAAATCTAACAGCTGGAAGAAGCAGCTTGAAAGTGCTGGCACATCCTGAGACACTAATTAATGAAGGATTCAGGTATTTCAGAAAGAGAAAAATGACCTTTCAAATTAGCGTTCTAAGGGTAATAGTTTTTAAAATAATTTTGTAATAGAAACATGAAATTTCAGTACTATACAATGTAAAGTGTCTCTTGGATTTTTATCAATGGGCACTTGTGAATTCACCCTGCCTTTCCTTGCATTTGGTCAGTCTTCTGGCAGATGGGGCATCTGTCCTTCAGGGTGTCTGTGGAATTCTGAGGGTGTTTTGGGGTGGTGTGCATATGTGTCATCCACGCACTCTCTCACCCAGCTTATGAAGGAAATTCTCTGTAACATTTTCCCTTTCTCATTGTTTGCAAAGCTTGTCCAGATGTAGGCAGCAGCCTGATGACTTTTATGCTATTATTGCTTTCCATTAATGAGAAAAATGCCCCCCTCTTGTCCCTTGCACTCCTTCAACCTTTTACTCCCTGGAGATTAATGGGAGAAGATCAGCAAACACAGATGAGTCTGCAGCAGGGAGGCCAGATTCATTTCCAGAGCTCAGCTCTGAGCCAACATGTTGGTTCTACCTGCTGCTTAGTGCAGCAGCAAGGCTGGAAGTTAGCAGATGGAAGTGGAAAGTTTTCAACATGGAAACACAGATGGAGAGCTAACCTCAGAAGGAGGATTACTCTAGAGTTTAGTGAAAGTCTGTCACTTCAAAAGAAATCCTTACAACCAGAGAGATTAAATCTGTATGCCAAGGTCCAGAGACACTGACCGCTGGTTTTGACTTATTCACCAAAAAAATTAATGAAACCAAACAAACTGAAAGTTGAGTTGTCTTTAAAGTCTTTTTACAAACCTTCCCTTTAAATATCCTGCTAGCAGTAACAATGCAAATAAGAAAATGAATTTGCATATTTGTAGCTAATTCATAGCTAGAGGAGTCAGGTAGCAAGGGAAAAGGAATAGGCCATTTCATAAAGGGCTTATAGATTGTATACTTTAGGGAACACAGGACTATTTATAGCAGAGTCAATGTCCAGCAGGTTCAGAGACTGGACTCCCAGGAGATGATTTGTATTCTTCAGACTTGTGAGGGAATGATCTATAAATCCTGAGGACTGTGTTGCTAATTTTCTTTGATAAATACACTTGTGTCCTAAGAATTGAAGCACCCACCATTAAACTACATCTCTGTATGGAGACAAGTGTGGGAAAACAAATCATAACCAGCTTTTAACAAGTTCTGAAGCTTTTCTACACACTGAAATGACATTCTATAATTTCTTAAAGTTTTTTTTTCTGAGAATTCCTTCATGACTATTATACTTACATCATGCTTTCATCTTCCTCTTTTCTCACCCACTCTTCCTGCATTTCTCTGATTCTCTCTCAAGTTAATAAAATCTTCTATAATTACTATTGTTACCACATATAGAATCACGAGCACGCACACACACACACACACACACACACACACACACACACACACACACACTGTGCTGATAAACTAGCAGCTAATTAAGCTAGTCAACTTAATGTAACTATAGTCATCTGGGAAGAAGGAGCCTCATCTTAGAAAATATTTTCATTCAGTTGGCCTGTAGGAAATTCTGGGGGTCCTTTCTTGATAAATGATTGTTATGGGAGTCTCTGAACCATCCCCCTGTGAGTGCTGCCATTTCTGGGCATGGGGTCCAGTGTTGTATAAGAAATAGGGTGTCTAGCAGGTGAGGAGCATTTCTCAATGAACTTTGCTTTAATTCCTTCTTTCAACTTCCTGGCCTTAGCTCATACTTTGACTTCCTTTGATAATGGCCCATGACCTGTGAACAAAATTAACCTTTTCCTCCTAAAGGTGGTTGTTGTCAGTGTTTTTTTTTCCAGCAACAGAGAAACAAGCTAGGAGAGAGAGAGAGAGAGAGAGAGAGAGAGAGAGAGAGAGAGAGAGAGAGAGAGAGAGAGAGAGAGAGAACTTACTGAGTGTTGTTCTCCTGTGCATGTGCATCGTTAGGACTGACCATTTGTAATTGGATAACCTGTCAGAGGGCCCATACTTAGAAAAAACTTATTCTCCATCTTTCAGTAGCTACTGATTCCCTGTAGCTCTTCACTTAGGAGTGGGTACTTGTGCAGTTTCTCTAATTGCAATGGCACGTTGTCAAATTCTCATGAAACAGGTCTTGCTTAAGCAATCGTATTGTTGTGATTTTTTTGGGTGCAGCATCTCTGTTATGTGTAGAAAACACTTGCTCTCATATTTCTCCTCCCTCTTAGAAGTACGTTGAATAAATCTTGTAGCTATTTCAACAATAGACATAATTTCACTGACATCACCTGACTCTCAAAATTCCTTTTACCCTCATTGTAGAAAATTCATGTGTCTAACTAACTCTACAGCCATCCTGTCTGGGCTCCACTTAAGGTCTGCCTTATACTAGCAGTGGAACATCAGACAAGTCATTCAAAGTATTTGTGCATCAATTATAGTTATCTCAGCTTGTGAACTGAAGTAGTAGAAGAATAATTAAAGGTAGGAGTGATGTACAAAGCTAATACAAGGCTAACCCAGGTAGTTTTGTGCGATCTTATCTTAAAATATAAAGTAAAACATAGACCATGGATATATATTTCAGTAACAGACTATTTCCCTGGTAGGTTCAAGGCCCTCATTCAACCTTAATTTTACAAATAAATGAACAAGTATTACATTAATATTAATTTTAAAGTCTAAAAATCCATTTAAATGACTATATATGAATATCTCTATATATGTATATTAGTATATATACAATTTTGCTAGTTAATGACAGTATTTAATAGTGTATATACAATTTTACCAGCTAATGGCAGTATATTTATATCTAAATGTGTTATATGTATACACTCTAAAATTATTGTTTGGATTCAGGCCTCACATCTTCACCATATCTAATGTCTTCAGCCTACAACCCCTGCTTCTAAATAGGAATTATAAGGGAGGATATTTCTCTCCCAGAGTTGTTTGAAAGGTCAATCGAGTTAATGCATAGGACACACTAGAATCATTTCTGACACATGGTAAGTTTCCAGGAAATATCAGTTACAACACAACTTCCTCAGCTCTATGCATTTCCTTTCTCACTTGGTTCTAAGTTCTTCAAATGCCCCTATATATGCTATCTAAGTGTTCTGTTATTTCATTCAATATTTTGTAGATCTTGAAGACTTTGGGATTTCTGCTATTCCTTTCTTTAAATGCTCACTCCTGTGTGTTTCACACAAGCTCTTATGGGATTAACTTAATATAATTACAGTGCTAACACCTATTCATTGGAATGTAGACCTGCGAACTCTGTATCCATCAGCATGTATCCTTGTCATATACACGTCTTAGTGTTTCCATTGCTGTGAAGAGATGCCATGACCAAGGCAACTCTTATAATGGACAACATTTAATTGGAGCTAGCTTACAGGTTCTGATGTTTAGTCCATTATCATCAGGGCGGGAAGCATGGCAGTGTCCAGGCAGGCACAGCGCTGGAGGAGCTGAGAGTGCTACATCTTCTTCCTAAGGTAAACAGAAGACTGGTTTATAAGCAGCTAGAAGAAGAGTGTCAAAGCCTAACCCCATAGTGACACACTTCTTCCAAGTAGGCCACACCTCCCAAACATATTCAAACCACCACAACAGATTACCTTCGACATATCAGTATTTAACTGATACTTTACGAAAGATAAATATTTGTCCATATTTGGCTAGTGTCATACAAAATTCAAACCCATGTTTTCCACAACCAGTGGTTTTGTTCTCACATATCCCTGTGTGGTAGGAATTTTCACAGGATCATCCATAGGCTGGAAGCAAAATTTTAAAAATGATTTTTACAATGCTGAAGACTGGAAGAACTTGAGAATTCACACAAATCAATAACTAAGGGTGAACTCCAGGCAATTAAAGCAAGAAAATTTTCTAGTCTGGATTGAGAAATAAAAGGTCTAAATTGAAAAGTCATTTCAAATTCCAGTCTAGCTTTCTATCATAATAGATGCTCTGGGGATTGCCAAAGAGTCCCACGTCAAGAATAAAGTAAACCATCTACAATAGGCCTATATGTCCTTATAAACAATAAGCAGAAATGACTCTTTTATAAAAGAAGTAATCTTAGTTTTAGTACTAAAGGTAATTTTGATTCAATACAAAAAATCAAGTTATCATGCATTATTGCAGATTCTAAATTAGTTCAGGCTTGTTTCAATTGAATTCAATTCCATCCAATTTGATTTATTTCAATTCTATTTGATTCTATTCAAGTCAATATACATTTGCAGAGTACTATTATAGGCACCATACTATGCATAGGTTAGACATAATTAGTTTTCCACTCACCTGTGTCAGCACAAGGCACACATAAAATCAAGAAATAAAATGTCCTGGTTTATCTTTAGAAAATACTAAAATATCTAATCATATATTCTCCAAATTGAAAATATAGAGCCTCTAAAATATAGTATCTTGTAATTTAGCCTGAGTTTTGCATCCCCATTTCCAAGAGGGGATGGGCAGAGAAAGCAAGATAAATGTAAAGAGTAAATAGATACCTTTCTTGAGATCATCAAGACTTGTTCTAATATGAATTCTGAGTCATAGATTTTTAGTGCTTACTGAGTTTCCTTTTGTATGACTTAACAATGTGTAAATCACCTCCAAATTAAGGGTTATAGTTTTTTAGGTGATATTTTAGATAAGAAGAGACACACCACACTATTGACACCTTGTATCTTTCCTGGAGGATGAAAACTTGCCAAACAGTCCATTTGACTGTACATTAACAAAGACAGTATTGAGTCTACCTAACAGGTCCTTACATATTCCTGCATCAGACTAAGTGACTAAGCCAGGAAAGGCCCAGTAAATATTTTAAATAGATTTCATCTGTATTGAATTCCCTGTATATAAATTAATACACCTCACAACGCTCTTCTGAGAAAAGTCCTATGTAACCCATTATCATACTTTGCTTTTGTTCTGTGTGCTTATATAGAGAATAGAGGAGGCTATGGGGTGTCCTGTTCCACCACTCTATCTTCCATTTCCTTGAGTCTCCATTTCCTTGAGTCTCCATTTCCTTGAGTCTCCATTTCCTTGAGTCTCCATTTCCTTGAGTCTCCATTTCCTTGAGTCTCCATTTCCTTGAGTCTCCATTTCCTTGAGTCTCCATTTCCTTGAGTCTCCATTTCCTTGAGTCTCCATTTCCTTGAGTCTCCATTTCCTTGAGTCTCCATTTCCTTGAGTCTGCTACTAAATCTGAGCTCACCATTTTTTTTTCACAACTAGCCTGACTCTACAGTAAGCCCCAGTAAGCTTCATGTTGCCACTCCTCCATTACTGGGGTTACGGGAGACTGCATCTTGCTTTTTATGCTAACACTAAGGAGGTAAACTCAAGTCCTCATATTTGCAGAGCAAGTACCCACTGAGCCATCTGCCCTGTCCTATAATCTATTTTCATCCAGTGTCTACTACTCATCACTTGACTGAAGATCATATTTACCTCATGCCTCCTTGCCTCACATACTCATGCTCTCAAAACACTTCAGTTCAGGTACCTCCTCAATTTGGTTAACAGTGACACATTCTACAGGTACAAATCAAAAATGTAATAAAGATCTCATGAATCAAGAATTATCTTCTGGCTGAACTGAAAGGCAGTGACAGTACAGTGTAAGCAGAACAGTGCCTGTGACAGAAACATCAACATGGGGACTTGGAAACAAATGGTTAGGCACTGCTATACACCATGACACTTAACAGATAGATACCTTAATCCCCACATGTCACTCCAAGCAAGTTCTGAAAAGTATAAATTCAGAAGGAGAAAAATAAAATTTTATTCTTTCTTCAATTTTCTGAGGACTATACTTGATCTGAAATTTAAGACTATCTACTCTCGAATGGATAGGGCATAATAACAGTAGTTAACTGAAAAATCATTTCATTACAAATATAAAGATAGTAGCACTATAATTTACAACTGTAAGAAATGATATATTTTACTCCTTTATAATAGCACCTATTTAGGGAATATTGAAATAGTTCTAGAACTATCAGTGTGTATGTCTGTGTGTGTGTGTGTGTGTGTGTGTGTGTGTGTGTGTGAGAGAGAGAGAGAGAGAGAGAGAGAGAGAGAGAGAGAGAGAGAGAGAGAGAGAGAAAGAGAGAGAAAGAAAGTCCTAACTGACCTGGGACTCTATGTATAGCAGTCTGGTCCTGAACTTAAAGAGATCCATATGCCTCTGCCTTCAAAGTGGTGTCATTCAAGCATCTGGAATCAATTGTGTTTTATACGTAGAGTATGGATTTTGCTTCCTGTATTAGTAGCATGATCAGTATTCTTGTACCTCTCTTGTTTCACAGAAAGTACCTAGAACAAGCATGCCTTTCAATGGCCCTGTCTTCCAGATGAAGGCAGAATTGTTTGTAAGTTTTAATTAGAGACATCAATTAAGCTCTCACCCACCAATAGAAGTATGCTAGGCAAAGCACTAGCTAAGGCAATGGAGAACTTATTATTAGGAGAAACAGAGCCTCTTCTATGTTGCAACTCGCATTTTCTTTCCTATTTAAGTCCATATCTGCTGAGGTACCGCACTGGTTTTATGCGTGCTGTATTCTAGCCCAATCTCATTGAATCTCCTATTGGCTGCACTCAGCTAGATGCAAGAACAATTTCATTTCCACTTGCTAAAAATGGGTCTTGAAAAGTACTAGTAGTTGCCACAATCAGGTATAATGCAGTCCTTTATCCATATGGAGCTTGAAAATTCTCTTCAACCATCAAGGCATTTATAGATGATGGGCAGACAGAAAGGGGGACTTGACAGAAAGTAAATCAAGACAGCGAAAAGACCTGAACTCCACAGCTACCACGGTGAGGGGCAGAAGCAAAGATAGCAACCTCCTTTTAAACCCAGACTCCAAGGCTAATGGCTTAATGCTAAGAACAGTCAGTCCATGGTTAAGGATCAAGCTGACTCATAAAATGCATTCTGTTCAGCTAGCAGTCCTGTTGTTTCTCAAATGGCCTTCCCCGGCAAGCACAGAGGCTAGGAAGGGAAGGCTCATGTAAACAGTGGGCAGGGCCAGCAGAATAAGTCTGCGTGTGAGCAGCTGCAAACAATCCATTTTAATTCCAAGTCAGTGTTTAAGGACCTTGCGTGTTACAGTTAGGGACGTAGAAGGGGAGGTGGGTGTAAAAGTAGAATTGGATTTGGCAGGCATGCATTTTCCTACGAACTGTGCTTGATTCCTCTAATCATAGTTATTATGAATGTTTCTCTCCAATTTATTCCTCTTGTCACTCTGTGCTCTCGTGTTCTCTCCACCATCTGCTAGTGAAGGGGCTGAGAATGGGTTTTGAGCTTAGAAATAATAAGACAGAAAGGTGACATGTTTTAAACTACATAAACACATGCACATGACTTCCCACCCCACACTTTGCTTCTGCCCTGAGAAACTGAACTACTGTGGGCATTTTACATAGGTTAGAATTATTTGAAATGTGCAAGGACCTAGATCGTACCATGTAAAATTTTCAGATTTCAATGTTATGTGTGTCAGAGAACTACCTATAGTTTTGGCCCCTTACCTTGATTCTCTGGGTCTCAGTTTCTCCTTCAACAAGCAGATTGCTTCCTAAGGTCTTTATTCAAGTAGAGGAATAGTGATCTAGACAATACGCCATCTTTACAGTGATGCTTGGGGAGAATGCATAGATGTAGGAGTGGATACATGATAAATTTAAGGTCTGTAATCCCTGAAGCTTCTGTTCCATGGGTCAGTTCAGATTCTTTGTTATCTTGCCCCATTTCATTCTTGTAAAATTAGCCAGTGATAAGCTCAATCTCTTTGGTGGTTTCCAGGTTTCACCTGTTGAAGTATATATGTATTCCTGATAGACTCGTTGATTGCTCATTAATAAGAATTAATTTAGTGTGGGAACCATTTTTCTTTTGTCTTTTTTCCTCTAGAAATTTAACCTAGATGTTAAAGTGCAACTCTAATATTCTGTTTCTAATTCTTAAAGCTTTCAATGAAGTTCCTTCAATGTGTACTGTATTGGCTTTGACATCCTGGCCCCAGTCCAAATGAGTAATTACATTCCTTCCTGATAAAATCTTTCCTGTAGTTTTAATTGGAGATGGTGTTCTTTATTTCTTTACCTCAACTAGTATCTATTGTTCAGAAGCATCTGCTGAAATGGCTGCATTTCACACCAATGGAGAATTCTTCATGGTAGTTATCACAGTATTAAATAACCTCTTTAAGTATACCCCATTTGCAGCCTATGTGTGGGCAAGCTTATATTATGAGCAGGTGTGAGCAGGGACCTAAATGTGATGATTTATAAAGTACCTTGGGATCCTGAATGGAAAGAGCAATTTAGACCAGGGTTATCAGCTTTATGGAAAAAGACAAAAAATGCCTCTGTGAACCAGTTACTAATTCACAATTACTTTCTGTGGCATAAGCAAAAAATGGTGTGATGATTTTCAACAAATTCTGGTTTTAATTAAATAATTCTTAGAGACAAATGATTAATTGCATTAAGTTGTCTTTAGTAGATGCAATTTAGAGTCAGTAATTTTTTAAAATATCTGAAACACCATGATAAAGTAATTGCAATTTATAATGAATTTGTCTCCCTAGAATAAATTTTTATCCAGTACAAAACAAAATACATTATTATTTTCTTTTTATGAAGAGCATCTCTGTACTTTAACTATATAAAAGAAGTAGCCAATGAAAGCTGTATTCTCCTAATGGGCTCAAGGGGCTGATTTTCATGGTGAAGCCATGATCTACACAAAAATATTCCTAGAGGAGTTTATTTGAGAAGAACTTCACCTGTGGGACAGATAAATGAATATGCCACTACTATCATAAACCTGTTTCTCCGTAGATTATAAAAGTCAGCCTCTAAGTTCAAATTTTAATTCTCAATTTGCACAATGATGCTCCAGCACAGGATGCTACTTCTGAGTTGCTACAAGCATCTTATCAGGAGGGTCCAACAGATTCCTTAGATGATGCTGGGTTCAAGGTTCTCAGTGTTGTGAGCTTTCACTTTAGTCTCTGATTAGTAAGAGTTATAGAAGGAATGAAATGCCAGATCCCCATCTCTGATTCTGAAGAGGAAGAATAGAGCTTATTTTTTCACACTAAAAATTTGGGATGTAGGGGAATGCCAGGACAGAGAAGTGAGAGGGGGTTGAATGGGGAAAAGAGGGAGGGAAGGGGGTTTATGGGACTTTCGGGGAGGGAGGAAACAGGAAAGGGGAAATGATTTGGAACGTAAATTAAAAAACTTAGAAAATAAAAAAAAAGAATTTGGGAGAGAGTTAAGATAGGGACAATTTAATCTGGCTGAAGACATTTTAATATCTCATGTAAGAACATAAATACCTGACTAAATGAAGTAGCTATACACTTCAATACACTGAACTGATAACTAGTCAATAAAATAAATTCAAAACCATTTCTTCTCAAGAGATGGTTGTATTTACAGTTTACATAGCCAATTACGAACTTTCGTTTTATTACTTTTTTTTTTTTTTTTTTTTTTTTTTTTTTTTAATTTAATTTTATTTTATTTTTTTAATTTACATTCCAAATCACTTCCCCTTTCCCGTTTCCTCCCTCCCCGAAAGTCCCATAAGCCCCCTTCCCTCCCTATTTTCTCCGTTCAACCCCCTCTCATTACTCTGTCCTGGCGTTCCCCTACATCCAGTCTTTCCAGGACCAGGGGTCTCTCCTTCCATCTTTTTAGAAATCTATTGATATGCTGATTGTGTCTAGGGTATTCTGAGATTCTGGGTCAATATCCCCTTATCAGTGACTTCATACCATGTGTGATCTTTTGTGATTGGGTTACCTCACTAAGGATGATATTTTCAAGTTCTGACCATTTGCCTAGGAATTTCGTGAATTCATTGTTTTTAATTGCAGAGTAGTATTCCATTGTGTAAATATACCACATCTTCTGAATCCATTCCTCCGTTGAGGGACATCTGGGTTCTTTCCAGCTTCTGGCTATTATAAATAAGGCTGCTATGAATATAGTGGAGCATGTGTCCTTATTGCATGCAGGTAAAGTCTCTGGGTATATGCCCAGGAGTGGTATAGCCGGATCCTCCGGAAGTGTCATGCCCAGTTTTCTGAGGAGCCGCCAGACTGCTTTCCAGAGTGGTTGTACCAGCCTGCAATTCCACCAGCAGTGGAGGAGTGTTCCTCTTTCTCCACATCCTCGCCAACAACTGCTGTCTCCTGTGTTTTTGATCTTAGCCATCCTGACTGGTGTGAGATGGAATCTCAGGGTTGTTTTGATTTGCATTTCCCTAATGACTAAGGATGATGAACATCTCTTTAGGTGCTTCTCAGCCATTAGATATTCTTCAGGTGAGAACTCTTTGTGGAGCTCTGTACCCCATTTTTTAATAGGGTTACTTGCCTCTCTGGAGTTTAACTTCTTGAGTTCTTTGTATATCTTGGATATTAGCCCTCTGTCGGATGTAAGGTTGGTAAAGATCATTTCCCAGTTAGTTGGTTGCCGCTTTGTCTTTTTGACGGTGTCTTTTGCCTTGCAAAAACTTTGTAATTTAATGAGGTCCCATTTGTCTATTCTTGATCTTAGAGTATAAGCTATTGGAGTTCTGTTCAGGAAATTCTCCCCTGTGCCCATATGTTCAAGGTTCTTCCCTAGTTTCCCTTCTATTAGTTTCAGTGTGTCTGGTTTTACGTTTTATTACTTTTAAATGAATATTATCTACCCACTCTTAATAATAAGTACAGTCATAAATGATAAATTGGGCTATATATAATGTCCAGGATTAATTATTAGAAACACTGAAGTAATGTCTTGGCTAAATCCCATTCTGATCTAGTGTAGGGTTTACTATATGTCAAAACAATGTAAGCATTCCTACACACGTGTGTTAAAATTAGCATTGGATAACCAAGCAGTGAGTGGTTAAAACAGGACAAATTGTCTTTGGTAGAATTACATGTACCATCTTTTGGCACACAATGAGAATATTTCTGATTTGACTGTTTATCTATTGACATTTTTGAAGAACTCAAGGTGGCCTATACAATGGAAAACATTCTCTCATTTGCATAGTTTTGAAACTATGAGAATCATTTTGAGCCTGAAGGCCTGCAGATATTCTCTGCATATTTGATATTGCATTCATTTTTCTACAAAGACTGGTCAAATTTGCAAGATACAAATTGTAGCAATAGGTATTGTGTGGAGCAATTAGTAGGTCAATCTGTAATGAATTAAGCAGAATAACCCCAAATGTAGGGTTTTTTTTTTACTTAAATTAATATCATCCTGGCAATTACCAAGGTTTCTGTTGCAGAAGAAACTTCCCTTTGGTTATGTGTGTTTCTTCCAGACTGAATGATTCATTATAAGTATGTAATTGATGCTTGAATGAATATATTTCATAGAGCTTTATTATAAGTCATATATTTTCCTAGTTGCTAACATGCTATACCATATCCTTTATAATTATATGTGATTTCATTTAAAGAGACATCATATTTCATGGTTAGATTTATTTTCAACTTCTTTTACTTGAGCTGATAGTTAATAGGTCAGTAAGTGAGTTTCAAGTTCATCCATTGGGTTTTGGGATCCCAATAGTCTGTATACTATTCATTACATCCATTAAGCAAACATTCATTCTATATTTATCCATTAAGCAAACATTCATTTATTCAATAAGTCTCATAAACTAATGGTACCTAAGAAAATAAATCATAATCATTATTGTCAAATACATTTATATTCACATCTTGTTTGAGATTGGTACGTTAAAGGACAACCATTTTAACAAAATTTAATGGTCTCCTATGACATTCTAAAGTAAGTCGATAAGCAATGATCTTTTTTCATAAATTATTTCTGAATCAGTGCTTAGAATGGCATGAAGAGGCAACTCAAGGTAGTTTTCTTTTAAATGAAGAGGGAAATCAAGATAGCCATTTGGAGATATATATCACTCTTTGTACTTAATTTTGAACAATTAGACAACTAATCTTCCTTGGTAAACTATGTTTTGCCTCTGTATTTTCTTGGAAATTTACTTTATTTGACAATGCGAAATTTCCACTTCTCCCTATTATGCAAATTTAGTTGTTTCTGTGGTCTCTTAACAAACATAATAGATCTATAATGTCTACATTTCTACTGTGGGTAAACGAATGCTATTACACAGATTCAAAAATCTCTTATCAAATTTATACATTTTTCAACTGAGCAGTCAGGATACTTCCTCGCACTTTATCTGTATTCCTCTCAGTATCTGTGACTCAGTCAAGCCTGTTCTCCTTCAGTGCACTGTATCTATTTAGATTCAACATCAAATGCTTCCTTTAGGCTGTTTTTTCTTTTCTCCTATTCAATTTTAAAATTTTGTCACATCTAATTCAACTCTGATTAATTCAAAGCAATCATTATCTTTTTCAAACCATGGAGGTGATTCCCTCTTAGTCAGTTCTGAGCAGCACCACTTCACATCAATCTTGGGCTTCAAAGTTACCAAATAATGAGAACATATGAGAGAGAGAGAGAGAGAGAGAGAGAGAGAGAAAGAGAGAGAGAAGGAAGAGGGGAAGGGAGGGAGGGAGGAAGAGAGAGAGAGAGAGAGAACAAAGAAAAACCTCTAGACACATAGCTTGAACATTTCTTTTTAGATATTCCGATATTTCTTTTACTGTATTTTATTAGTTCCTATTGGTCCAATTATCCATCAAACGTCAAAAAAATGCTACAAAGCTCAGCATTGCCAGATAAGCTAATAAGCTCGGTAAAGGCAGAAAAAAGTAAGACATATGTGTGTGTGTATGTGTGTGTGTGTGTGTGTGTGTGTGTGTGTTCTAGTCTGATTCAGCTTCTAATTCACTTAATATATGAAGTTTCCAACTATCAGCAACACTGATTTTTGTTATTTGAAAATATATTTTTTCATACAGTATATTTTCATTACGACTTCCTCTTTTCCAACCTCTCCCAGACCCACCCTACATATGTATCCACCCACTCAAATCCTCACTCTCTCTTGTTCTTTCGTATGGCAATCCTTACAGCAAAAATCTCTGGGAATTGAGATGTTGTCTATGGTAGTTGCTCTGAAGGTGTGGTGATGATTGGCTTCGCATTATGCTCATTAGATTAGGATTACAAATTACCTGAAAACTATAATTGTGCCTGTCCTCACAGTTCTGAATAGCTGAGGTCATAGAGTATCATGGAACCTAACAAAACCTTGTTACTATAAGGTTTTAGAACACAGGATAGCTTTAACTAGCTACCTACATATTTCTGAGTAACTAAGATACAACTTGATATTTAAAGAAGGCTCTCACATATGAATCTATGTCTGAGTGTTATGTATGATTTTCATTCTGTATTAGTTTGGATTTTACTGCTGTGAACAGATACCATGACCAATGCAAGTTTTATAAAAGACTTTGGGCTGGCTTACAGGTTCAGAGGTTCAGTCCACTGTCATCAAGGCAGAAGCATGGCAGCATCCAGGCAGGCATGGTGAGGAGGAGCTGAGGGTTCTACATCTTTATCCAAAGGAAGCCAGGAACAGACTGGGAATCCCCAGGCATCTAGGAGGAAGATCTCTAAGCCCACTCCCACAGTGACACACTTACTCCCATGAGGCCACACTTTCTAATAATGCCACTCCCTGGGAAAAGCATATACAAACCATCACATTCCACTCCCTGGCCCCCATAGGCTTGTTCAGACATGAGTCTATGGGGGCCATACCTAACCATAGCATAATGCAAAATACATTACAACTTCAAAAGTCCCCACAGTCTATAGCAGTCTCAGTGTTAAAAGTCCAAAGTTCAAAGTCTCTTCTGAGATTCATCTAATCACTTAACTGTAATCCCCAAAACAAGACAGGAAACCATCTGGGCAATCTCCAAACTCTGCATCTCCATGTCTGATGGCAAAGCAGTCTTCAGATCTTCAACTCCCTTTTCATCTTTGTTGACTGCAACAAGGTTCTTTCTCATGGGCTGGTTCTATTCCCCATTAGCAGCTTTCCTGGCAGGCATCCTGTGTCTCTGGCATCTTTAACATCGTGGGGTCACCAAGTCAACTTCAGCTTCACAGCTTCTTGTTCCAGTGTCTGAGTTCCACACATGATCTTCTGTGCATCTCCAAAGGGCTGGTGTCACTTCTCCAGCTCTGCCCTCTGTAGCACTCTAAGTTCAAGTTGATCCATTCCACTGCCACTGCTGTTCTTGGTGGTTATCCCATGGTATTCGCATCTCCAATATGCTAGGGTCTTCTATTGCAACTTTGCTTCACCAAAGCCTCTCATAGACTGTCTTCATGGTATCAAGTCTCAACTCCTTTGCATGACCCCTTCAGTCCTTGGCTGTCAACTACAACTGAGGCTGCACTTTCACCAATGGCCTTCCATGGCCTCTCACAGTGCCAAACCTCAGCTGTTCTTCATGATGCCTTCATGCCTTCAAAACCAGTACCACCTGGATTATTCTTACACATTACCAAGTACAACTGCGGCATGAGGTACAACCTTGGCTATCTCTGGAACATAGCTTCTTTGTGCTCTCAGGAAACACTTCCCAGAAAATATCACCTAAGTGATGCTGGTCTTTTCTTAACCACCACTAATTTCTTAGCTCCAGCTAACCAGCATCAATCTTCCCAATAGTCTCCTTCTCCTCTTGAATATAAAGCCAGAGACACATGGCCTAAGCTGCTGAGTTCTGCTGTTTGCAGGAGTTGGAACATTGGCCTCCTTGTTCTATTACATTATCACTAGCTTCCTTTATTCCAACTCCTTCACTGCCTAAGCTTGGCTGTCCTGGATCTTGTTCCATAGACTGACTTTGAATTCAGAGATCTGCATGCCTGTCTCCTAAGCACTGGGTTTAAAGGTGTGGTTCACTAAGTATGGATTTAAATTTTTCTTCACCTAGAATTTTCTCTGTTCTAGGCTGGCCTTGAACTCAGAGATCTGCTTATCTTTGTCTCCTGGGATTAAAGACTTGTACTACCATGCCTGAACCTAAATTTAGCTGGGAGGAATCTTGCCTAAAAGTTACTACTTTTAATTTTATTAATTCAGTTTAATATCTTTGAATTCAGCTCTATTTCTCTTCCTGGTGTCCCTTTAATGGTCAAACTATATATTTTGTATTTTTTTCTTTTTCAGCTTGCTATGTTTGCTCAAAATGCTCTTCATCACACTTAACCAGAGAACAAAGTCTCTGTTAGGCTTTTATGAGACTTCCTTTGACAATGCAATTAATATACATCTCTTTACCTTAGGGTTAGACAGTCTCTTCAGACAATGGCAAAAAGCAGCCATGTTCTTCACCAAAACATCACAAAAACAGTCTCTCAGCCACATATTAAAGTTCTTCACCAATGAAACCTCTTAGGTCACCAGGCCTACATATGTCAAATGACCATCAGCTCCACTGTCTTCCATTTTCCTTCTAGACTGACCCATTAGGCCCCACTTAAAACATTCCATGACTTCCCAAATCCGAAGTCCCCAAATCCACATTCTTCCAAACAAAAACATGGTCAGGCCTATCACATCAATGCCCCACTCCTGGTCCCAACTTCTGTATTAGTTTGGGTTTTACTGCTGTGAACAGACACCGTGACCAATGCAAGTTTTATAAAAGACTTTGGGCTAGCTTACAGGTTCAGAGGCTCAGTCCATTGTCATCAAGGCAGAAGCATGGCAGCATCCAGGCAGGCATGGTGAGGAGGAGCTGAGGGTTCTACATCTTTATCCAAAGGAAGCCAGGAACAGACTGGGAATCCCCAGGCATCTAGGAGGAAGATCTCTAAGCCTACTCCCACAGTGACACACTTCCTCCCATGAGGCCACACCTTCTAATAGTGCCACTCCCTGGGAAAAGCATATACAAACCATCACAGTCATTATAACAACCTGAAATTGATAGGTACTATTCATAGCACTCTTAGACACACAAGAGTGTCAATGACAACCTACAAAATGATAGCAAAAAATAAGTGAAGAGAAATCATTTGAATAAGCTGCTGAAGAGTCAATAGGAGTTTATCAATTAAAAAAAGAAGGAAGAAATTACACAAAAACAGTCATCATTGATGAAAAGGTCTGCTTACATGTACATACAGGGGTTAAATGTCTTTGCTTATGTCCCAAGGTCATAATACAAGCTAAAATGTTACCAAAGATCTAGTTAAACAGTGAACACATTACAAAAGACTTAGAATCTATCCAAAAGAATTTGGGAAAATGAGAAAAACAGACAAATTAAGTAGGGATGAGCTGTGGATTTCCAAATGTTATTAATGTAGGAGAATAGAGCAGGACATAAAGTTAAGGACAGGAATGAAGGAAAGTCCTCTTACAGATAGCTTAGCTCTTTCTATTAGGCTGGCTTATAATAGAAGTTCTGGGAAAGCAATATGACTTTGAAAGGTGACTAATGTTTGATGACCCATTGAACATAAGTATCAATGACATTGGGATTGGCTCAGAGTTTTCTATTGATGTTCTGATGTCTGTGAGGGGTGCCAGCAAGCAAGACAGGTAATTAAAGAGTGTGAGTGTATTTACCCTAGTTGGACTGCAATTTTCTCAAAATCAGAGACATTTTTTTCTCTTATTTCTTTATTTTAGCTTTTTTGTGACAATATAAGTAATAGTAATAATTAATTACTGAATAAAATAAAGACCCAGATGAACCACTAGCATTTCAATGAGGGGCACAATGAAGCATAAAAAATAGTTAAGAGAACCACATGTATATTTGCATTAAATATGTATTACATTTGCATACAATTTGAGTAAATCTGTCAAAATAGTCTACTTTTTCATGTGTCTTTTAAATATTCAAAGTCTATTATTGATTTATTTTAGAGCCAATATCTCTTCAAGGGAAAAAATGTCAGGAATAGATATAGGGGAAGAAGGAACAGAGCTTTCACCTATTATTCATTTACAAATGTCTCCACTAGATTCTGGACCTCTAGTGATAATTAGTTTAATTGTCAATTTTACAGAAACTACAATCATGTCAGAGACATGACTCTGGGAAGGCCTAAGGGGAGAAGTATCATGATTGCATTAAATAAGATTGAATGACCTATCCGTGGTGGGTAGTTCCATTCCCTGGGGCTTCCTGAACTGTATATGTAAACAAAGGAAGCTGAACAGTAGCAAGCATTCATTCTTTTTCTTTGAAAATGGAGTGAAATGAGAGCAACTACATCAATTTGCTTTGCCTTGACTCCCTCCATTATGTGCTATACCTTGAAGTATAAACTGAAATAAACCTCAAGTCTCTTCAGATGGTTTTGTGAAGATGTTTAATTACTACAGAAGAGAAAGTAACTAAGACTCCCCTAATTTGAAGGCTATGACAATTAGCACATCAGCCATCAGAACCTAGGACTCATACATCAAAGCTATCTGATGTTACAAACCTCAACTACATCTATAAATACATACTGATAAATCTATTACTTACAACCATATAATCAAAACTGTTGCTTGGTTTTATTTTTGTTTTGTTTTGTCCAACTTGCAACAAACCTAGACATATTCGGAGAGAAGTAAGTCCAATTATAGAATTGAATTCCATCAGATTGGCATTTGGGCTTGTCTATGATGTATTTTTTCATCACTGATGGATCTAGGAAGTCCCAGCCTACTGTTGGTGGCACCATGCCTGCATAGTGACTCTAGGGTGTATAAGAAAGATATTTGAGAATGCCAGTGTAAAGATGACAGAATTTACCATTCCTTTCTTCCTGGTTTCTGCTTTAGTTTCTGCCTCGAGGAGCTGCCTGTCTTGAACTCATGCCTTGGCTTCCCTAGATAAAGTATTTTAACCTCTAAGCTAAAATAAACTCTTCTCTCTCTCTCTCTCTCTCTCTCTCTCTCTCTCTCTCTCACACACACACACACACACACACACACACACACACACACACACACACCCCATCTGCATAGTATTTATCAAAGCAAGAGAAAGCTAACAAGATCATATATCCTTGAGAAAAATTTATTGGGCAAAAACATAAGATTGTTTCTAGTTTCAAACTTTAGACATCTTAATCTTCTGTTGTTGTTTGAATTGGTATAGAAGGAAGAGTACATCTATTGGGGAGATCTTAAATGACAAATGTTAGATAAAATAAATGGATACATTCTAATGGCCATTTCTCCTATTACCAGTCTGTGTTTTTAGGTTCACACAAAGAACTTCCTGAAGAACACATTTATTTCATTTTTTTCTCAACTATTATACTTACTTCAAACTGAAGATAATCACTTATGAGGTCTTAGATAAGTAATAATAAATATGTAACCATCTTTGATAGTGAGTAGTGCTAAATTTTTACAAGCAATGTTACTTAAATGAAAGCATGTAGGAAGCCTTAGTTACTTACTTTTAATCTGAGGATAAGTTTTAACATTTGTCTATTTCACTGTATGTCATGTAATATAGTTCTTTTAATCATACCACAGCAACACATTAATATGATATCAATACATTTTCCTCATCTATTTTATAATATTAGATCTACCAACTGACTCTAATATGTGCTATAATAAATAATGCTGAGAAAAACATCTTTTTTGTTTAAACCTCTTCCTCACTAGGTATACAAGTTTCTCTACATAGTTCCCCAGTAGTTACTCTATCTTAGACTTTGTTTAATTACCCAACTGAACTATATACTACCAAGTTGCTTTTTAGTAGATAGAATGGTCTATCTACTAATACAATACAATACATTGCTTAATATAATAAGCAATGTCTGAGTTTTTCTAATCCCCTTTCCAGGACCACATTGACATTAAGTCAAATTTAATGTTTGGCAGTAACATAGGCAATGATTTATGGACTCAAAACTTTATTTTCATTTTTCTCGTTATGAAAGTTTGAAAACAAATTTATTTCTGAGATCTGGAGTTTGTAGCAAAGCACCACTTGAACCTAGAGATATGATGTTAGTGATATCTCTCTGTCAAGGCTAAAGACACTAAAGTAAGAACAATTAGAGGGGTTTCAACAGCTGGTCAAATTCCATATGTGTCCTCATCCAGAAAATTGGTATGGAACCTATAAATCTTCAAACACTGCCAGTAACTTCCAGGAATAGCCTGCAAGTAGATCACCCCATAAAGACTACACACCATTAAAGAGTATCACAGGTAGTGTGGGTAAACACCGTTCCAAGTAAAAAACAAATGCTCTGAACAATGGTGATTTCCTTGTCACCAAATACAGTTTGCTCTTTCCTGGGAAGCAGTAGCAAATTGCATGATTGGTGACAAGACTCTATGTGCATAGAACTGAGACAATAACCAACCAGTTCTCTTTGTCCACTGGGCATAAATACGGGACTAATTGTACTCTCTCTTATGTAATCTTAAGAGTACACTTCATTGTCTTCAAAGACATGGCTCATCTCCCTTATTTTTCACAGTAACTAAATTGATTAAATTCCTTTCCTGAGTTTCACTATTACTTTCTATTTCATTTCTGGGTTGAATGGACAGTCCTCATTTGCTGGGACTCCATGCCGTCAAGTTCCATATATCCTGGTGCTCTAATAGCATCTTTATGTGTTTTTTAATAATCCCGAGTGCATTTTGTGACCATGTACTTTTATACAATTCCATTTTCTCCTGAGTGACCTCTCTTTCTTCTTATTGATTTTAAAGAGATGCTTGCATAACTGAAGTGTTAAAATTCTATCAGTCATATATAGGGTAATAGCATCCTCCCAACAGCACCTGTTAATTTTGTTCATTATTCTATTTTTAGTATAGTCATTTTTCTTAGATTTTCCTCAGAACCATCTTTTATCTCATTCTTTTGCATTTTATATCTTACTTAGAAAAGCTTTTGCCATCCATAATATCCAAAAGTATTTTCCATTTTCTTTTGTTAGTTTCGTACTCTTAACGTCTATATTTAGGAACAACTCATTTTTAGTCCATTTTCAGCATGATCTAAGGAGGTAATCTAGGCTTCTTTTACTCAACAATTGTGGGTCAATTTTCTCAATAACTCCAACTAAAAATAAGTTATTTCCCCATTGATATTTGTGGTCCTTCCCCCATATATAAATGTCCTCATACCTAGGAACTTTCTTCAGTGTCTGAGAGAAATACCTCCCTTTTTCAGTATTTCAGAGCTGGGGTGTAATCTTGTGTCTGTCTTTCATTTACTAAGGTAAAACTGACCTTATAAGCTATGGACTGTAGTTCAATAGAAAAACATTTTCTAGAACGTGAAAAGCCCTGGCTTTGATCATACAGTAATCCTGAGCATCATATAGGAGAAAGGCTGAGGAAATGAAGGAAGCAGGGAGAAAAGAATACTCTCTCTCTCTCTCTCTCTCTCTCTCTCTCTCTCTCTCTCTCTGTTTTCTCATGTCTCTCTGTGTGTTTGCACAATGTACAAATCATTATATTACAATTTTTCTTGACATTTCACCTGATTCAAAAACCAATATTGAATAAATAACATTTTCAAAATGTAAATTGCCATTTTAGCTTAATATATCTTTTCACATATCCAGTTATCTGAGAAAATTTGCAACATTTCAATACTCTCTGCAAGTTTGAAATACAATCTAATTCACACTAAAGATAACACACTTTTATTTTTCAATGGGTATAAATATTTACAAGGCAGTTCGATTCTATGTCAGTTGAGCAAAATAGTACAAGTAAGTCACCATCTATGTCCTATGACTTTTCAAGACACGTGTTTCTGACCTTGTTTATTGCATGGGATTTATCCCTGTGGAATGAAAAAATTAACTAAACAAACAAACAATAATCCACAAAGGAGCCAGCTGTACCTCTCCAAGGCATATGTTCAAAGAACCTGTCATCTTACTGCAAAGTTATTTGTACATGTTCCTTACCACTCTATTTACATTAGCAAGGAAATAGAATCATCCAAGATATTCATCATATGATAGTGGATAATGAAAATATGGTACAAAATGAAATTTATTAAGCTGTACAGAAAGAAAAATTATGAAATTAAATGTGAAACATATGGAACTGGCAAAAAAAAACATACTGATGGAGATAAGTTAGGCCTAGAGAGATGAGTACCATGTGGTCTCTCTAACATGGGAATCATAGCTTCCCATCTTTAGTTTTCTGTGTTTTGCTCAGAATGTCTGTGGAAACTAGGTGTCTTATTTCAGGTTTCTATTGAATGATAAAACACCACCACCCAATGCAACCTGGGGAGGGAGAGGATTTATTTCAGCTTATTATTTCACAGCCCATGATTTAAAGAAGTCAGGGAAGGAACTTGAGATCCAGAAGGCAGGACTGAAGCTAAATCCATGAAGGAGTACTGTTTACTGGCTTGCTCCTAATGGCTCCAAAAGCTTGCTTTCTTATAGTAACCAGGGCCACCAACATATTGATGGCTCTGCCCACAGTGGTATGGGTGCTCCCATATCAATTATTAATGCAAAATGTTGTTCCCAGGATTGCCCAAAGGGCAATATGTTGAGGGCATTTTATCAATTAAGGTTTTTGTCTTCCCAAATGACTCTAGCTTGTGTCAACTTTATAAAACACTTGGTCACACAATTCAGTGGTTGCCAGTTTGACACACAAACATGCCACTATTCAATCACACACTTTCCTATAACATTTGTTTCCAAGATGTTAATATTAATGTCATAATATAAAATATTTCAACTTTTAAAAGTCTGATAGTCTTTAAAAATTCAACACTTTAAAAGCTCAGTCTCTTTCAAACATCTGAAGTCTCTTTCAAGGTCCAAATGCTTTCTAAAATTCCAAATACTCTCAGAAATATCTCTAAGATATCCAACATTTCTCTAAACTATCTACAGTCACTTAAAAGAATTGAAAACTTTTATTTGTGGGTTCCAGTAAAATCAAAGTAAGTTGCATATTTTCTTACTCCAACAGGCACTAACCACTCTGGACCAAATAAAATCGATGCATCATGCTACGTCCATTGCTTGATATTTGAGATCCTGAGCTTCTGGGGTCCAAGGAGCCTAGGATATTCCATTTCTCAATCTCTTTTCTGCAGCACACAGTGTGTCCCCTAGACTGGGGCCTGCACAACTCCACAACTGCTGCTATCATTGGCAAATATGCCCTGGGGGCAGTGTCTCCAAATTGGGAGGGGTATCTCCACTTAAATTGGGATGCATCATCATCAGTAGCCTCTGCTATTCACCTCAGGAAGTCTGAACCACTCAAAACTCAGCTTCTCTTTAAGGTCCATTCATGTCTTCCAATACAGAATCAGATGGAAGATCCTTAGACATTAAAAAGTTCAATTGCCAACAGGAGATGGAGCAATAACTAGCTCTGGAACACAAGCCCTATATGCAGACCCTAGGAAAACGTGTTCCAGTTAATTTTTACCTCAATGGTGCATGTCTCTTCTTAATCACAGCTGAACATTATTGGTTGTCTCACCAAAACAAAGATTTTACTTTAGAGGTTCTTAATCAAACTATCACACAAATTGCCCTGCTTGAATCTTTGAAGATTATCAAATTTCCTTATGAAACTTCACAAGCCAGGCCTCTATCATATGCATTTCTTTCAACACTTTCATCTTCCAAATTCTGACAGAACAGCCCACTGAGCTCTGAGCAGTCAATGCCTGTGCTAGCTACTTTTATGTCAACTTGACATGAGATGTAGTCATCTGAGAGGATGGAATCTATTAAATTAATTTATAAATTGGACTGTAGACAAGCCATTAGAGCATTTTTTAGTGATTGCTGAGGGCAGACACAGCCATCATGGATCGTACTACCCCTGGGTGTTGGTGGTCCTGAATTGTGCAAGAAAGTAGAATGAGCAAGCCAGTAATCAACAACCCTCTGTAACTTCTGCATCAGTTCCTCCCTCCTTTTTCCTATCCTATTTGACTTCCTCTCAATTTTATTTAATGATTGATGGTCTATAAATATGTATACATGAGACAAATAAACATATTTCCCCTATCTTTGTTATGATGTTTGATCATCGCAATAGTAACCCTAACTAAGACAAAGCCTTTTCCAGTCCACAGTCCAAATTTTACCAATCCAACCAAAATAAATTGTCCAATCTGTCATACCTATACCTCATCATTTGTACCAATTTTTGTCTTAGAAATTCTTTTTGGTTTCTGTTTCTACTGCTGTGATAAAACACCATGATTCAAAGCAACTTGGGGAAGAGTTAGGTCAGTTTATAGTTCCAAATCACAGTCCATCACTTAATGAATTCAGAGCTAGAATTCAAGCAAAGAAGGAAACTAGAGACCAAAACTCAATCAGAAGTCACAAAGAAATGATGCTTACTGGATTGTTTCTCATATATTGACTTGATCCTCATAGCTTACTTAGCCTTCTTTTCTATAACACCCAGGACAACCAGCCCAGAGATGGCACTACCCACAGATACAGTCTTTCCTGTAACTATCATTAATCCAGAAAAATAGCCCACAGGATAGCCCATAGTCAAACGTGTAAGGGCATTTTCTCATTAAGATTCTCTATTTCCAAATGTCTAGCTTGTATCAAGTTGAAATAAAAAACAAAGAGGGAGCCGAGTAGAAACCAGAAATGGAACATTGAGGTGGTGAAACATGAAGAGATGGGGGCTAGTAGAACAGAATTTTTTGAAAAGGAGAAAATAGAGAGGGAGAATAATAGAAGTAGAAATGTTTAAACATGAAGGGAACATGGGTTGTAAGAATCTAGGAGTTAGGGTGAAATCTTAACTTAAATGAAGAGTGTATAAAAATGCCGTGTGGAAGCATACTACAATGCGATACAATTTAAAAGTATGTTCTACAAAACAATAAGGGAAGATACAAAGCATGTGAGTTGTTCGTAAAAGAGACTCAAAGGCTTCCAAAACAGCACAGACTCTCATTCTTCCGGACCTACCAGAAGTAGGTAATACCCTACTGCTGAAGACACTACATACCTTTAAAGCGTGGGGAAAACAACCTAGAACTGAGCTAAGTAGTTTTTATTTACATCATTTATCTATTGCTCCAACTAACACAATGGCAAGCTTTCCAATTTGTTTACTTTTTGTTTGGGGTTCAATATTTTTTCATGTTTTTATAAATATATTTTATTTACCTCTGTATATGGTATATTTAAATGTTATTTGATAACTCTATTAGTTATCAAAATGACCTGGCCAGCCTGTGATAATGGAGTCAGAGTCTTATGAATTTTTAATCAGCTTTAGCACCATTACCAGACAAATTACCTCTAATCTATATGCTAGACTGTTAATTCCCCAGCTATGCTTTCCATGTACTTGGTGTTTGAATCATGCCTGGGTAAATTCTGCTCCAGTCCTGCCTCAGGAAGTATTTCATTTGATCATGTACTGCTGATTTAATGGACACCTCCTGTTCTTTCTGTCTTCTTTTTCCTTTTTCCTTCTTCTCTCTCCAAAACACCTCATTTGTCATTTCTTTTACATTTTTAATTGTAGACAAAGGCAATTTTGTTTGGCTTTGTCTCCATTGGTGTTTAAATTGTCTTGACTTGATTCATTTATGAGAAAACTAAGGTTTTACTTTTATCATAGAAACACACACACACACACCTATATGGGTATATTCAGTAACATGATTTTAGCTTATCTTATAGTTTCCTCCATTTTTTCATAGTTAATATAATAACATATTTATACACTACATTTTTTTGTTAAATTTTATTTCCTAAGTTTTTTTATTTACATTCCAAATCATTTCCCCTTTCCCATTTCCTCCCTCCCTGAAAGTCCCATAAGCCCCCTTCCCTCCCTCTTTTCCCCATTCAACCCCCTCTCATTTCTCTGTCCTGGCGTTCCCCAACATCCAGTCTTTCCAGGACCAGGGGTCTCTCCTTCCATCTTCTTAGAAATCTATTGATTTGTGAATTGTGTCTAAGGTATTCCTAGATTCTGGGTTAATATCCCCTTATCAATGACTGCATACCATGTGTGTTCCTTTGTGATTGGGTTACCTCACTAAGGATGATATTTTCAAGTTCTGACCATTTGCCTAGGAATTTCGTGAATTCATTGTTTTTAATTGCAGAGTAGTATTCCATTGTGTAAATATACCACATCTTCAGAATCCATTCCTCCGTTGAGGGACATCTGGGTTCTTTCCAGCTTCTGGATATTATAAATAAGGCTGCTATGAACATAGTGGAGCATGTGTCCTTATTGCATGCAGGTAAAGCCTCTGGGTATATGCCCAGGAGTGGTATAGCTGGATCCTCTGGGAGTGTCATGCCCAGTTTTCTGAGGAGCCGCCAGACTGCTTTCCAGAGTGGTTGTACCAGCCTGCAATTCCACCAGCAGTGGAGGAGTGTTCCTCTTTCTCCACATCCTCGCCAACAACTGCTGTCTCCTGTGTTTTTGATCTTAGCCATTCTGACTGGTGTGAGATGGAATCTCAGGGTTATTTTGATTTGCATTTCCCTAATGACTAAGGATGATGAACATCTCTTTAGGTGCTTCTCAGCCATTAGATAATCTTCAGGTTAGAACTCTTTGTTTAGCTCTGTACCCCATTTTTTAATAGGGTTACTTGCCTCTCTGGAGTTTAACTTCTTGAGTTCTTTGTATATATTGGATATTAGCCCTCTGTCGGATGTAGGGTTGGTAAAGATCATTTCCCAGTTAGTTGGTTGCCGCTTTGTCTTTTTGACAGTGTCTTTTGCCTTGCAAAAACTTTGTAATTTAATGAGGTCTCATTTCTCTATTCTTGATCTTAGAGCATAAGCTATCGGAGTTCTGTTCAGGAAATTTTCCCCTGTGCCCATATGTTCAAGGTTCTTCCCTAGTTTTCTTTGTATTAGTTTCAGTGTGTCTGGTTTTATGTGGAGGTCCTTGATCCACTTGGAATTGAGCTTAGTGCAAGGAGATAATAATGGGTCAATTTGCATTCTTCTGCATGTTGACCTCCAGTTGAGCCAGCACCATTTGTTGAAAAGGCTATCTTTTTTCCACTGGATGGTTTTAGCTCCTTTGTCAAAGATCAAGTGACCATAGGAGTGTGGATTCATTTCTGGGTCTTCAATTCTGTTCCATTGATCTACATACCTGTCACTGTACCAATACCATGCAGTTTTTAACACTATTGCTCTCGATATGATAGTATACTTAAGCGACCCAAAGAACTCCACCAGAGAACTCCTACAGCTAATAAACGACTTCAGCAAAGTGGCCGGATATAAAATCAACTCAATTAGATTCACTGTGTCCCTGTTTAGTTTCTGCTTTCCTGAACGATCCATTTCAGAGAGCGGGGTGTTGAAGTCACCCACTATTATTGTGTGCGGTGCGATGTGTGCTTTGAGTTTTAGTAAAGTTTCTTTTACGAATGAGGGTGCCCTTGCATTTGGAGCATAGATATTCAGGATTGAGAGTTCTTGATGGTGGATTTTTCCCTTGATCAGTATGTAGTGTCCTTCTGTGTCTTTTTTGATGACTTTAGGTTGAAAATCAATTTTATCCGATATTAGGATGGCTACTCCACCTCGTTTCTTGGGGCCATTTGCTTGTAAAATTGTTTTCCATCCTTTTACTCTGAGGTAGTGTTTGTCTTTGACACTGAGGTGCGTTTCCTGCATGCAGCAAAATGCTGGGTCCTATTTACGTATCCAGTCTGCTAGTCTATGTCTTTTAATTGGGGAATTGAGACCATTGATATTAAGAGAGATTAAGGCATAGTGATTATTGCCATCTGCCATTCTTGACGCTATCTTTATGTTTGAGTGGTTATCTACTTTTGGGTTTGATTCAAGAAGGTTATTATCTCATTTTTTCCAGGGTGTTGTTTCTCTCCCTGTATTGGAGGTTTCCACCTATTATCCATTGCAGGGCTGGATTTGTGGAAAGATATTGTGAAAATTTGGTTTTATCATGGAATATCTTGGTCTCTCCATCTATGGTGATTGAGAGTTTTGCTGGGTATAGTAGTCTAGGCTGGCATTTGTGCTGTCTTAGTGTCTGCATGAGATCTGCCCAGGATCTTCTGGCTTTCATAGTCTCTGGTGAGAAGTCTGATGTGATTCGGATAGGTCTTCCTTTGTATGTTACTTGGCCCTTTTCTCTTACTGCTTTTAGTATACTTTCTTTGTTTAGAACATTTGGTGTTTTGATTATTATGTCAAGCAAGTCAGTAGCCTTCCTATACTCAAAGGATAAGCAGGCTGAAAAAGAAGTAAGAGAAATGATACCCTTCACGATAGCCACAAACCATATAAAGTATCTTGGCGTGACTCTAACCAAACAAGTGAAAGATCTGTATGACAAAAACTTCAAGTCTCTGAAGAAAGAAATTGAAGAAGACCTCAGAAGATGGAAAAATCTGCCATGCTCATGGATTGGCAGCATTAATATAGCAAAAATGACCATCTTGCCAAAAGCAATATACAGATTCAATGCAATCCCCATCAAAATCCCAACTCAATTCTTCATAGAGTTAGAAAGAGCAATTCAAAAATTCATCTGGAATAACAGAAAACCCAGGATAGCTAAAACTATTCTCAAGAGTAAAAGAACCTCTAGGGGAATCAGTATACACTACATTCTTAAACATATCATTTAATATGCCACTTGAGCAATTATAATTCTTCTAATTTTATCTTTGGCCAAATACTAATATTTAGAAGTACTGTAAATTTCCAGATGATTTGTATTATTTTACATGTTTACTATGAATTATATCTGATATTGTTACATTTTTCTATGGCAATGACCAAATCAGAATGATAATAAGGATGGTAATTTACTTATCATGTCATGTTAATTTATACTATTTTTATAGGTACATGTATATAAAATTACAAAAATTCATACCAGATATGTTACACATATAAAATTTACATTACTTAAGAATATGGAATATGTGTGAAATCATCTTAAAATTTTCTATATATTCAATTTTTTGAGCCTGAGTTTCCTTTCGATTTTAGGCTAGAAATTTAAAGTAATGATTGATTCATGTATTTTTTCTATTATTTTAGTTAGTTCATATAAATATTTTTAAGCTATATAGTGAAGTACATGTATGTTCATGCTTATATATACACTAATATAACTGTATCACATCCAAGTTTTTATAAGAGTAAGCAGAAGAGGAACTTTATGAATGATCTTTACTTTTTCTACTTTCCAGTATTTATGTTACTTTTAAATCAAGAAATAGAAAATATATACAAGTACAAAGAAATGAAAGTGGATGTGTTTTGCTAGTTGAACACATTCTATCAATAGAAAATTTGGAAACACTCCAGTGCTGGGGTGCCTTTTGCTCAAGAGGGGAGAAAAACAATGCTGAATTGGTGTGAGGTAGAAAAGAGAACACATACACTGTATCATTTATTCCGCATCCTCTTGAGAAATGTTTCCTTATTAAAAATTAAGGAAAGGCAATTAAGGAGATGGCTCAGTCAATGAAAAGCACTTTGAGTCCAGAGGACACAGGTGAAAGGCCCTATGACCTCAATGCAGGCAAAATCTATATTAGAAGATGCTTGTAGTTCACTGGTCAGAACACCAGCCAAAACATAGGGCTACAGTTTCAACAGGAGACCCAAGTGAATGAGAACGACACTATATGCTGACCTCTAGTCTTGTATGGCATGGTCCTCAGAATAGAAACTTTCTCTCCGAACTGAACCGTTTTTTGCAGATGTCTCACAAGATCCAGGTGGAAAAGAAAAGGTCACAAAAGATTACATGTCCCTCTGGGAGATCAAAACTTTGGCGATTCTCTCTCTCTCTCTCTCTCTCTCTCTCTTATTTATTTAATTTTTTATCTTTCAGTTTTTCGAGACGGGGTTTCTCTGTATAGTCCTGACTATCATGGAACTCACTCTGTAGACAAGGATGGCCTTGAACTCAGAAATCTGCCTGCCTCTGCCTCAAGTGCTGGAATTAAAGACATGTGCCACCACTGCCTAGCAACATTGATGATTCTTAAGGGGCCCTTCCAATGACATAAAAAGGAGTCAAGAGCTGCAGGTACTAAGATTCTGGCCTGTCAAACTATGGAAAGAAATATCCAGTGTAGACATCAACACGTTGCTTTGGGCTTTCTGGTGATGCTCATGCTTTAGAGTTATCTCTGCTCCTTGTGAGTCCTCCCTCATTTATAATTCTGGTTAGCAAGCCCAAGGAAAACCTCATTGCTTCGGCACTCTAGACAGCAGTGCAATGACTACTTTGGTCTACAGAGGGTTCACTATCTGAGGTAAATAGACGTGTGCGTTGTACCTGTCCAGAAAAATTCTGCTATACAACATTTGGTACTGAACATGGACCAGACAGATCAAAGAAGAATTGAAGAGGAGTGATTGATTGCAAGATTCTAGTTATATGGACCAAGATAGGCAAAATTGGAGAACCTGAGGGTGAAACATCCACATGGGAAATCCTGAAGTGGGCTCCTTTTCCTGTGTGGTATGGAAGAGTGGGTCTTTTTACTCTGTCTGCGGTTGCATGGCCCCTACAATGGTTGTTCGCACATGTAAAGTTTGTGTCCTCTATAAGGAAAATAAATCTTAATGGGGACTCTGGAAGAAATCACAGTGAGGATGACTTGTTCTGTGGATAATGGTATGCCATGCCTGATTTATGAATAGGGTTAGATGTAGTAAAAAGATTAAAGGTGTAAGGATTTAAAACAAATGTCATTATGTGCAAAATAATATGTACAGACTGAGAACGTCAACAGGTTGTCAAAGTGCTTGTATAGCCACTGATAGATATAGTGTGTATGTGTGCATGTGCATGTGCGTGCGTGCGTGCGTGCGTGTGTGTGTGTGTGTGTGTGTGTGTGTGTGTGTGTGTATGCATTTATTAGCCTGATATTTCTACCTGGTGGGAAATTGCTTGTGTAAGACAGAAGGAAAAAGACATTCTGCATTGCAGTTCTCAGTGTGCGAGAAAATAAAGTAAAAGTTAAATTCATGCTAAAGAGCCCTTCCTGTGATCCAAACACTTGAAGCACATGGAGAGGCAAATTGATATTTTTTGAAGGTGATGTTTAATACCCTTTCACTGGAGCAGCAATGCTGTTCATTCAAGAGCTGTGGAATTGGTCAAAGACTCCAGGATGGAGATGGATTGTCAATGTTTTAGTGAGTAGTACAATATCTTAAGAGATCATCAGACTGGAGCTGCCTGCAAGCTATGGATCCTGCCACCTGGTTGTGGGAGTTCTCACCTATGAAGGGGTGTTTTTTCTGGTGATATAGCTCCTTTCTAGTTACCTGCTCTTTTAAAGTAACACCTCATCTATACTCTGTTAGTAACACCAGACAAACTCACTGGTCCATCAAGTTAATGTGGTCCAACTTTGGTCTATTATGAACTCTCTTTCTGGGGTAAATAGACATGTGTGTGTTGTGTCTCCCCATTAAAAGTCTGTCACACAACAGACCTCTACGGAAGTGTATACATATAGATTGATTTCCCTCCACATGCTCTCTCTCTCTCTCTCTCTCTCTCTCTCTCTCTCTCTCTCTCTCTCTCTCACACACACACACACACACACACACACACACACACACACAAACACACACACACAAGCAAATACACACATGCACACATACGTGCACACACAAACACATACAAAGACATGCACACACACACACACATGAACAAGCATGGAATGTACAATTTAGGGAAATAAGATTCAGGGAAGAGACTGTATTATTTTCATATCATAAAGTCAGTACAGGCTTACACTGAAAGAGAAACTCAAGTCTCTCTGATTCTGAAGTTCATTCTTTGTAATAAAAAGAAAGTGTTCTTTTCTCTTTCTGTACCAAGAAAATTTGATGATGGAGAAATCATTTCAACTCAATATTCTGTAGAATTTGGAACTCAAAAAGAAAGATACTGGTAAACGGGTCTTGTTCTTTGTCCTACAGTTGGAACGTTTAGCTTTGAGCAAATAAATACTTGGGAGATGGTAATGCCTTTAAAGAGAGTCACCAGTGACCCCGAGCCTAACATAGCATAGTGAATGTCTATTAAGCCTTTTCTAAAAATAAAAATATAAAACTGCAGAAGAGAAATTCAAATTGTTAGAGTTAATTGCAGGATTAAATTACTATTTGTCAATGGCAGTATCATTTGTATTATAAATTACAGGACTGTAGCCTTCAGGCATATTTTATCAATATGTTTCCAATGATTTAATAACAATATTTCTCAAAAATACTCTAAGCCACTTTTCCTTCTTTTTAAATGAACATGTTCAGAGGGTTTTCATCAGTGTGTTAGCCAGCTCTGCAAAATTTCTAGTAAATAAATTATCACCAGGAGGCTCAAAATCCATTACCATAAAAAAAAGCCATTTTTTCCTCCCTAATCGATTGCCCACTGTGAGACTGCTAATGGGACCATACACACATGTTGTGCAGAGGGAATTCATTTTCAGGTTTTCTCTCATTCTAGAATTTATTTTACAAAGAATTTCTCACTAAACTCATAAATTAGTCAGTGCATAAAATGAACACTTCAGCTTCCAGCAGGTGAAGCATTAAGACTGTGTACCTCGGCTACTTTCCAAGCTGGTGTCCAAAGAAAAGAAGGTTGGTTTGCAGTGGGTGTTCTTCAAAGACGGGAGCACCACTCCAGGAGAGGCAGCAACTCTCTCTCTGCTCACCACAGCATAGTGTATTTTCCAATCTTGCATCAGTAGCTTATGGATCCACAGGGGTATGTCCCGTATCTGTTGATGGATATTTCATATAATAAGTGTGCTGAATCATACATAGAAACTTCACAATGACCTTGAGTAACAGGAACAATGTCACTACATCTTCACTATGGATCTTTAACTACAATTCCAGTCTGATATCTTTTCTCAGATGAAGTTTCAATGATATAAATCAAATTGACAACATTGGATCAGCCTATTATATGTTCATAACCTGGTGGCCTTATCAGCCTTGCATAGACACAGCACAACCAATACTTTACAGGATATAAAATGAAGGAAACAATATGGGAAAGACTCAGTCATCTATATTGTATCCCATTTAATAGTCATTAGACTTAAAGTATTATTTGGAAACTTTTTTTAGCCTCCCAAGTTTCATTTTCTCTATAACTTTGAATTTTGAAATTAGAAAGAGATTCATGCTCTGTCCATTGTCGTACTGCAGTGAGGCAGTTTGAATTTATTTTTTTCTTTTTTCTTCTTTCCTCATCTCCCAGACCTTCTCTCTTCCCTTCCCTCCCAACATCTACCCCTTCTCCCCTTCTCAGAAAAGGAATGCCTCCCATGGATATTAACCAGCTTTAGTATATCAAGATGCAGTAGGACTCAGGCATCTTCTATTGAGGCTAGACTGGGCAGCCCAGTTAGGGGAAAGGGATTCAATGGCAGGCAACAGAGTCAGCAACAACTGCTCCTACTGTAGAAGTTCTATATGAAGACAAAGCTACACAAATGATACATGTGTGCAGAGGGTCTAGGTCTGTCCCATGCATGCACTGTAATCCCTGAATATTTTGTAAGTAAAATTACTTTTTTTTAAACAATTGAATATCAGCAGAGCCAGAACAACCTGAGAAAATGTTCCTGAAAGTATTAAAGTATTAGGGTGAGACAAATGAGTTAAGTCATGGCCAAACCAAGGATGAGAGAGCAATAAGTGTGTGTGTGTGTGTGTGTGTGAGAGAGAGAGAGAGAGAGAGAGAGAGAGAGAGAGAGAGAGAGAGAGAGAGAGAGAGAGAGAGAGAGAAAGAGAGAGAGAGGGAGAGGAGATTCTGCCTGTCAACAGATCACCAGATGTAATAGTTCACTGAAGATGTGTTTATGATTGCCTTATAGTGACCCATTTTTTCTTTTCATTCTCTCCTTAGGTAAGTTGCTGTGCCTAATTTAATTAACCTATTATCCAGGAAATGTCATGAATATGAGGCAAGTAAGCACAACATTGTGGTTTCTTTCCTTTCAGTGTTTGAATGACTGTATTTCTGATGTTTTACCTACTAAAGACCTAGTGGGGCGTAGGTTAAAGTGCTCCATGATCTATGAATTTGTAGACTTGGTGAAACCTCGGCGTGGTCACTAGAAGACAGTTGAACTGGGAAAACATTTGTCTAAATGGTTGGCTTATTGTCATGGTTGTGTACTTCTTTTTGTTCCTTCCTTTATTGAAAATAGATTTTCTTCTCATACAATATATCATGATTACAGTTTTCCCTCCTTCTATCTTCCCAGTTCATTCCTTTTTCTCTTCCCATCTGGATTCATTCTTTCATTATTAGAAAAGAACAGGCTTCTTAGTGATAACTATAATACATAGCAACATAAAATATAATAAGATAAAATGAAGACCATCATATCAAAGTTGGAAGTTGGTGCGAGTTAATTGAAAGCAGAGTTCTGACATGTTTGCCATCACCTAGCCATATAAAAAAAGTGTACTTTAACCAAGAGATATAATATGTTATTTCTTGCAGAGGATATTACTTTGTCATTGAAATTTTCACAAGATTAGTGACATAGTGATTTTTCATAAATTCTGTATATTTTCATAATCTGTCACAAACATGAGTGTCATGCTCTAGAACTTTCTTTGTTTGACTTTTCTTTCATATAGCTCACTGTTTAAGGAAATATATGATTTGAAGTTAGAGAGGAGACTGGTACATTTACTTAACTAAAAGGAACAAAATTGTGGCAAATTTGAAAATACCATCAAAATTGCAAGCAATTGAACTATAAAGATTTATAATTCTAATGCAAAATTATGTTTGTTTCCCCAGTGGAAAATTCCATACCAAACAAAAACATTCAATAAAGTTTTGTAAGAGCCCTTAAATATTTTTCCTTATGACTGTGTAGGTGTGTGTATGTGTGTGTGTGTATGTGTGTGATTATATAGAACAGAAGTGATCTAACTAAAAATTTAAAGGATGTTAACTGGACATTTTCTATGATGCTAAAATAATGGACCCCATATAAAAGAAACAGAAATGGAAATCACTGAGTTTTGAAAATAGTTACAGATCCCACCAAGTTTGTAAATGAATAGCTATAGTAGAATTTATGATATTAAAGCTTTGGTCTTAATTACAAACATTAATTTTCTTTAGTAACATTTCTTTAGCAACTTCATAGCTAAAGGGTCCAGGCAAGTTCCAAATTATTTAACTTGGGATGTTTTTCCTCAGTTATTAACTTATTACATTATTGAAATTTAAGAATATTTACATGCTAACAGACTTTTCATCAGCTACATAATTTTTTCTTTCTTTAAAAATATTCTAATTATTTAGATGGTGAACTTTCTCTAGGCTTTGAATTTCACTTCTTTGTTTCTCAATTCTATCTTATGTTTATGTTATAGTTTTACATCACACAAAAACAAATTTAAAGTGTATAGTTTCATTGATATTTGAGAAAAGTATCATGATTGAATTGGGAGCTTTAATACAGTTGTCGGGCTTGTGAATAATTATAACTCAGTCTTAATGATACATTACCATATTTTTGCATCTAATTTTATAAGCAAATGCAAACTTTTGTAATAATGTAGTCTTGAGTGTAATTTAGAGCCATGAATTTTAGATAACCTAAATACAAGATGTCTCAAAATAAGAATGGGGTATGTTTCTGTCTATGCATAGCATGCACAATGATAAGCATGTATGCATACACTGAAGACAGACTAATAAAGTGATCAATAGTGAACATTATTTCAAGCTGTTTTAAGCAATCAAATATGATTATCATTTCTCTTTACATAGTTATATGGCATTATATATTGAAGAGTCATTTTTGTTTCATATCAACTTTTTTATCATGAATAGCTAATAGAGCACTTATGTAATTATAATGTCTTTATATTTATTTCTGTGGATAGCCAGGCTATGAACTGGAGAACAGCACACAATGGAGAATACATACATACCAATAAGCAAAGTACAAGTAAAATAGGGTGGGACAGCTAAATAGAAATGTGAAAAACTATTAAAAATATTACCAGTAAGATAGTATTAAAGAAGAGATTCTAATTTTTCAGAGATAGTTGAAATGCACACTGAACAGACAACTTCATGAGCAAAACATGAAAGCAGAAAAGACCCATTAGAGTAAAAAAAATTCTTATAAAATAATTCCTGAGATTTTTAATAGTCTATAATGCTATTATATTTAATAATAGCTTTCAAGTTTAATCCATTTTCATTTTAATGTTTTTCAAAAATATGTTTTCATCATCTTTGCTGTTCCCTAACTCCTTCCCAATTTTCTCAACTCTTACCCACCAACTTTATGTCCTTTACTCAAAAATAAATAAATAAATACATACATACATACATACCACAACAAAACCAAACAAAAGTGCTCCCCTCCAACATTCAAAATAGAGTCTGATTTGTGTTGATCAATTACTCCTGGGCATGAAACCTACTCTGGGATGTGGTTGTTATGGCTAGTGACACTCCCTTGGAAAAAATGATTTTCTCTTTCCCAGAAAGTATCCATTGCAAGTAGCTTCTTGGTTATGTGTAGAAAATTCATTGCTAAATGTGAACTGTTAAATGCTTATGAATGATGTGCTGTTACACTAGGAAAAAAATAGTGTGTGGTAGATTTATAAAAATCTTAAGACTATATATTAAAAATATCAGATTATATTTTATTTTTGAGTCCATTACTGTACATGCAAATGTTAGATTCAAAAATAGTGTACCAAAAACAAACAAACAAACAAAACACCCAAAGAAATATAAATTACTGAGTCCCTAAAGAGATTGTAGACCAGCATGTGTGGGTATAAGTTCTGAGGTTATGAGAACAATGTACTCAGTTGGTTCTTTACTTAGGCATTTTGTGTTTGATGTGGAATTCAGGACATTAGGCTTGGCAGCAAGTGCCTTAGCTTGCTGAAATATTTTACTGGCTAATAAAGTTCTTAATATAAAATTTACATCAAGTAAATACTGTCTCTTTGCCTAGAGACGTTTTTCTAGTCTTGATTTATTATTCTGCCAAGTCACAACTGACAAAGTCCTCTCCCTCCCCTCAAATTTTACTATACACCTTCCAAGAAAATACCTATGGCTTAAAAATACATAATATCTTGCAAAATACTCTTGGTGAATAGTAGAAAATTGAGTCCTAGAAAGATGGCCCAGAAATTAAGAGTGTTTGCTGCCTAATTGTGAAAGCTGCAACTCAGACCCTATTACCCACATAACAAGCTACATGCCCTACAAATGCATGTTACTCTAGCTCTAAGGACTCTATTTCCCTCTTCTGGATTCCATATGCACGTGCACACACACACACACACACACACACACACACACACACACACACACAAGTCTTTAAATATTATTTATCCTTATTTTACATGTATGAATGTCTTGCCTATGTGTATGTATGTGTGCATATCATATGCATGCCTGGTTCTGTGGAGGCAAGAAGAGGGCATCAGATCCTCAGGAACTGGAATTACAGGTGGTTGTGAGTCACCCTGTCAGTTCTAGAAACTGAACTCATGTCTTTTCAAGACTAGTATAGGCTCTTAATATCTGTATCATCTCTTTAGCCTCAAATGAAATCTTGTATTCAAAAAAGGAAAAAAAACTGGGCAACATGGTAGAACTAGACATAAATGATTTTCGAGATCTTGGGATACCCACTCCACCCCTGGATCATGCACTCTGCATGAGGGATGCTACATCATGGTAAACTATGCAACAGCTATTCTTGCATGTACTTGTAGTGGTGGGACATCTCTCACTATTGCCTGCTTGAATGCTAGATTTCCTCAGCTACATGATTGAACATAGGCAATTCTCCAGAGTCATATCCTTCAATCAAGGCACTACACTCATGGAAAGCACCTTGAGGCCCAGGAAACCTCAAAATTACACTTCAATATCAAATGTCTTACCATGAAAATGGCTTCAGGGATCAGGTTTTTACACAGTAAGAATACAACAGAACCTGTTAAAACAGATTTCTCCCTGATTCAATGCACTGTACGCCACTCTTAAACCAGGGCTTTAGCTACCACCTATTGATATTGATATACTATTTACTGAAAAATCCCTGATCTGTATCTGAGTGATTTGACAATGGACTGTATGGGTTGAATATGATTATCTTATATGCCTATATATATGCACACTGATTTCAAATCTGGTGCCTATGAAGGCAAGAAGGCATCAGATCTCTGGAACAAGAAGATATTGTCCATCATAGACTGGACAATATCTTCCCCAAAGCACTTTTAGCCTATGAACATATTGATACACTGTCCAAATAGTCATGACTAAAGTGTCTAGCTCAAAATGGTACCCAAGTTTTTGTGCTGGAACAGCTGTCTTCCAATTAGCGACATGTAAAGACATAGTGAAACCCTTCTCAGAATGAAAGTATTATAGCTCCCTGGGTATGAAGAATTTGGTCCTAGGAACATCCCTAATCTCCGTAAGCTTGCCAACATGAGGAAGAGAAAAATTGAAGAGACATTCCGTGATTATTGTTTTTTTTTCTTTTTTTTTCTCTCTTTTTTTTTAATTATTTATTTTATTTTTTTTAATTTACATTCCAAATCATATCCCCTTTCCCGTTTCCTCCCACCCCGAAAGTCCCATAGCCCCCTTCCCTCCCTCTTTTCTCCATTCAACCCCCTCTCGTTACTCTGTCCTGGCGTTCCCCTACATCCAGTCTTTCCAGGACCAGGGGTCTCTCCTTCCATCTTCTTAGAAATCTATTGATATGTGGATTGTGTCTAGGGTATTCCGAGATTCTGGGTCAATATCCCCTTATCAGTGACTGCATACCACGTGTGTTCTTTTGTGATTGGGTTACCTCACTAAGGATGATATTTTCAAGATCTGACCATTTGCCTAGGAATTTCGTGAATTCATTGTTTTTAATTGCAGAGTAGTATTCCATTGTGCAGATATACCACATCTTCTGAATCCATTCCTCCGTTGAGGGACATCTGGGTTCTTTCCAGCTTGTGGCTATTGTAAATAAGGCTGCTATGAACATAGTGGAGCATGTGTCCTTATTGCATGCAGGTAAAGCCTCTGGGTATATGCCCAGGAGTGGTATAGCCGGATCCTCCAGGAGTGTCATGCCCAGTTTTCTGAGGAACCGCCAGACTACTTTCCAGAGTGGTTGTACCAGCTTGCAATTCCACCAGCAGTGGAGGAGTGTTCCTCTTTCTCCACATCCTGATTATTGTTTTAACAAAGAAAATACGTTCAAATTTACGGAGCGATAATTAAAGAGAACCTTCCAAAAGAACAGAAACAGTACAACCAAATACTGACTGATTAAGAGCAGTCTTTCAGACGGCAGACTATTATCTTAAGTGTGAGGCACCAGATCCTGATGCAGTAGCAACACTTGATTTTTGTTGAAGTCCTTCATCCTCAACCACAGAATTAGAAAATAAAAATTGAAGAGTAGCAAATCTATGTACTTCAAAAGGGCCAAAAATCGATTTAGAATTCAAAACTCTCTTTGGGATCAAACAAAGGATTCAGGACTTGGAAACTGAAATTGTCAAACAACTTTCTTGCTTTCATAACTCAGGGAGACCAAGAAACCTAAACTCTAAACATAATTTGGTCCCTGCTACTTCTGTATTTTGATGCTAAAGGATTTAAAAAAAAAACTGCATTTGCTTTGACACACTAGCAGTTTACTGCCAAGTATTAAATACAGTTTAATGATCGGAGTAATTTCTTAGAAAAAGTTAAAAATGACTCTCATGACACTGTTTTAAAAATCACTATAAAAATGCTGGGTCCTGTTTACGTATCCAATCTGCTAGTCTATGTCTTTTAATTGGGGAATTGAGACCATTGATATTAAGAGAGATTAAGGCATAGTGATTATTGCCATCTGCCATTCTTGATGCTATCTTTATGTTTGAGTGGTTATCTACTTTTGGGTTTGATTCAAGAAGGTTATTATCTCATTTTTTCCAGGGTGTTGTTTCTCTCCCTGTATTGGAGGTTTCCACCTATTTTCCATTGCAGGGCTGGATTTGTGGAAAGATATTGTGAAAATTTGGTTTTATCATGGAATATCTTGGTCTCTCCATCTATGGTGATTGAGAGTTTTGCTGGGTATAGTAGTCTAGGCTGGCATTTGTGCTGTCTTAGTGTCTGCATGAGATCTGCCCAGGATCTTCTGGCTTTCATAGTCTCTGGTGAGAAGTCTGATGTGATTCGGATAGGTCTTCCTTTGTATGTTACTTGGCCCTTTTCTCTTACTGCTTTTAGTATTTTTTCTTTGTTTAGAACATTCGGTGTTTTGATTATTATGTGACGGGAGGTATTTCTGATCTGGTCCAGTCTGTTTGGAGTTCTGTAGGCTTCTTGTACGTTCATCGGCATCTCTCTCTTTAAGTTAGGGAAGTTTTCCTCCATAATTTTGTTGAAGATGTTTACTGGCCCTTTAAGTTGCAAATCTTCACTCTCATCTATACCTATAATCCTTAGGTTTGGTCTTCTCATTGTGTCCTGGATTTCCTGGATGTTTTGGGTTACACGTTTTTTGCATTTTGCATTTTCTTTGACTGTTGAGTCGATGCTTTCTATGGAATCTTCAGCACCTGAGATTCTTTCTTCCATCTCTTGTATTCTATTGTTGATGTTTGCATCTATGACTCCTGATTTCTTCCCAAGGTTTTCTATCTCCAAAATTGTCTCCCTTTGTGATTTCTTAGAGCTACACAAAGAGTTCTCACCTGAAGAATATCTAATGGCTGAGAAGCACCTAAAGAGATGTTCATCATCCTTAGTCATTAGGGAAATGCAAATCAAAACAACCCTGAGATTCCATCTCACACCAGTCAGAATGGCTAAGATCAAAAACACAGGAGACAGCAGTTGTTGGCGAGGATGTGGAGAAAGAAGAACACTCCTCCACTGCTGGTGGAATTGCAGGCTGGTACAACCACTCTGGAAAGCAGTCTGGCGGTTCCTCAGAAAACTGGGCATGACACTCCCGGAGGATCCGGCTATACCACTCCTGGGCATATACCCAGAGACTTTACCTGCATGCAATAAGGACACATGCTCCACTATGTTCATAGCAGCCTTATTTATAATAGCCAGAAGCTGGAAAGAACCCAGATGTCCCTCAACGGAGGAATGGATTCAGAAGATGTGGTACATCTACACAATGGAATACTACTGTGCAATTAAAAACAATGAATTCACAAAATTCCTAGGCAAATGGTCAGAACTTGAAAATATCATCCTTAGTGAGGTAACCCAATCACAAAAGAACACACATGGTATGCAGTCACTGATAAGGGGATATTGACCCAGAATCTCGGAATACCCTAGACACAATCCGCATATCAATAGATTTCTAAGAAGATGGAAGGAGAGACCCCTGGTCCTGGAAAGACTGGATGTAGGGGAACTCCAGGACAGAGTAACGAGAGGGGGTTGAATGGAGAAAAGAGGGAGGGAAGGGGGCTTATGGGACTTTCGGGGAGGGAGGAAACGGGAAAGGGGAAGTGATTTGGAATGTAAATTAAAAAAATAAAATAAAATTTAAAAAATCACTATATATGTACACTTTAGTATACACTAATGCTCACTGCTGTAAAAGAAAAGGGGAATTGTAGAAGAGTGTGTTTGTGTGTGTGTGTGTGTGTGTATGTGTGTGTGTGTGTGTATGTGTGTGTGTATTTGAGGCCTACATGTGTGTGCCCATCTGTGTATTCTTTGCAGAACATAAGTCAATATCAGCGGCTTTCTCGATAGCTCTCTTGTTGTTTGAGACAGTCTCTCATAGAGCCTGGACCTCATCAATTGCGCCAACCTAGCTGTTCAGCGAGTCTCAGAAATTCCTGTGTCTCTGTCTCCCCTGAGAGTGCAAACATATGCCATTGATTGAGCCTCACTTTCACACGGGTGCTGCTGGCTCTTGATCCCAAGTCCTTATGCTTGTATGGCAACCCCTTTTTATTGAGAACCCCAGCAAAGTTTGAGATTTCTCTACCTAATGCAAAATGCATTTCCCTGGTCAGTATTTTATTCTTAGCTGATGTGTTATATCTTTGTTTTTTTCGGTAAATAATTTTACTAAAGGACTCAAACTTATCTTCTATCCCCTTCTGTCTCCTCTAATTTACACATACATTGCCATGGCTAACAAACAGTCTTTCTCAGTTGCTTTAGCATTTCATTCTGCAATGATAACCTAAGTGTCTATTTGGTGATAATAGGTATTGCTGTTTTCATTTGTTTCAAATGATATTTTATTGCCAAGTATTGCAGCTCAATGACCCAAATCTCAACAGTACTCTCTGATGAGATGTAGCAGATATTTAAATGATAAGGAAAACTGAACAGCCCATGATTCAATGAGGAAGCACTGTGGCACGCATTTTTTCCCATAAAGTAAACAAGAAGAAACAAAACTTTTAACTGGAAGGCTTTCTATATTACTCTGTAGTCGGGTACATAATATCAGGAACATATTTAAAAATACAATTCAATTAGGATCATATATTAAATAAATAATTTTATTAGAATTGATATTTTACTAAGTGGCATAATGATTAATCTTTGGATTACATTCAGAAAACATTTAACATACAGAGGGATACAGTCACTTCCATTCAGAGTTCATGGCATACATATCAAATATTGAGCCAGAGGAGAGGACACAGAATAGTTTCCTTTTAATGAAGCTTAATCACCTTCTTTTTTACTTTGGAGTGCAAAGGAAGAATGTTCTTGAAGCATTTTCATATAGAAGTCTTGAAGATATTTTAACAGTAAATGTGAGAAATGTAATACAATATTGTGTGGAAACAAGTATGTTTATTGTTTATTTTTGGATGCTAGTGTTGGTGTGGATGACATGGACACAGAAAACATGCAAATAAAAATAAACACAGAACTCATTTCAACTTCTTACTCAAAGAATGTGCAGAAATAGATTGATTGGGATCTTCAGACTTGAGATCTAACTGTTCAATAAAGTAGCCATTAAAAGCCTTCTGCAGTATAAAGAATGATGCATGTACACATATAATATTATGGAGTGCCTATGTATAATAATGTTCACCAAAGTTCTGCACATTGCCAAAAACCTCAGCCCTGAGGTTATATCTCAAATAATGTGTACTCTAGGTATATGTGCATTTAATAGCTTTTGCTGTGTAGGGTGATACAATTCACTTGCACTTTTAGTCTTCAGTACATTTCCCTACCTCCACTTTCTAACTTTTGTCATATGTCACAAGTGACTGTTGCACCAGAAAGCTCTTCATATTCTATAGCCACCTGTTTTCCTGTAAGTTCAAACTAATAGAAGCCACTGGAGGTAGACTGGTTGTAGTAACAAGTAAGTCAGAGTGTTTCTTCTTACTTCTGCCTGCTTCACCTATGAACATGGCATTGAATCATAAGTTCTGCTATGATTTCAGTTCCTCTTCTAGACTATGCCTATATCCCCTCTTTTAGACTGCAAAGATTGCAGTATCTTTCTTTTGTTTTATAGTCCCATGTTAACTCCATTACATCCAGACTTGTTCAGTTCTTCCAATATCATTTTAACATCTCTGTGGATTACAATCCCTTGAATGAAACATCTCACATGATTGTTAAATACAAACAGTACTAATATTGGATAAGACTTAAGATCCTGGGCTGGAGAGATGGCTCAGAGGTTAAAAATCACTGACTGCTCTTCCGGAGGTCCTGAGTTCAAATGCCAGTAACCATATGGTGGCTCATAACCATCTGTAATGAAATATGATGCCCTCTTCTGGTGTGTCTGAAGACAGCTACAATGTATATATAACAAATAGATAAATCTTTGGGCCAGAGTGATCAGGGCAGAGAGAGAAGGAGGAAAAAAAAGGCTTAAGATTCTTTGTATTAAATCTAGTCTACATATTCTGCACATTTAGGAGAGGATAAATCATCAGTCAGTGAAAGCATGTCTATCTCAGCTTTCCTAGATCTGTCAATCACTGGGCACATAGCAGCACCTCTGATGCTTCTAATCAAACTTTATACCTCTATAGGCACATGTAATAGTGCTTTTTCAGCTATTCACCATGACAGATGCAATTCTGAAGAACTGTCTACATAATTTGAACAATTAATTAAAAAGTAAATGATTTCAAATAAATTTATTGCCTTTAATTCCAATAGAGTTTGAAGTTAGGATACTGAGTGCAATAAGAGCAGTGGAATAAGAAAGAATGAGAGCAAAAAATGTCTGTGAGAATGACTTCAGCATCGTGTGTGTGTGTGTGTGTATGTGTGTTTGTACGTGTGTTGGGGTTATGCTTTGATCTGTTATTAGAAATTGGTTCCATCTGTATTCTATGTTCCTCTTGAATTATAGTTCATCTAATTGATGCTGAGATTGCATACCCGCACTGCCTCACATAGGTTGGCATGCGTTAAAATGGGAAAGCTAAATAATAATTTTAGATTCGGCATAATATGAGGGAGTATAACTTTCAGGGAAGAAAAAGAATATGAGTGGAAGTACATAGCAAAATCACAAAGAGATGTGAAGATATGAATATGGTTGAAAGAGTCTCTAAGTATGGTCAGCATAGGCAAATAATAAAAAAGCCCTAGAAGCAAGGTCTATGAAACACATACTGAAACGTTCATAAGAGGTGGACATCAACATCTCTATGAAGTGATAGAGGAATCCAAATGGAAGAGAAATGGCTTCCTAACAGAATAAAGGACACTCATTGAGTAAAATAGAGATTTTCAAATTTCTACTAAAGTATAGCGATCATTAGGTGGTAGATTTTGGAACCAACACATTGAACAACAAAGGAGAAGATAAATTAGCCCCTATTGCTTTAGATATACACATTTTCTTCTAAAAGCTCTTTACATGATACATTGTACAGGATATCATTTGTTTATGGGACCATAGATATAAATAAAGGGTTGGGGACATGTGTATTCTACTATGTGCTTTATGGCATAAGCTAATTAATTGAAATGTCAGTTTCCTTTTACATTTTTGAAGTAGTGTTTCTACCACACATAAGTCATCTGTGATGAAAGATATCACTTACCAAAGCCAAAGAATCAATTTAGTATTATACAGCTGATGTTAGGGATTATTGTTTTTACTAAGAAAAAATTTCAATCTGAATTTACTTAACACTCTTCTTACCTATATCTTTTTGAAGGTCTCATATTCTTCTTAAACTATATCTTGCTGAAGATCTCATATTATGAGCATATACTTGGTTACTTGGTGAATGTGTTCTAAAGACAAGTGTTTCATATTGAAAAGATGTATGTGACCTTATATCTCAGAGATAACCTTTTAAAACAACACAAGAGAGATACAATTCTAAAGTAAGAAACAATTCATACAAACTTACTTTCATATTAAATTAGGGTACAAACTATACTTAGAAAGCTTAGAAAGATAAGGATGGGACTAACCTATCCATTAATCTTAACAATGTACACTTTATCTTAGCCAAATGAAGGGCTATGTTCTTCTAAGAATTGCTTGCATAAAATTGCTTAGTTTTGCTATAAACATTCATTATCTAATTAAAAGTTATGGTTAGGAAGTTAATATCTCCATTACTTTGTTTAGTTTATTTAATATAGGCTTCAAGCTGATAACTTTAAAAATAACCTTTCTTCATGTAATAGATAAGGGATTGTTTGAAACTTCTGCTTTCTTACAGTTGAAAATTGTCTCACCCACCAAATTATCCATCCACTCCAAACATGCAGCCAAAAAATAAATAAATAAATAAAAATTTCAGCCCAAACCCTACCATTGCCTTTATCAACTTTAATATTTGAGGCAGACCTTAACTTTGGGGGAAATAAGTGTAAAATTTGATGAATAATTCTGACTTTGTAGGGTTATTTGATAGTTTTTACCAACTTCAGGGTCTTTTCATACTTAACACTGATCACACAGGAAATAATTTTGAGATATGACATGTGCCTTTGTTGCAAGGCCAGTGATCAGAGAATGACAAGAAGGCACCTGCTTCTCTAGAGGATATGTAAAATTAGAATTACACTGAGCTATGGAGAAATTCATACTTTTACCACAGATTCTTAGTAACAAAATGTTCTAGCATTCAGAGTGTTCCTCAGAACAATCTGAGCATATTCGGTTCTGTCACAGCACAGGTAAGTGTGATGAGAATGAGGCTCTGTTGCATCCATCGTCTTTTGGACTGTAAGCAAGGTGTCTGCATCAGGTAAAATTAGTCTGGTGCCCCTTCCCTCTGTCTTTGACTCCAAATGATACCTTTGTAGCCTGCAGTTGCAAGCATCTGGTTGTCCACAGGCAGCTTTTAACATTTGCCAACAAGCAGCCTCTCTGTGTATAGAGAACAGATGTAGTTTCAAGTTTCAGTTTGGTGACGTGAGAATTAAGCATGCGTTACCAATGCAGGTGATATATTTATCTAAACAAATATGTTAATATGAATGCCTAGCTTTTAAAAGCTCAAGCTGATGTATGAAAAACCAGTTCTAGTCTCTGGCAGGGGAGATGGGAAGTCTAAATAGATGATGACTTCTGACCACAAATAATTGGCTTCCTTCATAAAATAAAATTAAATGAGATTAGTAAGTGACATTTTCTATGACTATCGCTTACCTTGGAAACTGATCTTGTTTGTATCTTTTTCATTTAAGTAAAATTTAGCACTAAGGAAATTAAAAACCATGATTGCAAAAATTCTAAGAATATTCTGTCTCAATGCTCTCCAATCAGCAGGTGATAAAATTTGTCCAAACAGCAAAGTGATGAGCAAATCATGAATGGAATTCTGTTCTTGACATCTCAAGGACAAAAATATTTTGGTACAATTATTCATTCTGTTTTGATTTGTCCCAAACTTTGCTGAGTCACATCTGTTTCTTACATGAGAAAATTTTATACATAGTACAGCAAATAAAATTTTAAAATAAATAAAAATGAAAAGTAAAAGATATGTTGAGCCAATGGTCTTTTAGTCCATGGGCCCACTGGAAGTGGTCTGTCCTTATCATAATTGCCTATTGAAAATGTTGGTTCATGAGACTTTGTGGGTTTAGGTAGCTTCTTTGGCATTTCTAGGAGACAAAATCATACAGCATATTTTCCATTCCTCTGGCTCTTACAATCATTCCTCCTCTTGTCTACTATGATCTCTGAGCCTTTGGTGCATGAGATATGTTGTAGATGTATCAGCTGGGTCTGGGAACCATCATATGTTCTTGTTATTTTCCTTTTGAAAAGAACTATGAGCTATGAACTATTTTGAAAAGGCTGTGGTTTTCTCTAACAATCTCAGTCTGGTACAATGGTACCAAGTCTAAACCCTGAAATTATAATATACACAAGTCTCTTTATGCTGACTAAAAATGTAACTATATGTATAAATAGGTATATGTGTATATGTATGTGTTTGTGTATACACACAACAGTAAAAGAAGTTTAGGAAATACATTTGAGTCAGAGAAGCAGAGATGGAAGGGGCACATGGCGACAGTTATAGGGAAGAAGGGAAAAAGAAAAATTAGGAAATTCTATTTTAATTTTAAAAATTAATATTTAAAAATCGAACTAAAAAAAATTGGTCAAAGGTACTGAATGCCCGTGGTTAGATTTTGTGAAAGATCAGTGTAAACCAAGCATTGGAATTATAATGACAACTACATGTGAATGTTGAGGAAACTTGTAAACAGGCATTTCATTGGCCTCAACATCCTGAGGATTACGTCTCATAAGCACTGCTTGGAGAGAGAAATTAGGATCATCAGAAATTAAATGGCATATACAAAATCTTATTCTCATCTAACCTAATCTCCACCTGAACCCAATTTTTATAGCACTATTTATATGTGAGCTTTTATTTTATTTATGACATCAGTTTCCAAATAGACCACCATCAGGCCAAACTGGTGAATATTAACATTTTCATATTCATTTTTACTTTGATAAATAGTACAGAACAAATTGAGGAACATTGTTATTCTCTAGTCCACTTTCAACAATATTTTTGTTGCCTCATGTTTGTTTCTGGAAATCTATTGAGTTCACAACAGATGCTGAATAAACTTCTTGACTATAGTATGAAAGATACTAGTCCTTAGTGTTCAAATACTATAACATTTTCTTCCTTCTAGAGTTCTTTGTTCCCCAGATAAATATTTATATTCAGGATATTTTGTTATCAAAAAATATAGAGATTAGAGACCTGGAAAATTAGTTGGTGTCTGCCCAAGACTGAAGATGCCAAGATCCAATTACAGAAGACAATGGTGTTCATGTGGCAGTTAGGGCCTTTGGGGCACGGGGAGTGACAGTCTTCAATAGTGACTGGTGCCACTGATGAGTTACTCATGCTCCATTGGATAGTTCCAAGTCCAACCTCTTGTGACAAACCTGGATTAATTCAGTGAGTCACAAAACAAAAACAGAACGAAAGAACAATAGATGATGGTGAGAGAAACTTGTGTCGGGAAGAGGAGTGAACTGATAATCAGAGGATGATGAGAGAGGATAGGGTGACAAACATGATTAGTATCTGATGTGGATGCTTGAAATTGTAAAAGAAAGTAACTAACGATTTGTGAGAGATAAGTTGTTTCCTCATTTACAGTGACCTTATTTAATATTTCCCCTTTTCCTCTCTTGGAAATGGAAGAAAAAGTAAGAGTCAGAGTTAGATGTGAAGTCTGAGTGACTTTAGTGGCATCTTTTAAATTAGATAACTCTGAGTTATTCAGTTGGATAATTTTAAATTTTACCAAAACAGAGCTATGTAACCTTAAAATGAATTATCTATATTCATCTTGGCAAAATAGCTAGAACCATAGTGAACCACACATGGGACCAATTCCTTTTAACTTATTTTGCTGTTAGTTAGACAAAGGTTTTGATTTTTACAACTGTAGCAGATTAAAAATGAAATGGATAGGACACTGACTCTTTTCTACTAGATGGATGTATAAGCTACAAGATGACTTCATCTCACATTGATGTGAATTGCAAGCATTGTTCTTGACTATAGGCCATTTCCAGGTTATGCACACAGTTAGCTTACTGAGGCATTTCTGTAGTAAGTTGACCTTATGGTCTCATAGGTCAACAGGAAATGGAGGAGATAAAGTCATTTGATCTAGACTGCCAGTTAAAGGTCAGGCTACACACATGTGATCACATGCGTTCATTCAACTCTACGGTTAGTAAACAACTCAAGGTATTAAAAAAAAATTCAACCTTCTATAGTGTAGGCATCAGCAGAGCCAGGGAATAACACAAATCACAGAGCATACTGTGGTTCTATTATTTCAGTTTCCCAATGATCTATATTAACTAATTGGTTTGATTTTGTTCCCGTGGGAGCTGTGTTCTTTGATAATCTAATTCGATGCTATTATTAAAACCAAACTTAAAATCAGGCTCTATTCTTATTATTGAGCTGTGACTTGCTACATAGGTTAATTTCTTGATTTCTCAGTCAGTTTATGGCTTTATTAAACAGTCAAAATGTTCTTTACAAATATTAGCTCATTCATTTTTCTCAGGCATCCTTCTGTGGCTCTAAAAATGTACTATTTTTCTCAGTCTGCTGTGGGAGGATGAGAAACCCTGGTACATTTTCTCAAAATCAGTCTGCTAAAAGGAAGTCAAGAAGAAAGAAATCAGAGTTTCCTTCTAATATCTCATGAGAATGACAGAATTCTTGCATTTCCAGACTTTTCACAATCTAAAACATGTCACTCAATCATTGTATAATACTCAACAATGTGCAATCTTTTGTGAATCACAAAACTGAGCATCTTCATGGGTGAAAATGTTTAAACAATTCTATTAGCATCTTTCTAAGAACTGAAATTAGAACCTATTTAAAAAAGACTTAGAGTCTTGTTCTGTTACAGAGTAAACTTAGGCTTAGTATTGGTAGTATTGCGTAATAAAAGAAATAATGAATGAAATAAATAAGTGAGAAGGCACTAACCAACTTTGCTATTCTCGAAGCTATCTTACTGTTTCTTAAGGGAGTTAATTGCCCATCAATGGCAAGGACTGAAAAGACTTGTATCATTGTTTACATGATAGAGGAAGTAGCATGCAGTTGACTGTGTGTGGCTGACAAGGTGATCTTCAAGGGTCTCCAAGGATTACTGATAACTCTAACATTTCAAATACTATGAAACAGGAAGGTATTTTACTAAAAGATATACACATACACACATCATTTTTTTTCACTTTCCCTTAGTGCTTTATTGGAGTACAATTGATATTGAACCACTGAGAGTTACAGACTAAAGATTACCATTGGATGATGAAAGAGAGATTAGCTTATAACAATGAGTATATTCACAACCAGAAGACACACTTGTTAGGAGAGAGAACTTATTCATCATTCAACATCAAATGCACCTACCCTGTACGGAAACTGGTAAAATGCCAACAAGAAATATCAGCCAGAGCCCACTCCTCATGAGTCACTGCCTTCTTTAATCTGACCAGTCATCTGTGGGTCAAATGGCTGCAGAATGTTTCTGAAAAGTGAAAGCATTTCAAGATGAAAGGATACCTAGCTGGTTGTGCCACACAGAACATTCTCTCTTGAATTTATTTTTAGTATAGCATTCATCTTTATGTATGCCAACTTTTTATTATAAAACTTTTCAAGAACCACAAAATTAAAGGAATTTCACAGTGAATACTCACATACTCACCTTCTAGATTCCATCAGGACCATTTTGCTGTCCTTTTTCAATCATTTATTCACTCATATTTTGGTTAAATCACTACTCCGTCCTATTTCTTTCGTTTTCGGGGACAATAATATAATTATTTCTCTCTTTTCTTTCCTTACTTCAAAATCTCCCACATATCATTCTTGCTCTTTCAAATTCTTACCCTATTTTTCACTAATTCTTACTATATTTATAGACATACATATTCCTAACTATAACCTGAGCAGTCTGTACAAGGTTATTGGTATGTATGTTTTCAGGGCTGACCATGCTTCACTATGTTCGTAGCAGCCTTATTTACAATAGCCAGAAGCTGGAAAGAACCTAGATGTCCTTCAAGAGAGGAATGGATACAGAAAATGTGGTACATTTACACAAAGGAGTACTACTCAGCTATTAAAAACAATGAATTCATGAAATTCTTAGGCAAATGGATGGAGCTAGAAAAGTATCATCCTGAGTGAGGTAACCCAGTCACAAAATAACACACATGGTATGCACTCGCTGATAAGTGGATATTAGCCCAAAAGCTCCTAATACCCAAGATACAACTCACAGATCACCTGAAACTCAAGAAGGAAGACCAAAGTGTGGATATTTTGATCTATATTGGAAAGTGGATCAAATTACTCATGGCTCACCACCAACCAATAGAATGAGCATAGGGTCCCCAAGGAGTGGAAGAGTTTTGCAACCCTGCAGCAGAAACAATAATATGCACCAGCCTGTACCCCCAGAGCTCCCAGAGGGAGCTAAACCAACAACCAAAGAGTGCACATGGAGGAACCCATGGCTCCAGCTAAATATGTAGCAGAAGATGATCATTTCAGACATCAATGAAAGGAGAGGCCATTGGTCCTGTTAAGGATCGATTCCCCAGAATAGGAGAATGCAAGTCAGGATATTGGGGGAGGAGGTGTGAGCACAAGGAGGGTGGATGGGATAGGGGGATTTTGAAGGGGTAATGGGGGAAGGGGATACCATTTTTAGTGGAAATAAAGCAACTATCTAAAAAAAGAGAGACCATAAAAAAAGAAAAAAGAAGAAGAAAAAGAAAAAATCAGCAAGTATGTAACATACGCTGATGTCTGTAATTACTCTGAAGTGTCAAAGTGCACAGGTCAACCCTCCACAAAGAGTTACATACAACTGAGAGATTCTGAGAGTGGGAATGATGGTCTTCCACATACACACATCTTGATATTTGTGTTTCTTTAAGTTTTAAAAGTGCTATTACTATGCATATCCTTAGTTATCTCTCACAGTTGCCATCTTCAGAAAAAAAGCAGTGGTGTAAAAGTCTTCATTTTATAGGCTGGGAAATGTTTACCATTAGAGAAACTTAGTGACTTTCTCAAGATTATACAGTAAGAAGGCAAGAAAACATAAAGCTGCATATTTCTCTCTATTTTGCATCATGTATATTCATCCATGTGTTTCTTTATGATGAATATGCCACTCATAACACATTTAGAGATCCACAGTCTTTAGTATTTCTCTTCTGCATAGTCCACAGCTGGTCAATTCCTATAGTACATGCACAGCATGCTATAACAGTGCCTCCTGCACTGGTTGAAGAGCTCTAGAGGCTCAAGATTGTGAAAAAAGCATTGTCCTCTTGTTCTATGACTTGTGCTCGTTTGCCTCCACCTTTACCCCTGGCATCAAAAATAAAAAGCATTCCAAAACAGACACCATTCTTTGTTATTCTGTGAGAATTAGCAAAACTCGGAAAGGTCAGGAATGAGGGAGAAACATTTTTTGCCATGCATTGCTCTTTAGATGAACACTGCTTTCTAACCTGTATTAGTGCAGTGACTAGCTGGGGTGACTGAGACTGATACTATAATGGAAGACAATTATTTAAGGTTGAAAATAGGCTCCTCCCACTGTGATTTACTGACACAATATGAGTCAAGGGAGATGAGACCACAGTATTTGGTAACCAACCAGTGTTTCTCCTCCACTATAGCTCAATGCCCATTTGAGAGAGAGAGAGAGAGAGAGAGAGAGAGAGAGAAAACTTATTTAGATCAGATTGTTTTAGATTGTTTCAGCCAGCATATTTCCTCCATTTTTTAAGCTTTCCCTTACTCTAGAAAATACTTAATCTTCTCTTTTGAAATATTGTTCATGTCACCAGTTAGTAGAGGCCTTGGATTCTCTCCTCTTCATATTTTCCAAAGGCAGGAAAAGCAATCTGTGTAGATATGACAACATTCTAAAGAGAAATCTGTATCAGGTTATCCCAAAGAATTTGAATTTCCCCAGAAAACTAATTCTTGGAGAAGGAAAAAGTTACAACTTGATTTCACTTGGGCAATAATCTTGTTTTCTGAAAAGATATCTCACATTTGTAGAGCAGCTTATCAGACCTCCTCGCAGGAGATACTGAAGTCAGGTAGTGATGGGAGTCTGTATTAGTTACATTACTGTTGCTACAGTGAGACACCATAACCAAGGAAACTTACAGGAAAAAGAAAAAGGAATATACTTGGGCTTAATGTCTTAGAGTGTTAGCATCCATAATTGTGGAGTGGAGTCAGCAGATGGCAGACAAAGCTCCTAAGGCAGAACCTGGGGGCTTGTACCTTCAATCACAAGCACAGAATAGAAAGAACAAATTAGTACACAGAATTTTGTTCTCAAAGCTGTGGACCAAGTGTACAAATGCCCAAGAGATCAGAGGACATTTTTCATTCAAATTGACACATTATCATTGCTAAAAAACTCTTAGGTATCCATAATTTTAGCCCTGAGTTTAAACCTAAATATCATGTCAAGATTGAAAAGGTGAAAGATGGACACAAGAGATCTCTATAACTCTTTTTTTCCTGCCACTTCTATAGCCACAAATAAATCTTTTTTTTCCTTCTCTTTACTATTAATAGTGTCTTAAGTTGCCCTATTTAGTGCAAGCGTCCTGTCTTTTCAGGCATTTTAGGAACATGATGTGGAATTAAATCCATTTAACAATAGGCTAAATTGTGCTGAAACTGCCTTCTTGGTTAACCATGTTGGTGGGAAGAAGGATGCTCCTGATCCATCTAAATGCCTGGGTTAGAGATAATCAGTTCATCCCTTTACCCTCTCTCCTGGAAAATACTGAGGAAGATAGCCTGGTTCTCATGGAAACACATTGGCTTGCTTTTTAAGTTGTGTCAAGTAAAGTGTATGCTAAACCATGATGATTGGTGGGGAAAGCAACATCAAAAAAACCTGGATAGAGAAAAGAATATTAAAATGTAAGAATAATTATTTGTGCCAATTCATCTTTTGAGGTTTTTCATGCATGCCATAAACCTATATTGGGGATATATAAAATTATTAGATTGCCAATCCTCCTCAGCCTATTTTGCAGCCTTATACACAATAAACAATGAGGTCTATATAACAACAGAGCACATGTCAAGCTTTCAATGTAGAACAGATACCTTAACTATGTATTTATGTAAGTGCTGATATTTCTCCAGAGATCCAAACATATGAATGAGTTATTAAGGTGTTAACTCACAAGACAAATATAAGAAAATAAATTATTTTGAACAATAAGATACACAATTCATGGAAGTATAGGAGCATTGATAGTTATACTGAAGATAGTTTGAGGTGACTAAGATGCTGTATACTGTTGAAGAACACTAAATAGGACAATTCTTGTTTGGAAAGCTACAGAAACACAGCTTTTCAAGTTTTTAGGTATTTTGTGAAAAGTCAGGAGTTCAGTTGTGTTCAGAGTTGATCTGGGTAAAATTTCAATATGAGGCAATATCAAAAGCCATGCTGCTTTGCATATTTTTTACTGCTGAAAATATCTTTCCATATGATACATTTTGGTCACATTTCCCCCCTCCTTCGTCTCTTCCCAGATCCTCCCCCTCCTCCCGGCCCATTCTCTCTGTCTTGTAACAGACAATATTTACTTTTTCCTGCTATTTGCTTCTTGGTTACATGGGGGTTAAGATGTTCTGTCTACAGGATCTTGTTTGGATGAATGTGATTCATCTTACATCTATGTCGAATGGAGATATTTGGTGAAGAGATTCAGATGGCATCTGTATCCTGTAATGAAACATTCTTTTGAATAGAACCAAAGATACCATAGTAGGGCCAGAGAAGAGTGAGGATGAAGGGAAATAGACTGGAAGGAGACATGGCAGGATCACCATAACAACCTAGTAAACAACCAACCATAGCTCAGTGTGAATGAGTTTGTGTATTTTGAGAACTGTGAGCAGAATCATGTGATAAATGAGAACATGCTCATTCTGAAAAAAAAGTTGGTACTTGAAAGAACTGTGGCAGAGAAGAAACAACTTAGACTCTCTGTTTAAGTTATTGATCTCACAAAGCTCAAAGCTTTTATTTGTCTTTGATTTCTTAAGAAAAGTAACCACAGTACATTTCAAATGCCTGTTACATTATCAAATGTAACCTATATAGTTACATACAATTCATTAGAACTATATGCAAAGTCGGGCGGTGGTGGCACACGCCTTTAATCCCAGCACTTGGGAGGCAGAGGCAGGTGGATTTCTGAGTTCGAGGCCAGCCTGGTCTACAGAGTGAGTTCCAGGACAGCCAGGGCTACACAGAGAAACCCTGTCTCAAAAAACCAAAAAGAACTATATGCAAAGCAGCATTGTAGTATTGTGAGAATCTTAAATTCATGTTTTAATAAAACAATTTATCATAAACATTAATGATGATATGATAAATTATGTTATTGAAACATACTCTGTACTAGGTTTGTGTTAAATACATTGCACACATCACTTAATTGTTCCTCATACTTTCAGGAGGAGGTACACTTTTATAATAATTCATTTATAAATGAAAAAAATGTTAGATAAAATGGGTAACCATGGTGCCATACTAGCATGTTGTGAATGTTGGACTTAACCAATGTTTAGTAGGAAAGTAGTTGATGTGTGTGGTTGGATCATTTTGATTATATGTTTCATGGGATTTGGAAGCACCTAAGATATAAATCTCATGGCATGTCTGTGAAGGCATTTTCCAAGAAGTGTAACCTGCCTTTACTGTGCAGAGAGGAAACGACATATGAAATGCTAGTATTCATGTTTCTATGCTTCCTGACTATGAACATTACATGACCTGTCTTCCCATGTCCCTGCTACCATGCCTTCCTTAGCTATAATGGGCTAAACCCTTAATCCATGAGACAAAAAAAATCTCTTCTGCTTCTTTAAGATGTTTCTATAGGTATTATGTCACAGCAATAAGATATATAATAAAGTATGTAGGACTGACTTTTTAACCTATAGTTTATATGTGTCTGTCATCCTATTGTCATTGAACTTGGAAATGATGTCTATTTTTTAGAAAGTCTAAAGTTTTTGGGCCAGTGAGAATGTTTGCAGTAAGAAAGAGAAAGAGGGGATGCACACACACACACACACACACACACACAGAGAGAGAGAGAGAGAGAGAGAGAGAGAGAGAGACAGAGACAGAGACAGAGACAGAGACAGAGACAGAAACACAGAGAGACAGAGACACAGAGACACAGAGAGACAGAGAGACAGAGAAGACAGAGACAGAGAGTTAAAGGACAGACAGACAGAGACAGAATCACAGACATGCAGAGATACAGAGTGAGTTAAAGACAGAACAGTTTTTATTCTTGTCCCACACTCTATTAAAGTTTACAACAAGCTACCAAGTGCTATGCAATATTTGTCAGGACTAAAGCCACCCTAAACCAGTCCTTTAAAAAGCAGTTCTAGCGATTCTGTACTTCACAGAGCCAGCCATACTCACTGGACACATCAACATTTTCTTCTTGTAGAGTTCACTACCATCCAGTAAGTGAATTTGAATAAATCAGCTGTATTCATTGAGTTGACCTGTGAATGGTGTCTGCCAACTGATAAAGTACCATGGAAGAAAAGTTCTTCTTTAACTCTGTTTCACTAGATTGGAAACTGAAGTTTTAAGTGGACCTCTGTTTTAAAGGCATACTGATGGGCTTTCAAGGATGATGTACAGTCCTACCAGCCTTGCTGCTCCCAGTAGTCCTTTATCTAAGAGTTATGGTAAGGGAAAATGGCTGCTTCTATCCAGTCTCTTGGCAAGAATCCAAACCAGGAAATTCTATTAGGCTTCCTAATGGATTTCTCCAACATTCTCAATTAGGTAAGAGATTCTTCTTCCTCCCCACAATAGGAAAGTGTGCTTGCATGCACTACTGTCTTCATCTGGATTCATGGAGGCATAAATGCACTTCCAGAAAAATCTATTTGACAGCCTAAGGTTGACAGACTCTATAGATATGTGAGGTTATTGCTATATTTCTCTGAAAATCCATAACCCAATCTTTGCTCTTTAAGTAGAAAAAGGTGTTCTTTCTATAATCAAATTATCCAGTGCTACTATTACTTCCAACACAAGGAAGTAAACACATAAATAAAGTATCAGTGATAATTGGAGTTGCTTTTGTGTTTAACACATAAAAATGGCTAGAGCGAAACATTCTGAAACTCAAGAGCAAATTTATACTTTTCAGCCTTCGTTGAGTCTTAAAAATATTTTTATAGCATTTGGTTATCATTGTTGAATGTCTTCTTTTTGTTATGTATTTAAAAATTCCTTTTCCCTACTTTCCTGTTCTTTCCCCCCACCCACCCATATACATGATCTTCTTATAAAAATGTATACATTTTGAATGAAGGAACCTCCTCACCTGAACACAAAAGGCATGCACAGTGTAGTGGAGGAAAATTGGGAAAAATTAAACAAATTCAAAGAAATACTAAGTACTTTGATGAATTTCTTCCTCTCGCTCCATTATTCTCTTTGAAAAGCATAGATCCTATAATTCCTCTGTCTTACTTATCCACCACTAGATCTCTAGAACTAATATCCCTTTAAGCATAAAATATAGCTCTTTGCTCTGTTGTGTCTCTCCTCCCTAAATCCTTCTGTGGAGGATACTCAGAAGCTCCATGTTACTCCAGTTCTCATGTTACTACTTAGCGAGTGTTCACAGGAACCCCATCCTAACTATCAATGCTTTTCTCTGGTTAAAATAACACTACTTTTACTAAACCTTGGGTAGGAACAAGCTCTTCATGTCATTTCTTGTGTAATATCCATCAATACCAAGATTATACAGCTAGTACAGTGGCAATGCTATAAACACAGAGGGGGAAATTGTAAGACATAGTTATTTATAATAATGAGATGATTTCTATGGCCATGGTTGTAGAATTATGATAACAGTGAAACACAGGAGGAGAGACCAAGGTTGCAAGGCCTAAGTTTCCAGGATGTTGCACCTATGTTGCATTGCTCAGACTACTCTCCCTGGGGGAATTAGAGCTGCTAGAGCTTCTCCACAATATTATCTCCTGGCCACAGTAATCATGAAAATAATGTTAAATTTTATCAAGTATCTATCATGTGTCATGCATATGACACATATATTTCTAGGCCTCTCTAAACTTTGCAGTGTTAGTATATTTGTTCTCATTTTATAGAGACATTCAATAAGCTTGTTACACTGGTAGGTGCCTGCCGACTCAGGATTCAAGTGTAGGTTACTCTAGTTCCAGTGAACTGAATCATACATAGGTCTTTAATGAGTTCACTTTGCTAATAGCTCTTCTCTTCATGAAAAACAAACAAACAAACAAAAAACAAAAACAAAAAACCAACCTAAGAATCTCAAGAGGAAAGTGTGGCTTACCTCCAAAGCAATGTTTTTTTTTTTTTTAAAAAAAACAATACTCCAAGACCCTTTGAAATATTATTTTCATCTTTTCTTATATCCCATGAATATTGTAAACAGTATTTCATGGTGAAGCATCTTCTATGCTGTGACCTGATTGATGACCACAAATCATTATACTATGTAAATATCTCACAGCCTACGGACATTTTATTGTCTCTGGTAAGAATGTATGATCTTAAATAACACAGAACACTTTTTTTTTTTTTTTTTTTTTTTTTTTTTGTTTTTTTTTTTTTTTTTATTTTATTTTATTTTATTTTTTTAATTTACATTCCAAATCACTTCCCCTTTCCCGTTTCCTCCCTCCCCGAAAGTCCCATAAGCCCCCTTCCCTCCCTCTTTTCTCCGTTCAACCCCCTCTCATTACTCTGTCCTGGCGTTCCCCTACATCCAGTCTTTCCAGGACCAGGGGTCTCTCCTTCCATCTTTTTAGAAATCTATTGATATGCTGATTGTGTCTAGGGTATTCTGAGATTCTGGGTCAATATCCCCTTATCAGTGACTTCATACCATGTGTGATCTTTTGTGATTGGGTTACCTCACTAAGGATGATATTTTCAAGTTCTGACCATTTGCCTAGGAATTTCGTGAATTCATTGTTTTTAATTGCAGAGTAGTATTCCATTGTGTAAATATACCACATCTTCTGAATCCATTCCTCCGTTGAGGGACATCTGGGTTCTTTCCAGCTTCTGGCTATTATAAATAAGGCTGCTATGAATATAGTGGAGCATGTGTCCTTATTGCATGCAGGTAAAGTCTCTGGGTATATGCCCAGGAGTGGTATAGCCGGATCCTCCGGAAGTGTCATGCCCAGTTTTCTGAGGAGCCGCCAGACTGCTTTCCAGAGTGGTTGTACCAGCCTGCAATTCCACCAGCAGTGGAGGAGTGTTCCTCTTTCTCCACATCCTCGCCAACAACTGCTGTCTCCTGTGTTTTTGATCTTAGCCATCCTGACTGGTGTGAGATGGAATCTCAGGGTTGTTTTGATTTGCATTTCCCTAATGACTAAGGATGATGAACATCTCTTTAGGTGCTTCTCAGCCATTAGATATTCTTCAGGTGAGAACTCTTTGTTTAGCTCTGTACCCCATTTTTTAATAGGGTTACTTGCCTCTCTGGAGTTTAACTTCTTGAGTTCTTTGTATATCTTGGATATTAGCCCTCTGTCGGATGTAAGGTTGGTAAAGATCATTTCCCAGTTAGTTGGTTGCCGCTTTGTCTTTTTGACAGTGTCTTTTGCCTTGCAAAAACTTTGTAATTTAATGAGGTCCCATTTGTCTATTCTTGATCTTAGAGTATAAGCTATTGGAGTTCTGTTCAGGAAATTCTCCCCTGTGCCCATATGTTCAAGGTTCTTCCCTAGTTTCCCTTCTATTAGTTTCAGTGTGTCTGGTTTTATGTGGAGATCTTTGATCCACTTAGAATTGAGCTTAGTGCAAGGAGATAAGGATGGGTCAATTTGCATTCTTCTGCATGTTGACCTCCAGCTGAGCCAGCACCATTTGTTGAAAAGGCTATCTTTTTTCCACTGGATGGTTTTAGCTCCTTTGTCAAAGATCAAGTGACCATAGGAGTGTGGATTCATTTCTGGGTCTTCAATTCTGTTCCATTGATCTACATGTCTGTTACTGTACCAATACCATGCAGTTTTTAACACTATTGCTCTGTAGTACAGCTTGAGGTCCGGGATACTGATTCCCCCAGAGGTTCTTTTACTCTTGAGAATAGTTTTAGCTATTCTGGGTTTTCTGTTATTCCAGATGAATTTTTGAATTGCTCTTTCTAACTCTATGAAGAATTGAGTTGGGATTTTGATGGGGATTGCATTGAATCTGTGTATTACTTTTGGTAAGATGCTCATTTTTACTATATTAATCCTGCCAATCCATGAGCATGGCAGATTTTTCCATCTTCCGAGGTCTTCTTCAATTTCTTTCTTCAGAGACTTGAAGTTCTTGTCATACAGATCTTTCACTTGTTTGGTTAGCGTCACGCCAAGATACTTAATATGGTTTGTGGCTATCGTAAAGGGTATTATTTCTCTTACTTCTTTCTCAGCCTGCTTATCCTTTGAGTATAGGAAGGCTTCTGACTTGCTTGAGTTGATTTTATATCCGGCCACTTTGCTGAAGTCGTTTATCAGCTGTAGGAGTTCTCTGGTGGAGTTCTTTGGGTCGCTTATGTATACTATCATATCGTCTGCAAATAGTGATAGTTTGACTTCTTCCTTTCCAATTTGTATCCCTTTGACCTCTTTTTCTTGTCTAATTGCTCTAGCTAGAACTTCAAGTACTATATTGAAAAGATATGGAGAGAGAGGGCAGCCTTGTCTAGTCCCTGATTTTAGTGGGATTGCTTCAAGTTTCTCTCCGTTTAGATTGATGCTGGCTACTGGTTTGCTGTAAATTGCTTTTACTATGTTTAGATATGGGCCTTGAATTCCTGATCTTTCCAAGACCTTTAGCATGAAAGGATGCTGAATTTTGTCAAATGCTTTCTCAGCATCTAATGAGATGACCATGTGGTTTTTTTCTTTGAGATTGTTTATGTAGTGGATTACATTGATGGATTTCCTTATATTGAACCATCCCTGCATCCCTGGGATGAAGCCTACTTGATCGTGGTGAATGATCGTTTTGATGTGTTCTTGGATTCGGTTGGCAAGAATTTTATTGAGTATTTTTGCATCGATATTCATAAGAGAGATTGGCCTGAGATTCTCTTTCTTTGTCGGATCTTTGTGTGCTTTTGGTATTAGTGTAATTGTGGCTTCATAGAACGAGTTGGGTAGTGTTCCTTCTGTTTCTATTTTGTGGAACAGTTTGAAGAGTATTGGTGTTAGGTCTTCTTTGAAGGTCTGATAGAATTCTGCACTAAAACCATCTGGACCTGTGCTTTTTTTGGTTGGAAGACTTCCAATGACAACTTCTATTTCTTCAGGGGTTATAGGACGGTTTAGATGGTCTATTTGATCCTGATTTAATTTTGGTACTTGGTATCTGTCAAGGAAATTGTCCATTTCCTCAAGATTTTCTAGTTGTGTTGAATACAGGTTTTTGTAGTAGGATCTGATGATTTTTTGAATTTCCTCAGTTTCTGTTGTTATCTCTCCCTTTTCGTTTCTGATTTTATTAATTTGGATACTATCTCTGTGCCCTCTGGTTAGTCTGGCTAAGGGCTTATCTATCTTGTTGATTTTCTCAAAGAACCAACTCCTCGTTTTGTTGATTCTTTGTATGGTTTTATTTGTTTCTACTTGATTGATTTCAGCCCTGAGTTTGATGATTTCCTGCCTTCTACTCCTCTTTGGTGTATTTGCTTCTTTTTGTTCCAGGGCTTTCAGGTGTGCCATTAAGCTGTTAGTGTATGCTGTCTCCCGTTTCTTTTTGGCGGCACTCAGGGCTATGAATTTTCCTCTTAGCACTGCTTTCATTGTGTCCCATAAGTTAGGGTATGTTGTGCCTTCATTTTCATTAACTTTCAAAAAGTCTTTGATTTCTTTCTTTATTTCCACCTTGACCAAGTTATCATTGAGTAGAGCATTGTTCAGCCTCCATGTGTACGTGGGTTTTCTTTTGTTTTTGTTGCCATTGAAGACCACCCTTATTCCATAGTGATCTGATAGGAGGCATGGGATTATTTCTATCTTCTTGTATCTGTTGAGGTCTGATTTGTGACCAATTATATGGTCAATTTTGGAGAAGGTACCATGAGGAGCTGAGAAGAAGGTGTATTCTTTAGCTCTAGGATGAAATGTTCTATATATATCAGTTAGTTCCATTTGGTCCAAGGCTTCAATTAGATTCACTGTGTCCCTGTTTAGTTTCTGCTTTCCTGAACGATCCATTTCAGAGAGCGGGGTGTTGAAGTCACCCACTATTATTGTGTGCGGTGCGATGTGTGCTTTGAGTTTTAGTAAAGTTTCTTTTACGAATGAGGGTGCCCTTGCATTTGGAGCATAGATATTCAGGATTGAGAGTTCTTGATGGTGGATTTTTCCCTTGATCAGTATGTAGTGTCCTTCTGTGTCTTTTTTGATGACTTTGGGTTGAAAATCAATTTTATCCGATATTAGGATGGCTACTCCACCTCGTTTCTTGGGGCCATTTGCTTGTAAAATTGTTTTCCAGCCTTTTACTCTGAGGTAGTGTTTGTCTTTGACACTGAGGTGCGTTTCCTGCATGCAGCAAAAAGCTGGGTCCTGTTTACGTATCCAGTCTGCTAGTCTATGTCTTTTAATTGGGGAGTTGAGACCATTGATATTAAGAGAGATTAAGGCATAGTGATTATTGCCATCTGCCATTCTTGACGCTATCTTTATGTTTGAGTGGTTATCTACTTTTGGGTTTGATTCAAGAAGGTTATTATCTCATTTTTTCCAGGGTGTTGTTTCTCTCCCTGTATTGGAGGTTTCCACCTATTATCCGTTGCAGGGCTGGATTTGTGGAAAGATATTGTGAAAATTTGGTTTTATCATGGAATATCTTGGTCTCTCCATCTATGGTGATTGAGAGTTTTGCTGGGTATAGTAGTCTAGGCTGGCATTTGTGCTGTCTTAGTGTCTGCATGAGATCTGCCCAGGATCTTCTGGCTTTCATAGTCTCTGGTGAGAAGTCTGATGTGATTCGGATAGGTCTTCCTTTGTATGTTACTTGGCCCTTTTCTCTTACTGCATTTAGTATTCTTTCTTTGTTTAGCACATTCGGTGTTTTGATTATTATGTGACGGGAGGTATTTCTGTTCTGGTCCAGTCTGTTTGGAGTTCTGTAGGCTTCTTGTATGTTCATCGGCATCTCTCTCTTTAAGTTAGGGAAGTTTTCCTCCATAATTTTGTTGAAGATGTTTACTGGCCCTTTAAGTTGCAAATCTTCACTCTCATCTATACCTATAATCCTTAGGTTTGGTCTTCTCATTGTGTCCTGGATTTCCTGGATGTTTTGGGTTACGCGTTTTTTGCATTTTGCATTTTCTTTGACTGTTGAGTCGATGCTTTCTATGGAATCTTCAGCACCTGAGATTCTTTCTTCCATCTCTTGTATTCTATTGTTGATGTTTGCATCTATGACTCCTGATTTCTTCCCAAGGTTTTCTATCTCCAAAGTTGTCTCCCTTTGTGATTTCTTAGTTGTTTCTACTTCCTTTTTTAGTTCCTGGATGGATTTGCTGAGATCCTTCACTTGTTTGTTTGTATTTTCCTGTATTTCTTTAAGGTATTTTTGCATTACCTCTTTCAGGATTTCTTCCTGATGACCCACGTTCTCCTGCATTTCTCTGAGCGATTTTTGTGTTTCCTCCTCATGGGATTCCATCTGTTGATCCATCGTCTCCTGCATTTCTTTAAGCAGTTCTCGTGTTTCCTTTGTAAGGGCATCTAACCGTTGATTCATTTCTTTAAGCAATTTTTGTGTTGCCTCCTTATGGGCATCCGTCTGTTGACCCATATTCTTCTGCATTTCTTTATGCAAATTTTGTGATTCCTTTGTGAGTGCATCTACCCGTTGATTCATCTCGTTAAGTGATTTTTGTGTTGTCTCCTTGTGCGCCTCCATCTTTTGATCCATGTTCTCCCGCATTTCTCTAAGCGATTTTTGTGTTTCCTTTGTAAGGGCTTCTAACCGTTGATTCATGGTCTCCTGTAACTCTTTATGAGATTTATTTGTGTCCTTCTTGTGATCCTCTAATAGCATCATGAGAAGTGATTTTAAATCCAGATCTTGTCTTTCGGGTGTGGTGGGGTATCCAGGACTTGCTGCTGTTGGAGAGTTGGGTTCGGATGGTCCCACATTACTTTGATTACTGTTAGTAACATTCCTACGTTTGCCTTTTGCCATCTGGATACCTCTGGTGTTAGTTGGTCCTGCTGCCACTGGCTGTTGGTTGGACCTCCTGTGAGCTTGCAAAGCTATTTCTGCCCCCCCTGGATTACCAGGATTCCCCTGGCACCGATTTCTGGGGCCTGCCTGCTCCTGAGTGACTTTGGAGCCCTAATGTGCTTTGCCCCAAGTGATCTTATATTGGGGAGGCCTTGCACATCTAAAGGCTCAGCCTAGTGGATTCCTGGAGCAGAGGTCGCCAAAGGGAGGCTGGCAGGCTCCTGCCCTGTGCAGGGGTGTGTGATCTCTCCTGGGGGGGGGGAGGGGGCGTCCCTCTGCCAGGCAGAAGTCCCACAGCAGATCTGGCGCGCTGGTCACTGCAGATCAGCCCAGCACCTGGGAGCAGGTTACACACAAGCTGCCTGAACCCGAAGCGATATTATGCCTGTCTGTCTCTGAGCCTGGTGGTCCCAACTACCTGGTCACTGGAGCAAAGATGGCGGAGGGCACTCTCCGTGGCGCTGCTCACCCTGTGGTCACAATGGCCCGCCGATCTGGCACCCAGACGACCACAGCGCCAACCCGCCCTCGGGCACAGAAGGAAGCCCCAACAGGCCGTGTCCCAAGTGATGTTATATTGGGGGGAGAGCCTGGGTACCGGTCTCTCCAGCGCAGTCCGCGGGAACAGAGGTCGCGGAAGGGAAGCTGGCAGGCTCCCTCCCTGCGCGGGGTCCCTCCACCAGGCAGAAGATCCCACCGCGGAACTGGCGTGCTGGTTACTGCAGATCAGCCCAGCACCTGGGAGCAGGTTACACACAAGCTGCCTGAAACCGAAGCGATATTATGCCTGTCTGTCTCTGAGCCTGGCGGTCCCAACTACCTGGTCACTGGAGCAAAGATGGCGGAGGGCAGTCTCCGTGGCGCCGCTCACCCTGTGGTCACGATGGCCCGCCGATCTGGCACCCAGACGACCACAGCGCCAACCCGCCCTCGGGCACAGACGGAAGCCCCAACAGGCCGTGTCCCAAGTGATGTTATATCGGGGGGAGAGCCTGGGTACCGGTCTCTCCAGCGCAGTCCGCGGGAACAGAGGTCGCGGAAGGGAAGCTGGCGGGCTCCCTCCCTGCGCGGGGTCCCGCCACCAGGCAGAAGGTCCCACCGCGGAACTGGCGCGCTGGTTACTGCAGATCAGCCCAGCACCTGGGAGCAGGTTACACACAAGCTGCCTGAAACCGAAGCGATATTATGCCTGTCTGTCTCTGAGCCTGGCGGTCCCAACTACCTGGTCACTGGAGCAAAGATGGCGGAGGGCAGTCTCCGTGGCGCCGCTCACCCTGTGGTCACGATGGCCCGCCGATCTGGCACCCAGACGACCACAGCGCCAACCCGCCCTCGGGCACAGACGGAAGCCCCAACAGGCCGTGTCCCAAGTGATGTTATATCGGGGGGAGAGCCTGGGTACCGGTCTCTCCAGCGCAGTCCGCGGGAACAGAGGTCGCGGAAGGGAAGCTGGCGGGCTCCCTCCCTGCGCGGGGTCCCGCCACCAGGCAGAAGGTCCCACCGCGGAACTGGCGCGCTGGTTACTGCAGATCAGCCCAGCACCTGGGAGCAGGTTACACACAAGCTGCCTGAAACCGAAGCGATATTATGCCTGTCTGTCTCTGAGCCTGGCGGTCCCAACTACCTGGTCACTGGAGCAAAGATGGCGGAGGCAACACAGAACACTTTTAAGTACTCATTTGAAATATGTCTCAAACAAGGGACAAATGACTGAGGTGCCTATTTAACATATCAAAGCTGCCTCTGGTCTCTTCCTCAGTCCCTTCTCACCTTAATCTGCATCACTGTCTTCTAAATGTGAGAGCTCTCAGCTACAACTCCATGCCTGCCTGCCTGACTGTCTGCCTGCCTGCCTGACTGTCTGCCTGACTGACTGACTGACTGACTGACTGCCTGACTGACTGACTGCCTGACTGCCTGACTGTCATGTTCTCCACCTTGATGGTCATGGGCACTATTAATCTCTGGAATGCTGAGACTCATATTAAATGCATTCTGTTATGTTTCCTTGGTCATACTGCTTTTGGGATTTTTTTTGTTTTTGTTTTTTGGTTTTGTTTGTTTGTTTGCTTGTTTTCTTAACAACAGAAAAGTAACCAAGTCAGGGAACTACTCAGACCACTGTGAACACCAGAGTACTTTGCAGTAGGGAACGCTGATGTAAGAGAAAGTAAAGCAAATATGGCAGGAATTTTATTAATCAAAACCACTGTCAGCCATTAATTGTTCTTCTGGAAATTGTTGATAGATCTACAATGTGATCACAGATTCCAGCCTTTTTATCATAAACCATGAGCTGAACTATCCAATTAAGATTATAGGGAGTCACTTGAAGTCAAGTACATGATTGGATTTACTGAGAGATAGAGGAAGTTTGTAGCAGAGGGACCAATTAAACCTGCTTGGAAAGCTGCAAAAGACTTAGATTTAAATTGAATTAGCTTTTATTAAGCACACACTCTTCCCCAGATATTGGCCTGGGTATTTTCACATTATCATATTTCTGAGTTTCAGGATCACTATGTGAGGCAAAGGGAAATGTTTACAGCCCACTGACATGGAAGCCAATGCAGACCTCCAAAACTTACTAAAGATCATACAACTAGCAAATGGAAGAGTAGAGCCAAGAAAAAACCTACTTAAGTTAAATTCTAAATATCATATTATTTTCAGTTATTCTCTAAAATAAAAATTATATGCACATGGATATCTTTTTGTTATGCATTAGATGAAATAACAATCTCATTACAAGATAGTAGCATATATATGGTAATTTTATAAGATTTATTTAGAAAATTCGTAATTTACTTTTGCTTTTTAACTATTTTAAACAATGAGCATTGAAGCACTGAGAACAGTATATTTTTATAGTATCTGTGAACTCCTTCCTGGTATGGATGGATGATTCTTTTTAAAATTTCCTTACCAAGCCTCTTTTGTTCTATTAATTTCATTTCCCTGTATCTAAAACTGTCACAGATCAAAACTCTGAACAAAAGAGCGGAATATAAATTACTATGGTTTCGGTGTAGGGTCTAAGCTAATAAGAATCTGTCCTAAATTGAGTATAACATGCAAATTTGGGAAAAAAATAATCCCAAGCATTTCTTTTCATTGTGCAGTCTAGAGAAAGCAAAAAGACTAAGCTTGGGTTTTCTTAACTCCTTGTATCTTAACAATGCAATATGAACAATAGCTGTTTTTAAGGTATAGTTAAAGCATTCATTTGGAAAAAAATACATGCATAAATCACATTTTTATTAATGTGACATGCACCTACAACTTAAAAAAAAGATATATTTATTTTGTTCAATGGGTCTTAAGTTTCAGGATTGTGGGATTCTTCGCCTTTAGATCTATGGCAAGACACAATATCATGGTATGAGAGTGTGGTAGTGGGGAGGTACCCAGTCCTAAGAATTCTGGAAACAGAATAAGAGTATGCATGCTCTTGTGGGTGTCCCCCTCCTTTTAGTTTTCTTACAGGGACTTCCCCAGCCTACTAGATGACATACCACTTTCTGGGTGTGTCTCTCATCTGACTTGATGTCCCACAGGCCACCCATCACAAGAATCACTCTCACTGACACAGGCTCTGTTTGTCTCCAGCCAGTCAATTCAATAGTGACATTTATCAACCACAACAGATAAGCTGTGTTGAATATTTTCCAGGCATTGACAATGAAGAAGTATATTAATCAGACAGCAATTCTTGCCTGAAGGGGCTATGGGCTAAATAAAATTGCACAAACTAAATAATACACGTGTATCTAAAGATATATTTATTTTAAAATAAATATTTTAATTAAAGGGTCTATGTCTCTTGATAGAAAGTAAGGGTGGTGAAGTTACTAAGCACTTTAGAGTCAATGTAGTTCTCTGGGTATAAGCTGCAACTGTGGGTGATTACTTGACATAGGAAAAAAAGCAATGGTGAACTTGTAGTTTAAAGGACCAAGAGAACAGAACTGATGCCTATGAATCCTGCAAAGGAACAACATGGCACCTTAACCATACAGGTACTCTATGGGACACATAAGGGTATAGACGTTGAGGGTAACCAACAGCTTTCTAATTGATCTTAAGACCCTCAAGCAGAAGGATTCAATGTCTGGTATTAAAAGTTAGCTAACTACTCAGTGCTAGGAAAATCATAGTTACTGGAGAAAAATCAGCAAGCTAACCATCATAGACCATAATAACAGTCTATACACATTTGTCCTTACACCCACCAATCAGTAGTCTTTATCCCTCTTCAAGGAAACCTCTCATTAAAATAGGTGGAGGTCAGTACAGTAAACTACAATCAATCAAAATGCAGCGTTGTAGAACCCAGTCCCAAGGGATTCATCTACAACATACTCCTGCATGTAAGGCTCAAGGAACATTGTGGAATTGGGGTGCAAGGATTGTAAGAGAAGCAAGATCAAGGATCTTGCTGTCAGATAGTGTCTCCCAGTAATACTGGAAGTTAGGCCTGTCAAGTCACAGCAGCATGAATGCCTAAAAGTGATTTGAACAAGAAGAATACCAAGGGACATATCAAACTGGATGAAAAAAAAATCCCACAAGGCTTCAACTTTATACAAAGAACTACTGGGAATGGAGTAAAGCTGGGTGTGGAAGAGGTGGACTCTCCCAGGGAGGAATACACCAATTGGTTGTCCATTGCAAATAGGTATCCTTAAAAATATGCATTATATGCACACACAAGTAATATATATAGGAATGTATTTGCATACAAATGCATATATGCTTGCAATTAATGAAGACAGAGGTCCTGAGTTTGAAAGAGAAAAGAGAGAGGTATATTGGAGAATTTGAAGGGAGGATAAAGAAGGGAGAACTGCCATGAATCAGTTACAATCTTAAAACAAAATACAAAGAAATACAAAGCAAACAAACAAAAAGGCAAATAGGCATGACATATTTAAAGATAAAGTCTCTGGAGTCCTACATGCAGGAAAATTGATGTGATTCCTTACTCCAAACCACAATTGAATGAAAGATCTGCTGTGACAGATCACCATCATCCCATTAGAGAGAGGGAGTCCTATTTAAAACCTGTAAAGAACCTTCAAAAGGTATAAAGTCAGAGAAGGCCATAGTTACTCTTAGACGTTTAGAAGTTTGCTTCCTATGACTGAAGGATAGGTGTTGACATCTAGGACTTGGAAAAAAAATTGCCTTAGTCTCAAGACAGAAAACAAAATAGTATAGTAGCCAAGAGACAAGTGGTTGGCTGATGGACACAATTGTTAGAATTGCACCACCACAGCAAAATGATAGAGAATATTACAGTTCTTGGGACAGTATGTGCCCTGCTCTGTCTTTGTAAAACAAGTTTCTATTTCCTGGGCTAGAGTCCATCACGCAACCTTTATCTTTTACCCAGCATGTAGTTTATATCCTCAGTGTCTCACTCTAACCAAACAATAGTCACATTACAAAGCATTCTGGGACAAAAATCCTGAGGAGTATTTATAAAATGTCTATGCACAGCTTGTGAATCGGGCATAGGATTCTGGGAGCACAGATCATTAGCTAACAGATGTTTTTATGCGATGAGACATGGTGGGACTTACTGATGGGCATGGTATTTGGAAACAGTGGTTTTGTTTTGTTTTGTTTGTTTTGTTTTAGATATCTCTTTCAAATCAGAAAGCAAGGCTTAATATCTGGTCCACATGCCTAGGAGTCTAGCCTTGTTCAGAGCTCCAGATCCTTGATTTTCCTCTTGTTTATATGAACAGGGATGACAGCAACACTGGAAATTTCCCACCAGCTTGTCAACTGGCAAGTTTTCCATGAGCACACTAGGGTGCATTTCACTCTTGGGGTCTGCTCTGATAATTCTTTCTACTTTTCTGTGAGCTGTGTTGATGTGTCTTAAATCAGGAAGGTTTTTCATTTTGAATGTAGATGTTTATGGGTTACAGACTTATTTAAGTGTTCGGAGAGTAAATTGGGTGTGGAGGCCAGCATTGCTCTTTTGTCAAACATACACTGTTTAGAGGCATTAAGGAGTGGAAAAACTGTTTGAAGAATCATATGGAAATGTATGATGTATTGAGCAATCAAGTCTTTATCTTATGGGGATAGCACTAAAATCATAAATGAGTATATTAAAAATACAAACAAGACTCCTTTTTCTCATAAAATCATCGATATAGTTTCCTGGGTTTGGTGACTCATTTGGGAAAAGAAGTGAGTTGGTTTAATATGTTAAAGTCACATGTGCTATATGTACTAAGAATACCATATAAATTACCACTAAGTGATGTCTGTGTATACATGTATGAATGGGCATGGCCATGGGAATCCATGTATGCAGACATATGTGTTCCACACTTTCTCAAAAACTGTCTGGGCAGAAGGCTGACTTAAAATCATATCCACACACAAAGCTCCCTACACAGACTTGATTCAGCTGTATTCAACATTCCCCACATTTCCTTCTAATACCAAGATTACCAGCAGAAGTTTATATGATTTATAGCTATATTTTACATTTATCCTCTCTTACAATCAGGTACAAATACTGAAGAATTCCAGCATCTTCCAATCTGTTGCTTTCATTCAATTCACAGTTATATAGCTCAAACTTTTAATTTCTTATCTAGACAGTTTTAAAAGTTTCTCCCTAATTTCCTTACCACCTGCATGGCCTCTTTCTACCTTAGTCTATAACTCTCGTGTAGTTATTCCAAACCCCAGGTCATGCTGAATCACTTTCAGCTGAGAGTCCAAATGTGGCTCCTTAATTTTTGTTACACATCTAACACATGATAATAATATCTATTCTTCATGAGATGGACACCATGCTAGAGGGAAGTACTTTCATTTCCTCTAGGTCTTCCACCATTTCCTTGCCTTAAAAGTAAGATTATCTTGAGTTCTCTGATATGAGAAATGACTCAATGCAATGGACTAGCAAATGGTATGAAGATATCACCAATATAACAAACTAAAGCTTACATCATTGATACTCTCTACACATGTGAAGGAATCTATGAGATAAATTTCTAAGAAAAAAAGTCCAGACAGGTTTTGAAAGGATGTTCAAATCAGGAAAGTTCACTGGCATGATAGAAGCTCTTCAACATGTTTTCACACTTGCCAAACATTTACTGCACTTTGCAATAAACTTCTTGTGTGTGCCAATCTGTAAATTTAAAATAACATCACTTTGTAGTTTTAATTATCACATCTCATTACTAAAGAGAGGTTATTTGAAGGGAGAATCTGGTCAGTGGTCTCCCAGGGCAATTGGGAGATTGTTATTTTCCAAATTAAAAGGAAGAAAGTGGGTCAAGGCATGCTCAAGCTTAATTATTCACTATCATATAATGATTGGCTCACTTAATGAAAGTTTGTTGCCTGCATACTGCATTTCAAGTTACGCATGGGCTTCTGGGATCACTGTGCTCATGCTCTCTCACACCTCTAGACTGCCCGAAAATTCAGAGTTTGGCATTTGCTTTCCTAATTCTATAGAATGGTCCTCATCCGTCCTCAGACAGCTAATTTGTCTTTATATCCTTCAAATCCTCATGCAAGTATCACCTTTTTCATGAGGTTTGAACATGCTTCCCTATATGCAGATGCATGTACATATATACATATATATGCATAAATGTATATGTAAAATATGTAATATATGTACACATATGTACTATCCATATGCATATACATGTACATGTGTTCTGCATATTAACTCTAAAATTCTAAAATCTTTCCTCCTCTTTCCTTCTCTCCCTCCTTTTATTCCTTTTCTCCTCCCTTTCTTTCTTCCTCCCTCCTTCCTTCCCTCCCTTCTTCCATCTCTTCCTTCTTGATTCTATGAAATCTTTAGATTCAAACCCTGTAGCTCAAATTAGCCCAGAATTCACTGCATAGTTCAGGTTGGCACAGAACTCTAGATGATCCTCTTGCATCATCCTCCAAAGTATTATGATTACAGATATGAGCTGTGATGCCAATCTTAAGATTTTGTTGTTGTTGGGTATTTTTGTTTTTTAGAATACTAGTCAAAACTTTATGCTTTATAAAACACTTTGACACTAGAGCCCTGCATTGTAAAAAGGTCACTATTAGTTGCCATTGCTGAATGTATTAAGAAGAATTCCCTTATTCTCCTTTTCAAAACCTGAAACAGCGGGAAGCTGTACCACTGAAAGACGATTGTCTACAGAGTCAGTCCTTCAGGGGGTCATTGTTACTTATGTTTCCTTATTCCCTTTAATATAGAAACTGAGTCATTTTTACTTTATTTTTTATTTTAAAATAATGTATCAAATATCCATAATCCTTGAAATCAACTCTGACTACTTAAAGGACAATATTACTTCAATTTTATTTTACACATAAGCCAAAACACAACTGAATAATGTGATGTAAAAATGTATCACATGTCTTCAGATATTTAAATTTTATTGACAGCAATGTATTTATTATATAGACTTAAGTGATTGTGACTAAAAGCCCCTTTAGGGAGATCTTTGTAACTATTTTTGTAAGGATTTTGGATATTATATATGTGTGACACATATGCATGCTCATGAATGTGAGCTGATGCACACTCACAAGTACACACATGCGTGTAGAGGCCAGAAGTTGAAGCTCATGTCTTTGTCAGTCATTACCCTACATATTACAACAGGGTCTCTTGATGAACTCAGAACTTATTTATCCTTTAAGCAGATTGATCCAGGAATCTCTGGTCTCTACCTCTCAAGTATAGAGATTATAGGAAGACCACAATCATCTACATGTGTGTAGGGGATCCCAATTCAGCCCTTTATGTTTTGTATCAAACATTTTTATCTATCTCTATACCTCTTATAAATACTATAAATGTCTTAAAGTTTGCATAAAACAACACACACACACACACACACACACACACACACACACACACACTGTATATATCCAAGCTCTCATTTATGCTACAATAGCTTGGACAATCTTGAATTCCAGTCAGAGATGATTTAAAGGTTATGTACAACTTACAATGTACTCTCAGGTGCTGGCACTGTAGTACCCTTTTGCTCCATTGGTTTTCTTATAAAATAAGAAGCTGAGACTAGAGACCGCTCAGTAGTTAGGAGCACTGGTCGCTCTTCCACAGAATTCATATTTGATTCCCAGAATTGCATGGTAGCTCATTAGTCCTTATAATTTGATTCCCAGGGGATCCAATGTCCTCTACCAACTTCAGTGGGTACCAGGCACGCACATGGGTCAGACATACATGTAAGCAAAACATCCATACATATAAAATTAAATTAAATTTAAGAAAATAACTTTAAAATAAACCCCTATAACTTGTAACTATTGGCATATCTGTTATGACTAATATTACACAGTCACGCTATCCTGAAACATAAAGAAAGCTTCGGGAGTCAAAGGAAACATTTGATTGTGTCATTGCTCATTGTTAAAAACTTCCAAAATTAAGAAAGAGGCAGGGTTGGGGTTCAAGATCATTTTTTAATCCTTAGAAATATTGGTCTAAGTTCTGAACCTGACATGGGTAGTCATGCTCTCTGCTGGGATTTATCCCTCTTAACAATCCTGCATGGCCCAAGAGGCAACCTAGCTTCCTCTCCAGGGGCTCAAGGGCCTTTTAGGCCTCTCTCTCTCTCCGCAGACTTCATTTAATGAGCTGATTCTTCGCTTTATCTGGGACACCACAAAGGCTTTACTGTCCCTGAGCCACCATAGGGAATGGGTTTCTGGCTATTATTTTTTTTTCCATTAAGCATAGTACTTCTATCTCCTGTAGGGACAAATTACTCTCTGACAGGCAGCACTCTGTTGTCAGTTTGCATGGCTCAGTCTCTCTATGTCTAAGAGAATAGCATCTGTGGCCTTGGCAATGGATTTCACAGTGTGCCACTACCTTTTAGGAAGCAAGGATCCCTCTCCTTACATCTTCTGCTAACCAGCAAGGTGACTTTCTGGCCTGTAAGATTCCAGGGGCATGTCAGGTGTCAAAAGTAGAAGCAGCGGAGCTTGTTGCTGGTTCACTTACAGTGGAAATCACCCTCTTTAATCATGTCGAAAAGTCCATTTTCATCTTACCAGTTTCAGGCCAACACAAAATGACCTAGCTGCTGAAATAGATGCCTAAAGCCTTGTATACTTAGCATTCCCTTCTTCTAATCCCCCTGACACTGGATCATCAATACAGAGAATGAGCCCTAAGGTCCTTTATCTCTCCATTCTTAATGCAGAATGGAGTGCCAGGAGACAGGGCATCAGTAACCCTGCCTCCCCCTCACTCGCATCCCTCACTTTCCTCATTTGAGGGAGTCCTGATTGTATTGCTTCATTTATCTACAAGTCACAAGTTTCTTCATGAGTTAAAGCAGAAAGGGCAACAGAATTGTACACTGATGCTATGTTAAAGTATTAACACATTCTTAATGCCATCATCCTGGTTTATTGTTCTGATTGTAAATACCATCTGAAGTGAGAGGGGGAAAAGGATAACAGGAGAGAGGGAGAAGGACAGGGAGAAAAAGAGGGGAAGACAGATGATGCATTTTCAAATATATACATACATACATACCTAGGTCATAAATTCAAATTCTCTAGACCTTTAAAACACCTAGAAGATAAAAAAAAAAATAAAAAATAAATCAAAGAATTACTGGGAAATGATTGGATCTTTATAATGTCACCTGCTCAGAATATATTAACACAGTGGCAAGAAAATAAGAGAAGAAAAGATGTAGTTAAATCAAAAATTTATTTTTAGTCATCATGAATATAGAAGAGCCAAATTCACAGACAGGAGTGACCATTATTACTGAGTTTTGCTTTCTGTTGTCTGTGGTCTTGGTACCCTCCAAGCCACTTCCTTTGACCTGCTGAGTGACCTTAACAAGGAGACAGTTCATCAGATGGAACTGTGGGCCAGCGCCCCATCTCTTTACATTTGCTGTGCTCTATATTGCCCAAGTTTTGAAGAGAACAAAAACTAGGGGGTATGCTCTGTGAGTGACCTGCAGGAGCAGCGTGAGTTCTCTAGCCTATTGTAATTGCACAGTGCTTACACTTCTCTGTGTTCCTCATGTAAAAAGGCAGGCTTTAAGGTGTTAGAGGTTTATCTCTTGAATTTGCTACAGTACCAATCACTCCGAGTGAACTTTGGATTGAAATTTCTTAGGAAATGAAGATTAATTTATTGTTTAGGCAATGAGCTGTTAAAAATAAGCATTCTTTTTATTGGAAAAATTCTAAGTTCCATTTGACTAGCATTTGATTGAAGCTTGAAGATGTGAACCATAATGAAAGACATACTGGAAATCATAATTTGGCCATCCATGACCATCTTAATCATAATAGAAAACTCTGCCCTTTATTGTTTATATTCCATTAAGCCATCATTTAAACCCGCTTAGCAAATACTAAGTCATAGTTCCTAGAGTAAACACAGATTTTGATTCCTTTCAAACCTCTAATCAGGACATATTCTATCAGTCAGTTGATGCAAAATCATGTTTTCTATGTGTAAGTGTCCCAAGGCCCTTTTCTGTATCTGTGTTTTTGATCCTTTGACATTGAGGTTTTCTTCCATGAGTCAATCCCAAACAAAGCTTTTCTAATAACTGTAGTTTTGTTTGGTTTGAATTCTAGAGGTCTTCTTGCTCTTGGGAATGTGAGAGAGTATTTCACTAACATGTTTGCTGTCCATGCACCTTAGGGAAGACAGCCAAAAGTTACAAAATATTCACTGAATAGATCAAATGAGAAACAGACACTAGACAAAAACAAGACATCTCAGAAGAGAGATGAATCCAGGAGCTATGACGTAGGCTGAGGATGCACAGCCAAAATACTCCAGGATGTTGGCATGTACATTGCACATTTAAGCAAGTAGGAACATTTAAAAACAGCAAGGGTAGTTTGTATGTGTAGTTTAGACTCTAAGACTAGAAAATGTATGTGCTAAGAATGAAACAATACTTATGCTATAGATCTCTCTGATCTGATAAATTTGTTTATCTCCAAGAAAACCATAAGTGGCACAGATAGCTTCAGAGATCTCTGGGTTAATAAAGTCCAACCGAGTACAGACAATAGCAGAGCTCAACTTGCTAGCTTCCCGGATTGACTTGGTTTGAACAAGTGCTTGTCATAGTTAGCTTTAGACTTGGTGACTATCTTGTTTTGTGCTTTTCTTATATTTTACCTGTTCTTCAGCTTCACAGTTCGTATGTTCTGCATTTCTTCCTCCCTACATCCACTTGCCACCTAACAATTCTTTGCTGGCTGTCCACAATATAGGGAATTCTGTCCCGAGTGCCTTAGGATGTATGTTCAATGAGGAATTCTATCCCTCTTAAATTAATTTTTAAAAACTTGTACAGTACTTTTAAATCTAGATAAATCTAAATCAGCTTTTTTCAGTAGCTTTTTTTTTCATTTTTTTTTATTATTTTATTTATTTATATACTAGTCATTGCCCTCCTTTTGGCCCCCTCCTCTCTCTTGTCTCTAAGAGGGTGCCCCCCAACCAGCCCTTCCCCTTTCCTGGGGTCTCAAGTTTCTAGAGGATTAAGCACATATTCTCCTGCTAAGGCCTGACCAGGCAGACCTCTGCTATATTTGTGCCAGGGTCTCATATGGCTAGCCTGTGTATACTCCTGGTTGGTGGCCCAGTCTCTGGGAGCTCCCTGGGGTGTAGGGAAGTTGAGACTGCTGGTATTGCTAGTGGTCGCCCTCCCCTAACTCTTCAATCCTTTCCCTAATTCAACCACAGCTTCCCTGACTTCAGTTCACTGGTTGGGTGTAAGTATCTGCTTCTGGCTCAGTCAGCTGCTGGTAGAGCCTCTCAGGGGACAGCCATGCCAGGCTCCAGTCTGTAAGCACAGCAAGCACTTAGTAATAGTGTCTGGCCTTGGTGCATCCCCATGAGATGGATCCCAAGTTGGGCCAGTCATTGGACCTCCTTACCTTCAAACTCTTCTCCATTTTTGTCCCTGCAGTTGTTTTAGGCAGGAACAGTTCTGGGTCAGACATTTTAACTGTAAATTAGTGAACCTGTCCCTCCACTTGAAGGTGGGTTCTTTGAGTTCCCTCTCACCTATGTTGGGCATTTGGCTAAGCTCACTCCCATTAAGTCCTGAGAGTCTCTTGTCTCCTGGGTCTCAGGTACTTTCTAGAGGGTCCCAAGTTCCCCCCCCCACATGCTGCTTATCTCCATTCATTCTCTTGGCCTTCTGGGTTTCTCTCCTGTCCACTCCCCATACCTGTTCCTATTTTCCCTTCCCCCACCCCTTCCCTCTCCCACTCAGGTCCCTCCCCTCTGCTCCTGTGGTTATCTTCTTCCACCTTCGAAGTGGAATTGAACCATCCTCACTTGAGTCTTTCTACTTGTTATACTTCTTAAGGTCTGTGGGTTATGTCCTAGGTATTCTGTACTTTTTGGCTAATATTCACTAATCAATGAGTACATACCATGCATTTCCTTTTGGGTCTGAGTTACCTCACTCAGTACTTTTAAATCTAGGGAAATCTAAATCAGCTATTTTATTTTTTTTTTCTTTTTCTTTTTTTCTTTCTTTTTTTTTTTACCATTTTTAATTAGGTATATTCTCTATTTACATTTCAAATGTTGTCCCCTTTCCTGGTTCCCCTCTCCCCCAAAAATCCCGTAAGCCATCTCCCCTTCCCCAATCAACTCTCCCCCCCCCCACCGTTCTGATATTCCTCTACACTATGGCATCAGGTCTTTCCAGGACCAAGGGCTTTGATACAAAAAAAAAATTATATCAAACACACTAGAAAGAGATGATGAATAGAAGCTGTACACAATATTTTATGAGAAAAGAAAATTAAGTCTTAATGTTTTGAAGAAAGTTTGTCCCTCCAATGAGTAAGTTTCCAGAGAAATCACAGGCTTCAGAGAGAGAAGAAATTTGATATGTATCATATTGAATTTCTTATTTTTGTCATATTTAAGAAGAGTGAGTTATATTTGTTAAAGAATATAATTTTTGAGCTTGAGGTATAGCTCAGTAGTAGACTGCTTGGCTAGCGAACCTAAGTCCCAGAATTGGAAGGTAAGTAAAAAACAAAAATGAAGATATACCTGATATTGTTTTTTAGAAGCTGTATGTTTCAATTGAACTTTTTCAAAAAAAAAAAAAAAACGCTGCTCATCTACATAATATGTATTTTCAGATACCTAGTCCTAGTGACTTTTATCTTCTGAGTAAATAGAACTAAATAAACATTCCGTTCTTGATGGCGATGTATTATTAAAAGCTGTCTGTGGTTTCTGCTTTCTAAGACAGTAATTAACTATTCTTAGAATTCTAGGTCTTGCAGCTGCCTGGTCAGATTCTCAAGCTTCCTTATATTAATAAAACCCATAGTCACCTGCTCAAAAGTGCGGAGTCAATAGGGAGACAATCTGGTTTATACAAATTGATTTACAGAAAATATTTATGGTGGCCCCACTTTAACAACTGCTCTTCCAAATATGCTTTACAGAGATGCACAGCCAGTGACTGACACATTGTATTTGCTCAATAAATGCTTATAACCTGTCAACATCTCTGCTTCCCATTAAATGGCTGTGTTTATTCTCTACTCTTGAGGTTCTCTTACACTGTAAATGTTCTCTTTTTTGATAATCTTTGTCCATTCTGATCCATCGTGACTCAGGTAAAAGTTTAGAAATTTTTCTTTTAAATTTGCCCTTTTTCCTCTGAATACATGCTGACCTGTGATATCCATTAGCCTTTTAATTATAATTGTTACAAATGCACATTAACCTACTGTTTTTTTTTCCCAATGCTGGGAAATGAATGCACAGCTTCATACATTGTGGACGATTACTCTACCACAGAGCTGTTTCACCAGCCCCTAGATTACTTGATTGTAACATATTTAAATATAAATCTATTTTGATGGTTTCTGTGAAACTAGAACAAGAAAGAAAAAGAATCAATATATTTGCCTAACAAGAAAGTAGGTGATTAAAGTTAATACCTTTTCAATTCCTAGTGAATTATTAAAGGCTGCTTAGAAAAATTCAATTTTTAATTTTTCAATTCTATTGCCAATTAAAACAATGCCCCATTTCTTGTTTTATTTCAAAATGGAGTAATTTGAATGTGAGATCCTCATCCATTTTTGAAATTCTGGGCACCATAATAAGTACTAACATAAATACATATTGTGTAAGACAATTCATTTAAAGTAAATATTATTCAGAATTGTTTTATTTCCTGTAAGTCCTGATTCGATCTCAACAACTATCCATGAGTTCTGTGTAGAAGGACCTACCAAGTCAAGCACAGAGCTTGGAGTTAATTCAAATAGATAACTGTCACTTGTTTCCAAGGTTGGTAACTATAGTACTGCTAGAATATCTGGGTACCACTCAGTATTTCAAAATCTGTTGCTAATTCTTCAATTCAGTTGTGGTTTTCTACTAAACACTGACTTTTCATCCTTTTCTCTCATCTTCTTTCAAATGAGACCTAACAGTAAATACCCATTGGATTGAGAAACTGCTCTTCACTGAAGTAATATCATTTCAGAGTTTAGATGATTGACTTGCAGTTAATTTTGTATAAAACAAAATGATTTGAATGCCATTACATTTATCAAACTATCTCTCTGGGAAATAACTTTGGTTTAGCAGAGTTAATTTATTTTTGCCTCATTTATTAAACGTTTATTAGATTTCCTATGTGTACTGGGCATTCTGAAGGTTGTGGGAATTTGAAAAATGTGTTAGAGGTATATATTCTGTCTTCTGTTAGTTTAATAAGTAGGAAATGTATGTACATAAATAATTACATTTAGAGGTAGAAGGAATTAAATGTCCTAGAGAAGATATGCATGTTAAAAAGGGTTAGCAATAAGGATGGGCACAGCCCATGCAGCTGGGGTGGTGAGCTCTTCCAACTAAACTGAACTATTCTGCTCATCAATTCCTATTGAATTCTGAAGGGATATGTGCAGAACTAGAAAGGATGGCTAAACCTCTGGAACTCCTTTGATTTTGTTTGACTGAAGCTGGAAGGCCAACTGTTGTCACTCACTAGAATCTTTCAACATCAGGCAATGCAATGGTGGGTTTCTGTCTATGTGTGATGGGGAGGGGCATGACTTGAATCCACTGAGTCTTTTACAAAGCTAGTGTTGCAACAGAGTATTGCTGAATTGTCTATGAGCTTCCATGTTTGTCGAATTGCCACACTTCTATGCCTTTTTTTGTTTTGTTTTTACAGTCTGGACAGTGTGCTAACAAGTACTCTACTACTGAGTTCCCCTCTTGTTCCTCACTTTTCTTACTTTAATTGATCTCTTCCAGGGCTTTCTCTCTTTTATACTTGCACAAACTTATTGGATAGTGTTTATTTCCCTTGGAAGACTGGGATCTGAGAGACTTGCAAATCTTGATAAAAGTAAATTTGCAAAATGTTACAAGGTAAATGATTAAACCTTTTGGAAAGAAGACTATCATGGTGTCATAGCCCCATTTTTTTTCCTAGGGATATGTTCTGAGTATTAACCCAGAGCTTGATAGAGTCTAAGCAAGTTTTAAACCACTGAATTCATACCAAGCCCAAATATGGTTTACTTTATTGTTATTTAAAAAATTTATCTTGCTGGTGTTTGATGTGTGTGTGTGTGTGTGTTTGTATGTTTGTGCATGCATGCGCATATGTAAGCAGGTGTGTTCACATGTGGGGGGTGGGGCAGAGAAAGAAATATTTTGTGTATCAGTCTTCACCTTCTACCTTATTTGAGACAGGGTTTCTCATTGTTCATTGATGCAAATGCTAGGATTCCAGGCTCAGTGTTCTATGAGCTTCTAAAATTCTTCTGTCTCTGCCTACTATCTCGCTTTTGAAGCCCTTGTACTATGGGTACTTAGTCCAGCATCCAGCTTTACATAAGATGAAGAATCTGAATTCAGATCATCACACTTGTGTGGCAGACATTTCTACTACTGACCTATCTTATATTTTATGACTATTATAAATCACCTAAAGGACTATTGATTGAACCCACCTACACAGAGATGAAATTGAAAAGTCACTCTTTCACTCTGTAAAATGAATGTACCCATTATACACAGCTCCCAACTCTTCTGCTCAAAACTATTTCATTCTGCATAAACTGTGGATGCTGTCTGTGTGATAGAGTTTAGATTTGCCTCCTCATTCTCTCAGCCTCTCTGATCTTGCCTTCTTCCTGCTTAAGAGTGTGTGGTGCCTCTTTTCCAAAGCTTTCAGGCCACATGTATGCTTGAAAAGTAGGGCAATTCTGCCCTCAGCTGGCCAAATAAATGATTGCATTTGGGATTCCCTGTGTAGAGGTTCAGAATCTATGATATAAAGACATACTTTCTTGAGAACTCTAAAGTTTAGAGATTTCCCATCTCACACTCAATACTGTAATTATTATTACAATGTTGGTGGTATTTCTAGAATTATCAACTAATAGAGGAATATAGACTGATCTCTTAGAAAAATTCACCTTCCTGATAACTTTCTGGGTTGCTATGGAGCCAACTAAAGGTTAAGGTTTTTCTTTTTTTTTTTTATTTTCTAAGTTTTTTTTTTATTTACATTCCAAATCATTTCCCCTTTCCCGTTTCCTCCCTCCCCGAAAGTCCCATAAGCCCCCTTCCCTCCCTCTTTTCTCCATTCAACCCCCTCTCGCTTCTCTGTCCTGGCATTCCCCTACATTCAGTCTTTCCAGGACCAGGGGTCTCTCCTTCCATCTTCTTGGAAATCTATTGATATGCGGATTGTGTCTAGGGTATTCCGAGATTCTGGGTTAATATCCCCTTATCAGTGACTGCATATCATGTGTGTTCTTTTGTGATTGGGTTACCTCACTAAGGATGATATTTTCAAGTTCTGACCATTTGCCTAGGAATTTCGTGAATTCATTGTTTTTAATTGCAGAGTAGTATTCCATTGTGTAGATATACCACATCTTCTGAATCCATTCCTCCGTTGAGGGACATCTGGGTTCTTTCCAGCTTCTGGCTATTATAAATAAGGCTGCTATGAACATAGTGGAGCATGTGTCCTTATTGCATGCAGGTTAAGGTTTTTCAAAGGCAAACTGCAGATCTGCGGTATGACATTCCTGGAAAGAATGAGAAAGTGGAGAAACAGTTATTTTTCCTTTGTTTCTCTAATTCTCCGGTCTGTCTTTTAGGAACAATGAACAGTCAACTACTTTTGGTAGTTTACGAACCCAAGGGAGGATGTTAAAAGAAAGAAAAGACATATTTTCTCTTAAAGTAGTTGGGACTGTGACCACTAGGATGGTGGACAAAGAGGAAAATCATCTCTTCAGTTGCCTCAAGTCCTAAAGCACACAGGAAACATAGTCAGCTCCCTTCATTGAAGGTAACATCATTTTTAAAATAAAAAAGACAAGAAGAAACCGTACAATTGCAGAAAGTAAAGCCATGTTTGCAGCCTCACATATGGAAAAGAGAAGGGACATTGCTTATGAGTGAATTGCATCTGATTGGGCTGTACTTAAGAGAAGCTAAATACTTGAACTTTAGCCATCCCAACAAATACTTGATCAAGCACATAGAAAATCCAAACCATCTGTAGAATTTATTTTTCAACACTTTCTTTTAAACTCTGGTTCCATCTGAAATTATGACACATTAATGTGGGCTTGTGCACAGAATTCTGTCAGATGCTACGAGGAAGGTGATAACAGATACAGGATAAGCAAGTAGTCCCAAATGAGAGATATGTCTGTAGGAAGGCAAGTACTTCTGCTGTATGGTACATTTGATGGTGAGGACATAGTCACTAGCGTGCTACCCATCTCTGAACACTCAGCTGTTCATTCTTGAGCTTTTGACTCAAATTCAGACTGAAAGGGAATCATCAAAACCTCAGAACTCTAAATAAGAAGGTGAAAACCTAGCAAAGCAACATTAGTTTCTTCAGAGTGACTTGTCTCCTTTTTTTGTAACAACATCAATTTTTAACGTTTTTATTTCCTACAGTCTTTTGAAGGCATATTTGTAATTTACATTGATCTACTCAAAACCTTCTTCCTCTGGTGTTTTTTCATTCACATCGCACTCTAATCTTGTGCTCACCCACTATGCAGGAGTACAGCAGCACATGACTTAGGCTTTGCATGCAGGCTCTGCACTCTGTACTCTGCCTTGGCATTGCATACTGAGTGGCAAGCCACATTCTTAACAAGCCTTCCTGTGTCAGGCCAGATTGGGTCCTTGTTCCTGAAGGTTCCGCCCTGAGGATCCACTGACCATATGATCTGTGTGATTGCTTTATAGTAGAGAAATTGTATATATTGGTCATTCACTTCTTGATTAAAGAATATGTTCTTCTCTTTCATGGGGAAAAACACAATAATCTCACAAAGACAAACACTTATCCTAATCCATTTCTAATATCTTCCTCCATCATAAAGCCAAAAAAAAAATCTCAAGTTCACTCTATCCAGGCTTCTTTTCAAAACAGTAATATTTTTCATGCTTTATAGCAGGTATATTTTATCTATCTTCATTTCTCTCATCTATTTTATTGTATCTTGCACAGCTTAATGGCAGAGATCTTCATCATTCATCATCATATTCTTGACAGCACATCAACAGTTAGCTGATATGTGTGTGAAAACACTATTTCTAGTAGAAATTTATAAATATATTTTCATAGGAAAAAGCATTTATCAAAGAAATACTGGTGCCTTATGGTTTGTAAAAATCAAGTTTCATCTAAATATCTTGCTTAATGAAAAGTTTACCAAGATCTCCTATGGAGGCAACTTTTAGAGAATGCTGTCTATGACACTGAGCAAGCAAAACTGCTTAAGTAAACAGATTAGAATCAGGCATGATTAGTGTATTGATCACTACTGTAAGTAGGTACTTTGAAAATAACAACTATCCTTTTATTTGTTGCTTTTAAATGTATTCTAATGCTTCCAAACATCACCTGAGTAAGATTAAGGTGTAGATATATGTTTGGATATGGACACACAGTACATATCCTACAAGATTAGATATCAAATTAATGAAACTTTTCTGCATGATTGATCCCAACAGAGTTTTATCCTTCAATACAAACCTAATTGAATTGTATCATGATGAGGAACATCATACGGTGCTATTTAGTGAGTACCCAGTATGCATTTGGTAAAAAGTAAACAGAGGTTGGCAAAACCTGGACAAGTTCATGTCCTCATTTTTGTCTTTAAGGTAGAAATATGCTCTTTTCATCTTATTTTCTGTTATAAATACCATTTTAAGAACTTAAGTAAGATTTGAAGATTATAAGCTGCTAAATAATGTTTTAATTCACTGTCCCATTTTTCTAACTAATAAGATGTCAAAAAATAATGAAATGAATTGTAATTTTTTACTATACTTTATTGCAGGAAAAAAGGGAACTATAAAGAAATCTCATCACTAACGTCACCCACAGATATCGCAGGGCATCTGACTTCTGCTAAAATGTGTTCACACACAACTTTTTCTCTTTCATCTGTCCCTCTTCCATCTTCCCAACACTGTATATCCTGGGAAGGTGGAGAAATAAGGCAGGCAGCTTTATAAAAATGGGAAATTACAGTGTATTTAGTGTATTGGGCCCCCAGGAGAATATTGCCCAATGACCTTTTTATTCTGCAAAAGAAAACAAAATTTATAGAGATAAATTACTCTTACTTTTGTAAGAGTTTTTGGTGACTTAACAATAGCTTCTTGATAAGAAAAGTTATTCAATAACGTGTGTGTGTGTGTGTTGTGTGTGTGTGTGTAAGCATTTAGTTCCTGGAAGCAAAGTTATATGTTGGTTTGACTGTCTATCCATTAATTCATTCATGCATGGGTCTCATTATATTTTCTACAAGAAAAAGCCAGAAACATCTCACCCCCCCACACACACACACACAAAAGTACAAAGGTGGTATAAAATTGAAGTTTCACAACATCAGACAAAATAATTATTACTCTCATGAGAATAAAGCCATAGCAGGCCAAACCAGATAGCAGGAATAAATGTGCAGACTCAAGAGTATGGAATTTTATGAGAAATGGCCTGAGGTATCAGTTATGATGAATATACAGCAAGATGAGTTTCAGAATGTAAAAGGGGACAAATCATCAAGGTTCTCAGATGCTTTGCAAAGAAATATTTTTTTCTTAGCAGCCATAAAGAACATTTGAAAAAAATCCCAGTAGGATTTTGTGGAAGAATATATGTGTCTGATGATCAACTCTTCATTTTATAGAGATTTCGTTACTGGAACAACGTTGTAGGCAGAAGTTTAGAGAACTAGCCTAAAGATGACAGTAAATCCAAAAAGTGATAGTAATCATTGGGTCTAAACCTCAACCTCAGGGTATTGATGTTGACCCACACAAAGCTGAGCATCTGGCATTCAGTCTACAATACTGTAAATCTACATTTCTACTCTGAGAAGAATCTGTAAGAACACATACATCTGGTGCTTGTGGCTATGTATATTTCTGATGAACTAGACATATTGTATCCTCAGAGGTGTGACACCCCTACATTCCTAACAGCAGCTGCACTGAAAGTCTACAAGAGTTGAGGCAGTGTCCTTGCTGTCTAACTCCCCACCTAGGAAACCCCATCTGCCCAGATAATTGCATTCGGTCTTCACAGAGAAGAGAAATGAGGTTTTGAAGCATGTATCTTTAGGCTGAAATCGATGTAGTAGATTTGTAACTCTGCAGAAGCAGCAGTAATTATCATGATTCTCCCAGAAGAATTTCAGCAGCAATTCATAAAATTTTAGAGAAATAGTCTTTTGGTGGTGGAGGTGAGGAAGTGTTGAAAAATGAACATTTTTCATTTCATTGACATCCCTGGGTATAATCCAGAGTTACTACAGTTTCTGAGATACAATGTAGTAACTGAGTTCAGTTTGGCTTAACTTTTAATTTAGACTATAGAGGTTTACTTTAAGATTTTTTAACTTTTTAATTATGAGAACTTGGAGGGCCATGTGTTCAGAAAACAGTTTAAAAAGCTAGTAATCTCAAAACAATGCAATGGCATAATCTGGAATCTGGAATAATACTTATCCATACAATTGCATATAATATAGACTGACAAGAGCTTTCTGCATCAGCATCTGGATTGCCTGATCTTTAATTAGAACACCAATGTAATGGTTATTTCTTTGGCATTGCTATGTTAGTGCTAAGTGCACATACAGCATATGAAGATATTTAGGAAAAGATGCCAACTTAGTGATACAAAATGCAGAGTGGGACATAAATGTGATCTTCCAGATGTTCCGTGCTTATTGATTGCTTCCTATAAAATAAATCCTCAGTTATTGAGAATTGTGACTTAAGTTTCTAAATGCAACTTGTTTTCCATGCATCAGGAAAATAATGGCTATTAATATTGTGGTTTTCTACTTCTTTTGATATTTTCACCCAAATATAATTTATAAAGCACATTTATGTTGACACATACACAGTATAAAATCAAGGTTTTATGATGAATATCCAATTCAAGGAAGACTACATGCAACTCAGGGACTACATGTGCATCTACATGCACATGCAGATATTCTTCTTCACATTTCTCTTAACAGAGGGGCTATAATTCTAAGATTTATTTTATAATTGACTTGCTTTATAGTAAAAGAGTTGTGTAATATAAATTTAAATAGTAAATTACTCTGCATTGTATATTTGTAAGTTTTATAAATAATATTAAATATATTTAACATTCTAATATTATTCTTATATTAGGTGCAATACTTCATTGTATGAATATCCCACAACATACACATACAAATTTATATATGTATATATATATATATATATATATATATATATATATATATATATATATATGCTTAGAGAGAGGGAAAGGGAGAGAGAGAATAATCGAAAATCTATGGTTTCAACTGTATAAGTTATAAAAATAATTAATTGAGTTTTGCCAATAATTTACAATCTCATCCTTCAACAGTTATAATTTCTAAGCTCTCAGTCTACTCTACTATAGATACAAATGTTGATAATTCACCTCTAAATCGTAAGAGTGCTTCTATCTATTTCTTCCTTTCCTAAAAGCCTTTCCCCTTCTCTTTGGCCTGGTCTGATGCTCCCTGGGTACTGTATAGAGTAAACTCCACAAGAATGATATATTCAGTCATGGGCCAAAATATATTTCTTGAATGGAATGTGTGTGTGTGTGTGTGTGTGTGTGTGTGTGTGTGTGCGCGCGTGCCACTGTGACAGTGAACAAAAGAAAGAATTTTCACGGTATAAACATATGGATACATATTTCCATAATTATGACTAATAGTACCATCTCTAATGCTATCAGTATTGCCTCATTTGTGAGAATTAACTGTAAATATAAGAACTGGGTAGTTTTCCTTTTTGTTATATATAATTTTAAACAGAACAGAAACTACAAACAAAAAGTTGATTGCTCCATGATATCAGAACACTTTTATCTTCAAAGTTTTGGTTAAAATACTAAAGAGATGGCTCAGTAGCACTGGCTACTCTTCCACAGACCTAGTTTCTGTTTCTACTACCCACATAGTGGCTTAAAACCCACTGGAACTCCATTCACAGGGTATCCAATGGCTTCTTTTGACCTCTTCAAACATTTTACATATATGGTGAGCAAACATACATGCAGGCAAAACCTTCATGCACATACAGTCATTTTCAAGGGATAAATGTTGGATTATATTAATAAATATCTGTTATTAATAATTAATAACACCTGAATATTTTCAGATTATATTATGAAAGTTATCAAAAATTAACAGTAACTTTAATTTAATCTGTATTGCTTGTGCATAAGAAGTAACATGTATATATTTTTGTAAATTGATGATAATCTCAAACTTTACCGCATTGAATAAATAAAAAAATATACTTTTCCATCTGCCATAAAATTATAAACAAGAATTATCATAGTATGATACATTTTTCCAGATACAAACTTCTCTGGTATATCATTATATGTTTAAAATATACACATTTATACCCATACAAAAAGCTTTTATTTTGCATAAACCAATTAGCACACAATATAGCACTTTACACTAATAGATAGCACTGACAGCATTGTGAAATAATGGGAATGGAACCCAGGATAAATATCCTTTAAAGGATAGAAAAGTACCCTCCATTGTATCTGCTAAACAAGTTTTTGCATTTGTTTTACTTCCCTTTCTGGTGTTACAGTCTTTGAAAATAGTCTAAACTCAGAATGCCAAAGTCAATTGAAAAATTTAAAACATTATTTTATTTATCCTCAAACATTCTAACACATATTAGCTATGTCAGCATTTGCTTTCATAGGGCAATGCACTTCTACTACCAATGACTTCCTCCAAAAAAGAAAATACAACCAAGCAAGCAGGATATGTCCTCTTGTCCTGTTTGAATTTGTATTAGGTAGTGCATTTGTATGTCCTAATATATGAATTTTCCTCTTATTTTGAAAGTCTATATTTGCTTCCCTCCAGTTCTGTAGAAGCATATTCCTCCTGCTTCCAAAATTGCATCCCTCCAAAATACATTAATCTTCATTTCCTGACTTTGGGAGACATACTTCAGTGCACTACTATACACAGAGAAAAATCTCTATCTTCAATCATTCTTTTTTCACTGTATAATTTACATCAACATTTGACCCAGTAGTAACAAGGCAAAGGGACACACATACCAGATTCTGTAGTGTCTTTAACTTTTCTTCCTGAGTTTGTAACATTCTTCGGGAAAAAAAAATCAACACAGCCTCAAGCTCCCTAAGGCTTCATTCAGCATTATAAATGTTTCATTATATGATTATAATTGGAAATATAAAAGATATCCACCCTTCAATTATTTACTTCTGTCCAATTTGGTATATACCCACTCCCATTCCATTGACATGTTTTGCTTTTAAATTCACCAGTGACCAACACATTGCCAATTTCAACAAACACTTTTTGATTCTCATTTTCATTGATGTAAGCAGATTTCAGCACAGTTGGTTGTGTCTCTCTTCTCATGGTCTTCTCCTTATGTTCTTTTATATTATCATTTTTTATAATTTTATTATCATATCTTTCTGTCTATTCTTCAGCTTTTTTTGCTGAATTCTTTATCTCCTCCCAACTTCTAATATTGATATTCTTTATGGGTCAAACTACAAGTAGGCTCTTTGAAATTTAGTGCCTTAATAAGTCATCTCAGACAGGTTTCTTTTCCAGGCACTATCTATACATTTTCCTTTTAGTTTCAGATTTAATTTTCCAGTGTTTTTTTTGATATGGCATTTCTACTTGGGAGCAATGAATTACAGATCTAAAACTCTCTAACTCTTTCTGCTGGCCCTCAGGGCTTCAGTCCTTTTCCCTCCCCCAATGTCAGATCAGGTTCCCCTCTCCCCCATCTTCCACCTCTCCTGCCCCTTCTACTTTCCCTCCCAGGTCCCTCCCTCCCCACTTCTCCCTCCCAAGTGGGACTGAGGCATACTCACTTGGGCACTACAGCTGTGGACTGTATCTTGAAAATTCTGTACTTTTTTTTTTTTTTTTTTGCTAATGTTCACTTATTAGTGACTACATACCATGCATGTCTTTTTGGATCTGAATTGCCTCACTCAGGATGATATTTTCTAGTTCCATCCATTTGCCTGCAAAACTCAGGATGTCCTCGATCTTAAGAGCTGAGTAGTATTCCATTGTGTAAATGAACCACATTTTCTGTATCCATTCTTCTGTTGTGGGACATCTTGGTTGTTTCCAGCTTCTGGCTATCACAAATATGACAACCTCTGGAGATGGGAGGTTGAGGGGGACCCTCCAGAATGCACCAGAGGCCTGGGAGGTGAGAGACTCACAGAACTAAAAGGGAGGGACCTTAGATGAAATGCTTGACAGTAGGGAAAGGGAACTTAGAGTCTACCTCCATCAGGAAGATGGCTTCAAATGAGGGATGGGGTTGCCATCTCACAGTCATAACTTGGACCCATAATTGTTCCTGTCTGAAAGAATTACAGGGATGGAAATGGAGAGGAACCCAAGGAAAAGAAGGTCCAGGACAGGCTCAAAGTGGGATCCAGCACAAGGAGAGGTCCCAAGGCCTAACACTATTATGGAGCACTCACAAAAAGGGACCTAGCATGACAGCACTCTGGAAGACCCAACAAGCAGCTGAAAGAGTCAGATGCAGATATTTGCACCCATCCAATGGACAGAAACAGCTGATCCCTGCAGTTGAATTAAGGGAGGTTGAATGAAGCTGAAGGCAACCTTGTAGGAGGACCAGCAGTCTCAATTAATCTGAACCCCTCAAACACTGGACCACCAAATAGTCAGCATACACCAGCTGAGGCCACCAATACACATACAATAGAGGACTTCCAGATCTGTGATCATTCAGAGATGATGCACCTAACCCTCAAAAGACTGGAGGCCCCAGGAAGTTTAAAGATCAGGTGGGGTGGGGGGCTAGGGACATTCAAGTGGAGACAGGGGGCAGGGGGGAGGTATGGGGTGTGGAACAGTCAGAGGGTGGACAGAGGTTAGTGGGGTGGGCAATGAAATATGAAGTGTATAAAAATAATTAATAAAAAACCTCCCTAACTCCTTTATCACAAATATATGTTGATGTACAAATGCTCAGTGTACAAATCCTTTGGGCATCATAGATTTCTGTGGAAATGTAGGATGCTGTAAATGTACAAATCTGACGGGTTTTTTTCTTTTCATTTTTCATAATATTCACCTAGAATTTCAATGGATTTTATAGCGAATGGGTCAATTAATAAAGGTGGTTCTCAGCAGTGTTCATTTTTCCCTTAATGGAGGAAAAGTTATTGGAGTAGTAGGGAACAAAGTTCTTGCCAACTAAAACAGGCAGACTAGAGACTGGCAGAGAAGATGAGGGGAAGGAGGAAGAAATGGAGGAAAGATACAGAGGAGCGAGGTAGAGAAAAAACAGGAAAGTGTGATAAAGAGAGAGGAGACACTGCAAGGAGGAGACAGAAGAAGAAACAAGAATATTGAGAGAGAAGGAGAGGTGGAGAGGGGAAATATATATCAAGTAAGTGAGTCTCATGAGGTTTGTAAATGGAATTTAGCTTATCAGTGGTAAAACAGAAATATCAAAAGGGAACAGAAAATATCAGTGAGCTGTCGTTCTCCTAAACCTGGTGTTTTTGCTCCAACTTTGTCCATTAGTCTAAGAACATAACTTATGCAGTTCTTCCAACATGTGTGTCTCCTGGATCTATTCCATCCTACCACTATGTCTGTGGCCCTTGGTAGGGCTGTGAATCTGGCTGTGGACTCCTGAGCTGGTTGTGAGCACTGCCTATTCTCTGTATTGGATCTCTGGTTTAGTTTACAATTCATAGTGGCAGATAGTCTCATAGTGTTCTTAGACCCCTCCCTGATATTTCTGGTACTTAATATTAATGTTTTACAGTGTTCGAGAGGTGAGAAAAGTTCTTATGGCTTCTATGCAGTGCAAAGATATAAGAAAACAAAATCGTTTCCAAGCAGGCAAGGTTACTAGGCAGATATATCAGAACAGACACATAGTCAATCTGAGAAGTACAGGTTGCTGAAGACAGAGATGGAGATTGAGAGTGACTGTGGGCTTAACTTGCTTCCCTCTTTATCGGGATCTGTATATAAAACACATCGACACTGAAATTCTAACTGTGGCAGAGGATGTCTGACTCAATTGCTCTCTTTTAGTTATTGCATGTGACTTAGAAAAACAAGCATCAACACTCAAAAGGGCTCAAGGAGAAAGACCTTAGGAACAGAATGATAAAAGCTCACTAGGATGGTGAAATCCATGCAAAGTCACTCTCACTGCTGTCAGTTTAATCCAAATTTTTGGGACACTATATAGATTTAAAACATAGGGAAAACTATGGGCTTTCATTCATCTAGCTCACAGTCTTGCTATTAGTAATATTACAGTAGTATGTCAGAAATAAAATAATCTTGAGTGTTCAGTTTGAGTTCAACAAATGTGGATTGCATGCCTGCTGTCATAGGCAGTTGCAGTCAATGCTGGAAGTGCATCTGGAGGGCAAGAAGAGTCATCCTAATCCTCATAGGGTGGCCAAGCCATAAGGTGGCACTTAAGGTGGAATTTCTACAGATATTTAAGTTAACAAGGGAAAAAAGTCAATTCCAGTACGATGAAATGGGAGATTAAAAATGCTTGCCACAGCCTGGGGAATCTTGTTGTGGACCTCCATGTTTGAATCTCTGGGAAAGGAACTATTACATTTGGCAAAGCCTTCTTTTGGAAAGAAATTCTGATGTTTGATAGGCATCCTTGCCACTTGTGTTCTATCATGTTAATCTGTTTTTATGTTAATGTTATTATGGTAAATATAATTTCTATGGGGCAACTTTTATGATTAACAGGAGTTCCTAGGAATGGAATATGCACCAGACTTTGACAAAACACTTTGGGTACCTACAGATATTACAAATTGCTGAGTTCGTCAGACAACTAAGACTCCTCTCTCTTTCTCATGAATTTAATCATGTCACATACAATATTACAAATTATTCTCTTGGTTTGACTAAGCCAATTGCATGATTTTATTTCTCTCTGTGTTGGGGTAGATTCTTATTATCATAGATTATGGTTATTTATGGTCCTTCAAAATTTGCTACTTGGGTTGTTTTGTTTGGGATTTTTGTGGGACTCCTAACAGTGGGAATCGGCTTGTCTCTGACTCCTTTGCATACCCTTGGGATACTTATCCTTCTATGGGATTGCCTCACCTGGCCCTGCTATAAAGGTTTGTACTTAGTCTTGTTGCATCTTGTTGTGCTTTGTTCAGTTGATATCCCTGGGAGGCCTGCACTTTTCTGAAGAGAAATGTGGACAGAGTGGATCTGGGATAGGGGGAAGGTGAGGCGGACTTTGAGGAGTAGAGGGAGGGTGGGAGGGAGAGAGGGAGGGAGGGAAGGCCTTTTTCTGGATGTATTGTATGAGAGAAAAATAGATTTTGAGAAGAAGAAAAAATAGAAACATTGCCACATCGATTGTATAACACAATATTTGTTTCATCCTTCTTGTGATGGAGTTCTCAACACAAAAATACAACTAGTAACAAAAAAGTGCCACCAAAGTGCACTATTAGGACTATGGAAAGAGCTGGGGAAACAAGCATGGGTTTGGTCACAGCTGTCCAGACCAGAGCAGATGCATCTTCTCGGAAATGAATGAGTGATGAATGAGGCATGAAAGGTATTGGAGCATATGCTTACTGGGCAATCATCAGAAATATGAGTGCCAAAGTACAGGGACAGGGGAAGAGGGCATTTGCTGTTCTCCAGATGTCCTGCAGTGATAGAAAGACTCAACCAACAGTGTCTTCATACTCACTGTGGTAGTCTATCCCCCAATCCAGTGCTTAGTTACAGAACATGCTGTACACATACTTATTAATTTATTAGTTTTGACAGGATGCTTTAATTAAAATGGTTCAAGTCTTCCTGTTTTAGTTACTGAAAGTCCCACATTTCTAGCTGAATTCATTGACCTGGACACTAAGGAAGGTCAGAAACAAAGACAAAATTATCATTTACTCACTAGCTAGAGAATTGCACTGTATTATGCAAAAAAGAATTATGTGTAATTCACAGATATTGTCCATGTTCATACCTACAAGCCTAGGAAGCCCTTTTCCCCTCTAAAATCAAGAATTCAAAATTCAGAGAAGGTCATTAGCTAACTTAAAGTAATTCAAATTGGAAAATCATTCTTTTGCTTCAATAACTTGAGAAGTATGTTGTAAATGTGAGTTGGTGTGACATGAAAATCTAGCCTTAATTTTTATTTTAGTTGAAGAAATAAGCAAATTATCCCTCACATGAGCAGTGAGTAAGCACATAGAAAAGAGAAGATAGATGTCACAGCTCTTATTTTTTTTATGTAAAAGAGATTTTTGCCTGGATGTATGTTTGTGTACCATGTGCATGCTGTACCTTGCAGAGGGCAAAAGAAGATGTCAGATTTCCTGGGATTTGAATTACAGATGGTTGTGAACCTCCATGTAAGTACTAGGAGTCAAATCTGAGTCCTCAGAAAGAACAGCAAGAATTATAAACTGCTAAGTCAAAGCCCCTGTCATTCTTAGTAGATCATTGCAAGTAAATTTTTAGAGAAGTTTCAACCCTGTGTGAATAGTTGCATGCATGGATTTGCCTATGCCACAGAGTCACTTTGACTGTATGTATATACGTGTGGCATGCTGAACGTGTGGCTGTGTGTTAATCAGATATTATCCTTTGCACTTATTTCATTAGCCATAATCAAACATTAGTCACGAGGCATTGGCAACCCAAAGTATTAGTCTTCTAGTATTAGTATTCTAGACACCTGCTGCAACAAAACTTTCGACCAGTAGAGGGAGCCTCCATCTCATGATTGAAGATGCTTTTGAAGAGATCATTGAAAATCTGAAAAGTGTTGTACATAGAGAAATAATTGCTCATGTGTGAGTTTCTCTGCTTATTTGCAAGGAGCAATGCATGGAATTAGTTGGTCGTCACTTAAATTACAGGTATTGCAATCCTGTAGAGCATTAGATACTGCATCTGATTCTCTGTCATTTTTAAAGGCCAGATGTGGCCCTTGTTGTCCTGGATATTATTGGAACAGTTTACTCCGCAGGCAGTGCTGCTGCACCTTCCGGCCTCACTGATATAGTAACAGATGGAACCCTCTAACCATCAGGATCCTCCTTCCCTTTCCTTATTTCATCAGGCTTCTGAAGATGGGTGAAAGAGATCAGGCTAGAGATGAAAGGAACAAGCAGGCAGGCATACTTACAGAGTTACATCTTCATTCTGCAAAAATTTGACACATGAAAGAAATATCTGAAGGTCAGATAGAAGAAATTTTTAATTTTTCGATGAGTAACATCAAACAAGTTCTCTGATAAAGAAAAATAGGGACATGTGCACACTATTCTAGACAGCATGTTCTTAGTTTCTCTTTTCTATAGCCTCATTTTTATTGGTTCTCCATTCAAGGGATATATTTACTAAATTTTAAAGAATTTCATAGAATGTATCTCTATCACATTCACCCCCAGTTCCTTCAAGATCAGGCCTCATGTCTTTACCCATCCAACTTCCTATAATCTTTTTACCCCAATGGAGTACAGTTTGTGTTCCCCAGATATTCTTGGGTATGGATGATACCCTGGAGCATGGGCAACCTACCAGGCTCTACACCTTAAGAAAAACTGATCTTCTCTAACCCACAGCTGTTAAGTAACTGTATTTTCTCAATTGAGAGTAGGACTTTATGCTCAGCGATGCTCTTTATTATGGAAGCTTGTCTGCACTGTGCTTATGTAGGCCTTTTATCTGACCTTTGCAGTCTGTCTTTTCTTCTTCCAAGATGGTGCCTGAGCCCTGGAAGCAGCATGTGATTGTGATGTCCATTATTATGCTGATTGTTTCTCAGGAATCTCTTCTCATGTCCGTTTTGACCAGAGGTGGATTTCTGTGCTAATCACTATCTACTATATAGACTGTTTAGATGTTTGCTTGTTTTCCAAGGAGAAAAATAAAGGGTGTGGATTCAATGATGGGGGGGGATATAGGAAGGATTTAGGAGAAGTAGGTGGAGGGAAAACCATAATCAGAATATATTGAATAAGGAAAAAAGCTATTTTCAATAAAAGAAAAATTAAAAAATGAATCTATATGGATGATGGTGAGGAAATGCAATAACCTATGTACCCATAGTGATGTTCTTAGGAGTGAGTTTAATAATATGCCTATTTAACATACTAAAAATAATATGTTCTCTATTGGGCCTATAGCCCATCTAGGCACAGGTTCTTGGCCCTGATAATGGTGTCAGGTATGACTTCTATCTTTTGGAGCAAGCTTTAAATCCAGTCAGTAAATATTTAGTTACTCCCATAGTCTTGCACAATCTATTTCTGTATTATAATCTTCCATTTTCCTCTCCTTGTTTTATATTTTTCTCTCCATTCTTTGCCCTCCACTTTCTTCCCTTCCATTTCCATTTCTTTCTGATCTAAGCCATCTATTATTTCTTGTCTTCTTTTTCTCATTGCTTCATATTCTCCCAGAGCATCCTCTATCTTCACATACTAAGAAACCTCTTTAACTTTCTTATAAAAGATGATGAGCATATCAGTGTACTTCCTGAGCTTCATAGTTTGAAGCAATTCAGGTAAGACATGTTGAAACCTCATACTTTAACTCCTTCTAAAGTAAGTGACCTGTGAGAATAAGAAATCTAGAGCCTTTAGCTCAGGTCAAAAATGACGTTGGCTGGTGCAGTTCTTGTCTCTGATGTTAAGAAGCAGAAAACAGACACATTGATAAGCCATGTGCTGGTGAATGAGGGCATGAAGGCACATTAAAACCACTAAAATGACAAGATAATTGAGGTAGTTGTGATATTTACTAGAAGAAAATTCTGGTGGAGGACATAAAGCTAATATAAGATTGGTAACTCTGACTTGTTGTGTTAGAGGCATTTATCTTTCACTATATAACCTAAACCTCAATTTCCTTACCTTTTAATGGGAATAAAACATTGACCCCATGAGAAATATCATGGGAGTAAAATGATCAGAGCATACAAAGAAGAACATCCACAATAAGTGTGACTTGAAGTGGTACAAGAGTGTAGTAAGAGCATTGACTCTGAAACCAGTTCTGACTCATGCCAGAGCACTTCCAGATGCCTGACCTCCAACAGAGTGCAACTGACAATGAAAAGTTTTCATGTCCAAGATGCGCTTCCCACCGGCTCTATACTTGGTAAGCTGTGACAACTTCTAAATTTTTACTTATGTACTCAGAAGATGAGCATAAGCAGTTCCAATTTTAAAAGCAACAAGATGGCTCTGATGATCTGAGTGGGGCATGATACTGTTAGAAGGGTGCTTTCTCTCCACTTTGTTTTAATGGCCATCAAGACCTTCTACTCTTGCCCCTAGGATTTAATATTTTTAACTCTATATTCATCTAAACTCATCCCAGTCCTGATCTTGATAGGAGCACTTCAAAATCTCATTTTTTGTCCCAACCACAGATTAGGTCTGTTATTCCTTGGTTGAATTTTTGCCACTGAACAAACTTTAAGCAAACCAGCATTTATAAAATAATATTAATAGGGAGAGAGCGCACCCGCACAGGGCGGGAGTGCACCACCCTCCCCTTGGCGACCTCTGCTCCAAGGATCAACTTCACTGAGCATCCAGGTACCCAGGGACTCCCCAACATAACATCGCTTGGGACACAGCCTGTTGGGCTTCCATCTGCGCCCAAGAGCGGGGCAGCTCTTCAGTCGGGTAGTCTGGCCGCCAGCTCTCCTGTGAGCCATCTGCCCTGCAGAGTGATTTGCACTGAGAGAGTGCAGAGTGCACTCAGTCATTTTTGCTCCAGCAACAGGGCAACTGGGACCTCCAGACGCAGGGACAATCAAGCATAATATCACTTGGGTCTCAGCCAGCTTGAGTGCTCCCTACTCCCAAGAGCTGGGCAGGTCTGCAGTCACCTACCCTATGCGCCAGCTCTGCTGTGGGACATCTGCCCTGCAGAGGGACTCCGCTCTGGGAGAGGGTGCACCCGCACAGGGCAGGAGTGCACCAGCCTCCCCTTGGCAACCTGTGCTCCTGGGATCAACTACGCGGAGCCTTTGGATTTACAGGGATTCCCCAGTATAACATCACTTGGGGCAAGGCACATCAGGGCTCCAAAGTTACTCAGGAGCAGGGCATGGTCCAGAAAGCCGTGCCAGGGGAATCCCGGTAATCCAGGGAGGGGGGGGGAGGCAGAAATAGTGTTGCAGGCTCACAGGAGGTCTAACCAGCAGCCAGTGACAGCAGGACCAACTAACACCAGAGGTAAACAGATGGTAAAAGGCAAACGTTGGAACGTTACTAACAGAAATCAAGGCAATATGGCACCATCCGAACCCAACTCTCCAACAGCAGCAAGTCCTGGATACCCCATCACATCCGAAAGGAAACACAAAAATCACATAGAGAAATGCAGGAGAATATGGGTCAACTGATGGAGGCCCATAAGGAGGCAACACAAAAATCGCCTAAAGAAATGAATCAACAGGTAGATGCCCTTACAAAGGAAACACAAGAATCACTTAAAAAATGCAGGAGAATATGGATCAACAGATGGAAGCCCATAAGGAGGAAACACAAAAATCGCTTAGAGAAATACAGGAGAACTTGGGTCAACAGGCAGAAATCCTGAAAGAGGAAATGCAAAAATATCTTAAAGAAATACAGGAAAAGACAAACAAGTGAAGGATCTGAGCAAATCCATCCAGGATCTAAAAAAGGAGGGAGAAACAACTAAGAAATCACAAAGGGAGACACTTTTGGTGATAGAAAACCTTGGGAAGAAATCAGGAGTCATAGTTGCAAACATCAATAATAGAATACAAGAGATGGAAGAAAGAATCTCAGATGCTGAATATACCATAGAAAGCATCGATTCAACAGTCAAAGAAAATGCAAAATGCAAAAAAAAAAAAACCCAAAAACGTGTAACCCAAAACATCCAGGAAATTCAGGACACAATGAGAAGAGCAAACCTAAGGATTATAGGTATAGATGAGAGTGAAGATTTGCAAATTAAAGGGCCAGTAAATATCTTCAACAAAATGATGGAGGAAAACTTCCCTAACCTAAAGAGAGAGATGCCGATGAACATATAAGAAGCCTACAGAACTCCAAACAGACTGGACCAGAACAGAAATACATAATAATCAAAACACCAAATGTACTAAACAAAGAAAGAATATTAAAAGTAGTAAGAGAAAAAGGCCAAGTAACATACAAAGGAAGACCTATCCGAATCACATCAGACTTCTCACTAGAGACTATGAAAGTCAGAAGATCCTGGGCAGATCTCATGCAGAATATAAGAGAACACAAATGCCAGCCTAGACTACTATACCCAGCAAAACTCTCAATCACCATAGATGGAGAGACCAAGATATTCCATGATAAAATCAAATTTACACAATATCTTTCCACAAACCAAGCCCTACAAAGGATAATAAGTGGAAACCGCCAATACAAGGAGAGAAACAAAACCCTGGAAAAAACGAGATAGTAACCTTCTTGCATCAAACCCAAAAGTAGATAACCACTCAAACATAAAGATAGCGTCAAGAATAGCAGGTGGCAATAATCACTATTTCTTAATCTCTCTTAATATCAATGGTTTCAATTCCCCAATAAAAAGACATAGATTAACCTACTGGATACATAAACAGAACCCAGCATTTTGCTGTGTGCAGGAAATGCACCTCACTGTCAAAGACAAATACTACCTCAGAGTAAAAGGCTGGAAAACAATTTTACAAGCAAATGGTCCCAGGAAACGAGCCGGAGTAGCAATCCTAATATCAGATAAATTTGACTTTCAACATAAAGTCACCAAAAAAGACACAGAAGGACAACTACATACTGATCAAAGGAAAAATCCACCAAGAAGAACTCTCAATTCTGAATATCTATGCTCCAAATGCAAGGGTACCCTCATTCATAAAAGAAACTGTACTAAAGCTCAAAGCACACATCGCACCTCACAGAATAATAGTTGGTGACTTCAACACCCCGATCTCTGAAATGGATCGTTCAGGAAAGCAGAAACTAAACAGGGACACAGTGAATCTAATTGAAGCCTTGGACCAAATGGAACTAACAGATATATATGTATAACATTTCATCCTAAAGCAAAAGTATATACCTTCTTCTCAGCATGTCATGGTACCTTCTCCAAAATCGACCATATAATTGGTCACAAAACAGACCTCAACAGATATAAGAAAATCGAACTAATCCCATGCCTCCTATCAGATCACTACGGAATAAGGGTGGTCTTCAATAGCAACAAAAACAACAGAAACCCCACATACTCATGGAAGTTGAACAATGCTCTACTCAATGATAACTTGGTCAAGGAGGAAATAAAGAAAGAAATTAAAGACTATTTAAAATTAAATGAAAATGAAGGCACAACATATCCTAATTTATGGGACACATGAAAGTGGTGCTCAGAGGAAAATTCATAGCCCTGAGTGCCTCCAAAAAGAAACGGGAGACAGCATACACTAGCAGCTTAATGGCACACCTGAAAGCCCTGGAACAGAAAGAAGCAAATACACCCAAGAGGAGTAGAAGGCAGGAAATCATCAAACTCAGGGCTGAAATCAATCAAGTAGAAACAAATAAAACCATACAAAGAATCAACAAAACTAGGAGTTAGTTCTTTGAGAAAATCAACAAGATAGATAAGCCCTTACCCAGACTAGCCAGAGGGCATAGAGACAGTATCCAAATTAACGAAATCAGAAACGAAAAGGGAGAGATAACAACAGAAACTGAGGAAATTCAAAAAATCATCAGATCCTACTACAAAAGCCTATACTCAACAAAACTAGAAAATCTGGAGGAAATGGACAATTTCCTAGACAAATACCAAAAACCAAAATTAAATCAGGATCAAATAGATCATCTAAACTGTCCTATAACCCTGAAGAAATAGAAGTGGTCATTGGAAGTCTTCCAGCCAAAAAAAACACAGGTCCAGATGGTTTTAGTGCAGAATTCCATCAGACCTTCAATATAAGCATGTCCATCAATGTAATCCACTACATAAGAAACTCCAGAGAGGCAAGTAACCCTATTAAAAAATGGGGTACAGAGCTACACAAAGAGTTCTCACCTGAAGAATATCTAATGGCTGAGAAGCACCTAAAGAGATGTTCATCATCCTTAGTCATTAGGGAAATGCAAATCAAAACAACCCTGAGATTCCATCTCACACCAGTCAGGATGGCTAAGATCAAAAACACAGGAGACAGCAGTTGTTGGCGAGGATGTGGAGAAAGAGGAACACTCCTCCACTGCTGGTGGAATTGCAGGCTGGTACAACCACTCTGGAAAGCAGTCTGGCGGCTCCTCAGAAAACTGGGCATGACACTTCCGGAGGATCCGGCTATACCACTCCTGGGCATATACCCAGAGACTTTACCTGCATGCAATAAGGACACATGCTCCACTATATTCATAGCAGCCTTATTTATAATAGCCAGAAGCTGGAAAGAACCCAGATGTCCCTCAACGGAGGAATGGATTCAGAAGATGTGGTATATTTACACAATGGAATACTACTCTGCAATTAAAAACAATGAATTCACGAAATTCCTAGGCAAATGGTCAGAACTTGAAAATATCATCCTTAGTGAGGTAACCCAATCACAAAAGATCACACATGGTATGAAGTCACTGATAAGGGGATATTGACCCAGAATCTCAGAATACCCTAGACACAATCAGCATATCAATAGATTTCTAAAAAGATGGAAGGAGAGACCCCTGGTCCTGGAAAGACTGGATGTAGGGGAACGCCAGGACAGAGTAATGAGAGGGGTTTGAACGGAGAAAAGAGGGAGGGAAGGGGGCTTATGGGACTTTCGGGGAGGGAGGAAACGGGAAAGGGGAAGTGATTTGGAATGTAAATTAAAAAAATAAAATTAAATAAAATTAAAAAAAAAAAGAAATCTCAAAGAAGAAAACCACATGGTCATTTCATTAGATGTGGAGAAATCATTTGACAAAATTCAGCATCCCTTCATGTTAAAGGTCTTGGAAAGATCAGGAACTCAAGGCCCATATCTAAACTTGGTAAAAGCAATTTACAGCAAACTGGTAGCCAACATCAATCTAAATGGAGAGAAACTTGAAGCAATCCCACTAAAATCAGGGACTAGACAAGGCTGCCCTCTCTCTCAATATCATTTCAATATAGTACTTGAAGTTCTAGCAAGAGCAATTAGACAACACAAGGAGGTCAAAGATATACAAATTGGAAAGGAAGAAGTCAAACTATCACTATTTGCAGGTGATATGATAGTATACTTAAGCGACCCAAAGAACTCCACCAGAGAACTCCTACAGCTGATAAACAACTTTAGCCTAGTGGCCGGATATAAAATCAACTCAAGCAAGTCAGTAGCCTTCCTATACTCATAAGCAGGCTGAGAAAGAAATAAGAGAAATGATACCCTTCAGTATAGCCACCAACAATATAAAGTATCTTGGTGTGACTCTAACCAAACAAGTGAAAGATCTGTATGACAAGAACTTCAAGTCTCTGAAGAAAGAAATTGAAGAAGACCTCAGAAGATGGAAAAATCTTCCATGCTCATGGATTGGCAGGATTAATATAGTAAAAATGACCATCTTGCCAAAAGTAATATACAGATTCAATGCAATCCCCATCAAAATCCCAACTCAATTCTTCATAGAATTAGAAAGAGCAATTCAAAAATTTATCTGGAATAACAGAAAACCCAGGATAGCTAAAACTATTCTCAAGAGTAAAAGAACTTCTGGGGGAATCAGTATCCCAGACCTCAAGCTGTACTACAGAGCAATAGTGTTAAAAACTGCATGGTATTGGTACAGTGACAGGCATGTAGATCAATGGAACAAAATTGAAGACCCAGAAATGAATCCACACTCCTATGGTCACTTGATCTTTGACAAAGGAGCTAAAACCATCCAGTGGAAAAAAGATAGCCTTTTCAACAAATGGTGCTGGTTCAACTGGAGGTCAACATGCAGAAGAATGCAAATTGATCCATTTTTATCTCCTTGCACTAAGCTCAATTCCAAGTGGATCAAGGACCTCCACATAAAACCAAACACACTGAAACTAATAGAAAGGAAACTAGGGAAGACCCTTGAACATATGGGCACACGGGAAAATTTCTTGAACAGAACTCCAATAGCTTATGTTCTAAGATCAAGAATTGACAAAAGCGACCTCATAAAATTACAAATTTCTGTAAGGCAAAGGACACTGTCCAAAGGACAAAGCGGCAACCAACAAACTGGGAAATGATCTTTACCAACCCTACATCCGACAGAGGGCTAATATCCAATATATACATAGAACTCATGAAATTAGACTCCAGTGAGCCAAATAACCCTATTAAAAAATGGGGTACAGAGCTAAACAAAGAGTTCTCACCTGAAGAATATCTAATGGCTGAGAAGCACCTAAAGAGATGTTCAACATCCTTAGTCATTAGGGAAATGCAAATCAAAACAACCCTGAGATTCCATCTCACACCAGTCAGAATGGCTAAGATCAAAAACACAGGAGACAGCAGTTGCTGGCGAGGATGTGGAGAAAGAGCAACACTCCTCCACTGCTGGTGGGATTGCAAGCTGGTACAACCACTCTGGAAAGCAGTCTGGTGGTTCCTCAGAAAACTGGGCATGACACTCTTGGAGGATCCTGCTATACCACTCCTGGGCATATACCCAGAGACTTTACCTGCATGCCATAAGGACACATGCTCCACTATGTTCATAGCAGCCTTATTTATAATAGCCAGAAGCTGGCAATAACCCAGATGTCCCTCATGGAGGAATGGATTCAGAAGATGTGATATATTTACACAATGGAATACTACTCTGCAATTAAAAGCAATGAATTCACGAAATTCCTAGGCAAATGGTCAGAACTGGAAAATATCATCCTTAGTGAGGCAATTCAATCACAAAAGAACACACATGGTATGCAAGCACTGTTAAGGGGATATTAACCCAGAATCTCGGAATACCCTAGACACAATTCGCATATCAATAGATTTCCAAAAAGATGGAAAGAGAGACCCCTGGTCCTGGAAAGACTGGATGTAGGGGAATGCCAGGACAGAGAAGTGAGAGCGGGTTGAATGGGGAACAAAGGGAGGGAAGGGGGCTTATGGGACTTTCGCCAGGAAAGGGGAAATCATTTGGAATGTAAATAAAAACACTTAGAAAATTAAAAAACATATATTAATAATTGTAATACATAAATATTAACAATAATAATAAACCTTAATGGTTCTGAGATTTCATATAATCTGGGAGAATAATCATAAGTTGTCATGGTTATCTTACTGGTCTTACCACCAACAAGACAGCCTTATTATCTGGAAGGAATGTTCTAGAACTCTCACTGCAAGACTGTAACAGATCTCCTCTATGGGAAATAGACCCCATTCTTGATCAATGTTTTTTGTCATTTCATTCCACTGAAATGATGGAAGCCATTTGGTATGACTGCTTTATAGAACTTTCTTTTTGGTTGCCTTTTTAAATTCTGAATCCAATACCTGGCATTTCTTCTCTATAATTTTTAGATGTATGTTCCTAAAGATATTTGAAAAAGTTTCTCCTTGGCCCCCATTCTTCCAAATCAAATCACTTTCTCCAAATATCCTGAAATCCATGTCTCCAGTTTTGGCATCTGATAAGCTCCCATTTAGATGTTCACTGTTTTATAGTCATATCAATTTAAAAGTCAGTGAGGATCATCAGTTATACTTACAGCATTATGTTTCATTCCTTTCTTTTCTCACAGTTCTTATTTAATTATTTTTTTATTTTAATTAAAAGTCTAGAAGGCTGACAGGGCAGCAGTGCCTTTAGTCCATAAACAAGCAAACTACAGTCAAAAGGAAACTAAATCAAACCTGAAGCATATTACCTGGAAACTACTAACCACCAACTAGAGATTTTTTCCAACAGAATACATCCGATTCCACGCCAACATGGAATTGTTTGCATTAGCCACTAGAATATGTTTCCTTTGACATACTTACACAAGTGCTCCCCCTTATTCCTGACTGTGGACCCTATTTCTCTGCTAGAGTAGTTCTGAGACACTCGCAGTCAAAAATGGTGCCCAACATGTGAGTCTCCAATTGCTCATTAAATAAACTTGTTACATTTCCAATGTATTTTGTTCTTCGTTTTTTATGAAGTAAGGTTTCAACAAGTAAACTGCACCAGAGTCAGGGGACAACTGATTGTGAGCAGCCTCTGAGTACTGAGATTACAAATCTGAGCCACCATGATTGTCTCATACAGAAGATGATACTCTTATGATGAAAAATAATAAATTCATGTTTTTATAATATGCACCATTGTTTTGAAAATATATTAAATGAATTATTTAAAATGTTAAGGTATAAAATTGAATATTCTCTCTTTCTCTGGGTGTGTGTGTATTTATGTGTGTGTGTATGTGTGTGTTTGAGTGTATAAGTGTTTCCCCATGTGTGACGTAGCCAGAGGACAACTTTGGGTATCTTTTTCTATGCTCTTCAATTTGATTTTGAGACTGTCTCTGTCCCCTCTTGTTCCCTGATTGGCTAGACTGTTGGGCTGGTTAGCTTAAGGGAGCATTCTGTCTTTGTCCCCCAACAACTGGGGTTGTGGGTATGCACCACTAACTTAAGAACAGACAGTACATGAAAGCAGGAGATCTGAACTCAGGACAACATCCTTGCACAGCTGAGTCAAGGCCCCAACCCCATGGTTATCAGGCATATTTTTCCTAAACATTTAACTGATCACTGAGTTAACATTTATAATAGTATCCTTATACTATATCTCAAAGACACTTTCTTTATACTTTATGGTCTGACCAAGGGTCAGATTTGTCATGCTGCCCAAATGAGAGTCCTAGAAGTGACAAAAAGACTGACTCTATTTCACTGATTCTGGCCGCACCTGAATTCAGGTTTGTTTATATAATTTAAATCTGACTTTAACAAACATATGATACTCACAGTTAGAAGTACACAAAGTGTTAAGGTGTCAGGAATTCGTGACTAATGAGAATATACTCAAATTAAATCTGATCATTGGACCTGAGAGATAAACTTAAATGTGTGGTAGCAGTAAGTCATCAAACATTTGAAGCAATGCAAAAAAGAGACTTATATTTATTCTTTTTGATTCCAAATGTCAAAATAATTTGTGCTGTAAAATTTAGAAGCTAGATTTATTTTTATTTCTTTTCTTTTAAAAAGAGGCTAGCCAGCAAGTTAATGGTAGAAAATGTTCAGGGCCCAGTTCACCCACAAGACCTAATATGGCGGTAGAACACCATCTCATTCATGATCTAGAGTTAAATCTGGTACCAACTATTCAGGTCTGTTCTCAGGTTTGAAATTTTATAATTTTAGACTCAATGATGATTGAAACAAGATCATATCTTATTTTTCTTACAATTACAGTGCCTAAGCCTGCCTCAATTGGCACTATGAATACTCAGAATGTAATGTATGCATTAATCAATGCTTAACTAAATTAAACCAGAATGAAAGAATGTTATCTCTTGAATTTTCTACATTGTTTATAATTAATGAATTTACTCACTTAAAAAGTTGTGTGAGTCTCTCTCTCTCTCTCTCTCTCTCTCTCTCTCTCTCTCTCTCTCTCTCTCTCTCTGTGTGTGTGTGTGTGTGTGTGTGTGTGTGTGTGTATGAAGTAAGAGAAACAAATCTGCCAAAATCTAAGTCCTAGAATTGATTTCTTATTCAGAGTGAGTAGAATCCTCCACTGTGTCAATTCAATGACACCCCAGGAATGTTTTATGGGTCAGGTTTTATCACCTGTTAGCAGTGGGACTGAAAAGATGAGATGCTTTTGATGGATGGTCCTCCAGAGCCTGTCTTTAGAATAGCACCCTTGGCTCCCTCCTTCTTAACTCTTCCCTTTGCACAGTATTCTGATGACCATCCCTCAGCTGGCTCTGTGTCAGTTGGCAGCATCTGCTTCCTTCAATAAACCTTTACCCTCCTTCCCACCTGGATTGCAAATATAATACAGGGCCTTTTATTTTTGCCAAGTTTCCAGTTTGTGCACTTTATGCAGATCATTATATCATTTGTACTCTCAGTTTCTATCATCAGCTTGCTTCAGGTCTGATAGCTTCTACCTGGTCAGCTGCTACAATTACCTTTCTTAACGTTCAATCCAAATTAAGCCCTTTGTCTAGAATCTAGACTTCAAATGATCTTTCTATAACAATGGTGATGGCACGATGATGGTACAATTGTCCTGTTTTCCTGTTGTGGTACTTTATGTTACCAGGTAGCTGACCTGGCAGCATCCCAAGATTTTAGCATAACATAAGAGATGTCTAATCTGTGACCTCTCTTCTGCTTTCTGCTACTTTCTCATCAGTATCAAGAGCAGACTCTATGATTTCCAGGACTTAGTAGCAGCCATTCTCTCTGTTTTTGTCTCAAGGTTTTATTGAAGCTGTCCCTTTCCTGGAACTCATATAGATAATATGAAGAGTGATTGCTTTGGTAAAAAGAATTTGAACTAATAGAAACATACATAATAAGAGTAAACTTTTTCCAATAAAGTATACAAAGAATGATTTTATTTTTACACATGAATGAACCTCACCTTCCAAGTGGACCAGAGCTCTGTCAACACTTATGTTAATAAGTCATACCCTCAGTCCATTCTACACCTGAAAATTATGTATATTTCTACATAAGCATGTTCCCTGGATTTCTAGCATAATTGTAACCAACATTCTCTGTTTTATATTCTTTGATAGCTACCTACTGTCAATAGGAATTCTTTCCATTTATCCTTACTACCTAGCAATCCTTTCCCAGACTGCTGCCTGCTCAATTGCAGACTATAGTCTTCAGACACCTTACCAGCTGGTTCTTTCATCAAGGCCAAATGGAAGTCAAGTTGACATCTCCAAGTGGAGAAATATTCCATAATCTGGCACTTATCTATCTACTATACATTGCAGTTCTGAACCTTTATTCTCCAATAAAATCAAATAGTTTGGCTTGTATTATTATGTCACTATATCCTCATTCACTTATACATATTAATCATCTACAATGAAATGTGTCATACCTCATCCCCAATATTTGTAATTTCCCCCCTGAGACTTCTCTTTCCTCATTTTCTACTTTTATGTTAGTATGGATTGGATTTCATCCTGCTAACATTTCACCATGACAGATATATTTAAATTATATACTCACGTATGTAATTTATCAGATAGGCTGAATGTTTCCCAAGAAGTTTATGTTCCATACTGACACTTAGAACTTTAATGCTCAGCGAGTAGCTTGGTACTTGTTCCATGCTAATTATAATAGTTCCTTATATTGACTTGAAGTAAATATACAGATTATAGTGGTTCAAGTAGGAATAGTTCCCATAGACCACCTAGTTTTTTAATGCTTGGCCCATAGAAAGCGGCACCATTAGGAGTTATAGACTGGTGGAGTAAGTGTGGCCTTGTTGGAGGAAGTGTGTCACTGTGGTGGTGGGTTTTAAGGTCTCCTAGGCTCAAACTACACCCAGTGTGGTACATAATCTCCATCTGCTTCCCACGGATCTTGATGTAAAACTCTCAGCTCATTATTCAGCATCATGTCTGCCTGGATGCTGCCATACTTAAAACCATGATAATAATGAACTAAATCCCTGAAACTATAAGCCATCCCACTTAAATATTTTTCTTTATAACAGACATATTTCCTCATCAATCTATTACAAAGTTTCATCATCCCATTGGACCAGTGAAAAGAGCATCATACTAACAAATATTTTATTCACTATAGAGGAGTGATAGGGGTGATATAATTGGTTTGGTCAAGTGTAGTTGGAGATAAAAGAGAAGGGGTTAGAGTAAGTTTATTTTTTTATATCACACAATGCCAAAATGTCATGTAATAATTGTCAAATGAAAATTTTCACTTGTTTTTATATAAAACATGTAATAGCATTCTGGATAACTAAATGATTCATTTGGTTAGTATCCTATCAGTCTTTTCAATAAGATAAGATCAGAGTCTAAAGTTCAATTCCTGTTCTTCACTACACACAGGAGACTTGAGTCTGAGTTTTTCAGATACTCATTGTGCAAGTTGGATGGTTTCTAGGCTCACTTCAATAGTTTGAAATCTGAGGCATTTCTATTCAATTGTCCCATAAAGGAGACTGCAAAATTTAACTTTCTTTTGTATTACTGTCAGCAAAAGAGTTATTTATCTGTACAGTCTATATGTGTCTTGAGCACTCTTTGCGTTTACACTAAAGTTATATTCTTCCTCATTTGGGGCAGTGTATTTCTTGCACTTAAATTTTTCATTTATTGTATGTGCTATATGAGTATGAGCCATAGTGTTCCCGAGGAAATCAGAGAGATTCATTCAAGAATTCTGTCCCAAGGATCAAACTCAAATCATACATTTTGGTAGCAATGCCTTTCCACAGTGACTTGTCACCTCATCTGTGCATTCCCTGCATCTTTGTCTATCTGTCCAGAACTCTCCTTAGAGATCATGATAAACTCTCTAGATGTCTTTTTATTCCCACAGCAGGTGTAGATTATTTGACTTGTTGCCTGTAGCACTGACCATCTATAATGCTACTGCCCTCTTAGTACATAGGACACACTTCTTGTGCCAGAACAGAGAGAACCCCTCTTTTCATTCTTGATTTTCATTAACTAGTAGAATTGAAGGTTTGCCTTTAAAGGATATAAGTCCTAACATCCAGCCTATAATGCCTACCAGTCTCCAAGCCTGGGGAAAACACTTTGCTCTTTTCTGCATGCCTTGAGATAAAACCCCCTCATCTAGTCTATTGCCTTCTCTTTTGTGTTGATCTGAAATTATTGCCAGAGTGCTAGAAATTCATGCTAATAATGTGTTCTCAAGAGTGACTCTTCTCTCTGTGTGTCTCTCTCTGTCTCTGTCTCTTCCTCTCCTTCTCTAGTGTGGTTAGTTCTGAAAAGAAATCAAATCATTTTTATTCAACTTTGGAGGAAGTAATAGAAAGTGTAGGGGAGGAAGCCCTTTTGCAGTTTTAATTGCTTTGCAGTGTGTGTGTGTGTGTGTGTGTGTGTGTGTGTGTGTGTGTGTGCGTGTTTATGTCTGTGTGTGAGGCTCTGGCTGGGCTTATCAAAGCCCACACAGCTGAAACCCTATGTGTGTAGCTTGGCACAGTCTCTTTAGAGCTGCTAGGCTCCACTGATGGATCAGATACAATCTCAGCTATCTGATGGCTTCAGTGCTTAGGAGGTTAATTCAAGCGATGACTTAAAAAACTTGGAAGAGGGGCTTAGAAATAAGGGCTGTTGGGTGGATTTTTAAATTTGTTTTATTACTGGATACTTTCATATATAATCAATTTGAGTCCTTATTCACAGCCAGCAGAGTGATGATACACAGGGCATGGGGGAAACAAAACAGTCCAGTTCAACATAACTCAGTACCATGGGTTAATTCAAACTTCTGGAGTTTGACATCAAGCAGTTTATTTTAAACATATTTAAACACAACATAATTTAGTGAAAAATATTCTGGTGATAATTCAAGCCTGCATGTACAATAAAGTATACATAAATCCAATTGAGGAATAAAAATGTGAAATACATATCTGATGTGACTACTTTGATATTCTTTGTTAAGTCCAGAAAGATAGGTCCTAGAACTTGACTGAGAAAACCAAATTCATAGTAAGGATCTGGGAGAGGATCTAGTATTAAAAAAAATCTTTGGCAGCCCAGATAGTACAATGGTCACCTGGCTAGTAAGTATGTCTGCTCCCAGCCTTCTGGGTAGATAATAGGTATTATATTTTTTCTGTTGAGGGAACAAGCCTGTGAGCTTAACATCCCAGGTCTATCTAGTCCTTATCTATGAGCTCAATTGCCTCCTATACTGTCTCATCTCCTACCTTCTTCCCAATGTAACTATTTTTTAATAACTCTGTTCTCCCTACTTCCATATCCTCTTCCTCTGTGTGGTCCACTGAATAATTAGGGTTTCTTACCTGAACTTTGGCAGGAGATAATTTACTAGAACCTAATTAGTGGCTAGGCCAGGGACTCAAATGACATCCCCTCCACCAACTACCATTAATTGTTAATAGTCCTTCAGGGAGTGGTGTAGAATCATGGGCACATTGATGTCTTCTGTGGATAGCCTCAGCTGCAGTAAGTTCAGGAGTGCAATAGTCAGCTTTTGTCCCACAGATGTCTTTTTCCTACACATACTCTCATTCTCTGCATCTTCTGCCTGTCTTCCTTAAGGTTCCCTGAGTATTGAAAGGGATGAGATACCTCTCTGCTGAGCACAAAGTAATCCACCATCACTTATCCTAGGCACTCTGGCCAGTTATTGTCTTTTGTATTCAACATCAGCAGAGTCAGAAGCTCTGCTGATGAACGCTGGGCACAGCACTAATCTATGCACATATCTATGAGTATCTCTAAGGCATTGTGACAATATGATCATTTGGTAAAACTAAAATAGGGACTATGGCCTCTTCTAACACACAATTATGGTGAATGATTTTAAAACCGTCAACATTTTCAAAAATCGAGCCTTAATCTTTTCTTTTGTCTTTCTCAAACTTGTTATATTTGGATAGTTGGTGGGAGGCTGGAATGAGGCATAATATCCATGCAGACATTTAAAGTTGCAGAAAAGAAGGCCAATTAAATACTCCCATGAAGGCGTGGTTAAGTTTTTTTTTTTTTGAAGTGAAAAAATCCAGATGGTCATAATCAATAAGAAAGTAAAAAAGGAGAATAGACAGGTTCACTATGAGAGAAATAGGCTAATGGTCAACTGACACTTCGAAAAAAAATGCTGTTTGTAGGTGGCTCAGGAACAAATTGTAGAGTTACCATCCCATGCATGGAAAGATTTAAAATAAAGATCATTTTTCAGTTCCACCCATTTGCCTAAGAATTTCATGAATTCATTGTTTTTAATAGCTGAGTAGTATTCCATTGTGTAAATATACCACATTTTCTGTATCCATTTCTCCGTTGAGGGACATCTGAATTCTTCCCAGCTTCTGGCTATTATAAATAAGGCTGCTGTGAACATAGTGGACCATATGCTGAGGAATCCTCTGGGTATAGGCCCAGGAGTGGTATAACAGGGTCCTCCGGCAGTATCATGCCCAGTTTTCTGAGGAACCGCCAGACTGCTTTCCAGAGTGGTTGTACCAGCTTTCAATCCCAGCTCATCAATCAGTGAGCAAGGGAGGATTCTTCCTCTTTCTCCACATTCTGGCCAGCACCTGTTGTTTCCTGAGTTTTTTTATCTTAGCCATTCTCTCTGGTGTGAGGTGAAATCTCAGGTTGTTTTGATTTGCATTTCCCTGATGACTAAGGATGTTGAAGTTTTCTTTAGGTGCTTCTCATCCATTCGATATTCCTGAGGTGAAAATTCTTTGTATAGCTCTGTACCTGATTTTTTTAATAGGGTTATTTTGCTCTCTGGAGTCTAACTTCTTGAGGTCTTTGTATATATTGGACATTAGCCCTCTATCAAATGTGGGATTAGTAAAGATCTTTTAACAATTTGTTGGTTGCCATTTTGTTCTATTGACAGTGTCCTTTGCCTTACAGAAACTTTGTGATTTTATGAGGTCCCATTTGTCAATTCTTGATCTTAGGACATAGGCTATTGGTGTTCTGTTCAGGAAAATTTCCCCTGTGCCCATGTGTTCAAGGCTCTTCCCCAGTTTCTTTTCTATTAGTTTCAGTGTGCCTGGCTTCATGTGGATGTCCTTGATCCACTTGGACTTGAGCTTAGTACAAAGAGATAAGAATAGATCAATTTGCATTCTTCTGCATGCTAGCTGCCAGTTGAACCAGCACCATTTGTTGAAAAGGGTATCTTTTTTCCACTGGATGGATTTGGTTCCTTTGTCAAATAGCAAGCGACCATAGGTTTGTGGGTTCATTTCTGGGTCTTCAATTCTATTCCATTGATCTACCTGCCTGTCACTGTACCAATACCATGAAGTTTATAACACTATTGCTCTGTAGTACTGCTTGAGGTCGGGAATACTGATTCCCCCAGAAATTATTTTACTGTTAAGAATATTTTTAGCTACCCTGGGTTTTTTGTTATTCCAGATGAATTTGAGAATTGCTCTTTCTAACTCTATGAAGAATTGAGTTGGGATTTTGATGGGGATTGCACTGAATCTGTAGATTGCTTTTGGCAAGAGGGCCATTTTTACTATATTAATCCTGTGAATCCATGAGCATGGGAAATCTTTCCATCTTCTGAGGTCTTCTTCAATTTCTTTCTTCAGAAACTTGAAGTTCTTGTCATACAAATCTTTCACTTGTTTGGTTAGATTCACACCAAGATACTTTATATTGTTTGTGGCTATTGTGAAGGGTTTCATTTCCTTAATTTCTTTCTCAGCCTGTTTATCCTTTGAGTATAGGAAGGATACTGATTTGTTAGAATTAATTTTATATCCTGCTACTTAAGAACACACACGGTATGTACTCACTGATAAGTGGATATTAGCCCAGAAGCTTGGAATAACCAAGACACAATTCACAGATCAAATGATGCCCAAGAAGAAGGAAGAAAAAAGTATGGATACTCTGGTTCTTCTTAGAAGGGGGAACAAAATACCCACAGAAGGAGATACAGAGACAAAGTGTGGAGTAGAGACTGAGGGAAAGACCATCCAGGAGTACCCCACCTAGTGATCCATCCCATATACAGTTACAAAGCCCAGACACTATTATCGATGCCCAGAAGTACTTGCTGACTGGAGCGGGATATAGCTGTCACCTGGAAGGCTCTGCTAGTGCATGACAAATACAGAGGAGGACACTCTCAGCCAGCCATTGAACTGAGCACAGGGTCCCCAATGTGGAAGCTAGAGAAAGGACCCAAGGAACTGAAGGGGTTTGCAGAGTCTTAGGAGGAACAATGATATGAGCTACCCCATACTCCCAGAGCTCTCAGGGACAAAAACATCAACCAGATAGTACACATGGTGTTACCCATGGCTCCAGATGCATAGGCATCAGAGGATGGCCTTGTTGGACATCAAAGGAAGGAGAGGTCCCTGGTCCTGGAAAGGCTCAATGCAGCAGTGTAGGGGAATACCAGGACAGGGAAGCAGGAGGGGTTGACTGGGGAGCAAGGGGAGTGGAGATGGCTTATGGGACTTTCGGGGAGGGGGGGGAACCAGGAAAGGGGAAATCATTTGAAATGTAAATAAAGAATATATCTAATAAAAATGATCATTTTAAAGGATAGCTGGTAAAAATAGGCATAGTGATCAGAACTATCTTTTCTTCCGTGTGTGTGTGTGTGTGTGTGTGTGTGTGTGTGTGTGTGTGTGTGTGTGATTTTATTATCTTGAGAAGGAACAGATTTTAGGCCAAAGAAGATCCAAGTGTGACTGTGTAAACACAGAGTAAAATCAGACATTTGTTTATGAGTCACCCTGTCTCTGTCATTCACATGGTGCCTACATTCCTTTATAGTGGTTAATGTGACAACTTGAGCCAAGAAACCTGAATCATGTCCTGGTTCTACCAAGTAAAATCTATGAGGAGTGAGGCATAGAGTTTTACCTCTTGTACCTCCAAATTCTGGTCAGTAAAGTCAAAATAATTTGGGAAACTGCAGCAACGTGTTGCCATGTGAAACAGACGCTTCAATAATAGAAATTAGTTGAATTGCCACCTGGCACCTGAACACATTAAATTCTTTGTACGACGAGCTGTGCCCACTCTTTGTGAACCATCTGCTTTTTAAGTGAGGCTAACTCTTCCTTAGTCTACTGCAGGTACTGTCATCACTCCTGCTGAGGGATGCTGTCACTAATTCACCTTCATCTGTGCTCCTAATGCTGCCACACATGATGACAAGAAAGACCATAGCTGACATTGTCTTTTTGTGGAGTAACTTGCATAAGGCATTGCCTAGCAAGGCAGGCAGGAGCTACAGGATATAATAAAATGGCTAAGAGTTGGAATCACCCTTTTTTTTCCCCTCTGCGAGCAATTTGCTTAACCTTGACACTCCTATTCCCCCAAATTATAAATTTGTGTTGAAAGTACAGGAGAATATGCTGGATATTAGAGACTTTGTCACAATTATAGCAGGTTACTAATGCTGAAAAAATATCAGGTAATGACTGCTTATACTGCAGATACTGGAGTGTTATAGGTAACCTTTGTAGGTAATGGTTTTGAGTGAGATAATATTAAAACAATGTGCTTAAAATATATTTGGAAGATGGTAATTTATATGGGTTATATCTTTCAATCCCCTTAATAAATGTATCACATTTAAAAATTAAGAACCTCCTAACTACTATGTCGATTAAATTGTTTAATTGAAGGCAGAATGTGGGCTTATTGCTTGTCACTTATATCTGGTAAAGAACCTGTGTTTTCTAGTTAATTTAATTTAAAATATATCACATCACTTTAAATATATTAGTAGAAGAAGGAGCCTCTCTCTCTGGAAAGCAACAATGTAGCAATCCTTTATTAAATACAGAAAATGATGTTAATGTAGCATGATGGCCAAGATTTCACAACAAAAGTAGCACAAAATTCAGAGTTCTGTTTCCCAACACAAGTATAACTCTTCTCTCCTTGAACATGGGTACTATTTCCTATTACCAAATACACACTCAGCTCTTGATTATTACATATTCACAATGGGTCCAAATTATAGTCAACAGGGGCACCGGAATTTCAAAATTGTTGACATTTATATACTGGAGAATTTACATTTCCATGGTTCCTTTTCTTCTTGTAGTTTATATTTGCTTCTAGAACTCTGTTTTGAAACACTGCAAATGTTCCTGCTTTCAGCCTCATCTTTCTGTTTATGATGAAATAGATGTCTCAGAATGGTTATAGTAATTATTTCCTTCTGAGCATGTGGATGTGTATTTATAAGACTCGTTTCAATGCTGGTATAATTGAAGAATTATATCAAGTGCTCTGGTCCTTTAGTTTGCTGTCTCCTAATTGGCCCAGATGCTTAAGTTTCAAGACTGAGTTTAGCAATTTTTTAATGATAGTTAATTTCCTATCATTAATATTCCAGTTCATGTAATTCTGTGTACTCTAGAGGCCAAGACAGAAGGTGTGTGTGTGTGTGTGTGTGTGTGTGTGTGTGTGTGTGTGTGTATGAGAGAAAGAGAGAGAAAACAAATGAACAAAAAAGAGAGGGAGATTCAAAGTTCAGTGGAAGAATACTTGTCTACTTTACATGAAGTTCAATGCTCAGGTACTACCAAAACCAAAGAAAATAACATTAGCCTATGCTCTGCTGTAATTTACATATTTCCTTAAACAAGACAAATAAAAGTAGATTTTGTTATTAAATAATATTTGGTATTAAATATCAGTCAAATGTACCAAGATAAATGAACATGTACTAAGTGGATAAGAGAAAAAACAGCAACCTGCTAAGTTATTAGGCACCAATAAGCTAAATACTGATGCAACTTCATATTAAGAAGCATTTAACAGTCATGAAACACATAATTAAGTAAAATGCTGTATAGTTTAAAATTTTAAATATCAAATACCATAGATTTCTGTATGCCTATAATATGTACATGTTTGAAAGTGTATTTTGACTTGAAAAATAGGTTTTTAAAAATGTCCATAAAATGTTGAAAATAATTCGCTCTTGATAAAATTTCTAAATATAGTAATTTTACCTTTCCCACATTTTCTGCTGTTTCCTTTCTTCCTGCTATCACATTCATGACCATATAAGCATATTGTATCTGCAAACTAATCATATGTAAACATATATACATAAAAATATGTGGCATGGTCTCTTTCAGTTTCTTTGCTGGCATTGGAGCACATTAAAATAGTTTCAGACTGATGAGTTGAAGGGAAAGCTTTCATGAATGAACACTCTAGTCTTTGCTTCTCACCACCTAGTAACAGCTATGTGGACTTAAGATGTAGATTCTTCCCTAAAGAAAAAGTTAGGATTTCCTTGGTCATATATTGAAGTATTTTCACAATAAGCTGCATTTCTGCAAGAGCTGTAAGAGAAAGACTCCAAAGTGCCTCAGTGTTGATGAACAACGTGAATGAAAGAAGGCATGGTAGCCTGTGCTTCTCTCAACAAGGTTGCAAAAACTTTGGGTCAGAGGTAAGCAACAAGAAAAATTGCACATGACCATGATGTCATGAAGAACTCACTGATTTTAAGGATATGTTTTTGGATTGATTAGCAAGAAGAGTGCTGTTAAAAGTCTGGCTTCAAAATACAATTCAGTCAGAATTTATTGGATACGTAGTAATATAAATGATATGCAAATAGAATACAATATAAATGGAGAAAAATGACATGTATGCACGCAAAGAAAAACAAACCTGTTAGATGAGGGAGGGTAAGCTACCTTTCCCTATGCAGCCTGATGATTAATGTTGAAGAATTTTCTAAGTAATTGTTGAGTGCTATTGAGGATACTGTAAAATATACAGTACCCATAGAGAGAAAGAGAACATGAAATTGAGACTGAGGTGAAAATGCATAACAAATTAGGTCCCAAAAAGTTCTAGATGCTAAGTCATGGCATAATTTTTTTCATTAGCAATCATACTTTGAAACCAATGACTCCACTGAACATTTGGAGGAGAAAGACCGACCTAGCTAGTTTTGGAAATGTAAAACAATATGTTATACGATCAGACAGGAATTAAGATGACATAGTCTTCATTTGGACAAAGGTACCTCAATGGCATCGAGTCAAGTTATACTCAGGAAAGGAATAAAGAAAAGGCACCAGAAAACAATCTGTTACACAACTCGAAGGTCTTTCATTAGATGCCTGAATAACTCCTTAGTATTCACCACAGAGGTTACAGAATGGGAGGAATAGTCACAAAGACACTAGAGAACAAAATAATTAGTTCAGTCTCACATATCTAACATAGAGATATCTTGATGTGATTCAAACTCAACTGAAAATGCGAATTTTAAACCAGAAAGAGAGATCTTGACTATAAAATAAGTTTGTAACTTACATTAAAACATCAGTCAAAATTAGAGGAGAAGATGCTTTTATTCAACAAATATCTAGTGGAAGCTGAGTAATGTCATAGTCTCCTAGATGCTAAAGACTTAGAAGTGAACAGAATGCAAAATACTGCTTGTCACTCAGAATTTGAAAGTTATCACAGTATATGGAAATATATGACAAGGTGTCCAAGAACATCACTTTCTGATGGTTATACACAGAGAAGTAGTATACTGGGTATAAGATGCAAAGTTTGCAACTTTTAAAATAGAAGTTAAGAAGGGCCTCTTAAGTGGCCAGAGCTTAATCAAAAGTGAAGGAGGTTATTACTGCAGTCAGGGATATAATGGGTTAGGGTAGCAGTATGACTTTTTTTTAATGATCCTGTGAGCTTTCACATCTGTTTTGTTAAAAAAAAAAGAGTTTCAGAAAATTTAAAGTAACTATATGTTTGGCCATATTTATTTTGAATTTACATAACATTTTTATAGTTTTATTGCAAAATATAGATCAATACCTACAGAAATGGATTTAGTTGGAAATATGTACATTGACCTCACAATGACAAATCCTTGAATTTGAGGTGTTTTAGAATGTCATTCTAGCATGTGGTTGCTACCTATATGTATAAATGGGTGATCCTTATGCTTGTGTACTTCAAATAGCTGAATAATTGCTTTAGTATCTTCTGTTGTGCTGAGTTTTGAACTCTGGCTTCAGCCATTCTAGATTACCCTTATACCACTGAGTTATGGTTTAAGCCCTGAATAATGTATTGAGGTTCATAATATTCATTTCAAAAGAAATGTATGGTAACTCTTTGCTGAACCATGCTTAACTCCACATAATACAAGCTTAGGTGGAGAGATCTTAAAAGTGTTAGCTAGAGAGGTCAAAACCATTCTTCCCCATTTCTTATTTAGCTCAGTGTGGCTTATCCAGACATTCACTGGTATTTATACGTTTATATTTACTAGAAATCTCAATCACGATTCAATATTTTCTTCCAGTAACAAAGAAAAAGGAACAACTTTATTTAGTTCCTTACAAATGATTCTTATATTGCTAGAATGAAGTGTCTATGTCCTTTTTCATTTAAAGGTATTGACAGTTTCAGACTTACCCAATGGAATTTAGTAGGTTTTCATTCTATCTCCTCCTCCCCCTCTGTCATACTGAAACCATTCTTTCCAATAAATCCCCACTCTACTCTCACTTCTCCTTTTTGTGGATAACCTAGTGAGTTTAGTTAGAATGTCTTTCCCAAGCCTGACTGGAAGATTACTAGCCAAAAGTGACTTATGTGTGCCTACACCACTAAGAACAAATGATTCTCACCCTAAACTATTGCTAATTACCAAATGTTACCCAGGGAATGGTGGAGCCTCGGGGATCTCACTTCAATCTATGATGAACTGTTGTCAGTCCCAGTATTTTGTAGGTCTTACATCAATGGCCATAGTACCATACCCATTACATGTCCAGCAGATGTATCTTCTACATTAGTGTTCTTTCTTCCTTTTTCTTTCCTTCCTTCCTTCCTTCCTTCCTTCCTTCCTTCCTTCCTTCCTTCCTTCCTTCATTTCTTCTTTCTTTCTTCCTTCCTTTCTTTCTTTCTTTCTTTCTTTCTTTCTTTCTTTCTTTCTTTCTTTCTTTCTTTCTTTCTTTCTTTGTTTCATGAGTCCAACTAAGTAGAATGCTATTTTTTTAAGAAGTTCAAATATGTCTTCCTATCATAACCATATAAACATATATTCTCAGTGTGAGAGAAAAGTGTCCAGATATGTGTGTCTTTCTTCCTATAATACCCTCATTATAGGTTACTTAGTCTCATTAACTCCATTTCTTTCTTCCTAGTATTTAGAATATTATATCCCTTGTGGGTCAAGCTTTTGTCTTAGTAGTCAATGTAAGCGATGCATGACACATGGGTATATATCCTTCACCTTTAAATCTCAAAGAGATTAATTTCTTGGTATTTGCTTATCCTCAAGACAATACCAAATAGTTTCAAAGTGCAGCCTGACGATTGTGCTACCTGAAGCCACAGTTGTGTCATTTATAGTGCTACCTTTACTAAGAAAATGCAAAATCTCAAATTTCCCATTTGGCATCATATTTGATAACTTTATATTTTTATTTCTATATTTATTTCCATGAACTGAATCTTGGGATGTGCATCTTAAATATTATTGTTCATTTTTTAAAACAAAACAACTTTAGTCATCTTAAACTGATGTAACAATTAATGTAAACTCAAGTCTGTTCTTCCTATCTTTTTCTGAATCTGTCTCTCATGAATACATAGATTTCTAATTTTTAATGTCTATTTTTGTGAAATGAACAATTGGACACAATTACATAACAGTTTTATAGGTTTAGCTAAATACATTATATTTATAAGGTATATGAAAAAATTGTCATTTTTCAATTTTAGCATGTTCTGCTTTCTACCTTAGTATCTAAGAGGGAGTTCATCTATGTTTTTTCTTCTTTTAACATATGCATTTTATCTTGCTATCAATCTATATTAGCTATACACTCCTGGGGTCCAAGGAATGAGTCTATTGTAGGCTATGATTTAAGTTATAGCACCCATAATTCTTGAACTGAATTATTAGTCACACCAGTACAGTCCTTCAATGGTGTGGAAAAATCAAATGTTAACTGTGTTTGCTTTCGAATATTATTACCACAAATCTTCCCATAGTCTTGGCCTTTGGAAATGTGATAGAGTGAATCATCTGCTTTCTCCTTTACTCAAGACTTCTTGAGTTTAGATAAGAGGGTACCAATGATAGTCGCCCTGCAAGCTTAGTATAAAGTACACCATAAATGCAGAGCAAATAACTCACAAAGATGCTGTAATTACACAACAAATACCTCTTTGCTAAGCAATGAATTATAGAACCCAATATCCTGTAATTACAAACCATTTATGTATCTGTTTAAATTACTGTGGATGCCACTTAGTGTAATCACTTTGATGATTAATCAAACATTATGTGTGGTATGGAATGCTTCAGAGTTCACAGGTGTGCCTGTTTTTCAAACGATTGCCCTAAAGTAGCAAATGGCAAACTTGCTAGCATTTTCTTTTCCCTGTAGTCTACACTAATATACAGCCTTCCCTGATGCTACATTTTTCTTGTCTACCATCCTTTGTGCTTCCATTGGAAATTCCACAATTATTTTAATGGTAAAAAAAAAAGCAGTTTCAATAGCTATGATTTACTGAGTCCTAGCATATGCATACTCCCTGGGGGTAAAAGAGAAATAAACTCATCTTGCCAAGAGTTTGCTTGGAGTGAGGCTTTAGTGACACATTGAGCTTCTGTCTTCCAGAATAAGACCTTTAACAGCATCATCCCAGAGCAGTCAGGGAATTGGGCCAAATGCCTCCAAAGGTGTTCCTGTGGTAGGGTGCAAATCACCCTGAGACTGTGAATGACAAGGATTAGTAAAGACTACTGGACTGAGCTCTTGCTTTTTTTCCCCCCCTTGGCTGCCAAAGACTTCAGTGTAATCTTCCTGGCAACAGTAAATATGGGTCAAATCGGATTATTCTAAACCAATATGAGAATAATTTGAGAACAATAGCTGGCTAGGGAGAGAACGTCATGCAACTGAATTACAATAAATTATACAGTGTCTTGCCTTGGAAGAAATAATTTAATAATAAGACATGCAAGCACAGTAATTACTGACTGTAGACGGCACCCTTCCATACCTCAGATGGAAACCACCTCAGGCAGTAAACCATCTGATCCCCTATGTTTGTGCATGATACAAATATGTGGATCTGCAGGAATTCATATTCAGAATATTTTCTAAAATGTTACCACAAGGCAAGCACTATTCTAAGTATTTTACAGAGACTAGCTGCTGATCATCATCTTGTGTGGTACCTCATTATCATCACTCGATCTTATAGATGAAGATGAAGGAAGTGAGCACAGTACTCTGAAGTAACTGGCTCATGGTTACCAAGTCAGGAAGCTGGCTTCTCAAGCCAGATGGCTCCATTCCACATGACGGAAAACACTTACAGTCTAAGGAATTGCTGCTCCTGATCGCCTGCTATATTTCAACTGCGTTTATTCTCTGAAGCCATTGTTTCTGTTAAATATTTTGCACAAGCTTCATTTGTCAAATTGAGCAAGAAGGGCAGTGAGCTTCCAGATTTGATAGCACAGTAGCTTCAATCTGTGAGCACCTTTAAGTCTTACATCATGGCAGAGCAGGGCTGAGTAGCTGGCAGTGTATTGTCATGGAATCTTCATATGCAGGTGAATTACAGGGAGTTTGGCTTTCTACATTTGGCTCTGCCAATGTCCTGAATTTTCTTTTGATATTTTATCTTTTTCTTTTGCATCTTTCTTTTTTTAATAAAACAAAGTAAAAAGCATTAACCTTAAGCAATTTAAAAACTAAAGAGTTGACCTCTAGCCATTAGGAATTTTCATCTCCCACAATCTTAAACTTGAAAAGTAGAAAATTACTTTAAAAAGCTTGAAAATAAATTTTGTGAAGAAATAATGCAGAAATCCTAGAAAAGCAAAATAAGTAATGGAGAAAATAAAGCCAGATTGTGAGAAGGTAGAGACTAGAAATAAATGTGGGGTCATTGGGGTTTTTATTTTTTTTAAATTCCATCTATACTAAGAAAATAAAAACATTGTTCTTCAAATTGAACTTGCTCTTAAAAGTTTGCTCTTAGCAAATGTTCTAACAGATCACATTCAATTTCAGGAGCATAATTATATCCAGTGGGTCACAGTGGAATGGTTTTATCAGAGTTGCAGTCCTGATCATTGCTGAGAGAGGGAGAGAGAGAGAGAGAGAGAGAGAGAGAGAGAGAGAGAGAGAGAGAGAGAGAGAGAGAGAGAGAAACAGAAATAAAGACAGAGACAGACAGAGACACTGAGAAGTATAAAACCAATTAGTCTATCAGAAAGGTGGGACAGAAAGAATTTGAGACCTGAATAATGAACTATTATTTCATTTTGTTGAGGTAGCACTGAGAAAAATTACCTGCCCAAAGCCAATCAATTTCAAATGTTTTAAATAGGGAAAGATACTAAAGGAGCTTGCTTCAAACCAGGCCAGGAAGGAAAGGAGACGTGGTAAATGAACCAAAAGCCTTTCTGAAAAAAATCTTGATATCAATTTGAAGTTGGAGACATATAAATTAAACTATTTAATTCATTTATTCATTCATTCATTCATTCACTTAAACACATTTGTTCTGGAACTGATGTTATATAACATACTCTGAAAGGTATAACCTCCATCCAGCAAAGGACACACTTCAATGAGAATAAGTAACAGATCTTTGGGACAATCCGAATAACTGTTAGAATTCATCTACCACACACAGAGGGGGTGTGGAAAGACTAAGTGCTTTGTATGCATTAGATTAAAACTGTATGTTCATAATTCTTCAAAGAGAAGGAGAAATTTTAATGAGTCCTAGCATATGCATTAAAGAGCTTGTCTAATCACATGGATAATTACAGATAGTGAACTAGGCTCTCTACAAGATGCTCTAGACCACAGCTTTGGATCTGTGGGTTGTGCCTTTCATAATCAAACGAGAAGTTCCCAGGAGTGGCAGATCAGATATTCTGTATATCTGCTATTTATGTTATGATTCATAACAGTAACTAAATTACAATTAATAAGTAGCAAGAAAAATAATTTTATGGTCAGATAACCACAACATGAAGAACTGTATTAAGGGGTTACAACACTAGTAGTTGGGAACCCTCCTCTAGACAATGAGAAAAGAAGGGGATAGTACAAATCAAGAGGTTCTAATCACAGCTAAGTAAAGTATTAGACTAGTATATATACATAATACTAGAGGTAGTTCGTGCATTATGTGAGAACACATTTCAGCTAAAGGTATTGATGTTTTAACAAGGCTTAAATTGTCAAGCATATATTTGACTACTGAAATCCAACCCTACAAGGTAAGAATGATATAATGTACAACCTGAACTGAAAGTTGTGATACACTTGGTAAACTGTGATTTTATGTATATCATTCAGGCAATAACCAATGCCAATATCTGGTTGTCTTTAAAGTAAGCTGGTTCCTGTGTTCAAGGTCTCTGAGAGAAAAATAGACTTATTTCTCTGTCATCGATGGGATTCTTTTAACCATTTGAAATGTGGCCTCTAATCCCATGAGTGTATGACCAGAGTCGTCATGATTTATTAAAATTTCATTCTGCTTCACCTCTGATTAAGTTATAATTTTTGTTTAATATAAAAGTCATATAGAATCCATTCATCTGAATCCTGATCATTATTTTGATCTTTTCCTTATATCTGTCTGTTATATCATGTTAATAAATGGTGCAGTTGGAGAGAAGAGAGAAAAGAGGGATGTAGACATCCCTCTTATATTATTAATTATTATTATTATTATTAATTCTTATATCGTTAAGAAAAAACAAACATATAAAAATAGATACAGTCAAAATGAAAACTATTCAGGAAGTGTTAGTAATTAACAACATATTCCTAACTTGGGTTCATCAGTATGCCTATCTTATAACTCCTTCAAAAATTTAAAAGTAAATCTCCATCACTGAATGATTTTACTTGAAAATATTTCATTACATGTTCCTAAAAGATAGGACTGTCTTAAAATATAGCCATGGTACCATGTCATTACAAAACTGAAAATAATAATTCAATATCAGATACTCAGTCATGATTCACATTCCCAGAATTCTTATATAAATAGATAAGTATGGGTAAAATATCAATTAACATCATTTAAAAACTAAATCATTCTAATATTCATTACAACTGACTCAATACCTTTTCATTGTCTTTTTATTCGTGGCAGACTCAAGAAACACTAAGCCCATTGACCAAATACACATTACAACCTGCCTCTATAAATGTATTTGCCCTGTCTTTGCCTTTACTGTAAGAAATGATAGAGCTTCAGAAGTAACACATACTCCTCCCCCTCAGCTTCTTGCCAGCATTGTCAGCTAAGATGACAGTGATAATATTTACCATGTAATTTTAAATTTGAAGTTTTTCTAGCATTATTGTACCTAGCATGTATTCATTTATTTAATCTCCCCCCACACTTCATTAGCTCTATTTCCTAGATATAATAACCAAAACCAAAAGTAACTAATGGGAGCACATGCAAAGTCAAAATTTTGCATCAGCCCTCTATCCCAATATCTCTTTTGGTATAAAATCTGCATTGGGATAAATTTTTCATCTTCAGAGGGTCGAAATCCAATTATGGGGCAAGAACAAGGCATTGTAGGTAGATGTTATTGATAATAAAATATATTTAAAAATAATGATATAGCTTTCCGGTTTCGGTCTCCAGCTTGGGATCATCCTCTGCTACAGCACGCCATCTCCAAGTGGCGCAGGAGTAGATAGGCAGCACAGGGGAGACCTGCTCTGCAGCTCAGAGGATCCTATCCTGAACCCTCTGGCAGTAATCCTCCGGTTTCCTTCTCCAGCTTGGGACCACCCTCAGCCACCGTGCATCATATCCAAGTGACACATGGATGTAGCTAACCACTCTGGAGTGCAGAGAGACCCGGTAGTACAGTAGGACCACCCCTGCTGCTCAGAGGAAACAACTGGAAATCCTGAGGACACAAAAGCCTAGGAAAAGCCTGGGATACAAGTCATCTGATAATTGCCTGCACCCATAGTTGATCCAGGCCACAGAGCTACATACCCAACTCCAACCACAAGAGAGTGGGTCTTGCAGAAATACTTACATACCGGAGAACAGAGAGAGAACTGGTCTCCCAGCAGCACAGAGGAACCACGGTCAGAGACAGCAACACCAGCTAACACCAGAGATAACCAGATGGCAAAAGGCAACTGCAAGAACATCACCAATAGAAACCAAGGCAATAGGGCACCATCTGAACCAAGTTCTCCAACAACAGCAAGTCCTGGATAGCCCAACACACCAGAAAAGCAAGACCTGGAATTAAAATCATATCTTATGATACTGACAGAGAATTTCCAAAAGGACATAAATAACTCCCTTAAAGAAATACATGAGAACATGAGTCAAAGGGTAGAAGCCCTTCAAAAGGAAACACAAAAATTGCTTAAAGAAATACAGAAGAACATGGGTCAACAGGCAGAAATCCTGAAAGAGGAAACACAAAAATCCCTTAAAGAATTACAGTAAAATAATACAAATGAAGGAACTGAGCAAAACCATCTAGGATCTAAGAATGGAAGTAGAAACAACTAGGAAATTACAAAGGGAGACAAATTTGGAGATAGAAAACCTTGGAAAGAAATCAAGAGTCATAGATGCAAACATCAACAACAGAATACAAGAGATAGAAGGTGCTGAAGATACCATAGAAAGCATTGACTCAACAGTCAAAAAAATGCAAAATGCAAAAAGCTTGTAACCCAAGATATCCAGGAAATCCAGTAAACAAAGAGAAGACCAAAACTAAGGATTATAGGTATAGAAGAGAATGAAGATTTACAACTTAAAGGACCAGTAAAATCTTCAACAAAATTAGAGAAGAAAACTTCCCTCTCCTAAAAAGAGAGATGCCCATGAACATACAAGAAGCCTACAGAACTCCAAACAGACTGGTCCAGAACAGAAATACCTCCTGTCACATAATAATCAAACATCAAATGTACTAAACAAATAAAGAATATTAAAAGCAGTAAGAGAAAAAGGCCAAGTAACATATAAAGGAAGACCTATCAGAATTATACCAGACTTCTCACCAGAGACCATGAAAGCTAGAAGATCCTGGGAGATCACATACAGACTCTAAAAGAACACAAATGCCAGCCCAGACTACTATACCCAGCAAAACTCTCAATCACTATAGATGGAGACACCAAGATATTCCATGATAAAACCAAATTTACTCAATATCATTCCACAAATCCAGCCCTACAAAGAATAATAGATGGAAAATGCCAATACAAAGGGGGTAACTACACCCTAGAAAAGGCAAGATAGTAATCTTCTTTCAACATACCCAAAAGAAGATAACCACACAAACATAAAAATAGCATCAAAAATGAAAGGAAGCAATAATCACTATTCCTTAATATCTCTTAACATCAATGAACTCAATTCCCCCAATAAAAAGACATAGACTAACAGTCTGGATACATAAACAGGACCCAGCATTTTGCTGCATACAGGAAACGCACCTCTGTGTCATAGAAAAACACTACCTCAGAGTAAAAGGCTGGAAAACAATTTTCTAAGCAAATGGTCCCAGGGCACAAGCTGGAGTAGCCATTCTAATATCAGATAAAATTGACTATCAACCTAAATTCATCAAAAAAGACGTTGAAGGACACTTCATACTCATCAAAGGAAAAATCCACCAAGAACTTTCAATTCTGAACATCTATGCTCCAAATGCACCGTCATTCATAAAAGAAACTTTACTAAAGCTAAAAACACACATTGCACCTCACACAATAATTGTGGGTGACTTCAACATTTCACTCTTCAAGGGACTGATCAGGGAAGCACAAACTAAACAGAGACATAGTGAAATTAATTGAAGTTTTGGACCAAATGGATATATATATAACATTTCATCCTAAATCAAAAGACTATACCTCCTTCTCAGCACCTCATGGTACCTTCTCAAAAATCAACCATATAATTGGTCCCAAAACAGAACTTAACAGATATAATATTGAAATAATTCCATGCCTCCTATCAGATTGCTATGGAGTAAGGGTGGTTTTCAATAGCAACCACAACAACAACAACAACAACAAAAAAAAAAAAACCAGAAAGACCACATACACATGGAAGCTGAACAATGCTCTACTCAATGATACCTTGGTCAAGGAAGAAATAAAGAAAGAAATCAAAGACTTTTTAGAATTTAATGAAAATGAAGGCACAACATACCCAAACTTTTGGGACACAATGAAAGCAGTGCTAAGAGGAAAACTGATAGCCCTGAGAGCCTCCAAAAGAAACTGGAGAGAACATACACTAGCAACTTAATGGCACACCTGAAAGCTCTGGAACAGAAAGAAGCTAATACACCTAAGAGGAGTAGAAAGCAGGAAATCATCAAACTCAGGGCTGACATCAGCCAAGTAGAAACAAAAAGAACCATACAAAGAATTAACAAAACAAGGAACTGGTTCTTTGAGGAAAATCAACAAGATAGATAAACCCCTAGCCAGACTAATCAGAGGGCACAGAGACAGTATCAAAATTAACAAAATCAGAAATGAAAAGGGAGATATAACAACAGAAACTGAGGAAATTTAAAAAAAAATCTGATCCTATTACAAAAGCCTATACTCAACACAACTGGAAAATCTGGAAGAAATGGACAATTTCCTAGACAGATATCAAATACCAAAATTAAATCAGGATCAAATAGACCATCTAAACAGTTTCATAACCCCTAAAGAAATAGAAGTGGTCATTGAAAGTCTTCCAATCAAAAAAAGCAAAGGACCAGATAATTTTAGTGTAGAACTCTGTCAGACCTTCAAAGAAGACCTAACACCAATACTCTTCAAACTATTCCACAAAATAGAAACAGAAGGAACACTACCCAACTCTTTCTATGAAGTAACAATTACGCTGATACCAAAACCACACAAAGATCCAACAAAGAAAGAGAACTTCAGACCAATTTCCCTTATGAGTATCAATGCAAAAATACTCAATAAAATTCTTTGCAACTGATACAAGAACACATCAAAACCAACATTCACCACAATCAAGTAGGCATCATCCCAGGGATGCAGGGATGGTTCAATATATGGAAATCCATCAATGTAATCCACTACATAAATGAACTCAAAGAAAAAAACCACACGGTCATTTTATTAGGTACTGAAAAATCATTTGACAAAATTCAGCATTCTTTCATACTAAAAGTCTTGGAAAGATCAGGAATCCAAGGCCCATATCTAAACATGGTAAAAGCAATATACAGAAAACTGGTATCCAACATCAAACTAAATGGACAGAAACTTGAAGCAACCCACTAAAATCAGGGACTAGACAATGCTGCCCTCTCTCTCCATATCTATTCAATATAGTACTTGACATTCTAGCTAGAGCTATTAGACAACAAAAAGAGGTCAAACGGATACACATAGGAAAGAAGGAAGTCGAGTTATTATCTGCAGATGATATGATAGTATATATAAGGGACCCAAAGAATTCCACCAGAGAACTCCTAGAGCTGATAAACAACTTCAGCAAAGTGGCCGGATATAAAATCAACTCAAGAAAGTCAGTAGCCTTCCTATACTCAAAGGATAAGCAGGCTGAGAAAGAAGTAAGAGAAATTATACCCTTCACAATAGCCACAAACCATATAAAGTATCTTGGTGTGACTCTAACCAAACAAGTGAAAGATCTGTATGACAAGAACTTCAAGTCTCTGAAGAAAGAAATTGAAGAAGACCTCAGAAGATGGAAAAATCTGCCATGCTCATGGATTGGCAGGATTAATATAGTAAAAATGACCATCTTGCCAAAAGCAATATACAGATTCAATGCAATCCCCATCAAAATCCCAACTCAATTCTTCATAGAGTTAGAAAGAGCAATTCAAAAATTCATCTGGAATAACAGAAAACCCAGGATAGCTAAAACTATTTTCAAGAGTAAAAGAACCTCTGGGGGAATCAGTATCCCAGACCTCAAGCTGTACTACAGAGCAATAGTGTTAAAAACTGCATGGTATTGGTACAGTGACAGGCATGTAGATCAATGGAACAGAATTGAAGACCCAGAAATGAATCCACACTCCTATGGTCACTTGATCTTTGACAAAGGAGCTAAAACCATCCAGTGGAAAAAAGATAGCCTTTTCAACAAATGGTGCTGGCTCAACTGGAGGTCACCATGCAGAAGAATGCAAATTGATACATTCTTATCTCCTTGCACTAAGCTCAATTCCAAGTGGATCAAGGACCTCCACATAAAACCAGACACACTGAAACTAATAGAAGGGAAACTAGGGAAGAACCTTGAACATATGGGCACAGGGGAGAATTTTCTGAATAGAACTCCAATAGCTTATGCTCTAAGATCAAGAATTGACAAATGGGACCTCTTAAATTACAAAGTTTTTGCAAAGCAAAAGACACTGTCAAAAAGACAAAGCGGCAACCAACTAACTGGGAAATGGTCTTTACCAACCCTACATCCAACAGAGGGCTAATATCCAATATATACAAAGAACTCAAGAAGTTAAACTCTAGAGAGGCAAGTAACCCTGTTTAAAAATGGGGTACAGAGCTAAACAAAGAGTTCTCACCTGAAGAATATCGAATGAATGAGAAACACCTAAAGAGATGTTCATCATCCTTAGTCATTAGGGAAATGCAAATCAAAACAACCCTGAGATTCCATCTCACATCAGTCAGAATGGCTAAGATCAAAAACACAGGAGACAGCAGTTGTTGGCGAGGATGTGGAGAAAGAGGAACACTCCTCCACTGCTGGTGGGATTGCAAGCTGGTACAACCACTCTGGAAAGCAGTCTGGTGGTTCCTCAGAAAACTGGGCATGACACTCCCGGAGGATCCGGCTATACCACTCCTGGGCATATACCCAGAGACTTTCGCTGCATGCAATAAGGACACATGCTCCACTATGTTCATAGCAGCCTTATTTATAATAGCCAGAAGCTGGAAAGAACCCAGATGTCCCTCAACGGAGGAATGGATTCAGAAGATGTGGTATATTTACACAATGGAATACTACTCTGCAATTAAAAACAATGAATTCACGAAATTCCTAGGCAAATGGTCAGAACTTGAAAATATCATCCTTAGTGAGGTAACCCAATCACAAAAGAACACACATGGTATGCAGTCACTGATAAGGGGATATTAACCCAGAATCTCGGAATACCCTAGACACAATTCGCATATCAATAGATTTCCAAGAAGATAGAAGGAGAGACCCCTGGTCCTGGATGACTGGATGTAGGAGAATGCCAGGACAGAGAAGCGAGAGGGGGTTGAATGGGAGGGAAGGGGGCTTATGGGACTTTTGGGGAGGGAGGAAACGGGAAAGGGGAAATGATTTTGAATGTAAATTAAAAAAACTTAGAAAATAAAAAAAAAAGAAGTTAGACTCCAGAGAACCAAATAACCCTATTAAAAAATGGGGTACAGAGCTAAACAAATAATTTTCACCTGAGGAATATTGAATGGCTGAGAAGCACCTAAAGAAATGTTCAACATCCTTGGTCATCAGGGAAATGCAAATTAAAACAACCTGAGATTTCACCTCACACCAGTCAGAATGGCTAAGATAAAAAATCCCAGGAGACAGCAGTTGCTGGAGAGGTTTTGGAGAAAACAGAACACTCCTCCACTGCTGGTGGAATTGCAAGCTGGTACAACCACTCTGGAAATCAGTTTGGTGTTTCCTTAGAAAACTGGGCAGGACCTTTCTATACCATTCCTGGGAATATACCCAGAGGATTCTCCAGCATGTAATAAGGACACATGGTCCACTATGTTCATAGCAGCCCTATTTATAATAGTCAGATGCTAGAAAGAACCCAGATGTCCCTCAACAGAGGAATGGATACTGAAAATGTGGTATATATATTCAATGGAGTACTAAAGAACACTCATGGTATGCACTCACTGATAAGTGGATATTAGTCTAGAATCTTGGAATACCCATTAAACAATTCACATATCAAATGATGCCCAAGAAGGAGGAAGAACAAAGTATGGAACTTGGGTCCTTTGTAGAAAGGGGAAAAAATACCCACAGAAGGAGATAAAAAGACAAAAGTTTGAGCAGATTCTGAGGGAAAGACCATCCAGAGACTACCCCACCCAGGGATCCATCCTATATACAGTTACAAAACCCAGACACTATGGTGGATGCCCACAAGCTCTGACTCTCCTACTGCATGACAAATACAGAAGGGGATACTCTTATCCAGCCATTGAACTAAGCACAGGGTCCCCAATGAGGGAACTAGAGAAAGGATCCAAGGAGCTGAAGGGGTTTGCAGCACCACTAAGGAACAACAATATGAGTCACCCAGTACTCCCAGAGCTCCCAGAGACAAAACTGTCAACCAGTGAGTACACATGGAGTTACCCATGGCTCTAGACACATTGGCAGCATATGATGGTCTTGTTATACACCAAAGAGAGGAGAGGCCCTTGATCCTAGGAAGACTTGATGCCATAGTGTAGAGGAATACCAGGACAGGGAAGCAGGGGAGGGTGGATTGGGAAATGGGAGATGGCTTATGGTATTTTGGGGGGAGGGGGAACCAGGAAAGGGGACAACATTTGAAATGTAAATAAAGAATATACCTAATAAAAATAAAAATAAATAATGATATAATCAGTACTCTATTCTAGAAGACATAAATTTGGAAACAGAAGATCCTGGTTTATGAAGAATCCACTAGTTTGGTTTCTGCTGAAGATGCATTGCTGCCATCCCCTCTTTCATTGGCTTCCTTGTTGGTGCTCGTAAACATTTCTCCTCTTTCTTTAGATCAGTCAGAATAACATGACCACCTTTCAGTTTCCATTGACCAGTCCTACATCTGTAAGCTTTGTTCAAGTCATCTTATATAAACTTAGATCTTTTCTAATCTACTTAGCTTCACAATTTGTAAAACCTTGGAACATCTACAGAAGATCAATCTCTTATATTCTTTGCTGCTCTTCCTAATTACTCTCACACTGGGTGAACTGATTTCCATGTTCTTAAAGACATTTACATTATTTCTCCCTCTTGACTAGACAGTTGTGAGATCACTCTGAGCCCATAAGCATGCACACCAGCATAGTCAGAATTACTCTCTTATAATCAATCCAAGAATGAAAGGGCAAGGATTGTTTTGCGAGTTCATAGATACTTTGAATTCATAGTGCCACTTTTCTAAGACAGGCAGGCATAAAGACAGCTTATCATGTCAGTATTTCGGTGAGTTCCTCCAGGAGAGATTTCTGCCCATACTTTCAGCTTTACACAAGGGTGGCTGACAATGAGGACCAGGGTACCAGATATCACATGGAAACTTCTGCACAAAGAAAGGTTTATAGTCGTTGCTGTTTACCTAACAGATTAAGAATTAAACCTTGTAAATCATGCTTCTTATGAGTCAAAGTTGGCCAATGAAAAGTTAAATGTCAAGATTTTCATCCAAAGGATTTTGAGAACATTTATTTTACTGCAACCTACAGCAAAGTCACATCTTTCAGTTCCTTTGCTTCTCATGGAAATAGTACCTTTTTTGTTTCCTGAAAGTGGTGGTTAGCTTATCATAGGAGAAAATTGTTTTTCATATTTATTTTGTGAAGTAAAAGAGGGACAAGATGAATCAAAGGATGCAAAATGAGCAGAAGCCAGTGCCAGAAAGATGTAGGAACACGGAAGTTCTGAGCACAGGAGTCAGTAGTCTATGTGTTTGTGTGAATTATTTTTTCAATGTACTTACATTTATAATTAAAAACATAGATCATAAATTAAGTACTGATTGCTACTGGATTATGGAGAGGGACATACATGAAGATTGGGTAGTAGTTTAAGAAAACAAGTACAAAATAATGAAAATGAAATCATGAACGTCAAAGGGAGTGGGAGGGATGAGAAGGGACGAGGGGAGAGAATACAGGATGGAAATGTTATAAATACAGTATTCATGTATAACATTCTCCAGAGAATAATAAAATGAATAAAAACAATGAGGGGAAAGGCATTACTTTGCCTAAATAAACTATCCATTTTGTCCAGTGTCATTAAATGTGATGCTCTCCAATGTATCCTACATCATTCTTTTTACCTAGTAACTACATATTGATATGTCCTGATTCTGTTTATGATTCAATTTAATATTATACAGAAAATCAGTTTAAATACACCATTTCATGCTTCATTTAATATAAATCACATATCAGCCAGGGCCCTGCTACCATTGGATTTATATTCAGATGAAATGATTATGTTTCTCTTTAGTATTGTGCATTCCATATGTTTTAACCATACTTAGAATATATCTATTACACATGAATCTGGATTATGTATGACCATACTCATATATGTATTTAATGTATTTTATCATTATTTCCCTTTTCTTACCTCACCTTGCCCTTTTTAGTGTATATGACTATGTATATATATATATATATGTTATAGTGTATAAATATGCATTCTTTCTCTCTCTCTCTCCATATATATATATATATATATTACATATATATATATATAAAATGACACAGAAAAGAAAATAGATGCAATATTTGTCTAAGTCAGACTTAATATAACAATCTTCATCTGCATCTGTTTTATTTTTTTGACTGAATAAAATTCCATAGTCATAATCATGATTTCTTTGAATGCCTCTCTGTTAATAGACAGCTAGGGCGATATTATAATGTAGCCATTGTGGATAATCCTGCAATATATATTAAGAGAGAAGTATCTTTGTGCTATATTAACTTAGAGTCTTTTGGGTAAATACCCAAGAATGGTTTAGCTAGGTCTTAAGGTCAATCTAATTTCAGATCTTTCAAAACCCCACACGCTAATTTCCATAATGCTTAGACTACCTTACTTTACATCCCACAGTATGTATGCCTTCTACTATTGCGACCTCCTTGCCAGGTTATGTTGTAGGTCATTGTTTTCCTAATGATTGCTATTCTGACTGCAATGAGATGAAATATCATTGTAGTTTCAATTTGCATTTCTCTGATGGATAGCAACATTCCCAACTTTTTCTGGTTATTTGCCATTTGTGTTTTCTCCATTCCAAAATCTCAGGTCCTACCTACCTCCTTACCCACTAACCTTGTGTTCTTTCTTAGAAATGTTTGGATTCATTAATGTCAATTAGGTTGCTCCATTTCTTGGTTTTGTTTGTTTGTTTTTTAATTCTTTACATTGTCTTCCTGTTAACTCATTGACAAATGAATAGTTATCAATGTACTTTTTCCCCCATTGTGTATGCTGTCTTATTACTTGATTTCCTTTAGTATATGAAAGTGTTTCCCTTCAGAACACCCCTTTGCAAATACCTTGCTGTTTTAATTTTTGTACTTAAATTTTTTCATTTTAGGAATATGAGTGTTTTGCCTGCAGTTATGTCTGTGTACCACATGAATGCTTGGTACTTTAGAAGGTCAGAAGAGGGCATCAGATTCTCTGTACTTCGAGTTACAGATGTTATACTTAAGAACAAAAAGGAAGAATCACTTCAATGAAAATTCAAAACACTGAGAAAAAAAACAGAGAAGACAAAAGAAGATGAAAGACCTCCTATGCTCTGAGACCTCCTATGCTTACAGAATAAAATCACTATTCTGAAAAATGCTATATTACCAAAATCCCCATACTGAGGCTAGGAATTAAACCTGGATCTTCTTAAAGAGCAATCAGTTTTCTTAACCACAAAGTCATCACTCCAGTATACTTCCCCCAGGCCCTTGTCAATTTTTCCCATTATTTTCTGAGCAAATGGATTCCTTTTAAGAAAATGGTTGCTCTTCCCAATCTACGTCTCAAAGTGCTTTTGCCTATGCTTTCATATACCTGTTGGAGAGTGGCACATCATCCCTTAAGGTTTTTGAACCACTTGGAACTGAATTTTTTTTCTATACAAGCAGGAGATAGGAATCCACTTTCACTTTTCTCCATGTAGATAATCTACTTTTCCTTCACCATTTTTTGACTCCCTCCCACTCCCATGGTATATCTTTGTCGAAAATCAGGTAGTTATAGCTTTCTTGGTTTGTATCTGGTTCCTTTTTTCCTATTATGTTGATTTACATGTTTGTTTTCATTCGAGTAATATTCTGTGTTCGGTTACCCTGGTTCTGTTCTGTAACTATAAACCAAGTACTAGAGCATCTCAAGCATTATTGTTGTAGCTTAGGATTGTTTGGGTTGCCCAGAATATTTTTGTGATTCATTTCTTGCTATTGAATATATACATGTATTTGTATATGCACACTTATTCTCATATTATGCCCATATAATAGATCTGTTTTTCCCCTCTCTCTGCAGAGTATAAGAATATGGTTACACTTCTTAAAACCAGGATTTTCTATAGTCCATGTTTTTCTGAAGCTCAATATACAGCTACAAATAGCCTTGAACCTCTAATTTTCCTTCATGTACTACCTGAATGATAGAAATAGTTTTACAACAACAGAGTAAATATATGTAGTGCTTGAGGTCAAACCCAAGGTTTACTGCATGTACACCCTTAGCTGTTTCATTGATATTTTCAAGTGGATTGCATTGAATCTATACATCACTTTTTGTAATATAGGTGTTTTCAAAATATTGATGCTATTGACCAAGAGCATAGGAGATCTTTCATCTTCTTGTGTCTTCTCAAATCATTTTCCTCTGTGTTTTGAATTTTCATTGAACTGATCTTTCTTTTTGGTTGGTAATTTTACCCCAAGGTATTATTTCATTTTAATTAACTTTTAGGCCATTGAGAATGGGATTGTTTTCCTGTGTTATAAAGAAAATTCTTAGCCATCATGTCTTCAAATGTTTAAAGTTCGTTTTAAATATATGTATTTTATTTTTATATTTATAGTTAATTGTATTGCTTAATATTCTTCAAAATATTGACGTTTTGCATTATTTAATTCCTTAGAGAGCCTCATTCTTTTTTGCTTCTCTGTAGAGGTTCCTAGCAACCTTTATTCTGATTTTGTATCTGAGTTTATCTTTTCTTAAAGCCTACCTCCATACAGAAAAAATAGAGTATTTTAAAAAGTAAAAGAAAGCAAAGTAAAATGGTTTGAACTTCAAAAGAAGTGCAGGTAATCCTATCCATCAACAGCAGACATGAGGATGATAACTATACTTCCTGACTGAAATCATTCCTCAAATAAGAGTAAGTAGTTTGAAGCCTCAACCCTACACAAAGAAATACTGACAACTGAAGAGAGTTAGGAGAAGCAGAAGTAGTCCTCCCCAGGGAAAAGCACACCTCTTTGCTGTCCATTGCCAAATCATCAGCCCTGAAAACATACATACATGTAACATATATGGGGGTAATGCAAGAATAAATATTCTTATCCATGTATGTATTCAATGGCAAGAAATGAAAACGAGGTCAAGAATTTGAAGGAGAGAAGAGTGGTGTATAGAAGAGTTTAGAGAGAAGAAAGGAGAGAGATAATGCAACTCAATTACAATACCAAAAATAAAGAACAGCAAAGAATAAGTGATTTATTATTTAATACTAAATTTTTGAGTTTTTACCTTTACTGTGACTCTTGGCTATTTGGTGTTTTTGTTTTACTACTAACTTGTGTAGTGAATGATTACATTTCAGTTACGTTTTTAAAAATATTCTATTCTTTTGCCATATAGATTTGAGATGATGTAATGAAATAATTTTCACAGTTACAGCAAAAATGGCTATATTCTTTGAGAAAACATTTATTTACCCATATATGGTATCTAGGAAGTATGTCTTATATTAGTGGGTTGGATCACATGATTTCTATGCTGTGCTATATCAATAACCTGTGCAGATTTTTGGTCTATCAGGATGGAATACAGGCTCCAAAATCAGGGAATATAGGGAGTGTCATGAGATTTCTGTATGGTGCCTTTTGCATTGGCAAGCTGAGGGAAAACAAACCATTGCCTGTTGCTTTAACAACCAGTGTTCTCATGACCTTCACTGAATGCCTCTGCATTTTTTAGCAATATTGCTGAGTAGGAGGAAGGCATGGATTAAGAAAGCATATTCTTGGAGACTATTGTGCACAGTCTAAATAACAGTCATAATGCATAAATGTGAACGAAACACAAAGCTGACTAATTGTAAGATTTGAAATGAAAGAGAAATCTGGTGCCATCAACTGGGGCCTTTGGCTCTAGGGTGGTTGAAAAGGTTTTATGTAGAAAGTGCTGATTGGCATGATTATGGGTCCAGAAACCAAGCTGCCAGCTGCAGCTAGGGATGTGCAATGCTTCTGCAATCTTACCTGGGCCCTGAGAGAAGGATCCAAGTAGATGCTGTGAAAAGATTCACCAATTCAGTCTTACTGAGAAGCAATAGGAAGAATGGTAAGAATAACAGTAGCAATCAATACATATTGAAGGGGTCAAAGAAAGTGTAGTGAAACCCCCACCCCATGTGTTTACAATCTGGCTAGTGAAACTTTCTGTGTACAGTAATACTGAAGACTAATGAGCAGACATGAGTCCTGGTAATTAAATGGGCTTGGTTTGAGCCTAGCCAGTTGCAGTGAGGCATTGTCCCAACCATTTTCCCTTCTTTTAGAACCAGTATTTCCACCTCCTTCTGCATGGCATCCCAGAACAGTTTCCAGACAAAATCAGATTACTCTGTGACAAGAAGCCCTAGGCCACTCTCTCCTGCCATTGTCCCCGCTGATGCAATGAACAACTGATAAATGTCTTAAAAATCATGAAAAACATTTTACAAACATAACCTCAGAACACAGGTGCTCAGGTGTCATAAGAATTTACAATGTACACAAACATGTCAGTTTATTTTCTACCTTGAACAACTTACAGGAAAAGTTGCAACTAGCTATTCCTATAAGTGGATTAAGGGCTTAAAGCTCTTGGTTAGTCACAGGATTATGAAAGTAAAGTCTTCTTATGACAAGAACTTCACTGGTTGGTTCCTTTTAGTAAACAATGACTTTGGAATCTATTTATTTCCATAAAGTGAGGGATCAACAACATATTCAAGTCAAAGTCCTTTTTGCTTGCATTTATTCAACCTACAACTATTTGGTGTGAAAAGTGAATTGCAAGTTAGAGACAAGTGAGCCCTACCCTCTCAGAGCTTAAGATTACTAGAAGAAATAGACATATGCCAACCAACACTTAAATACACAACTAATAACTACATCAGTAACTGCACAGATCATGAATTTGCAACAGCTGCTCAATACTCTGATTTTAAGGTGCTGTAGAAAACTTCTAGGCTACTGTTCTTTAGAGCAAAACAGATGTCTGCAGTACTATCTGATAATCTTTCATTTTTAGTTGGCTTTTCCAAGGGAGATTTCTACTGGCACATGGCTGCCCAATTACAAAATGATTTCCTGAACATCTCTTTTAGAAAGTTATGAACTAGTGAGAAAGTTCTGGTTTACCTGAGCAGGAACCTTGGCCTCAAGTTTGGAACTGTTTTGTTTTCTCTCTCTCTCATGCATCCCATTCCATTGCAGTATCCTCTCTCCACTACTCACAACCCTTCCTGACTCACCTACCTCTTGTCTCCCCAAGATCCACATTTCTGTTTCTCATCAGAAAAGATTGGGCCTGCCAGAGATATCAACTGAATGTAGGATAAGAAGTTGCAATAAGACTAGACTCAAACTCTCATATAAGGTTGGAGGAAGAAACCCACTAAAAGGAAAAGGTCTTTAAATGCTGGCCAAAGACTCAGAGAAAGCTCCTGATTCCACTGTTAGAAGTCCCACAAAAACATCAATCTACACATTTGACACATATACTCCCAAGCTCCAAGGACACAATATTGCCTTCCCTTTTTCTTTTCTCCTTTCTTTCTAGCAAAATGTGTACAAACAGTAGGACTGAAGGAACTTTATACATCAAGGCATAGATGTCACATATGAAGAGTGGAAAGCTAGTATAAATAGGACTTCTATGAACATAGTGGAGCATGTGTCCTTATTACATGTTGGAGCATCTTCTGGGAATATGCCCATAAGTGGTATAACTGGGTCCTCTGATAGTACTATGTCCAATTTTCTGGAGTACTGCCAAACTGATTTCCAGAGTATTTTTACCAGATTGCAATCCCACCAGCAACGGAGGAGTTTCCTCTTTCTCAACATCCTCTCCAGCATCTGCTGTCCCCTGAGTTTTTGATCTTAGCCATTGTGGCTGGTATAAGGTGGAATCTCAGGGTTATTTTGATTTGCATTTCCCTGATGATTAAGGATATTGAACATTTCTTTAGGTGTTTCTCAGCCATCCAGTATTCCACAGTTGAGAATTCTTTGTTTTGCTCCATACTCCATTTTTTTAATATGGTTATTTGTTTCTCTGTAGTCTAACTTCTTAAGGTCTTTGTATATATTTGATATTAGCCCTCTATCGGATGTAAGATTGGTAAAGATCTTTTCTGAAGCTCTTGGTTGCTGTTTTGTCCTATTGACACTGTTCTTTGCCTTACAGAAGCTTTGCAATTTTATGAGGTCCCAATTGTCAATTCTTAATCTTAGAACATAAGCTATTGTGTTCTATTCAGGAAATTTTCCCCTGTGCCCATGTGCTCCAGGCTCTTCCCTGCTTTCTCTTCTATTAGATTCAGTATATCTGGTTTTATGTGGAGGTCCTTGATCCACTTGGACTCGAGTTTTTACAGGGAGATAAGAGTGGATCAATTTGCATTCTTCTACATGTTGACTGCCAGTTGAACCAGCACCATTTGTTGAAAATGCTGTCTTTTTTCCCTGGATGGTTTTAGTTCCTTTGTTGAAGATCAAGTGACCATAGACGTATGAGTTTGTTTCTGGATCTTCGATTCTATTCCATTGATCTACCTGCCTGTCATTGTACCAATACCATACAGTTTTTATCACTATTGCTCTGTAGCGTAGGTTGAGGTCATAGCAGACTTATTTATAATAGCCAGAAGCTGGAAAGAACCCAGATGTCCCTCAAAAGAACAATGGATACAGAAAATGTGGCACATTTACACAATGGAGTACTACTCAGCTATTAAAAACAATGAATTCATGAAATCCTTAGGCAAATGGATGGAATTAGAAAATATCATTCCTGTTCCAATGTAGGGGAATACCAGGTCAGGAAAGCAGGAGGGGGAAAATGGTAAGCAGGGAGAGGAAGGATAGTATAGAGAGTTTTTGGAGGGGTAACAAGGGAAGCGGATAGCATTTGAAATGTAAACAAAGCAAAAATCTGACAAGAAAATTAAAAAAAAAAAAAGAAAAGTGGAAAGCTAAGACTTGATTCGACAAAACAACCAAACAGTCACACTCAAATATTCTCTCAGGACTTTTATGTAGGAAAGACAATATTCTGGTTGATGTCAGTGTAACTTTTTGCATCTTAGTTATATTAGTCTCGCCTGCCCATGATGATTATAATATTCTCCCAAATTGTTGGTATCAATTTTAAGTTGAAAGGAAATTGTTATTGCAGGAATCATAATGGACATTGGCACTTTTCCTAGTGAAATTTGGCTAGAGTATCTTCATATTCCTAATTCATATTTCCAGCACAGGTATAAATAACTGCTCCACAATATACTCCAAATCTGTATGGTTTTTATTTATATGATGTTAAAAGAAATGAAACAAAATTAATATTAGAGATCACAAAAGAGAAGTTTAGAAAAATCTATATAGAGCTCTGTCTTCTGATATTCTTAATATGGGGAAAGGACTGAGAAATTGGGGGACAGGAAAATGATATAGACACCTGACTTTGAACCTCATGTGGCTTGACTGTTTGAGAGACAGTGTTTTAATTAAGTCATGACAACCAGGAAGGAATTGTGAAAAATAGATGGCAGTGCCTCTACTCTGTATAAGCATATGTTGTCTCTTTCATCTCATTTTAGAGAGAATTGACTTTACATGACTTCAGAATCTTTCAGCCTATAATCATCACAAAATGCAGTTCACAAATAAGTTCTAAAATATTTAATTAAAAAATGAAAGTATATTTCATATACTCCACATCAGTTGTACTCAGGAATGTAAAAACAAAAGTTTCAAGCAGGCAAAGTGACCAAGCTGAGGCAAAGTTAGGACAAAATAAGACATAACAGTTCTCTGAATCATCCCCCTGACCCTCCTGCTACTGGGTTCTGAGGAAGGCCACAAACCATCAACAATCATATTGCAAAAATCCATCTTGACCTGTAAATTTAAAAACATATGATTTGTAGCACATCACCCCCATTGCAAGAAGGGTATAAAAAATGTATTCTTTCTTTGTTCAGGGTTGACTCTCCTTGCGAGAATGAGCAACCTCATGTATGTGAAATAAACAAACCTTATGCTATTGCATCAACTGTCTCATCAAGCTGTCTTCTGAGGGGATTGCACGCCTGAGCAGAGACCCTGGGGGGATCAACATTTATACCGTTTATTTAAAGGCAAACAACTTAGGACTAGGTAGAAGTATGTACTGAAACATTGACGCTCATTATTAAATTAGCTTTAATGGTACTCTGAATTACAAATAATGAATAAAGTATGACATGAAATGTCTGTGATAGTCATAAGGTTGCTAAGTCAGATACAGAGGACAGGGTAGAATGGCTATAGAGGGGGCTAACAGCAGTTGATATGATGGTTAATTTGTTACTTTGACAGAATGACCTAGGTAGGAAGCTTCTGGGAATGCTTATAAGGGGTTATCTGCATTACTTTATTGATGTAGGAATATCTCACTTAACTGTGGGCAGTGCCATCCTGTGGGATAGGATCCTGGACTGAATAAAGACAGGGAAAGCTAGTTATGCACAAGCATTTTTACTATTTGCCTCCTAATTGTAGATTCAATGTGACAGTTGTTCCAAACTCTTGTCCTTTGATTTCTGTGCTATTAAGAACTATACTCTCAAAACTGTAGGCCAAAATAAGCACATTTTGGAGTTTTGGGACCTTTTTGGCTTTGGCTTTGGCTTTGTTTTTGTTTTTTGCTTTTTGTTTTTGTTTTGTTTTACAGGTATTTCATCTCACCAATGAGAAAAATATCTATTCAAAATAAAACCCATGATAATTTGGCTATGAATTTGTCACATATTAAATCTCCATAACCACAAACTAAGCTAACAGTATCTTCAACATAGGTATGGCTGTTTTTATCAATCTGTTGGCATTTCATCTTAAGAATACTGAAGGTGATTGATAATCACCCCAAGTCAGTGAACAGGAGGCAGTTATGGAAGCTGAGCTCCCTCACAAATTTTACATTAAAATTACCATTGCACTGGCATAAACTAATCCTAAGAAATATTTGTCTAGTGTGAGTATTTACAGATCCGGTACAGTAATTTTAGTGGGATTTTTAAATCGGGCTCCATGTAGTATTCCCAATCCATCTGTTAATTGCACTGATTACATCCTCTGGCTGATTACACAGAAAATTGCTATCCATGCCTCAGGTCAGGCAATGAGAAAGTTGTTGGTTGAGTTGTGAGAGGGGATAAATCGGTGTAAATTGAAGTAACAAGCAACTGAAAATAAAGGCTGCAATGTTTGGGGAGTGCTGATTGCTTACTACGCCAGGCATCTCGGCCTTCCAGAGAGTCTAGCTCTGTGGGTAGACTGGAAGATTAAACTGCTGAGTTACTGTGAGACAATATTTTCTCTTAAGTTACAAGCTCCTAAAGTTTGATTTGATGTGATTTTTTGTTTGGTAAGGACTGGACTAGAAGTCCATCCAGAAGGGTCATTTTGCAGTAATAGGTGGTTTTGAATTGTTTTTTTAACTTCCCAGAATGTGAGTCCTTGACTTCTGTAGTGTGACCTTCATTTCTAGGAGAAACATCACGATCCGACGAAGCAGAAGAGTGTGGTCCTTGAGACCCAGGGCTTGAGAGGGAATCTCATATAGCCAAGGGTTTATCTGAGTACAGTCTTGTGTCCAGAATACAATTTCATCTAGCTAGAAGGAAATGGAAGAAGACAGTAGTCAGAGGATGGGGTACTTTTAATTCTGGTGCATTTTTCCCAGACACAAGAGGCTCACTGTAGCCCCATAAATGGAAGAGTGGGGAAAAAAGATTGAGCATTTAAGCAAATCTATATTTAGCTGATGAAAGACATGCACAGCCTCATTTAAAGTAGCATTTATATTTGCTTTTGGCCATGTTCTGTTTGGTATTTTTAGCAGTGACTCAGATCACAAAGTAGAGGTCTTATATTCCAAATTTTGCTTGGGGGGGGATCTATCCATGAATAGTAGCTAATATTCTGAATAGCAAAATAGGGCTTCAAGATTGTGAGTTTACATAGGCACTAAATATTAAATTGAATCCAATGAGAAGAAAGGTCAAGGCCTTAACTTGAAGTAGTCATTGTGCAAGGTGAGTTGGGAAAAATGCAAACTAACTGCAGTTCATGGAAAACCAAACTGATTATAGTTACACTTAATGTGGAAACAGAGTAATGATAGAACGGTAGCCTTTGTTTTGGGGAGAGCAAAATTCTAATATACACACTTTAGTTGTTAGATTACATCTGGATTCCTACGTTCAGCATTAGCTGAATATGCTACTTTAAAAGAACCATTGAAAAGCAATTGATATTCATTTAGCAATTGACAAAAACAACTCTTGCCCTTGGAAGTTAGGGTTAAGATGGAAAAGGGAGTATTTCATGGGTTACAAGCAACTACTATCATTCTGACATTTTTTGGCAAATTTTGGGAAATTTCATCTTGTTCTCCATAAGTCGATGCTTCTTTCACAAGTCACACTTAAACACAGGGTCAAACCGAAGGACATATTTTCAACATTAAAAGGAGTAGAAAGATGGGTGAGTTAAGAAAACTCATTACTCTTGAAGATGGCCGATGTATAGTTCCCAATTCCCACACTATCACACATTACTCCCTAATATCACACCCAGGAAACTTGTCCTCTTCTAATCTCTTAATAGCACCAGGCGGCCATGTAGTGCACAAAATACATGTAAGCAAATTACTCATATGAATAAAATAAGATAAATATGCATAACATCCCCCAAAACAACAACCCTAAAGTTGTTAAAGAGTGAATGATGCTTTGTGCATTAGGAAATATACATGAGCCTGTCCTGGAGGACAGAGGACTAGGATATCCCAGAGCACCCTGGCGTTCAGCATGGCTGGAACTCATGATGCCCAGGTCTTTCTAGCCTGTGTCTCTACAGGAAGGATGAAATTGGAAAGTTAAAGCTTGAGGGCAAAAACCCATGTTTCTCAGTATCAGCTGTCCAGGTACACAGTGGTACATGTGTACCACTTGTCTCTGATTAGCTCACCCTTGTCTGATGGACAGGTGCTGTTAACTAGAGAAGCTGGCACAACTTTCCTTGCTTGGGTACTTTGAAGCAGAGGGATTAATTCCCTCTGGAGATATTTACTTGTTTTTGCTGTCAGAGCAGCCGTACTTTTCCTTTTGTATCTCTTAGCTTGTGGTTTTTGAAGTTTAGCTTCACAGAAAAATAGGCCTCTTGTTTCCTTGGTGATTCTCTGAATCTGAGCGGTCCCTCCTCTACCTCTGTAAACAGTCTCCAAGCTTTCTGCATCCTGTTTGCATTCTGCCCGCTACAAAGGACTTTGGGGCCCCAAATTTAAATATTTATTGGAAATATACTTGTTTGATTTTAAAACAGACTAGAGCTCCCTTCATTTCTTTCCTTCCTTCCTTCCTTCCTTCCTTCCTTCCTTCCTTCCTTCCTTCCTCCCTCCCTCCCTTCCTCCTTCCCTCCCTCCATCCCTTCCTTCCTTCCTTCCTTCCTTCCTCCCTCCCTCCCTTCCTCCTTCCCTCCCTCCATCCCTTCCTACCTTCCTTCCTTCCTTCCTTCCTTCCTCCCTCCCTTCCTTCCTTTCTTCCTTCCTATTTATATAAATACATATTGAGAAGCAATAGTATTGTTATTCAATTTTATATTAACTTCAGTTTGTATAGTCATTAATACTCACATGTACAACCTTTACCATTTGACGGTTATGGAAAATTGATGTTTCTTGCGGTCTATAACTTTATAGGGCTCTTATCAAAAATAAGATTGTTCTAAAGGCCTACACTTTGAAACACACTTCTAAAACTCATACTCAAGTTGAGAAAAAGAAAATGTCATAGAATATTACTGTTAATAAAACTTTAAATACATCTGACTTTTTTTAATCATCTAAATATATTCTAGAATTATCATGGAAAATGGAGAATCTCAATCAAATGTAAAATTTTCCTGCAATGTGTTTGCCTATTCAAAAATACAGCACAAGGCAAGGACTGGGAGAAAATTTTTGTAAGTTAACTTCAGGTAAAGGACTGTATATTACAAAATATAGGAAGAACACATAAAATTCAATGTTTTAAATTATTTTTTAAATTAATTATTTTATTTATTTACACCTCAAATGTTGCCCCACTCTTTGTCGACCTTCCCAAAGTTCTTCACTCCTTTCCTGTCCCCTTCTGCCCTGAGATGATGCTCCTCCCCTTCAGTGACTTGTGTTCTCATGCTAATTATGTTTCCCAAAAACCTGTTTTCAATGTCCAGCACATAGGATCAAAGGTGCCTGCATCCAGTAGACTATGATTGGGAAATAAAGTTGCCAATGGCCAATGGTGGGGCAGAGATATAGAGGGGGGACTTTTAGTATTCCCTGGCAAGAAAAACAGGTGAGAGAGAAGAAGGGAGTCCACCACGAGAGTAACATAAGACAGACCACACCATGGAGAAGCAGAAGAGTGAGACAACTGAAATGTGGGTGCAAAAGGAACGCTGTCCCATGGGAGGGCTGTCTAGAAGGAAACAGGCCAGCAAAGACAAAATACAGATTTAGAAAGTGTTAACTTGTGAATACTGGAGGGGAGTGTGGGCTAGCCACAGGGAGGTTTGGAAGTGCCCACTCATTGAGATAAGGCACACTAAAAGATAAAGATTGATTATATATGTCTTTCATTTGTGAATTCAGACCTCTTGGGCAGGTTCAGAGTCATGAATGCACCTTCAAGAGCATACATATTACATATTTACTGCTACATCCCGGGGGGGGGGCTGATATGCCTCAGAAAGATATTGCATAACAATACAGCTTCTTTGAAAGACAGCTGGCATTTTTCTTACAAATTCAAATATATATTTTACCATATTACCATGAGTCTCAGACCATTCGTATGAGGCTTATGCTTCTTGGTATTGACTCAAAAGAATGGAAAATTTACATTCACCCAAAAACTCTACAAAATGATTTTTGGTAGCTATATTCATTATTTCCAATATTTAGCACCTAGTAAATTGTCCTTCAATTGGTGCATGTATAAAAAACTTTGAGATACATTGGATAAGGTTTTGTGAGTGTCAAAATTAAATCAACTATGAAACCATGAAAAGTGCTGATAAGTCTTAAATGCACATGGCTAAGTAAAAATACTAATTAGAAAACTATATAATAGATTTTTATATAGAAGTTAACCAATGTTATAAATCTTCAATGAATTTGTGCTAAAATTTCCAATGAGGGAAAATAGAGTCTATACCTGGTTCATTTCCCAATGTAGTCATTAATTGGATACATAGTGTTGGGTAAATGGGCAAAGGGATTTAGAGGTCCCAAAGCTGGCAAGAACAAATGATTTCTCTAAGCATACGTAAGCTCCATATCTTAACACTTTGATTTAGTTTGTATAGTGAATATTTTTGCAAATGGCAGAGTATCTTATCAAGTGAATTGGGACACCTTGCCTCAGAGAAGTATCTGGGAGCAGCTGTTCATATAGGTTAAGGAATGAAGATGTGATGCAACCTATCACAAAATAAGAAAGTGCTAATCAAAGAAGTAGAGGAAGATTTACTTCAACTCTGGACCACATCTAGAATTTTTTCCAGAGAGTATTTCATTATCTAAACTGCTCCAGAAAGAAAATGGACAGAGAGCCTGGCACTGCTTGAATCGGAACTTCTGTGTGTGCTTTATTGCTATGGCTCATGAAGTCTAACAGTTCATGAAGTTCTGGAGCATTGATTATTATAAGAACCCAAGGTTACAAATCAGAGTGAGGGATGTTTCTTGGAGCTTCTCTGTTTGTCTCAACTATTTAGCTTTGTCTTTTGTTAAACCTATTTAAAATGAAGCAAGAATGGCACAAGGTCATTTTAATAATCTGGTGATAGGATACATCTGGAGAGCTGAAAAGGAATGGCTTACACATGACACATATACACGCATAGAGTAATTTATTCCTTCACATGCCAATTTTCAATGTAGGTCAAGCCCATTTCATAATTGCATAGTTGCAAGTCTTCCTTTTGAACACCACTCTGTTTCCCAGCAGAATCTGAACTGATGAGCAAACTCCCCTTTACACCCCTTTCTTCAAACCTAGGCTCTGGCAATGCTTACTTCCCATATCATTCTCAAAGGTCCCCCTCTTCGCTGCTTGTTTACATTCTTCAGACACTGATCGACAGTTATCATACGCCACCTAAAGGGCTGCATTGCCAAGCTGTTCAGATTTGTCCCTTTACATCTTTTTTTCATAAGTCACTGTCTCCATCTCTTTAATCATTTTTTTTTCTGGCTGTTCTCTGAAATCCATCCAATTTGTTGATATCTTCCTGGTGGGGAGGTGCCAAGAACAGAGTGTACAGTGTGATTAAAGAGCTGTGTCCGTCACTTCTCAGCCAGATGGGATGGTTGCTGCTTCAGAAGATACTTGGGATGTATATTGGGGGCAGAAATAGAAGGGAAAGAAGTAGTAAATCTCAAGGAAAGAATTCTACAATTAATTGTCCCCAGGGAAAATTAAATAAGCATTTAATTAAAAGATGAATTTCTAGCTTTCTTGTTAGCAAGCAGATGCTACTTGTGCAAGAAAGGCAGAAAATGGCATTACTTAAGATAAGGAAACATTAGCAAACAGCTGTAGATCAGAACCTTTTTCACAGGTAGGGAAAGCAATTGTAACTATGAGAAAAATTATCCTGAGAAATGCTTTCAGTTATTCAGTCAGTATGAAAACAGAAGGAAATTTTGGATCAAATCATTTAAACCACTTAGCTCATTTCGAGTATCCTGATATTGCACATACTACTCAAGTCACAAAATGTACCCTGCCAAAAACAGATACTTTGTGTGAATTTATATTTATGGAAGGATTCCCCTAAAGATTTTTAGGTTGTAGTTTAAGATTTAGGTTTCTATGTACTTGCAGGATGAATGAGAGATCAAAGTCTGCCTATTTGTTATGTAGTGTGCCTGTGGTTAATACTCAGAAGCCAGAATTTTCTGGTGTAGTAGAGTGAGACTGAATATAGATATTTCACCCAGATGCTTTATTGAAGCTGAGTTTCATTGCAGCCCTAATTTATCTTTAGCATTTTGCTTTATGCTTATGTTTAAAGTTTTACTGTACTCATTGAACTGTGCTCGATCATTAATAACAGCAGCTATCTTTAATGAGATGTATGTCACCCTCCAGTAGGTGGTGCAGACTAAGAGTCTAAGCATTGAGTTATGCGTTAGAAAGAAAATATTTCTTACATTGGATTGCATTGTGGAATGAGACAAGTATAAGTACCTTAAAAATGAAATAACACTTGAAATGAGAGAAGAAACAAACAAACAAGCATGCTAGGATTTCCTGAATAACAATCATATCCCTTAGTCCCTGAAAGAAGAGATAATAATTCAATGTATTGCTATCATGGAATCCAGTAAAAGCTCAGTCAATAAACTGCTGACATTTTTAGTTGAGATTTCCCATCTGTTACTCTGTGCTGTAATAAGAAGAAAAGGAGATAGTCAGTACAATGCCTATATTTTCTACTGTTAAGGCTGCCAAAGACAATAAGTACAGGGCCTTTATTTCTTAGAACTGTGAGATTGTATCATGTCTTCTGCCTAGTCCTATCCTTCCCACACTTAACTTGATGGTAAATCTTGGGTTGTGTTTAGTCATAGAGCTATGTTTAATTGTGCATTCATATCTTCTCTTTGTTACTTATCTTCAAACATATATTCTCAAGATAGAAAAATAGAGGCAAGATTTATAGGCACAATCAGTAATGCTATATAATTGAATTCTTGAACTGAAGGTTCATAGCTCATCAGCATGTGAGAGTAGAAGGATGTTTGAGTCTCGAAATGGAAGAATCATGCCCTTCGCACTCCCAGGAAGTTGGAAAACTCTGACACGCAGGCCTATGAAACCTGAGTGGATGACAGTAGAGAAAAGACTGGAAGCTTCTTTCTCAGGTGTCCACTGTGGATTTAAGGCAATCACATAGCTTTGTATCCTCTTCACTGCATAGCTCCTTTCTAAACTGTAGTTAGTAAAAGCACATCCCTAAGAGCATGCCATTTTTACTAATATGTTTCAAAAGAAAGAAAAAGAAAATGATTTATACATAAAATAGAGTGCGTACTTTAGAATTTCCTTTCATGCTAAATTTCATGTTTTTGGATGTTCAAATTTTAGTAGAAAAAAATAATAAACAGAATGTTACTCTAGCTTGAGCTGAAACGTTGTATTAAGGTTACAATCCTAGAATGTCATGATTTTTTTATAATATGGTGGCAATGAAGTGGCTTGGTCCACTGTCATTCACAGGTCTTCATTTTGACTATCTTCTACATAATATCTTCCTTTCTTGCTAATTTTTGGCTCTGTACACTTGCTGGCTTGATGAAGCTGAAAACTTTTAACTGGATCTCCCAGGAAGTTTTCAAGATAGGTCTTCTTTCCATTCGATCTTGGGGAAGCTATATGACTAGAGGTCACAAAATGGCTCAGAAGTTAAGAGCATGTACTACTCTTTCAGAGGACCAGAGTCTTATTCATATCACCCACATGGATGCTCATAACCTACATCAACTCCAGTGCCAAGGGAATCCTCTTCAAGTCTCTGGCTACCAACACACATGGGCACCTACATGAACACAGACACAGTCATATACATAAATAAAAATAACTTGAAAAGAAGTATTACTGCCTAGAATATCATTTGGAAAACTATTTTTAACTTAAAATTATAAAAAAAAACTTACTATTTAAGTGAAATCTGCTCTCTTTGGGCATAATTTTTGGATACAGCGTGATTTTTAACATTGTTCCCATTTTCTTTTACCTCGTCATAGAGGAAGGTTTTTCTCCTTTGAAGCAATGTCAAACTCATACACATTTTAGGACACATCATATGTATATGAGTTAGACATACCATTTTTCAACTACCAGCAAAATAACTTCCCCAGTCTTTTGAGGAACTCTGAGTCTTGTTTCCTGGGCACATGAGAGTGTACCATGATGCTTTTCCTATTGTTGCTGTTGTTGTTGCTGTTGCCATTGGTGGTGTTGTTGTAATTGTGGTCTAAATGGACAATCTATATATCACAGCTCCTTTTTTTATCCCCAGGATGTCACAGTTAATTTGTAAATATATGTCTACTGCTTTGTTTTCTTCTGTTTTACTGTCTAGTAGTTAATTACTATATCACATGCATAAAAACATGTCCAAGGAGATATACATTCTGATTCCTCAAGAAATAAACACTAATTGTCAGACACAGGCATTCCTAAACTGATCTCAAGTAAGTAAGCCCCTAGCCAAATTCATCCCACAGACATATTTTATTTGGCCCATAGAGTTTTTGTTTTTGAGAAATTGCACCAATATGAAACAGTACATTTTCTGTGAAAATTCACATTTTGGACTATTTTCAAAAATGTGGTAGATATTCTTCTAGATATAATGTACTACACTGCACCATGTGACTAGAGTTAATAGAAGAGACCTCGTTTACAGTGAGGCCAATTTTTTACTAGGATACAGTATCCACCTGTCTCTGTTGTTCTCTCAACATAGGGATGAGACTCTAGTTGGTCATCAATTCATTGTCCTCCTTATTCTTGACTCACATACTTTTCTTTTCTGTCCTTCTTTGTAGAACCTGATGTAAATTCATAATAAAGCACAGGAAAGTGCTCTATGAATAAATGCTCTCACTTATTTCTAGGAACAGCCATTAGTAGTAACTATAGTTCATGTTATTATTTACTCTGTTCTTACCACAAGTCTTTGGAGATCATAACCTATAAATTCTAAAGTAAAACTTTGAAAAGATATCTAATCAAAATGCCCATTATAAACAAGGGGCAAAGATGGAGGAAAATATGTTTTTGATAGATAGTCAACAAATATCAACATTCATTTTCCATATCACAGGATAAGAACAAAGCATACCCCATTCTTAACTTCCATTGTCCTTGAACTAAACACATAAGCAACTAACCACAGAGAAGCTATGAAAACAGAATGGAATTATTGAAGAAAAATTCAGGGGAAATTGATATATTTCTCAATTCTTAAAGTGTTAGCTGACTATGCTTGGAGGAGAAAGAAGAGCCTATGAGAGATGGTGTAGTTCCTCCCAATCTTTAATTTCCCATCAATCATAGGCATGAGAAGAAACCAAGGACCACTAGTGCTGAATGGCTGAAGGATCATATACTGCTAGACAACTATGAGGATAGAATCCCAGATTGTCAGCTATGAGATGCTCTAGCCCTATTGCCTTGAAATCAACTCAGAACTTGGAATTATATTTGGTCTTTTATGTTCTCACTCTGCAATATATGTTCATATTATTTTGTAATAAATCCTAAGGTGGTCAATGCACTGTGTATAATCATGTCATGGGCTAAGGATAATCTAATTAACATTATTTTCATTTCTATAGCATGCTTCACCTCCTCACCTCTAGAGCATAAGAATTTATGAATTGTGTTTAATTCCTCATTGTTTTCTCCAAGCCAACAGAGTAGAGAAAATAGATTCCCAGTGGTAAATGTAGACACTGCTAACTTATATTTAGTCTCTGTCTGATGGTTAATTTGAGTACCATGACCAAAACGTTTAATCTTTCTGAACCTCAGCTTTCCTAGCAGAACAATAAAGTTAATGCTATGCAACTAGAGAACTGTTTATTTGTCCTTTATAAAAAAAAAAATTCCAATGAAACTCCTATTATGTGCTATGCATAGTTCCTGGTGGCAGCTGAGAAAACCGTGTCTACTTTATCAAAGGAAAGACAGCTGTACAAATTAAGTAAATAAATATCTGTAGTGGTTCCCAACACAGAAGACACCTCTCTCTCTGTTTCTATTTCTATCTGTCTCTCTGTATCTCTCTGTATCTCTCTCTCTCTCTCTCTCTCTCTCTCTCTCTCTCTCTCTCTCTCTCTCTCTCTCTCTCATTTTCATATTTCATTTCAATTTTAATTCTTGTCCAAACTGAGCCTTAAATTCAGATGAGGATGCTTATAAGAAGGCTATGGGTAAAGTGTTTGGCACACACACGCTTGAAGACTTGAGTATGTGAGTATATGTCTCCAGTATCTCCAAATAATAAAAAGCTGACCTGTTTTGGTAGCCAGATTATAATCAAAGCTTTGGTGGAGGCAGAGAGTGGGGATATCTATGGCAAACTGGCTTGGAAGAGCCAAATTGATGAACTACAATTTGGAAAGAGACCCTTCCCTCAGCAAATAGAGAACAGTCAAAGAATACATCCACCTTTCTTCACACACATGCACATACCTGTGAATGCATACCCACCCTCATATGCACACACATACATAAACTTGCATACTCCCATTTACACATGCAAAGAACACTCAAGAGAATACTTGCACCAATTTTCAGCATAAGATACCAGATGCATATGAACAGTTGAAAAGAGAGCTATGTGATATTTTAAAAATAATTACTGCATAGAGGAAATATATTTTCCATATTACCCAACCAGGATACTTAAGCTTTGTTTTTTAAAGGGGTCATCCCTTTGTCAAATGCTTTTCTGGTACAAACACTGTACATTCTCTGTAAAACAGAATATCCAACTTGTATTATATTTAGACTGGAAATTTTTTTTTTGACTCCTGGAACAGATTCCAAACATTTTTCCTTGTCTTTGATTTCTCACTTAAATACGAGTTGCACTTACTTAAGCTTCTACTTCCTGGCAGCGAAGCTTTCAGTGGGCAATTAATTAAGAAAAGTTTTTACATCTTCTTTTGATCATCAGCTCTGATGGAAAGAAGAAACTTTAAGCAGGATTTCGGCTTCTATGAAAGGACCATGAAAGCATTCATGATGATTGGCAAGAGAGTCATTTATTTTTCTTTTTCCCCAAAAAAGAAAGATCTGTTGGTAGTTAGAAGATGTGATGTAATGAGAATCAAGTTTTTTGTGTCCCTTAAACATGTTATTTGCTTTATTACCTACAACATAAAAACAAATAATAGAAAATAAATAATGGAAAAGTAGCAAAAGAAACCTAAGGACAGTTTTGGGTTCTCCATATTTTGCCTTAGACTTTGTATTATCTTATATTTGCCCTTATATCTTCAGATCTACATACTTCTTCCATGCTTTCTAACTGAATTATAACTGGCATTTCCTAAAAGCCACTCTTGAATTGTGCTGAAAGGGTTCCCGAATTGTTTTGTTTGAATACAAAGTATAGTTTCTTTAGCATTCAATAGCACTATTTGGTCGGGTGACACATCCCAAAGATAGCATCATGGTGTTACAAAGAGGATACAGGGCCAAGTCATCATACGTATTTTTGCAGGTGTGCTACTCACAGAACCCTCAGCTGGCCAAATCACTCTATCCTTCATGGCTTTGTTTTCTTCACTTATGAAATGGATTGAGGTTGAAATATATGCTAAGTAACATCTCTGTAGTTAAAAATCCCAGGATTCTCAAGGTAGGTGTGTGTGTGTGTGTCTGTGTGTGTGTGTGTGTGTGTGTGTGTTTAGTTTTGTTGTATTTACTTTTGTAATACTGGAAGTCTGACTAATCACAAGGGTATGGCTCCACTCTGCCTTGCCCTGATGGCATACTGCTCACTTCCTGCCAACTGTTTCCTCTTTCTTTCCTTCTCCTCCCTCCATGACATCAACAGGTCACTAACCTGCAATAGATTATTTCTCAGTAACATTGTGCTGTATTTCATACTCTTAGAACACTCAGTAGATCGAAGATTAGAGAAGTTAAATTTTATGGGTAGGAGGACGAACTAGTTTCAGAGACTTCAAGCTTTCAGAGACACTTGAACCCTAATGATGACTAAGAAATAAGAATATTTAATTAACAGAAAGCCACATCGATATCTGACACTTAGAAGGAGTCTAATAAATTATATATCTTATCATGCTTAGTTCGCAATTCACCCTTCTACTCAGATTTCTGGAAAAGATGATCTCTTTCCAAATCCCCTTGAGGTCTTTGAAACCTGGAAGTGTGGTTTTGAGCCCTCTTATGTATTTGATGTTCACATGAGTCTTTTTATCCTTCTGTGGATCCTGGCTTTTCCTTAGTTTATTTTTCATTTTGCTAGTTTTTTTTTCTCATTTCTTCCTTTGGCTTTGTCCTTTTTACATCCACGGAATTGGCATCCTTTAAGTCCCTCATTATCCAGCCCACCTTGCTTGTGGCCACAGGAAAACTACATTCTCTGGCTCGAGAGAAAGCTTAGCAGTGCACAGAGCACCCTACCTGAGGCAAGACAAGAGGAGGATTTAATGCATTTTCTAAATCTGTCTCCCCAGGCCCCTCTGTTTTCTGTCATATCAAAGGAGTAAGTCTGGAAATATTTCTTTTCATCATGCTCTTTCCTCTGCCTTGGCTTGTTTTGTGATGCTCTGTGTCAGCTTGTGGAAGACTGAGAACCAACCTTGTGGTGATGAGAAAGTCTGATCACAAGGGTGAGAGTGAGAGTAGATGAGACCCACAGCCTTCCTGCAACCAACTGGTGCTCTTCCCTCTGGATCATTTACTTGTTTCTCCCTCAGAGCTATAGACCATTGCCTGTAGTTTAACTGCCATTCTTTTTCTTTGTGGTAATTAGTTCTCACTGGCCATGTTTTCTCTTACACCCTTCTTTCCTGCATAGCCAACCTGCTCTGCTGTTCTGTGAGAAACTGTATGAATCTTGATCATTTGATAAAAGGATGATACTTATCTATCCCAATAAAACAAACAAAAAATATGTTTCTTAAAGGATAACATTTGTTTTTCATTGTCACAGTTTTATACAGTTCTGGCACCAACCTGTAATATCAACATTTTTGCCATTCCCATTTCATAGTTAGAAACATCAAGGCCAGCACAATGTGGAACTAGGTAATATTCTTATTCTAAACGATGTATACTTTCTGCACAGCCATATTCTCTCCTTTTCATCCTGTAATTATCTTTGTCTTTACTGGAAGATGTCAGTTCTAATAACTGAATCTGTAATTCAAGTTGTAATTATGTACTCACTGTTCATGACTATTCTAATCTTACTTAAAAAGTTATTTCATATATGCTAGCTTATTCAGTCCAACATAACTTTGGATGTGGCCATGAGGAGACTTACACTTGTCTGATTCTCGCTGAGTTTCCTTTTTTTTTTTCAAGACAGGGTTTCTCTGTGTAGCCCTGGCTATCCTGGAACTCACTCTGTAGACCAGGCTGGCCTCGAACTCAGAAATCCGCCTGCCTCTGCCTCCCAAGTGCTGGGATTAAAGGCGTGTGCCACCACTGCCCGGCTCTCACTGAGTTTCCTAACACTCTTGTCATGCGCATGTTAGCTAGATTCTTTTGATTTCATTAGTAGTAAAAAACAAAAACTTCAACAAAATAAGTTTAAAAAAACATGTCAACAACTTCCATTAGTATTTCCATGTCAAAAAACATGGACAAATTTATTGATGTAAATGATAGTTTTATTGATGTTGATGATAGTATTTTGAGTCCAAAGATACCATCATCAGGTTTCCTATATATGGTCTATAAGTCTATAGCTATGATTACTGCTAAGAGTCCATGGAGATGTTAGTATCAGCCTTATTGAAAACAATGACATGACTTCTAAGCCCTGTAGAGTGCATCCCACCATCTCGAGTTTTCAAATGTGACTGAGCCGTGTCATCCATCTCATTATTTATGCAAGAGAAAATTAAATTTTTGAAACTGAAGTCCAATGCTCATCATTTACAACACTGACAAGCTCACTGCTGTCATCTCACACCACTCTGCCTTCTGTGCAATATGATAGATTTTAATAATCGCTTTACTCTGGTTTTAATCTTCTGTGTTTCTCCAGAAAGAAAAAGCCTTGCTTGTGTGTGCTTGTCCTAGCAGGGAGAGTACCTCTTAAGGGGGAACGCAGGTGTTAAAGAGTGGCTACTCTCCCTCATTTTTGTCCTACCCCTCATCTTTCCCCTGCATTTCTAGTTGGCAACAGAGGCTGGCTTTTATGCAAACGATTTACAGGAAATGTTTCTTCCTTGACTAAAGAAATATTTAGACAGCAGCAGAGACAGACTTGAATTCCACCCACACCAGACCTTCTGGTCTGATTCGCGTTTTTTCACACGGAGACAACTGAAGCAAGAAGAGAGTTTTAAAAAGAGTTTTTCAATTATTTTTAATAATCATAGTACTCTTTTACTCTCTTCTTCAGCAACTAGCAGTTTGGAATCTTTCTCTCTCTCTCTCTCTCTCTCTCTCTCTCTCTCTCTCTCTCTCAAATGTCCATAATTTTGTCATTTTCTCCTCGTTGGTTATTTCTAGAGGCTTTTTCTAGGTTACTATGCAAGCTGTCTTGAATATAAACAGTGACATAAAGATGAAATGCATTCCCCCACAGTCTGAGGAGGAACTAGTGTTAAAGAAACTGATGCTTTCAAGTTGGAGAGATCACACTTTGCTCAAAACTAGATCCCTGTGTTACACCACTGACATAATACAGAGTCTGAAACTAGAACAAAGGAAACGACACCAGACAGAAGCAAATCTGGGTCCCATAAGAGAACATGAAGAAGTCAGAGCACATGTACCTTGTAAGGACCAGAGTGGTATATAAAACTTTCTTAAACACAAAGAAGTGCTACTACCTCTGTCTCTCCTAGTAGTCCTTGGGACTCTTATTTTCTGGGATGCAAAGTGCCCCCTGAGAGCTTGTTAGGAATGTAGACTCTTCAACCTCTTGTGGACCTACTGAATCACAATCTGCTCTTGACTAGCTCCCAGGTGAATACCTGGCTCTGTCAAAGGTAATGGTCCTGTCTCTTCCTTTATGACTGTCTCTGCCTTTTTCTCTACCTGCCCCCTTTGTCTTGCCTGCCCTTTTATTTTAGTGTGTCTTTACATAAAATTTTGATCTGATTTCTCAACCACTGGGTGAAGTCTGCCTGTTTGTAATGAATTGCCTAACTCCACAGAGGGGATTTATATTTAGCTAACAAAACACAATCCTGGTGTCAGGCTGACTTTCTCTAGGGGGAAGGGATGGGTTTTATTTGTGAACAGACTATGAGTGCTGCAGAGTTCTCTGTGGTTAATGCACAATTCTAATTTTGCAAGTCAGAAATTAAACCAACGTTTCTTTATTCCCTCAGTGTTAAGAGTAATGCATGGCAAGATTAACAGCTCTCTTCCCTTCCCTCACCCTCTCTTCCTCTCCCTACCCTTCCCTTCCTTCACCCTCTCTTCCTCTCCCTACCCTCCCCTTCCCTCTCTGTTTAAAATATTAAAAAGTTTGTTCTACTCTGTCAGCACAAGAAATAATTTCCTTTCTGAGTACTTCACATTCAAGCATTAATGAAACAATTAACAACCCTGGACACCAGATTAAACCCTGGAAATGGTGTTTGCTGAAAAGATCACCATTTTCTTTGCCAGTTATCATGGGTTAATAATGCACTGCAGCATTCTGACCTATTGTTCTTGCTTTATGCTGAGAAAATACCATGAACTCATCCAGAAAAATACCCACCATCTGTTCTCGAGTGCCATGACACTTGTTTGTTGTCTATGTTATCACATAAGTAAGACTCAAATCTGCTTGGCCCCCAAGGGTTTCACTGTGAGGGCAAGGTCTGTCTATTTATCAGAAGCAGTACACAGAGACGATGATTTGTTCACTGAAGATCTTATACTCATTTGACATTAAACTAGGAAAAAATATTCATAAGTTTATTCATCTGAGTGGCCACAGACAGAATCATGGATTTTAACTGGTGATTTAGAGGAATGTATGATGAAAGTCAAAACAAAAATTTACGGTGTCTGAGTAGATTCAACTCAGGGGCTAATAGATTTTGTTCATTTTGCAAAAGTTGCCACAATGTCTAAATTAGTTACCCTTAATTCAGTACTTTTAATATTTAGTCATTAAGTCTTTAGTAGACCAATTGATCAACTTTGTAGAAACTTTAATCTGTTTTATTTATGTTGGTTTTACAATGCTAGGGATCAAAGTTGCATAGGCTAGGCAGGTACTATACTACTGAGCTATAACCCCAGCCCTGTTTTGACCTTAACAGAATAAAACAAAACAATAACAACCACAACAACAACAACCACAACAACAACAACAACAAAACCCTTTACCTCTGTGCAGAGCAACTCCAGAATCAGAGTAGGTTATCAAAAATACTTGTTCTGTTTCTTAGATTATCAACAAAGATATAGAAATTCTACCCTGCTTGGCTTTTGTGCCTAAAATCAAAGAAATATAACACAGGGGGACTTGTTTCTTTCCTCTATTATTGAAGATAATACATCATATTGAAGAAAAAAAATCCCAACATCAATGATTCTTTAATCCATTTCTAAGAGATATGCCTTTGCCTAGAGCTATGTTGATTGACCCTCAGGGTAATTTTATACCCCAAGCACCACTTTGAATTGAAAATCAAATACACATCATTCTTGCTGAGCACAATATTCTTTTCATCTCAACAAGAATTTATCGTATGCCCAGAATGATTATAGTTAAGAGAAATGCTGAAATTATAGAAAATGTAGTCCCTGCCTTCAGGAAATAGACTCTCAACAAGTATGAAAACGGAGTAATATATATGTGCATGAAATTCTTGTATTCACTAAGCCTGATCTTTTCTTATATCTTCTCTTCTACGATGTAGCATTCTAGCCACCCACTCCTCAGATCAGATTCACTCTCACTCTACTGTTTTCTCTTCCTATTGTAGCCAATCAATAGTCAACTTCAGGTGGCTTTCCTTTCTTTGTATTTCTTGGATTTTTTTTCATTTGCTCTCTCTTATGCTTCCTTCTTTATCTTTTTTCTTTACTCTTGAGAGTTTCCCAAAAATATACCATGAAATATGACACATGCCCATCACTCCATCCTTTAGTGGCTCTAATGTACTCCTATAATATGACTCCCAAATAATATCATGATTTTTCCCCAATGATGGAAATGGTCCATAAATGGTCCATTTATGCTGTCTGTTTGTGCATGGGTAGTGGGCCCCCTACTGAACATGGGAATTCCATCAGTTGCTAGATCATTGAAGATGAATGATTTTCTGTTTCCTAAAAATTGTCAACATCCAATAGCTTCTCAATAAAGGAAGGACCAAGATATTCCCTAACTCTTCTATACCATAAATTTGAGTAGCTTGACCTTGGGGAGGTCCTTGAGAAAATAATCAAAACTGCTATGAGTCCAGGATGGCAAAGTTATGCTGTGTCCAGAATACAGCATCTCACAACATCATCTCATATATAACTATTCTTTTCTGTCCCCTCTTCTGCAAAGTTTTCTAAGCCATGGTTAGGGCAGCAAGATGTATACAGGGTTATATAGGAGCCCTGTTTAGAACTGAGCATTAAATCAATTTGAGACCACCTCTATAAGAGCAAATTTCATGTTTGACCAGTTTTTCCTGCTCAAAAGCCCCATTGTTGGGGAAGTCATAGGAGTTAGGGTAGAACCAGCTAGTATTATTTGGCTAAATCGTCATGTTATAAAATTGTCTGCTAAAGATGTGTACATATATACATAGACCTTGGATACTCTCATTCTTGGTCAAGGAAGCTTCTTCTTGCAGTGGGCTGCAGTTAGTGCAGAGATGCAGAATAAGTCAAAGAGCTGACAACAAACTACTTTGTGCTCCCGTGTTTCTTTCCAACTGGCCTCTTTTAAAAGGTCAGATGCTGCAATATCATTCTGGCTTTTTATTTGTCTCTCTGATTCCAAATTTGAAACAGCCAACTTTTAAAAACATAGTTAATAATTTTCTCACAGACTCACAACAGAAAAAAAAATCACTTTATCTTCTAGAACTAGATCTCTGGTTTTGATTCTGTCTGCAAAGATGATTGTGTTCTACAATCACACCTGAACACATCGATCTTTCAGTTTGGAGGTTTGTTTTTTTTTCCATGTCAGTCTCTCTTATTGTTTTCTTGACTATAAGCAAAACACCTTTCATTATCCACTTAAATAAGTGTCTGACAATCATCTTCCTAAATCTGATTGCCTCCTCCTTCCTTGGATATCAATATATAAACCCGGCTCTTGTCCATTCATATGATTTGGTATTTTATCAACCCACATTTTATTGTCATCTTGTTGAAGTCATGATCTATGCAGGCATGTTCTCCAACTTCACAGAGCAGGAGTAGAATATACCAGATGGTAACTGCAAGACAAACGAGGAAATGAATGAAATAAAGGAATCTGAAGACAATGAGTGATCAAAGTGTGGTTCCCCTGTAAAGCAATATCTAAGATGAAGTGAAGCACAATCAATATATTAATTTTCCATTGTCTCATAACAAATTGGTATAAACTTTGTACCTTCCAATAATATAAAAAACTAAAATATTACATTCCAGGAAAAACATCTTAAACTAGTCCATAGAACTCTGCTCCTTCCGAAGGATTTCCTGTAAATCTATTTCTTTGCTTTATCAATTTCTAGTTGGGAAAGTGACCTCTACATTACTTGTCATGATGCCTCTTCCACCTCTGAATCTATCCTCTTCCATGTTTTAGGAACATTGTGATAAGTTGAGAAAGCTAATGTCATTTAGGATATGCTATCATAACTGTATTTATTTGCATCTTTATTTAATCTGAAAAACTTCTGTTGACATGTATAGGAGCATTTTTACAGGTCTCATGGGTTGCTGTGTGAATATCTCTGAAACACTGTTTTCTGCTCCATGTCCTGGGATCAAGTTCTTTCTGACATCCTGACCAAGCCCCTTACATTAAAAGGAAGATTGAAAGTTACCTAGCAGAGAGCTGTAGGCTTCCTGCATGAACATGTAGTCTTTCCTGATGCATCTCTAGCCCACAGCATCTGGCCATGTTTTTGGGCTTTACATTGCTCTTGTGTTTTATTAAAACAAAACAAAAACAAAATGTACTTTATTCTGGGGGAAAAAAAGTTTATCTTGTTTCCATGTGCTATCACACCCAAGGAAGGCACAGTACTTCGACTCAGCAACTTCGTGCCTAAACCCACTCTGGTTGGAAGAGGCTCTGTTCCATAATGAGAGGTGCTAAGATCTCCTCAATGGAAAGGCACCTTCTCAAATTAGTCCCAGCACTTAAGAAAGAATGTGAGACTCCTTGGCTAAGTCATGATTTTATAATATTGTTCACATTGGTATCCCTTTGAAATGCTTCGGGAACACTGTCAGATTGATTCCAAGCACCCTCCTGACCTGAAATTCAATTTTCCCATTGATATTGCCTCCTTTTCAGATTTTTCATCTCCCTTCTAAGGTCACATGCCATTTGCCATCACCTTAAATACAGTGCTGTTTGTGTGTGGATGAAAGCTCCTTCAAGGCTAAAGCAGGCCTTTGTCACTTTCAATGATAGATACTCACGAATCAGGCCAACCATTATTGAATATTTTTCTGTTTCTGTTTTCTTGAGAGCTAATATCCTGCTGTACACCTATTCATCAACAGCTCTTGGTACCCATACTGGAACTTTTCTCCAAAGGTGTTTTTAAAGTGTAAATGTATAGAGAAGTGGGTGTGGGTTGGAGGTGCTTCTCCCACTACATAGCGGCATTCAGAATGCAGCAGTATTTTGAAGTATCAGCACTGTTCCTCTTGTCCTTAATGAATATTGTTAGCAATCCTGAAAGTCCTCCATGAGACCAAATCCTATCTTCCTTTATCTCTGTAAAAGGAATTCTCCTTGTCTCATAAATATTTGTCATGCAAATGTCTCCAAGAGACAAGATAAAATGTTATCACTCATAAATTTTTTAAGTTATGCATATGCCTCCTATTTGTCTTGGCACATGTGAATGGTGACAAACAGAAGTTCTAGCAGAAAGGGGAAAACATGATGTCACTTCTCCCATGTCCTATGTTAGTAGTCATTGGTTATTTTCCTCGGTTCTTTTGGTCATTCATTTGAGACATTAGTAAAAAACAATCTGTTAATAGAAATTAGATACTCAGTTCATTTTGGGACACAGGATAAGAGGAAGAAAGTAGCATGATTTAACTTTCTGGAAAACTCAAATTCTGAACTGTGGGCTGAATTTGATTTTTGTAGAATGGCTAAGAACCCAAGGGCATTATCCAGAGCTGACAGTTATAAATCAGGGAGTTCTCTGAATTTGGCTGAGCTTATTAAGGCCAGCATTATCATTTATAAGAAAATTCCAAGAAGCTATTTTTAAGTACATGGAGTCCTCGAGAAATATGAAAAAAACACACACACAGTGAGCTGCAAGATAGACAGAACTCTATCTCCTGAGAATGACAGGTCGTCTTGACCCAGGCTGGATTTAAAGCTGCAGTGCAAGATACTACAGAGCTATGTTTCAGATCACTAAGTAATCCCCTCTGCCTCATCTTCTCTGGTTAGCCTGTGTCAATTTTTTAAAAGTAGCTGAGTTACATTTTTATGTTGCTCTATAAATAAAGCCATTGTGACATTTTAAATACATTTATGGGTCCTCTAAGTCATTGCTACTTTCCCTTAATTGAAAGGACTTAGACAGTTTGAATCTGGTAAAGGATAAAATAGAGTTCAAATTCAACTCAGAAATACCAAAACTTTAAAAAAAAAAATCCGGGTACGAATTGAACATGGGTGGGAGGGGTTCAAAAATCATCTCCTTTCAGAGAGTATACATTATTTTATAAATAGAAACAAAAAATTTTAATAAACTGCTCGTGCTATGAAGAGAGCAGGTAGACCCTGCATTTACTCTTTACCAAGTTGCCTGTCTTCCTGTCATGAATTTGTTTTTCATTCAACAAATATAAATTTTTGCTTGTTATATTCATGAACATATTCTGAGATATTTTTTTAAATCCCCTAACAACACCAAAACAATCACAGCTTCCCTCTCTGAAGCAGAGGTATGTAGTAAGTGCTGTGAATCAATAAGGAAAGGATAGTTACTTCATCAAGTAGCTGTTGGTCCCAGGATGAATGACAGAAGATCTCTTAGAAGAGAGAGGGCTCTTGAACTGAGCTTTAAAAACAGGAGTCGGTGGATTGGGATGACAGCTCTGAGAAGGGAGAAAACTTAGCAATGAAGTGCTCATTTTACAGTACAGAATAGGCATGATGAAAACTAGTTTTTAAGGGACAGTGCAAGACAACCAAAGAAAGCATGCCATTCCACATTATGTGTTTGGTAGCTACGCTCAAACTTATTTTAAATATAAGTGGCACTTGGTATAATCTGAGCTTGGAACAATGATTCTGACATTAGAGAAAGTAGACTGACCCTGGGGAACTGTGCAAAATTGGAAGGACTGGAATAAGTAACTGTTTTTTTGTTTGTTTGTTTGTTTTAATGTTGTTTTGTTTTTGTTTTTAATCCCAGAGTTTGCAGGCAATCCAAAGCTGAGTGTGTGAAAATGTGGGATGCCAGGGAGAGGAAGAAGTTGAGCTTAAGCTGGTTTTAGCTTCCTGCTTGGGCAGCTGAGTGGATGAAAGGACCTTAGCAAGAGAGGAAATACTGAAAAAGTGGTACTCGGAAAGATGAGAGGAGGAACTGGAGGACAGGAGGGTGGAGCATAGCAATAACACAGTGAGAATGGGCTTAAACATCACAGTGCTTCTTTTCTTTGAACAAGCCCCTCTAAGTGGATTCTGCTTTCTCTCTTAATGCTTGCCTTCACCATGACAACCAGTCCCTTAAACATTTTTTGCTGCATTTACCTCCTTCCTTGTTATGTTCATGACACCTACTGTTTATATCTTATCATCTCTTCCATGTTACAAGGCTACATGTCGTCATTAAAGATCATCTATGTCTCTGCCAACTCCAGCAATCCTCTACATCTCGAGGGACAGACATGACTGATTAACAGTATCTGATTTTGTTTGTAAATAACTCTACTTGCTTCATTAATACTTTGCATGCTTTCACATTGATTTTTTTTTTAGTGGGGGGAGGTCTCACATTAGGCCATTTAAACCTTAGTCAGGTGCTCATAACTAATTATGAATTTAGCCCATGTGTTCCCCCTAAATCTAGTGAGCTTTTCTGGGAGAGGGAGGCACAGAAGCTTTTGATCAGTCTTGGGATGTATTTCTGGGTTCTGATTACTTCCAAATATGCTGATACTGATGATTTTCTAACAACTATGCAAAATATGCCTTGATTATTACACCAGGAAAACAACCTTAGAGCAGAATCATTCAATGACTGTAGTTTTCCATTTTTTATAAAACAAAACAAAACAAAACAGGAGTAAGTGATAAAATATAGAAAGTCAACCCTCTAAAAACAAAGGAAGTAGAGGACAAGTTTGGGCAGAGATAAACATCTTAAGGTGTTGTTAAAAAAATGTCACTTCACAATTCCAGAGAAGCACTCTATCATGAAGATCACATCTTTCCAATAGTTTGGTACTTGTGAGAGCAACATAAAGAGAACTCTATCTCAAAGCAGGAAAGATATCTTTCCCCCATATGAATAGCAGGTTGCACAGGAACCCTCATTGGTGGGATGTAAACTGTGGTGTAGTATCTACCTCTCTTTTCTATAATGCACTTTGTTGATTTTATTCACATGATATTTTAATAAGTTTCCATCAGCTTATTTAAAATTGTTCTATCTATAATTCATCACTTTCAGTATATGCTCCTTCCTTAGCTTATTCAACTTGATAGTACTTAAATTCATTAAAGCATTATTTGTAACAGGTGATTTGTATTACTATTTCTAACTCAACATGTGTGTGTGTGTATGTATATACATATATATGCATATATATTATAATATATAATATTATACATATATAATATATATATAATATATATACATACATATATATGTATGTATATATATATTTTCCTTGCCTACATGTCTATGTAAATATCATGGATTACAAAATTGTAGATGAATACTATACAATACTGATACGTGCAGTGTAAAACAAAATCACATCTACATCCCTAAAATGTCCATGAGCACACAGTGCCTATCAGTGTGCAGTTGATACATACATTACTGGAGCCAGTGGTTGATTGCCTTGGAGCAGTTCAGGTTTTCTATTTAAGTTTTTTTCCATGTTTCAACTTATTCTTAGAAATTTATGCTCACACAATATGATGCTCTTAAGAATGTAGTAAAATATTGAGTACAAAAAATATGATAAGAAATACTAGTACATTAACCAAGATTTTGAGAAATAGACATATAGTTGAACTATAGTTTCTCCACTGATACTTCTTAACACATACAGCAGGCACTTATGTGTGTACACGAACACACACACACACAAAAACATACACATACAACTTTTTAATGGTATGAATTTAAAGTAACTCTTTATAATTCTTGGCTTTGAAAAGATTTTATAAGGTTTTTTCTAATTCGGGTTTTTTATTTAAGTTTTTTTTTTAATTAGGCCAAAGCAATACACATTTAATGACAATAAAATGAGAAGGAAAATCTGCTAAGCATTTCCTCCTGGTTGTCAAAGATTTTGATGCTCGGCTTCTTTGGGTGGGTAGCGCTCTCACAGTTGTTCATCATAATCTGATAGTTTCAATATTTTGGAAGCAGTCCAGAAAACAATAAATTACCCAAAAGCATTAATTGATTGCATGTATAAGTAAAAACGTTAACTTATTAATTTGTGTCACATGCCATATTTTAATGGAGTGAGAGATAAAGGAAGGCTACAGCCAGGATGCAATTGTCATGCCCAGTGTGCTACCCAGTCCCTCTTCTTCTCACTACTACTTTATGCATCTTAATACTTATGCATACCACTGTACTATTAATTGAAAATTGTATGCACAGAAAAGGGAGAAGAGAGAAGAGAGTGGAGATTTAGGGATTCAAAGACTAGCTTAGTTTTCTTAACAAACCTGAGAAGTCTGAGATATACTTTCAATTTTAACATATTCATGTGTTCATTCACCTACACAGCAGACTTTAAAAAAAAATGACAGAAGAAAAAAGTATTCAAGGGATTTGATTCAGGAAATTGAAAGAGGAGCTTTTATTAGCGGAGGTGGTTAATAGATACAGAAGAAAGAGTAACATAACAGTAAGGAGGTCTGAAAAAGTCATAAGGAATCATACTATTAATTATCTACCTAAATAGTATATAAAACTCTATAATACATAATAAGTCTGTGGATGGATAGATAGAGAGATAGATAGATAGATAGATAGATAGATAGATAGATAGATAGATAGACAGACAGATATTTGAGGAAAATTTTGTCAACCAAGCTAGGAGTGCTCAGTCCAAGACCAAAGACAATCTAACAATAATGGCAAATTAGGCATAAGAAGCCCTATTTTAAGTCGTTGGTCAGGTTTGTTCAAAAACTACACAAACATTGTGGAGTGTTGTGATTTCCTTGGTTATTCTCCAAAGGTTGAAAGTAAATCCCTATTGTGGAAGACGCCATGAATTTCAGGCACAGGACCTAATGGTCCCTTGAGCTGGAGCTAACCTGAATGCCTCCTCACTGAGGACTGGGCTTCTTGTTAACAAAAGGCATCAATCAAGCTTCCCAAAGAGGGAAGCAAACAACAGTGTTGCCCAGCTGTGGTACCTATGAACTACAACATTGATTGGCACAGCACGATAACCAGAGCACATACCTTAGCAGTAAACAACAGTTTTTTATTTGGACTTAAAACCTGTTCATCCAGAGGGAAACCATGTTTGATATTGGAAATCTAGCCAATACCCAATGCTGATAAAGTGTAAAGTCATGAAACTTATAGGCAAACCTATAACCATCATTTTACTAAACCAGCCAAATCCTAAACAACAGTCTAAATCTTTGCTCATATACCTACAGATAGATGTAGCCCTTACCTGCCATTAAGAATGCTCCACTATATTCATAGCAGCCTTATTTATAATAGCCAGAAGCTGGAAAGAACCCAGATGTCCCTCAACGGAGGAATGGATTCAGAAGATGTGGTATATTTACACAATGGAATACTACTCTGCAATTAAAAACAATGAATTCACGAAATTCCTAGGCAAATGGTCAGAACTTGAAAATATCATCCTTAGTGAGGTAACCCAATCACAAAAGATCACACATGGTATGAAGTCACTGATAAGGGGATATTGACCCAGAATCTCAGAATACCCTAGACACAATCAGCATATCAATAGATTTCTAAAAAGATGGAAGGAGAGACCCCTGGTCCTGGAAAGACTGGATGTAGGGGAACGCCAGGACAGAGTAATGAGAGGGGGTTGAACGGAGAAAAGAGGGAGGGAAGGGGGCTTATGGGACTTTCGGGGAGGGAGGAAACGGGAAAGGGGAAGTGATTTGGAATGTAAATTAAAAAAATAAAATAAAATTAAATTAAAAAAAAAAAAAGAATACTTCTTTTTTAACAGAGAGAACCCATTACAGAAAACACCAACAAATGAAATTTCAAACTTGTGGAGTGTAGCTCCCATAGGTACAGCTCTAAATCAGTGCCCATGCAGGCTCAGAGGCATTGTGGAAGAGGGGGCCCCAAGATTCCAAGAGCTGGAGGATCAATGAGTTTGCTATGGGATTATGACGTCTAATAAGAAGTTATAACCATAATGTCATTACAACAACTTGAATGCCTAAACATGAGATGAACAAGGGGGGGAGAATAAGACATGCCAAAGAAGGTGGGGGAAAACTGACCCAAAGATCTTGGGGCAATTAATGAATACTAAGAGTGGAAGAAATTATCTTCTCCAGAGAAGGAAACATCAATTTGTTGTCTAGTACCACATGTTTAGCCCTAAAAGCAGTCAGAGCAGTTTGTACATATGCGTTTAAGAATATGTGCATATATATATATATATATATGCACATATTCATATACTTATATGTGCATTACAAAAATTAATTTAAAAGAGACAACAAATTTAAAAGATAAGGGAAACATGGGGGTATTTGGAGAGAAAAAGGAGAGGGAGAAATTATATAATTATATTGTAAATCAAAAATAAGAGAAATATTTTAAAATACCCACATAAAAATACAATAATATTAAAAGTATGATAAAGTGTATAAAATGAATGTTAGTGTTACTATTAAGCATTTTGGATTTAATGAAACAAATAGCAGATAATTTATTAACATTTATTTGCATGGTATTGCCATCCCTACTTTATATTATAGGATATAATTTTTAATTAGTTGATCAGAAAACTCTGCTTATGGTGGTACTTACCTACCACCCAAGAAGCTGAGGCAGGAGGATTGTGATTTCAAGGCCAGTCTCAAAGAAAACAGGAAACAAAACAAATTTTAAAACCTACAGGCTACCCCATGAAGTTGCATATTTTATGAATACGTTATACAGATTAAGGACTAACAGGAATATGTTGTTAATAATCCCAATAGGGTGCTTTCTAATTGCAGAGTGTGTTGTCTGTATTCTGTGGTAGAAGTTGGCAACTAATGGGCCTCATTTGACTTGCACAATGGACATTTTTAATTGCTTATTTCATGCAGGTATTGTGTTCCACCTGAGCAACAGAGGGGTTCGTTCACTTCTGAAAAAGACATGCTCTATTCTCTTACCAGTTTCAGGCCCCATTCCAAGCTTTTATGATGGAAATATGAAACATCAAAGTACCTGCTAGTATTCTATGAAATGAAGAGTGATGAAGGACATATAAAAGAAACTAAAGCAGGCTAACACATACATTCAGATGCTTGGGAGTACTATGATGGGAAACAAACATCAGTATTAAAGGACCAGGCAGTGAGGATTCAGAGATGATTCTGATGAGATGGCCTTCATTTAGTGGCTTTAAGCTCGAAAAATTGAGCTAAAGGGATAGGAGTTAAACAAGTCCTGATGGCTATGTCTCATTGAAGTTATACAAAGAGATCATATAGTAATGATAATATCCAGCTAAGGTGATAGCTTTAGGGCAGTCAAGAGTTCATGTGTGTGTGTGTGTGTGTGTGTGTGTGTGCGCGTGTGTGTGTGGTGTGTGTGTGTGTGTACATATTGTGTATGTGGTATGTCTGTGTGTCTTTGTGTGTGTTTATCTATTCAGGTGTATACATAAACACATATGCTTAGGTCTTCTAAAGAGAGAACATACATACAGATAACATGCATATGTTTGTGTATATTACATAATATATGCTATGTAAATACGTCATACCCTGCCCAAATATATCCATATACAATACATGAAAATGAGAGAGATAAAGTAAGGACTAAAAAGAAGAGAGAGAGAGAGAGAGAGAGAGAGAGAGAGAGAGAGAGAGAGAGAGAGGAAAAAGAAGACTGAAAGGAGGAAAGTCATTAAGAAGAAGAGGATTGGAGAAAGAGGAGAGAAAGAAGCAAAATCACAAAGAAGGAGAAAAGAGTGAAGGTTAGAAGAAGAGAGTTGAAATATGAGCTATGCTGTCTAAAAGTATAATGGAAGGCTTTCTAGCAGTTGTCCTTTAAAGGTTTATTGGCAGGTTGCTTATGCAGACAATAAGCTGGACACTCAGACACAGCAGCTGTGTATGAGGGCATAGTAGTGTTAGAGTCCGTCGGAAGACCCCCCCACTCAATAAGACCACAGAGACTGGAATCGCTGTAATCCGCAAGAGGTTTAATGTTCCAATGTACATTGAGGCCCCCCAGCACGCAGGCAAGAGGAGACCCCGAGTTCACCAGGCATATACTTTTTATAAACATTTTGGCGGGAGAGCAATCACCTGAGTTGGACGACTGTGATTGGCTACCCTGAGCAACATTTAAAATTATTGGTCAACTCGAATGGGGAGGTCGTCTCTGCCATTCGGCCCTGCCCTGCCCACCTTGTGATATTCGTGGTATTTCCTAGCCTTGTCTCTTTTTTGCTGAGTCACTTCCCTGGATAGCCTCACCCTGTGTGGGGCTGGCCTGCTGTTTCTGAGAGGCATTTCACAGTAGTCCACCCAGGAATGTCTGTGATATAGGAAGCATCTTGGCTTGGCCTGACTTTTCTGAAGAGACCAGCAAATTCCTGAATCATGCCTGCCACGTTTTCTGTTTCTTCTCAAAAAGATAATTACCTTTTAGAGGGTGTTAGCAAAGGAAAATGTGCTTTCATTTTAGAGTCATGTTTGTATTACACAAGTTAGTTTTCTTTTCCCTGCAGGCCACAAAGTGTGGCCAGCCCTACTTTTACTGAAGGCATTAATAAAGCCATCAGGCTGCCAGTAGAGAAACAATTGCCTTGAGAATAAGAAGTGTGAGCTTATATATAATTCAAACATTTACTGATTGTTTCCTATCTGCTCTACTTCTTAAAGAATTTAGCCAGGAATTGAATATATATGTGCACACACATGCACACAAACACATGAACTAATTTTTTAGAAATGTTCCCTAGAAGTGATGAGTGTGGCTTCAAAATGCTTTCTCTTTCCATTAGATTAGATTACTGAGCCAGAGAGTGTAGATTTTGTCCCTTGCAGACCAAGACACTGATGAGCCTCCTGAATTAAAATTTATGTCTCCACTTGTTACTGGTGTACCACCTGGCTCCTTTGAATTATTGCAGATACCAAATGAATTTTATAGTCGATCGGGGGCTGTCCATGCTTGTTAAGGTGATATTTCCATCACTGGCATAGCATGTAATCTCATCTCCTTGGTGAATAATCACAGTCCTGAATGTGCCATCAGCTATCTCATACTTCCTAAGATTGTTTCTAAGTCATGTATTCTCGGCTCTGAATCACAATCAGAATATGGTCCAGTCCTCGGAGACCAGTTGATGTTCTCCTGTATGCCACATCCTCCCACAGCTGTAGCCTCTGCTTTGTGGCATCTATTCTCTAAATGGACTCCTTTTCTGAAGGAATTTCCCCCTATTTCTCTCCTTCTCTTACTAGTTGCTATTATCTTTGACTTCTCTTTCTTCCTGTTTAAAGTCATATAGGATCACTGGAGAGGAGAGTTTACTTAGGTCATCTTCGTTAATTCTTTCAAATCTGTATTTCTACTCTTAACCATATAAGAAGCATTCCCAAGGCCATGCAAGTACTAGGGACAGAAAGTCTAAGATTTAACTTGAGATTTTAGGCTTCCATACTTGGTTATAGCTGTTATTGTCTCTTAATGAAGCCAAGAATTTTGCCACATTCTTTTCAATATTATGTTGACTTTCCCAGTAGAAAAATAAAATCATTTTTTGAATTAAAAATCTCTAGAACAATATTCTTCTCAGTCTCTTGCAGTCAATTTCCATAAAAACAATACAGAATGACAAAGACATTAAATTAGACAGTGTAAAAACTGGATTTTTAGTATACTTCTAACACTAATTAGTTAGTAGGTTTAGGTAAATGCACATGTAGCATTTCAGGGATGTGGAAAGAGCAGAATATCTTTTCATAAGTGCATTCTTTTGGGGCCCATGGGCAATTTGATTGACCTTGAGGCGAATACATATCTGTAAGTGTCTTCAAGTCAAATCCCAGAGGCTGCTTATATTTTTGTGTTTCCTGAGCAACCCACTCAAAAGACTTGAGCTAAAGGTATTCCTCGTAAAGTACAGTAAGGTAATTTCTTTCTTTTTATAATCCAAGCAATCTGTTTAAAGCAAAACCTCTTTCTAACTCCCTAGGATTCTCTTGCTGTGCGACCCGAATAAGAAAGGATTTAAAATAGTTTCTCTCTAATGTCAAAATAGCAAAATTGAACAAATTAAGGCAAGGTGTCACTTGTGAGATTCTAGAGGCCCCAACAACTGCATTCTGTTCCCAAGAAGCCTCTCATTTTTAAGTTATCAATAAAACTGACCCCCTAGCTAGAGGGAGATCTGGAGTCAAAAGTAACTGGAATAGATTCCCTGCAACAGTTTTAGATGATATGATATTCTTGGACTCCACTAGTCCTACAAAGTTTCTATATTTCCATGACACTAAAAAGGCAGTAAGTTTCGAAACAAATAGTGTATTAGTAGCTTTTCTGTAGTTCTAATTAACAATACCGTGAACAAAACAACTTAAGGGTGGCAATCTTTATTTTTTTTATTAGATATTTTCTTTATTTATATTTCAAATGTTATCCCCTTTCCTCCTTTCCCCTCCAGAAATCCCCCCCATCCCATCCTCACTCCCCCTGCTCACTATCCCACCCACACCTGCTTCCCTGTCCTGTCATTCTCCTATACTGGGGCACTGAGACTTCTCAGGATCAAGGGCCTCTACTCTCATTGATATCCAACAAGGCCATCCTCTGCTACATATGTAGCTGGAGCCATGGGTCCCTCCATGTGTACTCTTTGGTTGGTGCTTTAGTCCCTGGGAGCTCTGGGGGGGGTACTTGTTGGTTCATATTGTTGTTCCTCCTATGGGGCTGCAAACCCCTTCAGCTCCTTGAGTCCTTTATTTTTGCTTAAATTTTCCAAGGTCTAGAGATCATAACAGTCAGCAAGGAACAGCTTGCCAGCAGGAGGAGGAAACTCTCTGATTACATCTGGTCTGTATACAAGAAGCTCAGATATCAAAAAGTGGGTAAAAGCAATGATCTGTCAAAGCCCAATCATTTATCATATGGCTCTACTTCTTAAAGATTTCTAAACAGCATCACTAACTAAGAAACCAGTGCTAAAGTACATGAGATTTGGAGGGGATATTCTCATCCATCTTGTGACTATTTGAAAGCCATTTAATAGCTTGAGACAGGTTGCCTTGATGATTTGGGGGGTGGAAATCAAACATTTATTTTCTAACTATTATGAGGCAGTTAAGGCTGAGCTAGAAGAGGTAATGAGAACCTCCATGCAGGGCAATAACTAATGTATATTTCAACCAAAATCTTCACAGGGAAGGGAAGAGTCAAGGTTCTCTTAGAAATGTTCATTTAAAAAATTCTTTTACAATTTGTTTTTACAAAGAACTGATGTATAGCTCGGTCTAGTTCACATGCTTAATCTTTGTATACAACAGATAGGAAGAATGAAGGAGGAAAAGAAGAAAGTAAAACTGAAGTTTACTAATATAGCTTCTTAATATGTTTGCTTTGGTTTGGTCTTGAAAAGTGTGTGTGTGTATGTGTGTGTGTGTGTGTGTGTGTACATATGTGTGTGCCTGTGCCTGTGTCTATGTAGGTACATATAATAATTGACTTGGTTCATGGCCATACTAAAGTGGCATTTCTTCTGAAGTTGGTTGGAAAATGACTATATAATGGATTTCCCAGAGATTGGTGCCCCCTGCTCATCTATTCTCTTCATCTATTCATATATTTTTTTTCTGTAAGCACACTGAAGACTGACTCATTCAAAGGATATTTTGTCTACCCAGCATGCATTCATTTTTGGATAGTACATAAAGTTAAGATTCACATTTTGGCATGGCAAGATTAGAGGTCAATTTCTATATAACTTTTAGGTCTTAATTTGTGTTGCAAATAAAAATTAACTCTTAGCTTCTGTAAATTCTCACGTGCCATTCCATCTAAGCCATATTTTACCATCCTCCTCAGTGCTGACTGCCACTGGGGGTTCAGCCTTGCTGAGGCCTATTCAAGGATAAAGGAAAGAATTTTCATAACTACTCACCGTATCTGGGCTCTAAGAAACTTACTTTTTTTTTCATAATTTGAAAAGAAATCTAAAATGAAAGATGTTTGAACCATTCAGCTTAAGGATGCTATAAAAGTGCTATTCTTCATCATTTGCCTCAAGATACAATAAATACAATAAATTAGACAATAAATACAATAATTTAGACAATAAATTGAGGTAGAGGGAAGCAAAGATAGAGAAGTGTAGACAGGTATGCCATTTAGGCTCAGTATGTTTATATGGCATGGATATTTGGCTGTCCGTTAAAATACTGTAATCATTTAGAACAATGAGCACTGGTATTGTTTTGAACAATGTTTTGAGAATGTTATCCATGAGTAAATCTATGTCATTTCAACACATTCTTCTCCCCAGTTTAATTTCTTCCTTGTAAATCCCACAGTGACTCTCCAATTCATGACTTTTACTGTAACTATTACATACACATATACACAGACACACACACACACACAGACACACACACATACACACACACACGCACAATTAAACCATTAAGTGTTGCTAGTAATATTTACACATACTTACTAGGCCCTATGGATTGCCTGATCATCAGGGAGTTTAACTTGGAGAAAACTGATTCTCCCTTTTTAAGTGGCTATTGATAGTCTGTAGCCATTTGTCTAAAAGGGAGACCTTATAACATTCTCCCCATACACATTTGCATGTCATCTGGTGTTTTCATTATGTATTTTTTAGGCAACAGTGTCCTTGGCATTTCTTGAGTGCAACTGTGCTGTCCTGTTTAAAAGACACTATTTCACGGCAGGTATCCCTATTCCACTGGGTCTTATAACCTTCCTACTCCAACTTCTGCCATGTATCTGAACTTTAGGTACAGTGTGTTACTTATAGATTTATAAATTGGCATTAAGCTTCCCACAGTCAATCTGTGTATTTGACCAGTGTTAGATCTACACCATAGCTTCCCTTTGCTACAAAGTAAGCTTGTTGATGAGAAGTGGGGTCTACACTTATTTCTGGGCACAAGGATAAAAATAAAACAAAAATTATATAGTGATTTGGAAAAATGGCAGTAATGATTCTCCTCTAGGGCCGAAGACTTCTTCATCCACTGGCAGGTACCAAAAATGACATTCTCAGTTATGAATTCCCTCTTTAATAACAGCTAATATTTAATGCAACGGTTTGAAATAGAATGCTCCCATAGTCTCATATACTTGAATTTATGGTTGTCAGGTAGACTATTTAGGAAGGATTAGGGGCTGAGGCCTTGCTGGAGGAAGTATTCCACTAGTGATGGGCTTTTTATGTTTTGAAAGTTTGCACCAAGGCCAGTCTCTGTCTACATTTTTTTTTTGAATCCTCCATTTGTAAGCTCTCAGCTAAGGCTCTGTGTGTACCTGTCTACATCCATGCTCTTCACCATAATAACCTGTGGACTCACCATCTGGGGGATTAGCAAACCCCCAAGAAAAGGCTTTCTTTTATAATTTTCCATGGTAATTGTGTCTTCTCACAGCAATAGAACAGTAACTAAGACAGTTACAAACAAAATAAAAGTGGTACTGCTGCATCATTAGAGACATCTTTGCAGAGATTTTTATTGTTAAAGTTCAAAGGCTTTATATCTAGTTAGGACTATTGATTGCTTTTTTTCCCCTTTGGAAGCTTACATTGCACCTTCCAATGTATGAGTGCTAGTCTCTAGGGAAGGATCTTCCAGGTCAGTTCCAGCTTGATTATTCTAAAAGTAGATGGTGTCTTAAGCAATATATAGACTTACGTTAAAGTTCTGAGATTGAACCAAGGGCAATAATATTGCCCATATTGTTTGGAAAGTCTCTGGAACCTCCTTACATTTTATGATATATTTGAGGTTAATTTATCATGTGATTAAAATCAAGTATATGAGATATTTAAAGGAAAAGCATAGGTAGCAGAGAACTCAGAAGACTTTAAGTAAGAGAGATATGATGCATGGTTAATCTCAGACACAAAGCCAGCTGAGAAGGCAGAGTACTACTGAAATTGCTGAAATGACCTGAGAAGTTGAAAACTTTCCTTTCCATTGAGTTGTAGATCATTCCCAGTCTACACTTTGATCTCCACTCCTTGTTCACACTTCTTGTTCTCCATAGTTACTATTTTTAACTCATTCTGCCTCTTGATCATTGTGAAGGCAGTGGGAGGGGCAATTCTTTGTTTCACATCTACGATATATCTTTCTGCAGAGTGCAAACGTCAGAACAATGCACATACCTTTCATTTGTTAATACTGGCCAAAGCACATAGAATGACTCTGAGGAGTTACTAAGCAAAACAACATGAAAAAAACCAAACAAATGAGAAGTCTTTTGGTTTTTTCCTCTACCTTGCCAGAGATGCCTTCTCTTCCATGAATGAAGCAGAGAAAATAAATAAATAAATAAATAAATAAATAAATAGATAGATAGATAGAAGATGAAGTTCTTTGGTTGTTCTAGGTATATAAAGACTGTAGAGCAAATAGACATGGCAGTTAGGTGTCCCTTTGTATTTATTCATTTTTCATTTGTTTTTTATTTCTATTTTATGTCTATGGGTGTTTTGTATTTATGTGTTTCTGTGTACCACATGAGTACCTGGTGCTGTGTAGCTCAGAAGAGGGTCTGTGATCTACTGGTTCTGCTGTTACAAACAATTAACAATTGCCAACCACCATGGAAGTTCCGGGAACTGAACCTGGATCCCCCAGAAGAGCAACAAGTCTCCTTAATAGTTGAGACATCTCTCCATGTCCAGGGTATCTCCTTTTATACACATGTTAGTGGCAGAGCTCACAAGGGTTATTACACTCTACCCAATTTCATTTGATATCCAGTCACCTGCTTCATCTCTTTCAAAGGGATACTAAACCTATATTATAGTTACATAAAAAGAAATATATTATTATTTGTTTTGGAAGTTTTGCTTCTAAAAGTCAGATTGCTCTGACTTCCCGTATCATTCTTTCCAGCACTCCACTTTGCAAGCCTTTTACACAACAGTGGTTTGCACTGCCATGGTATCTTTCTATTTTTCTCCACTGAGGTTGTCCTTTTTCTCTATTTGGCTTCTTCACACCTTGTGTGCCCTAACCATTCCGATCATCCGTGTATCCGCAGGGGAAAGCGTGCTAGGAACTCCTACCTTTCCTTTCTATGGACACTCATTACTTCTCATTTGATTTTCCCACTTCATTTTCATGGTTCTCCATCCTCCTACTCAGTTTCAAAAGAAAAAAAAAACAAACCCCAACCCAGAGAGCTTTTAATATGATAAAAAAAAATCCTTTGAAATGATACATCTCTGTCACTTTGCTCTCACTTTTAAATTATAAACTAAAATAAAAATTGGCATATTGATAAAAGCTTCCAAGGCTGCTGCCTGCTGTTTCCTGGTGATTAGGTGTGAGAGGGTGGCCTTTCTCAGCTCAGATAAAAAATATGCAAATGATGATATTTAAATTGACAGTGTAGTGGAAGAGGGAGCTACATATTTATTTTCTTTTCCTCCTACTCTTTCTTTTTCTTGGATACCTAGGGAATATTTTAGAACTGTGGTGGAGGAACGGAAGATAAAGGGAAATTCACCTGGCCTGCACTAATCCTCCTTGGAAGGAAAACATTTCTGCCCTAGGTTCAAGCATTCTCAATTGCTTTTCTTTGTTCAGATGATGCACTAAACTTTGTGGCTTTTCTCCATAGTCCTAGGATGGGGGACTCACATATGTTTTTGATATTTGTCATGACCCAACCTTGATATTGAGTTTCTAAATATCTTTAATCCATCATCAAGTAATCTTCCAAAGAGTTAACTTGCTATTAATACATTGTCCAACTGAAATATGGTGTTAGATGGCTTTCAATGTCCTACACTAGAAAGTCGAGTGGCATGGCTGGCTAGATCGGTTTGATTTTGAATTATGTATGACTGTACCCAACAAGAGCCAGATGTGCCCAGGGAGGAATCTAAAGAGTGACCATCATTTGTATGTGAGCTGGTGTCTGAGCACAGCTGAAGTTGTCAAGGCTGTTTTAGTGACTGTCAGTACCCACGCGAATGCTGTTAAAACAGCACACAAATATAATGCTGAAAACAAAGGGAATAGGAAGCAGACATGCACAGAGACATGACCTGACATGCACAGAAATCACCACTCTGGAAATATGAGTCGTAACGTTACACTCTCATCCTGCCCTCTGTTGTCCTTGGATTTACAGTCACTTTAACATGAGTCCCAATAAATTGTTGCAGCCGGAAGTTTAAGATGACCGATGGATAATTGATAAACAGACCGACAAACAGACCGACAGTCAGCCAGCCAGCCAGCCAGACAGACAGACAGACAGATGGTAGTCAGACAGACGATAGACAGATGATAAACCAAGAATTTGGGGTTTTCTGATATAAATAAGATCTAAGAACTGTGACTTCATAAATGCTGTCAATGTTTTGAAACTGTTAAATAAAGGAGTAAAGCAGTGAGTGCACTTGAGTATGGACCATGGGTATGTGTGTGTGTGTGTGTGTGTGTGTGTGTGTGTGTGTGTGTGTGTGTGAAATTTTCTGTGAATTTTTCTGTGTGTATCTAGAACTGTGTTTTATTTCCCACCAAACACAGTTGAAGGAAGCACTGGAAAACTGGAATGTATAAAATTTTCCAAGAATATCCACATTTGTTTAATGACAGGCAACTGGATTATTCAAATTTTAAGTTTCTAGTTAAGCATGAATTTTTGGCTAAAGTGGTACTGACTTCAATTCCAAGAAAACTTCAGCTCTAGGGAATTAGCGACCAGATTCCAGGGGAACCACACGTTACCCTGGAAGGACAAAGAAGCAGAGGAGCATAAGAAACTGTTCTTCTCTAGGAATGGATACAGATTGCCCTTCTCCACCTAAAGTGTGCCAAAACCTAAAACTTCTAATTTAATATATTTTTTTAACTTATTCACTTTACATTCAGTTCATTGCCCCTTCTCAGTCACACCCTTCCACAATTTTCTCCCATCCCTTCCCCTTCTCCTCTGAGAGGGTGGGGGTCCTGGATATTCCCCCCACCCTAGCACATCAAGTCTCTGCAAGGCGACATGCTTCTTCTCCATTGAGGCCAGATAAAGCAGCCCAGCTAGTAGAACATATCCCATGTGCTGGCAGCAGTTTTGGGGATAGCCTCTGCTCCAGTTGTTTGAGACTCATAAGAGGGCCACACTGCACATCTGCTACATATGAGTGGGGAGGCCTAGGTCCAGCCTGTGTATGCTTTTTGGTTGGTGATTCAGACTCTGAGAGCCCTAAGGGTTCAGATTAATTGAGTCTGTTGGTTTTCCTGTGAAGTTCCTATCCCCTTCACCAAAACCCAAAACTCTTGAACACCATAATGTAGAAAAATCAGTTCCATATCTAACCCAATGTTATGGGACGCATGCTAAAATACAGGTGAACTAAAGACAGCATATACAATTACCTGGATTATAATGGTAAATATGAAGCACAAGCAAATTTTGTGTTTACATATATATGTATTAACTAAGATAGCTTATTGTATGCAAATACTCCCAAATATATATGCAAATATCCCCAAACTTAAAAAAATTAGTGTTTAAAACAATCTAGTCCCAAGTATTTCATGTAAGTGTTATTCCATTGTAGGATCTAGTTTTCTAAAGTTTGAGGTATTCATTTTAGATTAAATATTTAATGAAAACTCTAGGGAAGGCAATAGAAAAGAGAATATAGTGTAGCTTAAGGATGTGGTATATGCTGTTGCAAGTGTCTGGAAATCTGTAACACTGATACCTCTGATGGTGCTTAAAGAGCCACTTTGCCATTTAAACTTCATGGCTTAACTATGACACAAAGTCAGACAACACTGTCTTTTTGTGATCTCCTCTCTCTTGCTTTGTTCAATTCTTAACTAGAGAGACGTAGCAGTCTACCTCTGCAGTTTAAAAGAAAATATTTGAGTAGCATTGGCCATCCATGTTTTTCATTTTAGCACATAGGAGAGATGGAACAAGGAGGAGACAGGATATATGGATAGCTGGAACCATGCTTATTGTGAAGACCATGGGAACCCCAGGAGCTTCCTTTAGAGACAACATGTCTCTTTATTCTTTAATCAAAGAGAATTCATCATGTTGAAAATCTAAACTCCTTTAGTAAGAGAGCGACCTGGTGGCTTTTTTTCTTTCTTTCAGTGTCTCATCACTCGTTTTTGTTTGATCTGTGAGCCTTTTGAGAAGAAGTCAGACCAGGATGCCATTCCATCACAGCACCCTCCCTTTCCCTTTCAACCTACACCCCTCCCACTATCCTCAGTGAAAGGAATGAGAATTGGACCATGTGATGTGACAGTATAATTTAGTAGGCTTTGTGTGTAAGAGAAAACAGAAGCAAGTACTGGATTAGAAGTATAGGTTTATGTTATAGGACTTAGCTTCTCTGCAAGACACTAATGTAAAGTTACATAGAATAGGCTCTGGTCAAGAATCCACTCAATTAAATTCTGTTGAGAGTCCTAATGTCAGGCAGTCACCTCAAGGCTTTAATAATAACTGGCTCTTCAGGCTGTTAAAATGTTTCATTCCTTTAAAATGCATGTGAGTTCAGCACACCCTCTCTATTTGTGGGAAAACATCTCTGTAACTAAACTTACTAAAGGCTAGGGACCTCATTCCAACTATGCCTTCCTTCAAATGTGTAAGCTAAAGGGTAAGTGAATGAAAGTTCTCTATGTCCCCTCCTTGGCAATAATTAGTTCTCACTTTGTGCAGCAAATAATGTTTATTCTGACAACTGCTATGCTGCAATTTAGTTCTGGCACGAGACACTCAGTGTTATTAACAGACTATATATGTTGAAGGACGTATTTGAGACCAGAGCTGCCTTCTTTTTAGATGCTAGTTGTCCATTAAGAGTCTCAAGACCACTGCTCCTTCTGACTAACTACAAATATCAGTCGTCCTATGACTTTGCTCAGGTTTGAAAATTCCTTCAAATAAAATGGATATGTTCAAAAGTGTAATGTTTATAATTGGAGTTTTACGATGAAGGATATGTCAAGATTGCCAGATGAAGAGACACATAGGGAAGCAAGTAGCTTGGCTCTGTGTCCTTTCCTTGTGGAGCCATGGAACAGCACCCTCTTAGCATACTGGAATGCTTGTCAATAAAGAAGCTCCATCAAGTCTCTGTATCTGCATCCATAGTGTTGAATCATTATGTGAACTTGATGAATTGAATTCAACCTCTAGTCCTTTCCCATCTGCAGAGCTCAGGCCAACCAAAGTCCCAACATTTTTGTTGTTGTTGTTAATCTGAGTATTTATATTATAGTATCTAACCAAGAATATCATGAGTATATTCTCTTAAGACTGAAGCAAAAGGCTCACAAATATCAAAATTTCTATCACTTGTGGTTAAAGCACTCTATAATGTCTATGCCAGGAACCTGGGACAAAAACTAAATGAATGTTTTATTATTCTGTAGCTATCAGGTAATCAGAGTCTGCTCTTTGCTTCTTAGTCTGGTTCATAAAAGAATTTAAGAATGGACCCAAATAAAAGCTCAAGAAGAACTTTATTAGAGTTAAAAAAAAAAACAAACAAACCTAGGGCAATCTTTAAAACTTGGTAAATAGTTAGGAGTGCAAGACAGAAAATCCATATTGTTTGAGTTAACCTGGCATGGAAGTAAGCCTCATGGAGAACAGGCAGCTATGCCTACAGGTAGGAGAGCTTTGGAGAAGATTCAGTGAAGCCCAAAGTGTTAAGAAAAATCATCATCATCTGAAAGAGAAAGACAGAAGAAAAGAAAATATGTTATGCCTTTATGAGCCAGGCTGATCCAACAAAACATCACAGCATTCCTGGAACCAAAGAACTAAGAGATTGGAATTCTGGGAAGAAAAACTGCACTATCTCGCTAATGGAATACATGGTTCCTATCTCTTTGATATATATAATTTCAAGGTGGCTAAGGGTTTCCCTTAACCAGGAGATTAACCAGCTCAGTTGAATTAACTCTTTCATGCTTTGGGTAATTTAGAGTGCTAGTTCTTCACCTAGTCTTTTTCTTAATGGGCTTCCAGACAACCTGGATAGAGACTCCACTAACTAAAGTAGGACTAGAAGAACCTAAAAAGATCCAGAGGAACATATAAGGAAATAAGCCCTTCATTGTGCAGTCTGGTTGATGTTTTCTTCCAATTGGGAAGCAAGACCTCCAGCACAATTAGAATTTGTTCTGAAGACTCCATACATAGAGAGATTTTTTCTTTTATATTAGACCTTTGAGTTTAAGTAGCAATAATCCATGCTTCAGGTCTTAAGGCAAATGACTATGGGTACTGCCTCATTCCTGGACATAAAGATAGCCTCCCTTCTGGCTTCCTTGAAAGCTAGACATACACCTTATGGATTTTAATTGGTTCCCCCTGGGGAGTCATTCTTCAGTCTCATTTAGGTTCTTTAGCAACCCTTTGAAGAAAACAGCTTCAAAATTCACTCAAACCCTGTATTTACCTGTTGTAAGACAGTGAGGTAGGGCCTTAATTCCTGATGCTCACAACCTATACTCTTGTCTGATACCCTTTCCCCAAAAGCATCTCTTTCCTTGTCTTTATTCTGGTGCTTGATATCGCTATTTTAAGAAGGCTTTTAATATGCTCCAACCTTCTTCATACTGAGTAGTGTAGAAGAAGTTCTTTTCTCTACTTAAGCTGAGCATCTTGTTTTCTCTGAACTGTAGTCAATACAGAAGAACTGTGTCCCCATCCTTGTTCCCTTTGATACTTCCATGTTGTATCTAAAGGAATTATAATGTTCTATAGTTACAGTAATGTTATTGTTTAAAAGGAGAAATGGATAGGATCCTACTCCACTCTCTTTAGTTTACAAGCCTGCAAAGCAGGCTCATTAGCACAGGACGCATGACTGCCTGCTGTGCCCCGACACCTTTGTTTATCACTATACTTACCTATAATGTGTCCTTCCTTCAGCAGGCTCTGTCTTGTGTAATTTTAGAGCATAAATGTGAAATAAAATATGAGGTAATTCAACACTGAACAGGTCTTCTATTCCTTTCTTTAAAGAAGAATGAAGTTCCTTTAAGTCATCAAATAGCTGATAGAATTCAAGATTAAAATTTTCACGGGAGTAGAGATTTTGAAATCCGAATTTATATTGCATGCATTTTGTTACAAAGGGCTTCTCTGATTTTTTAATTGAGAAAAGCGTGTGTCTCTGTGTGTGTGTGTGGAACTAGGGGGTGGGCAAATGTTTAAGTGGCAAAAATACAAGTGCATGCTACATGTTTGTGTGAGTGCATGTGTAGGCATGTGTGTGGAGGACAGAGGACAGAGGACAGATTCAGGTGTCCTTCAGCAGGGGTGTTTCACCTTCATTTTGGAGATAGAATCTATCATTGGCCTGAAGTGTACTAATATGGCTGAGTTGACTGGTCAGGACACCCCAGATAACCAACTGTCTTCACATCCTCCTCTCTTACAAGAATTTGCCCTCATGCCTGACTTTTTCACATGGGTGCCAGGGTTAAAACTCAGGTCCTCCTTGTTGCATGGCAAGCACTTTCTCAACTGTGCCATCTTTCGTTTCCGGAAAGTTAACATTTCTATTGATCTTCAGTAGCATTTGCCATTTCCAATTACGTGCTTCTCATTTTCAAACCCATCACTCTTAGGTGCAAACCCTTCATGATGGTTTGGATTTCACAATGACCTATAGAAAGACTCCAGCCCTGGATGATGTGACTTTTCACAGCCATTTCTTCTTTTTTATTTCATGCTTTGATAGAAAAAGACCAATGGTTTCTATTGTCTGAGAATTCATCCTTCTCCAGGCAAAAGTGTAGTTGCAGATGGCACTCACCTTACCCTAGCTGGACTTAACATTCTAGTTCTAAATAAATAAGAAAAAAATAAGTCTTGTTCTGTCTGCTGTCTTATCTTTAGGAGAGGCTTATGAAGTTGTCAGCTTTCCCACACACATTTGGCCATCATCACACAGTGGTGGAATTACAAAGTCCTTGTGGTCTTTGCGCTTGCAGTTAATTGTGGCTTCTATTCATTGCCTATTTTGGCTTGATTTCAATTGTTTCTACCAGCCCGTCCTGTCTCTGAAAGTAAGCTTTCTTGCTTCTCTTCATTGCCCATGTGTTTCTCCCTTTTTTCTCTCTTCCATCAACCCAGCTATTTAAAGAACAGTGAAAGAATTCTGCTACTCATCAGTCATTTATTTTTCCATAAACGTTATGTCATGTGATATATTATTAAAAAATCATTTATGCTCTCCCATTATACTCCATTAAGTCAAAGGAATGCACATTTAATCTGGTATTCAAGGTTCACCATAAAATTCCTTTTTTCAGGTATACATTATGTTATTCTGTTCATATGTTGAATCTACTTCAAAACAAACCTATAAAGCAGTGGTTCTTACTCTTCCCAATGCTGTGACCCTTCCATTCAGTTGCTCATGCCATGGAACCTTCCTGTGACTCTAACCATAAAATCAGTTAATTGTTACTTCATAACTGTAATTTTACCCCTTGTCATGAATCACAATGTAAATCTGATGTAAGACTCCCTGAAAGGAGTCATGAATGCAGGTTGAGAAGTGCTGCTTTAAGTTATTTTCTGTATTTTTCCAATGTCTTGAAAATTTACTTTAACATTCCTACTTTCTAAAATAATGTCTCCTTAATGATAAAATTTGTCATCTTCCACGTCTAGCTCAAAGGCTGTATCTGCCAGAAAACCATTCATTCTGTCCATCTGACCTTTCTTTCTTTTTTGTGCATGCAATAGACTTCTGATGATGATATGTTAGGCAAAGCTTTACTTATTGTGACTATAATCGTGAAGACTGTAGTAATATGAGCTTCTAGGTTTCAAAAATCATAAAGCCCTGGGATAGAAATAGAAGTATATCTAAACGTAAAGGTATTGTAATACAGAAAGCACAAGATTCTACAGGGGTACATAAAAAGAGAAGATGGCTTAGTCACAAACAATGAAGACATCTAAGGATAAAAAAAAGACAAACTAAAATGAGAATAAACTGCAATGTGAGGAATCAGTTTGACTCAGTGCTAAGACTCAAAGGTGAGTAAAGACACACAAAATATTTGAGGAATGCAAAATCTTTTTATATAATCTTAACATGGAAAAAATTCAAATAGATGTTTAAATCTGATGAAGGCAAGAACTTGTTTCAGAACTTACTACTAAACTAAATGAAGGGAGTGCTTCACATAGAAATTCAGACTTAGCAGATCAATAAAGGGACTGGGGACATAGATAAATGATATAATGCTTATTTAACATTCAGAAGACTATAGATCAAGCTCTAAAATGGGAAGGGGTTCATGAAAAAGAGAGATCCCATTAACCCTTTAGATTTGAGAATTTTTAAGACTGGACTATGATATTCAAGAGTACTGAAGTGAGAAGGTAGAATCACCCTGAAGAGAACACTAGTATTTAAGGAATAGCTAAATAGTCTAAAAATGAATGGCCAGAGGAAAGAGAGAAAGAAACTAAAAGATTGATAATACATCAACAAGAAAGGTTGGTCAGTTGACTTGAGAGCTCTAGAGAAGGTCTGTGAGATTAAGAATAAGATATGTCAATTTAACAGAGCCAGCATGAAATCCTCGGGCACTGTGGAGATATCGTCAGTAGGGCCTTGACATGACTACCTTGGGCTTGGGTGTTGGTGGTGTACTGCAAGGCAATGACACTATATTTGAACATTATTCCAAAGAGATAGATTACCAGAAGAATGTTTTAATTTATGAAAATGATAAACTATGTAATACAGGAAAAGATACAGCAAAACGATTAAAGTTATAACATTGCAAAGAAAATGTTTTATTGAGCAAATTCATAGGAGTAAAGCAGACCCCTAGAATTGATTAGTCCCAAAAAAAGCCCAACTACTTGCATTCACAGCAACATAATTGAGAGAGTTGGATATAAATACTGGACAAACTACAGACTGGATTTTCTTATCACTTGTTCCACGAGTGATTCTCTATCCAAACTGTCATTATACTTCATATGTATCTTATTTTAGATTCTAAAATAATGTTAAAGAATCTAAAATTTAGATCCTCTCTGTCTTATCAAGTATTTGTTTTGCCTTTTCTCTTGTAACCTATAATAGTGACTTTTTTCCTGCTCTGATAAAACACCATTACTAAGACAATTTATAGGAAGAAGAATTTATTTTGGCTTACAGTTCTAGAAGGATAAGGATTCATTGTGGGGAGGAGGCAAGTCGGGACTTGTTCAGAGAGCTGAGAGCTCACATCTGAAAAGAAAAGCAGGAAGCAGAGAGAGTGAACTGGCATTGTAATCAATCTCAAATCCTGCCCCTAGTGGCCTAATTTGAGCAAAACTCATCATCTAAACCTCTGAGACAATGCCACCACAGGAGACAAAGTAGTTAAATACCAGAGACCATGGGGGACAGATTTCTGTCAAACCACAGCAAGGTTAGTATGGTCCGTTGAGAAGCATAACAGAAGGCACAGGTGCATGTTCTCTACGTGTTTAAAGTCCTCAGGCAAGAAAGGTGGCTCAGTTTAAACTTAAAGGTCTGAGTTTGATGTCCATATCTCACAGTGGAAGGAGAAAACCAACTTCTGAAAGTTGTCCTCTACATCTTTCTACAGTCTACAGGACACCTACTGGTATTCTGTAACACAAGTATCCCTACACACACACACACACACACACACACACACACACACACACGCACGCACGCACGCACGCACACGCACACATGAACCACTAATGAATTAAATTTATTATAAGTGAAAGTAAATAACATGAAATGGTATAGTGACTGCACTATAAAAGACATAAAAGGGGTAATCTAATAGTACCAGCACACAAAATATTGCCATGCTAACATAAAAAATTCTAAATATATTTCACATTTATATGGAATCTTTGAAACATGAAAAGTATTTACCACTATGTATACCCAATATAGACTAGTCCTATTTCAAGTGCCTGCTAGCCACATCTGGTTGTAGACTACTATATTGGAAAGCAAAAGGAAGAACAGATATTACACTCTCCTTTACTGTTAATCCCTCTTGCTCATTGGACAGTTATTGATTTGAAATTGCACAAAACGAGAGAATCTCCAAAGGTAGTCATAGAACATTCAGTAATTTCTGAAAGTGCATAAAATTGATTCCCCAAATTAAAATCAGCAATAGCTGCATTTTTTTTTTCAGCTTTGGGACTGGAAAAGGAGTAACCTTTCTCTTAATTAAGACCTTCGGGAAACTGAACTCATTTTCACAGATGAAACTGACACTCTGTTAACATAAACCACCCAGACAGGAGCAGGTTGCATCCTCACTGAGAGGTAGTCAGTTACCTTCCCTCTTTTGCCATTCCGGAAAAGCATATGACTCAGGGTGAATGAATTAATACAGAATCCATCTGATGGGTGTAAGAGAACTTGATCTTCATTTTTGTAAATTCCACCATTGCTGTGATGTATTCTTAGTGTAGCTTAGTGGATAGGAGTTCAATCTTGATTATCAACTTAACTGGCTTGAGAAATGCCTAGGAGATTAATAAAGTACATGCCTCTGGGTGTGTCTGTGAGGGAGTTTTCAGAAAGAATTAGCTAAAAGTTACTGATCTGCTTCATGTCACCGACTGAATGAGGGGAACGTCAGCCTTTTATGTTTTCTTTCTTCTCACCACATGAGTTGCGTGGTTTCAGCCATTGGCTCCATTACTATGATATCCTTCTGTGCGGAGTGAGCATCAACAAAGCCAATGGCCTCCGATCTCTAAATGGACTTTGTCTCTGTCAGACATTTTGTCATAGAGATGCAGTGTTTGCTGAGCACACTGGATGGCAAGGAGACGGTAGAGAATTCACCGTGGGCACGTAGACACCAGACAATTCTCCGAATAAGCTCATGCAGATAATAGTTTTTGCTTGGAGACCTGTTCCTTGGCAGTGTCAATATGCTCCATGTCAGCATGTATTCAAAACAAAGACTGGTAAAGGTGGGAGGGGCCTCAAAGACTGCCTTGTTACTGTTGCTACACTCTCCCGTCTTCAAATTCATATTTTACAACTGAGGTAGTAGATATGGTATTTCATATCTTTCAGATTAAAAGCAGAATTCAGACCTGGTACAAGTCTTGTGCTAGGAGATATTTTCTTTGACAGCAGATTTAATAAGAACAGATTTAATAAGAGTTTTTCCCTGTAGAATAATTGGAGCACATGTGCTTTATATATTTGATAAAAAGTTATTCTGCACAGACATTCTTCCTCCAAATGGTTAAGCTTTATGTATTCTTGAGGTATCGTCTATGTCTCTTTAAATGGATTCTCTCATTTATTTTAAATTTCTTAAAATAAGAATAGCCCTGCTATGTATGGTCGTCTTTGAAACCTCTGCCACTCTACTCCCAGCTGTGGCTACTGACGAGCTCCCAACAGATTGCTCTGCTCTGCCTAATTCCTGAATCATTAAGATTCAGGCCTGGTGGTATATTAGAAACTAATTTCCACCAGCAGGAATAAGAAAATGAGTCTGTAGCCCTATGCCAGGTGTCCCTTTTCTCCCAAGGACTGCATCAGCAGCAAGATGAGCTTCTTTTCTTTAATCACTCTCCCCTCCCCCATCCTTCTGCATTTTTTTTTCCATGCTACTGATTTGCCTGACTTCTTGGGCTCATTTCATCCAACTTTAACCCAGGCCTAGTTGTGTATGACTCTGACCTTTCTACTGGTTTCTTTTTTCTGGGACCCACAACTTTTTTGCCCCTTGAGGTCAGCCACTAGCTGCTGCCTGCTTAAACTTCAGAAGAACGTCATGTTTATGTGGCCTAGTCTTGTCATGCAATTCCGGAACCACAATGATCCCTGCTATTCCTGTCTTATTTTTTTTCCTCCTTTAAACCATGCATTTTAGAAAGCAGGTCCAAGCAATGGGGATTTGCTGTGTTCCTCCTGACAGTTGAACTTAGACATTTCCGTAGTGCTATCTCAGCTGCTCTTGTAATATTCCCAACAACATTGATGCTAGCATTTTCTAATTAACTTCCTCCTTTGTAGCCTTCTTCCTGGCACAGAATCTTCCAAAGAAAGTGTGATGACTACCAGATATGGGCATGTTTCAGAAGCAGGATAAACAGCATTGCTTTGTGCTATAATACCTGCATCTCTTTCAAGGGTCCCTAGGAGTAATTATACAAAGTTACTAGACTTTTATTATCATTGATTGCTGCCTTATGAAGCATAGTTAAATACATATCTAATTTCAAAGATCCAGTTTGAAAGGCATTATTAGAACTTTGGATGTATTAGGGAATGAGTGATGACGTTTTAGTGCTGTTGACTTTTTTTATGCAGAAAAAAATTGATGCTTGAGTTTCTCCAGTAAGAACGGTAATGTATAGAATAGTATAGTAGACTGTTTTTCTGAACTTATCTTTTTTGTTGCTTCTCCAGTGCCAAGAAGAAATCCACTGTACAAAGTCAAGAAAGATTTTTCAGATATAGAAATCTCTATTATCCAAAATCTGCACACTAGAACATAACCTGATATCATATATTAGCCTTCAGAGACACCATCGTATACTTAGCTGCAGCAAAAAAAATAAAAAAAAAGTGTTTATATAGCCATCTTGCAAATTGTCAGACAATATATCACTCGAAGGCTGTCATATAAAGTAAAACATTAAGAGGAATATTTATGGGCTGTTTTGTGCCATTCTAGCATAACAATTCTAATAAATCATCCAGCAGCATGCAACCCCTTCTCCTCTCTGCTTTAAAAACTTTTCAGAATTATAGATGGCTAGAACTCAGAAAGTCACAAGCCTGATAAAAAAAATTCTTGACTTGGAGTGTGGTGGTCATTCTTGGAGAATGTTCCTGTATCCTGCCTGCAAACACCAAACTGCACATTTCCCCTGTGCAAACTGTACACACTCCTTGCACGTAATTAGAAGTCATTTGTTATGAGAAGATGGCTGCATAATTTTGAAAAGCATTCCAATTCCCAAATAGCCCTAGAAAACTGCAAATTAGAAAGCTATCAAGCAGTAACAGTCGTCTTGACAGTGCATTGACACTAAGCAGTTAGAGACATCACACTAATGTTTAAGTTTTGGAAATACTGTTAATAAGTGAAGAGTTTATCTATGTCTTCTGCCCTTTCTGGTCTTTCCTGCATTCATTAGTGGTTTCTATACAGTTTTCATAACATGGTGTATGATAAGAAGGCAAAGACAAGTCATCTCCTTTAGTCCTAGTATACAGTACATTTAAAGAGGATATGAAATACTTAAATATATTTTTAGATACTGTTTCTAACAGTCCACATATTGGACCATATTATTGATGAACTCCTCAAAGGCATCATTTTAATTTTTAGTTTTATTTTTACTTTGGCTACATTGTGCACTCATTGACAGGTATCAAGCCTACCCAAGATGATAATGAATTCACAATTTAGAAGAAAAATGAAAGAAAATAGACTTGGGTTTTGGGTCATGACTGTTCCCTCTAGAGTGTTCACACTGGGGACCTCTGGCTGACATGATAGACAAGTACACAGAGCTCTGTGACTTCAGGAGCTGGGGTGCCATGGACTTACCTACCCTCATTTATATTTCATCTCTATACCTTAGCTCTTGCAGGAGAAAATGGTGAGAGCCTCTAGGCTTTTGTTTCCTTCACCATCTCCATTAGGTTGTCCCTTTATACAGGTGTGGGAAAGATGCTCTTCTCCAGTGTGGAGATCTGACATCCTCTGCTCAGAGGCTCTAGGATAACAGATACTAAATGAAAAACAGTGGAACCATTGAAAGAAAGGCATTATTCCCCACGGTGAAAGGCTGTTAGGTGTGACCCTCATAACCAATGCTCACCTTACTCTACTGCTTCAGGATGCTACGCTTGCCTGTGGCATTATTTATGTAATATTGTGAATTGCAAGCAACCTGATTATAAATAAAGGCATAATCTGATTAACCAGAAATTCACTGTAATGCACACCATTCTACTCCCTTAAATGAAAACCATGTATATATTTTAATTGCCAAGTGAAGGCTCTCTTTTTATTTAAAAGACATTCCTTGGAATTTTTATTTTTTATTTTTCAAACTAAGCCCCTTTCCCTCACATGTCCTTAAAGTATTACACTTAAAGGAATGCATGATAACTTATACCAACATCTATCTTAAAAACCAATTAAGGAAGTAGAGAGATGGCTAGGCAGGGAAAGAGCTCGTTCTGAAAACCTTACTAGATAAGCTCAATCTCTGAAACCAACATTAATGTGAAAGGAACGACCAGTTCTCAAAAGTTGTCCTCTTACCTTACATGCACACCATGGAACACATGTGTGTGCACATGCACATATAAATTGACACAAACACACACACACAAATCCTAATAACCTACTAATAAAAAAAAATAAAAAAAAAACAATCTGGCATAAACTAATTTAAATATGTAAATATAAAACTTTAGATATTATGGATTTCATGTATTACTTATAAATAGACAGAAACAAAATATGAGCTAGGAAAACACAGAATATAAAAGGGTTGTAATTTAGATTTTCCCATCTCAGGACTAAGTCTGTGATTTCACAAATACACTTACTCTCCTGACTATAATCAGAAATTAACAGCATCTCAATTGATGTATGATGTCATAGTTTCTATGACAATGGACTCACATAGGCTATATATTTGAATGCTTTGGTTCCCAGTTGGTAGAACTTCTCTTGAGGAGGATTGCAATATATGGACTTGTTGGAGGAGGGGTGTTACTGGTAAGTTGCGATTTCAAAAGTCCATAATATTAAGAGTTAAATCACTCTCCCTTCTATCTATGGATAAATATGTAAGCTCTCAGCCTACATATTTAGTACTACGCCTGCCTACCTCCTATAGGAGGGTCTTGGATTCTAATCCCCTGAAACTGTAATCCCTAATGACCTCCTTCTTCTATAAGTTCACCTTGTCCATTGTGTCTGACCAAGATGAACAGAAATAGAAAACTAACAAGAGATAATAGGACCAATGCTATTGCACCTGAATTACTAAGAATTTCTATGATGAAACTCATAAAGAGAACACTCCAAATGTTTTATTTCACTCTTGTCACTTTGCCACTTGTTTGGGAGATCTTAAAGACAAATATACCATAGTTGCTTTTGGTTCCTGTAATTAGCATGGTGACTGGAATACATTTAAACTGTTGAAGATAAAAATCATTGAATCAATGAAATAAGCTGTTTGAGTTTTATCATCATATGGATCAATATCAGACACTAAGATGGGCCAAATATGTCATATTTAAATTGGCTTAGATTTTGTACAGTATAGAAAAAGAAAAAACTAAAAGTCTTATAACTAGCTTTAGATAACATCTTTCTAGACATCACCTATCATTCAACATCCTGGTGCTATACTAATATTAGAGAAAAAACAATACATTTGTATTTAACACAGCAGTTATGACACATCCAACAAAAAGCAACAGACCCCTGGAACTCTTAGGTAACGAGGACCTTCCATCCCTGTTCTGGTTCTTTTGGTCCTTGTCCAGTGAATTCTACTGTTTCATTGTTTGGTTGCCAAAAGAAAAATGTAAAGTACTAGATTATATTATGTTCTCAAACATTCTATAACATGAAAAAGTCTCTATGTGTTCTTAAATCAGTTGTTAGGAGACACTGGTGAAACAATCATAAATCAATAAACCTGTGACCTTATGTTCTCTGAAAGTAGAGGGGATAACATGTCCCTTTGCAGTAGAGAGCATATGAGAGAGAGCTCGGCAATCTACTCACAGGCAAGATTTGGTAGTTCTTATCCAATCCCAAGAGAACAGACTAAAACAAGATACTATTCCGAGATAATATCGAAACCTGGAGTTGGATGTTGAACCTAAAATGAGAGTTGATATCATAAGACAAACAGTTTTATGTAATACCAGGTAAATCTAATAAATGGGATTAATAAGTATTTTGGTTCTGAACATTTTAGTAAGATGCTTTACAATTCATAAAATGATACAGATACTCTAATACCACTTAGTAATTCAATACACCATTTTCTCCAACTTTCTCACTCTTAAACCTAATAAAAGTTTGCATTCCTAACCCTACTAAATAAATAAGCCAGGTACTCATTGAAGCTTAGAATATAGTTCCTCTTTCCATGATACTTAATTCTTGAGATAAGTAAAAAATTCACTCTCACCTTCTTTATGTGATTGAAGAATCAATAAAAGAAATATATGCCTAATTTATTTTGTCTTCATTCTGTCTGTGGCTCAATTTCTTGAATTATAGATTTGTTTCCTTGTCTACTGAAAAAAATGGCATGTTAAGTACAGGGTATCTGGATGAAATAAAGGAAGAGAAGGGAAAGGAAGAGGGGGACACAGGGAGGGAGGGAGAGAGGGAGGAAGGGAAGGAGGGAGGGAGGGAGGGAAGGAGGGAGGGAGGGAGGGAAGGAGGGAGGGAGGGAGGAAGAAAAGAAGGAAGGAGCCAACCTGTTAAGGGAAATTTCATTGTCTTATAAACAAATACATAGTTGAAATTATTGGCACTTATGTGAACAGAAGTTTGGGCATGGTAGATGCTTGTGAAAATGTTGTGAATTTGAGGTGGAAGAGGGTTTCTTAATTCAGCAATTTTGTGACATGTGGATGAGGTCACACACTTAAGCTCACGACTTCAGAAAGGCAAAACAGAACATTGTAATTTCCAACTTGGAAGGAAATTTTCTCTGTTCCCATTTTGCTACTTGATAGCATTTTTTTCTCTACTGTCTGCAGTTTTAATGACTCCTGTCCTTGTGTTTTCCAACTTCTATACATTTTTATTGGATATTTTATTTATTTATATTTCAAATGCTATCCCCTTTCCAAGTTTCCCATCCCCCTGCTTCTATGAGGGTGCCCCCCCCACCCATCCACTACTGCCTGCTTCCCTACCCTAGTATTCCCCTACTCTGGGGTATCGAGCCTCTACAGGACCAAGCCCCCCCCCCTTCCCATTGATGCCAGATAAGGCAATCCTCTGATACATATGCAGCAGGAGTCATGGGTCCCTCCATGTGTACTCTTTGGTTGGTTGTTTAGTTCCTGGGAGCTCGGGGAAGGGGGTCTGATTCTATACTTTTTTAATCATTCATTCTCTTGAACAAAATATTTTCCAGATTCACACCATAGAAAACTCCACATCCACACAGTGATGACCAAAGTGTTTTAGTTTGTTGGGTTGTTGTTATTTTGGTTTGGTTTGGTTATCTTGATACATAAATGATAACTTTGTCTTTTACACTCTCAGTTTGAGATTATAAAAATTTGACTAGTTGGCTTCTGGTGACCTCAGTACCCAAGTCTCCTTTCAGCTTCTATATCCCTGTATTTTTGCACTTTTCAGAACCAGACAGCAGATTAGTATCGTTAATCTCAAAAAGAAAAAAGAAAGTGACTTGTCACACTCCTGCCACCTCTTATGCTAGTGATTAAATTCTTAACTCTGTAAAAGGAGAATCCATTATCAAATACTTGTTTTCTTAGAATTTCCTACGCAATTTATACATCACTTCTAGATTGCTCTGAATTCTTGATGTTATCGATTCTACTCTGGCTTTCACAGGTTTTTACCAGGCCATTTTCATGCCAAGGTCTCTGTGCTTACTTGAAAAAAAATCTGCTTCCCAGTGTTGGTTATATGTTCTGTATCCCATCCTCGAGGAGACTGGATTTTTCTCTATATTTTAATCAGTCTTGTGACAATCATTAGCACTGGTTTTCCACCCCTCACCCTACCTACTAGGTACACTTCCCCAGAATAGGGGAATGCAAGTAAGGAAATTAGGGGGGCGGTAAACAAGGAGAGGGGGCATGGGATAGGGAGTTTTCAGAGGGGCAACACAGAAAGGGGATACTATTTGAAATGTAAATAAAGCAAATATTTAATAATAATAATAATAATAATAGTAAAGAAATACTCTTGTTTTCTATCCACATATCAAAAATTATTTTGGCCTGGCCTCTGCCTTGATCCTTGGGTGATGAACATTGCCTTTCCTATAGGCTGATCAGGGTCTTCATCCCTGAATAACCCTCTTTTCTATAATTCACCTGATCTCCATACACCAAAGATACTCCACTGGGCATGATTAATAATTCTGATGCATGTTAAACCCCAGATTTTTTGCAGGACTATGATTAAATGCATGATCAAAATGGGAATATGCTTATTGCATAGCCGCAGGTAAATTCAGCATGCTTGGGTTGGTTTACTTTTGCTGCTTATCAACAAGAAATGCTAAACAGAAATTCCTTCCTATCCTAGTTAAGAACAAACCAAAGGGGAGCGAAATGTCATATTTCTATTGTCTCATCTTCCCCGTCTCTGTTTTCCTTTATTTCTGATTCTGTGTCAAATACCAGTCTGAGTATTGCCCTTGTGCCTTCCAAGCACTAGCTGCCTTTGGAGCTTTGGTTTTAGAAACATGCACACATATATATGCAATTAAATGCAGGCTTTGACTTTTCGCCTGGGAAACTGGAAGGATAAGGTGAGTTAAGCTTTTAATTACAAGTACCCATTCTGGGAGGCAGGGAGCTTGAGCCTGCCGCTCAGCATAATCCCATCTTTCTGGGAAGAAAAGAAAAAGCCGACATGTATCTATCTCTGAAAATGTTGACATAATATGCTTGACATTTTATATATGTGTATCTGCTAAAGCAAACTTTACTTTAAAAAGAAAAAGGATAAAACCCCCACAGTATTGTTGTGTTGAGGCAAAAGCTTTATGTCTTACGTTCTTTGATTCTGTTTATATATGCCCTCTTTGTTGTGTTTCAGGTTGATTCTTGATATATAAATGAACTAGCATTTTGCATGTTCTTAACTGCACTCATTTAGAATAATAAATCGCTATACAAATACTAATTGATGTGGTATAATACCACTGAATTTTCCTAAATGCACCCAAAAGAGGTTAAAAACTTTAAATCCCCAGTTACAAATGAAAACTTAGAATGTGGAAAGACTAAGGCTGCATTTGGACATTCAAATAGGGTTTGGGTTGAAACAACTGGAAATGACAGCTGTCAGTCCAGCCCTGAAGTCCTTGAACTCAGGTGACGTCCTACAATTCTTGAATTATTATACATGCATAAAGACAAGATGCCATTATGAATTCAAGCACTGAAGATCTCTTTTCCTCCAAATAATATATAATGCCTAAAAATATCACTCTGGAATGGTGACATGTTTTCAGGTCAAATTTTAAGACATTTTTTTTCTTATAAAAGTCATTCTTTAAATTGGAAATTTCAGTCACAGAATAATTACTCCCACCAAATTCTTCAGAATTTCTAGCTACCCACCAAATTCTTTCTTTATGAATAAGAAAAAGACTCTCTTATCTATCTTATTAATGTGTATGAATGTTTATATAACACATTTTTAAGTAAATATTATCATATACTTACATAGATATACATGAGAGTGAATAAAATTTTCCCCCTTTAGGCTTTGAAGTGAGAACCAAGCTGATGAGATTACCCATGTGCTTTGCCAATTTATATTAATTAATATATTTCTATTATGCCCTTATTTATGGAAGTGTTTCTCTTTTTTATAGTTTTGTTTAAGCAGCAGAAATGGCATATATATGTAAATGTATATATATAATCATATTTGAACCTCATTTTAATATTATGATATTTTGTGTTCAAAAGCTATTGAGCTACAGGTATTTCTTTTTTTCTTATTAGATATTTTCTTTATTTACATTTCAAATGTTATCCCCTTTCTGTTTTTCCCACCGAAACCACTACATCCCAGTCCCCACTTCCCCCTGCTCACCAACTCACCCACTCCTGCTACCCTGGCCTGCTATTCCCCTATACGGGGGCATCAAGTTGTCTCAGGGCCAAGGGCCTCTCCTTTTGATGTCCAACAAGGTCAGCCTCTGCTACATAGGCAGCTGGAGCCATGGGTCCCTCCATGTATACTTTTTGGTTGGTCGTTTATTACCTGGGAGCTCTGGGGTGTCTGGTTGGTTCAGAATGTTGTTCCTCCTATGGGGCTGAAAGCTCCTTCAGCTTCTTGGGTCCTTTCTCTAGATCCTCCATTGGGGACCTTGTGCTCAGTCCAATGGTTGGCTGGGAGCACCCACCTCTGAATTTGTCGGGTATTGGTAGAGCCTCTCAGGAGACAGCTATATCAGGCTCCAAGCTACAGGTATTTCTAGCATCAACCTGAAGATAGACATGTATAAATTATATAGTGTGGGTCAACAAAAAACCGATCCTGATCTTAAACTGATAATAGGTGGTAAGAATTTTATTAGGATTTTCTCAGGTATGATGTAAACATCTGACACCCAGACATGTCAGAGTAGATCTGGAAGGTGAAAATATGCAACCCATTCTGTTGTGTGTGGGAAAATGAAAGACAACTTTTGGCATGAATGAATTTGAATTGAGTTTGCAAAGAGACCTTGCCAATACAGCATGCAATTGTTCCCTCATTTCCTCCTGAGCTAAGCATGAACATTGGTACCTTTTGTCTGCATCCAAGGGATATGTTTTCCTAGCTGAATGTAAATTAAACAATGTTTGTGTACAGTTCCTTTGGAAGTCGGGAATGCAGGTGATGGAGATATAGGCCAATGAATGGGTGAAACACCAATAAAATATTTCATTTAGCTGCCAGAACATTCTTCCTGCTTGTCAAATTGCTTGTAGCAATTTATTTCCTATTCACAAAACTGATTTATTACATTTTTTCTTAATTTTTATATCCTTCTAAGTATCCTTTCTGCATAATGTGATGAATTTAAGCCTAATATCTCTTTGCTAATAATAACTTCCCTTAAGATTCATTTTTGGTTAAGAGGCGATTTTGAATTTTATGATCTCAGACTTTATGTATGACTGCCAGTCTCTAAATTGAACTGATTCATACTCTTCTTCAACATTAGGAAAATGCAAAAATGTGTGTCCTAGTTCTGCAATAAGGTTAATCACATGGTTATAGACACAAATACAACCAATCCTGTAATCTCATAGCTTCAGATTTCCTTGATTTTTGCCTGAGACTTGAACAAGCTGAACATAAATTATATATAAAAAGGCACGTTGAGTTATTTGTGGCTTGTATCTGAATTTTTATATTTGCACCTCTATATAATTATCTCTACTATATGAGTCAATTGATATAAAACATACACAGAAGACCCCCTTATGAAATGTCACATTTACTGTCTTAGCTTTCTATTATCAACCATGGTGAGAAAATATTGATGAAAAATTTTAGAAATAAACAATTCATGCACTTTAAATTGCATGCCATTCTGATTTGCATGTTGAAATCTTCTCTTGTTCCATTTTGTTGTGCTTAGCAAGTGAGATCAGCTTTTTCCTAAAAAATCATAATGTATGCATTGCCCCCTGTTGGTCACTAGTAGCTGCCTCAGCTATCAAGTTATGAGATTGGTGGTAATGGTACATGATGCTTATGTTCATAATCCCTCCTAAACAGTATATACCCAAACAGGGCATAGAGGCATATGTCTTTAATCCCAGCATCAAGAGACTGAGAATCACAGACAGGTTGATCTCTGTGAGTTCAAGACAAGCCTGATTTACAGTGTGAGTTTCAAGTCAACCAGTGTTATACATTGGGTTTCTAGACTTGTCAACTTGCCCCCACAAAAGACCCAGAGAATAAAGCTATTGATGGTGGCAATTTGGATGTACCAATAAAGAAAAGTAGCAAAAGTTCTTAACTTACTGAGGAAAAAGTAAACATTACCTACTTGGGTTTCTAAGACCCACACTTAAAAAAAAAAACAAAAACAAAAATAAAAGACTTCAATCCATAAACTTCTAAAGAAAAAAATCATAATAGCTTCGTTGTTATACCTAAAAGTATTAGAGTCACAGACACAAAACACAATAAATTTTTAGTTAGGATGAAAGAAACACTGAGTTGTAGGTGGAAGACATGAACAGAAACCATGTTCTACTGACAGTGATGTATTGTCCCAGAAAGCATATAGGCTTCAGCAAATAAGCCCTTAAAAGAACTGAAGCCAAGCCACTTACTGCAGGATAAGGACGACGACAGATACCTTTGGACAGTTTTGGACTATGAAATATAGAGATAATTGGAGAGGCTGTACCTGCTATTTTCAAGAAATTGTTATGATTTTTTTCTGTCATAAATAAGGAAATTGATTAAAAGGAAAGATGTTATACATAATAAATCTTCAGTTGCTACATAATTGTTCTTTTGGAAAAACAATGCCTGGAAGTATTTACAAAAATTAAAGTGTAAATTAGTCAGCAATACACAAGCTATATTAGGTATGCACTACACTATTGAGCTACAACCTAGACTTGGGGTGAAAGCATGGAAGGAAAGACTCAACCTATAGCCATGTGGTGATGCAGACACATATGAAGACAGACATTCCGTACACAGAGAAGATTTCATACATTCTAAAGAACAAGAACACTAATTATCTGCCTGTGTTTTTTCCCATAGGCAAAATCAAAAAAGGTGTCCGAGCAGTAGCTATACTCTTTATGGAATGGTTTTCTCCAAGGACCTTATCCATGAATCACAAGGCGCCCCAAAATCATGAGTATGTTTGCAGTGAGAATGGAAGTGTTGATGTTCTATTTTTACCTCCAAATTCAAAAGTGTTTCTTTACTTTGGTGGACATTATCTGTTTGAGGACATATACATCCTCCTGATATTTGATCACATTTTTTTCAGCAGTTAAGGAAGACCTTAACTAAGACAGTGTGGTACTGGAAATGATTCCCTATTGCTTAGCTTAGACAGTAACACTCAAGTATGCAGTGGATGAGATAAAGGCAGAATCCAGACATTCACACTTGTCGGAAGAATGGCTGAAGTGAGTTGTGAATAAGGTTTTCTAGGTGTGGAATGACAATGTAGAAAAATCATGCACACGGGCAGACTCTCTGGTGGAGAAGGATGTCCTGGTGTGTTCGACATGGAAATGAGGAAACACATTGAATGCTACAAAACTCTATTAAGAAACAAGTAATTGGAAATATTTGTGAGTTGTCTACAGAGGAGGGCCAGAGAGAAGGGGAAACTGCAATGTAATTACTAAAATTCATTGATGTGTCCCAAATTGCATGTTTTAGGTCCTGAAAGTGAAATACAATTTTTAAATACATCTCAGTTTTTAACTCCTCATGTAGTCTGTGAAGTGACTCCTATGACATTGCTTTGATATGTTAAAAGGAAAGAGGCAGCAAATCAACCATGTTATCATTCCTGAAAGTCTTGAAAAAATAAGGTGTAGCTTCAGTTCTTTAACCACCTAGATTATTCATATAATAAATAAAATAAATGACATTTTGGTGGTTCCATGATCAAATATCACCTGAAAAAGTCCACCCTCCCCCTGATGCATTGTTAGTCATTTAGTCTAAGGTTGTGTCATTCACTTTGCCTCATCTCAACACAGAACTTGTAGGCTACATCATCACATTCTATTGAGACACTTTGGGAGACAGAGAAATCACATTCATAATTTTCATTGCAGTGTATTGTTATAATTATTTGATTTTATTTTTTCATTATTGTTATTAATATTTTTGTACATGATTTATAAAGTAAGCCTTTTTATAGGTATATATGTGTAGAAAATTAGCATATATGAGGTTGTGATCTTAGAAAACATATTATGGTCAAAAAGTTCCTGGCCAATATAACTACTCTGGAAGATTTAGGTAGCAATTCTGCTGTCGCTATTGCTTGATTTATTGATTTGTTTTACCAGTTGTATGACATAATCGCCTTCTCAGTAATATATGATTTAAGCAACATTAGAGTCTGTATGATTACAAACACAAAGACTGGTCCATTGCACACCAAAAGACATCCTTACTGACTCCTGACCAGAGTGGAGTGCTAAGCATGTGTCCTCCCTTCAAGGATTAGCATTTTTCTTAACACAAAGGGCTCCTCTTGATAGCTCCATTTCTGATGTTGTCTTCTGAGAAGGACTTAAAGACCTTCTTAAAGGACATTATGGACTCTGTGAATGATCTTTGAAAAAGAGACATATGTGGAACATGAATTTTGAGTATGGATAAGTATTATCAGGATTCATAGAGAAAGCTACAAATAGTATCACTGTATTTCTCTGGAACTATGTTTTGGTTCACTAAGACACAAAGGAAACTCCAAAACTGGCACTCAAAACTCCTGATACACACAGCAAAAGGCTAGTTTTGGATTTATCCAGTGTTCTGATTGGTCTGAAGAGAATGTAGAATTATGTGTGGTTTGGAAGTAAGGCTTTTTTCTAAAACAAATTCTGAGACATACACCTTAAGACAAAACTTACCTTGTATCACATCTTTGGCTAGACACTCCTCAGCATCTGGTTTCTAGCACAACCCTTTCTTTTCTGACACTTTCCATCACTGCAGTGCATCTCTGCAATTTCCGTAAGAGGCAGCTTCTCCTACCTAGTGATATCACCATCTATCCTAGGAGTATGTGCATGTCCTTCTGACTCTCAGATTACATCTGGCCCATTTATCTACTCCATACATAGTTGGCCACTTATTCTTCTTTCTCCTTCCTTCCTTTCTTCTTCCCTCCCTCCTTTCCTCACTCCCTCTTTTTCTCCCTCCCTCCTTACCTTCCCTCCCTTCTTCTCTTCCATCCTTGTTCTCTTTGATTTATTGTTTATTTATTTATTTGCATAGGCTAGCTTTCAGATTTTTTTCTACAGTTTAGGCTGACCTTGAACTTGTGATAATGCTGTTACAGTCTCCTGCATATCTAGGACAATAGGCATGTGTCACCATGCCTAGCTTGCATGACTACTCAGATCATACGTCTGAGTTAATCCCTGTCTTTAAGTTGCTTGTTGGACAGCATTAGATAGAGAAATTATCACTTTAAGTCTTCCTTTTATGGCTCATAAAATGGAGATAGCATGAACTAAGTTTATAGAGTTGCTGTCAAGAATAAAAGCAATCGCATTTATAGGACTAAATAGCTTATACACTGAATAGCTCACAACTGACTAGATAAGATAAAAGTATTTATTATATTTGAGAGTGGATGATCTGGAAATCTCAGCTATTGCAAATATTTGCTTTTTTATCCTACTTTTCATTCTCCAGTCCCTCCAGATTTCCCTCCTTCCTTCTCTTGGCTCTTCGGGATGACTGTAAAATAATGGATGACCTGATGAGACTAGAATGGAATCAGGATGAAAAGAAAAGAAGCACTGAAGAAGTTTTATCAAAATTCGTTTTTAAAAAGATAGTGCCAGGAATTAATTGATTTTATGTTTCTTTATTCATGTATTGTGTGTGTTTGCACTCACATGTGCAAGCCCCAACACATATATAGAGAGGTCAGAAGCATATAACTGATTCTTCCAGTCCCTTTGGATATTCTCTGACACTCAGTAGTCCCAGACACACAGAGGTCTATCTACGTCTAGTGAATTAACTTAATAAAAATAACAATCATAATTTACCAAGAGTTTTTTCATGCTTTAATATCAAAATCCAAATCCTGACAATGCATCAGCATATGTACACAGAAAAATATATATACACACACACCACACTCACATAGACAGACATACACACACATATTCACACACAGAGAGAGACACAGACACTCAAACACACAGAAAAAAAAACATGCTTGAATGAACAAACAGACAAACACATAGACACCGACCGACACAGGCAAGCCCACACATTCATACACAAACAACTGAAGAGACACATATACACATATAAACACATGCACACACAGAGACACACACATTCACAGCCAGCCAGCCACACAGTCACACAGAAAACCATACAGACAGATAGGACATACACACACACACACACACACACACACACAAATACACACACAAACACACACACATACAAACACACACACAAACTAGCTAAAATAGACAGGAAAGATCACAAGTCCTCACACCTGCACAAAGAACTACAGGCAAGCAGGAATGTTGAGAGCAAGAGAAACAGTCTTCCCTGGGGGAGACCATATCAGTTGGTTTTCCAATGCCAAATGGTTAGTCATGAAAGCTACATATAAGTAACCATATATGGATTAAACAGGTTACATTTTGGGAATGTATATGCATATACAAATACATATATTCATATCATAACAATGAAATAAGGGACCATGAATTTGAAGGAAAACAGGAGAGGTACATGGAAGGGTTTAGGAGGAGAAAAAGGAAGAGGGAAATTATATAATATCAAAAATAAAAGAAGTAAAAACAAAAAACAACCGCAAAATGGCGTAACTTTCTATGAGCACTGCCAGAGCCAGTATAGCCGGTGGTAGGTTTTGAGGGTAGAATTAGTGTGGCCCCATTCCAGGACAGCTTTAGGGTGACCACTTAATCACCGACTGTTTAAACAAAGTCCCGCTTGTCATCTTGCTTCAGTCAGCTTCAACCTCACATGTACTTTAGAAATATTCACCTGCTGATTTACCCCAGCTCCTCTGTAACTCAGCTCCAAGCACTTTGCTTGACTTTTCTTGTGGGTCCCAAAAAAGCAGCTCTTTATTGCTGCCAGGGCAAATGATTCTAGATAATCTATTACATCCAAGTCCAGCTTGGTGAACCAGTGTGTTTCATGAGATTACTGACAGGGACATAGATGTGTAGGTTTGGGCTTAGTTTTGGGAGGTGCCTCACTGAGTGCCCACACTCCTGTGCCTGGTGACTCATGAGAGCTGCCCTTTATGAGTGTTTTCTTGTTCTTTAGCATTTATATTTTTAATACACACTGATAATATTGATGTATTCTATGTATATCATAGTGATGGTCATTTATTAGATCTCACATGTGACACTGTGAGTGCCCACATGCACCTTCCCCCTAGAATGAGACAATCTTCTTTGGTTTAGCTCTAGTAGGGAAAACATTTCCAACTCTCATTCCCAAACTATGTGTTAGACATATGATATCTTCATAATCACTGTAAGAAAAACAAGTGAATAAATGGTGAAAAGTTCATACCTGGGGATGACATATGGATGATTGCATACAACTAGCATCATTTTCCACTCCTCTTAATGCCTTTTTTTTTAACCTATGGAGAGGGATTATTCTGAAATTCGCAAGCTACATACTGCTGAAGAGGTCTATAAATAAACCCTAAATTATAAACTTACTTTAAACCTTATAAGATTTTGGGGATTTATTTTGTAATGTTTTAGCAACTTGATTACATAGTTCTCAACTTTTCAAAGAACTACAACATGTCCCAATGTCAAAACGTGGACATCTACACACACACACACACACACACACACACACACACACACACACACACACACAAAATGTTTTGGAGGTGTATATTGTCTCCGGAGGGACTGAAATGTATACAGCAAGTTGTCTACTGTGGGGTATTGGGGCAGGGGGACTCTTCAGGATGAAAATGGTTCAATTGTGAAATGTAATTAAATTTTCACTTATGACAAATATCAAATACAGCTTCACATTCAAATGAAATTACTAGTGCCTCAGCACACTTCAAAAAATATTGTATTCCCCACATATATTACTGACCTCTCATTCCTTTAAAGTACATATAGATCCCAATGTGTCCTGTTTAAGAAAAGACTCCATTCTTTCTAGACTCTACAAGAAAAACCTTCTACAGAAGTTTAACACAGTTATAATTGTGCCTGTGTGTGGAGTCTACATGTATTTATTGCAACTTGAGATTTCCTTCCTACCACAGGAGAACAGAGACATAAACTTTAGTTGTTTTTCATTTAAAAATGCAGGCTAAAGCCAGATATTTAGGCCAAACAGGCCAAGGTTTTAGTCGTGGAAGCAATCTTGACTGTGCAAATGCAAGTTTGGTTGATTAAAACGGGAGGAAGGATGGGTTTAGAGACCTGTCGAATAAAGATCAAGAAAACAATGGTTGAATCAGAAAAAGGAGTGATGAGCACACACATTTTTCGGAGGGCAGGACATAAACACTTCAGTAAGGTGAATTACATTTGTACTGTACATATTAATAAGATAAATATGTTCTGGTCTGAAATTGATAGCTTGTTGAAAATGAGTAATATCTTCTTGGAGGCAGTAATTTCTACTGATTTACTATTAAGACAGCATTCCTGAGTAAGCATGATTTGTATTCTACATGACAGATAATCTTTCCTTTCTGTCTCAGAGAATGTACGTAAACTCTCGAATGACAGAGCCAAATGGAGCAGGATTGACTTCCGAGATCTTTGGGTCCACTGCTAGTATTTGACGTTCCCTTAACTGGCATAGACTGTCCTGGTTTTTTTGTTTGTTTGTTGTTGTTGAAGTTGTTGTTGTTTTTATCCGTTCAGATGGTTTTCCTTAATATGTCCTACAAGACTGTGAAACAAGTTATTTTAATTAGTACTATAAAAACAGTTTGTTCTATTACAAAACATCCTTTTTAGCCTAGGTCTGAAATGACAGGTATTTACTGATTATCAAATGCACATTTATGCACTGGTTATAGGAAGACCTCGTGTTTTTAACAGCTTGAAGTAGGCAAATCCTGAAGACTATTCATTCTGTAGTCTGCAATAATGGCCTAAATAAAGGAGAAAGGTGCTCTTTGAAGCAATTCCTCTTTGTTGTTTGATTGAGTTTTGCTGTAGTGGTAGGGGGTCAAACCCAGTGTCTCATACTTGCTAAGCAGACACTAGCTCAGCTAAATTCAAAGGACAAGAATGTTTTTAGGTATTAGAAAAATAAATAAATTAAATGTACATATATAATTTATTATGTATAATATATATATATAATTTTAAAAGGTAGTAATGTTACTGTTTTTTCATGCTATTGCCATCCCAACATGAATATGCCAAAAGCATTGAACAGTCTTGAAATTTCAGGGCAATTATATACTGGTGGCTTGTGATCCAGGCTCTCCAGTCACAATCATTTGTCCTTAAGGCTTCCCTTCACCCATTTCAATAAACTGCAGTTTTTGGTGCTTTCAGCACACACTGAGCTGCATCAGGTGACTCCAGGACATCTCTGTACATCAGTCTTCCCCTTGTCTTCAGTATCATTCTATTAGCTTTATATTAAACATGCCACCTCCTTGTACTTACTTACAGCTTTTCTTGTTAGTTCCCCCAGACCGCTCTTCTTTTCCTACTGACACCTACTCTTAAGACTTAGAAGCCTATGAAGTCAACATTCACGTTCCACATCTCTCCCCATTCCCTTCTTTTAGACTGGTGGTTCTCCTTTCTTTTATTTACAATGACAGTTGTAGACTGTAGCAGGTATTCAGTGCTTCTTACATCCATAAGTCAACTCTGTCTCCAAACTTCTTAAGCCAAGAGGCACTTGTCAGTTTAGTGATTCTGACAAAGTGAAAGCTCCTCACGAGAACACTTAGCTACTACTAGTCTCTCACTGAGTGAATAAGGATGATTCCTGTATAAAGAATTTAGTAGAACTCTTCCCGAGGACAAAGGCTTATACAGAATATGATTTTCTTAGAAGACTTATGCCACATTAGAAAATGTCTCACATCTGTCCTTATTTTTTAAGATTTGTGTTATTTTTAATCATGTATATATGCATATATTTATGTAAGGATACATTCATTTGATTTCAGGTGCCCACAAAGGCCAGAAGAAGGCATTAGATCTGCAGCTAGAATTACAGACATTTGTGATCTGCCTTTAAAGGATTCTGGGAACCAAATTTGGGTTCTCCACAAAAGAAGGTTGTTCTTTTAACCAGTGAGCCATCTTTCCAGGACCACAGCTTGTCTTCTTGACATGTTTAACAACAGGCATCTTTCCAGAACCACAGCATGTCTTCTTGACATGTTTACCATGATTAGACTAACTAGATTTCTTTCCTATCAAACTTCACAATGGAAATTATGTGGTGTGACTGAATTCAGAATTAATCTATGTCTCTAGACAAAATAGATTAATTATAAACACATTGACAGCAACCCGAAGAAAAAATATAATATTTTCAAGACTCTCCATGGCCAAATCCTAAGTAGCCAGAGGTTTATCTTTATGCTCATGAAGTGAGGCAATAGACTTAGAGGCCAGAGCAGGGTCTGCAGTGCAAAGTGTCATTACTCTTCTTTCAAAAACATGTCTCCCCTCTGTATGCATTTTAAACTTACTTGGATATTTGTATGTAATTTATCACAGTTACTTCTGTTTAAGACCTAAGAGCATTTAATGAGCCACCACTGATGTTGAATATTGACGTTAGAGGTGGGAGTCAACACATTTGGTTCAATGGCCTGAGAAAATTGGTGAAGAATGAGTACTACCTGCTCAAGTCCTATAGGGCAGAATAATTTGCAGTAATGATGCTTCCTTAAGCAGTCATAGCTTTCTGCCTTAACTCTACAGTCCTCTGACTTTAGTGTCAAAATCAACCATGCATCACCTCTTTTGTGCACCACCTATCCCTACTTTTAGGTAAGGTAAGTGTTTCTCAACTTTAAATTGCTTGACGTAGCATCCCCATGATGACATTTGGCTCCTATAGTATCTACAAGGTTTTTGAGTCTACCCGTAAAGTTTCTGGGCTAGTTTTTTTTTTTTCCCTAGTGGTTGAATAACTTAGACGGTATGAAAGAATTGCATTGCTGAAGTATTTTTACATGTCTGGAAAATATTTTAAAAACATCCTTCACCCTTTTTCTCAAAGACTATTTTTGTGTCCTTCTATGATTAGCATAGGAGACTGCTACCATGTGTATCAATTCCTTGAGAGCCTTCTCATGCTCTATCTTTGTCCACCCATCCATTTTGCTATGCATGAATTTCATACAGGTAAAAGGAGAACACTGCTTATTTAGTTATAAAAAGAATAGGATTATCTGTTGTTTTATGGTTATAACTGAATTTAGATTATTAAAGTAATGCTCAGTTATTTATAATATAAACCTACCTCTACTTCCAGTTTGGAGCCAAAAGAATTTATTTAATTGACATGATCATTATTTCGGTATCATTTTATGAACATAAGGAAATCTTGAATTAAAACACAAAGTATCTCCTTTTAAGAGCTCCTATTTTACTATTTCTCCATTTATTTAGATAAATTCAAGTCTTAATAATGCTGTCAGATAAACAGAAACAGTGAAGTAATGTGCTTTGCCAACTAGAATAACTGGACAACTATATGGCTTAGTTTACTCAAACATATTTGTGACTACCACATGAGTTACATATTTTTGTAGAATTCACTCTCATGTTATTAACTTTCTACATTATTATTTGTATAATAACTTACAAAATAAAATAATTATCTATATTTACATGATGTTCATTCAACAAATATTTATCAAGAATTTGCTATATCCATAACTTGGGTGAGACTGTTACAACAATAATTTTGGACTAAGTGGCTTATAATCAAAACCAACCATTTCATAAGATATTGGGGGCAAAAAAGAAATCCTCTAAAGTCAAGGTTTCAGGAAACCTGGTAGGTGACTGAGTTTCATCTTGGTTTACAGGTAAGTGTTCTCTGGGCAGAAGTAGAGGGCAACTCTGTGTGTCTTTTCCTAAGGATTCCTGAGGGCTCTCTCTTTGTGGTAAACTGGCTTCCACAGCATGGCCCTGCTTCAACATTTAGGCATTGTCATTTCAACACAAGGATATTATAGGGGCATAAATACCCTATCAAATTACATCATTGATACAATGATTGCAAAATAAGAATTATAAATTTAAAGGTCCTGCCCTAAAAACATTCATTTATTTGAAGGTAAGATTTGCTTTTAAAAAGAGTGAGATAAATTTTCAAATTAAATATAATATCCCTGGAGACAAACAGAGCAATTCAGGGGGATGTAGGGCTCCATTGTGGCACAGCAGAGGTCTAAGCCTGAGTGAAAGTGTGTGCATTCCTTTTTACAGGTATGTGTGTTCCTATGGGTGCATATTCCTAAGGGTAGAAGTCTATGTATTCTCTTGTGTGTCCGTACATGCAGAGATAAAGGACAACTTCAGTTAAGTAGAGTTCCTTGGGCATTTTCAGGTTTGTTTGTTTGTTGTTTGTTTTGAGACAAGCTTCGTGATCTGTGATTCACCAGGCTGACTGGATAGTGAGACTCAAGAATCCACCTGTCCCTACCTCCCCAGTGTTAGGATTAAAAAGAGTGCTTGCTTTCTTTTAATGAGTTCTAAGGGATGAATACAGGTACTTGTGCTTGTAAAGTAAGCATGTTACCAACTAAGATATCTCCCTAAGCCCACAGGGCTGTTTTTTTAATAGGGTCATCTGGAAAGATTTCATTATAAGACAGCTTTAGGGCAGAAAGTAGTGTGTGTGTGTGTGTGTGTGTGTGTGTATAATTATGGCGGGCACATATTTATGAAGTTATAGGTAAAGAAAGGCTTTCTGGGGAAGAGAGTAAAAAGATAAAATTCATAAAGGACGTCCCAGGCCTATGCCTGGTATGAGAAAGGAAGCCACTGTGACTGGAGCAGAAAGGAGAGAGCTGGTATAAGACGGGATCTTTAAGTAATACATCAAAACAACGCATAGAAGCAAGGAAAAGAAAGTCAAATGCTGTTTAAAGGCATTTGCACATACTAACTTCATTATGGAACTTATATGATCTACTTCACTCTCTTTAATTTTTTCCAGTATAACTTATAAATACTTAATAATACAACATACTAGTGTCAAGTAAGCAGCTCTGGAGTGCCTTGACATTAAATATTTATATACACCCATGGAACAACTAGGCAGAAGCACACATGTGCCCTTCTGTTACACAATGGGGATTTCTCAAACATTTTTTTTCTTTTGATTTCACAATTTTTCCAGTTCATTGGCCGCATTATAAACTATACTGTCTGCTACTTTATGTGCCTTTGTGAGTCAGACGTGTGTTTCTCAATATATGTTAATGAGAGTCATCTTTCTTCCATAAATTATTGGTCAATTGCAATTGTTGTGTTACATTCTATTTTTTTAATTTGTTCGTCTATTCATTTTCTTGTTGGTTATTAGGTTATTTCCGATTGGGGATGGTGTGAAAAGCTTTGGTTTTTGGTTTTTATTTTCAAATTTAATGTAAAATGTACATCATTTTACTCCTCATTCTTTCTCAAGCTGATGACCTCTTTTAACAAAATATTACTATAATACATGCATATAAATGCATAAATATATAAATACAACATGATGAATCTATTTAGTCTTCTTGTGTGTATGTTTTCAGGTCTGACCATTTGGTGACTAACCTTTGTAAACACTAATTCATATTCTCTCTCTCTCTCTCTCTCTCTCTCTCTCTCTTTCTTACAATGTTAACATAAATTTTGGTGTTGTGATTGTTTAAGCAGCCATATTGTTGAGTTTTCACCTTGTCTCACATTTCTAAAGACATCATCATTCAGTTGACTTCCTGGTCCCATGGCTCATGCAATCTTTCCACCCACTGTTTTCTGCTGTCCTCTGAGTGGTAGGTGTAGATGTAGGGGTTGTGCTGAAGGGTAGCTGGGGCTAAGCATGCCACAATCCGTGTCCCCTGTATTTCGACCATTTGTGGCTTTCTGTGATGGTCTCTATCTTCTGCAAAGAGGAGCTTGTTTGACAAAGGTACAAATATTTGTTCATGGATATAGGGATAAGTACTTAGAATTTAGCTAAGTATGCTTTTACTGGTATACATTCACTAAGTATACATTATACTGGTATGGTAATGTGATACTAGAAGGTCATACTCTATGATTCAAGACCTCACTAGCCATGGGAGTTGGCTATTTTTATCCTACCAGGAATAATTTCCCTGCTGTTATATGAGCTCCCCTAAACAGCAACCTGAAAGGAGGTTTCTCAGTCCTGGTACTGAGTGTTTTAGTAGATAGATATGATAGATACATAGATAGAACATAGATAGTCTATGGTTCTTTGGGAGAGCATTATCACCCTGAGTAACATAACATTATTTAAAACATATACATGTGTACATACTTATATGTATATGCTTTGTATGTACTTTTAGGTACATATGAAATAAAATGATACTTTATGATATTTCAAACATACTTAGTCTTACTATCCCTTCCCCTTGCTCTCCTTCTGTATTGATTTCCTTGCTCTCTTCCTGTTAAACCCAACATGAGCATGCATCCCAATTTTTTCCCATTTCTACCTTGAAAATAGTTCTATCCTACTCTCAGGACTCTCGCACTCCCTCATACCCCACCATGTTTCCTTTGTCTGTCTGAGCTGGTTTCTGCATTTGCTCCAAGCTATGAATTTTTAGTACATTTTTATACAATTTTGAACATTTTGAGTACAGCTTTGATTCCCATGTTTTAAAACTGTTAGTCATATAATCTCTGTATGTATGTAGTACAAATCCTTTGGTAATGCACAGCTTACTCAATTTCTTCTCTTGTTGATAAGAAACTGTAAAGAGATTTAATTTAACAGCATTTTAATAAATTTTACCATTTATTAAAGGTTAAGACACATTTCATATTAATGATATGAATATGATCGTATATTTTCACATAAAATAAAAGAAAAAAAACTTTCCTTTCCTTTTTCCATTCTACAGGCTGATGGTTTGTCCTGTTGATGGTGTGGCTGCCTTACAGAAGCTTTTCAGTTTCAGGAAATCCCATTTATTAATTATCTATCTTAGTGCCTATGCTACTCATATTTTGTTTAGAAAGTTGTGTCCTGTGCCAAAGTCTATTCCCTAGTTTCTCTTCAATTAGGTTCAGTGTATCTGGTTTTATGTTGAGATCTTTAATGCACTTGAACTTCAATCTATTTGCATTCTTCTATATGCAGTCTTCTTATTCAATTGTATACTTTTGGCTTTTTAGTAAAAAAATCAGGATCCCTAAGTGTGAGAAATCATATCTGGGCCTTCAATTAAGTTGATAAACTTGTCTGCTTTTAGATCAATACCATGTGTTTATTTTATTACTATTGCTCTGTAGTAGAACTTGAAATCAGGGCAAGTAATATGTCCAGGAAATCTTTTATTGTACAGGATCTCTTTCTCTATCCTGTTTTTGTTTGTTTGTTTTTCCATAAGAAGTGAAATATTGTTTATTCAAGGTCTATAAAGAATTATACAAGAATTTTGATGGGGATTGTGTTGAGTCTGTTGATTGTTTTTGGCAAAATGAACATTTTTTTCTATAATTCTACCAATCCAAGAGAATGGGAGATATTTTCATCTTCTCTTATCTTCTTCAATTTCTTTCTTCAAAGAATTGAAGTTACTCTCATACATATCTTTCAGCCCCCAAAAATTATTTGTGACTATTTGTTGTTTCCTTGATTTCTTTCTCAGTTCATTTTTCATTTCTATTTAATGCATATAATAAGCATCTATTGAAATTATCAAAATATAGAACATCTTTAGTGTTTTTAAGAGAAGCAAGAGGGGGTTGAATGGGGGAAAGAAGGAGGAAAGGGGGCTTATGGGACTTTCGGGGAGGGAGGAAACGGGAAAGGGGAAATGATTTTGAATGTAAATAAAAAAAACTTAGAAAATAAGATAAAATTAAAAAAAAAGAGTTGATAAACATTAACTTTATACTCATCAAATATGAGAAATTTTTATACAAACACTCAAAACAAAATGACAGAACCAAACATTTTATGATTTTTTACACTTAACTCAAATAGCAAACTTTAAAATCAAATGTTCTAATATATCATAATTTGCATCTTTGATATTCAGTTGCTTATAAATGATGATGGTATAAAATATTAAAACTTGTTTTCTATAATTCAACTTCCGGTTTCTGTAAGAGCACAGAACTCTATGTTCCACAATTCATATCATAAGACATTCTGGGTTCTGAGATGAGACAGTTTTTTCAGGTACTCCCTGGTGTGACCATGCAAAGTTGCCTGCTGTCCATTCATAGATGAGACTACAAGTGAAGTTATGTCAGACTACACAGGCCAGCACTGCCAGAAACACTCTGGAATTGTGGAATTAGAGTTGAATTATTATAGTTTCAATTCTACCTTCTCTTAAGTACTTATCTCTTGCCATCTGGTCCTTCTTTCTCTTTCCTTTCCTCTATGTCTTTATTCTATTGCTGTGAATAGACACCATGAATATGACAACTCATATAAAACAAAGCATTTAATTAGGAACCTGCCTTCAGTATCAGAGGCTAGCCCATAATTATCATGGTGGCAAAAATGGTGGCATTCTCCAGACACTGCACTGAAGCAATAGCTTAGAATTATACATACTGATCCACAGGAAGCAGAAGGAGAGACTTGTTGGTCTGACATGAGCTTCTAAAACCTCGAAACATACCCCCAGTGATACTCTTCCATATCCTCTAAACCTTTCAACAAATTCCAGTCTCTTGTGACTAAGCATTCAAATATATGGGCTTATGTGGCTATTTAAGTTCAGTCACTACTGTCTCCTTTCCTTTCTTCCTTGACTTGATAAAACAGTGTCTTATTTTAAGTAAGTATACTTGCTTTATACAAAACTCATTTTACCATTTTTATTCTTTTTAGGTAAATATTTTGTTATGTTTAATATATTTCTATACGTTGGCAAAATTATTTTCTACTTTCTATTGAGTTCTAGTAATATTACCCTTTCACTAGCACTGGAAAAATTTTTGGTGAACATGTGTGTGTGTTAGTCATTATTAATCTGTGTGTGCACATGGATTTGCAGGTGCATATGTCCTTATATGGATGAGCATATGGATACCCAATACCACAAAGATGTTTTTCATCAGGACTCCCATCTACCTTTTCTTTTGAGAAAGCATCTCTTGTAGACCTTGATCTTACTGAATATATGAGGCTGTTGGGCCAGCAAGCCTAAAGAATCTGCCTGTGTTCGCTTTCCCAGAATTGGAATTGTAGCAAGCTTGCCTCTTTATGTTGGACTGGATATCTAAACATAGATACTTAGGTTTACTTGTTGAACACTTCACTGACTGAGCTATTGCTCGGCTCCCGATTTTCTGATGGTGAATTAATTTTATATTAGTGCAACATTGTGAATTTGGTTCTTCATAGATATTTAGAGGTGAAAAACATGTTGGCTTTCCTATTGCATTGACTTAGTATTTGTGACCCCATACATATTAGCTATTAGAAGGATTAGTGGTTGCAGTACTGACAACAGGGATGGCAAGGGAGGGAAGTAGATGTAATGGCAACTGAAATGATTCAAACGATAGTCTCAGGAAAGAGTTCAGAAAAATCTTATTTTGAGCACTTGAAGGGGAGTCAAGAAGAAGGATGATGATCAAGAATTGCTAACAGCTCAAGGTTTTCTACTTGTGCTGAACAGATGAGGCTTCTTTTTGGTAAAATTTTGAAAAATGCAAATAAAATTGAGTAGGAAAATATGAAACTTGTACCAAATAAGACCATATAATGATATATAATATACATAACTGCTTGTATCATATGTAATGTATGTTATATGTAACATGAAATTATCTAAACATTTAGAGACAAATAAAAATGTAGAGAACTAATATTCATAAATTTAAGTTCAAAAATTTTGTGTCTTATATTTTACAGTTTGTTTTTTGTTTACAAAGTTAATGTCCAAATTTTCATTTAAAATATCACAAAGGAAGAAGTATGTTTTCTTTTCTTTTTCATTATTAAAAGGCAAACTCACTTTAAAAACATATCTTTATTTATGTATTTTATATGTATGTGTGCTTTGTCTGCATGTATGTCTGGACACGAGAAGAGGGCATGAAATCCTTTTATAGACAGTTGTGAGCTGCCATTTGAATGCTGAGAGTTAACTTCAAGACCTCTGGAAGAGAAGCCAATGCTCCTAACCATTAACCCAACTCTCTAGCCCCATATTTTCCTTCTTAAAGTTCAAATTCCTTATTTTGAGGCCTTTCTAGAATCATATTTTATGAAATTAAAGGTTAAAGGTAGATAGAAATAATATAATAGATGATATTAATTACATGCAAATATTTTCCCTTAACAGTAGGTTTGTTGAAAATGTAGACGTTGTGCTTTTTTTTTAAAGAAAAATATTTATATTCAAAGAATCTCGGTCTTTTTTGACTGAAATATAACTCCTGTTTAATGAAGGAAGCAGAATTTGGGCCAGGGCATCAGCTCTATAGCAGGAAAGGAACTACCCCACCCTCAGTGAGTCCTGCTCATTTGAAAGCTCAATCACATTCCAAATTAAGTTGTTTTGCCATTCTCAGCTTTCCTTTGAATCCTTTTTGAAGCTATAATCTGTAGACAACTGTTCACCCACGTACCTGTGGTTAGGGCATTGTGAGGCAGTTTTCCCTTTATTCTATATTAAATGCAAAAATTACTTTAATGCAGCAGTGAAGTAAAAAATGCTGTAGGCACTCAGAAAAATAAGAGCTGGGAATTTCTAAGTTAATGATCCTGCAGGAGGAAATCTTTGCTTCATTGTGTATTCTGTGCATATCAGGATGTGCATTTGATGTAAAGCTGAACGATAAATAAGATAAACCTCTTTTGTCCTACTACATATTATAAAAGAACAGAAAATATGTCCATGGTAAGTTGGATTCTTATTCTTTCTTCAGATTTCTTTGCATATCTCTCTGCAAAGGAAGTTCTGGAGGAGAGGAAAGGGGTGGGGTTGTATCCTCAGACTTACCTCATAGTTGAGTATGTGTGTTTCTCATAAGAAAAACTATGGGCATTTCTTTGCATTTTAAAAGTTTAATTATAAGAGGATCTATCCTTTAATGAAAAATAATGTTACTGCCTCATCTATAAAGTACTAATAAATTCTGATGAGATCCAAACTCTGAGTAGTTACATCAGATATTTTGCTTCTTTGGATACTGTAAACAAGAAAGATATTAATAAAACAGTATAAGATTAAGTGCCTGATGCTTGGTATATATGTATAATGATAAATGATATCACTGTATTTTGTGATAAATTTGTAACAATTCCTCCAGTTACTGATATCAACAGTGTACCATAAGATGCCAGCCAGAAATATAAAAATATAGTGGGAGAACTATCAATTTTTAAAAGGTACAAAGAACACGGCAACTAAACCTTAGACACCAATTAACTTTTGCTACATATCAAACCACATGGAAATTGGTGGTTTTCATCAGCTCCTTAATTTCTATCATTGTTTGCAGCTGGCTGAGTCACTGGTTGGCTGGTACAGACTGTTTTTGTAGCATCTCACACATGATTGCTCAGGTGATAGTTTTCTGCACCTGAAAATCAGGATGGTATCTAATTACTAGCCCAGAATGCTTTTCCTTTCTCAGCTAGAACAATGTTGCCTTATTCCAACTTGGGCTGACAAGCACAGAACTCTTCAAACGCTAAGGGTGGCAGGGGCTGGCAAGATGAAACAGTCATTAAAGGGCTTGCTGCAAGCATGAAGACCTGAGGTTGACCCCCAGAACACATGTAAAAATGCCAAGTTCAGTGGTGCACTTGTAATACCAGCAGGAAAGAGAGAGAAACATTTAGATCCCTAGAACTTTCTAGTTACCCACTCATGAGTTCCAAGCAGTGAGAGACCTTGTCTCAAAGACGAGGTGGATGGATGTCTGCTGAAAATCATCATCCATGGATGTCCTGTGGCTTTTGCATTCACTGGGACACACATGAGTGAGCATGCGCAATGCACATACATACAAGAAAAAGACTCCAGTATGAAAACTATGTGCAGTTCTATTGTAAAACTCCTGCACAAGTTCCTGGATTTGGCATGCCTGATGTTAGCCCATGAGCAAGTGGAAACATGGATGACACATTTCTACTAGAGGAAACAGAGATTTGCTTTGCAAAGCAGGGTTAACATAAGGGTAGACAAGATGTTGGTCATTTTATGTGTATAACACAGTGGACCAATGTTCAGGTTGAATAGAGAAAATAATGAAAGGAAAGAGAGCAGGGTGTTGGGTGCCCTTGAGTGAATCACTAAGGAGTTTTCCTAGGGGAAAGAGGCAATGGCTACATCACTGTGTCACGTATATTATTAATCTAAAGATTGAGTTGCAGAACACTGGGAAATGAAGGAATCCTAGAGAAGCATTTAATGATTTTAGAAAGCAGCTGCCCCTGTCTGGCACCCAGCTTCCTGTGCTTTCATCTTACTGTGAATCCAGACAGGAGGCAATGAGCATGGTACAAATGGGAAGAATAATGCCAAGCATGAAAGCAACTTACAATGAGTCAGAAGCAAGTGTTTGATTACAGATGGATTTGGGGTTCAGCAGTAATAAATAAGAGGAAATAAAGTAGACTGAAAAATTCAGTCTTTTGGAAGAGGAGAGCTGTTAGTTATGTATCAAAAGACAAAGAGAGTGAAAGAAGAAACCAATCTTGGCTAAGGTAATGTTTGAGCATATCATATTAAATCTGAATAAAATGCAGCATATCCCATTAATTATGTTTAGGGTGGCACTGGAAGTATGTAGGATTGGAAATGTGTGTGTGTGTGTGAGAGAGATATTCTCATATATATATATATATATATATATAACTTATATTAGATATATATCAGATATTCTCAAATATAATCTACATACAAATGATTAGCAATACAAATAAATAATTTTCTGAGAGATAAGTACAGAACAGATATGTCAGCATTGACGATCATTGGAGAAACCAAAGGTAAAGTTCACCACAAAAAGATAAACACAGAACAGTCTGGTGGGTGACGCAGGTACCAGGAGACAGCAGGGAGACAGATCCATATCATGTTAGAAGGAACAGTAAGTTCAAAGTACTTTCTTGGGTTTTATTTAAATCAAGAGCATTTGAAATGAAAAATTAAATTGTAATGCTTCATAGGAAGGAAACAAACGAGGCAGGTCTAAGGTTACCAGCCATGCTGAGCTTTAGCCTGCAAAGATGATTAAATAATTTTTACAATTTCAATAGGAAGGATTGACTGTGAAAAATTCCAGGTGCCACATCACATGAGTCAAGCGGAAGAGTCATCCATGGAGCACTCTGTAGCTCAGCTCAAAGGTGGCTCTCACCATTGCCCCATTTGAAGCAAATTAATCAAACATTTGAAAGCAAAGATGAAAACAAAATCCCTTGACTCAAGCAACTATAGAGTAAACATTTCTTTCCTTCACCGTGAACACATTTTCTGTTATTTCATATGGTTTGTTATATTTCCTAGTGATAGATGTGTGCCCTATGTTTACTCAAGTGACCATTTGTTGGGATGAAACACAGCAGATTGCCAAGACTCACTGTATCTTTGCAATCACTGTGAATGGGGTCCCTAGAGCTACACAGCACAAAATGTGTCAGATCCTCCGTGGCAGCAGAAAGGAATCATGTCTGAATTATTTACTCCAGGATACATGAAGAGTGAATGGATTATAAAGGCTAAACCATGAGCAAAGCTCAAAGTAGTTATATTATAGAAAGATGGAGCAGAGGCAATCAGTGACTAGATTTATCTGATTTTTAAAACAATATTAGTCAAACAGATCCTCAAAAAAGGGGCATAGGTTAAAATATGGAAGATGAGAATTTGGACAAATCAAATATATGGTCTCCAAATGTCAGATAAAATAGTTGGAATATCATCATGTAATATATAGAACCACAAAGAGAGTAAGATGTTCAGGAGAAATTAGAAAGTGTAGAGTAGACATTATGAGAGGTTTCCTGCCAGAATAACTACATTTATTTTCTATCTTAAGAATTATATATACATTTAAAAGAGTACATATTCATCTGCTTTAGTTGGCCACAGAAAAAATATCCTGAGATACACTCTTCAGATTTATTTTACAATTTATTTCTGCATTATTACTGACACTTTGTGAATACAGCACTCTTCATATGAATCTGGAGTTTTCATTCTTCTAATAAATTGAGTATGCACATTATATAAATGTCACATTATTAAAATATATTTTACAGTGACCAATGGTAAGCATTTTGTCTGATTGTGTTCTTCCTCTTCTAGATGAAATTAAATGGTGTAGGTTAAGACTGTCATAATTGTGTTGGCTTGTTTAATTGCAGAAGCTGAATTGTCACTGAACTGATGTGGACAAATCAATGGTTAATCAGTTTAAACAGCAATCATTACTAAATGTACTTATGGGAAGTTAATTACTGTATAGTAGTGCCATGTCAAGTGTGAAAAAGCATTAAAATATACTAGGATGTGTCAACAGGCAATGTCAGAAAGTGCAATGGACTATGAACCCATTAAACTTATGTATTTTAAAGCACTTTACTTGAACAAAGCATCAGATCTCAGCGATAACCTGCAAAATTTGCAGATTACTAATTTTGCACTTCCCAGCAAGCCAGGGCGTGTTCCTGGCCTGTCTGACTGTGTCCAGTTCAACTTGTCTGGACTGCAGCTGCTGTTTAGCAGATTCCAAATCTCTTCTCTGAAATTTTCATGTTCTTGGTAGATGGAAAGAATGGCATTGTCTTTTTAAACAACTCTATCTATAACTGTCACATTGCCTTGGAGTATTTTATACTTTAAGATCCATCATTGTTTTTCCAAAGTAGAACATAGCTTTCACCTCAGAGAGGAGGGATCATTTACTCTATCTATATATGAGTTACCCAAGTATATAGATTCAGGTTGCCCCATTCTTAAATGTTCTACTTACTAGTCACAAGGATATTAAGTAGCATCAAGAAGTGGTCAATGAAAGGACTCACAATTAGGTATCTAAATATAGACTCAGATAACTTGACTTTGGCTACATAGCATCTCTCCAGAATCACAAAGAACTAATCTGTCAATCTTGCACGTAGGTGATGCTTTTTCTTTTTCTGGGAACTCCAGTTCACAGTTTATTGAACCAATGTCTTGGAAAACAGAGGCATCATACCTGAAACAGCGAAAGGCAAATTGCAATGCATTGTTCCAAAATTCTAGCTTTCTCCACTGTCAGGAATAGCCTGGGCTGATTTAGAAGCTGAAGCAGGATCTCTGACAAGCCTGAGGGGGAGAAGGATGCCTCTATAGAACTTGGAGCAATGAAAGGAGAACAATTTAATGCAAAATTCTGAAATCCTTTCAGAATCAGAGACCATGAAGATGCTGATGGCAGCAAGCGAACATCTGGTGACAGGGATCTCCACAGCACTCAGTAATTTGCTTGCCCTGTGCGCATGTGTTGAAGTCAGTACTATCCTTTCCCCTCGCTGTGTCTCAGATGTAGTACATACCTAGCAGACTAGTAAATACACACTCAGATGCATAAACCCTCTTTCCTGTTACTAATATAGACAATAAAACAAAGATTGTTGCTTCCCTCCTCTCCCTACTATTCCTCTCCCCAAATGTTCTGTTGAATTTTTACTGCAAACTCCATTCCAAAATCTAGCTCATCAGTGACTAGGGAAAATTCTTCTGCTATTAAATGCAAAACATTTTCTCATATTTTGAATCACAGGTTAAGGGGGAGAGGGGAACAATCTGTTTCTCACAGGCATTTTTCTTTTCTTTCTGACAGTCTCTGGATCTTATTGACAAGAACACTTGGGGCTTGAGGGCTTTTCTTTTGCATCTGTTCCGTCCACAGATCTGAAATGTCTATATATTTTAAACTTAATTGAAATCATGCTTGAAAATGGGAGGGGACTTGCAGAAAAGGTATTGTTCTAGTTTGCTTTTCTATTACTGAAATGAACACCATGGCAGAAAAAGCAATGTGGAGAGGAAGAGTTTATTTAAAATCTTACTGGTTACAAATTACAGGTACAAGTGAAACCAGCCAAGAACTCAAGACAGGAGCTTAAAGTAGAGACCATGGAGAAATACTGCTTAGTGGCTTGTTCTGAGGCTTACCTTGAAGCAAGGCTTACATTTCTTATACACATCATCCCCACCTGAGATAACAACACTCACTCTGGGGCTGTGTTCCTTCCAACATCAACTAGAAACCAAGAAATTGTCCTACACAGACAAGCCAGCGGGCCAGCCTGATTTAGTTGAGTTTCCTCTTTCTGGGTTGAAAATGAAGATTAGCCATCACATGTCAGAAGAATTCATTTGGTGGTGGATTATGGAGGGACAGAAAATTAACTAGGAAGCAGTAGAAGCTACAATCCATTGGCAATCTAGAGAGGGAGAATGAAATAAAACACAAAGACTGGTGAACTTTACCTGAAAGCTGTAAGATAGAAACTGATTGATAGAGATTTTTCTGGTCCAAAGACTAAACTGTGGGTGCTTTTGACCCACAAGTAGTCCCTAAAGGCAAACAACAGCCTCTTGTGTTGGTTGTTGTCCAGTTTCATCTAGGAGCAAAGCTTCTCCTTCCTAGTCAGGGCTCAGTAGGATCATGGGAAGACACATGATGTGATTGAAGATGGCTATTGAGAACCTCTTTAAAAATGAAACTTTATACCATTTCCTCCTTATACTCAGGTCTTTGAGGAAAGATGCATTCTACGTCCACATGGTCATTTGACTACAACATGAGAAGATGGTTTATCATACATTTTCTGATTGACTGTAACCTTGGTCAAGATTCAAGCTTACAGTATCACCCACAGAAAATATGCCATGTCAGTCAATTCTTCTAACAAGTGAATGAAGGTGTGGAAAGAGAGTAAAGTCATGCCAGTCTATCACGGCACCTGGGCTTGAGTCCCAGGGTTACTAGCTAACACACATGTGATAATTTTTCAGACCTATAGTATTGTCTTCATTGGTTATATCTAATGATACTTGTGTGAGTAGTATTGCTGAAATACGGGATCCAACATGTGAAGGAACAAAGAGAATCCTTCTTTCAAGTTCAAAGTATGCTCTGGAAATGGCAAGGTAATTATATGTAATAATTCTTCCAATATTTGAAACACAGAAGTACTGAGTCAACTGGATATTGAAAGCCATTGATGAACATGTGTTGAATTATCCATATTCACTCTCAGTAAATCCAAGATGAATTGCTTGCCTCTTCCCTCCACTTTCCCTGAAGATCTAAATGCTGTGGCTTTCCCATTTCATAAGAGAAATCTCATCTAAAGGAAAAGAGGCAGACTTTTAATTTTCAGTCTTGTAGGAATTGGTCTCTGCTGAAAGGAGCTACTACTGCCTCTCAGACCCAAAGTAGAACATGAAATCCATACAGGCTCATTAAAATCCTAGACTTCTCCAGGCCATCTGTAATCATGACAGGCAGCAATCAATGTGATTGCAGTATGCAGCCCTCGCTGTCATACATTGACACAACACACACATGCTCTAGCATGGCTTTGGAGATGTCGGAAGCCTTTGGGGATTGTTTTGAACTCTAGCATTTCAGAACAGACCTTGCTTTCAATTACACAATGTAATTGAAATGGGCCACGCTCAAGGCACCAGAGGAGAGAAACTAGTGATGTCATCTTCCACTTTGTGGGCATATTGGGTTTTAGCAGCCCAACACTCTAGGTCTCCAATGCAATACACAAAGATACAGTTCTAACTCGCAGGATGATACATCAGCAACTGTTTCCTTTTGGGAAACCTATGAGGATCACAATTACTCTAAATCAAGAGAGGAGTCAATCAGTTCTGAAGCAAGGGGCTTGCATTTAAAGTCACCATTTAGTGAGAAGGTACAGGGTTTCTTCGCTTGTCAAACTGCTGAAAACAGTTACTGTCAAATTCATCGCCTCCCTCCCCACTCCTTCTCCTTTATTATATCGACATTAAAGTTCAACAAAAATATCCCCCTGCCTGTAAAAGCACCAGGAAGCACAGGGTTACCTATCGATTGTTTAAATTTCAAGACTGGATCTTGAAGACACCCCTAAATCTTTCCCTGTTTAGGATTAAAACTCGGGAGATGCTGCTCCCTTGGAGAAAAGAAAACTTGTCTACAGCTGTGTTTGGTGCCAGAGGACTTAATGACAGATTGCTGGCTCCACAGCCTCTTTAATTGAGTTTCAGCTTGTTACACACATGGGAGTAAGTTGTCACTAGGGAATTATAAAATGACACATCGCCCTTCATGGCTCTGGAGACCGCTGAAGTGGAGGATGAGAAGACATTATTCATGGCGATTGTCCATGCCTTCTTCCAAGGGCTCACAGTGTCAGAGTCCTTGAAAGGGAGACTAAAAGTCTTCTTCTGGGTCTTACCAGTCAAGAAGCGCTCATTTTCTCAACACTGTCCTCTAGTGGCTGCAGTAAGACTGTATGGGTATGCTTTCCTGTCTTAGAGTTAGGATTCTGTCTGGATTGTTGATTGATTTTTTCAAGATCATGTAGGTCAAAATTTTTATTTATTATTATCATATGTAAGTTTAAAACATTTTATTTTTTACTTGTGAACAATAAATAATATAGAATTTTTTGTATTAACCATTTAAAATATATAGTCCAATTTTGTTAGGCACATTCCCATTACTGAAGATCTCTAGAAACATTTCATTTCAAAAAAAAATGTAACTGTGACCTGCTAAGCAATAGTTCTGTTTTTCTTTCCTCTGGACAATAGTAGATACCACCACACCATCTATTTCTAGGAATTTGATTTTTTTTCTCACCCAAATAGAATTGTACAATTTTGTCTGTTGTATATTTAAATTGTTGAAAAGCAGCTACACAGAACTAAGTACTAATTTTACAAAGTGTGAGTTATTGTACTCCAACAATTACAAGACATTCTGGTCTACATAATGAGTTCTAGGACAGAAGGGCTACCAGCTACATGGGACAGCATGTCAAACACACACACACACACACACACACACACACACACATGTACACATGTCCTAAGAAAAAAGTTCATAAAATTTTCCATGTAGTAGATAAAATTGCTATTTGATTGGTGATTATGAAATATTGGAATACATAATACAGAAAGATACATACACATAAAAATATCACATTGACAGTTTGGGTTTTGCTCACATATTTTCTGTAATATTTCTCATATCAGCAGAGAATTTTTTGCATTTTCATGTACTTTACTTTCTGGAAAATAAGATCATACTTTAAACTTTATAATCCTAGGTGGCTTCAATTTTCTACACGTCATGCATTCATTTAAAGTAACTTAAGCCACATGGATTGCTCATACTCATTCATTTTTAGTTTTAGGCAGTCATTGTGTGAAGATTTTCCAGACTACCTTATCAACTCTGAATCCTCTACTGAACCTAATACCACCTGGTGATTTTTGTCACCACTTAAAACTTAGAACTTACCAAAGTCTACTTGATTTTATTTAGATGCCATCCCCCTGATTGTGTGAGAATTTCTGTATGCTTTCTAGATCCCATTTTGTTATTAAATGACATTGTTTGACAGTATTCAACATCCACATTGAATACCTGAATTCAAAAATCTCTCCCAAAACAATCATCTATAATTTAGTTGAATATTCCCCTTGCACCTAGAATTTCTACTTAGGTTTTTCTAATTGAAGAATTGATGGTTTGGGAACACAGTAAATGCTATTAGCATTGGAGCTCATTTCTAAAATAAGGAAAATGAAACCTGAAATTAGGAAGCGGCTTGCTCAAGTCCAATGTCATTAGACATATATTCTATGTTTCTTGTGATTCAATTACCTGTTCCCATTTGAGTCCACAGAGGTGGGCGGTCCTTCAAAGCTTGATGAGGCTTGGGAGGCTCTGCATCCCCTTTTGGTTAAGTGCTATTGGAAAATAACAATCCTTTCAATTACCCTGTCAAATCTACATAAAATTACTCCCCTAAGTGCCTGTCCTCCTATCTTCCTGAAGATTCGTGATGAGATACCTTAAATTTATTATTGCCCATAAATCCTCCTTAATATAATGTGACTCATGGGAAGCCTCTACTTCTCTGACTACTTTGGAGGGGGATACATCATAGCTTCATTTTAGGAGGGATAGATACTTGATCCTTATTGTCTGTGCCATGTCCTCCCTTTGAAACATGCAGATTCCCCTGTACTCATCTATGCATTCATTCCACAAGTGATCACAAATCTATTAATACATGTCAGCCACTTTATACAAGTGGTGAGTGAGACAGACTATAGCCTCTGCCTTTATGTCTCTGCTTTCAGAACTACCCAAGCCAACTATTATTTGTCTCTGCCACCGGTATTGTTTCTTAAAGTCTATCAATGGATACTTTGACTTTAAAATAACTATAAGGGTAGAGGTTATTTGTTATGATATTTTTTATTTGATCTATATGTGGTGATGGTATCTCACACCAGAAAACAGATGTTGTGGAAATCCACTGAGATATCAAAATGAAAATCAGTTCTTTGTCATTCCTGAAACTCTAAATAACTCAACTGTTCTATTCTTAGTCTCACTATTGTGCGTTTTGAGGATCAAATGGTGTACTGGGTATATACAGGGACTCACTGCTCCAAAACCTGTTCACTTGTGGAAAAACTATGTGTTCTGGAATCGATGAGTTAATGGTATAAAAATAAAGGTAAGGATGTTCAAGTTGTCTGTTGTGCATCCACTGTTCCTAAAACATGGTCAAAAACCAGAACCAATATTCACTAAAATCTACAGAAAGAGAAAAAATGAATGACTGAATGTTAGGAAAGCAGTAGCTGCCTACTAGCTAGTCATTTGACTTCTTAACTCTCATTCTTAGGGAATGTCACTAACATGAATGAGGTTAGGAATTAGAATTAATTTGAGTGAAATTTGAAATTATAGCCTTGTTAAGAAAAAATAGTTTAGAAGACTGTAAAATTCAATACCATTTTTTCATTTTACCACCACCTTCACGAACTCCATTTCTATAATCCTAAAAACCCTGATTTGTTGTCTACTTGCTGGTGTCTTCTTGGAGGCATGTCAGTAAGTCTTGCTTTGGATCAGGGTCAAGAAGACGAAGGCCGAAGGCTGTATCATAATGGACAGTTTTCTTGTCCAGTGCAAACTTTCATTTGTGCTGTCTGCCCCTGCATGTGCAATGGATTAGTGGAAATGTTGTAAGACAGTGCATAGAAAATTTTACATTAATTTTTTTTTATTTAGTAATTACTTCACTGCAGCAAGCAAAACTGGATCTGAGAGGATGTTGACATCTAATTTTCAGGTTTTGAATTGCTTGGAGAGAAAGCAGATCTCTCTGTTCTCATCTGCTAACTTCTCACTGCAAAGTAATTATACAGAACAGAGTGTGGTTTGAGGTCATGTTTAACACAGCCAGGTCCTAACTAGTCAGCGAGTAGACCCTTGTTTTAACGACCAGGATAATTAGAGACCTATAGTCTTGGAAGAGTAAAGGTTACATCATTTAGCAGACACACTAGCAGGGAGCTGCCTGCTGAAAAGGCATGGGTTTTTACAACTCTGCTTTATTTATTAAACTAGAATCAGAATTAGGGACTAAAGTTTCTTTAATTTACCTCTTTTTCCTCTTGTCAGGATGTATTTCCATCTTCATGAGTGAGATTATGCTTTATGGCTGCTTACTGTTTTTATTGGCAAATGCATATATTCCAACTTGATGTTTCCTTGGATTTCTGATGAATCAAGAAATTGAGAAAATGAGAATCTAAATAGAAAGTGACATTTCATTTGAGATTTTTGTGCTGTAAGGGGCTTTTAAATGACTACATTTTAATTATTTCCATGCACTAAAGAGATGTAAATTTTACACTCTGAAGAGACAGGCACTACCATGCCATCCTTTGTCAGAAGACATGATACAAAAGCGGGATAGTTCAGTCCCCCCATCCCTTCAGTTTGGGGATTCCTATAAGTAACAATAAGTTTGACAACTTAAGAAAATGATTCATAGAATGAGAAACTCCTATTCTTGCTACTCTGTTATTATAGAAAATTTATATAACAATACTCAAAGGAAAAGACTCCCAGAACAAGATTGAAAGTGGAAAAAAATCCTGGAAAGGCTCAATGCAGCAGTGTAGGGGAATACCAGGACAGGGAAGAGGGAATGGGTTGATTGGGGAACAGGGGGAGGAAAGAGGGCTTATGGGACTTTCAGGGAGGGGGGATCCAGGAAAGGAGAAATCATTTGAAATGTAAATAAAGAATATATCTAATAAAAAAAAAGAAAAGAAAAAATGCCGGTTGTTTTGTCTTTGTACACACATTCCCTTCCCATTGTTGATATAGTAATATTTATGGACTATTAAAAGTCATAGAAATTGACCTGAGTTTTTGTTCCTATATCATAGTTACTGGAGGTTCATTTCAATATTTGATTAATTCAGTTACTGCCTATGTGATTTAACTTTATCTCCAGACTTCTACTACCTCATCCTACCCTTCTCCCCAAAAGTCCCAAAAATCATACCTCAAATCTAGCCAGGCCCTATTCTGAGAAGACAGGACAATGGTTCTGTGCGCTGAGGTGAGGCCAGATAACTTACAAGAAGAATAGCTCCGCTGGTCAGTTTTGGTTTATGAAATTGAAGCAAACAAAAGGAAGCATCACATTCCAGGCATCTTCTTGCTCACCAGGGATTCTATTCTTACTTCCTCAAATAATGGTTGGACTCCGAATCCTACTGTGTAGCAACTGTTACAGAAAATCCCACTTCAGTATATGTCAGTCACAAAACAAAGGTTGGGCCATTATTAATTTTACAATTTTCTACTTGGCTTGTTACTATGACCCAGTCTCCAAGTAAGAGCGTAATCTAAAGAGAAGGACAGATTGGTTAGTAAAGAGAAAGGAACAAGGATTGGAGAGTGTCTATAACCCTTAAAGGACTTTCCTCTTGAACTGTTAGAAGGAATCACCTAGGATTTCTCAGGCAGGTTAACATAAGTGGAAATCCAAATAGCGTACACAATATAAGCATGTGATGAAAAGGTTAATGAGCACTTTCTCATCTTATATAGTCTTTGTCCATATAATGTAGACAATGGGCAATACAAGAACTCCTTGCAGAGGCCTGGGGAAATGGCTCAGGCAGAAAAGTGCTTGCTAGTCAAGCATGAGGACTTATGTTTAATTCTTAAATCCCATTCCAAAAAAAAAAGAAAGAAAATAGAGAAAGAAAAAAAAAAGCACACAGATTGGGTGCTTGAAATTCTAGTCCTAAGAAGTCGAGGATCGTAGATCTGTGTGTTAAACTCATGGTGGCAAGGAGAGACTTTACCTAAAACTGAATTTATCTGCTCTTGAAAAGTGAAAGTTGATGTTAAGGCACATAAATATGCATTCATATACAACACCCACACACACTCCCACCAACACATATGGGTGTTTAAGAAAATTTCTTGCCCATTAATAAGACATTCATAATCTTATTGACAAGTGTTTTACTATAAAAGCATGTTATTTCACATAGTAAATAAAGTATGTGTCTGGTTCTTTTTCTAAAGGAAATACATTAAATATAACACAAATAACCAAGAGAATTTTTATAACCAAAAATAATAGGCAGGGGGATGTTATGATTTATATATATATAAATATATATATATATAATTCTTATTCTTATTTTTGGCTAATTTATTGAGTTCTTATATCTTCTACCCTTCTCTACCCCAACCTATCTAACTCCCCAACACTATGTAGGCTAGAAAAAAGGTCAGAGGGAAAAAGATTATAGATCTCTCTAGACTACTTTCTGCTGATTTGGGGCATTGAGTTTCTTGGGGCGAGTCCAATCTTCCTCGTCATGATGTCTAATTTGTCTTGTCTCTTTGCCCATAACCACTTGACCTACCTCAACAACAACAGCCAGGAGCATCAGGGAGAGCAGCAGCGGCACGCCACACGCCTTTTGGGCCCTCGCATTTGTATGCTCTCCAGAGTCCCCAGAATTCCAAACATAAACTGTATACAGCTGACAGAGTCTTGACCCTAACAGAGAATAAGACAAAACAGAGTTAGCTGCTATAAACACTTGGTGCAGTCCCGTTTTAACACCTGGGATTAAAACAAAAACATATTCACATAACATAACCGGGTCTTTAAAGAAACCAAAATTGTCACTACATATGTATGTGTGACTACATGAATTTTTATGTGTACCATACATATAAAGGTGCCTGACACTGGGGCTGCAGGCAGCTATTATCCTCCTTATATGGGTGTCTGGAACCAAACCTAGGACTCCTTCAAAAGCAAAATGGTCTGTTAACTTCTGAGTCATCTCCCCAGTCACATTTACTTGTCTTTCTAATGAATGACTCTTTATGATGAAAAACAAATACTAGGTCAAAGAATTTAAAAATCTATAACTGGCAAAAATAGATATAATATTATTCACCAGGTTTTTCTCCATTTATTTTACTTATTTCAAGTGTGGATTGACACTTCTGTAAAGGAAGGAAGGAATGCAAAAAATGTGATGAAGTAAGTTTGTGAAGTTATAGCAACAAAAGCCACTTGACAATGTTTCCATTTAGACTCTCTGTGACACATCAAGTGTTTCTCTTTGTGCAGATTTCATAGGATAGTTGTTTCTAATAGCTTACTACTTTGTATGTTTGTTTTCCTTACTCCTGGGCTGATAGAATACAATCAGCATAAGTTTGCTTTTATTTATCTAACAAAGAAATGAGTTGTCTACTAAGTTTTGTAGTCATCTCAGGCTACTATAAGAATCTCCACCAACCAGGAAAGCTAAACAACAGATTTCCCACAAGCTTAGAAACTCAGTCATGCCGGGCGGTGGTGGTGCACGCCTTTAATCCCAGCACTTGGGAGGCAGAGGCAGGCACATTTCTGAGTTCGAGGCCAGCCTGGTCTACAGAGTAAGTTCCAGGAGAGCCAGGGCTACACAGAGAAACCCTGTCTTGAAAAAAGCCAAATAATAATAATAATAATAATAATAATAATCAGAAACTCAGACATGGGCTCTCAGTGATATTAGCAGTTTGGTTTTCTGATGGCTGCCTTTCCGTCATCCACACAGCTATGGTAATGCTGTGTCCTCATACCCTGCTTTAGAAATACAAAGAAAATAGAAGTAAAGGGAAGTGGAGAAGGCAGAGAGTGAAAGACAAAATGAAAAAGAAAGACAACATCAAAGAAGGAAAAAAAATAGTTGTGTGTTAAAATTAATGATAGGTTCCAACTTAATAAAGAACCCACTGGGGTCTTGTAAATTGATATGAGCAACTTCAGAATTATTATAATAAAATAACAGTAAATAAAAGAGATGCTTATGTTTCCATACTGAAAAACAATATGGAAACAAATAGAAACTAAGCTATGCTATCTAAGAAGTATGAGGGAAATAGCAGATTTGAAAAATCACAACTTGCAGTCAGCATATGTTTTGGTTTTTTTTTCAGAAAAAGTCAACAAGGATAGTAATTTTAAAGTTAGGTAAGAAACAGAATGTTTACACAATCCCAAATGGTTTACCATGGATTATTTATTAATTATATGGCAAGAAATAATTCCACACAGGAAAGAAATTGGCCACCCCTTTGGTCCAAATTAGCATCACCAAGGAGTGTCAGATGGCCAAGGTGCCCATAGATAGGACACCATAAGAAGGACATGACACTCATATCATCGTCCAGCAAGGGTATAATACCAAGTAAAATTGAGAGGAGTCATCAGATGTGAACACTTAATATGGTGAGGAAACACGATCCTACTGGAGCTTGTTCAGAACAAAGAACTTGATAATGCACAATGTGACCCTTGACAACATTGGAATATAAGCAGTAGATTAAACAAATAGAATATCAATGTCAAATTTCACAAAGGACAAATTTGTGTATGGATATTCATAAGAATATATATGTTTAACCTCCATAAGAATTTGTAGCAATGATAAATTACATAATTTAATAAGAAAGATAATGGAAAAAAAAGCAAAGCATTACATGAGTAAAAACCGGAAAAGAGCATAGAGATAGGAAAATCCTGAATTTTTAACAATTTTTTTGTATGTTTGAAATTATTTCCAAAATAGAACTTTAAAAGAAGTAGATTGTAATGGCTTCTAACACTATAGAAAGCGATAAATTTCCAAGGAATTTAATCCTAAATTATTTTTAAACAATATTAATTCGGATTATTTTATTTTTTATATATGAGCACTTTTTTGCAATTATGTATGTATACCACCTGCATGTCTGTAGTCTGTGGCGGTCACAGAGGCTGTCAGATCTCCTAGAATTGGATATACAAATGGTTGCGAGCCACCCCACCGTGCAAGTACTGAGACCCAAACTTAGATCCTTTGCAAAAGCAACAGATACTCTTAATCATTTAGTCATCTCTCCAGCCCAGAGACCCCAGATTCCTTGAGTTGGCTTGGTTCTCTCTGTTTTCTGTCTATGTTTCTGTCTCTGCCCCCACCTCTGTCCTTGCTCTTCCGTCTTTCCCTCCTTTTCTCTTTCTTCCTTCCTTCTTTCCTTCCCCCCTTTTCTTTCTTCCTCCTTCCCATTATTCTTTCTCTGTTTTCTCTACTGTGAAGATACCCATTTAAAAGAACACTTCAGTACCATTTCTTTTCACATGGCGTTAGCCACCTTCTGTGGACCCGTTCTCTCAAAGCCCCACTTTCCTCCGGGCTGTCTGGGGTCTTCTGGCACCAACCGTTTGTTTCCCGTGCACTGCCGCAGCACAGAGAAGATCCCGGAAGAGCACAAGAGTAAAGTCAAGCCACCAACTTGGACAGACTCCCAAGCCATTCCTTCCACCAAAGGCTCATTTCCCTTTCAGTTCAAAATCCAATTTTTCTTTTAAGGTAAGCCACCAGATGGCACCCTGGGACTCTGAGGGCCTGCGATGTAATGGGAATGCATTTTACATCTTGTACAGCTGATGCCGACTAAAAATCCTAACCAGCCAAATCACATATTTCCTCAGAATTCTAATGCTGCCAGTAGTTAAGGAGAACTTTCGGGACCATGTTTCATTTACCGTCCCACAGTCCTTAAGGGGTACATAAGTGACATGTGTCAAACAGCGTTTCTTCCCAAAAGGAAAAAAAAATGATTTATAGGTATAATATGTACATTATTAACAGACATATTTAACATCTAATTATTATGAAGGGTATTTTTAGTATTATGAAACAAATTGATATTTAAAAGAAGAAATAAGAAGCATGATTATCACGGATCCTACTTAGGTCCCATCTACAGCCTCCCCTGGATTCTTCATTCACGCAGCAGGTGGTTCTCAGCGTGGAATGCTGTGTATAAACACACGATTCACACTTCAGTTCCCCCGTACGTGGTGCCAGTGTGATCACTTTGGGAAAGAGGATGGGATTATGATCCACACAGTTTTTGTCTTTATGCTGTCTCCAAATGCTGCGTCATGAGAGCACTGGGGGACTTTGAGACATTGCTGCATTGAATGCATTCCATTCTAGCAGGACCTCACTAAGGAAATTCATAATGAGTACATTTGTCAGGGACTGAAGAGACAATGAGAAAGAAGACAAAAGAGGGGGAAGGTACCAACCACAACAATTAGCACATTTAGCTTTAGCAAATTTCACATTTATCTCACTGGAGCCTCCATCGTAACTAATACTATTATGTCATATTATTTCTATTTATTATTTATTTATCATCATCCTCACCATCACTACCAACACCACCATCATCACCACCACCACCACCATCATCATCATCATCATCACAAGTATCAAATCACATACCTGATTTTGGTCATGACTTACTGTTAATGTTTCTCCCCACTTTCTCTGGCTTCACATTTTTCTCTCGCTTTTTCTTCGCTGTGATTCAGTTGCTACATTCATTTAATTCTTTGAATCTTTGAGGGATACTCTGTCACCGTGATCGGTGCTCTCCTTCTTCAAATTTAAGACTGATTCTTGACTTTGACCCTAAGGTCTAGTCTTTCTTGTTCAACCAATGTGTCAGGCAAATTTAACTTCAACGCATTCTTTTCAGCATTTTTAAGCATAATTATCATAACAAGGATTTTACCATCTAGTCTTTGGGTATTTTTTAAAAATCTACCTTTATGTACCAATGTGAATTTTTATTTCTCATTTTGTTGTGAAATTTTTACATAAAATTTTTTGAAAGAACTGACTCTGGAAATGTCTGCTGATGCTGTTGAAAAGCTAATCACCCCTTAACGCACCATATGGTATCCGTGAATACTGATGCCTGAACTCTGGGGCTGTTGTAGGCAAACGTAATGGATAGATAGAATTTAGTACATTTTTCCACTTAGTTGTCCCTACACAGTGTAATATTACATATGGCTAATCTCGCATTGCAGTAATTCAGAGAATTCACAGTTCTTTTAGTACGGAAGTTGAACTAGCTTGTTATTTCATTTAATAAATATTTATTGAGCAGTAAAATGATGAAACATTGTATTAGGTGAAGCTGAGCATAGAGAATAGAGTGGTCAGTGAAACACTATTTTGCAAAAGATTATGCCCCATGCAAAGATAAATAGTACACTGGTGAACAGACTATGAACGGCGAGCTCTGGGTAATGATGCATGCTATGAAGAATAGAGCAACAATAAAAATGGTGATGTGTAAGGGGGTCCATGTGGAGTGCAGTATGTTGGTATTTTCATTGGCTATCAAAAGAGGTCCTCTGGAGGAAGAGTCTGGATTGAGACCAGGATGACAAAGGGCTGGACCTCAACGGGATGAGAGTATAGGTTGAAAGATCCTGAAACCAGAAAGTGGTGGGACATTTGAAGAACAGGAAGAAGACTGTGTATCAAGGGCAGTGAGGGTCAGCAGTGAGAGATGCTTCCTAGAAAGGCAGATAGGGCTATAGATGTTGGATGAGGCAATCCAGGACATTGACTCTGATGGTTGGGATTCCAACTTCACTTTGCATTTCCCACAAGCAAATATATTGCATTAGGAGTTTCAATCCTATAAAACCATTTGCTCTTTGCAGTTACAAAGATAGAAGCAGAATCTTATACCAGGTAGACCAGTGTCGTATTATTGTGGTACATAGCCAGAGCCCCAATATTAATCAGACAAAAGAAAAAGAAAAGTGAGTTGCTGGAGAGAATGATAGATCCAATAAGCATTATGGAAATCTAAATGTCTGTTTGGTCTTTTGGATAAATCCTTAAGAGATACTGAAGGTAAAAGTGTAAGATGCTACAAGGTTGCAGGTGTGTTGTGGTTAGAGATGTCCTGTTGCGATTTCTAGTTCTAGATTGTCGTTCTATCAGCTGGTATCTAATAGCACATACAATTTTCATGCCCAGAGATGTATGTTGCTTATCCTCTCATAATACAGAGAGACTAGGGAACAGATCTGTTCTCCACTGTTAAATCAGCACAGAATTCCATGGATTCTTCCCACAGTAAATGTTTTTGTCTAAATAAAATTTCATTCATTATGCTTTTAGGGAAAAAATGGTGATAATCATAATATATTGGTAAAACATTGTTTTGTTTGATTGCTTGCTTCTTCCTTATTATATAACTGTACAGTGGCAACATAGACACTAAATATCCCTGGGTCTCATTTTTCTCTTCTGGATAACTGAGATAATAATAGTATGCATCTAAGAGGATTGCTGTTCAAATTATATTAAACAAGATAATATATGCAAAGCATTTAGCACATTGTCTGTTACCTAATGGCCACTCCACACAGTTATTCATGTTAGCAACAATAATAGCCACTCACATTTACATAATGCTTCTACTTCACAAAACATCTCACACACATGATGTCATTTGATGCTTACAATAATTTCACGGGGTGCATTACACACACAACTTGATGCAGCTATAAGTAGTCAGAATTGATCTCAAAATGATCCTGGGCCTAAGGAGTAGGATTTATCAGAATGAAGGTGACAAGGAGAGTCGGAATAATAGCTAAAGTGCTATGAGAGCAGAGTAGATTGTGAAACTTTTATTTCAAATGCATACTGTACAAAGCAACATTTGTATTGAAAGGGCCAATACATTTTGTATGTTAATTAAGTCATACATTGGTACATTCCCATTTGTATTTGTTTTCTTCTTGTGCGGGCACTTCTAGGAAGCAGCATGATGACTCTTCAGCAGATACATGGCCAGATGTATGCATCACACAGGAGTGGAAAGTGACTACTTCAGATGGCAGGGCAGGTGGTTCAATATCAGCCAGCAGAAATGCAGAGTGTGCTTCTTTGTAGGACATGTGGTATTCTTTATAAACGCTGTAAGCAGTTAAGTATCAAAGCAGGGGCTGGGTAATGCACTGGAACACCTCATCTCATATACAATACTTTGACTCCTAGAGAAGGAAAAGGGCCAAGTGGGATGAGAATAGCATGAAGCACATTGATAGGGTACCGCCTGCCATTGGAATCTTCTGCTATGTGTTGGAGCTGTGCAGTTTCTTTATCATCCTCATGCCTACAGACACTCTCCATTTTTAATTCAAGCAATATAACTCTAAAAGGGGAGCTCCATCCTTGACAGCCTTCTTCTGCCTTTAGGTCAGTGCCAAACACACAGAGGTCACTGACTTACAAAGAGAACTGTAGCTTGCTTTGCCTCGGGCAACACATAGAACTAGACAGCTCAGAGAACTGCCTTGGTTTTTTCCCTAGCCCACATTAAACTTAGGCAAAACATGAAACAGTCAAAGTGTGCAATGGATCTTTGCTTTCTACCTTTCTGCATTCTATTTTCTTCTTTGAACTTCCTATTTCTTTTGACCTACCTTATACAAGGCATTGGAGAAATGGTATTCCCAAAACACAAATGGTTGTAAGATGATGACTTCTTACTACAGAGGAAGAAGGTGACATGTAATGACCCAAATGGCTAATGGTGACATTTCTAGCTTGATAACATCAAAGGAGGTCTAGTTTGTGATGGAAGACTTTTGTCTCAATTATAAGCATCAGAAGAATATTCAACCTACGTCCAGCTGATATGAGTGTACAAGAAAAAACTAGGTATAATTGACATAGTTTCTAATCATAAGTTTTGGAGGGGCCATTACACTGACATATTATACTGACACTTATATTATCCTTTGCCTCTTGGGTAAAGTAAAGCAATTTTGAATCCTAAATCATGCTTTAAACCCACTCTGGGTAGAACAGAAGTACATATTTTATAATATCTGATTGATGGTCACAATAAATTATCTCTAATTTTTGCCGATGATTTTGGACACAAATGCTAGGAAATACTAATACATTCCACCACTTGATTTATTTATTCTATTTATATAAACTGTCTTTGCAACACATTTCCCAAAATTCAATAATGTAGTTAGTTTCTCCAATAACAAATAATAGCCAAAACAAAAATAATGTGAGGTGTGACAGATAGTATGGAAGTATAGAGCACATTTTCAGCTTAAGTTATGAATGAAATGGGGAGTATATTGTGTTTTAAGTAATGCTCCAATGAGCAGAAAGTTCACACATACAGAAGGTCACATCATTGTGAAGTTCACACATAAAATAACCAAGATTCATAGTGATAACCTTAAGCTCAACTTTTGGAAGCTTACCCCATCACTGAAGCACACACACACACACACACACACACACACACACACACACACACACGCATGCACGCATGCACGCACGCACGCATGCACACACACACACACACACACACACACATACACACACACACTTAGAGTCAAGCCTGTCTTGCATGTAATTTCTGATACTTAAAGGTTTGGAGTAGGCAAACATCTGGCTGACAGTGTCATGTGCAAAATCTCATAGAGAATCTCATAGAGAAAAGGGTAAGCAAGTCCTTGCAATGTATGCATGAGGGCTGCGTTCAAATCCTCAGAACACAAGTAAAAAGCCAGTGTGGCTGCAGACACACACCTGTAACTTCAGGGTACTGTGGGGAGCAGAGACAGAAAGGTCATTTGAACTCACTGGCTGTCAATCTCCCCCCAAGTTCAGAGAGAAAACATTTTTCAAGGGAATCAACCGTATACATGTCTCTACACACACACCATGAGAGAGAGAGAGAGAGAGAGAGAGAGAGAGAGAGAGAGAGAGAGAGAGAGAGAGAACTATCAATGAGAAACTGCACCCAACTACAATTGACCCTAATGCATATTTTGGACTTTTAATGTCATTATATACTATTTTTTATTGAAAAAGGAAATAAAAACATTTTATGATAAAATTTAAGATTTATATGTAAAATGTTTCTTACAAAATTGAAGAAATATATAGAAAAACACAGTAAGATTGATAATTTTCGTGGAAAATTAAAGAGTAAAATGGTAGACATAAAAACATTGCTAAATTAATTGAAAAAGGAAGTGGAAACATTTTATGATAGAATTGAAGATTTACATGGAAAATATTTCTGATATCATTTCTATTATATATTATTTTAAATCTAGGTACTCCAGGGAATGATGAGCTGGTATCGGAAAATTTGAGCTTGAGTCTGGACTTGGCCATCTTTAGTGCAGTACTTTGCAAACATGACTTGTTCTCTTTGATCTTTAGATTGTGCACTTGAAAAGTGGGGTTAATTATAGCTTGTAAGTGATAAATAAACATGTAATAAATATTTAAATAAAAATGTCACTCAGGTGTTTATGTAATTAGAGTGGGTCTCAGTTGAGTGAAATTCGAGGGCTATTTTGTAGCTCCCCTTCTGGTGTTGACTTCTTTCCCCTGGTGATTAGAGACCTGAGGGATGCTTTGGATGACATTTGGGAGTGTCTCATCCGTGTGTCACTTCAAACTGTTTCAGTTTGAAAAGAAAATACCCATTTTTGTAATGGTCTGTAAAGTGAGGGTTTATTTTTCTCATAATTCTGGAAGTCTAGTTGTGCAACGCCCCAACTTTCATTTGATACCCTGCTACACATCCAATATATCCAGTCTTTGGGGACTTTCTTATATGATTGAAACTAGTAGCCTCAACTCTCAAACCTCGATACTATTTAAGAAGGAAAGGCAAGCAGTGGAATGATAGCCACACATGTCCTCATTAGTCAGCACATCAAAAGCATGCTCAACACACTTCAGCTGATATCCAGTTTCACTCCACTGGAGAGAAAGAGGACCGTGGCCATCGTTAGGTACAAAGCGGAGGCAAAAGACTCAAATTTCAACTGTTGGACGCATAGCTTCTGAACAAGAAAGGACATAAAAGCAGATTCTGAATTTAACTTAAATTCTGGCTAAACGTAAAACCTCAAAGCACCAATATTCTATTACAGCAAGATGCCAGCCACTAACATCCAGGGGGCATAAATCCGATCTGTAAAACATTTCTGTTTCTCCAGATATGCCAGTTCTTTAACAGGATGGCTGAATTTGTCGTTAAGCTGGCTTTTCTCATTTACACAGAGGAACATTTAGCTTCTTGTAGGAGAGACCATCAGAATCATCTTTTCTTTTTTTTCTGTTATGTTCATTACTCTGGAAATCAGACACTAAAAGGAACTGTATCAGTAAGACATGGCCCTTTGAATACAGCTAAATTTACCAACAGTAACTAATTAGTCATTGTATTCAGATGAATCATAAATGACTATGACTCTCATATTTGCAGCTAAACTTAGTTCCATGTGTAAATGTTATAAGAATGAGTATGTGTTTCTTATAAGTTATGGCAGTGGTTCTCGACATGTGATTCTCAACCCCTTTGAAGGTTCACATATCAGATATTTACAATATGATTCATAACAGTAGCAAAATTAAAGTTATGCAGAAGGAACAAAATAATTTCATGGTTGGGGCTCACCATAACATGAGGAACTGTACTAAAGGGTCACAGCATTTAGGAAGGTTGAGATATACTGGTTTAGAGAGAGAGATATATGCTAGCTAGTATACTTAAAGACTTCCTCATGAATTGATGATGAAAATAGAGTCGTGGTTTTCATTTCTCACTGCACTTTCTCATGATTTGAACAATTTCTGTCTATCTATTGAAGTATGCAATGGCATCTATGAGGTCAATATAAAGTGCAGGCAGAATAGTAATTCTGTCCTAGCTATATGATATAGAGCATGAGTTTGAGGAAGAGCTGTTATAGGCAGGGTAGGGCATTCTGCATTAAGGTAGTTTATTGGAAGACCTTTAGAACAGTAAAAACTATTTACATTATCAAAGAGCTAGAATATATTTCTTTAGTTCTCTTCCTCATATGTCTTGTTTGACAGAGGGGAAAATGGTAAAAATTACACTAACAGCTTGAGCTGTAGGACTGCAAAGAAGTGGGACCATGACATGGGCACTTTTTGAGTTCTTGATAATGACCATAAACCTGAACAGTTTAAAAATATGCCTGTCTTTAAATGGTTAGACGTCTATTTCTATGGAGATTGAATTATCTCCTTGCAACTTATCGTCCATATAAGATTTTTTTTCAGAAGCTAAAGATATTTGATATTAAAAACAAATTCTGTATTTTCATTTTAATTAACCACGCTAAAGTAATGTCTGGATGCCTGGGTATAGTGAACTGATGTGACTAGAATTATGGCTGGTACTGAAATTTTGAAGAAATTATGGCTAATATCCTTATAGACATCTGGCTGACCGTGTCAAGTGCAAAATCTCATAAAGAATCTCATAGAGAAATGGGTCAGCAAGTGCTTGCAATGTACGCATGAGGTCTGAATTCAAATCCTCGGAACACAAGTAAAAAGCCAGTGTGGCTGCAGACATACACCTGTAACCCCAGGGCACCCTGGAGAGCAGAGGCAGAAGGGTCATTAGAACTCACTGGCTGTCAACCTCCCTCCAGGTTCAGAGAGAAAACACTTTTCAAGGGAATCAACAGTATACATCTCTACATACACACCGAGAGAGAGAGAGAGAGAGAGAGAGAGAGAGAGAGAGAGAGAGAGAGAGAGAGAGAGAGAGAGAGAGAGAGAGAGCACTATCAATACCTTAAGAAACTGCACCCATCTACAATTGATCCTAATGCATATTTTGGACTTTTAATGTCATTATATATAATTTTAAATCTAGGTGCTCACTAAGAATTAGGAGTATACTCTCAAAAGCAAAATTTATTCCAAGCACCAGATTATCACCATATGATTTTTAGAGCACAGCTAAAATGGCATACAATGGCTGGACCACAGCCTAGGAAGTGATGCTGATGACTCCGTAAATGCTGTAATCCCTGTAAGTCATATCTGCAGCCGTTTGTACTCCCATTAGCACTCTGCTCTAAGATAACTAATGGAACATGTTATAGTGACTCCGAGCCTAGGTCACTGGCAACACTCACCTGGAGTACACCCAGCAGGAGGAAGCAAGGCTGTGTGTAGCAGGAAAGAGAAATTCCTTACGCTAGAACAGCTGAGAGCTGCCAGTCCTGCTGGAGAAAATATTTCAATGCACCTGGTTTAGTGTTTGTCATTTGTGTGCCATACTGCAACTGTCTCCCGCTTCAAGGCAAGATTGGTTTGATGCTACCCAGAGAACCTATCTATTCTGTTGAAAGAGGGAACTCCTTTTTCACAACTTTGCTCTGGTTGGAGACTCAAAATTGAATCCTACAGCATTGCCTCTCTGCTTCCAAGTAATTCAGTGTTAGCAGTATATAGGTGCTGTTAAACGTTATGCATAAACAGCTCCTGATAAGTGGTAATCCTGAGATATGACTATAAAGTCAAGCCTAAAGGAACACCTTCATAGAAGTGAGGGGAGGGAGGATGGAATAGGGGCTTCCGGGGGGAAGACCGGGAAAGGGGATAGCATTTTGAATGTAAATAAAGAAAACATCCAATAAAAACGGGAAGAGGGGGAAGAAATAGCACAGCTGTCATCCTAGAATGAAAAGATGAATAGAAGGCTTGTTTGTCATGTCTTTTAACCAAAAAGCCAAGGAAAAAGAGGAACAGGACCCTGAGGAATTTGGAAGTCAAACCCCTTTCCAGAACAGGCTCCTTTGCAACTTGCGTCTTGAAAGGTATTAATTGCTACATTTTTTTTATTTTTTAATATTTTATTTTTTTAATTTTGGTTTGGCCTAATGAGCATGACATGATGCTCATATGGGAGTCAAGAGAGTTGTCCATATTGGCATTTTACCAGCTCCATGGGGGAGCTGGACATAGATCCCTTCTGGTTTTGTCTTTGGAGTATGGTGTAGACTTAGTTAAGTGCACTCACTGTCAGTATTTCCCCTCCATGTATAATGCACAGCACATACTCTAACTTCTAACCGAGTAATCTGGAGTTAATACTTAGGAGAGCAAAGGAAGAAAAAATCCCACTTTATGCTTTTTAACCACCGCTGTTTAACACTTAGATCAAAAGCTTTGCAGCCATCACACTGTTGGCACATTTTTCTTACATGGAATTGACTAGAGGTGTTTTATTTCTATTATGGCTTATTTCCCCAGGGGAAATGTCACTGGCCAGTGCATTAACAACTTCTTTTCTCTGTACTATTGTTGAGGCGCTGGTGATGATGGAAGGGGAGGGGGTGGCAGACAATGGCATCCTAAATCACATAGTGTTATAAAGTATGACCATTCTATGTGGTAGAAACAGATAATATTTTCACCTGTTTATTTTAATCACAGTGCAGATACATATATAACAACACATGTGAAGCCAGCTGAAAACTTGGATGGTACTATGAAAGTTTGGACAATACATTTCTTTCATGTCTGACAGTCTAGTCCTATCTCCTCATGGATCTGCTGTTTCCTGGCTTACTTGTGGCCCTGACTCCCCTTCCAGATATTTCAAACTGGACTCCATTAAACCTTTTCTTTTCAAATCCCTAGGTAAAGTCAAGAAAAGGATTCTCTGTGCTCACTCTGTTAGTGGTTCTGGCATGCTATTATATTTCTCTTTAGGTAAATTTTCTCATTTTAAGACAGATTGCCTGGAATATAGTTAATATGTCAATTAAAATGGTTTTGTATCTGATAATGTGATGAGGCCTACAGGGAAAACCATTTCAGTTGGTGTGTTCTTCTATAAACTTCCCATGGGAGAGTTATTTCGGTGAGTCAAGCTGTTTCCAGCTCTGTTCAATGTTCCAATCTCACCGAGTTCATCCAGCATGTAAGATCAAAATTCAGACTCCTGAAGTTTCCGATCCAATTGTTCTACTGAGATGCTCTGCTGAATCTCACAGTCTTCAGGTGCCTACTTTTTGGGGAGTTAATTACAGATTCTTCCTTATCATCTCTTACAGACAATTTAATATAGCTCTAAGTATTTCCCTTGAGGGCTATCAGGGATGCTTTGCTCACAAGGGTATAGGCTCTCAATGAAGGGCATTATAACAACTTAAAGAAAGTGTGCTTCTTGTATGAGTAAATAAATTTCCATAATGGATAGAGATGACATATCCATAATGGAAGAAAAGGGCTTGTTTTACTTCATTGATATCAAATGACAGTTCCATGCCATGGTTTACATAGGGTCTTGAAAGAACAGAACCAGTAAGGAGTGTACAACTACTGCTCTCACCAACATTATTAATGCATGGCTAGATGATTATCTTTCCATTTTGTTTCTAATTATTTTTATTTTCCACAGAATGACCTATTGAATAAATGTGCAGAAATAGTTATTTTAAGAATAGAGCATTTCAATGACCCTCCTGTGTCCTATCTGTTACACACAACATGAAAGAGACCTTACATGCCTCACAGCATTCTAGGCAGTCACAAAGTGGGGTGGAGGGAATTATTGGAGCAGTGTTTCACTGACACAGTACTGAGCTGGAACACAGGAGCTTTTCCTGTAACTGAAAGTACAGGGGAAAAAAAATCACCCATCCTACAAATACTGAGGTCTACTGAACCATGTACTCTAAGCAGCCAGAAAAATCATGTCTCTCACTTCAAAGGTATTGGAAAACTTTCAAGTGCGAATGTCAAAAAGCTAGGACCCTGAGTTGAAAGAGAAGGGCATTTAAATTTTTTTCAAAGAACCATAGAGTTTTCTGCACTCATCATGAGTGCCTTAATTTTGAGTAGGGGGTAACTTCCACTTAAGGGTCTCCAAAAGCTAGACAAAGTATATAAAGATGATTGTGGGACTCTAAAATCTCTTTAATTACCTAGGCTCTGCCAGTCACTGAACCCCACGCCCATTCTCTCCCAGCTGTATAAATTGGCCCCAGGATACAGTGTTTGACACAGAAAGCTCCAGACCCATAATATTTCTCTCAACTCAATTTTCCTTAAAATTGGTCTTGGCTATTAAGTTGAAGACAGAAAATATAACCTTAGTGAGGTGGATGCCATTTACAAGGACATCTGCCACTCAAAGGGACTGCATGTCTCCAGGCAAATCTCTCAACCATAAAGCATTCAAAGGCCTGTGTCCACAGAAGAACACCAGGGCAGCAAATTCTGGAAACTGCTAGCAGGTGACTTCATGGAATTTATTGTAGATTTCTTCATTTGAGCAAATTGGGAGTTGTTCCCTGGGGACCACTTACATGATTTGAAGTTTTCACTGACTCACAAAAAAAAAAAAAAGAAAGAAAGAAAGAAAGAAGAAAAAACAAAGTGGGTGATGTCGTGGGTCAGCGACTACACTGGTAAATCATTCATTTAAAGAGGATTACTACAAAAAGCCCTCTCTAAAACCTATAAAATATGAATAGTGTGAAATGGTTTTCACCTTTCAGAATTCTGGGCAGAGATATGTTTTCACTAATGGATGTACTTTGGCCACTTTTGGAGTTATCTGCTGTGGGTCCCAGGTATAGTCAGGATCTGTTGCCCTCTGTGACTGGTGTTCTGAGTATTCATGGCTCCCAGGAACATGCCTGATGGAAAAAGTCATAAAAGAGTTGATCATCTAATTTAAAAATGGTTAATAGTAACTTGCCATGATCTGACAGATGTCTTTGTCTAGTCAGAGTTCACCAGAAAACTGTGTTGTTCCCACTGGCAATAGCAACATTTTAATGTTTTATTATTTTGAGGTATGCCTATGATGTTTCATTACATGACTAGTTGCCCCACCCATCTATATATGTGGCTTTGGGAGAGTCTGTATTCTCACTACTAGAGTCTTCTATCTTTCTGTTTATCTACCCCCTTAGATGGACAGAACAGCAGAGTTCATAAGTGGAATGAAGTATCAGAGAGAATGCATTTCTCAAGCACTTTATGATGTATCTAATGCATGTCAAACTCAGGTCTAGAGGTGTGACCTCTCATCTACAGGCAGATAAAACTGATCAAAAGCCCAGGTGAAAAAGTAGGATCTAGAAAGAGGATGTCAGTGTTCAGTTCCTGTGTATAATGGCCCATAGGGTTCCCCCATCTGGAAACTGATGCTGCTAGAAGCTGTGTATTGGCAAGCAGAGAGAACATCCTTGGAGAGTGAGGACAGCTCCTGTGCCAAGTTAGCAAAATTCCTGTAGAATATGAATCTAGCTGAAGTTGGATGAGGCGAAGGCCTAAGAATCTTTGAACCTGGTGTCTCCTTGCAGACAAACTGACAATCTATTACTTGCTCAGTTTCAGCAACTCTCTGCCGAGGAAGCCCACTCTCAGTTTACTTCTTTACATAATTTCCTTTTCCAATGTTTTTTCCTTTTATAGTATCACTGTATAAATTCATTATACTGGTCACTATGACACAAAAAGGCATGTATATAATACATACTCTCCTAACAGAATATTGCTTCAAAGATTTCCAAGTCTTAATTTTAGAAAAATAGGAAGGGATAGTAAGTGAAGAAGAGAAAAGTGTCATACCTATGTTCTGAGGATTGAATATGAGGGCTGTGGCTTCCCTTTCAAATGGGGCTTCTAAATTTAACCTAACTTCCCTGAACCTACTGGTAAAAATAGAGGTCAATTGTACCACCATTCCTCTCAGGATGTTTCTGATTATTTAAGAGATCACATAGATTTGACATTCATCACAAGAGGTGGCATATGGCAAGTCATCAATGAATAAATGACATAGTAATCAGGCAAGTGCAGAAGAAAAGAAACAGTTGAAAAGATGGATCAATTTATCAAGTGCACGGGGACCTGAATTCAATACTCAGCACCCTACAAAATGTCAGGGCATGATAGCTTCTACTCTCAGCATTGATGTGACAGGGACAGACAGATCCCTGGGACTCCCTGACAAGCCAGAATATTCCCCATGGCATGGTCAAGGCCAGCGAGAATCCCAGTCCCAGTCTCGAAATGAGAAAGAGAGCTCTTGAAAAATAACACCTGATGTTGTCCTACGGACTCTACACACACACACACACACACACACACACACACACACACACACACACACACACACCAGCACAAACGGGCATCCATGTGCACACACATGCCTCCCCCATAATACACATAAACACTCAAATAAATAAGCCCACGCTACCCTGAAATATGCCAGTGTGGAATCAGCCATCTTATCAATCCAAAAACAAGAGAAACAATTGGTCTCCAACAGGACAAATCCACAGCTAAAAGGAGGTACAAAGTTCAGATTGTGGCCCTTGTCCCATGTGGCTTTTCTGGCACAACTCTTGTTTGCTCTGGTCATAATGTCAATACTGGATAGGATTTACTTTGGATTCTGCTTCCCACTGGCATCTTAGGTTAGTGAGTGTCTGCTGAGATGCTGTGTAAGCAGATGGAAAACCTAGAGGAATAACAAAACACCTGTCATCATGGGACCTTGTGCAAAACTCATTACTTCTTGCCTAGGGATCATCTCATGAGATAGTTGTGTACTTTGGATGGACACTTTAGAGTAATCCCACTGAATGGACTCAGTAGAATTTATTTAACTGAATGCCAGATCCGGCTTGATGTGTCTCCCATTCTGCCCTTGACTCTTGCTTCCTCCTTCTGCTGCCTGCCTGAAGCATCATCCATGTCCTCTCATGTGTTTCTCGCACATACTCCATCTGCTTGTCTCTCACTTCCAGGGAGATTGTTTTGCCTCTACACATTACTGTGGAGCCTTCAGCAGAGATCCTCAGAGCTTAGTCTGTTGATGCTTAGTGGGCTTTGTAAAACAGACATCATTGTTTCTACCAAAGGACCAATTAGCTCCCTGCAACCCTTTGCTACCCTATAGCCTGGAACCAAGCTGTTCCTGGTTAGTAAAGGACAACAGGAAATTAATTGCTCCCTTGGTAGGTGAGGAGGTAAACTCTATTTATGATGTTGCATATTCACGGCCTCTTTTTAAAAAAATCACCATTTTCTAAGTTCTTCGTTGATTACCACCCTGTGTGTAATCCATTCTTATGACAAGAAAGGTGCTGTCAAGGCAGCTCCAGGCAAAGTGGGATAATACAGTGCTTTTTGACACCTTTCATTGTGAGTTCTGGCTTCCTTAAGCAATGGAGACAACCTGCATCATTATTTTTAAGGAGAAAGATGTCACTGTGTGGCTGAGTTTGTGTTCACTAATGTGCAGATTGGGAGGCCATCATTTTCCATTTCTTTCAGATTCAGGGTGAAGAGATGGATATTACAGAGTAGACCCTGCTTCACATCCAATGCCACAGGGTCCACAACATGCAGGCATTCCAGAAACAATACAATTGATAAACAGCATGATCACGCCCACCTGAGCCGTTCAGCCTGTAGTTAACATCAGCAGGAACTGTGAATGAGCATTAGACACATCGTGAAATTACTAAGAGCAGGCAGCACATGTGTATGTTTTTAAATCTTTGAAATACTTATGGAAAGCTATGTTCCTGTTGTTGCCATGATGGAAGTAAGTGTGTGTAGTTAAAATGGAATTTTAATCCCAAAATGTCCAATTATTTATTAACATTTGCTGGGTCTACCAACACAACATGCATCCTACCATGCTGCCAGCAGTAAACAAAAGAATTTTTTTCCAGTACCCAATACACTGTGAATGTGCAACATACACTAAGCTACCATAAATATGGTGATTAAAAGCTGAAAGAAAACTTCCTCCATTCCAAAGATCCCACTGATTTCTATTCTCTCTCCCAGCCTTTCCCCTTCCCCATTCTTGATCTCTACCTCTATTGCATCCCATCCCCTGTATCCCACCCATCTCCGCCCTCCATCTCCTTCCAATGTCTATTTTATTTCCCCTTCTGAATGCAATCCAAGTATCGTCTCTTGAAACCTCCTTGTCACTTGGCATCTTTTGGGTCTGCATATTGTAGCATGGTTATCCTGTACTTCATGACTAATATCCACTTATAAGTAATTATGTACCATGTGTGTCTTTCTCAGTCTGGGTTTTCTCACTCAGGATGATCTTTTCTAGTTCCACCCATTTGCCTGCAAAACTCACGATGTCTTTGTTTTTAATAGCTGAGTAGTATTCCATTATACAAATATGCCATATGTTCTTTATCCATTCTTTTGTTGAGGAATATCTAGATTGTTTCTAGTTTCTGGATATGATAAATAAAGTTGCTATAAACACATTTGAGCAAATATCCTTGTGGGATGGTGCAGCATCTTTTGGGTATATGCCTAGGAGTAGTATTGGGTCTTGAGGCAGAACTGCTCCCAGTTTTCTGAGAATGGTTAATTTTAAATCTCCAAAATCTTGTGGAATTGATGATTTCCACAATGGTCATGTGGGTTTACACTCCCACCAGTAATGGAGGAGTGTTCCCCTTGCTCCACATCCTTGCCAGCATGTGCCAGTCACTTGAGGTTTTTATCTTAGTTGTATTCAAGGGTGAAAGACAGAATCACTGAGTCATGTTGTCTCTTGTGACCCTCTCCGTGAGAAAGAGCCAACCCCTGACACTAATACTTTGCTATGCTTGCAGACAGGAACCTAGCATAACTGTCTTCTAAGAGAGACTTCATCCAGCAGCTGATGGAGATAGATGCAGAGAACCACAGATAAACAATAGGTGGAACTGGCAGAGTAGGGGGAAAACTGAAGTAGCTTTATTTCTTCCTACATGAAATGCTATCCCATTTCCTTTTCTAATGACTATCTTTTCCTTTGCTCCTTTGGGATTTGTTTTATAACTTATTTCAATGGCAAAATTGTAGTCATTTTATATTCTTTTCCTCTTCCTCCTCCTCCTCTTCTTCTTCTTCTTCCTCCTCTTCCTCTTCTTCTTCCTCCTCTTCCTTCTTCCTCTCTCTCTCTCTTTCTCTCTCTCTCTCTCTCTCTCTCTCTCTCTCTCTCTCTCTCTCTCTCTCTCTCTCTCTCTCTCTCTGTGTGTCAGTCATTCAGTCTGTCTGTCTGTCTTTTGGTCTTAAGCCCTATTCTGATATCCCAGCTCTTCTGCCTTTTTTCTGGATGTCAGTCCCTTTTAGTGATAAGCCCACCCTCAATCTTTCCCATGTGCCAATCTACCTTCATATAGTTTCAGAGAATCTTTTCCTTCCTATCTACTCCCAACTACCTATTTCCCAAAATCCAAGGGCTCATGTTTTATCTCCAAGCCCAGTACTGGAGACCTTCATTAACTGCCCACATCATCTCTCTCAGTAGAATCACCTTGACAGGTCTGATGCTTGCTAAGTCTTTTATCTAGCACCTCTCGCAGTGCAGTTTTATTTCTTCCTTTATATTAGAGCTCTTGCCAGAATGTCCTCTTGACACCTAGCCACTGCACAGGTTCATTTTCTCATGAGTGGTTCAAACCACTCTACTTTCTGCAAGTGTTCCTGAGTGTTGTCACATATCTGGCTAAGTGTGCTGCTGTGGCACCATTGTGTTTTGTATATCAACATTTCCAGAAGACAGCTTTCATTGGTAGTTCTCTTACTTGATATTTCTTCTCAAACAATTTTCTCTATGTGTATTTTTATTACTATTCGAATACAAATTAATGAGAATTTGTAGTTTTCTACTCATTATATGTAATTATGTCTAATTCAACAATATTGTACACAATATAGTTTATGTAGGTAGGAACATATGTAATATATTCACACAAAATTTCTTCAGTATCCATGGCAATTAATTCTAGTGCCCTAGTAATTCAATTTTCTGTTTTAATTCATATATATATATATATATATATATATATATATATATATATGCATGTATATATGCTGTGGATCATTTTCAAATTACTCATGCCACGTATAGTGTAAATGCTACATAATAGTTGTGAAACTTTATTGCTTCATTTTTTCTCAAGAGTAAACAACATCTGAAAAGCTGAGTTAAAAGAATAATAAGTATGAAATAATAATTGCTGAAAACTCATAAAAGTATAAAGACTTTATTCTGTTCAGTGAAGAATGCAATCATAACAGTTGTGAGTGGCATGTGGTTGCCAGCCAGGCTGTTCAAGTCTAGATCAGAAGTCTACTCCCTTCAGCTACATGTTGGCCAAGTTATGCTATTCAGAGCACAAACTTTAAATAAGGAAATTGTGTAATACTCATTTCACAATGGTGTTCTGAAAACTAAATAGAGAGGATGGAGTATTGCCTAAGTGTTTCAGAGTTGTTATTTTTCTTCCAGAAGAGCTTGGTTCAATTTCCAACACCAAATGTTAGCTAACAATTGTAATTTCAATTTCAAGGGATCCAAGGACTCTGTAAGTACCATTCATGTGAGTGATATACATACATACATACATACATACATACATACAGGCAAAACAATCATGCACATAGAGTAAAGATACATAAATCTATAAGAATTTTAGGAAAATTGATATGAATTCATATGCAAAATTTTTATCACAGAAACAAAAACCTATTGAGTACTCATACTTATTGTTTCCAAAAATATATTTGTTGTTTTCCTTGTTTGCCAGACTCATTGTCCCCTGGGAAGCTTTCAACTTGATTTTAGTCTTTGATGTTTAGAATGATAGCACTATACTTTTGGTGTTTATTCTGTGAAGGAGCTGCAAAGTTGTGTCTGGTGTATCATCTGTGTTTCATTGATTGTTTTTCAATAAAATACGATTAACCACTGTTTCTTTATATGTAGGAAGATCCAAACATAAGTAAAATAAAAACTAATATTACATCCAAGTACTATGTTAAGAACACATATAAAACTGGAGTAGGTGTAAATAGTGTCAAAATTGACACTGTAGTGTTCTGAACTCTTGACAAGAAGGTTACCTAAAGGGGACACTATAAGTCTCAGAATGGTGGCTTTGCAGAACGGAGCTCCTTAAGAGTTATCCTGGGGAATTACAGTTTGAACTTTTGCCCTGAGTAGTTGTAGCAGGTATGATGTATTTGCCCACAGTAAAGGACACCTTCCTCCGACCATAACCACCTTAATTTGCTCCTTCTCCAAATCTACCCTGTTTCCAAACTCAATCTGAGTACTATTTTCTAACCCTTTGTTCTTTCACCACTAGCTCCACCCTCCCCCGAATAAATCTGATCTAGAGCTGCTTCATAACATGCTCCTGTTCCCACCATTGATTTACACTCTCAGCTCTAATTTATTTGTTGACTTGGCTGTCTTCTTTTGACCTAGTTACTTTATGGGTAAATTTCTCTAGCCCAAATCCGTGACCATATATCTCATATGCTTCAACTCTCCTGTTTTTTTTTCTTTTAAATTTTGATTCTTTTTAGTTTATCAATTTTCAAGTCATTTATAACAACTTGGCAGTGTTATTAAGTGGGAAATGAAAAAAAGTTTCAGAGATTAGATATATAGAGCTGTGAAGAAAAAAGGTTATAATAACTTAGAAAAATGAAAACTTACAATAATCTGAGACATGTGCCATATATGAGAATTGTGGAGCTCATTTGTAATGTCTACTACTCTTGAAAAGGACTGGAATGACCTATGCTAGAAAAATATTTCAACTGTTCTTGTGCATCGAAAGCCAAATGATTAAGAGTAGAAGTCACAGAATCATAGAAATAAAGAAAAGAGTATATGAATTTTAGCTGACATGTGGAAACCTTTTACAGATAGATAGGGTTTCACATTCAATAAAGTCATTTATTTTTAGGTTTAGATAGATAATCTATCTCACCACACATATCTTTACATGGGAAAAACCCTACATCTGTGTTATGAGCTATGAAACTTAGATACCCATACTGAAAAATATTGAAATAACTGAAATATAGTTATCATTATTGCAGCAAGATAATTTCATGTTCATTAATGGAATCAGTAGGATAATATGTTGATTATATTAACAGTTTAATTCAGCAAATTTCCTGAAGACCAAATTTATAGAACTCATTAAAATATATAAAAGGAACCTCTACTGGCAAGGTTTTACCATATATTAACAAAATTGTAAAAATATTTTAATTTTTATTGCATATTAATTTATAATTATATACATTTTATTCTTTGAAGACAGCAGATTCTTGATAAGAGAAAAGTGATTTTATTATACTAATCTAAGAGTGAAGTAAAATAATAAATTATCTTTTCAGTGAAATTTATAAGAACATATATTCTTAAACAAAATTAACTGAACTGTATTTTGAATTTACATAGTAAGTGTTAGATAAGGGTTTAAGCTTTTATCACATAGATATTTGAAAGGAAATGGATCACATTCAGACGAAGCCACTCTTCCCATTGCTGGTGAATGCTCATGATGAGCATAGTCTTCTTGAACATGGGCATGCAACTGCTCTATAAATTGTTACATGTTTGAAATTTATTTTAACAGAGTTTAAAGAACATTCCTCTTAAAGTTGACAATACAACTGAAATACTGAAAGTTAAGAAATCATTTATTTACAATTTTTTTTGCGTGCCTCTCTTACACTATGGTGTGTCATAAAATCCAGATAAAGAAACAAAACTGCACTTTCACACTCCAAAGAATTTCAATATTAGCACGATAGATTTGACCTTTTAGCTTTAAATAATGTGTATGTGTGTATGTGTATGTCTCTGTGTGTCTTTCTGTATGTATGTGTGTCTGTGTACATGAGTATGTCTGTGTATATGTGCATGTATGGGTGTGTGTATGTGTGTGTCTTAGTGTGTGTATGTATGTGTGTTTGTGTATGTGCATGTGTGTATCTGTGAGTATTATGACATCATTATTTAATTAACAATTTTAGCATGAAAAAGCTCAAGGGCAGTGCAAATCTTAACAAAAAATCTAACATCTTTATATCTGTCATCTTTTAAAAACTAGCTTATTTATTTCAGTGGGTGTTTTGCCTTCATATATATCTGTGTCTCACATGCATGATTGGTGTCCAAAGAGGAAAGATTAAGGTGTTGGTTACTTTGAAAGCAAACCTAGAGTTCCAGACATTGTGAGCCTCCATATGTGAGCTGTGAATCAACCATGGATCCTCTGAAGAGCAGCCAGTGCTCTAAGCATTGATTCATTTCTAAAGCATGGTATATATGTCATAGCTTAATGGTTGTTTTTAACCAAGAATTGGAGTTCCGTGCCTGGTATGGTGGAGGAGACAAGGTTGCCTGAAACAGTCTTTACCTTTCAGGATCTTCCTCCACTGAAAGTGACAGTACAGCAGTTCACATTTACTATAACCACATTTGCTTGTTACATTAGATTGTTAATTGTGGTGGCTTCATATTGCCTTTCTGTAGCAGTTTTTTTCTCCATTTTCAGAAAGTCAGAATAAATTAAATCTAGCAATGTCATCATAATGTGCCACATAAGCAAATGAGGAGAGATGATTCTCTGAGCAAAGTCAGAATGGAATAGTCCAAGTTTCTGCTAACTAGTTGTAAAGCATACATGAAAGCTAAAGGGATTTTCTACTCACAAAGAGAAAGATGAGAATGCATTTGAAGGTTGAAATTCTCTAAAATGGAAACTTGATTGTGGACACATTTGTTTTGATACTCATCACTGACTTTTTTCTGCATACAAGCTCCAACCTTGTCTTTATTGCATAGGTTTTCCACATAGGAGAAATATCTGCATCTTCTCACAGTATTTCCCTGCTCTACCATACTCTGGTTTGTAAAAGAAATCAATTAATCATTACCTGGCACAGACACTGAGGAGCCTTTTGACTTGGCAGGACAAAAGGGAAACTACTAATAATACATTAAAGAAGAGGGAGAAAAAAGAAACAATGTTTTAGTAAATAAACATCAATTTGTATTTACCTTTTCCTCTATTCACTGGGAAAGAACTAGATCAAATTTTGTTCTTGGATAAAAATTATAATATATTAATGAATGAATAGTTATCAATTTTCATCTAATACAGTGTTCACGTAGACATAATCCAGAGCACTTACAGACCCTAAAAAATGAAATAAACACCAATATCCTTCACCTGTCTTTCCGTACAAAGCATCAGTTGACATATGATAATGTACTAAGGTTGTTCAATGGAATTTGTATCTGTTTTTCCTATTCTGCCTTTGTTAAAATTGATGCTATACCAGTAAAGTTCCTCAGAGACAGGTTTTATTGCCTATATGTAAAATACAAAATTTCCCCCAGGAACTTATTAAGGATAAGTTTTCATGTTTATGTGATATCTGAGGGAGGGTCTTCAATTCTTAGAAATGTTGTTTATAGTTATCAGCTACCTTTGAGTAGAAATTAATCTTCTGAGATGCTCCATGCTAAAGGCCTCTATAAGGTCAAATTGTATTCATGATAGACAAATTTATGAAAGAACATATTCTCTTAGTATCTAACTTAGCCCATTTATGCAAACACATATCCAGGAAAACAATATGAATTTGAATACTTTCTTGCATCTATTTCATAATTATCATGAATATTAATTCAGACATAATTTGAAATTTTATAGCCTTAATGAACCACAATATATAAATGGTCTCACAGTGTCCATTTAGTTGGGCTCATATATTTACTTTAAAGATTGTAAATATGTTAGTCATGAATTAAAATGAGAAAAGAAATGGTTTTCTTAGGTGCTATGCCAAATTCTTAGCAGAATTAAAGTATTTTTCATGGAACCTTCTAGAACCCTGGGGATATAAGACTTGAACTCCATCTCTCTATCCATTTTTATGAAACAAATAAGCAGTACACCATGTGATTTAAATTTCCAAAATTGGGCTAATACATAGTTTCAACAGCACCAACACCAAGTTTGAAATTGGGTATTTCGAAATAAGGTGTAAAGTTTTCACATTGCTAAGTGGTGTCTGGCAGAGTAAAAGAGAAAGGTAGAGGAAGTTGCAAAGGGAACAAATTTAGCAGGTTAATTTGACAGGCAGATAGAGCAGATGTTCAGTTTGGATATATAATTCTGTGCTCATTTCTAAAATTATAAAAGTATTTTCAAAATATAAAGGAATACAAATATTCTTCAAATACTCAAAAAAGTACATTAATTTAGAAATTGGGCAACTTAGATGCATGCAGATTGTACATGTTTTTTTAGTTTAAATTCAAATAACAAAAAGGAAAATTAATCTTGTTGTTTGTGGTTCTACTCAAACCAAAAATGATATTTGAATTAACGAACTCAATTCAAATTATTTAAATGAGCATGACTACTGTGCCAGGGTAAAAAATAATTAATTCTGCTGCAGGAGTCTGTAATGTATTCATTTAAATAACTATATTTTATGGTAAAGGGAAACAAACTCTTATCCCAGGGTGCTCCTTTTCTTATCCCATGGTTCATCTTTCTCAGGCAGTGTAGCTCAATGAATTAACTACGCTCATCTTTAGTAAGTAATTGATTAAAACTGCAATCTCTTGTGTGGATTTCCAAGACATACAAACAGACAGGCACAAAGACAGACAAGCAGACAGACACACAGATAGAGATAGATGAATGGGTGGATGGGTGGATGGACGGACAGACAGACAGACAGACAGACAGACAGACAGACAGACAGACAGATGTAGGGTTAGTGGGATCCCATGTCTGCTCTGCCACAGGGCTCTGGCCACTCCAGAGGGCAGAACTTGGGAGCTTTGACTGCGCTTACCCCATGCTCCCACTGGGCAGGTAGAAAGCTGCTGTGCACCACTCTGGGGGTGGGAAAGCACAGTCGGAGGTCCCAGGGCCTAAAATGAGGTGATGGTCATCTGGTTCTCAGACTCTTGGGCACCCAGGTGCTGCTAGGAGCCGAGAACGAAGTGGGGGCCTGCAGGCTGGATCTAGCCTGGGGCAGAGGGGGCAAAGAAAGGAGCTCAGGCTGGTCTGGAGGAGATAGAGTCCTTGGCATGTTGGTGGGAGGCTAGATTGGGCTAGGCTTGGCAGCCTTGGATGGGAGCATAGAGAGACCTTATATGGGAGGTTAGACAGCAACAGTGGCTCCTTAAAGGAAGGCCTTCTCCATTGCTCCCTATGGCAGTTCACAAATAAAAGAGGCAGTCCATGGTTTTAAGGCATTTATTGTCGTGGTGGAAAGTAGATGAGTAAAACTGTAACCCACTTCTCAGGGCGGGCCTGAGGTTAAATACCTTTTGCAGGGAGGAGTGTCTGGGAAGGAAAGCTTAATTGGCTAAGGCCTCCAGGTCTTTAGGTAAATGGAGATCTTTCTTGAGTTTAAGTTACCTATGGTCATGTCCTCTACCTGTGGAGGAGCTTGGGGCATTGACCTTACATGACTGATGGCCACAAATCTATGGAGGGATGCGGCCTCATGTCAGGAGCCTAGTATCTGGGAACCAGGTAAAACACCTGCCATTCCTTCAGGGTCACTGGGGTTTCTAGCCTTAGCTCAACCAGGAAACAGGCTGCCTTTCACAGTCCTACAGATAGATAGATAGATGATAGATAGATAGATAGATAGACAGACAGACAGATAGCAAAACCGTTATCAATTTGCATGCACAAGAATCCAAGAGAAATAAACTAAGGTGGGGTCTATTGAGGCAGGCAGCTTGAGATCCTAGTAGAGAATTCCAGAAGACTAGGGTATCTTTTGGTATAAGGCGTCTAATTAAAAAAAAAAAAATCCAGCAACAGCAGAAAGGTCACACCATCTAATCAGGTGTTGACAGTGTCCAGTAGTAAACATCTGGGGAACTGAGACAGTCATCTGGAGTTTCTAAATGATTTTTCTCTACATATACAAGCTTCCCACAACTGAACTTGCAGCTGCTCTCTCTGTCATGAGACAAACAATGGTGACATCTGTTGGAAATGGATTTACCTACTAGATATTTTCAGTGACACCCATGCTTTTACTCTTGGGCTCTTCTGTGGCTCTTTTCCCTTTCTGTTGCAGAGTTGGAAAGTAGCTCCTCCACAGACAAGAGGTTTTGGAACATCCTTTGAAAAGTGCATTTTGGGGTTTTAATTTTGGTAGGCAAGCTCTTGTCTGGAGTCAGCTTGTCAGTGAGCACACAAAACGCAGGATACTTAATAAATGTGTATTATAGGAAAGCAAAGAATAATGCTCCAAAAAAAGGTTGGGCACTTTCTGAGACTCTTCACATCTTTTTCTTAACATTTATTTTCATTTTTACAAATGGTTTGGTACCAGCTGTCCCTACACAAGAGTTCTTTTCATTCCCATCAAAGCAGGAGATGACTTAAGAACAGAGTTTCTACACAGCTATAAACCTAATTAAAAAACAATAAAGACAAATGATCTGTACCCTCTCTTGCTAGTGTGGGAGTTTTCTTTCTTTTAGAGAGGTAGATGTTTTCTAAAGATCTTTGAAATGATTTGAAACAGGTAGAGAAGTGACTCCCAAATGGTTATTGGGTAATGTTGGGATCAATCAAAGTGCAACTGTAAAGAAAGGCCATGTGATTTATGCTGAAGGATCTTGAAGTCATATTCACCACATATCTTAGAAGGATGTACAATTGATTTTATGTATGAGGAGTGGTTGGTTGGTTGGTTGGCCGACTGGCTGGTTGCATGGAAATTTCACCTGACTGTGCTTATACTATGACTTTCCTTCTAGGCACCTCTGAGTTTTTACATTTCAGAAAAAAAAAACCCAAAACATATTTTTCATACCACTAGCTCTTTACAGTCTTTTACGTAATTTTATATCTTTAGATACTCATGATAATTTTTTTCCTAGTGTATCCCATGTTAAATGTCAACAAGTCCTTTCTTATTCATCATTGAGATTTGAGTTATTTGCCTCTCCTTGTCCCTCCACTGGATCTAATCCACTCACTAACTACTGTCCATCCACCTTCCTTTTTGTTTCTCTCTAAAGCAGGTGCTTTTCACGGTAACCTGAATTACTGCAGTTGCCCTAATAGCTCTCAATTACCCTGCCTACGTATTTTTCAGAAACCTTAAATTAACTCTCGTCCCCACAATTAAATGGCATTTTCAAAATACTGTTATTGTGATAATTCATCATCTCATAAATAATTTCAAAATATCCCTTCTTTTATAGATTATTTTACTTTGACATTTAGGTCTCAGATAATCTCACCTGAACTGAATTTCCTGGCATTTTGTACTAATTATCCACAGAAGTCCTTTGCCTGGAAAGTCCTCTACAGACTATCTGTATTTGACAAATCTACACCTAATATTTGTATCCTTAATTTCAGAAAACGCAGTGTTGGAGAATAAAATGGTTCCAGTTCTGTCTCTTAACTATCCCAGCCCATTGAAAATGATGTAGAGTGCTGTTACCAAAAGAGAAAGGTTAGGAGCAAGAGTGTCTATGTAGTCCAGGCAGTGCATTTAACATTAAGGAATGCAAGAAACCTCAGGCTGTTTACTGTTTTCAGGAAGAGGAAGAAGAAAAAGAGGAATAGGAAAAAAAAAGGGTGAGGAGGAAGAGGAGGAGGAGGAGAAGTTGGAGGAGGAGGAAAATGAAGATGCAGCAGCAGCCACCGCCCAATGAAAGTGGGTCAATTCCATGAAGTGCTCATCAATGCCTTGAACCATTTGTTGGCTCTCTGCTCCTAGTTCCTGCCCCTGCGTTCTCCCACTTTCACTGATAACACTGAGTGCTTGTTTTGCAAGTGTCTATTACAGGTTCAGAAAAGATGAAATAAATGATATCTAAGGCTGTAGCTATTGTTTGATGCTTATTCCCTCTGAATCCATTCCCAAACATTAATAAAACTGATACTTAAATGCAAATATCACGTGTCATATGTTGAAAATAATCTCTTCCCAGGGTCAGAGGCTTTCTTTGTGGAAACCAATTCTTCATATTTTCTAATTAAAAGAATATGTGGTGGGAGATATTTAAAAACTCAAAAATTTTGATTAACTTTGCTAATTTCCAACCTGTTTTAAAATGAGTATTTTGATAGCACAGCCTAGATATAACATAAGGGTTACAGACTGACTAAATTTATATTAATATTTTCATTGAAATATAGAAGATGACTGTGTGTATGCATGTATGTATGTATGTGTGTGTTATCTAACTGAAAAATAGAAAAAATCTGTACCTATGAGCATTGGAACTAGAATAGCCCTAGTTATAAATGTAGTTTACAATAGAAATTTTAAAAGAACACAGACACCTTTTCAAATCATAAGCATTCAATCTCTTTTCAGTTTCTATGTTTTTCTTTATCCCCGATGAACTTAATAAAATGTTGGTGTACTACAGCAAGTACAAATTCTATCCTGGAAAAGGCTGCTGATAAGTCACTCAACTCCTTCCTCTCTGATACATGTACATATTCAGCTATGGTGATGTTCTACTGTGTTTTTCTGCATGTGCCCCTATGTAGAGTTAATAACAGTCATATCACATGGCAGTGCAAAAAAAAAGTACAAAATTCTCTTGGGAAAAATAAAATACATTTTTAATGCCCACATCCATATCACTTCTATCTTCTGTCTGCTTCTCCACACTCTGTGGTTTGTTGACTGAATCTTTGATTAGAGTCCATGAACCAGAAAAGAAGAATGGACTCTTGATAAAACGAAGAAAAATCAGTTGACAACAAGTTGTTTGCTTGGGTGCCTAGAAATTTCCCAAAATATCTCCATATTAAAGGAGTATTTAAGAGTATTCGTTTGGTGTGTCCCATGCAAATGGTTAGAGAAGACTGGGTTTCTATAATCATGATAAGCTAATTTTTTTTTATATTCTCTAGACTGAGAGTAAGCTATGGTCAGGCCCAGCCTCCTCATCTACAGTGAGCTCACCAAGAAGCCAGTTAACATGCTTAAAGTTAATGTGTGTTATTTCTTGGCTGAACCTTCCCTCTTCTCATTGTACTGCTCTACTTTGAAATGTTATATAATTACTCCAATTGGCATTGGAAAATTTAATAATTATATATGAAGTTAGATTTAATGCATTATATAACACATCCCTATACTGTGTAATCAACAAATCAGAACAATTGGCATCTCTACCTCCTTTAGCATTTGCTATTTTGTTTTATTGTGAGGCTGCAAGCTCCTCTCTTTTAGTTCTTCATAAAACACATAAAATTTTTGCAAGCACTCTACTATAAACCATTAGAATTTATTTCTCCTACATAGTTATATTCTTACATTGTTTAGCATTCCTCTATCTGTCTTACTTTTTGCCCTTCCTACCCTCTAGTAACCATTTTTTGATTCATATGAAATATACTTTTGTAGCTTTCTCACTTGCATGTGAATATATTTGTCTTTCTATGCCAGACTTATTTTACTAAAGCTAAAGTCCTCCAATTTCATCATTTTACTACAAGTGACAAAATATAATTATTTTATGAAGGCTAACTGCTATTTCATTATGTATATGTACCACATTTTGAAAATCTATTTACCCATCAGCAAGAATCTCTAGTGAATTCATACTGTGTCTCTTGTCAATCGTTTTGTGATAAATGTGAGATGGCAGATATCTTTGATATATTCCTTTCCTCTCCCTTTGATATATACAAAACTGGCATTTTTTAAATACCAGCAGTTCAATTTCTGAGAAAGAATTAAAGTAATCTGATTCATGATAGCTACAAGTAAAAGCTGTGGATAACTAGCTGGGAAAATGAATGATCTATAGAATAATGTCTTTATTTCAGTGAGTAATCTAGAGATATTTTCAAAGACTTTGAAGAGATAACAAAAGTATGGAGAGTTCTGTCTTGTTTGTGCACTGAAATGTCTGGTATTAAAATATTCATATTTCCCAAAGCAAACTTTTAGATTAGATTTACTGAATTTCATTAAAATGCCCACAGGTTCATTTTGAGACCAAGGAAAATCATTTCCCACCAACATGAAACTACCAAGGACTCTAGATAGCCCTAGATCTATCAGTCCTGAGTAAAACCAACAATCATAGAGATGCCCTGAAACCTGACTTCAACACACATTATAAAACCATAGTGAGCAGAAAGTGTAGTGCTGGAATGAAAACAGACATAGACCCATGGAATATAAGAAAGAGTACATTTGAAAATGAGCATGTCTACTCCCAACTGATTTCACCAAGATGCTAAAAATGGACATTATTAAGAGTCCATGTATTAAATACATGTTTTAAGAAAAATGATGTATCTATATTCAGGTGCAACTAGTGCACTTGGTCTCAACAGTGACAAAAATTATCTTTAAGTAAATTGCAATCAAAATGTAGGACTTATATCATAAAGATTTCTAATTTAAGGAATGAATTGTTATTAATCCTTTATGATAGAAAATTGTTTTTATTTGCATTTTATTACCTTGAGGTCTTCCCACCACAAAACATCCTAAAGGATTAATATTTATTATTCCTGTTTACAAGGAATGACGAAATACAGTTCAGCTATATTTACAAAAGTACAAAACCTTACAAGAAAATCTCTCCCTCTAAGCACAGACCTGGATAACAGTGTTTCTCTTGGTTTGAGGATGATGTGTGTCCTAGGTTGTAACTGATACTAGCAGCTTTGTCATATACAGTAAATTAATCATGAATCTTAGGGTACCATTCCTTATAGGTTAAAGTATATTTTATTGGTTGTCCTAGCCTGAGGGATACACTTGAATACAATTGAACTTAGGAAATACTTTTTTTTTAATTTTATTTTATTTTCTAAGTTTTTTTTATTTACATTCAAAATCATTTCCCCTTTCCCGTTTCCTCCCTGAAAGTCGCATAAGCCCCCTTCCCTCCCTCTTTTTCCCATTCAACCCCCTCTCGCTTCTCTGACTTGGCATTCCCCTACATCCAGTCTTTCAGGGACCAGGAGTCTCTCCTTCCATCTTCTTGGAAATCTATTGATATGCAAATTGTGTCTAGGGTATTCCAAGATTCTGGGTTAATATCCCCTTATCAGTGACTGCATACCATGTGTGTTCTTTTGTGATTGGGTTACCTCACTAAGGATGATATTTTCAAGTTCTGACCATTTGCCTAGGAATTTCGTGAATTCATTGTTTTTAATTAGAGTAGTATTCCATTGTGTAAATATACCACATCTTCTGAATCCATTCCTCCATTGAGGGACATCTGGGTTCTTTCTGGATAACACTTGGTATTCACAATGTCCCCTTGATGATATCATATTTAAACCACCTTACTCAACATTCTCCTTGACCACTTCTCTCCCTTCATTTACCAACAAACTAGTATGCATGATATCATAGCTAGGTATAAATGTGAACCCATGGAGTCCACACAACTGCATGGTATCATTCACTCTGTGCTTGAGTCTGATAATGAACTCCCTAGATAACCAAGCCAAGGCCAAAGACACCCACAAGTACCCTACCCACCCTACTACTCTCCCATCTATGCTTTCCCATCATGCATTTACTGAAATTTAAGGAAACTTAAGATGTCTTGAATCTCATCATTTATCCATTTTTTCCTTCCTTGTCTCAGTGAAATGCTGTTGACACTCTTTGATGAAAATGTGATTATATGTTGGGTGAACCTTACTATGTTTCCCTATCTAGGAAGAGTCAGTTATTGATGATGGAAACATGTTAGCTCACAATAATGATTTGATTTCAGATATAAAGAAAGCTCCTGAAAGTTGGAGCAAAAATGACAGTGATCTTGGGCTACTGCAGTGCAGATGGAAGCAAATGGACTGGGAAAGAGAAGGGGATTCTGGGTAATCTGAGTGCCTACAGGTTAGACGTGTGCATAGAAGGAAACAAGGGAAACAGATATAAGCTATGAATTAATTATAACAGGTATATAGCTTCATGATTTAGGTATGACAATAGGTATGGTTTTCTGGTTTATCAGTGTATGTAAATTACTTGCTATTTCCAACCTTAAAGCAAGGACCTGAGCCAGTTTTCACATTGTTTAGAGGGTGATACATGGATGTATCTCTGTTCTACAAATACTTATTAACTGAAAATTAGGTACCAGATACCAGATGCAATGACTGTTCAATGAGGTACAATAATTCCAAGGAACAATCCAATGTGGAAGGCAACAGTATTATCTCATTTCACAGAGAAATAATACGGACAGACTGCAACATCACAATGCTCCTAAATATTAGTCAGATTCTGTACCCAGACAAGTAAGTCATTAAGTCTGTAACTTTCACCTCACTCTATAAGGAAAAAAATGTCTGAGAAATAATTGAGATACAAATGTAAGAAAGAAGAGAAATAAAGCCAATTTTAGGTTTAAAACTGTTTAAGAATGAAGGGAGAATGTCAGGGTGTGACAGTTATTCTTGGTTGTCAACTTGAGTACATCTAAAGATAATGAAAACCCAAGCCACTAGATACACCTGTGGGGGGTGTTTTCTTTATCAAATCATTTGAAGTTGGAAGACTGACTTTTAATCTGGATCTTTTGAGGTGGGAAGATCCACCTTTAATCTGGGCCACACCTTCAGCTGGCAGCCTATATAAAGGACATGGAAGATGGAAACTTTGTTTTTGTTTGCTTGTTCTCACTTGGCAAGTCTATTCCCTCACTGCCCTTAAAGCCCACTCATTTTGGATTCCGGTGTGTGTCAAAGACCAGCTGAGTCATCCAGCCTTATGAACAGAACAACTACTGGATTCTTGGAATGCCTCTTAGTAGTGAGTTGGACTAACGGGACAAACCATTCTAATAAATCCATTCTCTTTCTCTCTCTCTCTCTCTCTCTCTCTCTCTCTCTCTCTCTCTCTCTCTCTCTCTCTCTGTGTGTGTGTGTGTGTGTGTGTGTGTGTGTTCTCTTTCTCTAGAAAAGCCTGACTAATACTACATAGGCATTACTTTCCCAGTGACCATTTTCATTAATGATCCCCCTGTATCAAACAAAGTATATGTGTTATAGATTTGACCTCTATTCAACCAATTTGAGAATAATACAGAAGTAGTTTTCTTCCTTTTTTCTTAGATATTTTCTTTATGTGCTTTTCAAATATTATCCCCTTTCATAGTTTCCCCTCTGAAAACTCCCTATCCCATTTCCTCTCCCCCTGCTATTATGAGGGTGTCCCCCACTTACCCACTCACTCCCACCTACCCACCCTCAAATTTCCGTACACTGGGGCATAGTACCTTCACAGGACCAAGGGCCTCTCCTCCCATTGATGTCTGACAAGGCCATCCTCTGCTACATATCTGCCTGGAGCCATGGGTCCCTCCATGTGGACTCTTTGGTTGGTGGTTTAGTCCCTGGGAGCTCTCGGGGGGGAGGGGTCTGGTTGGTTGATATTGTTGTTGTTCCTTTGGGGTTGTAAGCCCCCTCAGCTCCTTCAGTCCTATCTCTAACTCCTCCATTGGGGTCCACATGCTCAGTCCACTGATTGGCTGTGAGCATCCACCTCACAGAAGTAATTTTCTTAATATATGTTTCTAAATAAGAAATTATCAAGATGGTTACTAATTTGATATAGAGAGAATAAGAAGATCTCTACCTAGTGTAACAAGTATCTCTTGCCATTCTTCCTGGAGTTATTTATTTTCAAGCAGCAAATATTATCATGAAGGGTTAAGCCATGTGTTGGTCAATAACACGTTAGTCTATATTATCTGATCAGATCCCTAGCAGAAAGCAACATGTCAGAAGGGAAGATGAGTGAGACTGTAGATAAGTAAGTTATGACTGGTTGAATTCAATGGAGAATAATGGGAAACATAGGCCACACTCAGCAAGTCAATGAAGCTATACTAGGAGATTTGGTGGGAGTATTATAGTAGACTCAGTGTAGCAGAATGCTGCACTCAAATCCCTAGCACTAGTGACATTGAACATATAGTTCGGGAAGAATACTTACATGATGGTAAAACTTGAATAGATCCTTATATCTGGATGAGGATATTTAGATTTCAACTTTGATTCCTCATGTACATAACAGAATGGGTTAAAATTCTTGGAACTTAGAGGTGATTCAGTTGCTTCTGGTAAGTGTCTGGTTTAAGTTTCAGGGTGTCTTTTACCTTCATTTACATCTCCAAAATATGCCACAAGCTCCTGTCCCTTGCTTGAGCTACCCAATACTATCTTACTAAGGCAAACTGAAAACCTTGCCTACAGCACCATGCACCTTGCAGGAACATGTTCACATGCGTTGGGATTGTACTTCACCTTCCTCTGCTCTGTGAGAGAACTCTTCCCCTTTTGTTGTTCCACTTCTTCTCAAGGATAATTCACCAGAATCAGTAGCACATGGCAAAAGCTGCAAGATTTAACAAGCAAAAAGTAAGGGTACCTTGCTAACTTTGCATCTCAGATAAGTAATGATGCTCTTAGTTGTAAATACATCTTAGGATTTTTTTTAATTTTAAAAATGTGTTTTCTTAAAAAACAATTAAAATAATTCTCCTCTCCATTTTGTTCTTTTAACCTTCCCATGCCACTAATGTACTCTCCCAAATTCAGGCCCACCTCTTATTTATTTGTTATGTTGCATACATAGAAATAAATTAATGGGGGACTACAACGTGCTGAATCTGCTTAGTGGCATTTGTATGTCTGTTTCTAGGGATAACTGCTTGGTATTAGATTCAAGGGGCTCATCTCTGGGGAAGACTAATTCTTTTTCTCGCAACAGTAGTTAATTGTTTTTAATACTTCATCTAGATGGAGATTTTCCCATCTATGGCAGGATTCCAACTGTTACAGGAATTGTTCAAGTGTTGTATAGGCAGCTGTATTATTGAGATTTCATGAGACTAGCTCTCTGTCTGGACTAGAAAGAACAAATCCTCAGCAAACTTTGTGGTTCTCTTGTTCTAGCAATCAATCTAACTAACCCTCTTTGGTGACATCTCTGAGTCTTAGGTGTAGGGACTGTGTTACAGATATCAATGTGGGGTTGGTGAACTATGATCAACTGTTCTCTTCATTTTGATAAGTTGTGGCTTTCTGTAATGATGTCCATCTGCAATACAAAACAACTCTGATGAAGGGTAAAAGAATAAGTATTTAGAATGCAGTTAGGAATTATGTTGACTTAAACTAAATTTTTGTTATTCATCTTATATTACTCTTTTTCATACAATACATTTTGATCATGTTCTTTTATTTCCTCCACTCCTGATGATCGCTGTACCTCACTACCCACCTAGATCTGTATTCTTCCTCTTTTGTTTTCTCTCAAAAAGAAAAACAAGCAAAAAAATCAAATCATACATAACAAACAAACAAAAGACAGTAAATCAAGAAAACAGTAAAACAGAACAAAATAACATAAATACTCCAAATATTGTGGACTCTATTTTGTCCTGGATAACTACTTCTGGGCATATGTTCTATCCTGGAGTATTATTGATATTCACAGTGACACTCCTGTGTAAAAAACAAATTTTATTTTACTTTTCCCAGTAGGTATCAATAGCAAATAGATTCTTTGTTCAGAGTGAGATTTTGTTTCAAATGTGTCTATTTGTATCTACTTCTTCTCTATGTTGAGATTTTTTGCCTAGTTTGAACTTTTACAGGTCTTCTTCATGATGGCAAAGTCTCTGTGATTCCAGATGTGTATAATCTGGAAAACACTAGTTCCTATAAGTTATTCACCAGCATGGATCTTAACATCTTTTCAACCCCTCTTCTATGTAGATCTCTGAGCCTAGAGAAGAGGGTTTTGATGAAAGCATCGACAGTCTCAGTCTCTCTCTCTCTCTCTCTCTCTCTCTCTCTCTCTCTCTCTCTCTCTCTCTCTCTCTCTCTCTCTCTCCACATTGTCCAGGTGTGGATCTCTATATTAATTACCATCTCCTGCTTCTATGATGAGGGCTGATCAATGCACTAATATGTAGGTATAGCAGTATGTCATTGGGAGTCATTTTATTGATATGGTCCTTTGTCTGGTACTAAGATTTAACTTGGCCTCTGTGTTTTATCTGACAGAGAGAGAAGATCACAGGCTTTTGTGTTTGAAAGAACAGAAATTTAAATCTTAGCTCTGCTACATGTATTTGTGTGTCTTTAGAGAATTTTCTTACAATCCCCTGGCCTGACTCTTCCCTTTTACCACAGCAATAAGCCAAATATCTAATGTTGGATTAGGGAGAATATTAGGCAAGTTAATGCCTGAACTAGCTAGTAAATAGGCTGCAAGCAGAAACTAGTGAACAACTACTTACTCCATTTGGGATGTCACTGCAGTAAGGGTTTCCAGAAAAAGCAGCAAATGGTTATGGTCGATAAGAATGATTCCCCTAACTTCAGACAGATTTTCACACTCTAGATGCATGATCAGTATTTACATTTTATGTAAATTTTACTGTTTCTAAGTTATGAGAGTTTAGGGGGTTGTTTTTCATAGAAATGTTTGCATACTCTAACTGAAGACAATTAGCTGTTCTGAAAAATTCATTCTTTAAAAAGCCACTTGTTGTGTTCCATGATTGATTCCCAAAGATGTGCAGTGACTATGCCAACTGCTACCTTTAGTCTGCATCCATTGGTTCAAGTAAATTTTATGATTACATCTCCCTGCCAATCAATTTTGCATCTCTGTCGCTGCTTCTGTCTACATCTCTGCCATCTGTCTACTTTGCTGCCTCATTCATACACAGACACATCTGAATACACACATGCATAAATATATCCTCTTACTCACTCACCTGATCTTGCCTCTGAAGAAAGAAATACATGTATGTCTCAAAGAAAATATAGTAGGTAGTTTTTGGAGCAATTTTTTAAAATTGTATTTTCTATTTAGAAAGGAGAAAGAATAGAGAGAAAAGCAAGGAGGAGAAGAGATAACCCCCAAGAAAGTCAAAGTATCTATTTATTTAGTTATGTGTTTTGGGTTGCATTTTGCATTAATCGCCGCCACACACAGGAGCCCTGCAATTTATTATCGGTGATAAGTGTGGACAGTAGCTATTATTTTCTCTCCCTGTTCTAAAATGTGGCATCGTGGGACACTTAGATTTATAGAACATGCATTATTCAGAACTCTGGTTCTAGGATTGCTCAGCAGGAAGATTCCCAGCTATTTCCATAACCTTTCTTCAAAATTTCTCCTCCCTGGCTTTCTTTCTTTCCATATCACAGTGTTAGAAATCACTCAAAAGCCAGAAGTTGGTGAATTGATCATGGGAATCTATCAGTACAGTATCTTTCAAAACCAGGAATGAATAAGAACTCCTTATTCTACAAAATTTACAGGAATACTCTGGAAGAAGCAAGTCAATTTCCACTGAATCTAATGTGACTCACACCTTATTCTCCTCTAAATTCCTGAGAGCCAAAGGCGCAGACGTTATATTCTTTCACTAACCTGGCAATGGTGACATCAAAAAGCATTCATCATCAATCATTTGAAGATATTTCCACGCAATATCTCAATGCCATAGATGTGCAAAACATTTTTTGAGAAGAAAAACAAATCAACAATCTAAGAAGGAAGTGAAATAAAAATAATCAAGTGATAAAATGTATTCATCAGCCTGAATGAACATCGACTTGAGTAATGGTAATCAATCTATGAGTACAAACTGTTTAAAACTCTGACAACACTACTCAGCATCAGAAGGATTCATTGGGGGACTTTTACTAGAGTCTCTACTTGTTCATTGGGCATAACTAAACAATGTTTGTCTAGTTCTGTGTAACAAATCTAAAAATGGCTCCAAATGTATTTGAGATATATACATATGCAAATAAAGGTATGTGAGGTAACGCCCCTTTGGATGAAAAGTGAAAATAGCATTTCAATATCTCGGTAACTTAAAAAGAATCAATAGGATAACGTATTCCTCCCCATAAAGAATGCAGAAAATACAAGGAAGAGAGGTGCTCAAGGTGGCTGGTCAGCACATTTAAAACTATTTGGCTTCAGTTGTGCCTTCAATTTTGGCTTCCTCTAATTAGTAAGCATATGAGATTCTTAGGGGAGGGAAGCATGTTTCTTACTGCCCAGCTTCTAAATATTAACTATGTGCCCTTGCCCATACTCAATTCTGTTTATATAGGATAGTCATCCACAAACACTAATTATAGGTCAATTATCATACTTTATGTATTTTAATATATTTAATATCCTAGTGAATTTTTATAGCATGGAGCAAGTTTTTCATATTGTCTCCATTTGGGAGATATTGAAAAGTCAGGAGAAAGTGTTAAGACATTTTTCAATATAAAAATTTAGTTTTCAATATTGGCAAGAGTAAGACTTTGTACCACAGAAAAATTACAATTAACTCGGGGTTACGTGTTGTGTATTTTCTATAGTTCCCTGGTATAAAAGTTTTGAGGAACAAAAATGAAAGGAGCATATTATTCCATATGCTCAGGCTTCATGTAAGTTCTACTCTATAAATTGGACCCTTTTCCATGTCCATTTCAATATAACAGAATGGCTAAAGGCTGGATGGTTTAGGGTTGAATCTCTATATTGCCATGTGCCAACCCTGAGCATATTATCTATCTTGGAAGATTGATTGTATTGTGGAATTCCTATGATAATTGACTGAAAGACTGCCTAAATTAGAAAGCAGTTTCTGGCACATAGTAAAAGTTATGTGGATCCTTGGCAAATAGAGATTTAAGAAGGATTTTTTTCAACTAGAAGTAAGCAGTAGCTTCACACAAGAGTGAGGGCAAACCCAGGTACAAGTCCTGTTAAGTTAGAAAGGCAAAGAGAGGAGAGAGAGAGAGAGAGAGAGAGAGAGAGAGAGAGAGAGAGAGAGAGAGAGAGAGAGAGAGAGAGAAAACACTTGGAATTCTGCTCTGTCTCCTTCAATCAGCCTACAATTCCCTAGGGAAAACAGGAATGACACTTCAAACTCTTTGAACATCCTTGGATTCTAATTGGAGAGAATGAGAACATGCTACCAATAGGATGTAAGATACAACCTGCCTCACATGAATCCTGAAACAGGTCTCTCTCCAGTGTAGCTACTCTTTAAACAGCTTAACACGTAGCAACTTATTCTAATCAATGAAATTGTTCTCACTCCTAAGACAGGGTCTGTTTATTTCCCTATGGGTTGGTAGGGAGTGGAGAACAGGATAATTGAAAGTGCTCAGGAAGGTCATCTCCACTGTGCCGTCTGTGTTAGAGCTCCAGGTAAGACTAAGACCCAGGTCAGTTACTCTCTTAAGGAAAAAAATATGTTCTGATGCAGTGGGCTAAAAAGCCTGCTTTCAGAAAACCAGAAAAAACACTTCCCTGGTCAATGATCTATTTAAGAATATGTTTAAGTTGACACGTGACTGTATAAGTTTTACATTCTTGGGTAGACAGGAGCTTGATTTGTAAAGTATACTTTATAGAAGCTTTTCATGTTTACACTAGTGATACATGTCCATTTGAAATGTGTATGCAATATCCATCTCAACACCTACTTATTGCTATTCTTAACATTTCAGCAAAGGGTTTCATGTTTTCTATATGCATGTATGCATTGTTACTATTAAAGCAAATGTTGCAATGTAGGTTAATACATAAATCAATGTGAAAATCCAAAATTTTTCATTTTAATTTTATGGCATAAGTTTATTCAATTGTATATACCAAAAACCTGTTTACTGTGAGATATAAAGTATGACTGAATTTTTCATTATCTCATTCTAGTAATTTCCAAATTAATTGATTAAGCATAACTAGTATCCTCTGCTGTCTCAGTTGTGAGCTTCTACTTGATAGTACTACCAAGAAGAAAATGATGTTCCATTCTTCATTATTACTTGACAGAGCAAATTCTGTCAATATTTCTCAGCGATGCTTCTATTAAAGTAAACATCATTGGGTGACTGTGGCCTGATCAAGGATATTTTATTGTCAGAAATAATGTCAGGAATACTTAATCCATTGCTAGATTCTATTCAAGAAAATAGAAATTACAATAAAAGTGGTCTAGAGATGGAGATGATTCATATGTTAAAGTGCCAGCCACACAACCATGAAGACCTGAGTTTAATCCCCACGGCCCCCAGAAAAAGCTGGGAATGGGAAATCACACCTGCAATCCTTGTGCTGAGGAGGCATGGAGCTTCCGAGACAGGTTCATTGGTTAGTCAGTATGACTGAATAAACAAGCTTCAGATTCAACGAGAGACTCTTTCTCCAAAAATAAAGATTGATGATAATAGAGGAAATATACCTGTGGTCTATTCTTGGTCTCCACATGCATGTGCATACATGTGTGCATGCACACACACACACACACACACACACACAGACCAAGTATGAATATATGTATACCCCCAAAATATTCTGGCTATCACCATGTTTCTGAACGTAGTAAAAATGTTGCAAATACCTTGGTTATTGACTCATACCAAATATGATTAATTAGAAAGGTATGTTTGAATGGATGGACTCTGGTTTGTTGATCTACATTATTGATCATTAGCAAGTAGACTCATTGCTAAGCTTTTGGAATTAAAATCATTTCTCTGCTACTTGTGCTTTATATAATTACTTGTAGGCAAGACTCATTATCTATAATACAGGAATATTAGTGGTAATTATTATACTCAATAAGTGAATATATTTTCAAATAGACTCATAGCATAAGCCATGTATGATTGGACATAATACATAATGCATTAATGACCATGATTAACAAATGTCATTGTTCTTTTTAATGTCTCATTTAATCATAGTATATTGCCTTGTTTGGTGGTAAAGATAGTGTATGGATACTTCCACATAATACTTTTACTGATCCATAATGTAAAACCTCTATCATGTGCCCCACCTGTGCATCTCAGCTTCTTTGCTCTTTAAGGAGTGCACCTAAGACCTCAACTCAATGCCTATAGCAGCTTCTTATGTCCTTATTGACATTCTATATTCTATACCCTTCTGATATGGTCTAGATAGGCATCAAACACTTGTCTTCTAGTATACTCTCTCTTCTAGAATGATGTTACCCCATGAGCAGAAGGGATAAAGTAGCAACATGACACTCTCTCAAGAGGCTTACCTACAGCTCTTAGGCTTGCGCACTTATCATCAGGGTACCAGAACATGGGATCTATACTTGTGTGAAATTACTAATGTACCTTAACCACCATGAGCATTGTATTGAGTGGTTAGTAACTGTCATCTCTGCAAACATGTATATTTGGCTTCTCTAACTTTTCTGAAATTAAACACTGTATAGAAAAGTTTTTAAATAAAGTCTTCTTTTATTAAAGGATAAAGTACCCTGGATAAAATTTGAGCTTTCTGTAATTATTTTTATCATTTGATTCCTCTTCAAAGCCATAGGTTTATAAATGTTAATTTAGTCTTATATATAAGAAATTAGTCATGAGAATATTTTTGAGAGAAATCTTATTATATATAAGAGATCAGTCATGATAATATTTTGGAACAAAATTTTCTATATGTTTTCTCAGACATAATGTCTTTGAGACCTGAAGCCTTATTAGAAGCTTCAGACACTAAGAGTCAGACTAGAATGTCTAAGAATTTCTGTATGGAAAATAGTTTTACTACTTACATTGAAGAAAATGACTTTAATATCAAATACGTAATAGCAAAATGTACTGAATAAAAGGTTATGTTAATTGTATGTAAAGCATTGTTTTTTTTTAAATTCCCAGTGATAATATTTGCTATTTAAGCAGGTATATTATTTGTAGCCAGAACTTATGGTATGCAAATGTTGTTCTATATCATTCATTTGCTTTCTACTTATTGGTCATGAATATGGATGTCATTTATGCCTAAAATTAAAATATAGTCTAGTAATTTACACCTGAATTCAATTACAACCTTAAAATAGGCTCTCCTCTGAGACCTTACAGAGTAAGTCTCAGTTCACTCATTCCTGTATTCGTAGTATTCAGTAATCATGACAAGTTTCTGTCTCCCACCATCAGACCCTCATGGCATTGCAGAGCTACTCCTAAAGGCACCCTTCCAGGTCTCTTCAAATTAGTGTCATTTGATTATATCCCATCCTCAATGGGACAACTGTGTCACTTCTGAACTGAAAGAAGCAACACTTGATTTTTTTTTCAGATATTTCTATAACACCTTAAGCACACTTCTGTGCTATAAGTACTTTGTAACCCATTTTCCTCCTAAAATTCATAGCTGAAAGAGAGCAGATATCCATGACATATTTGTGTATAATATGGTGGCATATACATAGAGGTACACAGGACAACTTGATACATGAGGGAAGAAGAAAGGAATGCAGTATAAGAAAAAGTCAGGGTCTGCACCCAGAGCTGATCCTGTGCCACAGTTCCCAGAGCTGATCCTGTGCCACAGAGTTCCGTACTCAAATACCATCCAGAGAGAACTGGTCTCCCAGGAATGCAAATATACCTGTGAGCACAGGTAAGACCACCACTTCTGTTCAAATTCCTGGCCTAAGAGGAACCTGCTCAGAGCCATCAGGACACAGGAACCAAGAAACAGCTAGGAATAGGATCCTTCTGGTTTCAGTCTGCACCCCAGAGCATACCCTGTGCCACAGCTCTTCATACCCAAATTTGTCCCAGAGAAAACTGGTCTCACAGGAGTACTGACACACAGACTTGCTGGAGGGACAAGCCACACTCAGAGACAGCAAGACCAGCTAACACCAAAGATAACCAGATGGCAAAAGGCAAGTACAAGAACATAAACAGCAGAAACCAAGGCTACGTGTAATCATCAGAAACCTGTTCTCCCACCACAGCAAGCCCTGGATACCCCAAAACACCAGAAAAGCAAGACTCTGATTTAAAATCACATCTCATGATGATGATAGAGGACTTTAAGAAGGACATAATTAACTTCCCTAGAGAAATATAGGAGAACACAGGTAAACAGCTAGAAACCCTTAAAGAGGAAACATAAAAATCCCTTAAAGAATTACAGGAAAACACAACCAAACAGATGAAAGAATTGAACAAAACCTTCCAGGATCTAAAAATGGAAATAGAAACAATGAGGAAATCACAAAAAGAGATAACCCTGGAGATAGAAAACCTAGGAAAGAGATCAAGAGCCATAGATGCAAGCATCACTAACAGAATACAAGAGATAGAAGAGAGAATCTCAGGAACAGAGGATACCATAGAAAACATTGACACAACAGTTAAAGAAAATGCAAAATGTGAAAAGCTCCTAACCGTAAACATCCAAGAAATTTAGGATACAATGAGAAGACCAAACTTAAGAATAATAGGTATAGAAGAGAGCATAGATTCCCAACTTAAAGGTCCAGTAAATATCTTCAACAAAATTATAAAAGAAAACTTTCCTAACCTAAAAAAAGAGATGCCAATAAACATAAAGAAGCCTACAGAACTCCCAATAGATTGAACCAGAAAAGAAAGTTCTCCTGTCACATAATAGTCAAAGAACCAATGAAACAAAGAATTTTAAAAGCAGTAGGGGAAAGAGGTCAACTAACATATAAAGGCAGACCTATCAGAGTTACACCAAACTTCTCACCAGAGACTGTGAAAGCTAAAAGATCCTGGAAAGATGGTATACAGACCCCAAGAGAACACAAATGCCAGCCCAGGATACTAGACCCAGCAAAACTCTCAATTATCATAGATGGAGAAAGCAAGATATTCCGTGACAAAACCAACTTTACACAGTATCTTTCCACAAATCCAGCATTACAAGGGATAATAGATGGAAAATGCTAACACAAGGAGGGAAACTACACCATAGAAAAAGAAAGATAGTAATCTTCTTTCAAGAAAGCCAAGAGAAGATATCCACTCAAACAAAAATAACATCAAAAATAACAGAAGCAACAATCACCATTCCCTAATATCTCTAAACACAGATACATTGAAACTAACAGAAGTTATGAACCAAATGGATTTAACAGATATCTGTAGAATATTTCATCCTAAAACAAAGGAATATACCTTCTTCTCAGGACCTCATGGTATCTTCTCTAAAACTGACCATATAATCAGTCACAAAACAGGCCTCAGCAGATACAAAAAGATTGGAATAATCCCATGCATCCTATCAGATCACCAGAGACTAAGGTTGGTCTTCAATAACAACAAAAACAACAGAAAGCCCACATACACATGGAAGCTGAATAACACCCTACTCAATGATAACTTAGTCAAGGAAGAAATAAAGAAATTGAACTTTTTAGAATTTAATGAAAATGAAGTCACAACATCACCAAACTTATGGAACAAAATGAAAGCAATGCCAAGAGGAAAACTCAGCACTGAATGCCCCCAAAAAGGAACGGGAGAGAGCATACACCAGCAGCTTAACAGCTCATCTGAAGGCTCTAAAACAAAAAGAAGTAAATACACCCAAGAGTAGTAGATGGCAGGAAATAATCAAACTCAGGGTTGAAATCAAATAATTAGAAACAAAAAGATCTATACAAAGAATCAACAAAACCAGGAGCTGGTTCTTTGAGAAACAGATATATGAATACTTAGTCAGACTAACCAAAGGGCACAGAGAGAGTATTCAAATGAACAAAATCAGAAATGAAAAGGGAGATATAACAACAGAAACTGGAGAAATTTAAAAAAAAATCATCTGATCCTACTACAAAAGCCTGTATTCAAGAAAACTGGAAAATCTAGATGAAATCGACAATTTTCTAAACAGATACTAAATACCTAAGTTAAGTCAGGATCAGATAAACCATCTAAACAGTCCCATAACCCCTAAAGAAATAGAAGCAGTCATTAAATGTCTCCCAAACAAAAATATCCAGATGGGTTTAGTGCAGAATTCTATCAGACATTCAAAGAAGACCTAATCCCAATACTCTTCAAACTTTTCCATAAAATAGAAACAGAAGGAACTCTACCTAATTCGTTCTATGAAGTTACAGTTATACTGTGTATTATCCTTTGGAGATGGAATGGTTTCTTTCTAATCAGGAACCTGTCACAACTTCCTTTCCTAGAGGACTTTATAAGAGATTTTTTCTACTTCTATCATGTTTAATGTTCCAAATAGATTTTTAAAACTGAAGAAAAAAGAAACTAAAAAATAGAAAAAGTCAGAAAATAAAGCTCATTATTAGTTTCTGTATTTAAATTATCGTTGCTTAAAATAGAAGTTGACCTAGGTAGAAGCATATAATTATTGCCTTTATGACATATATATGTATGCGTATGTGTATGTGTATATATATTATATGTGACTGTATGAGAGATGTATGTTTAATATCTGTAACTCTGTTTGAAAACCACTGAATACATGTTTACATCATTCATGACTTCACCTGAGCTCTTCACTCTGTCTCAGTGTTTGGAATATTTATTTTGACATTGTGGCTAGTTCAAAGACAAGCCACTGCAAGCCTCTTCTGTTTTATTACACTGGAAGTTCATGATCGTGTTCACACGTGCCCCGACTTCCTTCCACTCAACCTCCTCATCTGTGCAATGGGAAAAGTCTCTCATTTAAGTGTCATCACATTGCATGCACATAGCTTGGTAATTTTCACTCCCTGGTCAATATCATATTTCTTGGAAAATAAAATTACAATATTGATTTAACTCTTGGCTCCTTCCTGATGAGGACAGGTTTCTGGTTGCTCTTTATTATTATTATTAGTATTATTATTATTA